>OY856409.1:793967613-795240113 GCA_963693085.1 Alisma plantago-aquatica
GGAAAGGAGAAGCCGCCGCTGCGGAGCCTTCTACGCCCACTGCGGCTCTTGAGAGCTTCTCCAGCCCGTCACTATTGCAAGGAAATTCATCGCCCAGTGCTGATAAAGCAGTCCGTTGAACTTAGGGATGCCAATATTAACCGTCTACCATCACAGAAAACAGCTCCGAACCATACCTTCCCATAATAAGTGGATTTTTGACACCCAGCCAGTCTGTGGGGGCCCGACGATGGCCAACCACATTTACAGTGTGGTTGTTGAGACCCAAACAGGATACCTAGGAGGAACCTTGCGCATCACCCTCCTCTTCCTCCACAGATTCACTCTCCATCAGGTTATCCACACTAAGGCCCTCAAGCCTTTGCATGCATCCTTCTAGCTCTTAGGACAGCTCCCTGACCTCCTACTCTCGCTTCGAGATCTTGCTCCGGTCCTGCACCATCCTCCCCTCTGTGAATCTCTTGAACTGCCTAGCCTGCAGGAACGCCTCAGCCTTCTCCCTCTAATAATCGTCGCTGGAGGCGGAGATGGCGATGGCCGTCTGAGGATGAGCTCTCTCCCGGATCCTTCGCCTGAAGAAGCCTCCAAATCGTCATCTGCCTTCCGCTTCACAACACATCTCTAGGGCCTGATATAGGAGTCGGCGCAGTGCACGCACTCACGACAATCTAGTACATCCGTCGTAGGCGTAACCGCAATGCGTGCTCGCGCGACACGCTGGTAGGTCCGCTGATGATTGGGACGGTGTGTTTGGCGGCAGCGACTCGTACCGCTGGTGGGGCATCCTCTGGCACAGAGCGGAGTTGCCAAAACAGATAAAAATCTTGTTATTCCTTCCCGACCTGTGACTGAGCCAGCTCCACTTCATCTCTTTTCAGACCTCATGGAAGGGTTGAGGTCCTAACCACATGGATCCAGCCTATAAATTCCACAAAGTTCCCTAAGGGGCAAAGGGCATCGGAGTTTGCCATCAAGTCATATGGATGTCCATATCAAGCTAGCCCTCACGTCACCGGTGTCACGGTATCGCCAAGTCTGTACACCCCAACTGAACACCGTCCATGACCAGGTCCGCAACCACCACCAGCACATGGAACAACCTTGGGAAGCCGCTCACAGCGATTGTGGATTACTTCCTCTTCCCCTGCCACTACAAGTCCCCAGTCTCTTCTCATTGCCTCCATCACCAGGTGGCTAACTTCACCTACCCGTCTATCATCGTTGTAGCCGACCTCATCTCCACCATCAATTACCCTTCCATCTCATCAGCAGACTCAACGAGACTGTTACATCTCACGAGATTGTTATCATGCATGTACTCACTGCCGGCAAGTGCATGGCGGCGGCGGTGAGTCCACGGCAGCAGCAGCAATGAGAGCATGCTAGTGGCGTGAGTACATGACAAAAACAATGAGTGGTGCATGGTGGTCAGTTCATGGCGGCGGCAATGAGTGCACATGCTAGCGACAATAGTGAGTATGTGGTGGTGGTGAGTGTGCGGCGCATGTTGGCAACGAGAATGGCATGATGTCGAGACAGTCACAAGAGATGTGGTCAGATGTGGTCGTGATGTGTCGTATCCGCTATGGGTGGACAGGTTCTCATGATTACCCTATCACAAGGGAATGAAAAATGTGGGGGAGGTGGAGTGGATGCCCACATGATTCATTTTTAGTTGGTGTGGGCTGGTATGGGGAATAGAAAAACTACATGATTGGCATCCTTATTGTTGATCAAGCAACTACTAACACCCGCTGCTCAACCTAAAGTCGTTGGTTGCTTCCCTGCATGTTGGCGTCACAGTAAGTATCTTCTCCTTCTCATCTGTTTTACTCCTTCCCTCTACTACTCCCCGCTCCTATTCCTCCCTTCTTCCTTCTCTTTTGCTATTTCTCCTTTTCTTGTATTTCCCTTTGTATGCTTGTTGTACACTTCCCCTTTTTCTACTTCATGTACTCCACTTCTTCGCTTCCTCATCTTCTTCTACACCATCTTCTTCCTCTATTACTCCTCTTGGGCTCTTCATGTTCAAGTATACTTCTCCTTTCCCTATTGGTTTCTTCTTACTTAATGAGTTAATTACTTCTTTGTTATCCTTTTATTTTTGCTTATCATCCCTTTGATGGCATAACTAGGCTAGTGTCACGTCAGTGCTCTAATTTGTGCCGGTGTATGTTGCTACCTGACGATTTGTTACTGTGCAGCGTCTACCTACTTGTGTGCTTTTGCTTGCAACTGGAAATTTGATTTTTGCTGGCTACCTGAGTCCTAGTACCAATTTTCTCCATCTAATAATTTGGTACTTTGATAATTTGATATATGAATTCAGTCAAGTAATAAACTACATTATCGTGAGCAAGAATTCTATTAATTGGCTCATTTGTATATTTCCCATGATTTTCATATATATATATATATATATATATATAAAGATACATATATATATAGAGAGAGAGAGAGGGAGAGAGGTTAGGTAGTGTGTACCGGCCGGTACATGCAACTTACGTGTACTGACCATTGAAATAGTACATGTGGATGTAAAGTATGATGATCAAATCCAACCATATGGATTGATTCAACATTATGTAGATTAGATATGTTCAAAAAATGATAACCATGTCTGATATAGATCATGCCATATAGCAATATAACATTGAACGGTTTCTACAATTTCTACAGCTTATCGTTGATTCGAAAATACACATTTTCGTTTGTTGGATGATCTATGAGTATCAGATTGTTGTGATTTTTTGTACACATTTTATCCAAGGTGTATAGTTTACATCCATAAAGTTGGATTATTTAGTAGAATTTTTCGATCATCATAAATGAAGACGGATACATAGAAGCTACATTTATTCAGGTACACAATTCTTTTAGCCTCAGGCTACAATACACTCGAGTGTACGGATCGCACGAATACACTCAAGTGGTGTTTGCATATCAAGACTATTTTTTTGCAAAATGTAAACCGTTGATCTTCACCGTCATACTATAACTAGGCAACATACAAATTTTGAGCCCATTTGGATGAGTGTAAGTCACTCATCCAATGGCAACAAAATCGACGCGCGAAACTAATTTGAAATGTATAATTTTTGTGGTCTTTATAACATGACCTATAAATGTCCATATGTGCTCAAATTTTGCATATGAGTTGTTCACGAGATGTTTAATAAGATCAACGGATTAGATTTTTGAAGAAAAAAATGCATCATGAAAAACTACATTTTTTATTTTTATATTATAATTAGAAAATCGTTCTAAAATTCTAAAAGAAAACAAGAAAAAGATGAAGTGTACGGAGCAGAATACACTCAAGTAGTTTTTCATGATGCAATATTTTTTTCAAAAATCAAATCCATTGATCTTCTTAAACATCTCGTGAACAACTCATACGCAAAATTTGAGCACATATGGACATTTATAGGTCATGTTATAAGACCGCAAAAATTATACATTTCAAATTAGTTTCGCGCGTCGATTTTGTTGCCCTTGGATGAGTGTAACAAAATCGACGCATGAAACTAATTTGAAATGCATAATTTTTACGGTTTTTATAACATGACCTGTAAATGTCCAGATGTGCTCAAATTTTGCGTATGAGCTATTCACAAGATGCACAAGAAAATCAACATATTAGATTTTTTTTAAATATTGCATCATGAAAAACTACTTGAGTGTAATCTATACTCGAGTGTACAGATCACGCCGTACACCCCAATGGTGTTTGCCTATCTAGACCATGTTTTTCCAAAATCTAATCCATTCAAAAATAAACTACATCTTCAAAAATGACTGAGGTGTACGGTGCCTCCTGTACACTCGAGTGTATTCTAGCCTGACTCTATATATATATAGAGAGAGAGAGAGAGTCAGGCTAGATATATATATGAGTCAGGCTAGAATACACTCGAGTGTATTCAGAGCAGAATACACTCAAGTAGTTTTTCATGATACAATATTTTTTTCAAAAATCTAATCCGTTGATCTTCTTAATCATCTTGTGAATAACTCATAAAAAATTTGAGCACATTTGGATATTTATAGGTCATGTTATAAGACCGCAAAAATTATGCATTTCAAATTAGTTTTGTGCGTCAATTTTATTGCCCTCGCACGAGTGACTTACACTCATTCGAATGGGCTCAAAATTTGTATGTAGCATAATTATAGTATGACAATGAAGATCAATGGTTTACATCTTGTAAAAAATAGTCTTGATATTCAAACACACTTGAGTGTATCCATGTGATTTGTACACTCGAGTTTATTCTAGCCTGACTCTCTCTCTCTTTCTCTCTATATATATATATATATATAAAAGAGAGAGGCTAGAATGCACTCCAGTGTACGAATCACATCGTACACCTCATGATAATTTGATTTCTGTTTTGCTTGCTGTTTGGTTGCAACTGGAAATTTGATTTTTGCTGGCTATTTCTAGTACTAATTTTTTCCATCTAATAGTTTGGTACTTTGATAATTTGGTATATGAATTCAGTCGAGTAATAATTACATTATTGTGAGCAAGCATTCTATTAATTGGTTCATTTGTATATTCCCATGATTTTTAATATACAGATATATATATATATATATATATATATATAGAGAGAGAGAGAGGATAGAATACACTCCAGTATACAAATCGCATCATACAACTCAATGTTGTTCGCCTATATAGATTTTTTTTTGCAAATTCTAAATTGTTTATCTTAATTGTCATAACAAAAATGCCACATACAAAATTTGAGCTCATTTGGATGAATGTAAATCACTCATCTAAAGACAACAAAATCGATGCACATAACTAATTTGAAATGCATAAGTTTTGATTTGTTTATATACGACCTACAAGTGTTCGAATGAACTCAAATTTTATATGTAAGTGATTCATAAAATATTTAAGAAGATCAACGGTTTTGATTCTCAAAAAAATGTTACATAACGAAAAATCATTGAGGTGTACGGTGTGATCTATACACTCGAGTGTATTCTAGCCTGACAATATATATATATATATATATATATATAGGCTGTTCATTCGTTGCCCGGTGGGTAGCCAGAATTTTCGCTACCCGCTGGAGTAACTCGGGTCAAAAGAGTAACTATATGGTATGCTGGAGTAACCCGTCTGAATAGCAAGAGTAATTATATGGTATGCTGGAGTAACTCTAAGTGCAAAAGAGTAACTGCGCAGAAAATATACAGTCAGTAATATATATGGACGAGTTTTTTGATTTTGGGGGGGCAAATGATATTATTTTTTGATCAAATTTTTTGGAGAGCTAGACAAAATTATCCTCTACAATTGCGAAAAAAAATTAAAAAAAATTATCAGAAAGTGTGAATATATATATATATATGTGTGTATATATATACACATATATACAGTCAGTAATATATATGGACGGATTTTTTGATTTTGGGGGGACAAATGATATTATTTTTTGATCAAATTTTTTGGAGAGCTAGATAAAATGTTCCTCTACAATTGCGAAAAAAAAATTAAAAAAAAAATATCAGGAAGTGTTGTCGGGTAGCTACCCGTTAGTTACCCGCCGGGCATTAAAGATAAGCCCATATATATATATATATATATATATATATATATATATATATATATATATATACACACACACACACATAGAAAGAGAGGGGGTTAGCTAGAATACACTCGAGTGTACAGATCATACACTCAAGTGATGTTCACATATCTAGACCATTTTTGTGACAAATTCGAACTGTTGATAATCATTGTTGTTATAATGACATGCTACATGAAAATTTTGAGCTCATTTGGATTCTTCTAAGTCACTCGTTTATGACCTACAAAAATCAACGCATAAAACTAGTTTGGATTGCATACTTTTTGTCTCCTTCAAATGCATGGCCTAGAAATGTCCAAATGACATCAAATTTTATAGGTAGTATCATAAGATATCTAAGAAGATCAATTGTTTAGATTTTCAAAATAGATGTTGCATGATGGAAACCGACTTAAGTATATTTGGTCTTCAGTACACTCAATCGTATTCGAGCCTGACTATGTCTATATCTATTTATAAATGTATATGTATACACAGAGAGAAAGCGATATATATATATATATATATATATATATATATATATATACACATATATTTTTAAAATTATTTATGGTATCAAAATGATGTCAGCGGGTAAACTGGTCCAACCACCTGAACTGAACACCTCACCGGTTCTGCTCTGAAATATGAGTTCAAATTTATGCCTTTTTCTCATATTATATATTGGCCATGCTATATATAAAAGGTCATGGGAAATGTTGTTATGTTGTTAATTTTTTTAATTACTAATTCCGTCTTGTGTACTCCATTTTATCAAAACAATGTGATATGTACTACCCAATGGAAGCTGATTGCTATCAGTCTCACAGTCTTTTTGCAACTGTTAGAGTTGGGAGTATGGCGCAGCTAAAGTTGGAAGAAGTGGAAGACATACCAACATGACAAGGACCCAACTTGGTACTTGTCGATGCCAAAAAAAGTAATTATTTCTTTTTCGTAAAATTTATCCTCAATAATGTGTATGGTACAACATTAATAAAAAAAGTCTTACATGTCATTTTCTTCATGTCTACTTGCTCAACCTACCTTGCAATATAATTTTCTGTCGACTCTAATCAATATCTCTTTTATGTTTTAAACCAATACCACATTTATAATATTCAAAAGAAATATAATATTTTCAAACCCATGCAATGGACGGGGTAGCCTAGTATTTATATAAGGAGTCTTGAAATCATAAGTAAAACCGTCATTGCAGGAATGTAAACTTGGATCACCACTGATATTAATAAGGGAAGTGATCAAAGAGCTCCATTTTCTACAGCCTTCCCTGTCCTTAGAAAGAATGAAATTGATAACTTGTCTTGCCGAGCAACTTCTATGCAGTCCTGGATCTAAAAATGGCCAGAGTTCTGACAGTAGTAATCACTAACCCAAGGAATATATTAGAAATAAAAAACGTATACATCACTGATAAATTAAAAGATTTATCTAAATCAGATCCACCTGCAGAGAGAGCATTGCAAACATAACCGGTCAAATATTCGTCCCTGGTACAAAAATTAAGGTATAGAAATAGGTAGAGAAGAGTGAGGAGCAGGTCAAATATAAGATTGGGCTAGATAGAGGATAGAGGACACCTTGGCATTTGTATTGTTTAGTGGAGGTTGGATCCTTAGCTATTGTCGGTGATGAAATGAGAAGCAACAGAATCACCTCATGAGAACAGATATAGTGTGTACAGATGCGGACTCTTAGGAGATATAGTGATAGAAACTCGCACATAACAACACGTAGGCTTGAGAATGGGCCAGATTTTACCAACCAAACCCAAACCCGACCAATCTACAATTGGCATGACCCAAACCTGACCTGACCCAAATTATGCTAAATTGTTATCATGAGGCCCAAACTAGACCAAAATGAAGCATGCTAACCCAACCAGACCCGGAGAACATGAGTAGCAAGTTTCTAAACCAACAGGAAATCATGTCATGATAGTTGAGATGAGGGAGAATAGGAAGATCTCCACGGCCTTTGTAACACCTGGGCCCACTGCCCAAAGCTCTAGTAGAGTTTCAAGAATGGCGACTGGCCCCACAGACCACCACAAGCTTTAACTGCGTGTTTTGTCCTCACTCACGCACAAGTCAGGATAAACTTTCCAACTGGTCATCCATCCTAGTACTACTATGGGTTGAGCACGCTTAACCACAGAGTTCTTTAGTGATGGGTTCCCTAAAAAGGAGGTGCACATTGGTGATGAGTAGTCTAATCATTCTTTTTAAGATTATTTTATCTGAGACCTCAAATCTCGGAAAGTTATAATCTCCCCCACTTAGACTCTTGACGTCCTCGTTAAGGCTCAACTATACGGCCTCATAATTTATCCTCATTTCAGTACAGACTCAAATGGTCCATGTACACCCAACTCCAGACCACGGCTACCAGTGTAAAGGTGGCTCCATCAATTAGGATAGCCCATTCCAACATGCATGGACAGCACAGCTCAAAGATTGGCATACCACAGGCCCAAGTGGGTCCCACCTATTGGCGGGGAACTAGCTCCGATACCATTTGTAACACCCAGACCCACTGCCTAAGGCTCTAATAAAGTGTGAGGAATGATGATTGGCCCCATAGACCATCACTAATCGTAATTGTGCGTTTTGTCCTCACTCACTCGCAATCCAAGATAAACTTCCCGACTAGTCACCCATCCTAGTACTGCGTTGGGTTGAGCACACTTAACCACAAAGTTCTTTAGTGATGGTCTCCCTAAAAAAGAGGTGCAGCTTGGTGATATAGGTTGTCAAATCATTCCTTTTAAGATCATTTTATCCAAGACCTCAGATCCTAAGACGTTACAGCCTTCACCTTCGGATTAGAGATGTACATAATCAACTCGCTATCTATTCATAAACATTACTCTGGAAGAAGATAAAGAAGATGAGAAAAACTATTGAAAAGCAAGCCACCGCTGGTCTGCTACTTCCCCATTGGGCTTGTACTCGATCAGGACCACTGCCAAACTTGAAATAGGGAAGAATGATTTAATGGTATATTTCGCCATAGTAGCTGGCTCATCATGGCCCAACCCCATTACCACTATTCGATCCTTCCTTTCCTTATTTCTTGTTCAGTTGTTGGATTAATAAATGATTCAGTTGTGCAGCTTTTGAATTGTATTTAACCTGTCAAAATCAGAGTAGATGATTGTTGTAAGTGCGGCGTGGTGCGGAGTAGATCAGATCAAGAAAAGGAGGGAGGAAGGGAGTTGGGTAAGTGGCTTGTGGCAGCGAGTTCAAGCGAGCAACGAGGAAGGAAAAAAATCGTTTATTTTTGCAACATACCCACACCACTACTTGGTCCGGTTACGATAAAGAGGGGAGTGCCTGTTGTCGAAAGTATGCATCATCTCCTTCCATCATAATTCAGATCGGCTTCCTGCACGAGCACTGCATTTTGCGAGCAACATTTAGACGCCTAGCTAGGGATATGCCTACTGCTTCGGCCTTGGCCTAGGTCTCTGTGTCTACTACTCAGTGTTGGGAGGTTAAACTACTTTTAAGCACCATAAGGATTCATCGGCGGAAACATCTACCGGTCTGGCCCCTTTTTCTACCATCAATAGGACGGAGTACGTATATGCCATCTTTCGTCTCGAGCATCCCGTAGGACGGGGAGCCATCTTTCGAATCGGGCATCTGTAGGCGAACTGGGCCAACAAGCAGACCGGTCGATCTGCCAAACCCAGACCAAAAAAATACAAAAGGGGGCGTTGAGTCCGAGCCACTGCCCGAATAACGCAAACAAAGCCCAAAAATTTTAGATAGGCCGATTTGGGTCGGCTTGGGTGGGGCTTTCTACAAATGCTAACAACACGATCACTATGCTCATTGGGAACAGTGTAGTCTGATTAGAAATTGGGCACTGCCATCAAATGCTTATTGTGTATCTGTTAAATAATGTCTTTATTTAATCTGTTTGTTATTTTACTTTTCTATATGGACATACTTGTAATTGTTCCACTTATATATATATTGGGTACACACATTGTGTAACCCTACGGTTTCTCACTTTGCTTTTCTCAGTATCATTCTTGTTTTTTCTCCTTTACATCTTAGCAAAACCAAAACAGCCAATACTATATTCAAATCCCTTTGCACTTTGTTCCACTAAAAAATTCATTTGACAGGCCGGAAACTTCTGTCTAAGAGTACCAAATGTTAGGAGGCATAAATTAATATTTAATTTAACATAATAACCACAAGTGAGGAGATTCACAGCACAACGCATGCAGAACTCTCCACAATGGCGCAACATGTATACTCATTAGTCAATTGCCAATTTGTCTCAATAACATCACCGACTATTGATGCCTTTCAATTTGGATGATTTTTAAGATTAGGGGTCATATTTTCTCGCTATTCCCTTGCATAATCTGGATTAACATCAGGGTCTGATGATCTATGTTGTAGAAAAGGAAAATCTCCATATCATCACTGGGCATCAATGTATCTCAACTCGGACATGGATGAAATGTCTTTTGAAGAATGTGTATACCCTTCCATTATCATGTCTTCATTAGGGTCTAATGGTCTATGGTTCAAGAAAGGGGAAAAGATCAAATTTGCTGACAAATTAAGTAGGGAAAGGAATAAGAGGAATACCTACTAGGGCCAAGCTGCACAAACATACGCAAAATCAATCCAGCATCCATCGCCTAAACAAAAGCATCCTACGTCGGAACAAAAACCCAAGGCATACTGCTATTACAGAGTTTTCTCATTGCGATGTAAGTGCAGAAAATCCTACCTAGACCCAAGTTTGCTAAATGTTTGACATCAATTATGATAACTTGTCGAGACGCCAGGGAGTTCATGTTTGATATGCAATGGCAAAGTAACAGCCCTGCAACATAATGTTACACTGAACGCTAGGGTGCAACCAGAGGGTTGCACTTCAATTGTTTCAAAATCTGAAGAAAAAAAACAGCTAAGCAATTCACTTCACACAAATCGAACCAGACTAGGTTTGACTTGGTTTCATTACGCATTTTGATTTTTTGGCCTGAGAATAGGTGTGATTACATGCCCGATCGTCCTCATTAAAATAGAAAATTTTTGGTCCACAAAATCCATTATAATGTGTCAGAAATAAATATACATGTAGATTTATGCTTCTCCAACCTAAGGATGAATTCTAAGGACTTTGTAGAGTAAGCTAACTTGTCCACACATAATAACTTGCAAACAAATAGCATGGTAGGTCATCATCATCATCATGAAGCCTCAATCCCAACTATGTTGGGGTCAGCTACATGGATCCTTCTTTTCCATTCAAATTTATCATGGGTCATATTCTAGTTGAGATGTAGAGATTCAAAATCTCTCTTTATAAGCTCTTACCATGTTAATTTAGGCCTTCCTCTTCTTCTATTAATTGTGCTTGCCTCAATAGTATTGCTTCATATAGGCGCATTAGTCGGTCTGCGTTGCACATGTCCATACCATCTGAGTCGACCCTCGCGCAACTTGTCCCCAATGCTCGCCACCTCCACTTTATTCATGATATAGTCATGTTTCTCAAGCGATCTTTTCTTGTCTTCCCACACATCCATCTCAACATACGCATTTCAACCACATTCATCTTGTTGAGTCCTTATTTCTTCACCGCCCAACATTCACTTCCATAGAGCATGGCTAGCCGTATAGCAGTTTTATAAAACTTGCTTTTTAGTCTGAGAGGGATCTTCCGATCACATAATACTCCAGTTGCACTCCATTTCAACCATCCTGCAGTGATCCTATAACAAACGTCATTTTAGACATCACCATCTGTTTGAATGATAGAGCCCAAGTAACGAAATTTATCACATTTTGGTATATCAAGTCCGTTCAACTTTGCTCCACCATTCACACTGCGAGATTGGCTGGAATTGCAATGCATATACTCAGTTTTGCTCCTACTAATCATCAATCCATTTGATTCCAGTGCCTTTCTCCAAAGTTCAAACCATGGAACACAACATCGTCGAAGTTTGGCGAAGTTTCGCCGAAGTTTCGAAATTCGACCATAGGCGAAGTCGAATACCATATACTTCGACCTCGTGCAAACTTCGGGGCGAAGTTTCATGGATGTCGGCGAAGTTGACTTTTTTGTGTGTATTTTCGTCTCAACTTCTCCGAAGTTGTCGAAGTTTCCTCGAAGTTGGCGAAGTTGGGGCGAAGTTAAGACCACCCAGAACTATAATCCCAACTAGTGCCCCAATGGCCATATAAGGCATAAATATCACTCCAACCCTCTTCATAACTTCTAATATCAACTCCTATGTTTTTTGTTGCCACTCATTCCTAGAGAGGGTGTTGTAACTACTATTTGATTGTATATTGTATATAATACATATGGTGAACTGTATATATATATGTGTATTGCACAATTGACCATTTCAAGCAACACATTGTATTATTAACCTACATAGGGCTAGAGGGTCATAAATCGTGTTCTTTTTTTAAATTCACATATATAAGATAGAGGTATAACATAATTAGAAGTTTTCCATCAAAGTTTTCTAAAATTCACATCATTTCTTCAAAAAATGGCATCGAAGTTTGTCGAAGTTTGCGTCTAAACTTCCTCGAAACTTCCTCGAAGTTTCCACAAACTTCCACTTCCACACCTGGCGAAGTCGACACGAAGTCGAAGTCCTGCACCATGGTTCAAACAAATAGCATGGTAGGTGAACATAAAAAATTAGGAAACCCTATATTTATCCAGATTACGAATTTTTATAGCACTTATACTTCCTAGAATGACAGATTGATTCTAGCACGACACAATCACATTCAGTTATTACATAATATATATGTTATGTCCATATTCTCTTGGTTTTATCCATTTGCAAGGGGATGGGCATAAAAGAGTATGGACACATTATGTTGCATCTTGCCACTCTGTAACTTATTGTGCCAAAATTGGAGAGTTAAGTTGCCTGCTTCCAGCATGAGTGGGCAAATATCAATATCAGCCAGGGTTAACATTTCCTGTGTAGACATAAGATGCTCATTCTGTAGGTTTGCGTCAACTAGAAATGCTTGCACAGTAGTATACATTTCATACACTCGTACACGTACAGCAGCGCCACACAATGCAGATCTATAATTATCAATAGAATCTAAACAGGACACACTACATTCACAAATCTAAAGCAATAGAAAGTACATCATGGAAACATTGTGACAATCCTAACAGTGACACGCAATATGTTAACGAATCTGATGAAACAGAATCACTTGTCACTAAAGTGGATCATGGCTAACTAAGTCTAAATTCTTAAGAAGCAGCGCATTTAAATGCTGAGGGACAAAAACTAGGATCAAATTTCTGTATGAATTCTATAATTTTGATCTTCAAGTCTCACTGATCCAGCATATCTATACTATATAGGAAAGTCCGTTCAGGGTTTACGCTGCAATTTTTTCAATCATTTTTTAGAATTACAAAGAGCCCCTTGCTCCCTACAGAAAAAGGGATCGGCGGCGCTATCTACAATTGTTACGATTTGGTTGCGAGAATTCTAGCACCTTCCACCGTAACATCTGGGCACCACCGACTTTGCCGGCTAGGATTCGCATGTGGAGGCCTCAAGTGACGAAACAACGGAAGCAATGCAAACTTCGCAAGGGAAGCCAAAACCGAAGCATGCAGGTACAGTTGTTTTCATTTTCATCACATCCCCTACAGTCTTGATCTCCATCATCTTTCTAGGCGAACTGGTTTTCACGGTGCTTACTTCTCAGTATCGACCATGGTTTCTGAAACAAACTTGGTGATGACAGAGCGGCTTGAACAAGGTTGACAACTTCAACCACCACTGCGCCTGTGAGATCTGTGCAAGGTTCTGTCCATGTTACTGTCGTTAGCGTCTATTTCCCGTTCTCTATTTTTCTCTTCCCTCTGACTTCTTTTTTGTTATTTCTGCAGTTACCGGATCACAGCCGCCCTGTCAATGCCATGTTTGTGTGTTCTTCCTACCCCACAACACAACAAAGGTATCCTTTATGATGACACCACGTGACATGCAAGGAATTCGAGGAGTGCCAACGACAACTATTTAAGGACAAAGAATGTAAAAACTTTTTTCTGGTTTGATCATTTATTACTTAATATTATTATCAATTTGATTCATCAGCCTCGTAATATCATGGATTGATCTAGCTTTGATTATCCAACTGACTTTGCCCAATCAAATCGGCCTCAGAACATATTATTTTCTTTAATTGAACTCGCATTTCCGCTACAAAACATTTGAATGCTGACTTAATCATTTTATAGTAGCAACTCATTCATTTTCATTACTAACTCATTGTCTCCTGCAAATGACCCGATGGGTATAACATGTGTTCTACGAGTTGTGCTTTCATTTAGTTGGTAAACTAAAAAGTACAGCATGCTATAAAGGTTTATAGGGTATTTTCATTTCAGAATGAAATATTCATATATATACTTGGTTCTAAGCCATATCTTTAACAAATTTCAGTAACCCTCGTCTTAATCTTAATCTGGTTGCTTGTAGATCCAAAGAGTACAATTAGTAACCATCCAAGTGGAATTCCCTTAGACAACCAATATCTATCTTTTGTGATCCTTGTTGTTGGTTTGGCAAGACGTTACATTTCCATCTTAGTGTTATTTTAATTAACATAGTGATGCACCATCTCATTGTTCATGTTGAGAATATGCTTTTGTGCTTGAATTTTGGCTTTCATCGGTGCTGGTGCCAAACGGACCAGTAGAAGCAACAATAGTTGGGCACATGAATGGTGACAGTGATGTATTCATTTCATTGTTTCCTTATAGGTATTATCTAACAAGGCATTCAGTCTAGCATCTTTGTTTGGAAATGTGTTGTGATTTAGTTCAGCCAGAATTTGTGGTTACTTTGTTCAAATTTTACTGTAAATCAGATGTTGATATGGTGTTGAATCTAGAGCCGTATTATCATCATAATGACCATGTTGTGGTTATAAGGCCGTAACTAACAAAATATCTTTGTCAAGTATGCCACCAATAATTGTATATTATATAAATTCCATGTCAAAAAATTTCTCGATGTTGTCAAGTTATTTTTTCTTACCCTCAACACACATCAAACATAATTATATATAAGGATGTCATGCCATATTATGTATCAAAAAACTATATGCACAATTTCTATTTGGAGTGTTTGGTTTTCATTTGGGCAGAGATGACCCAGTTGATTGGCTTAAAGCCATTAAGGATTTACACCGAACTAGATTCTTAAGAGTTATGTAATAATATAACAAATAAGCTATTTAGGTGAAGTACACTAGCTGAATCACAACATGTCCTAATAAACCCAATCAAGCTCCCTCAAAGAGAACAAAGAGGCAAACAAAAAATTTAATTAGAGCCAAGGACATGGGACTATACGTTGCATTGTTTGAACTTCTTTGGATGTACCAGTCATGATGGGACACGATTGACGGTGGATGATAATATAGGTTTATGACAAAGAGAGAAGAAGAAATAATCAAGTTAGTAAATCTAGACAATGTCAACTTTTAAATTATCAAATGTGCTTTTTCTTTAGCTATAACCTTTCTCATTGAATCACAATAGAATTTTAAAAAATGTTTTTGATAAAAATGTAATGTATTCATTACTAGAAGTACACATTAATGATCTTAATTCTTTTAGTATGATATAACTTGCAGGATAGGAGAAAACATGCCGTCAAGAGTATACTTTTGATATTACCAATGCTAATGATGTCTCACCACCGTTCACAACAGGCATTGGAGCTGTATACAGACCAAGAATGTGGAAAAATCATTTGCACTTCAATTTTACAAACTATGACCAAAATCAGCTATACGTAGCCAATTGTTCCTTTTTGTGATAAAGAAGTTTTCTGAAACACTATGCTTTTTCATTGAGTTGTATGACAACAAATATAATCTTCTGTCGCAAGAGGTTCAACTAGATTTATCGATATATATTGGATAGTGTTACATCTTTCTGTATTAGTGTCAAAAGTTTACTCTAGAAATTACTTTTTGTAGTCAGCTAAGGCCCCCGTGCATAGCACGGGTTTTTGTCTAATGTTTTATTATAGCAAGTATTTCATCAATCCCAAATGGACAACTATATGAAAACAACGGTATCTTTATTAGAAAATGGTTTCAGAAGGAGACTCACATCGCCGACGCACTTTGAAACCTCATTGATTCGGGCATTACCATTTGAGAATTCCATGGCATCCAATTGAGAAAGCAATTCCTGTGACAGGACAAATGTATCATATGAATAGACATAAAAATGGCAACTTAAAGCATGTCGACAAGTTAAGACATACTTTTATCCTGCTGTTGGCCCATGAATTAAGGTTCTTTTCTTCCCACGTCCCAGCCTGTACAGACACCAACAGTTAGGGAAACAAATAAAGCAACAACAATCACTCTATCAGCAATTACCAAAAAAATTGCACAGCTCCCACTGTTTTTCTGAAGGATCTGATGACTTACTGGACGATCTGGTTTAATTGATGTTTCCTCATTGTTACATAGTCATCAGAGTTACCATTAGTTTATGCAAAACTCCAACTGGGATAGTTTCAATCAAGCTCAAAGCCAAGAGATACATTAGTAAGTTTTTGAGTAGTTCTCACGAATTTTCTGTTATGGTAAAGTCAGTCCATCACAGAAAGAGAGCTGTGGAAAGAACATGCTGCCTCTGCGAGCCAGGTTCCCACTTCCCGTTAAAAAATCAGTATTCAACACATAATATAACTTTGTTTAGATGCGAGATTTGGATTCCGTACATCCAAAAGAGAAAATGACCTTCACACAATGCCAAATGATCACCATGGTGATCATGATCATCTACGTCTCACTCTCAAAATCCCAAAGATGTTAGGGATCTTCTACATGAATCATTCATTTCAAATCAGCTTTATCACGGGTAGCATGTTGAGATATAATTTATCCCGATCTCATATTACTAGCTCCCTAAATAAATTGGTGTCTACTTCTTCCCCTTCCGTTTTAAATTTATTCAATTCCTCAGTAGGGCCCGGAAAAATGATCCACGAAGCCAACATGATGTGCCACTAATTGAAAAAACTTACTGTGTTTAGAAATGATAGACTAAGATAACATATACCATTCTACCTCTAACTCAATACCATTGCATTAATGGCATTTAATACTTCTGTTATATCACGTGCAATCTCATAACAAGATTACAACTTTACCAGGTGTTATTATGATGCAAAATTGATGATAGGAAAGAAAACCCAGTAAACCTACAAAAATTAGGGAAATTTAAGCCATTCGACAACCATTTTTCAAGCCCAATCCCGAGATTTATTTTAAAAAGTTCTTGAGACCTCAGTTCAAATGTCATGTCAACAAAGCAGACTAGATGATACCATGACATGGCATGAGAGAGAGAGAGAGAACGAGAGAGGGTCAAGTCAGGATAAACTCAAGTTCATCTGCAAATTGCAACTATTCAAAGAAAAATATGACCTTTATGTATTTGTTCATCAAAAATATACCCTCTAAACAAAGATTTAATCTCATTCAGATAAGTGTACGACATGCATCTAAAGACTACAAAATGATGCTCCTGAAACAGTTTCTGGGCATCATCTAACAACATCTCAATAGGCTCAAGTTTGATATGTAGGATACTTTGTATGATACTGAAGTCGGTGAGTACTTTGACTAATCTAAAAAATTACCCTTGATGTGTGAACCCCTGTTAAACCCCATCCATACACTCGACAGTAAAGATTGACAGACAGAAGGAGAGGAAGATAAAGGGTATTTTTTTTAGATGATTAGGTTAATTTTTCAGGGATATGGTATATGTACACGTGTAAAAAGTCATATCAAACATGCAGTGTGTCCAATGCTCTTCTTTTACATGTATATAAATTGTTTTGGATATAATAAATAATTCCCTAAAGAAATGAGAAAATTGGTAATATAAACTAAAATTTTCGCCATAAAGCTACTAAGTCAAATAATCAATAATACTTAACTAGATTTTGACATCTGAAAAAAGTAATATGAGAAAAGTAGAAAACCAAACTGACGCAGGCAACTAAAATGTGTCAACAATTGAAGGCAAAGGTCACCTATACTACCTAGTAAAAAATCAAATCCATACAGGTAGCAAATCAATGGAAACCTCCTATTCGACATAAATTTGCATCATTTGAGGTGGTTAATTTTGCTTAGAAACATCAAGTGGCCTTTGTGTTGGGCTCTAACCCAGCATCATAAATGCTCATATAGAGAGAGTCAAAAGCATATTCTTCCATTCACTTATTATTGACAAAGCTTGATCTGGGTAGAATAAGTGAGCAAAACTCAATCTATGTAGAGTAATTGAAAAAACTGGGAGGACACAGGCTACCCAATTTGTCACATGGTCAGATGAGTATGATTCCCACTCAACTTGGATAAGAAAGGACACAAAGCTTGGTTGAACAAAAGTTCAAGCCAGGCTTCCCATTTGATTTCCAAATTTCTAATAAATATAAATTTTGTGATAAGTTGACGTATTTGCTATTGATAACTTCCAAACATGTTACCCCATTCTATTAAAATCTTGGTCATGCAAGAATGGCAACTCTCATAATATAGTTCCTAACATGTGAACACATTAAGACTCAAAATGCTAAGACAAACATTATGAACTCAGAAGAAGGCTCGAATTGTGGATTTGCTATCATTTTTAGAGTTTATCCTTAAACTATGAACAAATTTAATATAATGTCCAAAACCTTCAGCAATATCATAACAAGTACTGAAAACAATAAATTTAGGATATGAATAGAAGTCCAAGAAAGCCTATTGATCTTGCAAACACGTGAGTTTCAAATTCTTAAGAGCAAACAATTTGCTATGACAAATTAGAGCCACAGTAGGCATATTCATCTGAGTTTACTATGATGCTTCATTTACAAGATTTTCTTTGATACACACCTCTTTGATGGGCCTAAGTTGTAATCCTCACAAAGGAGTTATTTACAAGAGTGTTCTATCCCACCAAGGATTAGAAGATGCAGTCAGCTTAAATGTGAAGTAGAGTTTTACAAAGTAAACTCAAGGAGCCAATTGCAGTCATGGTGTGTGTTAGTCTGTCAGATGCATGTCGTGAACAGCCTTAGGTGACTGGAAAATAGCAACACATGGCCTGGTGGAGGGCGCTCTCTAGAAGCAACCACATCAAATTTGCTAGATCCAGATATGAAAACAGGTTACATATTTGGATACAGTAATGAAAAGCCACATGAGCATCACACTCGACGGTCAGGACGTGTAAGATAAATCTTTAGTGCACCAGTTCAAACTCATGCAGTGAGATAAATAGAGAGTGTGTGATTCAATATAGAGTTGAAAGGAAGTTAAAGACATACATAGACAACACCGAGACACCTAGGAGGCTAGGATTATGCCAGAAAAGATGATAATATTAGTGAAGGAGAGTAAACTGACGTTTCAGATGTAAGATAGACATGGTTACAAATCATAGCCAAAGCAATAAACTTTTAATTGCACCAATGTCGCCCAAAATATAAGCCTTGTAAAACTCAAAGGCAGATATCTCAAACAAACAGCCATGTTTGTGTGTAAAAGCTTAAGCCTTACTGTTCTTGGCGGAAGGGAGGCATCGTCATAGCACATGCCTGAATTCCATGTTCTAATTTTTCCAAATGAAGGACCAACTTTTTATAATTTTATCCATTAAAATAATTATATGTTCTTTGCTTGGAGTTGGAGTTTTGCTATTATAATTGATTTATGTTCTAAAGACCAGGTTCAGATTTATCAATATATACTGTGTACTATTCTTAATTGCTTTGCTACTATGTTATGCACATGTTGATGATTCCTGATTCTGGTTTTTATTTATCCCATCTCCAGTTCCCATGGATTTTAAATTATGTTTCTACTTGTTTTCTTCTGTACAACAATAAAACGCATATTTTAGTTCTGCAAGGTAAACTTAATGGATTGTTTTACAACACATTCGATTTCCAGTGCAGACGTCTTCGTTAGAAGTATGAAAGGACACTAGCTTTTTTATTTGTTGCATTAAAAAAATGAACCAAACATTTAATATGTAAATACATATCCATAATTGTGTGGTGCAGCGATGACCAAAGTGCTAACTGAGTAATAATGGCTCTTCTAAGGTTGAATATTATTGAACTATTATGGGAACATGTGTGCAAATGTACATTATTATGGCCCTTTATTTGCCTCCCCCCCCCCCCGCAATGTCAGTTCTCCGTAGGATTACAGGATTGTGAAGGGGTCCCCCCCCCCAATTTGATCTTCCATATATACGTGCCGAGCCCATAACGCATGTACCAAGGTACTAACTGTTAGGTCACTGGTTTAGCTTTTATTCAGGTTCAGAATGTTACGATATTTTGTGGTTAGTATTGTGGTTTGTCGCACCAGGGCATTTCACGAAACCTTAATTCATCTACCTCGTATTTCTTTTCCACCAAATTGGAGTTCCCAAGGGAGTTCTTCCTCCTTTAGGCTTCTATAAATACATGTTAGCAAAGGAGTGAATGTGTGATGCAATCGTGATTAGAACAAGGTGCCAGTATGATGGCTTCGGTTCAGGGTTCCTATTGTGGTCAAATAATTATGTGATTCACTAGTCATGACGTATTTTATGTTCTTCCTCTTTTGGGCTTCTATAAATACAAATTCATGCTAGCAAGGCTGTGGTGCAATTGTGATTAAACCACGGTACGTGTATCATTAAGTCCTGGGTTCAATTCCAATTGTAGTTAAATAATTACCGATTCTCTAGTTAATCTTGTAATTTATGCCACAAACTTCATTTAGTGGCATTTGATTTACCTACCCACCTCATATCAAGCTCCACAATATTATAAGCACCTGGAGGAGTTCTGTTTCCTTTGTGCTTCCACGGCACACACTTGCATCATATACTCCAAGGTTATATCATGACACACATATATGCCAAACCTCTTATATTACTAAGCCTTACATTTCCGCTGCATAATATTTGCCCCTCAACCTTGACACGGCTAGGAATGCCTGTCATGTCTTTTACATTTGACATTCCAGCTTGAATATCTAGGCAAAGCAAAGGGCGAATGAAGTGTGTGTGTGTATAAACATTACACTCTTGCACTCACCTGGGATAGCATTTGTGTATATATCCTTCTCTTGAGTCTAAACTCTCTTTTCCTTCTCCTTTAAGAGTTGGTATCAAATGGCATGCAAGGGAATGGTAAAAGATGTTCAGAAACCTAAAATGACAGACCATGTTGAACCAGTTGACCTATCACGCCACAAGACACTGGGTCAAGTGGGTCTGAACCATTGTGCAGAACTTTGACTTCGTGTAGACTTTGCCAGGTGTGGAAGCAGAAGTTTGTGGAAACTTCCAAAAAGTTTCAAGGAAGTTTAGACACAAACTTCGATAAATTTTGATGTCATTTTTTGAAGAAAATGATGGGAGTTTGAAGGAATCTTTATTTGGGAACTAGTAATTATGTTACCTATATCTTATATATGTTCATCTAACAAAAAACATGATTTACGACTCTCTAGCCCTAGTTCAGTTGATAATACAATTTATTGCTTGCAAGGGTCAAATGTGTAATACACATATACAAATACAGTTCACCGTATGTATTCTATACAATAGAGTCAAACAGTAGTTACAACACCCTCTCTGGGAGAGAGTGGCAACAACAACCATAAGACTTGATATGAAAAGTTGTGAAGAGGGTTGGAGGCGACACGTATGCCTTATATGGTCAGTAGTGCACTAATTGGGAATAATGTATTGGGCCGTCTCAACTTTGCCCCAACTTCGACAACTTTGAGGAAACTTCGACAACTTCGGAGAAGTTGAGACGAAAATACACACAAAAAGTGAACTTTGCCGACATCAGTGAAACTTCGCCCCAAAGTTTGGATGAGGTCAAAGTATTTGGTATTTGACCTCACCTATGGTCAAATTTCAAACTTCGGGAAACTTCGCCCAACTTCGACGAAGTTGTGTTCCATGGTCTGAACATATTTTGGTCAAAACCGACTTTGAGTTGGCAACCTGAGAACCTACCATGGGAATGATGACTAGGAAGTGGGAACCATCCCTCATAGTAAAAGACTTGTTGGGTTTGCCTATATTTTTTCAATCCTCCTAAAAAGCAGTGTGACTAACTAAGTCATTGTATTCCTCTTCCCCTCAAGCCCAATATTTCAAATATTGGAGTATTCACTTATTTATCAAGTTGAGACTTGTCTTGTATTGCAAGCAATTAGTTTGTTGTTATGGTGTATGCATGTTTGATTTTGTGTATTAGATCATAAAATCAGTCATGTTTCATAGTTCATCATTTCATTCTTCCATATAGTAGATCATAAACGTATCCGTATTAGGTATGCATATACATATATGTGTAGGTTGTACATATAGTCACACACATACAATGTGTGTGAATGTGTGTATTCATATTAATGTCACTAGGTCAACATGACGAATGAAAACTCGAGGTCCAAAAGGTTTGCACGGTAATTCTCTGAATCAAGACTGAAACCTTGGGTAAAGCATAATTAGGTGGATGCTACTAACCGCTGTTTGTTTACATAAAACATAGTTGGTGTTCTGAAACCATAAGAAGTTGGTGCAGAACTCTTTTTATAAAAGCTAAAGAAAACATGAGGCTAGAAGGAAAGAAGATTTCAACATTATGTACAAGCATAATTCAGCTCTAATACAAGGTGACAGAAGATATCAGTTGCAATTAATAAATAAATTTATCAAAATGAAGGTTTGGTCATCTACATAAGTACAAACTTAGTGAATTGGAAATAAAAACCAAGAGAAAGGTAATCAAAATTGCACATATGAGGCTGTTACATAATCTTAAGTACTGAACAAGTTACAAGTTCCTAATTGGTGATGCACATTGTTACATCATTTGCTCTTAACTGGGAATTGACAATTCTAACATTCTACCTTGGCAAGGAGCAAGAGAGGGTCAAGCAAAAGACCCAAGGGAGGGTAAAACAAGTACTTTGCCATGAACAGACCCAAAATCCAACAGGTCATACAATGAAACATCATAGTGCCATTGAGAGATGTTTCATTAGAAAACCTCACGGATTGCTATCTATTATTTCCCATAAGATCAAGATCCAGAATGAGCCACCCTAGCTTTGAACATTTTGGGTACAAAGATTTTCTGAACTAGTCTTCGGAGATGTGATTGATTGTGTCTGTTCCTCTAAATGTGTATGCCTGCGTAAGTGTGTACACACACTAATGCACATTTATGACTGAATGCATGAACATCCAACATGTGTGCATGCGTATGTGTGTGTGTGTGTGGAATGTTTAGTTTTATTGACATGATCATAGTCCAGCATACTTGCAACTTTTGTGTGTGTGTGTGTGGAAAGCTTAGTTTTGATTGACATGATCATGGTCCAGCATACTTGCAACTTCTGCTCGTTCTTCAACATCGGAAATACAACAGACCAAACAGCTAGAAATAGATGCATATACAAGATTCTCTATTGGGTACATCAATGTGTAGAATTTTCTTCAATTGTACTTATTAAACAAGAAAATATATAAGCACAGACAGGATCTGCAGTGAAGTGAAAAGACATACATGACACAAACAATCACAGAGAGACACTTTCCTAGACTCCCAAAAACACTGTCATAACATAAATTATAAGGAGGTGCTATGTGGACACAAAACTAAACACAAAACTGCACACGTTTCATCTTTATGCAATTCATAAGACAAAAAGGAGGAGGGAGGTAACAAATCAACCCCTCCTCCTTTTGTCTTTATGCATGCATAAAGATAAAATGTATGCAACTTTGTGTTTAGTTTTGTGTCCACATATTTCATTCAATAACAAATCAACAAGAGTACTCACCAAGTTATGGATAAACTATCTTCTGTATATGATGAGCATACGACAATGAAATGTCAGTTTAGTTCAGCGGTCACTACGGTCGAAAAAACAATTCAGATCGTAAGAGACACGTGATGCATACAAATTGCAGTCAGCAAACAATCAATGCCTTTTGTGGCTTCAGTAGTTATAGTTAAATCTAGTATCTGAAGAAAAATGGCAAGTTGGCAACCCATTACAGGCAGTCTTGGAGTAGATTGTGTAAGCTGAATATATATACCAACATTTTCTTTCGGAGATAACAGTTCAACTTCAATTTTCGGTATAGACCTAGAAGCTTCTGAGAGTTCCACGATCGGGAGTATGAATCAGGCATTGTGCCATTGCCGTGGTGACTATTACCGGGACTTGCAAGGGAATTCGGCACTGGGTACTTGCTGTGAAAGGAGAAAGTGGTGGAGCCACGCGATGAAGGGCAATGGATGTAGTAATCGTATTGGAAACAGACGATAACCGATATAAATCACTGTGCGCGTTTATAAAAGAAAGCTCCCTCAAGCAGGACACCTGGCATATACGGTGAGAAAACCACGTTTTTTTATTCACACGTTCATAGTCATGTCACTGTTCCAAGACCGCAGTGAGGAACGAAGCGTGGAGAGACATCAATAGGGGAACATTGCGGTTTTGAGAATGCACGGTTTTATAACGTGGGTATGAAGTAAAAACAAGCAAAAGATATATGCGATTTAGAAAAGAAGAACAAAACGGAAGCACGAACTGACGTGGTTCCACGCGGATCCAAGGCCCCCGGAGTTGGTTTGTTGCTTGGAGATGTCCTCCGCGGAGAGCTTCCTTGGGACGGGCTGCGGGGCGGCGTCGGCTGTCTTCTCCCTCACCCAGTATGTATACGACGACGCGGAGGTCGAGGACGACTGGGGAGGCTGGGGCTTTTCGGCGACTCCTCCCTCCATTCCCTTAAAGCGTCCTGCCAAATTCCGACGAGGATGTAACCAATAATCGGGCTTTAGGATTTACAGTGAGCCTTAATGCCTATAGAGAGCGGATCCGCGGCGGCGATCGGGTCGAGCGGAAGGGAGATTCCGACAAGTTCGGTGATAGAGAAAGAAGGTCCTAGAAAGGGGAAAGCCGCAGGGTGGAGACGAGTCTCGACGAATAGAGGGCGATTCGGCTTTTGACCACTGACTGGGAAGGCGGACCATACTCATCTTGATGTACGCGCCACATCAGTACTTCTAACTGGATCGAGAGTTGGGGCCTTGGGGGGTTGCGATTCGTGGAAGGAGTGCGGTCACCCGAGATGTTTCCCGAAGCTTCTCACGTTTGATTTCCTAAGTTTGCTAATAATCCTTTTTACCCCCTCATTTACAATAAATGCCTAAAGATACCCTCCCCACTTAACGGATGTTCCTAAGAACCCCCTTGATTTCATAAGTTTGCTAATATTCGTCATTACACCCTCACTTATCATAATTTTCTATAAAGACCCTTCGATGCTTGTCTTATATTCCTAAGAACACCCTATATTCAATTGCCAGACATACTTGAGTTGAAATTTAACACAAATCTTATAGTATATTTAACATAGCATGATATTTAACTTTTGAAAAATTATGAAAGATGTATTGGTATGTATATCCAGATAGCCAATCATATGATGATTGTGATATGGCATTAAATACTTGATTCGATAATTATAAAAGTAATTATGTCTATTATGTTTGTCTCAATCATGAGATGATGACACAGACATAAGTAGATGTCTAAAGAATGATGTTAGTCGATGACATATGTCTTTAGGTTGAGGACTTGAACAATGAGATCATATGTACGATAAGAGCACATACATTCTTGTTATGTCCCTAGTCAAATATTATTGTGGAAACAAAATAGACGACAATAATACATAAAACTAGAGTGTGTGTTGGTTGATGACAGAATCTCATTAGTCATGATATGTGACATCAAACAAGCACATAGGTACTTATTATATAATAGTATATTGGATATACCCACCTTGATAGTGATACATGGAAACCATTGTATGGTAGTCATAACCAACTCTCATAGTGATAGTGGTGATTGTGGTTCTTAGACCTGAAAGCACTACACTCATGACCTTGAATAAGGGTTGTCATAAAGGTGATGCTCGGGTACATTGTAACACATGGGGATTGAGTGTGAGTGATATAGATGGGATTTATCCTCCTACAAGAGATTCATATACATGCTACTTGATAAGCTAGACTGAGAACTGTATGGCCATACTCGTGTGATACAATATGTGTAATGACCACATTTGTGCTTAATTGGTAAACTAGGGTTTACCTGAATGATTACATGCTTGATTAGATTGAACATCATTTAGACTTGATTAATGATAGTAGATCAATTGTGATGTTTCAAAACTAAGAAGAAACTCTAACTATGATTTTCGTTTGAAGAATTAGGGTTTGAGAAATGTAAACCCTAATCGGCAAAAAAATAGGGTTTTGATAGTACATGAATATGGAATTTGATCAGGATAGCAGTGTGGTAAATGATTTTTCATATTTTCTACAAATTTTGTATTTAATTTAATTTTAGATATGATATGGATAACTCAATCATTCATATTGTAGAAAAAATTCAGAATATTTGAGTGTTCTTTGAATGTGGTTCTCGGTTGAACTATACTTCGACCAAAATGCTAACAGAGCGTTTTTCAATAATGTAGTGTTTTATTTTTCATTATTTATTGGTAACTCCAAATTATCTGAAATTTTAATTAAAGATCTGAAACTCAATCATAAACAACATGTAAAATTTTCATAATTTTTGGATGTGTTTAGACCTTATCAGTAGAAGAATTACAGTAATATTTTTATGACAAAAAATTCAGCTGAAATAAGAGAAAGTATAGTGAAGGGTCAATGTGCAATTGACCCAAGCAGCTCAATTGCTCTATATGGTCAACCTAGCACACAAGGATCTCTCATAATTTTTTATTCAATCCAGAGAAACTAAATCCTAGAGAGAGAGTGAGAGTTAGGGTTTGAGAGGAGAAAGTGATGGAGATACTGACCTAGGGTTTTACGGTCTGAGGAATGATGAAATCATGTAAGTTTAGCCTCTTTGGATATAGTTTTATGGTGAATCTTCTATCACATGTCAAGATTCTATCCCTCCTCTGATTTGATCCGAAATGGTGTCAAAATTTCCCCTTTTTCACTCTTTCTTCATAATCCCTCATTTTTAGGGTTTCCGAGTTGAAAGGAAGAAGAATCACGTGAATTGCTAGGGATTTGATATGAGATTGAGATTTTAAGGGATGAGCTGCATTTTAAGGTTTATTCACATCTTAGGGTGAGTGGGAACTTCCTTTAAACAGTATATTGCATGAAAATTGGTTAAATTATCCATAATCTTTAATTGCTTAGTGTGCAACTACAAACCCTGAATTGTCTGTTTGATCTAAGTTGTTGCAAAATGATATGAAATGGATTCTTCCTCTGTTTGGATGAATTTCAGATGATAAAATTATATCAGAAATGTATAAAATAGATCCTAATGGGAATTTCCTAAGTATTCACAGAGGTTATACGAGTAAACTAAAATATAGGGAATTTGTCTATGACTGAAATTGTTGTATAATTAAATAGAGAAATTTGTTTATCTGGATCTCCTTGGTTATGAATGATTGTTTATCTGAATGCATAGTACATATATGTCAGATACTATCTTGGATTTCATTTAAGGTGAATAGTGTTTGTAAGGACCCTGACCTGCGTTTAGGGTTTACCCTGTTTGTTTTGCTTGATCTTGGTGCTTTGGTGCTTGCTAATCACCTTTAGTGGTGATTAGGGTTTGGTTGTGCTTTGTTGAGAGTTCAAGGGGCTACTTGCAAATAACCCAAGTTTAGGGTTTTGTGGGCAAGTTTGCCATCTTGTGAGATGTTTTCCCTCTTTGCTTCCTCTAGGGTTGAGAGGAAGGCTTGGGTTTGTTGTTTGAGTCCTTTGGGCCTGAGTTGAGCTTGTTTGGGCCTTGGAGTTCCTTGTTTGGGCTTGCTTGAGCCTTGTGTCGCCCAGGGCAGGTGGTGTGTCACCCAGTTGCTTGGTGTGTCGCCCAGTAGCTCTTGTTGTGTCGCCCAGATGGCTTGGCTTGGTTGATGGACACATGGTGCACATCTTGGACAAGTGCCTTATGGCTTGTATGAGAGGTGGCTTGAGTTGGTGGACATGTGTCCCTTGGGTGGGCGACACATAGCATGGTTGTACCTTGGTTTCTCCTCCCCTTCTTCCTATATAGGTAGCTCTTCTCCTTGCCTTAGTCTCCTTTGGTCCTTTGGTCTCCCCTCCACCCTTGGTGCATGATACCCCTCTCCGTCTTGCTTGTGTTGGCTGATATACTTCCTTGGAGCTGAAGTGGTGGCCGATACACCCTCCTGGAGCAGCTTGGTGGACGATAGCTTTGGACCTTGGAGTGCATCTTCTTCCTTGAAGCTTGGATCTTAAGGCGGGTTGCATAGTTTCTAACCCTAACTCTTTTACCTCTAGCTTTGATCTTGTTATATGTTAGTAGTCTAGCTTAGTTCCTTGCTTGTACATCTTTCTTATGTACCTTAGTGGCCGATATCCCTCTCTAGGGTTTAGGGTTCCTTGTATACCTTTGCTTTCTAGGGTTTGGGGCTTCCTTGTGTTGAAGGTTGAAGATGACCTAGGGTTGGGCGATACCCCTTCCTTGTGAGTGTGTTGGGCGACACACTTGCCCTTAAGTTGAACGATATGGTGATCTAGGGTTTGAGTTCCTTGTGTTGGAGGTCGATAGTGACCTAGGTTGGGCGATAGGGTGCTCTCTCTAGTGGCCGATATGGTTCCTTGGTGGATGATATGTTGTGTCCTTGAGGTTGGCCGATACCCTTGCCCATGTGTTGGGCGATAGGGTGAGCTAGGGTTTGTTGGCCGATATGATGAGTACCTTGGAGATGAACGATACCCTTCCTCTTGTTGGCCGATATGGATGTCCTTGTGTTGGATGATAGAGTGGGTGCTCTTGTGTCGAGTTATCTCCTTGTCCATGTGATGGACGATAGGGTCATGTAGTGCCATGAGTGTTAGGGTTGGGCGATACCCTAATGGCCGATAGCCCTAATGGACGACACCATGATGGGTGATACCCTAATGGCCGATAGCCATGTTGGGCGATACCTTACCCTATGTGCAGGATGTGTGTTGGCCGATAGGGTTAGTAGTGAGTGTTGGCCGATAGGGATAGTGTGGTAGTCGATACCCATGTTGGGTGGTAGGCTTTAGATGAGGGTTGTGAGGCTATAGTGAGGGTATGAGTTTCTTTGGTGACGGTCCCTCATGTGATGGAAGTGGTTAGCTATGCACCAATGAGCGATGGTGGTGTTTGTGATATCAATAATGTATATGAAGCCTTGCAAACAATAAGGATGCTAATGATAGTAATGTATATGATGTTAGCCCTCATGTAATTGATGCATGATGTGACCCTTATGCTTAATTGTTAATGATAAAGAAGATGATGATAACTACTCTAGTAGTTTGTTTAATGATAATAATGTTGGTAATAATGATGCTAAGTGACAGCTACATTAAAGGTTGCTTCATGATAAAGATGACAATAGTTGATGACATAGTAATGACCTTGTTAATAATAGTGTTGGTTCTGTAAACACAACATGATCTCTATATACCCTGATTGTTTGTACAATCTCGATATAAGGGTAAGTATCAGTATGGTTGTTTAATGATGTACTTAACATACTTGATTACCAAATAACTGTCATATTGATAAGTAGATTATCTTGAATGATATTTCATGATAGTGAGCATCTTCCTTATGTTGAATCTTCAATTATAGTACACCCTAACCTTGCAGGTGATGTTTTAGTCATAAGAAGGCTATGAAATTTATGAGTATCATTACTTGATAATTATCCTATGAGGCTGTATGTAGGATATGTTGGTCCCATGATGATGATGTGAGCCTTGAGAGGCAGTAACAATACATGATGAGGGGTTGAGACCTTGCGGTATGTGGTGATCCTTGAGATGGATCTGGATGGTTGGCAAGAGGCCAAGTGGTAACATGTGATGTTGGATCCTTAAGATGGATCAGGTTGATATGAATAGATCATAATATAATGTTCTTTACTTTCTGTTATACCTTGCATGTTATACAACTTGGTTGAATCCTGCAATCCATCTAAAAGATACTAATTAATCACAGTGAAAAATATCATGTAGTTGCCCTGGCCATAGATCCATCATCGTCAGGACTTGGTGATGGTGAAACAGGTTTTCCTACGGGTTAACCTGGAAGCGCATATTGTTGAATATGTGTAGGTTGCTCCTAGCCTAAAAATGAGGAGGTAAGAGTGTAACTTCGGTTGCATACTCAGATATGTGTGTAGAACATGGTGAACAGGCCCATGGCTCAGGATATGTGATGTATGGAGCATGAATGCGTTCATGGCTCAGAGCACGGTGATCAGGCCCGTGGCTCAGTTTTACTAGCGCCGTGACCTGTACCAAGGTGGGCTAGAGAATGGGTAGCCTATGGAGCTAACCCTGTGGCTTAGACCACTTCAGCATGTGACTGCGGTCCTGCTTGTGTTGTACTCATGTACTGACCATGAGGTGGGAGGTCGTGGAGTCCGGCTCTTCCATTGACCTTGTATGGCACCGTCTTGGGTTTCGTAACCGAAGGTTGGATTTGAACGGTACGGTTCAAATCCTCAGGGCATAATAAAATATAATACAGTCGTTTAGTATTTACTGATCAAATCAAACACGAAACATTGGTTGAGGCCTTGTTTGTTATACCTTGCAGGTTATGTGGCAATCTGTCTTATCTTGATAATCAGGTTATGTGACATTATATTTTGTTCTAATAATCCTGTTACATGTTGATATACCTTATCTTTATAATCATATTCTTTTGAAAGACATCTGGTTATAAGTTTTAGTACAGCTGGTATGCTTGCCGGTAAGAATGATCTTGCTATATATATATAATTGCTTCCGATATATCTGCTCATATTATAATTGATGTTATGGTTTATCTTGTTGAGGTTCTATAGTTGCGATGGGGAGATATGTTTCCCGCTGGGACAATTGTTCAATTGTCTCACTCCGCTGGTTTACCCCCTTTTTTAGGTGGTCAAGGTAGACGTGGTCGTGGTTGTGGTGTTGCGGATGAGCAGCTTGAGGAACAGTAGAAGGCAAGCGTTGGACATGCTGCTGTTTTGGATGTTTTGTAGTAGAGTCTAGAGTCATCCCTGTACTCTCAGGTCCTTGGCAGTGTTTTGACGATGTTTCACGAAGATCGTTCGATGATATCTGTATATCCTGCTGTTGGCCGGATGTGGGCCTTTATGTATATATGAACAGGTAGTGAACTCATGTGATGGATGGACAGTTGTTCCTGAGCTGTGGACACGTGTCAGATCTTGTGTATGTACATATTTATATGACATGTTTCTGTGCAGGATGAGGACTGGAAAGTAATAGTTTCACAGTTTATCAGTTTTCCGCAATCTATTTTAATTAACCCGTGATTTTGATAATCTGTGGTTATGGTGTTTTCCGCACGTTTTCGCGTAACACCTCGTTATCTGTGTGATAATGGGATGTGTTGCCACAAGTTTGGTATCAGAGCTCTAGGTTCGCTGAGTCTACAGGGATCTAGGACTAGGTTGAGTCTGTTCTTATGAGTTTTCCAGGTTATCTTACAAAAATCTTCTGCCCTCAGCGGAAGAAAAGCCAAGATGTCTGGAAACCATGAAGAACATGCTCCTGAGCTTAGTGATGCTGCATCGGTTGATGGAGCAGATGGACGGGCACATGAAGATCGGGTGCCTGAGGTCCCCCAACCAGACCCAGCCATACTTGAACACCCTGCCTACCAACAGCTTATGGGGCAGTTAATGGCTACGATGAATCTCATGGTTGAGCGATTACCAGTGCCTCCTCCGTGAGCACAAGTTCCCCATGGAGAAGCATCAGGTATTGGGAAGACCTTTGAGCGGCTTTGCCGAGTCGGAGCTTCGGATTATGCTGGAACGGCTGATCCAGCGGATGCAGATTTGTGGCTGACAAGTCTTGAAAAGGCTTTCCGGATCCTCGACATCCCCGAAGCAGACAAAGTAAAGCATGCTGTCTACCTTTTGAAGGGTAGTGCTGGTCACTGGTGGACCATCGAGGAAGAGAAGCGGCCTAGTGAGGTGATCTGTTAGGAAGTGTTTCGGCGCGAGTTCGTCACCAGATACTTTCCGAAGACGTACCTGGATGAGAAGATCAGTCAGTTTGAGAAGTTGCGGCAAGGAACGATGAACATCACCGAGTATGAAGCTAAGTTTATGGATCTGCTGAGGTTCTGTCCTCACATGGCGGTGACAGATGATGAACGGATCAGACGTTTTGAGAAGGGTTTGAGTGCTGAGTTGACAACCCCTGTGTCTGCACTGGAAAACCAAGAGCGGTTTGCTACATTTGTGGAATCAGTTCGACGGATCAAGAGGACAGTAAGGGAGAAAAGAGAGTCGGTGTCTCTTAAAAGACCTGCTCAGTTTCAAGGACGAAGGTTTGGTGGCTTCAAGAAACCCAGGTTTTCAGCACCGTCAGTGATGAGAAGTGCTGGTGTACCATCTCAGTGGTCTCTGAGTAAGGGAAAAGGTTATGTTTCTTCACCATCTAAGGCGCCCAGTTCAGCTTCGGTGGCAGTGACAGGGCCATCTAGGCCACGAGTTGACAATAGAGCATGTCATCTCTGTGGACAAGTCAGGCATTGGAAGTTCAATTGCCCGAATAGAGATGTTGAAGTGACGCAGCAACCGAGGCAGAGTTTCCAGAAGTCTGAGAGACCACAACCCAGTGGTAGCAGAGGACGAGGATGCGGTCAAGAGTCTCGAGCTGGATCGTCTGCTCAAGGGAGCAGAGGTCGTGGACAGCAAGCTACGGCTCGATTCTATGCCATGAATCAGCCGGAGGCGATAGTCAACCCGCGAGTGGTGACAGGTCAGATGGAGTTATTTCATTCTGATATGTCTTCTTCTTGCTTTATATCTGTTCTGGTTGACCCGGGTGCTACACACTCTTTTATCGCCTATAGTATGCTTGAAAACTGTCATCTACCTGTTAGTTGTAAGAAGGATAGCTTGTTGTTAGAAACCCCTCTTGATGGTTCCTCTTTGCTTCGAGAAGAGTGTCCATCTTGTGTTTTGTCTTTTTCGGGACACAGCATTCAGGTGGATCTCATACCACTTGATATGCATGGTTTCAATGTTATCCTTGGGATGGATACCTTAGAGAAGTATAAGGTTGTCTTGGACTGTGGTTCCAAGCAGGCGGTGTTTGATGTTGCTGGAGAGAAGTGGATCTTCCAGGGAGATAGGAAGATTCTTCCGACGTGTCTGGTGTCAGCTATGGTGGCAGATAGGTTGTTGCGACAAGGATGTGAGGCGTTCTTAGCTCACGTTGTGGATACCGTTGTGGATACCAAGGCGAAAGGCCTTAACCTCGAAGAAGTGTCAGTGGTCCGAGAGTTTGCAGATGTGTTTCTCGAGGAGTTTCCCGGTGTTCCTCCACCCCGAGAGGTCGATTTTGAGATCAATCTGGTTCCGAGAACGCAACTGATTGCACAGACACCTTATAGGATGGCTCCAGCAGAGATGGTAGAGTTGAAGAAGCAGTTACAAGAGTTGTTGGAGAAAGGTTTCATCAGACCGAGCACGTCACCTTGGGGTGCTCCCGTGTTGTTCGTTAAGAAGAAGGATGCTTCGATGCGGTTGTGTATAGACTACCGACAGTTGAACAAGGTCACGATCAAGAATAAGTACCCGTTGCCGAGGATAGATGACCTGTTCGATCAGTTGTGTTGTGCTACAGTGTTTTCGAAGATCGATCTACGGTCTGAATATCATCAGTTGAGGATAAAGGCGGATGACATACCAAAGTCAGCTTTTAGGACAAGGTATGGTCATTTTGAGTTTGTGGTTATGCCGTTTGGATTAACCAATGCACCTGCTGCTTTCATGGACCTGATGAACAGAGTGTTTTGTCCGCTCTTAGATCAGTTTGTTGTAGTTTTTATAGATGACATCTTGATCTATAGTCGGAACCGGCTAGAGCATGAGCAACATCTTCGTCAAGCGTTGACTCTCCTTCGTCAACATCAGTTGTATGCTAAGTTTAGTAAGTGTGAGTTCTGGTTGGATGAAGTGACTTTCTTAGGTCATGTGATATCTGCTGAAGGAGTCAAAGTAGATCCGAAGAAAGTGGAATCCGTTGCGGATTGGGAACAGCCGAAGACGCCGACGGAAGTTCGTAGTTTCCTTGGTCTAGCAGGATACTACCGGAGGTTTATCAAGGACTTCAGTTTGATAGCTCTACCGATGATGAAGTTGACCAGGAAGGATGTACCTTTTGTTTGGAATGATCGATGTCAGCAAGATTTCCAAAGTTTGAAGGAAAAGCTAACCAGTGCTCCAGTGTTGATCTTGCCAGAATCTGGAAAAGGCTATGTTGTTTTCTGTGATGCGTCCAAGAAAGGTTTGGGTTGTGTGCTGATGCAGGAAGATCATGTGGTTTCTTTTGCTTCGTGACAGCTTAAGAAACACGAGGAGAACTATCCGACCCATGACTTGGAGCTGGCAGCAGTGGTTCATGCGTTAAAGATTTGGAGACACTATCTTTATGGGGAAGTGTGTCAGATCTTTACAGATCACAAGAATCTGAAGTACATCTTCTCACAGCAAGAGTTGAACATGCGACAGCGTCGATGGATGGAGTTGATCAATGATTATGATTGCACTATCGAGTATCATCCTAATAAGGCGAATGTGGTAGCAGACGTGCTTAGCAGAAAGTCTTCTACTCCCAAGAAGGCACAGATGAGTTCTTTGGTATGCCATAGGCGGGACATGTTAGTCTCCTTACGGCAGATGAACGTACAGATGGAGGTTTCCTCGTTAGCTGGACTTTTAGCACAGATGCAAATCAAGCCCACGTTGAGACAGCAGATCAAGGATGCACAGCAAACGGATGATACAGTACAGCTAATCAGATCAGAGTTTGGCAGCGAAAAGCGTGATGGGTTCCATGAGTCCGAGGATGGGGTGGTTTGGTATCATAATAGGATGGTGGTTCCAGATGTTGATAATCTGAGGAAGTTGGTGCTCGAGGAAGCACACACGTCGATGTATGCTATGCATCCAGGTGTCACCAAGATGTACCATAGTCTGAAGGACTTGTACTGGTGGCCCGGCTTGAAGAAAGATGTAGTTGAGTTTGTGGTTAGGTGTGCGGTGTGTCAGCAAGTCAAGGCTGAGCATCAAAAGCCGGCAGGTACGTTGCAACCTTTTCCTATACCACAGTGGAAATGGGATCATATAACTATGGATTTTGTAGTTGGTCTACCCAGGACAACTAAGAATCATGATTCCATTTGGGTGATAGTGGACAGATTAACGAAGTCTACCCATTTCATACCTGTGAAGACCACGTATACAGCTGAAAATCTCGCTCGAGTATATGTGGATGAGATAGTACGTTTGCATGGTGTGCCAGCAACGATAGTTTCTGATAGAGGTCCTCAGTTTACAAGTCCTTTTTGGGAACAGTTGCACAGGGCGATGGGAACGCAGTTGAAGTTCAGTACCGCTTTCCACCCGCAGACAGATGGACAGTCTGAGAGGACTATTCAGACTTTGGAGGATCTTCTTCGTGCTTGTGTTTTGCAGTTCCTAGGCAGTTGGGACGTACATCTCAGTTTGATAGAGTTTGCCTACAACAATAGCTATCAGCGGAGCATTGACATGGCTCCCTATGAGGCTTTGTATGGGAGGAAGTGCAGATCTCCTTTGTGTTGGTATGAATCAGGTGAATATCAGCTTTTGGGCCCTGAGTTAGTACAACAAACGACAGAAAAGATCAAGGTGATACAACAACAGTTGAAAGCGGCACAAGACAGGCAGAAGTCTTATGCAGACAATCGCCGACGACCCTTGGAGTTCCAGGTGGGAGACAAGGTGTATCTTAAAGTCTCTCTGTGGAAAGGTGTGCTGAGGTTTGGCCGGAAGGGTAAGTTAGCTCCCAGATATATGGGGCCTTACCCAGTCTTAGCACGTGTTGCCAAGGTGGCTTACGAGTTAGAGTTGCCTCCAGAGTTGCACAGGTTACATCCAGTGTTCCATGTCAGTATGCTGAAGAAAAGTCATCCGGATACAGGAACAGTGATACAACCAGTTGAAGTTGAGCTTGACAAAGATGTGACTTATGAAGAGGGTCCTATGATGATCCTTGACAGAAGAGTCAAGAAGCTGAAGAGAAAGGATATGGTTCTTGTGAAGGTCCTTTGGCATCACCGTGGCGTTGAGGAAGCCACGTGGGAGCTTGAGGAAGAGATGAGGAGGAAGTATCCCTCGCTTTTCTCTTCGGATTTCGGGGACAAAATCCTTTTATAGAGGTTTATGGCTATAAGGACTCTGACATGTGTTTAGGGTTTACCCTGTTTGTTTTGCTTGATCTTGGTGCTTTGGTGCTTGCTAATCACCTTTAGTGGTGATTAGGGTTTGGTTGTGCTTTGTTGAGAGTTCGAGGGGCTACTTGCAAATAACCCAAGTTTAGGGTTTTGTGGGCAAGTTTGCCATCTTGTGAGATGTTTTCCCTCTTTGCTTCCTCTAGGGTTGAGAGGAAGGCTTGGGTTTGTTGTTTGAGTCCTTTGGGCCTGATTTGAGCTTGTTTGGGCCTTGGAGTTCCTTGTTTGGGCTTGCTTGAGCCTTGTGTCGCCCAGGGCAGGTGGTGTGTCACCCAGTTGCTTGGTGTGTCGCCCAATAGCTCTTGTTGTGTCGCCCAGATGGCTTGGATTGGTTGATGGACACATGGTGCACATCTTGGACAAGTGCCTTATGGCTTGCATGAGAGGTGGCTTGAGTTGGTGGACATGTGTCCCTTGGGTGGGCGACACATAGCATGGTTGTACCTTGGTTTCTCCTCCCCTTCTTCCTATATAGGTAGCTCTTCTCCTTGCCTTAGTCTCCTTTGGTCTCCCCTCCACCCTTGGTGCACGATACCCTTCTCCGTCTTGCTTGTGTTGGCCGATATACTTCCTTGGAGCTGAAGTGGTGGCCGATACACCCTCCTGGAGCAGCTTGGTGGACGATAGCTTTGGACCTTGGATTGCATCTTCTTCCTTGAATCTTGGAGCTTAAGGTGGGTTGCATAGTTTCTAACCCTAACTCTTTTACCTCTAGCTTTGATCTTGTTATATGTTAGTAGTCTAGCTTAGTTCCTTGCTTGTACATCTTGCTTATGTACCTTAGTGGCCGATATCCCTCTCTAGGGTTTAGGGTTCCTTGTATATCTTTGCTTTCTAGGGTTTGGGGCTTCCTTGTGTTGAAGGTTGAAGATGACCTAGGGTTGGGCGATACCCCTTCCTTGTGAGTGTGTTGGGCGACACACTTGCCCTTAAGTTGAACGATATGGTGATCTAGGGTTTGAGTTCCTTGTGTTGGAGGTCGATAGTGACCTAGGTTGGGTGATAGGGTGCTCTCTCTGGTGGCCGATATGGTTCCTTGGTGGATGATATGTTGTGTCCTTGAGGTTGGTCGATACCCTTGCCCATGTGTTGGGCGATAGGGTGAGCTAGGGTTTGTTGGCCGATATGATGAGTACCTTGGAGATGAACGATACCCTTCCTCTTGTTGGCCGATATGGATGTCCTTGTGTTGGATGATAGAGTGGGTGCTCTTGTGTCGAGTTATCTCCTTGTCCATGTGATGGACGATAGGGTCATGTAGTGCCATGAGTGTTAGGGTTGGGCGATACCCTAATGGCCGATAGCCCTAATGGACGACACCATGATGGGCGATACCCTAATGGCCGATAGCCATGTTGGGCGATACCCTACCCTATGTGCAGGATGTGTGTTGGCCGATAGGGTTAGTAGTGAGTGTTGGCCGATAGGGATAGTGTGGTAGTCGATACCCATGTTGGGTGGTAGGCTTTAGATGAGGGTTGTGAGGCTATAGTGAGGGTATGAGTTTCTTTGGTGACGGTCCCTCATGTGATGGAAGTGGTTAGCTATGCACCAATGAGCGATGGTGGTGTTTGTGATATCAACAATGTATATGAAGCCTTGCAAACAATAAGGATGCTAATGATAGTAATGTATATGATGTTAGCCCTCATGTAATTGATGCATGATGTGACCCTTATGCTTAATTGTTAATGATAAAGAAGATGATGATAACTACTCTAGTAGTTTGTTTAATGATAATAATGTTGGTAATAATGATGCTAAGTGACAGTTACATTAAAGGTTGCTTCATGATAAAGATGACAATAGTTGATGACATAGTAATGACCTTGTTAATAATAGTGTTGGTTCTGTAAACACAACATGATCTCTATATACCCTGATTGTTTGTACAATCTCGATATAAGGGTAAGTATCAGTATGGTTGTTTAATGATGTACTTAACATACTTGATTACCAAATAACTGTCATATTGATAAGTAGATTATCTTGAATGATATTTCATGATAGTGAGCATCTTCCTTATGTTGAATCTTCAATTATAGTACACCCTAACCTTGCAGGTGATGTTTTAGCCATAAGAAGGCTATGAAATTTATGAGTATCATTACTTGATAATTATCCTATGAGGCTGTATGTAGGATATGTTGGTCCCATGATGATGATGTGAGCCTTGAGAGGCAGTAACAATACATGATGAGGGGTTGAGACCCTGCGGTATGTGGTGATCCTTCAGATGGATCTGGATGGTTGGCAAGAGGCCAAGTGGTAACATGTGATGTTGGATCCTTAAGATGGATCAGGTTGATATGAATAGATCATAATATAATGTTCTTTACTTTCTGTTATACCTTGCATGTTATACAACTTGGTTGAATCCTGCAATCCATTTAAAAGATACTAATTAATCACAGTGAAAAATATCATGTAGTTGCCCTGGCCATAGATCCATCATCGTCAGGACTTGGTGATGGTGAAACAGGTTTTCCTATGGGTTAACCTGGAAGCGCATATTGTTGAATATGTGTAGGTTGCTCCTAGCCTAAAAATGAGGAGGTAAGAGTGTAACTTCGGTTGCAGACTCAGATATGTGTGTAGAGCATGGTGAACAGGCCCATGGCTCAGGATATGTGATGTATGGAGCATGAATGCGTTCATGGCTCAGAGCACGGTGATCAGGCCCGTGGCTCAGTTTTACTAGCGCCGTGACCTGTACCAAGGCGGGCTAGAGAATGGGTAGCCTATGGAGCTAACCCTGTGGCTTAGACCACTTCAGCATGTGACTGCGGTCCTGCTTGTGTTGTACTCATGTACTGACCATGAGGTGGGAGGTCGTGGAGTCCGACTCTTCCATTGACCTTGTATGGCACCGTCTTGGGTTTCGTAACCGAAGGTTGGATTTGAACGGTACGGTTCAAATCCTCAGGGCATAATAAAATATAATACAGCCGTTTAGTATTTACTGATCAAATCAAACACGAAACATTGGTTGAGGCCTTGTTTGTTATACCTTGCAGGTTATGTGGCAATCTGTCTTATCTTGATAATCAGGTTATGTGACATTATATTCTGTTCTAATAATCCTGTTACATGTTGATATACCTTATCTTTATAATCATATTCTTTTGAAAGACATCTGGTTATAAGTTTAAGTACAGCTGGTATGCTTGCCGGTAAGAATGATCTTGCTATATATATATAACTGCTTCCGATATATCTGCTCATATTATAATTGCTGTTATGGTTTATCTTGCTGAGGTTCTATAGTTGCGGTGGGGAGCTATGTTTCCCGCTGGGACAATTGTTCAATTGTCTCACTCCGTTGGTTTACCCCCTTTTTTAGGTGGTCAAGGTAGACGTGGCCGTGGTTGTGGTGTTGCGGACGAGCAGCTTGAGGAACAGTAGAAGGCAAGCGTTGGACATGCTGCTGTTTTAGATGTTTTGTAGTAGAGTCTAGAGTCATCCCTGTACTCTCTGGTCCTTGGCAGTGTTTTGACGATGTTTCACGAAGATCGTTTGATGATATCTGTATATCCTGCTGTTGGCCGGATGTGGGCCTTTATGTATATATGAACAGGTAGTGAACTCATGTGATGGATGGACAGATGTTCCTGAGCTGTGGACATGTGTCAGATCTTGTGTATGTACATATTTATATGACATGTTTCTGTGCAGGATGAGGACTGGAAAGTAATAGTTTCACAGTTTATCAGTTTTCCGCAATCGGTTTTAATTAACCCGTGATTTTGATAATCTGTGGTTATGGTGTTTTCCGCACGTTTTCGCGTAACACCTCGTTATCTGTGTGATAATGGGATGTGCTGCCACAATGTTTGTTTGATATCTCAGTAAAGAGGGTGAAACCCTAGATGCGAGGAAAGTTGGATATTTGCGAATATATATCGTGAAATCCATTTGAATGGATTTTCTTGACATGATAGACTTTATTTATTCAATTTTATTATTGATGCATGTTATTTCAGTGAATGGCATGGAAACCCAAATTCAGCTCAGTTCCAAGGTTTCATACATATATTGATTTTGTATGATTTGTTGATAGTAGTCTTTATTCAGTGAATGTTTATGTCACATGAAATCCTTATGAGAGCCATGTGATAAGTGAATGAGGTAAATGAAACCCTAAGGATAGGGTGTTCAATGAATTAAGCATTGTGATTACCATGTTTTCAGTATGAGATGTAGTGATGCTTAACAGTTCAGTTGTGGTAAATGTTATCAGATGGTCTATGAAACGAATGGTTTACAGAGCTAAACTAAGATATGTAATGTGATGATTGAATTGTGAATGTAAAGAGTGAATTAGAAATGTAGATGCCCTGAACACTGTAGATTCCCTATGAGAGGTCTGTGTTGTAGGGATGAAACGACCTAACCCTGGCAGTGTCTATTATACGGGGGTCGGAACATACTAACAGGTGGTACGGGGGACAAAGCCCTAGTGGAAGTCTCCTTAAAAATACAGTATGTAGTATCTAACATCAACCAGAGATCCTGGTGGCACGACAAAAAATTTGGCCTTTGTTGAAGAACATTTGTGAGGAACCAAAAATCGTGAATAATGATGTCTATTTGTGAGGGCTCATCCTTCAAATATGGGATCAAATCCCTCAACCGTGTTTTTAACATCCTTAGACCATTTATGTGAACAGTAATCCCTCACAAATGCATTACTCACTAATCACCTTGTGAAAAATACCATGTCAAATGTTTCCCTCCATCTCATAACCCTTCCCCCCATTCTAAAACACAACATTTGTAAATAAAAAAACCTCCCCCCTCATTCCTCTGCGCGAGAACTGTTTCATCGCTCTATGCTTTCCCCTCTCGCGTCGTGAGCGTCTCCCTCTTGTACCGTGCGTGTCCGGCCGGTCCTCCCGTCTCTGCCCTCCGTTGCTCTGTGCACAAGCCCTCGGCTGACACTCTGACGCCCTCGCTCGCAAGCCCGACGCCCTCAGGTCAATTCCTCCCAAACGCCACTGAAGCGAGCCTACAACCAATATCGTCTCAAGCGAGCCTCGAGAAGGAACGCCGATGTGGTTGATCTCCGACAAATTGAAGGTACAGACACAATCTCGGGTCAGTTCTTCTTCGTCCTTCCCCACTTCTTCATTCTCGCAACTTTCTCCATCTGGAACTAGGAGCTCTTGAACTGTGCATGTATCCTCTGGTGGCCGACCACCCTCTTTCTCATACTTCGGAAACCATTTCGGCTTTGTTGGCCTTTGTTTCTCCAATTTATCATTACCCATTGCAGCGTGTGGAAAAGGATGATGTTGATCAATACTTCACTGATTTAATTTTTCTTCTTTCAGTTCCACTTCTCCATCAATTGCATCTCTACGTTCTAGGTCTATTCAAGGACGACATAGTCCTTATATTTCCTTAAATCATTAATGCCTTGAACCCATTTGATGTAATGTCAAAGACATCTATATCAGATTAGATGTATTGCCTTGAAGTTGTTTGATGAAATCCCATATTGTCCTAGTTACTGTTCTAAGTTGTTGGATAATTTTATATGAAGTAGATATGTTTGCACGGATACTGTTTTATCTTTTGTTGTTGTAATTGTCATATCAACTTCTCCATGTATTACTCTATCATATGGTGTTTCCCTTTTTCTATTGCCCGAAAATGTGAGATGGATTTCTAAACTTGCTATCGTATGAAAGAATCTTCCAACCATAATAAGAATGTATTCAATGGTGACAATTGAAGCAATTGTAGAATATTTCCTAACTTTAAAGTGGCCATCATAACAATTTCTTGACCACCTGGGTCCATTTCTATTTTAGATCAAATTCTTCAACCTGGGTTCTTTATAAGATGAGATAGATTCCTAAGCTATTGATTGATCATTTTAAGGTGTTGTTGTAGATAAGATATGTACCTAGCCACCTAGTAATGCTTCCCATTTGATCTTGCATCATGTGTAATATGTTGTTGTTTTTAATAGTACATTTGTTCATCTTGTCATTAATCTGAACTCGTCATTTTGTACAGGAAAACATGTCATGCATAAGAGTTATCTTTGTCTAGTTCCGACTCTAGTTCTAGAATTTGTTCTTATTGTGTTGGAAGTTAGTGTTACAAAGTAAAACAGATGGTCCACTGCCTCTCCCAATGCTAGGTGGTTTATAGTGTGTATTGTTAGGATGAATTTAGAATATGAGGGTTATCTACCATAGACTTGTTCCCATAGGAAAACCACAGATGATTCAATATCTTTTTAATTGATATAGAAGGTGTTTTCTACTGATACATCTTGGTTGTCTTCCTCTTTATGGGGTGTATATGTATTTGTTGGAGCTATGTCCTCTTTCCCACAAGTAACATAGTTCATTATAGTCACCACATTAATGCTTTGCTTAACATGATTTTCTTTAAAAAGGCAGACATATGTGGCAATCTTGTCAAGCTTAGTTGTAAGGGATTTTAGGGCTTTGCAATTAGAAGTATCGCCCATGGTAGAAACATTCCCATACGTTCCTCTTTCATATTTCCAACCCGCTTGCAGAGCATCCATATTGTTTATGACTTCCTTGGACCCCTCTAAGTTGTACCCCATGTAGTCACACCTTGATATGCATTTATAAACTTCCTCTATTTTTGCTTGAGTCCATTGAGGACGGTAGTAACTAGGCCCCTCTAAGAATATTTCTTCTTTACATGCAAATTCATATGTTCCCCAATTTGTTTCTGAATCACAGAAAAATCTAAGTAAAATATCCTATAAATCAATGTCCAAGTACTATATGATCTATTTTTATAAAAATACCACAACATATACAAAATATACAAAGATAAGAATGCATGTTCATCTCTTGCAAGTACAATTAGAAATCAATCATGTCATACACCCATAAAATAGAGATTTTGTTGTTATCATTTTTCGGTAAGAATATCACACAGATGTGGGATATGAAGGTACTCTAGAAACAAAACAAAAATAGAGATCATGCAAACTCTTGAAGTAACTAAAACAAGATTTAAATATTTAAATGCCTTTAAGAGATAGAATAAGTAAGTATTTTTATCCCTATATTTAGTCTGTCTGATCTTGACACGTTGCTTACACATCATATCATTAAGGAGTATGTCTCATTGTGCTCTCCAGGCAAGTAATTGTGATGAATTAGTATATTTGCATCTCTATGCTGAGAGAAATCTTTCTTATATCTCTATCATTGTTTTATATAATCTCAAAATATATTTTGTTTCACTGGGTCAAATGATGTCTAATGTTTTTCAGGTTATAGTGTAGTAGTAACTGTAGAGCATCTAAATCAGGGTGGTTGTTCTATAGATGTTTAATGAAGTCAGTGTAAGAAGGATGCTTGGTCTACAAGAGTTTGTAATGAAAAGGTTTGGGACCCCAAGAGGTAATCTCATTACTAAGGGATATAGGGAAGTGGTTAGACATAGGTCTATGGCATGTCATAACTTGTGAGAGGGGGAACTTGGCATCCTACTATTGTGAACAAAGGAATATATCTAGTATAGCTCAGATGTGACCTCATCCATGTGAAGTTAGTATTCATTGGAGAGTGGTCTACTTCTAGGTCTTCTTGTATGAATGAACCAAACCATCTATCTTCATGGTGGTGAGAGTATGCATGAATAACATGAGGTGTGACTTGATCAAGAGTGTTTCTAGTGAGGTTGAATCCCCCGACCATACAGAGTTGTATGTGGTGTGATTATGCAAGTTGGTATAATTTAGAGATGAATATATTCTTATGTAGAGGCCGGTGGCAGTAGCAAGGAGAGGGAGGGATGGGGAGGGAAGAAGGGAGAGATGGATCTTTAGGTTTTTGCTCTGATACTATGCAAAACCTTGCAGGATATAATAATTTCTTGCATATTATTAACAACAATACCATTTATTTGTACAGGCTGACGTAAATGGTCTAATCCTTGTTATATAGTGTGGGACTAAAACAGAAGTAAATGGTCAAATTAAGACATATTAAAGACTAATACAAATACCTCACATAGATGTAAATATTAGTTATTGCTTGTATCCTCCCTAGCAAAATCAGGAGAGCAAAGCTCTTTCACTGAATCAATAATAGAGTTGATTCTTCTGGATTTAGAATTAATCCAGTTTCCTTCATCAAACAGACAACTCAAATTAACCAATTTGCCTTTACCAAGTTTAAGGATTGAGTCATGACCAATAATATCATCTAGGAAAGTATTCCTTTTAATCCACGGATCCCTCTAAAGAAGGATATTGTTCCCATTACCAATAGTGAAATCGATATTTTGAGAACGATATCCCTGTTGTAAACAATTTGCTTCCATACCCACGAAGCATTGGAAGCAATACTATACAGATTTACATATGCATTGGAAGCATACGTGTATATACTATACAGACAAATTTCTATTTTATACTATAAAGATTGACATATATATAATAGATATATATATAAATATACTATTACTATATAGATAGATTTCTGTTTTATACTATACAGATTTACATATGCATACATGTATATACATATTTGCTTCCTATGATACAATTTTACATATGCATTGGAAGCATTCTAAGCAATTTGCTTCCTATGATACAAATTTACATATGAATACATGTATATACTATATAGACAAATTTCTATTTTATACTATACAGATTGACATATAATATATATATATATATATATATAATATACTATTACTATATAGACAGATATATGTTTTATACTATACATATTTACATATATAACTATACAAATTTACATATATAACTATACAGATTTACATATCTCTGAAACAAAAATATATATATATATGTTTAGATAGATATACCATTACAAATACACATGTATATATAGATACATATCTATACATATAAATATAGTTATAATTATACACATACACAAGGGAATGTGTACATACGTGCAGCATATAATGATAAAAGTAGTCAAATATCCATAGTTGTTAACAAACAAACATACAAATATATAGATATGCACATACATATATCTATATACATGGTTGTGAGTGCACATAGTGAATTGATCCCCACAATTTATTTATTTTCTATTTATCCAGCTTGTTAAGAGTAAATCCAATCGTTAAAATTTGGATGGACCCATCTTCATCAGGAGTTTGTATGGATCAAAAAACAAGCACCCACATAATGTAAATCTAATAAGTGGATATACAAATACAAAACTCTATCACTATACTAATATACTAATTGTGAATCTAGTACGAGGATTTATAGAGATATAACACTAATAATCAGTTGTATCTAGCATTAAGCTCAACAACTTCTCAACTGTACAAACAAATATACATAATTTGAGTAAATTCGTATAGCTCATCCCATCCCATCCCATCCCACAGTAGTACCTTCCCAATAGAAAATAAAAATGTATTGAACACAATAAAGAAGGAATAGCCAAGTTGTAATGGTATTTATGGGTACTCTCCAAACTTGCATGTCAAATACTTTCCTCTTGGTTATCATTGTAGAACCAAGTCTCTTATTCCTTCACCCGACCAAAAACCAATAGTATTTTATATTATTATTGGCTCTCTAATGGCTTCACTATCAGTTCCACAATCATATCTGATATTGCTTCAATTTTGACAAGTATTTGAATTGCATATATATATGTGTGTGTGTGTGTATTTCTTATAATGTGTGCTTAACTTATTTTATATTTTCCCTCATATAGATGGATTTTCTAATAGATCCGAGTTGGATGTATATTGGGAATAGAGTGCGAAGTGATGTGTTCAAGGCAGGGTTACGAAAGTTCATTGAGTTTGCTCTTCTCCATCAGAGACCATCTAGACAGGGGAAATTAATATGTCCCTCCAAGGTATGTTTAAACAGATACCTTAAAACAGAGGAGGAGGTATTCTCACATGTATTACAAAAAGGATTTGTGCATAGCTATGATGTTTGGACGTTTCATGGGGAGGTGATTGGTAGGAGCAATCTTGTTTTGGCACCAAACGTTCCTAGCACCGAAAATATGCATCAGATGCTAGGGGATTTGTTTGGTATGGGTGACACAACAAACGACCATTCTACTAAAGCTACAGAGGAACCTGAAAATTTAGACGCACAAAGATTTTACAAGCTACTAAAAGAGGCTGATCAACCACTCTATAGAGGCTGCACAAGTCATTCTAAGATATCCTATTTGGTTGCCTTGCTATATCTGAAGGAGAAATCTGGATGGTCCAACGATTCTTTCACGAAGTTGTTATAGCTGATTATTTTAGGATTTCCAGAAGAAAATTGTCTATTCCCGGAGACGTTCTATGAAGCAAATGCGATCATGAAGGATTTATGACTTGATCATACTACTATTGATGTATGTACAAATAATTGCATGCTTTATCACAAAGAAGCAGCTTTAAAAGAAAATTGTGATACTTGTGGTGCTTCACGATGGAACAAAAAGCAATACAAACAAAAGGGAAAGAAAGTAGTTGCAAAGTTCATGTATCACTTCCCTTTGATACCTCGATTAGAGAGGTTGTATATGTCTTCATCTGTTGCTAAAGATATGATTTGGCCATTAGAAGGAAAAGGAAAGGATGGTTGTGTTCATCATCCTTCAGACACACCGGAATGGTTGTCTATTGATGTCAGGTACCCAGACTTTATTGTTGAACCCCGCAATATTAGATTGGCATTAGCAACTGATGGTTTTAATGCATTTGGCAATATGAGTGCATCACATAGCATCTGGCCTGTGTTGGTGACACCTCTCAATCTTCTGCCCTGGCTTCTTATGAAAGAACAATTTATTATGATGTCCCCATTAATTCCAGGTCCACATATGGTAGGCAATGACCCTGATGTATACTTGGAGCCATTAATTGAGGAGCTGCAACTATTTTGGGAGCTTGGAGTCAAAGTTTATGATGCATATAGCAAACAGAATTTCACTATGTGGGCAATGATTTTATGAACCATTAACGATTTTCCAGCATATGGTGACTTATCTGGTTGGAGCACTAAAGGTAACAAAGATTTGGGATGTCCTTGTTGTAATGTGGAGACTGTATCGAAATGGTTGAAGTTTGGGAAAAAGCATTGCTATGGTTTCCATTGACGTTTTCTTCCAATGAATCATCCATATAGATGTGATAGGAAAAATGTTGATGGCAAAAAAGATTTTTGCCTTCCACCTAAGACACTATCTGGAGAAGATATATTGAGGCAATTTGATGGATATGAAAATATCACATTTGGTAAAACAAATAAGCGCAAGAGGCATGGAGATCAAATTTCACCATTACCTCCAGGTTGGAATAAGATAAGCATCTTTTTTCAGCTACCTTATTGGAAGTATTTATCGGTTAGACACAATCTGGACGTGATGCACATAGAAAAGAATGTGTGCGAGAACATTTTAAACACATTACTGGGCGATTCTAAGAAAAGTAAAGACAACTTACAAGCTCGTCAAGATATGAAGAAAATGCGCATTCGAAGAGATTTATGGCCGGTAATGCAGGTGATCGATATGACTTGCCTCCAACATCTTACACTATGACTAATGCGCAGAAAGATAAGTTCCTATCTGTGTTAGAAAAGCTGAAAGTTCCTGATGGCTATTCTTCTAACATATCTAGGTGTGTTAGAAAATTTGATAGAAAACTTATTGGGATGAAAAGTCATGATTGCCATGTTCTTATGCATCAAATTCTACTTGTTGCCTTGAGACACTGCATAAGCTTAGATGTGTACAAGCCTATTGCTAATTTGTGCTCATTTTTCAACAAGCTTTGCTCTAACGTTATTGATGTGGATGAATTCAAAGAATTGGAACAAGAAATTGTTGTCACTCTTTGCCAGTTGGAGAGAATCTTCCCTCCTTTCTTCACCATCATGATGCATTTGCCCATTCATTTAGCTTATGAAGCCAGGCTTGTTGGATCTGTCCGAACTAGGTGGATGTACCCAATAGAGAGATACTTGAAGAAATTGAAGAAGTATGTCAGAAACAAAGCTAAACCGGCTGGTTCTATTGCTAGTGGCTATTTAGCTGAAGAAAGTTTGACATTTTGTGCTAGGTACTTACCTAATTTTGAGACAAAACTCAACCGCACTCCTCATAATGTTGATGGATCTCCAATTAGAGTTGGAGTGTCAAGGAATTTTGACATCCACACTTTGGAACAAGCCCATCGTTATGTCCTTTTCAATAAAGAGGAATTGGATGTTTACAGAAGGTAAGATTTACATCATATAATTCTTGCTAAACTATGTTATATTTGTTGTACATTAATTTAGACACTTCTTACAAAGCAGTGAACACATGTTTATTCTTCAAGATATGGAACCCAACATTGCCCCACGGACTCTAGAAACAAAACATGCAAAAGAGTTTTCTAAGTGGTTGAAAGAGCATGTAAGTCTCAAACATAAATATGGTTGTCACTCTTAATGTTCAAGTTAGTGTAGATTACATTAATGTTTTACTTTTTTAATGAAGGTAATGCAAATGCGAGAGATTAGGCCGAACAATATTAGTGAGGAGTTGAGATGGTTATCCCAAGGCCCTTGTGCTGAGGGAATGTCTTATGAAGGTTTTTCGGTCAATGGATATCGTTTCCATTCAAAACACATTGAAATACATGTACTACACAAAATAGTGGAGTGTACCTGTGTGCTGACACTTCAAGTTATTCAAGTGGTAGAGATAGAAATCCTATAAATGCTCAAGTCACGTACTATGGCTACTTAGAGGAGGTTATTGAGCTAACTTATGGTCCAGAAATCAAAATTTCGTTGTTCAAATGTTCTTGGTATGATGAGAGCACTTCTAAAGGGTTGCGAATTGATGAATATGGGTTCACACAAATCAACACTTCAAGGATAAAAAAAAGGAGGAACCCTTTATCTTGGCTTCTCAAGCATTGCAATGCTTTTATGTGAAGGATCCTAATGCTGATGATTGGTGCACAGTGCTAAAGCATCCTCCTAAATATTATTCTGAAGTACCTCTTATTGAGAATTGTTTGACTGGTTTACAATTTGAAGCTATTAATGGTGGTGTAACTAATGATGTGTCTTGGTCGAGGAGAGATACTGAGGGATCTTTTGTTGATAGAACTAACAAAAAAGCATGATGGGGCTAATGTTTAGTTCATTAATCTTTCTGTTTTCATCAAATTATTTTGTTTGCAAGTCTAGGATAATTTATTTGGGGAATATGTTGTATTGCATTTTTTGGCAAACTGTTACTATATGGCATATTCTTTGCAATTTATTTATTCTTGTTTCATATACCAGTAAGTAGGACATCATTATAACTCATCATTATTCTTTATTGGGATATGAAACTAAGGTACTCTACAATTTATTTGTTTTTCAAATGCTGAATATTCATATGTTGGTGTCTCATATTCTCCGCAATTTATTTGTTTTTCAAATGCAGCTATTATTTTTGTTACTAACATTTCTGCACTAATAATCTAATTTTTTTCTTGTCAGTTAAAGGATGATAGGAAGAAGAATCACTAGATATAGTTGTAACATCACACCCGGTCAACCTTCTGTTGTCCCTCCCTCCCTCCACAATTGTAGAAAATTGTGAGGATGAACCTACTCTACTGTCCAACAATATTGAAAATGATGTAACAGTTGAAGAAAATGTTGAGGATGAACAGGAGAATAGGAAGTATGGACGTGGGCCTGCAAGTGAGCAAAGCCTACTTCCTAAGCAAGGGGAGCCACGTCACAAGGTCCAATGGGATAATGAAGGAAATGCTATTGGGGAGAATGGTGCCAAATTGAATCATTATTGTCATATGCTAGCAAGGAAACCACACATATGGCATCTAGACTTGAAGTGGAATGAACAACCACAATAAGATTTTGCAGATAGAAAATCATTTATTGAGGTAATCTTTTTCATAAAAAGACCAACAAATTGTATGATTTTTATATCTAAAGTAATATTTTCTATGTTTTTAGAAATACTTCAATTTAGGCAGTCACCCTAATGCATGGAATCACATTGATGAACACATTAGCAAAGGGATATCAGTGTGGAGGGCACGTGTAAAGAAAGATTACTATGAAAAGTACAAGATTGAACCAAAATTGATGATGAAGAAAGTTGAGAAAAATGCTTCCATAGATATGGACCAGTTTAAAAATATTGTTAAAGAATGGGGAACCGAGAAGTCTAAGGTACAATGGTTTCATATAACTTGCATGTATACCTATCTAATTTTTCTAATTATATGTTTCTTATGGTTTAGAAAATTTCTGAGATCAACAAGGCAAACAGAGCAAAAAAAGTGATGGATCATACCACAGGATCAAAGCCATGGAGTTGTTATCGGGCAGAAAGGGTATTAATAATGGACACTTGTCTTTCTTAGTAGGAGTTGAACATATAACATGGACAATTATTATGCTATCTATCATGTGTAGGTCAGTGAAGATCAACCCGTTGTGCCTCTTAACAAATTTTTGGAAAAAGTTTACGACAAAAGCCCACAAGTGGTTAGAAAATGGATATTTTCTTTCCTATGATGTCTACAAAGCTACATATGCTCAGATATCTCAATTTAAGCTTTCTTTTTATGATGCTTTCTAATTATAGCTTGAAATCTCTGATATTGTGGAAAACCAAGTAGAAAACCAAGAAGAAATAGATCCTAGAAGTGTTGATAATCTAACACGTGAAGCTTATTTGCAAGTTTTAAATCCTTCCAAAAAGGCTAGGATCTGAGGTGTTGGAATTGGGCACAAAGAGATAGGACATAGGGGAAAAGCTTCCTGTATAAGATATGAAATGCTTCTTGAGGAAAGCTACGCAAAGGATGCATGTTGGATTATAACTAAACTCGAACTATTAGTTACAACTAGTCGATTAGATCAATGTTTGTAATTTGTTTTCTATTTCAGGATAAACTTAAGGAACTTGAAGAAATAGTAAATGGTTGAAGAACTCCGTCTCCCAAATAATGACTTGGTATAATCAATCATAGGTAACTTAGATTCAGTTGTCTATGTCAATGTAATATATATATTTTTTGACATTGTTGATCTATTTGTTATAGGATGGCGATATTAATGTTAATTGTGCAACTGAATACCCCAATTGGACTACTGCAAGTGTCTTACACATGCAAAATGGCACAAATAGGTCGGGTGTGGGTTCTTTTCACATACAAGACAATACAAGTGGTGGTGCAGATGTAGGCATGTTTCCCAGGCAAAATAATTCAAGCGGGGATGGCTTAGGCAGACTTTCTAGACAAAGCAATTCAAGGGAGACTGGAGTAGGCATGCTTTCCATACAAGGCAATTCAAGGGAGAATGGAGTAGGCAGGCTTTCCATACAAGACAATAGACATCCACTAATCTTTAAGCCACAGGTACCTCATAACAGCTATATATTATTTTCAATATTCATACACATAAGAATATTAACATGTACACTTTATTAAAGGCTACAGTTGAAAGTTGGTGCCCTACTTCTGGTAATAATCGACAAAGTCATCCTCAAATGTATAGCACACCAATCACATCTTCATCGGTGTCTTTCACACCAAGAACTCAGCGTTTAAATGAGGTATTCAATATTATATTTCCTCTCTTGTGTTCAATATTAGTTTTATATTCTAGTTCTAGCTTTTGATTCGAGTGCTTGATTAACACTTAGTTACTACCTATGTGGTTCTTCATCTAACAACCAATTATTTTCTAGTTCTAGCTTTTGATTCGGGTGCTTGATTAACACTTAGTTACTGCCTATGTGCTTGATTAAACTTCTAGGGTATCCATCCATATATCTTGTACTTATACCAAATCTGATATGTAAGGCCAAATCAAATATATAAGGCATGAATCTACTTAATGGTTAATGCCTATGTGGTTCTATATTTCCAAACACTTTGGGTATCATGGTTATGTATGTAGTTATTGTTATCCTCTTTCAACTCAGTCTACTTATCTATTGTTATCTCTATTAGTCTTATTGGTTAGGCCAGCTTTCTATTTTGCTTTGGGGTATCTTTATTTGATTGTTCTGCAGGGGGCACAACATCAACAACGTTAGTTTCCTTTGTCTTTTTCTCAGACTCACCTTCTACATGTTAGTCATGCTTTACTGAAGAACAACTCAGAAGTTGTAATATTGCTTCTCTTGCTTAGAATGCATGCTCATAACAATTGTATCTTGTTACAGGTCTCTTCCGTGTTTTGTATGGTTGGTTCTACTTGAAATGAGTGTACTGTTTCTCTATATTCAAATTCCATTCAAGATCAACACATATTGGTTTTTGCTGGGAAACAATTGGAAGATGGTGCCAAACATATTAAAAGACTTAGGGTGTAATGGAACCATCTACTGTAAGTGAGTCAGCTTCAAAATGATAGGGATTGAGGCTTTAGATTTCTTTGTAGTCATGTATGTAGTTCTATGAATCATATTATTAGTATATTCTCTGCTATTCTATGGGTCTTCTTTACCGCCTTTTACCAATATTATATGTTCAGAGTTAGGTGGGTCTTTATGCCATCTCAAATTTCTGTAGCCTTTCCTAGGGTTACTTTCTTCAAAGAGATCCATCTGAGAGGTTGAGATTGAGGTATAGCTTCCACATATTATCACTCCCAACCTCACCTGCTTCACTACCACTAACTACCAAAATAGTCTCCTTGTGTTGTAGTTCAAAGCTTGTATCTGGCTTCTTTTGCTCTAGTGCTCCCATATTCCACTGTAAGGCCACCTCTTCCTCTCTTCAAAATATTTCTTCCAATATTTTTAGTTTTGTGTTCCCCTCCACTCTGGCTTTTTCCTCAAGGTTGCCACCATGTTTCTTTAGTGTTATATATATTTCTTTTCTCTGCCTCACCCCTTATCTATGTTGTTAAGAGTTGTCCATCTTTAGTGTTATCAAAGCTTTGCCATAGAACCCTGTGAAGTCTGTAACAGTTGTAGCTGTCATGTTTATCAATGGTGTTGAATGGTTGTTGATTTCCTACTGCCTTGAAATTTTGTTTATCTAGTTCAATTCTTCTATTGTTATCTCTGTTTCAATGGATAATTGCTCATTGTATATTCGATTGCTGCTATTTGCTATTTGTGCTGCTATTTGCTGGCAGCTGCTGCTGTGGAGGAGTGAGGTGCTACTAGTGGTGTTGTGGTGGTGCTGTGGTCGATGGTGGTGTTGTGGCTATCATGATGGATAGTTTGGTGGAGGATTTTGTTATGTGCAGGTGGTGGAAGCAGCAACTTGCTGATGTACTTGGTGTTGAATGGTGGAGGTTTGTGGTGGTGTTGTGAGTGCTGGTGGTTCTGTGGCTGTCGTGTTGGATAGTTGTTTGGTGGAGGAGTGAGGTGGTAGTTGTTGGGTGTTGGTTGGTGGTAGCTGTTGGTGTTGTTGGTTGATGGTGGTTGATGTAAGGTGTGTTGGTGTGTGGAGGATGTATGGAGCAACAATTTTCTACTGTTGGTGCTATTTTGTGGATGGTGGTGTGCTAGTTGGTGGTGGTGGATGTGGGCTACTGCTGGTGGTGTTGGCTGGTGGGTGGGAGTGCTGATGTGTAGGTGTTGGTGGTGGCTACTATGTTGGTTCACTTACATTTATCTCGACTTCACACTCATTCTGATTCCTTTTTGTATTTATATTGATAGGGTAGAATTGCTTTTAATGATGGATTTCGACCGACAATGCACCTTGGAGTAAACCAGAACTGAAATATAAGGGTAAGTTGTTTGTTGTACTATGATTTATGTATAAACTTTAAATTCTATTAATATAATGATTTGTCATTTTTAGGAGAAGAATACTCAAGTACCCAACCGTATGAGGCCTGACATTGGTGAAGAGAACCACACCATTTGAAGGAATATGGAGACATTATAGATCTTAAGAGTTTCTAGCATGATATGTTGATTGTCATCAATCTCAAATTTTAGAACCATATGTATTATTTATTTATATCAACGTTGAGCACACAATGTATGGATAATATTTTGCTTCAATACTAAAAATTAGTTTGAGGTGATTTAACATTTTTATGTATCATTTTGGTGTTGAATCTTCTTATGATGTCATGTGAATATTATAAAAATATTGCTTAAGATTATATATACAAAGTTTTCATTTAAAATTATTAACATTCAACAAATCATTCAATAAATCAATAACCAAAAACCAAATCATTTATAGTAATCCCTCAAAAATGTATTAATGAAGGTCTTTAGTCCCTCAAAAATGAGATCCAGATTGGCCATCACAATTGCATTGATGACGACCACATAGCCCCTAAAAAAAATATTAATGAAGGCATTAGCCCTTCAAAAATATATTCTCCAAGACCATCAAGTCCCTCAAAAATGTATTTATGAGAACTAAACATGCCCTCAAAAATGTATTCATGAAGGCTAAATAGTCCCTCAAAAATGTATTTATGAAGGCTAAATAGTCCCTCAATATAACATTCTTGAGGGTCAGTTGGTCTGTGACAATTGTATTCGTGAGGGCCACTGGTATTTGTCACATGAGTTCTCTTCACGGACCATTTGTGAGGGCCAGACTCACAACCGTCCCTATTTGTGAGGGCATGTAGAGAGGGGTTTGTGATAGGACTCACTCGTGAATCATGGCCCAATTTTTACTAGTGACTAGAGTACAGAAAAGCCAATAGGTGGCTTGACTCATCGCCTGAGTACCCAGGTTGAGAGTTGGAGTCTAATTTTATGGCCCATAGGTGTGCCGAGGCCAGAGAGCCATTTTCCTATTGTAGACCAGCGACGTTGTCAGGCTTAGCATCCCGGGTGTGTCAGCTAAGTCTTGTACAGTGAGATCGTAGCTTGCTATGATTCTTTCACATGTTGTGGTACACCTCATGTGGGTTCAAGGCATAATAAGATGAGTGAGAGGTTAAACAAGTGTGTGCAGTTATTCAATTATTCTTTATATGTTTCTGAATTATTAGTTATCTTTGAAATTTATCAAGCATGCTCATATATTGATTTGCTCTTGTTGATATCTAGAGTATCTTGCCATATTTATGATTGTCAATGATTAGACTCTTTAAAGCTTACTACTGTTATAATTGATATCAGTTGCTCAAAAGTATATCTGTAATTATATTAGTACTTTAGACTGTTTCTTTGAAGTACTCATTCACTGAGCGAGTAGGCTCACCCCTCTACTCACATTGTTTTAGGGAAATCACATGGACTTGAAGAAGGTCAAAGTATCAGAGTAGATCTACCACAAGAGTTAAGTCTGAGTATAGTTAAGTTCAGTCGGTCCCTGTCACTCTAGGTCCTTGTATACATGCGAGAGAGTTGTAAATGATGTTTGTATCTTCGTTTCCTAAATAAGAGAGAATGCATTTGATTATCATATCGTATGTACATGGAAGTATGAGAAACAGAATGAATGTATGGATGTGTATCATTAATGTTGAGATCATATTAGAGTAATCAAGGTTTAATTCTCTTGTAAAGTTTGTTTATGTGATTCAATGCGACAAAACAAAGAGTTTGAAAAAAGAAGTTACGTTAAATCTTTAATTTATGCCCTAATCTCATGACTAATGGTAATTGTGATATCAGGGTGTAACAACTTGGTATCAAAGCTTAGGCTGAGTTGTCAGGGACCATTAAGTTAGTAAGTTAGAATCATAAGTGTGGTAGATAGGAGATGTTATGATGTTAGCTTTGGGGATTTGATTATTTGGATATCCTGGCCCGGTATATGAGTACTTGGATCAACCAGTATCAAGCTATTATGTCTATTCTTTCATGTATACCCTGGCCAGATATACAATGGAAGGATTGTCTAGAGAGGAACCCTAGAAATATTAGGGTTAGAAATAAGATAAGTAACATGAATTAAGAGCATAAATATAAAACGAGATAGAACTTTCATTTCATATTGTTGTTTTATTGGAGATGAATAGAAAAGCTCTTATATGTTTGAATTCAGATATTCAATATTTTGAAATATATATGGGTCTTTAAGATTTGTTGTACACTATGCAGTTGTAGCATTTATTGATTACATTCTTTGTATCAAGTAAACTAGAAATGATCTTTGAATGATCTTTCCTAAGTGGATAAGCTTTCTTCCACACATTTGAGATGAATAGGAGTTGAGTAATCCTAAGTAGCTCTTGGCTTCAGGACTGCAGGTTCGGCCTGGTCCGGTTGGCATGATGCATTACTGGGATCTAATGACTCCTATTAGTAACATAACAAGAGTAAATTCTGGATAGATTAGATCCAAATTCTAGTATGAATGTATATACTCTAAGATTTTGAAGTATCAGGGAAAGATTGGGATAACTAAGAATCAGTTGGAACTGATATCTGAGATCCAACTTTGGGGCCTCATATGAGAGACCCTTAATTGGGAATAAAGGAACACAACATAAGGTCCAGATTAAGTTTAATTATTAGTATTATATGAACTCTAAATATGAAATATGGAAAAGATATGAGAAAAGTATGTAAGGGGCCAAGATAGTAAGAATCAATCATGAGGAATGGATTATATAACCGAGTACAATGTTTTTATGTACTCCAAAGCAAAGGGAAAATAGAAGAAAAGAGCTAAGTATACAATAAGTACATAGAAGTGAAGAGTCTTCAGAAGAGTTAAAGTGAAGAGAACTAGATGAGCGTGTAAACAATAAAAGGATAAGAAACTTAGTTGAAACAAAGAGAAATGTTGGAAATAATGAGCTTGATTAAGGAATGAGGGTTATGATATAATTGAGATCATGGAATGTATACCTTTATTGTGAAGTTAATACATTCATCCTTACCACTTTTGGATTCCAAGTCTCTATAAAACAACAAACTACTTTCTAAAAGAAGAACAAAAGTGTAGCTAAGTAAATGAATAAGTCATACAAAGGTAGACTATATTCAGGAAGAAAAAACTTGATTGAAAGAGAAACTATGTTTCACCCATGCATGAGCCGTTTGATTTAAAATGAAGGATATGTAATGTATTAAACATGAGGTGATACTAGTAGAGAGATTATTGATTTAGAATTTCAACTTCACATTAGTAGAAGGATAAAAGGAAATATATACAACATGGTATACATGATCATACACATAAAAGAAGCAACATGATCATAAGAGAAAACTAGAAGTTAAAGATGACATGTGGAATAGAAGTATATGGTAAGGGGATTATGGAAAGTAAAGAAGGGTTTGAAACATAATGGAGTAATATAAATTATAAAAGAAAGAGGTTGCGAGATTCAAGAAAGTGGTAATTAGTTAAGTATCCTTGTTGATAACTAATTAAACCACATATGAGAAATGTATTATTGAATGTTTGAAGATAAGAATTCTAAGTCTCAAAATCATCTTCTCTTTTATATCTTCCTTAATGAGAGAAATGTGGGAATGAAGTGATAAGAAAATGAATCATATAAGATGCATAACCACCGTGGTAGAGACATACAGTGAATGTAATAATGACACACAATATGATGATGAAACCCTAGCAGGGTAATTGAGAATGTAATCTATCTAAATGGCCAAGTAAGAGAAAGGAAATTCAATCGATAAGATAAAGAAGACTTTAGTAAAACTTGTGAGATCCAAAGTTTGAATTTCAAATTAAGGGAGCAAAGTCACATCACAATAACGTCATGCTACTGATAAGGACCAAACCCTAGAATGTTTTGAGTTGTAGTAGTTCAAGGGATGTCACTAGTGTTTTGACCTTGAATACTAGCATCTCTATAAAACAAGATCATGAGATTTGCACTATGAGAAGTAAACTAGCACTGATAGTAATCCAGGGTTTAAAGATAGCTAATCTGAAAGGTAGATAAACAATATGGAAATGATTCAGAGTAAAGAGTAAGATACAAATTTGAAATGTAACAAGTGTGTTTTGAACAAAAGGAGAAATACAATATGAGTGAAGTGCGATATGAGATAAATTCTTGCAGTGATAGCAAGAATGATGAATAATATATTCTTACCTTGTATGTTTCAATTTTAGCAATGTTTAATCTACATGATTAAAATGAGAAGGATAAGTAGCAAAAAGTAAGTAGTAGTGAATGAGGAGAGAGATAAGTGAAAACAATGGCTTTTAGTAATATGTGAATTTGTTTTTAGAAGTATAATTTTTTGAAGGTATATTAAGGGGTGTAAATTAGTTCTACGTATGATTTCAGTGTACATGTGCAAGCAATATGTTAATTAAAGGTGTCTGATAGTTGTAGTCATTCATACCAGTAATCCATCTTAGTATTATACAATTGTGGTATGGTGATATGGGTTGAATAATGATGGAACAAATGAAGGGTTACCCTGAATAAGGTAGTCTTACTCATATGGATTGAAGTAATGATAACCATATTGTATTGACATGTAACCCTAATGAGGTATAGCTTGTTATACCTAGCTTTAATATAACTAAGTGATGGTAATTGGGTATGAATAGTCCTTGAATGACTAATACAATCATGGAGTACTTTGTTACTGTTGTTGAAACCCTAGTATGCTATAACTGGATGGTTACACCTTGAATTATGTGTGGGTTCATACTTGAGAATAATATGGAATGTGATGGTAATGCTTCACCTTATGCATCCATGATGCAATGGGGATGTCATGAGTAGTATTGTACAATTGCTATTGAATCTAGTCTTCCAACTCATGACTACTTTGTTATTAGAGTAGCACAATGGTAATATTCAAAACAACATAGTGAACTCTCTTTTGTGACTCAGAGGTAATATAAAACAATAGTACATATTAAGTCGTATGAAATGAGATGGTTGGATTAGATTATCAATGTTGAGGTAACACCTCAAGAGTACGAAAATATTGAAATGGTTGCTTCACTATCTACTCTATGATTGATTGTGGCATAGAAAATTTATTTGTTATCATTGAGAACTATTTTAACATGTTTTGATTAGAAAAGGAATAAAGGACTTAACGTTGAAAACTACATTCAAGTATAAAATACGAGAATGTAATGACATGTAAGATTTTAGAAGCTTAAAATAAACTGTGAATATACTTTGTTTGCGTATTTATGTTTTGGGGAAGAAACTTTTTAAGGGGGTGAGAATTGTTATAACCACACTTGTGCTTAATTGGTAAACTAGGGTTTACCTAAATGATTACATGCTTGATTAGATTGAACATTGTTTAGACTTGATTAATGATAGTAGATCAATTGTGATGTTTCAAACCTAAGAAGAAACTCTAACTATGATTTTAGTTTGAAGAATTATATTTTGAGAAATGTAAACCCTAATCGGCAAAAAAATTAGGGTTTCGATAGTACATGAATATGGAATTTGATCAGGATAGCAGTGTGGTAAATGATTTTTCATATTTTCCAAAAAAAATTTTATTTAATTGAATTTTGGATATGATATGGATAACTCAATCATGCATATTGGAGAAAAATTTAAGAATATTTGAGTGTTCTTTGAATGTGGTTCTCGGTCGAACTATACTTCGACCAAAATGCTGACATAGTGCTTTTTAGCAGTGTAGTGTTTTATTTTTAATTATTTATTGGTAATCCAAATGATCTGAAATTTTAAATAGAGATCTAAAACTCAAACATAAACAACATGTAAAATTTTCATAATTTTTTGATGCGTTTATACCTTATCAATAGATGAATTATAGTAATATTTTTATGATAGAAAATTCAGCTGAAATAAGAGAAAGTATAATGACAGGTCAATGTGCAATTGACCCGAGCATCTCAATTGCTCTATATGGTCAACCTAAAATACAAGGAGCTCTCATAATTCATGATTCAATCCAGAGAAATGAAATCCTAGAGAGAGAGGGAGAGTTAGGGTTTGAGAGGAGAAAGTGATGGAGATGCTGACCTAGGGTTTTGCAGTCTGAGGAATGATGAAATCATGTAAGTTTAGTCTATTTGGATATAGTTTTATGGTGAATCTTCTCTCACATGTCAAGATTCCGTCACTCCTTTGATTTGATCTGAAATGGTGTCAAAATTTTCCCTTTTCTCACTCTTTCTTCATAATCCCTCATTTTTAAGGTTTCCGAGTTGAAAGGAAGAAGAATCAGGTGAATTGCTAGGGATTTGATATGAAATCAAGATTTTTAGGGATGAGCTGTGTTTTTAAGGTGTTTTCACACCTTAGGGTGAGTGGGAACTTCCTTTAAACAGTATATTGTACAAAAATTGGTTGAATTATCCATAATCTTTAATTGCTTAGTATGCGACTACAAACCCTAAATTGTCTGTTTGATCTAAGTTGTTGCAAAATGATATGAAATGGATTCTTCCTCTATTTGGATGAATTTTAGATGATAAAATTATATTAGAAATGTAGAAAATACATCCTAATGAGAATTCCCTAAGTATTCACAGAGGTTATAAGAGTAAACTGAAATATAGAGAATTTGTCTATGACTGAAATTGTTGTATAATTAAATAGAGAAATTTGTTTATGTGGATCCCCTTGGTTATGAATGATTGTTTATATGAATGCGTAGTACATATATTTCATATACTGTCTTGGATTTCATTTAAGGTGAATAGTATTTGTTTGATATCTCAGTAAATAGGGTGAAACCCTAGATGCAAGGAAAGTTGGATATTTGCGAATAGATATCGTGAAATCCATTTGAACATATTTTCTTGACATGATAGACTTTATTTATTCAATTTTATTATTGATGCATGTTATTTCAGTGAATGGCATGGAAACCCAAATTCAGCTCAGTTCTAAGGTTTCATACATATATTGATTTTATATGATTTGTTGATAGTAGTCTTTATTTAGTGAATGTTTATGTCGCATGAAATCCTTATGAGAGCCATGTGATAAGTGAATGAGGTAAATGAAACCCTAAGGATAGGGTGTTAAATGAATTAATCATTGTGATTACCATGTTTTCAGTATGAGATGTGATGATGCTTAACAGTTCAGTTGTGGTAAATGTTATCAGATGGTCTATGAAACAAATGGTTTACATAGCTAAACTAAGATATGCAATGCGATGATTGAATTGTGAATGTAAAGAGTGAATTAGAAATGTAGATTCCATGAACACTGTAGATTCCCTATGAGAGGTCTGCGCTATAGGGATGAAACGAACTAACCATGACAGTGTCTAGTATACGGGGGTCAGAACGTACTAACAGGTGGTACATGGGATGAATCCCTAGTGGAAGTCTCCTTAAAAATACAGTATGTAGTGTCCAACATCAACTAGAGATCCTGGTGGCACTAGAGTACAGAAAAGCCAATAGGTGGCTTGCCTCACTGCTTGAGTACCCAGGTTGAGAGGTGGAGTCCAATTTTACGGCCCATAGGTGTGCCGAGGCCAGAGAGACATTTTCCTATTGCAGACCAGCGACGTTGTCATGCTTAGCATCCCGGGTGTGTCAGCTAAGTCTTGTACAGTGAGATCGTAGCTTGCTGTGATTCTTTCACATGTTGTGGTACACCTCATGTGGGTTCAGGGCATAATAAGATGAGTGAGAGGTTAAACAAGTGTGTGCAGTTATTCAATTATTCTTTGTATGTTTCTAAATTATTAGTTATCTTTGAAATTTATCAAGCATGCTCATATATTGATTTGCTCTTGTTGATATCTAGAGTATCCTGCCATATTTATGATTGTCAATGATTAGACTCTTTAAAGCTTACTACTGTTATAATTGATATCAGTTGCTCAAAAGTATATCTGTAATTATATCAGTGCTTTAGATTGTTTCTTTGAAGTACTCATTCACTGAGCGAGTAGGCTCACCCCTTTACTCACAATTTTTTAGGGAAATCACATGGACTTGAAGAAGGTCAAAGCATCAGAGTAGATCTACCATAAGAGTTAAGTCTGAGTATAGTTAAGTTTAGTCGGTCCCTATCACTCTAGGTCCTTGTATAGATGTGAGAGAGTTGTAAATGATGTTTGTATCTTCGTTTCCTAAATAAGAGAGAATACATTTGATTATCATGTCATATGTACATGGAAGTGTGAGAAACAGAATGAATGTATGGATGTGTATCATTAATGTTGAGATCATATTAGAATAATCAAGGTTTAATTTCTTATAAAGTTTGTTTATGTGATTCAATGCGAGAAAACAAAGAGTTTGAAAAAAGAAAAAAAAAGTTAAGGGTGATCTTTGTATTACGTTAAATCCTTAATTTATGTCCTAATCTCATGACTAATGGTAATTGTGAGATCGGGGTGTAACAACTTGGTATCAGAGCTTAGGCTGAGTTGTCAGGGACCATTAAGTTAGTAAGTTAGATTCATAAGGGTGGCAGATAGGAGATGTTATGATGTTAGCTCTGGGGATTTGATTATTTGGATATTCTGGCCTGGTATCTGAGTACTTGGATCAACCAATATCAAGCTACATTGTCTATTTTTTTCATGTATACCCTAGCCAGGTATACAATGGAAGGATGGTCTAGAGAGGACCCTAGAAATATTAGGGTTAGAAATAAGATAAGTAACATGAATTAAGAGCATAAATATAAAATGAGATAGAACTTTCATTTCATATTTTTGTTTTATTGGATATGAATAGAAAAGCTCTTATATGTTTGAATTCAAATATTCAATATTTTGAAATATATATAGGTCTTTAAGATTTTTTGTACACTATGCAGTTGTAGCATTTATTGATTACATTATTTGTATCAAGTAGACTAGAAATGATCTTTGAATGAGCTTTCCTAAGTGGATACGTTTTCTTCCACACATTTGAGATGAATAGGAGTTGAGTAATCCTAAGTAGCTGTTGGCTTCAGGACTGCATGTTCGGCCTGGTCCGGCTGGCAGGATGCATTACTGGGATCTAATAACTCCTATTAGTAACATAACAAGAGTAAATTCTGGATAGATTAGATCCAAATTCTAGTATGAATGTATATACTCTAAGATTTTGAAGTATAAGGGAAAGATTGGGATAACTAAGAATCAGTTGGAACTGATATCTGAGATCCAACTTTGGGGCCTCATATGAGAAACCCTTAATTGGGAATCAAGGAACACGACATAACGTTCAAATTAAGTTTAATTATTAGTATTATATGAACTCTAAATATGAAATATGGAAAAGATATGAGAAAAGTATGTAAGGGGCCAAGATAGTAAGAATCAATCATGAGGAATGGATTATATAACCGAGTATAATGTTTTTATGTACTCCAAAGCAAAGGGAAGATAGAAGAAAAAAGCTAAGTATAAAATAAGTACATAGAAGTGAAGAGTCTTCAGAAGAGTTAAAGTGAAGAGAACTAGATGAGCATGTAAATCATAAAACTAGGATAAGAAACTTAGTTGAAACAAAGAGAAATGTTGGAAATAATGAGCTTGATTAAGGAATGAGGGTTATGATATAATTAAGAGCATGGAATGTATACATTTATTGTGAAGTTAATACATTCATCCTTACTACCTTTGGATTCCAAGTCTCTATAGAACAACAAACTAGTTTCTAAAAGAAGAACAAAAGTGTAGCTAAATAAATGAATAAGTCATACAAAGGTATACTATATTTAGGAAGGAAAAACTTGATTGAAAGAGAAACTATGTTTCATCCATGCATGAGCCGTTTGATTTAAAATGAAGGACATGTAATGTATTAGACATGAGGTGATACTAGTAGAGAGATTGTTGATTTAGAATTTCAACTTCACATTAGTAGAAGGATAAAAGGAAATATATGCAACATGGTATACATGATCATACACATAAAAGAAGCAACATGATCATAAGAGAAAACTAGAATTTAAAGATGACATGTGGAATAGTAGTATATGATAAGGGGATTATGGAAAGTAAAGAAGGGTTTGAAACATAATAGAGTAATATAGATTATAAAAGAAAGAGGTTGTGAGATTCAAGAAAGTGCTACTTAGTTAAGTATCCTTGTTGATAATTAATTAAACCTACATATGAGAAATGTATCATTGAATGTTTGAAGATAAGAATTCTAAGTCTCAAAATCAACTTTCATATCTTCCTTAATGAGAGCAATGTGGGAATGAAGTGATAATAAAATGAATCATATATGATGCATAACCACCGTGGTAGAGACATCTAGTGAATGTAATAATGACACACAATATGATGATGAAACCCTAGCAGGGTAATTGAGAATGTAATCTATCTGAATGGCCAAGTAAGAGAAAGGAAATTCAATCGATAAGATAAAGAAGACTTTAGTAAAACTTGTGAGATCCAAAGTTTGAATTTCAAATTAAGGGAGAAAAGTCACATCACAATAACATCATGCTACTGATAAGGACCAAACCCTATAATGTTTAGAGTTGTAGTAGTTCAAGGAATGTCACTAGTGATTTGACCTTGAATACTAGCATCTCTATAAAACAAGATCATGAGATTTGCACTATGAGAAGTAAACTAGCACTGATAGTAATCCAGGGTTTAAAGATAGCTAATCTAAAAGGTAGATAAACAATATGGAAATGATTAAGGGTAAAGAGTAAGATACAAATTTGAAATGTAACAAGTGTGTTTTGAATAAAAGGAGAAATACAATATGAGTGAAGTGCGATATGAGATAAATTCTTGCAGTGATAACAAGAATGATGAATAATCTATTCTTACCTTGTATGTTTCAATTTTAGGGATGTTTAATCTACATGATTAAAATGAGAAGGATAAGTAGCAAAAAGTAAGTAGTAGTGAATGAGGAGAGAGATAAGAGAAAACAATGGCTTTTAGTAATATGTGAATTTGTTTTTAGAAGTATAATTTGTTGAAGGTATATTAAGGGATGTAAATTGGTTCTATGTATGATTTCAGTGTACATGTGCAAGCAATATGCTAATTAAAGGTGTCTGATAGTTGTAGTCATTCATACCAGTAATCCATCTTCGTATTGTACAATTGTGGTATGGTGATATGCGTTGAATAATGGTGGAACAAATGAAGGATTACCCTGAATAAGATAGTCTTACCTATTCATTCATATGAATAGAAGGGATGATAACCATATTGTATTGACATGTAACCCTAATGAGGTATAGCTTGTTATACCTAGCTTTAATATAACTAAGTGATGGTAATTGGGTATGAATAGTCCTTGAATGACAAATACAATCATGGAGTACTTTGTTAATGTTGTTGAAACCCCAGTATGCTATAACCCGATGGTTACACCTTGAATTATGTGTGGGTTCATACTTGAGAATAATATGGAATGTGATGGTAATACTTCACCTTATGCATCCATGATGCAATGGGGATGTCGTGAGTAGTATTGTACAATTGTTGTTGAATCTAGTCTTCCAACTCATGACTGCTTTGCTATTTGAGTAGCATAATGGTAATATTCAAAACAACATAGTGAACTCTCTTTTGTGACTCAGAGGTAATATAAAATGATAGTACATATTAAGCCGTATGAATTGAGATGGTTGGATCAGATTATCAATGTTGAGGTAACACCTCAAGAGTATGAAAATATTGAAATGGTTGCTTCTCTATCTACTCTATGATTGATTGTGACATAGAGAATTTGTTTGTTATCATTGAGAAATGTTTTAACATGTTGTGATTAGAAAAGAAATAAATGATTTAACGTTGAAAACTACATTCAAGTATAAAACACAAGAATGTAATGACATGTAAGATTTCAGAAGCTTAAAATAAACTTTGAATATACTTTATTTGCGTATTTATGTTTTGGGGATGAAACTTTTTAAGGGGGTGAGAATTGTAATGACCACATTTGTGCTTAATCGGTAAACTAGGGTTTACCTGAATGATTACATACTTGATTAGATTGAACATCGTTTAAACTTGATTAATGATAGTAGATCAATTGTGATGTTTCAAATCTAAGAAGAAACTCTAACTATGATTTTAGTTTGAAGAATTAGGGTTTGAGAAATGTAAACCATAACCGGCAACAAAATTAGGGTTTTGATAGTACATGAATATGGAATTTGATCAGGATAGCAGTGTGGTAAATGATTTTTTGTATTTTCTAAAAATTTTGTATTTAATTGAATTTTGGATATGTTATGGATAACTTAATCATGCATATTGTAGAAAAATTTCAGAATATTTGAGTGTTCTTTGAATGTGGTTCTCGGTCGAACTATACTTTGACTAAAATGCTGACAGAGTGCTTTTTAGCAATGTAGTGTTTTATTTTTAATTATTTATTGATAACTCCAAATGATCTAAAATTTTAACTGGAGACCTGAAACTCAATCATAAACAACATGTAAAATTTTCATACTTTTTGTATGTATTTAAACCTTATCAGTAGATGAATTACAGTAATATATTTTTATGACAGAAAATTCAGCTGAAATAAGAGAAAGTATAGTGAGGGGTCAATGTGCAATCGACCCAAGTGACCGGCCTAAATCGCACGTCCAAAAATGGAGTCGGATTTGAGGTAGTCGAGCTTTTACATTTATAAACCCGAATCCTTCTAGGCCCCCACAACTTTGTTTACGAGGTCGAAGTAGATATATGGGGTCGAACACAAGGACAAGGGGGTAGTGCTGAGAACCCAGAATCGACACGCTACACTCCGGTGGGTATAAGGAGATATAAATTCCCAAAAGGGAAATAGCAAGATGTCACAAATAAAACAAGGAAAACTATCTCCAACTGGAGCTACAAAAGAGATTTAAGGTTTTAGTCATTTAGCAGTTTTTAGGGGTTTTCATGCAACAGAAACAGAAAGATAATACTAGAGCTAGGGCAAGATGCGAAGGATAAGACTACGGTAAAACAAGCGGCAGCAGTAACACCCTGCACCCCTCCTCTCAGAGCGGGTACTTCTAACCAAGCGTCAACACCCCTCTCGAGGCTGTCAGACTTAAGTTAGAGAGGAATGTTACGGAAACAACTCCGTTCCAGGCACTCTCGTACTCCAGAATTGGACCAAACACTAGAGCCACAACACGACTCTCGAAGTTGTTGCGACGGGAAAACACGATTCGGTATCTAAGCGAAACGCGATCCAAACATGCAAGCTAGAGTTCAGATATCAAACATAGAAGTCATCCAATATATCACACCAAGCATAGAGCAGCAAGTAATTAAGCTTTTCTATTTCCATAAACATAAAAGGTCTTAATTACAATGCGTAAATAAAGAATTAAATAACATAATTAAAGATAGATGTCGCCTTCTTGATGTAGAAGGGAGACAGACTACAACGACTGTCCAGCCCGATACCGGATAGGGGCCTAGCCCGATACAGCGGTGTTGGGCGACACACTCTCTCGAGCGGCACACCGCGACGGCCAACTGTATCGTTCAAGGACCTGGCCGATACGCTCAAGTCGGGCGACACACCCTCTCGGGCGGCACGCATGACGGGCGAAGCGTATCGGGTTTGATATCGTGTCGGGCATGGAGCGACGCGTCCTACTATCGGGCACTTATGTCGCTCGTCATCGTTGGCCGATATCGGCCCGCAGTGTCGCCCGGGACGGTCCTAAGTGAACTATCCCCTCCCTCTCGGGACGAGGAAGAGCTCACCTAGTGTCGCCCTGCACGAGCACTGGGGCACGATACTCCTGCTCTCACAGTTTCCTCCGAAGATCACTCAAAGCTCCCAACTGTCCGAATTCCAAAGTATCCGAACTGTCTTTTCGGCTTCCTGTAGCTGCTATTTATAGGCAGCAGTTGGAGGAAGTTACGGTGCTCGAAGCGCCACGTGTCCTCCTTATTTGCGGGTCGGTGGATGACCGATACTGGTATCGCTCGGCTCAGGAGTGTCGACTATCGGTCACGTGATGGACAGCGCGCCTGCCGGTGGGTGGCTGTGTCGCCCGACAAGCTGGGTTGTCGGGGCGAGCTGGGCTCCCTTTCGGGTAGAAGGCGTGTCGTCCATCCGCTCCTTCTTGCGCGGTATCCTTTTGTCGTGCGTCATTGTGTCGCTCCACCCTGTCGGGCGGAGGTTGTATCGGGCATCAGGAAGGCCGAAACAGACTTGGACTTATTCTATGGGCCGGGACGGTCTTATTGCACCAAAATGAGGAAAAACTCTGCAAAAGATGGAAATATAGGATTAAGAGCATTGTTTGGCCAATAACGGCGAAAGTGCATATAAAAGAGAGGAAAATAGCTAAAATGGCAGTTTTGATAACAGAAAAATAGTCTAAAATATCACAAAAATTGGTGTTATCGCCAAGCAGCTCAATTGCTCTATATGGTCAACCTAACACACAAGGAGCTCTCATAATTCATGATTCAATCCAGAGAAATGAAATCCTAGAGAGAGAGGGAAGAGTTAGGGTTTGAGAGGAGAAAGTGATGGAGATGCTGACCTAGGGTTTTGCAGTCCGAGGAATGATGAAATCATGTAAGTTTAGCCTCTTTGGATATAGTTTTATGGTGAATCTTCTCTCACATGTCAATATTCTATCCCTCCTATGATTTGATCCAAAATGGTGCCAAAATTTCCCCTTTTCTCACTCTTTCTTCATAATCCCTCATTTTTAGGGTTTCTGAGTTAAAGGAAGAAGAATCGGGTGAATTGCTAGGGATTTGATATGAGATCAAGATTTTTAGGGATGAGCTGCATTTTTAAGGTGTTTTCACACCTTAGGGTGAGTGGGAACTTCTTTTAAAATAAATATATTGCACGAAAATTGGTTAAATTATCCATAATCTTTAATTGCTTAGTATGCGACTACAAACCCTAAATTGTTTGTTTGATCTAAGTTGTTGCAAAATGATATGAAATGGATTCTTCCTCTATTTGGATGAATTTTAGATGATAAAATCATATTAGAAATGTATAAAATATATCCTAATGAGAATTCCCTAAGTATTCACAGAGGTTATAAGAGTAAATTGAAATATAGGGAATTTGTCTATGACTGAAATTGCTGTATAATTAAATAGAGAAATGTGTTTATCTGGATCCCCTTGGTTATGAATGATTGTTTATCTGAATGCGTAGTACATATATGTCAGATACTATCTTAGATTTCATTTAAGGTGAATAGTATTTGTTTGATATCTCAGTAAAGAGGGTGAAACCCTAGATGCGAGGAAAGTTGGATATTTGCCAATAGATATCGTGAAATCCATTTGAACGGATTTTCTTGACATGATAGACTTTATTTATTAAATTTTATTATTGATGCATGTTATTTCAGTGAATGGCATGGAAACCCAAATTCAGCTCAGTTCCAAGGTTTCATACATATATTGATTTTATATGATTTGTTCATAGTAGTCTTTATTTAGTGAATGTTTCTGTCGCATGAAATCCTTATGAGAGCCATGTGATAAGTGAATGAGGTAAATGAAACCCTAAGGATAGGGTGTTCAATGAATTAAGCATTGTGATTACCATGTTTTCAGTATGAGATGTGGTGATGCTTAATAGTTCAGTTGTGGTAAATGCTATCATATGGTCTATGAAACAAATGGTTTACAGAGCTAAACTAAGATATGTAATGTGATGATTGAATTGTGAATGTAAAGAGTGAATTAGACATGTGGATGCCCTGAACACTATAGATTCCCTATGAGAGGTCTGTGCCATAGGGCTGAAATGACCTAACCCTGGTAGTGTCTAGTATACGGAGGTCGGAACGTACTAACAAGTGGTACGGGGGACAAAGCCCTAGTGGAAGTCTCCTTAAAAATACAATATGTAGTGTCCAACATCGATCAGAGATACTGGTGGCACTAGAGTATAGAAAAGCCAATAGGTGTCTTGACTCACCGCCTGAGTACCCAGGTTGAGAGGTGGAGTCCAGTTTTACGGCCCATAGGTGTGCTGAGGCCAGTGAGACATTTTGCTATTGCAGACCAGTGACGTTGTCAGGCTTAGCATCCCGGGTGTGTCAGCTAAGTCTTGTACAGTGAGATCGTAGCTTGTTGTGATTCTTTCACATGTTGTGGTACACCTCATGTGGGTTCAGGGCATAATAAGATGAGTGAGAGGTTAAACAAGTGTGTGCAGTTATTCAATTATTCTTTGTATGTTTATAAATTATTAGTTCTCTTTGAAATTTATCAAGCATGCTCATATATTGATTTTCTCTTGTTGATATCTAGAGTATCCTGCCATATTTATGATTGTCAATGATTAGACTCTTTAAAGCTTAATACTGTTATAATTGATATCAGTTGCTCAAAAGTATAACTGTAATTATATCAGTGCTTTAGATTGTTTCTTTGAAGTACTCATTCACTGAGCGAGTAGGCTCACCCCTCTACTCACAATTTTTTAGGGAAATCACATGGACTTGAAGAAGGTCAAAGCATCAGAGTAGATCTACCACAAGAGTTAAGTCTGAGTATAGTTAAGTTCAGTTGGTCCCTGTCACTCTAGGTCCTTGTATAGATGTGAGAGAGTTGTAAATGATGTTTGTATCTTCTTTTCCTTAATAAGAGAGAATGCATTTGATAATCATGTCGTATGTACATGGAAGTGTGAGAAACAGAATGAATGTATGGATGTGTATCATTAATGTTGAGATCATATTAGACTAATCAAGGTTTAATTCTCTTGTAAAGTTTGTTTATGTGATTCAATGCGAGAAAACAAAGAGTTTGAAAAAAGAAGAAAAAGTTAAGGGTGATCTTTGTATTACATTAAATACTCAATTTATGCCCTAATCTCATGATTAATGGTAATTGTGAGATCGGGATGTAACAATATGGGACACACTGCCATGCTAAACAAGAGTACTCAAATCCAAAACACAATCGAACACTGATTAAACACATCCCTAAAAAGGGGGAAAATTAAAACCAATTTAAACTTCACAAATATGTCCAAGAACATTTATATAAAAGCCCAACATCTTTCATAATTTCATATATCAAACCAGGTTTCTTTCACAATTGCTTTGTGGCCTCAGCCGCAACATATATACAACAAGAGTTATCCACATATACATCATGTACACACATCCGAAAGCTACCAAAAGCTCAAGTCCATTGAAATATCATATACAAAATTGTCTCGTCTGGACCTGAGAGTACAGGGAAGACTCTAGGACACACTAGACATCTAAACAACCTTCTTATAGGGTCCATCATAGCTCCCCCTCACTGCCACATGTCTGTTGCCACTGTTGACGACCACCTAAAAAATGTGGAGACCCACGAGATGAGACCCAAGTCCCAACAAGAGATATAACTCTCAACAATGTTTATTGCTTATAGTAAATATAAAATTAAATAGATATAGAAGGTAATATAATAGAATGGAACTACTAGATATACAACTTCTTTAATGGCAGTTCTAAATAGAGTCTTATTTGCAAGATTGAATAGTTAACATTATCTTCAAAAGATCAAGTGTAGCTAACATCATAGGCATAGCTAACAACATAAGTAGAGGTAATGACATAAGCATATTTAACAACATGAGCATATCTAATAGCATAAGCATGACTACTTTCTCTTATTGCATGATACATCATCTATATATGAAAGGAGAAAACAAGGGTTATAATCTAATGTGAGTCATTGTATAACCCTAATCATATATGCTACACGACTGGATTACATCTTTTATTAAGCCATGAGGAGTTTGAGTTGTACCACCCAAAACTCCAAATGACCACTGTGAAGTCACAATCGATTCCGTACAAGATCTAGGAGAGCCGAAATTCTAAGATCTCTTCCCCTCAGTCAATACGAGTCAACTACAATGTCGTATCATTCAAACTGCACACAATGACATATCAATCAAGCTGCAACAACCTAGTATGCCATTGGTACATGCCATGACATTAGAAAACTAGGGTATATAACGCCATCATTTGAGGTACAACCACAGTTGTCCTCAATCATATCACATAAACTCCAAGGTGTGATCGCAACCATCCTTAATTGCATAACATATAATTCCATGATACGACCACAACCATTCTCCATAACATTGGGATCGGCATGACAAGGACGCACATTTCTTGCACCCGCATATACTAAACAATATATGACTCTGGGTTTCCCTCAGGAACACTCGTTTTCCCATCCAGTAAATCCTGACACTAGAATGGTTCTACAACACATGACACAACATGATTAGGGTTTTACTTGATTAGTTAATGCCAATTGGGTGAATTAAGTTTGAATAAATTAAGCTTGACATATAAACCCTAATTCATTTATATAAAATATGATTACATAACAACTTTATAAGATATAAAATGTATGAAACGTATTCCTAATCACAACATCATAGTATACAAGTTTTTTGACATCCCTACAAAGATCCAACTTTCATTAGGGTTCACAACATTCCACCATTACTATTCATGAGGAGGTTATATTATCAACAAGGCTCAAAACATGCCCAAAAGGTCATTCAGACCAAAATAGTATCACTTCCTCAGGTACGTCATTATCCTTCAATGCCCTATAGAGGGCTCAACATATCATCAACACACTCATTACCTCAGACCCATCATCAGGATTCATCAATCATAAGACTAATTATGACATTCTCAGGAGTAACATAACAAAGTTACCCTTAGCAATATGAATTGTTTATATTTGTCATTTTAATATTAGAGGAAGATAGGGATATCAAACCACCACTACTCAACCATTACAATAATGGTTCAACAATTGTAGATAGAGTTCGTATCATAAATCAACATTCATATATAAACCATCAGTTCATTATCGCCCTTAAGAAATACATAGGAAAACCATAGTTTCATTTGTGTACTAAGGTGAGCATTAGGGGAAACCATTGTTTCTTTAACTCTCTTAGGTAACCCATCGATTCATTTAACTCATGTGGAAACATTATCGGTCCATTCTTATACTTAGTCAAAAGCATCACTTCTTATAGTTATAAATCTCATCGCATTGTTGAAATACTTAGAAAATAACAAAACCATCAGATTATAAGATAGACAAAACCATTGAATCATGCACATAGTAGGGTCATCGGATCATAGGCCTAGTAAGGCCTTTGGTTGTCAAACCTAGAGAATCCATCATATCTTGGAACTAGAGAGGCCATCAGATGTTAAACATGAAGAACCATTGATTGTTAGCACAAGGAAACCCATCGATATGTTAAGCATAGAGAGAAATCATAGGATCATTAATGGTACTTATCTAAATAATGACCATCGGTTCATTTTGGTACTTATTCAAAATCAGAGTCATCGGATCATTAGTGAACAACAAAATCATTGGATTGAGTGTTAGATAAAACTTCATTATTTTTAATAAATAAACCCATCACTTCATTAGAATACTTAACCAAAATCAAATTCATCAGTTCATTAAGGCACTCATCCAAAGTCAAAACCATCGGTTCTTCAAAGTACTTAACCAATATCAAGACCATCGATTCACGGGCAAAAAAATTACCAACTCATTCACTTAACATAACCATTAGGCTATAGACTTAATTATCCATTATTTCATTTACTAATTAGTGTTAAAATTCTCACTCTTGATAGTACCGTCATCTCTCACTCTTTAACACCCATTATTCCAAGGACAATTTGAATAATCAATTAAAGGCTAAATGTGACTATCATTTTTAACTCTAAGTAAAAACCATCGGTTTAGGGACCAAGTAGAGTCATTTATTTAGATCACTGTGCAACACCATGTTTTCCAAACTTAGCAAAACATTATCTTAAGGAAAAGCAAATCCATCGAATTATAGTCTAATTATCACTATCAAATCAACACCAAGTATTATCAATGATTTCCAATAAGTAAAGAGCACTTCTGACACTAAGAAGACCTTTTTTCATATCACAAAAACAAAGGTATTCCCTTTCCATACTAGAAGGAACGTTCACATGGTCTAAGGGTAGCTTAACAACACAAAAATGTCATGCATGTAGGTAAGGTAGTGATGTTTATAGGGTATTCCTGTAGAGCCAATCATATGATGATTGACATGGCATAATTACCTTAAAAGGATTTGATTAATAATAACATATGTGAAGGCAAGCTTCCAATTCATCTATTTCACTCAGTTACGAGATAACGAGGATACATAGTGAATGTCTAGATAACTATATTACTCGATGATGTATGTTGTCAAGTTCCTACCCTTGTGATGAGATCATACAGATGTTAAGAGTACAAATACATATTCTCATTATTTCCATGATCAGTTGTTATGTAGAAGGTTGATAGACAACAATAATACATAAGATGAGAGTGTGAGTTGGTTGATGACTAAATCTCATTAGTCATGATATGGCAATATCAAACCAAGCACATAGATACATGTTAGAGAACAATGTATCAGACAGACCCACCTTGAGAGTGATACATGGTTTTGTGGTCACAGTCATCTCTCATAGTGAAGGTGGTGATTGTAATTCTTAGACCTAAAATCACTACACTCGTCACATGTCATTAGGTACGCTTTGACATCATCAAACGTAGTCCTGAAACATGGATTGTTATAACAGTAATGATTAGGTGACTTTGACACATGGGGATAGATTGTAAGTGATAGAAATGGGATTTGTCCCTCCTATTGGAGTATGATATCCTGGCTACTTGATAAGCGAGATTGAGAAATGCATGTGCATGCACATGTCAATCAATATATGATATTGAGGTCACATTATCTCATACAGTCTTCTCTTAGTTCAAGAAACATGGATTGAACATTTAGAGGATGATCTTCCATGCCTTGAGTTCATCCTGGATATCAGAGACAAAGGAATTATACAATCACTGCAACACCTTACACAGATTGTAGGTTAAAGTTGTTCTCCAACTTTCCATTTCACTTGGGTAGCACTGATGTGCGACTAGGCACCACTCTTTTCTTGTGATGTCTTAAGCTAGTTATGGACTTTCACTACCAACGTGACATGGGACCAATAGGGTCACACACATAGGAACTCAACCAGAAGAGGAGTTTGATCTTGAATGACAATTGGATTGATTACTGATCCAACCCTATTCTAGGGTTGTATCTTTATCAGTTTGTACCTTTATCACATTCAAATGCATTAGAATTACATGTTATTCTCCCCAATGTGATTATCATTGTAAATATGCTTATGGATGTTCTTTGCACTATTTTTCAGGTACTTGGACCATGCTTAGATGGAAGAGAGAGAAGGAGGGACCCAAAGAAGGCCCCAAAGTCTCCCTCAACCTACCTCCAGTGGCCAAGAATCATCCCCAAGCAAAGACATCCGAAATTGACAAAGTAAGAAGCAAAATCAAGAAGTCAAACCTCACCACGGCTGTGGCCCCAATGCCACAGTCGTGGGTTTATTGCCAAGTTCCAACAGGTTGCAACAGGGAAATCCTTAGATCGCCCATGACCGTGGCCTCCCAGCCATGACCGTGGCCGGTGAAGACAACACGACCGTGGCCATCAGCACAGTCGTGGTCAGGAGAATAGAACACAGCCGTGGCACCCTGCCACGGTCGTGGGAATTAATTGTGAGAAGTCAGTTGCCAACAGGGAATTTGCCTGGAAAGCCACGACCGTGGCCAAGTCGCCACGACCGTGGCCGAAGCTCATCAAGACACCTGTGGCCCCTCCCCACGGTCACCTCCAACTCCTCCAAAACGACCGTGTTATCCAACACGTCCGTGGTGCATGCTACCCACCACGATCGTGGCACTCCGCCACGGCCATGGCCACCACCATATTTTGTTTTTTTACCACTTCCTGCACCCCACGACCGTGTTCACCCCCCACGGCCATTCCCCACTACCCTCACCACGGCCGTGGCACACCCACCACGACCGTGGTGATCACCTACCCTATACAACTTTTCACTATTTTTCCTATTTTACCCCCACTTAGCCCTAGCTCCTATTTAAGCACTAGCTGCTTCTAGGACTCGAGAGAGAGGACCCCCTGGCCGCAGCCTAGCTGCTCCATTACTCCCATCCACCTACTTCCTTGCATTTAATCTCATTTCCACCCACTTTCCACTCATTTCCACCATAGAAACCTAGTTTCTCTAGGTTTCTATCCATCCATTCCACCATTTCCATGCTCTTGGGCACCATTGGAGGAGGAGGATCGTGGCTGGCAGTAAGGAGGTGAAGAAGTCAAGCTTCATCAAGCATCCATGGCATTTCCCACTCTCTTTCCCTTCTCCTTTGTTTTTGTTTTGATCATGTATATCTAAGCCCCCTTTGGGTGGGCTGTTTGGGGCAAAAATGTGACTTTGATACCATGTTGGGGGAATATAATTTGTAATGAACATATTTCACTTCTATGATGATTGCCTTTGCTTGTATCTCATTTCCCATTACTTGTGCATGTGCTTGTTGTTTAATTACATTAATTGCTTGCCTTGTGGTGCTTGAAGACATTTGCCTCTAAGATGTTTTGGTTTCTATGTAGCTATCATAGGATTGGCTCCTAGGTCCTTAATTCGGATCCCTAGCTAGCCCCCTATCTTCCTACATAATCACCTTCTTCCTACATGCAAATGTGAGTTCTAAGTGACTAGTATAAGTGTGATTAGTGCAATTGCCTAGGATTTCCTAAAGGCTGAGGTGGCTAGTGGCATGAGGTCAAATATCCTCATCTCTACTCCCATCCTTACCCTTGGTCCTCAATTGACTAATACCACTTATCCTAGAGACCTAGACTTGGTAAGTCCTATGAGAATTACACCTAGCCCTAGTTCTCCAACTAGTAGCATAGGGTACATCCTCATAGCACCCACCTTGTTGTTTGGTTTGGTAGTCTAGAATGGAATATGTTAATTGCATATTATGGTGACATCCCCCAACTAATGTCAAGGTCACATTCCCAAACGGCCCACCTCCTTCATCTAATTGCTTAAAACCTCAATTGTTCTGTTTGCTTGTTAATGCTAGTGTAGTTCGCCTGCTTTAGTTAACTTATTTAATTGCCTAGTTTTGTTAGCTAAGTGTTAATTTAGGCCTTTGATCTTGATTAGTGGTTAACTGAGGCTCTCAATTGATAGTTGCTTTCTTAGTCTAGTATAGTTTGTTCTTGCTCTTGTTTAGATAGCTTGTCAACTTAGATTGCTAATTTAGTCTTTTGATAACTTAGTTTCATATTGCTTTTCATACTTGCTCTCTTAGCTTAATCAACAACCAACCAACCTTTAAACCCTAAAAAACCTTAATCTCCGCAAAAGGAACGTAGCTCATACCTTCTAACTCTAGAGCCCCCTCTATCTCTGTGGTTCGACCCCGCATCTTGCCTTTCGCCTATACTATGACAGTACCCCGTACGCTTGCGGGCGAATTGTTTTAGTTTTAGTGATAGACTCGATCTGGGACCATACAAATTTTGAAAGCAAAGATCCCACATCCCGTGCCTCCCGACCTCGTGGATTGCACTCGGCCACCCTAGTTGGCCGGTGTTGTAAGCCTCTAGCGGGAGCGCACCAAGCTTTCTGGCGCCGTTGCCGGGGATAGAGGCGCTCAGCCTAGTTAGATAGTGTAGCTTAGCCTTTCCTTTTGCCCTCACCATTGCTATTATTTATCCTTTGTGTTATCTTTTGCATCTTGGTTTGCTAACTTGGCTCCTTGTTGTTTGTTTGTAACTTGCGCAGGTGACAACTATGCATGCGTAGCACGCATTCGACTTGCACCGACTTGGTGGTTTACGACCCCGAGATTGGGAGAAGAAGACGTCAAGCTCGCCGCAACCTACACCGAGAGGCCGAGATGGCTGAGAACAACCCGCCACCGGATGTTCCACCTCCACCACCGCAAGGCCCGCTTCACGAGTACTTCACGCCGGGGAACTACAACTCCCCCATCGCCACTCTAGTTGACCAGATGCCTGGTCAACAGTTCTCCATCCCGCCGACACTCTTGGGGCTTCTCCCTACATACTTCGGTATGGAGAACGAGAACCCCTACCACCACATAGACGTGTTCCTTGAAACGTGTTGTACCTTCCGCACGCCAGCCGCCACCGACGACTCAATCAGGAGGACACTCTTTCCCTTCTCTCTCAAAGAGAAGGCCAAGGAGTGGTACGTCTCGAGGCCAGATTTGGTCACTTGGAATGAGGTGAAGAACGAGTTTCTCAAGAAGTTCTTCCCCATCGCCAAGTTATCCTACAAGAGAAGGTGCATCACATCGTTCTCCCAGAAAGAGAACGAACCCTTCCACGAGGTGTGGGAGAGGTTCCAGAAGCTGCTACGTGACTGCCCTCATCATGAGGTTCCTCTTTGGCAGCTAGTTCAGGCCTTCTACACCGGGCTTCAGGAGAAAAGCCAAAACAATGTAGATTCTTCTTGCGGGGGAACGTTCATGGCAAAGCTGCCTGAGGAATCATGGCCGCTGTTTGAGCATCTCGCTGAGAATTCTCACCATCGAGTTTCCACTAAAGGGGGCATTGCGGCCGGAACTACACCCCTCCACCTTCCCCCGTGGCTCCCACACGCAATGCCACCGACCCTGATATGATGAAAATGATGGCTGATATGATGCGGATGATGAAGAATCAAGTGGGTGGCTCTTCTAGCCAACCCGCAATGGCTATTGAGACTGTAGACGAGGAAGTCAACGCTTTACATTCCTTTGGTGGTCGCAACAACCAGGGCCCAATGTCCAGCTCCTACACTCCCGAGTGGAGGAACCACCCCAACTTGTCCTGGAAACAACAGAACGAGGATGGGCAAGGACAGGGGCAACAAAAGCCACGCTACAGCTCCAAGTTCGAGGATGAGGTACTAGGAAGGCTAAGGAGCCTAGATGAAGTAAAAAAAGATGTCAATGCACATGGGCAGTCTATAAACCGTCTTGAGCAGAGGTTGGACCAAATTTCTCTCTCTTTGGCTAGAAGGGAAGAAGGTAGACTTCCATCTCAACCACTGCCAAATCCAAACAATGATGGGATTTTTCTAGGGAACACTTCGAGTGCTTATGTTCCACCATCTTACCAAGCCCCACCAAACTCCTATGCCCCTCCTCCTCCTCAAGCACCACTCAATTATCAATATGCTCCACCTCCACCTCACACCTACCAACAACCACCTCCACAATATCACCCCCCACCACAACAACAACCGCAACCCCAATTCATCCTTCAAAATCCCAACTCCCCTCACCAAAGGCCTCCACCACCCCAACAGCCACAACCACCTCCACAAGCTCCCTCTCCTACCACCCATGATCATGTGAAGACAGTGACTACATTGAGGAGTGGTAGGACTTTGGAGAGGCCTCATGGTACAGTTGTTGGCACAGATGACACTGAGGCAGAGCAGGTCGATACTGAGATGCAGATTGATGATACTGTGATAAGAGGCAGTGTTGATACCGTGATGCCGAGCATTGATACTGTGATACCGAGTCGTGATACTATGATTCCAGTGATACCAGTGGATGATACTGTTGGTTTGGACCGATTGGGGTCCCAACTCCCTCCTTATCCTGATGCACTTGAGGATCCTTCTGTTGCAAAGAAAAAAAAAAGCATGCGAAAGATATCTTGGAGATCTTCAAGCAAGTGAAAATCAACGTACCTCTTATAGATGCAGTCAAGCAAATTCCGTCCTATGCAAAGTTCCTTAAGGAATTGTACACCTTCAAAAGAAAGACAACAGGGAGGACGCCTAAGAAGATCAAGCTCACTGAGCAAGTGAGCTCCATTCTCCAACACACCATCCCCCGGAAAATAAAAGACCCCGGTGCTCCCATCATCTCATGCTACATCGGGGCACATCGCATAGACCAGGATCTTCTTGACTTAGGGTCTAGCGTAAACTTGATGCCGTATGATCTGTTTGCTGAGCTCCAAATGGGGGAGTTGAGGCCAGACCATTGCACTCTACAGTTGGCCGACCGATCTGTGAAGACGCCTAGAGGGCGTGTGGATGATGTGTTGGTCCGTCTTGATGAGGATACTTCTGCCTTCTTCCCAGCCGATTTTATCATTCTTGATATGGAAAAAGAGGCTAGAAAGGTACCAATCATCTTGGGGAGACCTTTCCTAGCCACAGCTAATGCCGTGATCCATGTGAGGACAGGGACCATGTATGTTACATTCATGCACATGAAGATCAGGTTGAACATCTTCAAGTCTTCTACTACAGCCGAAGTGATAGGGGCCACTGAGGAAGATTGTTATTTGGTGGAATGCCTAGATGAGATTGTTGAAGAGTTCCTACCTGTGTGGATTGAGACTGCCACCCAAGGTAGAGGTCTTGAACCAATTGTTGAGTTCCCTGACGATGATGATGAAGATGATGAAGAGTGTGAGCTAGCCTTAGTAGCTGCAAGTCAGGACCTTCCTTCTATTTCTGCACCATTGAAGAACTCCCTTGAGGCACCCCCCATTCTTGAGTTGAAGAAACTTCTTGAAGGATTGAAGTATGCTTTCCTTGGCTCAAATGACACCCTCCTGGTGATCATTTCCTCCATTCTCTCTCCTGAGCAAGAAGATGCCTTGATGGAAGTCTTGAGGAAGAACATGCAAGCCATTGGGTGGTCTATTGCTGACTTGAGAGGGATTGACCCCTCTATTTGTGTGCATCGGATATACTTAGAAGAAGATGCGAGGCCGACCCACCAAATGCAAAGAAGGCTAAATCCAAAGTTGAAGGACATTGTAACTCAAGAAGTTGTAAAGTTTCTTGATGCAGGGATCATCTATCCCATTTCTGACAGTACGTGGGTGAGTCCCATCCAAGTTGTGCCCAAGAAGGGCGGGATTACGGTTGCAGAAAATGCCGATGGTGAGCTTATGCCGGTGAGAGAGCAATCCAAGTGGAGAATGTGCATTGATTATCGGAAGCTCAATGAAAAGACAAAGAAGGATCACTACCCACTTCCATTTCTTGATCAGATTTTAGAGAGATTGGCTGGGCAGAGCTTCTACTGTTTTCTTGATGGATACTCAGGATGTTTTCAGATTGCTGTGCATCCGGCGGATCAGGAAAAGACGACATTCACTTGTCCAAGTGGTACATTTGCCTACCGGAGAATGCCATTTGGATTGTGCAATGCTCCTTCCACTTTCTAGAGATGTGTAACCTCAATCTTCACTGACATGCTTGATTCGTCACTTGAAGTTTTCATGGATGATTTTTCAGTTTTCGAGAAAACCTTTGATGAGTGCTTGCTACATCTAGCTACTGTTCTGGAAAGATGTGTGAAAGTTTGCTTAGTTTTATCTTGGGAAAAGAGCCATTTCATGGTACCTGAGGGTATAGTTCTGGGACACTGAGTTTCTAAAGATGGGATTGAAGTTGACAAGGCCAAGGTGGGCCTTATTTCTACACTCGACCTTCCTTCCACTATAAGACATGTTCGATCTTTCTTGGGACATGCAGGTTTCTACCGTCGCTTTATCAAGGACTTTAGCAAAATCTCAAGACCACTCTGTCGATTACTTGAGAAAGATGTCGAATTTCAGTTTGATGACAAATGTGTTGAAGCCTTCAATCATTTGAAAGAAAGGCTTATTTATGCTCCTATCATGCAGCCCTCGGATTTCTCTTTGCCATTTGAGATCATGACGGATGCATCCGATATGGCGGTGGGGGTTGTGCTGGGTCAACGCATTGGCCGAATTCCTCATGCTATCTATTATGCAAGCAAAACATTAGACAATGCTCAAAGAAACTATATGACTACCGAGAAGGAGTTGCTTGCGGTGATCTTCACTCTTGACAAGTTCTGACTGTATCTCTTGCAGAACAAAGTGACAATCTACACAGAGCATGCTGCGTTGAAGTATCTCATGTCCAAGAAAGACTCAAAGCCAAGGTTGATCCGATGGATTTTATTGCTCCAAGAATTTGACATAGAAATTGTGGATAAGAAAGGAATAGAAAATGGTGCTGCAGATCATCTCTCCCGCCTTGATGGACCTTTTGATATGACAAGTCCAATCAAAGAGACAATGCCACATGAACAACTCCTCTTAGTCTCATCTGTCCAAAAGCCATGGTACAAGCACATAGCGAATTTCCTAGCCAGTGGGAGGATACCGAGCATGTGGACAAGAGAGGAAAGCAAGAGATTGTTTGCTATGGTAAAGAACTACATTTGGGATGACCCTCACCTCTTTAAGTATTGCCCGGACCAACTCATGAGGAGGTGCATTCCGGAGATGGAGCAGCAAGAAGTCTTATCTATGTGCCATTCCGGAGTGTGTGGAGGCCATTTTGGAGGGAAACACATGGCCGCCAAAGTTCTTCAATGTGAATTCTACTGGCCGACATTATTCAAAGATGCTCATGACTTTTGCAAGGGTTGCTTCAAGTGCCAAAAAGTGGGCACCATCTCAAAGAGGGACATGATGCCTCTATCACCTATTCTTGTGGTAGATGTGTTTGATGTTTGGGGGATTGACTTTATGGGTCCTTTCCCTCCTTCTTTTGGGTATGTCTACATCTTGGTCGCCGTAGACTATGTATAAAAATGGATTGAGGCTGTGGCAACAAGGACAAATGATCATAAGGTGGTGTGTGATTTCGTGAAATCCAACATCTTTAGCCGTTTTGGTGTTCCAAGGGCTATGATTAGTGATGGCGGGAGTCATTTCATCCACCGCACCTTTGAAGGGCTGCTAAAGAGACATGGAGTAAACCATCGTGTAGATACTCCTTACCACCCTCAAACGAGTGGTCAAGTTGAGTTGGCAAATCGGGAGATAAAGCTCATTTTGGAGAAGACGGTGCGACCGAACCGCAAGGATTGGTCACTTTGCCTCAATGAAGCTTTATGGGCATATAGGACTGCAAACAAAGCCTCGATTGGCACTACACCATTCAAGCTTGTCTATGGTAAGAGTTGCCATTTGCCGGTTGAGATTCAACACAAGGCACTTTGGGCCTTGAAGAAGATGGACTTCGATGAAGAGAAAGCCAGAATGAAAAGAAAGTTTCAATTGCATGAGCTAGAAGAAATGCGACATGAAGCATATGAAATGTCAAAGAGCTACAAGGAAAGAACCAAGTTTCTACATGACAAGATCATAAAGAAGAAAGAGTTTGAGCCCGACAAATGGGTATGGCTATACAATTCAAGAATGAAGTTCTTTCCCGGAAAGCTTCATTCTAGATGGGAAGGTCCTTACCTTGTCAAGAAGGTGTACCCATCTGGGGCAGTGGTTATTTGTGCAAAAGAAGGAGCTAAGGAATTTGCCGTCAACGGGAAAAGGCTGAAATATGTTGTGGAAGTTGGCCCGGACAAGGCCAATCAAAATTTTGATATTGTTATCCTTATAGAAGAAGAATCTGAGGAAGAAGAATGCTTGGACGAGGATGAGAAAGGGATTTACTACAAGGATCTTTTGAAGATTCCAAAAAAGTGAAAAAGTACAACAATCAATAAGCCTGGCTGAAGGCGTTAAATTTAGCGCTAGTGGGAGGCAACCCACGTGGTTTGAGATTCTCGAACCTTCTCCTTTTCTATACTTTAGTTTTCTCTTACACCAATACACACACGCACACTTGTGCTTTACAGTTTTTGTTTGAATTTTGATGATGGTAGGTGATAGACATTAGAGAGAGAGAGGATCTAGAAGTTAATCGTGGTCATTCAGTCATATTTGTGGCAAAAGAACAAATAAAATCGAAAATTCAAGTTTTAAAGTTTGAAAGCTGAGGAGACAACCCCAACATGGCCGTGGAGCTCAACCACGACCGTGGTGTTTGTGGCCAAGCACGATCGTGGGCTACGGCCACGGCCGTGGGAATTATTGCTGCAAATTGGCCAAAGCTACAGGTTGTTTTGAAGAACGGCCACGACCGTGGTGAGCTGCCACGACCGTGGTGAAGGAGACTACCCACGACTGTGGTCCTCACCACGACCGTGTTGAAGATGGCGGGCCACGACCGTGGCGAGGTCAAACCAGGGAGTTCTTCATTGACAACACGACCGTGGCACCCACCACGGCTGTGCTACCCAACCCTGGCCACGACCGTGGCCACCTGCCACGACCGTGGCCGAACCCGGTTCAGAAAAAAATATATATACTTTTAAACATCCAAACCCGACCCCTCCTCATTCCATCGTCTTCAAGCTCGTGCAAAACAACCGTGGCGGTGGAATACAACACCGTTCTCCCCCAATCATCACCTAAAACCCCTAAAATCACCTCCGTTCGATCCCCAATCCATTCCAAATCGATCCCCAGCCATTCCTCTACCATTTCCACCGTCCAATCTCTCCCAATCGCCTATCCATCTTCATTTCCATCTCCATTCCGCCAAGCAACACCCCTACACAAAACCTCCACAAAAACCCTTCCATTCTCACCCAAATCTAGGGGTGAGCAGAATTTGGTTAATAACCGATTAACCGAACGGTTAATTCCGAATGGTTAATTTTATTGAGTCAATTTGGTTAATTCGGTTAATTTGGTTAATTTATTTCGGTTAATTGGTTAAATGGTTAATTTTACGGTTAAAGATATTTTTGGTTTGGTTAACCGAATTAACCGAATAGTCAGAATTTATTCATAAATAATATCCTACTCATGCATATAGACATATATAGTTGTACTTTTATTTCAAAATACTTCCCCGTATATATAGTAATCAAGTTTTTACGAGCCATACATAATTAAATTTACAACAATACTACTATAATATAACGATATTGTCCCAAATTCTATGACTATTTCAAATAATATTATTACACGAGTGTTATTTGGTTAACCAAATTAACCGACCGAATTAACCATTAACCGATTGGACAATAACCGAATTAACCGACTCAATTTGGTTAGGTTAATGGTTAAAATCTCAAACCACAAATTAACCGTTTAACCGAACCGAATTAACCGTAACCGACCGAATTAACCGAATGCTCACCCCTACCCAAATCCACCACTAATCATATACCCACCATCCATACATCACTAGCCTTCCATTCCACCCATAAAACCACATCCACACCACCTTCTCCACCCAAATCCGAAAATTACCACCTTCACCTCCATATCCACCATGAAAAAGATTGGGAAGGCTATTACAAAGGGGACGAACATCCTCACCGGAGAGAAACGGCGTTCTAAAAATGCCTCCTTCGATGTATCCATTCCATCCCACACCCCCTCACCTACCACCTCCGCCCACCATTCCCTCCGCCGGTCTCAATCGGTGAGCAGATCACACTCCCGCTCATCCGACAGCCACCATATCACGGACGCCACCTACGAGGGAGTGGACGAAGAAGAGGAGGAGTCCATGGGGGTCAACCTGGACAACCTCATTGATGAGATCAAGCCGGCGGCCGCAAAAAGAAACCAGAGATCTAAAGCGGCGCCATCATCATCCAGGCTGCCTCCAAAGCCCACACCAGCCCGCCACTCGACGTCTCAGGTGACTGTGAGGCATGGTGTGCAGCCGCAACCCTCACGGAAATTGCAACAAGATGAGAGCAGTCGGCCCATTGGTACAATTTGGACACCAGTTCAGGGTCACACTCCTACACAATGGAGGAAGAAGAAGATAGTGAGGAGGAAGAGGTCGAGCTTGAGCCGGAAGGAGCAGATGTCCTGGCACATCTGGAGGCTGACAAAGAGAGAACCCTGGGCAAAGCACCGGCGAGAGTGTCCTATGGTAGAGGACACAGGCAAAGGAAAGTCGAGCTCATTTACCCCGAGTGCATGACAAGGCAAGTCGTCGCCTCCAGGTATGGTTGCGAGAAGACAATTGAAGATCTTGGAATCAAAGAGATAGTGGAAATTGGCTTGAAGAGGATTGGGTTGTGGAATATTCTTTTCACACCCCAACCTACATATCCCACTTTGACCCGAGAATTCTTTGCCACTCTGGAGAAGACAAAAGTGAGGGGTTGTGATGCACTCAGATTTGCCATGATGGGCAAAATGCACACCCTCACTTCCACTGAGCTGAATGCTATCTTCGCCTCTAGTCCTAAGAAGCCGTGAAATTGGATGACGGCTTGTTAGAGAGAGACGGCACTCTGGACTATGCCTATTACTGGAAGAGCTTCACAGGCAAAGAGGACTACTACGCGGGTAGATCAAAAACTGCTGCTATATGTAACCCGCTAACGCGCTACATGCAGAAGGTCTTGGCTAACACGATTGTGGGCAGATACGACAACCAAGGCAACATTTCCCAAAAGGATATGATTGTCTTGATCGGTATGCACTACAAGAGGTACATTGACCTTGGAGTTCTTTTGATCGATCATATGAGGTCCATACCCTACAAGAGCACAAAGCCATTTGTCATGGGGGTGTTTATGACTTCGATTGCACTAGCGTTGGGATATGATCTCTCGGGGGCACAAGACGCGATTGAGGCAGACGTGTTGACCTCAACTATCTGACGTGATCGCACACCATAACAATGAAGGATAAAAGAATGATTTACTTAACTACAAGTGTGCAGGATTTTGAACTAGAGCTGCCATATCACGCGGAACCCCTAGTATCCGTGTTGGGACCTGGCAACAGGTTAAGGGAAAAATTGATTGCATGGCAGCTAGACCACCCAAGAGAGAAGTATACTAGGGGAGCCGATGCCGTGCAGGAAGACGTTGCCGAATCAAATGTACAAGGGCAGGAGCAAGAACATGCACAACAAAGGCAACCCCAAAGAACAAGAAGGAGGGATGAGGAAACATCCCAGCTGCAGCCACCCTCAGGGAATGCCTATGACATGGCCGCAATCCAGGCACACCTTGAGAACATTCAGAAGATCCAAAGTGACATGCAGCTTGCCCAACAGCAAATGTGGTATGATCAGCAGCAGATGCACTATCAGATCAACCACTCGTATCAATATCACCATGCCCAAGCAGAAAGAAACCCTGAATGGGGCGCAGATTTTTGGGGTGGTTTAGCTGGGTATCCACAGACTTACCCTCCACCCTAGGATGACTACTGGGGCACTACTACCAGCATCCTCCATCAAGCTCAGCTCCAGCCTCAGCTCCTCCTCCAAATCCTCCTCAGATGCCGGAACAGCCACCACAACCATGATACTTCCCCTACCTCCCCTAAGCTATAGTTTCATGCTGAGGACAACATGATTCTAAAGTTTGGGGTGGGTAGGGCGATACACACCTCCCTTCTCTCTATCTAGTGATTTTGTTCTACATCTTGCCATTTAGTTTAGTTCTCATTTTATTAATTTTTCTGTCATATCCATGCATGCCATGTAGTTTTCATTCTCGTTATTTTTGCGTAATTTTTTAAAATTTCAGCCATGCATTGCATCTCATGTAGGTTTTTGTTATTTTTTTCATGTTTTAGCTAGGATTTACTTGCTTTTTACCTAAAATTGTGTTTGAATGTGATTTAGTGCAATTTGACACCTTTTTGGCCAATTTTGCCCAGATTTGATGTTTCTTGTCCAAAAAGCGTGTTTTGACTCAATCTTTACCATATTGAATGAAATAGCTTATCTTTGACAAATACAAGATTATATGCTATGATGAAGTGCTGTGTGGTATCAATGAGTGACTTCTTACATGCTCGTCACCTCCCTTGGGAATGTGTTGGTTTGATTGAATTATGATCTGAGCAAGCATAGAACGTTTAATGTTTGTGGAGTTACTTGATTGATATATGGATTTCATTTGGCTCATTCATGTGATGTGATATCTATGGTGAAGTGTCGGACTAGTTTTCATGTAGGAGACCTTATGTGGAAGATTATGCCAAGTGACCCCTCTTTGACCCGACCACTCTTTCATCATCTTCATACCTCCTCGCCTCATGAAAAGATGCCAAAGTGCACATATTAGCCGTGGCCACCTCCAAAAGTTTGGGGTGGCTACATCTCAATCTCCTCACTTCACTCTATCCACCATATGCCCTACCTACACCAAGGGCAAAGAAAAAAAGAAAAGAGAAGAAAAAATAAAATAAAAGGATGCTCCTATTTAAGAGCATTCAAATAAAGAAAAGAAGAGTGTGTAATAGCACTCTGAATCTTACCGCAACCCTTTCTTCATTCTTTCATACCCATGGAGCTAGGAAACATTAAACCTAGCTCACTTTATCCCTTTTCGCAGCCATGTGGGTCATTTGGCATAACCTGAAGCATAAGGTTGAACGCATGAAGGTGAAACAACACTCCTAGTCATCAGCAATTAACATCATCATGAAACGGTCTACCCGGAACCTTATGGATGAAATATTGATAACTTGTACAACCCATGCATTATATGTGAAGTTCTTGTGCTTTGTTCTCTCTTCATGATTGGTTTGTGAAAGTAGAAGAGGAGGGAAGTGATTTGCATGTACCTAGTCACCTTTGATCCCATTTAGCATTTGTCACCCATCATATTGCATTTGTCATATCTTTTGATTGTGGAAAATGGAAAAGAGATTGAGTTGGAGCATACTTGAGGACAAGTATGTTTCAAGTTTGGGGTGGTGATCCAACCCTATTCTAGGGCTATATCTTGTGTCAGTTTGTACCTTTATCACATTCAAATGCATTAGAATTACATGTTATTCTCCCCAATGTGATTATCATTGCAAATATGCTTATGGATGTTCTTTGCACTATTTTTCAGGTACTTGGACCATGCTTAGATGGAAGAGAGAGAAGGAGGGACCCAAAGAAGGCCCCAAAGTCTCCCTCAACCTACCTCCAGTGGCCAAGAATCATCCCCGAGCAAAGACATCCGAAATTGACAAAGTAAGAAGCAAAATCAAGAAGTCAAGCCTCACCACGGCCGTGGCCCCAATGCCACGGTCGTGGGTTTATTGCCAAGCCCAACAGGTTGCAACAGGGAAATCCTTAGATCGCCCACGACCGTGGCCAGTGAAGACAACACGACCGTGGCCATCAGCACGATCGTGGTCAGGAAAAGAGAACACGGCCGTGGCACCCTGCCACGGTCGTGAGAATTAATTGCGAGAAGTCAGTTGCCAACAGGGAATTTGCTCGGAAAGCCATGACCGTGGCCAAGTCGCCACGACCGTGGCCGAAGCTGATCAAGACGCCCGTGGACCCTCCCCACGGTCACCTCCAACTCCTCCAAAACGACCGTGTTATCCAACACGGCCGTGGTGCATGCTACCCACCACGACCGTGGCACTCCGCCACGGCCGTGGCCACCACCATATTTTGTTTTTTTACCACTTCCTGCACCCCACGACCGTGTTCACCCCCCCACGGTCGTTCCCCACTACCCTCACCACGGCCGTGGTACACCCACCACGACCGTGGTGATCACCTACCCTATACAACTTTTCACTATTTTTCCTATTTTACCCCCACTTAGCCCTAGCTCCTATATAAGCACTAGCTACTTCTAAGACTCGAGAGAGAGGACCCCCTGGCCGCAGCCTAGCTGCTCCCTTGCCTCCATTACTCCCATCCACCTACTTCCTTGCATTTAATCTCATTTCCACCCACTTTCCACTCATTTCCACCATAGAAACCTAGTTTCTCTAGGTTTCTATCCATCCGTTCCACCATTTCCATGCTCTTGGGCACCATTGGAGGAGGAGGATTGTGGCTGGAAGCAAGGAGGTGAAGAAGTCAAGCTTCATCAAGCATCCAAGGCGTTTCCCACTCTCTTTCCCTTCTCCTTTGTTTCTGTTTTGATCATGTATAGCTAAGCCCCCCTTGGGTGGGCTGTTTGGGGGCAAAAATGTGACTTTGATACCATGTTGGGGGAATATAATTTGTAATGAACATATTTCACTTCTACGATGATTGCCTTTGCTTGTATCTCATTTCCCATTACTTGTGCATGTGCTTGTTGTTTAATTACATTAATTGCTTGCCTTGTGGTGTTTGAAGACATTTGCCTCTAAGGTGTTTTGGTTTCTATGTAGCTATCATAGGATTGGCTCCTAGGTCCTTAATTCGGATCCCTAGCTAGCCCCCTATCTTCCTACATAATCACCTTCTTCCTACATGAAAATGTGAGTTCTAAGTGACTAGTATAAGTGTGATTAGTGCAATTGCCTAGGATTTCCTAAAGGCTGAGGTGGCTAGTGGCATGAGGTCAAATATCCTCATCTCTACTCCCATCCTTACCCTTGGTCCTCAATTGACTAATACCACTTATCCTAGAGACCTAGACTTGGTAAGTCCTATGAGAATTACACCTAGCCCTAGTTCTCCAACTAGTAGCATAGGGTACATCCTCATAGAACCCACCTTGTTGTTTGGTTTGGTAGTCTAGAATGGAATATGTTAATTGCATATTATGGTGACATCCCCCAACTAATGTCAAGGTCACATTCCCAAATGGCCCACCTCCTTCATCTAATTACTTAAAACCTCAATTGCTCTATTTGCTTGTTAATGCTAGTGTAGTTCGCCTGCTTTAGTTAACTTATTTAATTGCCTAGTTTTGTTAGCTAAGTGTTAATTTAGGCCTTTGATCTTGATTAGTGGTTAACTGAGGCTCTCAATTGATAGTTGCTTTCTTAGTCTAGTATAGTTTGTTCTTGCTCTTGTTTAGATATCTTGTCAACTTAGATTGCTAATTTAGTCTTTTGATAACTTAGTTTCATATTGCTTTTCATACTTGCTCTCTTAGCTCAATCAACAACCAACCAACCTTTAAACCCTAAAAAACCTTAATCTCCACAAAAGGAACGTAGCTCACACCTTCTAACTCTAGAGCCCCCTCTATCTCTGTGGTTCGACCCCGCATCTTGCCTTTCGCCTATACTACGACAGTACCCCGTACGCTTGCGGGCGAATTGTTTTAGTTTTAGTGATATACTCGATCTGGGACCATACAAATTTTGAAAGCAAAGATCCCACATCCCGTGCCTCCCGACCTCATGGATTGCACTCAGCCACCCTAGTTGGCCGGTGTTGTAAGCCTCTAGCGGGAGCGCACCAATTACTAAAGTGTTTAGGTATTCAATTCACGCAACAGATTGCTCGATTGGGTGACCAAGTCTGCCAAATGACCATATCACTGAGTGAGACGCCCGGTGGGACAACCAGAAAGGCATCTCAAGTAGTTGAGATGACCGTTTGGGGATCAGGTTGATCAAAGTTCGATTTGTTAAGTTCTACCCATGAACCGACCGGTTCAATATGATTGAACTGACCAGCTCGATTCAACTCACTAGACGGTCGTCTGGGTGACTGAGACAGGCGTTTCGCTTGGGTGATACGGTCCGATTGGGTCGAACAAAGGTTCGGGATGTTTCCCAAATAGTTTTGATTGTTATTTACTTGAGGAATAAGGAAATTAATATGATATATTAATTGGATTTGAAATAGTCAAATTCGTTTCAGATTGAGAACTGCCAAACAACCATTTGACAATGCGAGATGACCGTTTGGGTGTGCCAAAATGGCCATTTTGACTGTTGTAAATTGTGAAAATTCAAGATCTTCCGGTTCTTTACACTCCCGCACTTTTATACCATATTGAGTAGCAACTGGGAACCTTGACCCTGGCCTTTGCTATATATAGAGGGGTATTGGGGGCTTCCCAGGGAACAACACAATACAGACAACTGAGAATCAATTCCTCTGACAAACTGTTATCCTCTCTGGTTGTGGTAACCAAGAGAGCCCAGGCAAGTCCAACCTAAAAAGGAGGGATAGCCAATGGGAGAGAACATCTGAGAAGTTGTCATTGTGGGAGAGCATGTTGGTGACTAGTACACCGACGGGAAGGACAACTCCTTCCTATCTGTTCTTGGTGAACGATAGGAGTTCTAGTTGGTTCGTGTGTACTACTCTAGAGGCATGAGTCCTTTGGTTGTTGCTTGGAGAGCAAATTCAACCTACAGTCTGTGGTAAGACCACTAGAGTCACTGTAGAGGTTGCTCAGACGTTGTTCGTGGTGAAGGCTAGGAGCTGCACAACCACCGTCCAAGAGCAACTTATCAGAAGTTGCAAAGAAGTGAGTTTTGTCGTTGGACTTGCTCCAAGACCAGGTATAACTCGCTAAAACCATCCTTCCTATTTCATAGTAGTTGATGTGATCTTGTTGTATTGGGGAATACAGATAGATAAATTTTTTATTTCCGCTGTTATACTCTGTGTCCGTTTTTCCCAATAGTGGTATCAGAGTCACGTCAATTTACTATATTTTAGGATAATCGATATGATCAGAATTTTGCTTTTATCATTTATTTATTGCATACGATGTGAATATTTAAACTACTTTCATATGTGTATTCGATCAAAGGCCACATAATCCTAAACTAATATATATATATATATATATATATATATATATATATATATATATATATATATATATATATATATATATATATATATATATATATATATATATATATATATGCAATTTACACACGTCACCTTAAAATCAGTTTTGATGGTGGATGTGTAGTGTGGTTAAGGTCTAAACCCTAAATATGTGTGTGGTTGGATGGTTTGGTTCTTGTTTATTTCGATCTACATACCGAGTCTCTACCTCTCTCTTCCCAGTGTAAAGTTAATGTTTTCCTACCTTTGATCCCTTGAATGTAACTCGAGGTTTCCATTATTCAATGTAATAAAGTAGAAGTAGGATAGTTTCCTTTCATGCAACAACGTTGAATATGTTCATCTCCGATTGAGAAGACCAATTCGTGAGATGATCCGACCGTCTGGAGGACCGTGGAGGATAGAGGACTATGGAACCAGATGACTGCCTGGTGGGCCCAACTGACTGTCTAGAAGGAGTCCAGACATTAGTTGGATAAGAGTCCAGATGACCACCCCTAGAGGCCTAACCAACCATTTGGAAGGAGTCCAAATATCGGTTAGATAGGAGGACCAACCGACCAGCCAAGAGGCAAGACGACCGGTTCAAGGGTTGAACTGATCTACTCAGATTGGCAAGCATAGGTCTACACCAATAGTAGGTTCATGCATGTGATGTGATGATTGACCTAGGTGGTAGTAATTTCTTGTGGCTCCAAAGAATTACAAGTAGACATGGCCATAACCACCGCCGTTTGTTTTATATTGCATGTTTATGTTGTGGGATATATCATGTATATGATATGTACTATATATGTGGTGATTGGATACAATATATGTATATATATGATATATATAAAAAGCTAGGGGTGGCAATCAGGTCCGGGTTGAGTGGGTCCTATTTCGGGTAGATCAAATACACTTGACCCGGACCTGACCTGAAAATAATTTTGGGTCATACTTGGTCGAACCGAACCTGAAATTGCTATTTGCGGGTCTGACCCAATGGACCCGGTGGACCCGAAAATACCATGTTATATGCAAACCCGAAAAACTCAAAAATACAAACTGGAAAAACTTGAAAATCAAAACCCGTTAGACCCAAAATTGCTACAGAATTTGTTGGTTAATTAGTACTTTACAAGCAAAGACTTGTATAAACTATCACATTTTTATGTTTGAATGTGTTTAACTTTTATATGACTAAAATTTGAAAAATATATATACATATATGAAGACATAATTTTGGGTCGATTGGGTTTTTTGGGTCGCGAATTGCAAATTCGGACCCGACCCGTAAATAGTTTTGGGTTTTTTTTAGGTTCGGGCCATTTCGGGTCGGGTCAGAAAAATAAAGACCCGAACCCACTTTAGTCGAGTCGAGTCAGGTCAAGCGGGTCGGGTCTGATTTTTCCAGCCCTATAAAAAATCCTCAATCAAACATATTAAGTATTAGATGCTTTCCAATAGCAATACACATGAAAAGCTTGATCGACTAAGCATAGATTTGTACAAAGCATGGTGTGTTTTCTATCTCATGGAAGTGTGATGGTAGATATGTAGATTTACATAAAGCATGGTGTGTATCTATCGTATTGGCTATTGGGTCGGGCTTAACTAGTGACTTGGAGAGCCCAAGCCCAGAGGCATGAAGATGATCATGGCAAGGTGTTGTGCATATCATCTATCCAAGAGTTTCATGTGGTGCAATTGGCATGATGGCCTACCTAAATAATCAGGTTGTGGGTGATCGGCAAAAGCCGACTCATGATTTGATGAAATATGGATCTTGGCTCATTAGAAAATTATTTGGTGCAATATTATGAATTGATACTTGAGGGTTATCAAATTGAATAAAATAATGAGAACAACAATTAATTAAAGACTGAATTATTATTGCCCAAATTTTAAATCAAATAAAATCAAATCATAATGAGTTTTTGATAATTAAAATTGTAAATTCTTTTGTAGAACCAAATGGCAACAACAAACAATCACTTTTCTCTTTGATCGGTCGTTGAGAAGGACAAACTTGTTGGGAACAACTTCCACGACTGGTTCATGAGGTTGAGAATTGTTCTCACACAGGAGCACAAGCTCTATGTCCTAGAAATGCCAGAACCAGAGGAACCTGCTCAAAATGCTCCAAGGGATGACAAGGATGCTTATACAAAGCATACTGAGGACACCGTGGGCGTCAAGTGTCTGATGATATGTTCCATGAACCATGAGTTGTAAAGGCAACATGAGAACATGGGGGTGATTGAGATGGTCACACATCTCAAGAACATGTACCAAGATCAGGAAAGACATGAGAGATACAATGTCTCCAAGGCATTGTTCAAGTGTAGCATGACAGAAGGAGATCCATTAGGTCCTCATGTACTCAATCTCATTAGGTATGTGGAGAACCTAGCTAGAATGGGATTCCCCTTGGGTCAAGAGTTGGCCACTGACATAATTCTGTAGTCCCTGTCAGAGTCATATAGTCAGTTTGTCATGAACTACAACATGAATGGCTTTGACAAGTCGTTGATAGAGTTTTTGGGCATGTTGAGGACAACTGAGACACAAATGAAGAAAGAAAAGCCCAAGTATGTGATGATGATCAGCAAGACAAAGGGGAAGTCTAAAGGTAAAGGCAAAGCTAAGAAGAGTTCTAAAGCTATCTAGAAGCCCAAGTATTACTTCATTTTCATTTATTGGTAATATGATGATATGTACCAAATGGAGTGAAACAACTAATCTCTTGAAAATGTTCAAGGAGATTATAAATGAAGTATGACATTGATGAAAGTACTAAGATACTTTGATATGATCAAATGTTGAAATACTTTTACATCAATATCTTGAGAACCTTCAGGAAAAGACTATAGCAATGTATCACAAGTCAAATCCACCTGAGCATTATGATGTGTCAGAATGAAGGAATTATACCATGATGAGTTATGATATAATTGTAACATAATGAATCTTAGATTTAATCTCCATGTAAACCTTTTTCCCAAGTTTCCCTTTCATTTATGTCCTTTATGTCGTTCATGTTTAATTAGTATAATTTATAGTGGTTTAGTGAACATGTATTCACTAATTGTACCAATATAAGGGTTTATGCACAAATACCTCAGTGAAAGCTTATTTAAGGATCTAAAATGTAAAATCACCACTTTAGTAGAACAATGGTATATTAATTTGTGTTAGAAGTGCAAGGCCCTAAACCTTGATTATTAAACAAGCTTAATTACCATAATTAAGTGCTCTAAACCTTAATATAACTTTTTTATGTGATTTGAAAACATAACATGAGCCTAAGTTTCAAATTTAGCTGGATTTGGATGTTGTTTGAGCAAGTTATGCAATTTTAGGTACATTCTGGACTTTTATGCAATTTACCTAATTGGGAGGTTTTCTTTGTAAATTGTCACCTTAATTTAATTCTTAGATATTCCCTTACGATTCTAGAGATTTTGACCCATGGGGCACCTAGTTTCACCTTGGTTTGAAGGTGTTTCTCTCCAAGGGCATTATAGGGATTACCCTCTTTATAAATGAGCTTATCTTTAAAAGCTATCAACCAATGGGGTTATTTATTTGTTTGGAGGATGGTGGGGATGGCCTAGAAGCCTCCATGGGCTTTTAGGACCGACCTTGGATATACAATAAGTCTCTATGAGCTGTCCTCTTGCATGGCCATGAAGTCTTAGTCTAAGGACACATGGAAAGTCACATAGACACCTCATGCTTGCCCCCTTCTTTATAAAGCCATGCCTACCCCTTCCCACCTCCCAATCCAAGAAGCAATCCTCTACTTATCTTTCCTATATCTTAGAAAATCATTCCTTCTATGTTTGTCCATGAAGTTGTTGTCCCAAGGTAAAAGAGGGTGCCTACCTTGGTGAAGAAGGCTCCTAGGGCTCCAAATTTCTCTATTTAGGATTTCTTAAGCTCCTCCTTGGTGATTTTGACCAAAACTAGTAAGTATCCTCCTTTCCTTACCTATTTTCATGCTTTTAGTATTCCTCCCACCTTCTTCCAGGTCGGAGCCATGACCTTTCACGGTAAAACTCCACCTAGAACCCTAAAACATCTCATCTCCGCGCTCTTTTGCTAGGGTTTGCACCTCTAAAGTGGAGAAGGTGATCTTTGCTTAAGAAAGGAGCTTGGATTGGACCAACCATACCTTCTAATCTCGGGATCCTTGCTGTTTAGATCTTATTACCTTCTTAGAGGCAAGTTTTGTTAACCCCCTTCTCATATATTTCTTAGTACATGCTTAAAACTCATGCTTCTATATTTAAAATCGGTGATCTCCATCTCTATTTACCATGTTCTTCTAGGGTTTTGCCTTCTTTCTATTTTACCTTCTCTAGAAGCTCTAGTCTGGTTAGCTATGCAACCTCAAACCTGATCTTGGGTCAAATGGTATTTTCTCCCTCTCCCTCTCTCTTCAATTATCTCGATCAGTTTGATGATGTGGCAATTTCCTATTGGTCAATATTGAAAAATTCATATCTTCTAATCCGCTTATCCAAATTTGACAAATAAATATGTTTTAGAATTGGAAAATTAATCTATATATAATAAAAATATTTTCAAGGTCTGATTTCATGGTTTGATGAAGGATGGTCTTTGTAAAATGATTTTAATGCAAAAAAACCATAAAAGTACATCTTAATCCTCGTAACTCCAAAACTAACATAAAAATATATTTTCTTGATCAGGAGAACCTAATAAGTTAATTGGTGATATTTTCAAAATTTAAATCCAAAATTTTCTAAAAAGTTCTGAAATTAGGGTTTCTATACATTAATGTGCACTGTGTACCCTAATACATGTTAATACATTAAAAATAGGCAAAGTGGAACTTGGACTCAATTAAAGTGGTGAAAGTTAGTAATTGATATCGGTAAGAGAGGTATGTGCATTCCTTGTACCCTATGTTGGGATAATTGCATACGAATCCTATATTTCCCTAATGAGGCTTAAATGAACCCTAAATCTTCTTGTTTGAGTCTTATACCCCACTGCCATGCTTATTGAATATTATGACTACTCTTGCCATGAATACTTTTCTAGCATGTAGATTTATGTTCTATTTAATTTAAAGTAGCAGTACTTATGTACAACCACCCACAGAGGGCATGTATTTAATCGCCTCGGGGAATGTTTTTATTCTCCCCTATATAATTGTGTAGGTGACTGGGAATGTCTTTATCTCCCTCATATATAGGTTAGAGGTCTAGTAGGTGCCTCAACCCTACTTAGTTAGGTAGACATAATTATCTTACATGCAAATCCTTTTTAACATAATTGTTAATGGCAAGTTTCTTTTGAATATAGCTTCATACTCTTGTTATCTTCATCTTATGATAAACCAACCCGTTCTTATTTGCTTTACTTATCTTGTTATCCTAACATATACCTTGTTTTCTTTCCCCTTTTGCTGGGTGCTTTCCCAACCACCCAAGTGTTAGTGTTGAGCAAGGAGAAGGACAAGTTTGAAGGAAGTCATCTCAGGAGTAGATCTCAAGCTATCTGAAAGGATGTCTAGGTTGCTATAGCTAGATCCTTTTCTCTTATCTTTTTTATTTTGGGAACAATCATGTAATGAACAACGAAAGACATGTAATAGGCTTAGTACTTTTATTTCTACTGCTATTGATATTTTATAATGTATCTGGTGCATGCTTATTTACTTGGAATATTATACATGCATCCCTCAATATCTTTTGTCTTTCTGGAAAGATGGATGTTTTGTACTTCCTTTAAATTTTAGTAAGGAGGTGATCTCACCTCTTTACAATAATTGTCAATTAATATAATCTTCTTATATCCTCACAAATATATACCTATCACTAAATAATGTACCACAAATGGTTTGTAAGACATAATATGTGATATGATTTGGAATGTCCCAATATGTCTAAGGGATTAAAACCTACATTGAGAGAGTTGTTTGTTGAAGAAGGTTTATCCATAAACCATGATTGTTGAATATTACTATGTCCCAAACTAATAATAAAAAATTGTTTTGTTAATAGGATAACTAAATTCCTAAAGAATCAAAGGGAGATAAAGTAGAACTCAAAATGTTTGAGGTCAACAACAAGGGTACAATGAGAACAATGAGAATCACAAGTTGTTGTGGAATCTCAGGTTCATCATGTAATACAGAACAAAATATTCTATTAGAACACATATGAGACTAGAGGATTGTGAATCCAACAATTCAAATGGGTTGGTCATACTGGATGAGCCAACTAGTCAACTAGAGGCTATTTCTGAGTAATATGGGATCCATATAAGCTAACAAGGTATGACCTTGAAAGAACCACCTTAAAGGGTAACACCTAAAGGATGCAATGGTATCTTGTTGCAAATACCTACATGGATAACATAAAAGGAAAAATTGGTTGGAAAAGGTTTCAAGTCAGTTCAAGTAGTTGAACGTGATATGAATTCCTTTGCCAATTGTAAAGCTTGTTGTTGTAGTTAGAATGGGCTATAATATTTTGCATATGAAAATGGAAACCAGATTCCTTAAGAAAATATATCATACGATGTGTATGTGACACAACCTAAAAGTTTTCATAGCTTCAAAAATGTAAATGAAGTCTATAAACTTCAAAGTTTAATCTGGGATTGAAACAAGCATCTCAGAGATGGGATCTTATGACTTGATAAGATAGTCAAAGAGTTTGACTTAAGTCAAGAAAAAAGATGAACTATATGTTTACAAAAGATTTAGTGGGAGCATATATGAATATTCCACATATGATGAGGAATAACATCTCAATATTGTGAATGTTGTGAACTGATACGAAAACTCCTTCAACTATGAAGGATAAGGTGAAACTTCTTATGAGATAAGAATCAAGACCTATATAGATAGTTCTTGAATGTTTCAAAATGGAAGTTTGAGCACATACAATAGCCATGTGTAGAAAGAGTTCAACATGGAAGGCTTCAATGAGAGAGAATCTGGATTAGTCTCTCATGAACCATATATTCTAATTCTTGTGAAGAATGGAAATATCATGAATAAGATTCCATAAGCCAGCCCAATAATGGATCTATCATGTATGCTATTAACAAGCTTATCCCATATGCTTGTATGTATTGGACATGACAAGATGATATAAATTCCAATAAAGGTTATTGGAATGTCATAAAAGATATCCTTTAGTACTTGAGAAGTGACTAAGGATAGATTGCTAGTCAATGATGATAGAAATAAAAGGAAGAGTTGGATGTAAAAGGTTAAATCAACACAAGCTTCCATAATGACATAGTGATTGCAAATTGAAATATGTTTGATTTAAAAGAATAAGTGATGATTAGTTGGAAAGGTTCCAAACTAATAGCCATTAATACAATTCTACAGTAGATGTTGAGTATACTTGTGTTATGAACACAAAATAACACTATATGGATATAAAAGTTCATATATGAACTTGTAGATGTTCCAACCTTTGATGACACAATAGTGATACTATGACAACATTGGAGATAATTGTTAAGCAAGGAATATCAAATGCCATATTACGGTGGTTTTATCTCAGAGTGCAGAGATAAGAAGCATGTAATATACCAAATATGAGCAAAGTGTTGCTAACCCGCTAAATCAACACTAGCGCGGTAGAAGCATGTTGGACATGTTTAGATCACTAAGGATGAGATCCGTTAGTGATTGGCTCTAAGTGAAAGTGGGAGTTTGTTGGCAAGGTATGTCCATAGAGACAATCATATGATTAATGACATGGCATAATTACCTAAAAGTATTTGATTAATAATAACATATATGAAGACAAGCTTCCAATTCATTAGTTTCACTCAGTTATGAGATAATGAGGATGCAAAGTTAATGTTTAGAGAATTATATTACTCAATGACATATGTTTTCAAGTTCCTACCCTTGTGATGAGATCATACAAATGTTGAGAGTACATATACATATTCTCATTATGTCCATGATTAGTTGTTATTGTGGAAGGTTGATAGACATCAATAACACATAAGACCAGAGTATGAGTTGGTTGATGACTAAATCTCATTAGTCATGATATGTCAATATCAAAGCAAGCAAACATATACATGTTAGAGAAAAGTGTATCGGACAGACCCACCTTGAGAGTGACACATGGTTTTGTGGTTACAATCATCTCTCATAGTGAATATGGTGATTGTGATTTTTAGACCTGAAATCACTGCACTCGTCACATGTCGTTGGGTATGCTTTGACATCTTCAAACACAACCCTCAAACATGGGTTGTTATAATGTGATGATTAAGTGACTCTGACATATGGGGATAGACTGTGAGTGATAGAAATGGGTTTGTCCCTCTTATTGGAGTATGATATCCTGGTCACTTGATTAGTGAGATTGAGAAACGCATGCGCATGCACATGTGAATCAATATATGATATTGATGTCACATTATCTCATACAGTCTGCTATTGGTTCAAGAAACATGGATTGAACATTGAGAGGATGACCTTCCATGCCTCGAGTTCATCCTGGATATCAGAGATAAAGGAATTATACAATCACTGCAACACCTTACAGAGATTGCAGGTTGAAGTTGTTCTCTAACTTTCCATTTCACTTAGGTAGCACTGATGTGTGACTAGGCATGACTCTTTGCTTGTGATGTCATAAGCAAGTTATGGACATTCACTACCAACGTGACATGGGACCTATAGGGTCACACACATAGGAACTCATCTAGAAGAGGAGTTTGATCTTGAATGATAATTGGATTAATTACTAAAGTATTTATGTATTCAATTCACGCAACTGATTGCTTGATTGGCTCACCATGTCTGCCAAACGACCATCTCACTGAGTGAGATGTTGTTTGGGCAGCCAGACGGGCGTCTCAAGTAGTTGAGATGACCGTTTGGGGGTCAGGTTGATCAGAGTTTGATTTGGTTAAGTTCTGTCTATGAACCAACCGGTTCAATGTGATTGAATCGAATGACTCGAGTCAACTCACCAGATGGTCATCTAGGTGAGTGAGACAAGCGTCTTGCTTGGGTGAGATGGCCCAATTCGGTCGAACGAAGGCTCGGGATGTTTCTCAAATAGTTTTGATTGTTCTTTACTTGAGGAATAGAGAAATTAATATGAGATATTAATTGTATTTGAAATAGCCAAATTTGTTTCAGATTGGGAACTACCAAACGACCATTTGGCAGTGCGAGACGACCATATTGCACACTAGATGACCATATAGGTGTGCAAAATTGCCGTTTCAACTGTTGCAGATTGTGAAAATTTAAGATCTTCCGGTCCTTTCCACTCCCGCACCTTTATCCCATATCAGATAGCAACTGGGAACCTTGACCCTGGCCTCTACTATATATAGAGGGGTACTGGGGGCTTCCTAGGGAACAATGCAATACAGACAACAGAGAATCAGTTCCTCTAACAATTGTTGTCCTCTTTGGTTATGGTAACCAAGAGAGCCCGGGCAAGTCCTACCTGAAAAGGAGGGATATCCAATGGGAGAGAACAACTGAGAAGTTGTCCTTGTGGGAGAGTAGGTTGATGACTAGTACACTAAGGGGAAGGACAACTCCTTCCTATCCGTTCTTGGTAAACGACAGGAGTTCTAGTTGGTCTGTGTGGACTACTCTAGAGGCATGAGTCCTTTGGCTGCTGCTTAGAGAGCAAAGTCAACCTTCAGTCCTTAGTGAGACCACTGGAGTCGCTGTAGAGGTTGGATAGACATTGTTCATGGTGAAGACCAGGAGCTGCACAACCACCCTCTAAGAGCAACTTATCAGTAGTTGCAAAGAAGCGAGTTTTGTCACTGGACGTGCTCCAGGACCAGGTATAGCTCACTAAAACCATCCCTCCTATTTCATAGTAGTTGACACCATCTTGTTGTATTAGGGAATACAGATAGATAATATTTTTTTGTTGCTATACTCTGTGCCCATATTTCCCAACAAGTGCAACTAAGATCATTTTTTCACCATAAAAACAATTTTTAGGGCAAGATATATATGGAACAAGTTCAAAGCAAGCAAGAAACAGGATGAAGGTTATATAACTTGCCTCAAATGAAGGTGAACGTCCAAACATCAAGATGACTCGGAAAAACCCTAGATTTTCACTTCCAAAGCTCCAAGGTAGCTCCTTTCTTCAAGAATAAGGTAGATCTAGGGCAAAAGAGAGAAAAGAAGGGTCTCTTTAGCCACATGCATGGACTTCCTTTAAGAAATTCTAGAGTTCCACCCATGTATGAGGAGAGAAGGAAGAGAACATGAAGGAAACTAGAGTGTAGAAGAAGGCCTTACTTGGTTAGGGCAAGAAATTAGGTTAGGAATATTTAAACATCCTCGGAGAAGCTTGATCCAAACCCTAGGGCGACATGCATCCATGATCTCCAAGTTTCACTCTCCACGGATCCTTCTTCACAAAGAAACAATGTCATAGGGTTTCTATAGAACCAAGGATGAGATAAGTGTGCAAAGGGTTTGTTTGTGTGAGTGGTTGAGGGTATATATTTTTTAGGAGAGAGAGGAAGGTGGTCAAAAGGTCAAAAACAAGCTTGCCATGTGTCCAAAAGCCAAAATTTGTCCTTTTCATGCACATGTCAAAGTTTCCATCGATTATTCACCATGATTTCCCTTAGAAAGATTACCAAGATGTATTATCAGATTTCCCATCAGATCTTTCATATGTACTATCAGAAAACCCATCGAATCATCACCATACTTAGTCATTTTGCACATTCTGACCTCCCATCAGATTGTACACTTCAATTAGGATTTCCATCGGATTATGGATCTCAAGATAATTACATAATATATTCAACCACAAGGAGAAACCATCAAATCATTACTTACAAGGTGGAACCATCGAATTCCTACCATACTTAGAAAAGTCATCACTTGGGTGACAAACCCTAATGCTCTCAACCCTAGAAGGATAAAGCTATCAATCTGATGGTGTGTCTAGGAATCCATAGGTGCAACTATATAAAACACTATGAAGGATAATATGAAGGAAAACATGCATGTGTGAAAATTACATATAAAACCCTAGAAATGGGAAAATTGCACAAAAGCCCTTATAAACACATATATTACAAAACTCAAATAACAGTGTCCAAACTGGACCAAACTCTAAACTTAGCTTTTTCATATGATATCAAAGCATATATTATGGTTTGATTAAGGTTTTAAGCACCCAATTAGGATAAAAAATCATGTATAGCCATTATGCCATGTCAGGGGGCTTACAACCATTAACCTCTAACAAGGATTTCGCCCACGAAATCCAAAGTAAACAAGGATGGGTACTTCCTATGAATCTCATCATCTAACCTCCACATGGTTCTCCATATAATGGTGATTCCACTATGCTTCCACTAAGAGTATGCCCTTCTCCCTCAACTCATGTATGTGTTATTTAGGATTGACACATAACCCTCCATAAGAAACATCCTCCTTCCAACTCAAACCTCCATTGTCTATATTTCTGTCTTATACTGGGGTGAGGCTTCCTCAACATGAAACATAGAAACAAGTGTGCAACTCTCATAGTAACTCTATCTCAAAACTCTAACAACTTATGATGATTATTAGCATGTTCCTTCTACCTATTACTAAATCATCATAACCTTTCTGTAAGACCTATAGTACTATCTTATAACCCAAAACTTGACACTTATCTGCTTCATACCAACAAAGGAGTGTCTTATATCACCAACCATATACAACTTATTACTGTTCTATGTCCATGTTTCTTTGACAGTTGTTTTATAGATAGACTTAATCAATAGTTAGGCAAACATCCTTTAAATACCAAGAATTGTAGGTCATGTGTTCTCAAAGGATTCTCTAATTGTCTGAATGGTCCTTTTGAGCTAACAGGTGAAAGGTTGTGCTGAAATTTGACTACATCCCTATAATTCTTCTGATGTTTCACCTTGACTTGCTGACAACTACCCACTTGGCCACAATCTTTGCCATGTCATATTTTGGTCCTGGTTGCCAACACAAATTTCTTTAGATTGTGGTACACCTGTGTACTATCGGATACATTGTGTATATTGGAGAGATGAGCCTCCTCCGTTACTATCTTATTTATTCCGTAAATATCTGAAAACATTATCTGGTTGTAGAAACACACACTGTCCCATAATCTTACTCATGGAAGCCATCACACTTCCCACTGTGCTACTCTGATCTACTGCATCAATGTTGATTTGAGTTGTAGCTGTGTCAACTATCCCACCAACAAATATACTTCCCATCTGTACATCCTTCTGTTGAAGTGGCACTAACATGTCTTATTTGTGATACGTTAAGGAGCCTGACTATGCTTATCTACAAACACTGACGAAGGTAACTTCCTATTGTAGCATGTCAACTACCACATTCTCCTCATGTTTTCAAAGTCATTATGAAGCAAAAGAAATCATATCGCTGTCCTGTGTCAACACATATCCCAAGCCATTCTTTGAAGCATCATGGGAACAACATAACCTCTCCCTTGCCTTGCCAACACTAACACTGAAGCACTTGTCAACTTCTCCATTCCCCACTGAAAAGGATGTTGACACCTCCTGTAGTGTGTTGCCATACCTAGGAAGCTTAGGATCCCCATTGATTTCTTGGGCTGCTCATGCTCCCGAATCAACTCTTTCTTGAGATCTATGCCAATACCCTTCATAGATATAATATAACTCAAAAAAGACACCTCGGTTAATAAAAACTCATACTCATTGGACTTTAGCATACAATAGGTGTTGCCTCAACAAATCCAATGCCCGACAAAGATACTATTCATGTTGTTGACTATCTCTAGAGTATATCATGATGTCATTTATAAACACTGCCCTAAACTGATGGGGTATGGTCTTAGGTATGTCATCTATCTTGATCCTCAACTGATGATATCATGACCTCAGGTTTATCTTGGAAAACATCATAGTACCTCTCAATTGATCAACTAATCATCAACCCTTGGCAACGGGTACTTGTTCTTCATAGTGACCTTGTTCAACTATTGGTAATCTATGTGAAGCCTCATAGAACCACACTTCTCCTTCACGAACAACATTGTAGGATCCTAAAACCAAACTCTCTCTATGAAGGGTACAATACTAGGAAACTCATATGGAAAACATATCCAAATTGACGTGCCACTGGTACACCCAGGATACTAGGACTCATCTTCTTGGTATCCACTACATGTACTAAGAAGATCTCACATCCTTGTCTCAGTAGCTTCTATGCCATCATACCCAACACAAAACATGTAGGAAGAATCTTCCTAACTCCTTGGAAAGCCCAAAAGCCATTCCCATCACAAAACATCACGATATTGGGACTATAGTCCAAGGCAACCATGTGCTACACCAATATATCTATCTTCATTACCTTAAATCCATGCATACCAAGTGACACAAGACCCACTTGAATGTTGCGTCCCAAGATAGAAAGAATGTTAGTGGGAAAACCATCCTGCAACACATCAGCACCATCCAAAGGTTTCTAGTAAGGGGTTATCAGTTTTGCCATTATTATGCAAGTTGCAGCTTTTTATGTATTATTTACATTTTTCATATGGATTCCTTGCCATTTGCATAGGAATTAACATGATTATCATACTTCATTGCTCTTTCTTGTTGACTATTTATTATTTGTGTGTTATTATGTCTCTCATTCACACACCGACGACGATACCATGGCCTCCTCCACCCTCCGCCGTACTTGCAGAGGTCCCTAGCTGCGGCCAAGGTGGCTGAAGTCAGGCCCGACTGCTGTGCCCACCGCAACAACACCTGTAGGTCTGCTGGCCGTTTTGAGCAGATATGGAAGCAAGGGAAAGGTAGCTGGCTACCCAAGGCCTCTGGGGTTGTTTCGTGCCTTCATCAAGATCCACCACAGCCGCCAGTTGTCCCCAAGACAACCCTATGTTTTCTTAGTTAGGGTTAGCACGGAAAGAAGAAGGAGAAGAGGTTGGATTGCGTGGGATCTCTCCCTGTACCTCGACCAGGGCTTTACCCATATATATATAGGGTGGTATCCACACCCCAGATTGCTTGCCCACAAGGCAATCAAGGCTTCTCCTTATAGGAAAGGGATTTCTTCACCAATAAGCTAGTTCTCTCTCTTTCTCTCATATTCCCTTTTCTTTTGATATTACGATTTCGAAAATTATCCCACTTATTCTCTTTGTTTCTTGCTTTTGAATCCTTAGGCACGAAATCCTATTTTCCTTTAATAGAAATTACTTTTTTTAGCAATACCACATAATACATTAATTGTATACTCACATTATCTTCTTATTTTCTGTTATGGGTATTTTCTCTTTCCTCTTTTATTCATTGGGCTACTTAGACCCCAAGGAATTATAATAATTTGAAATTCCTTTTTATTGGATACTCATTATCCTTCTAGATGCATCTGAATGTATTATTCTTCATTATTCCTCATTATCTTGTTTATTTCTCATTAAAATAGTTCTTTTTGAGGATTTCTCTTTATTTCTCTTTTATTTTCCTCATTGGTATTCCTTTTATCATTAGGAATCCTTGGGATACGAAATTCCACCAAGAATAACTCAATTACACCTCTTTTCACTTGTTTTCCACATTTTACCATTGTTTTCAATTTCTTTCTTAATAAAGAAATACTTAATTAATCTTTTCTTTTCTTATTGCTTTCTTTTTGCAACTTTGGACTCCTTGGAACCCAAGGAACCCAAGAGGCATGAAAACCATCCTTGGATTACATCTCTTTTCCTTATAGAGGTTTCTACCTCTTTCTTTTCTCAAATATTCAACTATTCATTTACTAATTGAATTTTCTTGTTATTCGAGCCCAATAGCCAATAAAGCCCACAACACAAACATCATGGCTATTGTAAACGAAATCCATTTATTCAAACCAAATTATATCATTATTTTTTCAAATATCTTTAATATGAGAAATTACATTTCTCACCAAATGAACCCAAAAATTAGGGTTGTAACATCCTTCCCCTCTTATAGGAGTTTTGTCCTCAAAATTCTATCAAGCAAACAAACAATTCAGGATAAGACTTTTCCATGTCCATCATTGGCCCCTATGTGGCTTTACCGTACTCATGGCGCTTCCAAAAAACCTTTATCATCACATATTCTTTTCTCAGAGTTCTTTCATCCTGGCGTCTATAAACTACACATGTGACTCAGGCCATTTCAGCCTCCCTTGGGGCTCACTAGGTTCATTGCTCAGCACATGGTCAGGGTACCTCACATAGTACTCTAAATTGGACACATGGAACTCATCACACATTACTTTATCCTGAGGGGTAAGGTCAAACTTAACCTTCTCCACCAAACCATGTCAAAAGAACCCATGCATCGGGGACTCAACTCTCTTAGCTATAACTTAGAGGGGTCGGATTTTCATGTCGCATATTCTCCCACAGTGAACTCCATGTCAGTCTACTTTGCTTCTGCTCACGACTCTTGTCATCTCTAGGCTCCTTTTAGCCATTGCACGATCAAAGCAACTTCATCTACACACACTGTGATCCTTTTATAACCATCACGTGGTCCTTTCACTAACATCACCTTACTGAAGTGATGACCGACACAACCTCTCTTACAGAGCTTCTTTAAATACCGATACTGGCTATGGTGGTTATCTTCACATCTTTCATAGGATAAGAACTGTCTCTAGCTATCACCCTGAACGAGCACATATGCTCTCATCAGACCCTTTAGTCTGGATCATACTAACCATTAGTTAGGGGTGATAAACTGTACTAACATTGAGTTCTTCATGTACCTACTTCCACCTTTTGGAAGGGAACCTTTAGGTCAAACTCAAGAACTTTTATACTCAACCTCATGGTGTAGTTGAACCATCTCTCTCATATGTAGTTCAACATGATCTGTCCCTTGACAGTACTCTTTCTTTCTCATGTCATCTAGGTAAAGCGATCTACCATAACCCATATTGCATCTCGACCTTCCTTGATCCAGGGGAGACTTACAACATCCATAGTGATGAACTCCCTTTCTCTTTCGGGGGCTCTTTATCCTTTATATCAATGCACTGGGTTACTGGTGTTCGTCCTTCACCCTCAGCTTGCATGGCCATATACCACATGCAACTTTATCTTAGGTATCTAAAGTACCACTGTCACTCATTATCTTCGTAGTATGGTGTATGGTGATCTTAAAATCATGATCTCATGTATGTCATTATTCTTCAAGATCAATACCTCAAAAACCCTAAACCATTCTATCGGGGTTTCATCACCTTCTTTTCCAAAGAAGTGCATCTGAGGTTCTACCACCATCCTTTCATTGCATCAAGGACTAGACTGGCTAACCAAAAAACCATTAACTGATCTCATTACATTAGTGTTAGCCAAACATATCTTCTTTTCCAAACTTAGGGTTAGTCTAACAACTTCTTCTAGCCAAACTAGGCAGATATATCTCAACCAGAGCATCCATTACCACTTCACCTTCTTATGTATTAGGTAATGTTGATGACATACACCTTCCTGTATGCCACTTATTATCTCATATTAGCCCTAAGTCCGTCTTCATCAAGAACATTCTGAGCTTATTCCTTTGGTTTTCAAACTCAACCTGGTATAACTCATAGCTCATGCTAAAAACATCCTTATAAGATGACTACCTTATTTCTCTTTAGCATTTGCAAAACATCCATGTATCATTCACTTTACCAGAGTATGCTATCTTCTCTGTCCCCATATCTCATGGCAACGTTCCAAACCACATCATCTTTTATCCTTGGTGTATGGCACGCGTACTGTCCTATCTCTCACTCCCATAACAAGAGGAAATAAGCATTTTGCTGGAGTCCAAATACATAGTTCTTCTTGTTCCAAGAGTAGATATGGTACATCTCACCTTGCCAGTACACCTTTAAATCTAAGTTGAAATGTGAAGTTTATGCCTCTATATTACATTCATCTTGATATCAAAGTTACCTCCATGGAAAAACAAAAAAATTGGTTTCGAACCTACTTGGTTCACCACACAATCCTTGGTCATCTTCTCTAGGTCTATAGGGTGCCGGTACTTTTAGGGTCATCCCTATTCCCTTATGCATCCAGAGAGTGCCCTACTCATCTGCCCTTTGGGTCCCATGACTTCATGAAGGTGATCAATCTCCTAACCCATGGCCCTCAGACAATGATAGTTGTTACCACCCGACCCTATGGTCATGTGCAACTAGGGAATTAGGCAACTCCTACTTCCATCGGTCTTATCCCTACCTGACCCTAGGATATACTTAGGGTTATCTTATAGTACATGTTCAACTTAGAACCTTACCCAAGCCTTCATCATCTCTCTCTCTCTGCATTCATGGGTTGACTTTCATCCTTTCATAGGGATCATGGCAACCTGCCTACCTTGGTCAAGCCCCATACTGGTTACCTCCATGGTAACACATCCATATGCACTTAGATATGGTTATCTATGGGTCTAGAGGTTCATCCTCATACCATGTACTTTTCACTTAGCTTCTCAAGATCCTATGAGACCTCTTTAGGTTACCTTAAACCAACAAAACTGGTATACACCCTCCAAAAGGGCCCCTCTCCCAGGATGGGAGGAAACTACAACTTTTGACAACAAGGTCACAAACATCCTTAGGGTTTACATCCATATGAGCATACTTAACCCTAGTAAGCTACTAAGGAACAAGCTGACCACCTACTAAACCATGCTGGGTCATACTTGTTCTCATCCTCAACACCGGATCATGATCATACCTTCCCATGTCATCCACTTAGCCGTGAGGGGTTCATCAAACATACCCTTAACTTAAGGGGTTTCCTTTACCTCTACACATGAGGAGTATCATGCTCGAAACTATAGAGACTCAAATCTCATCATGAGCATCGGATACACTGCTTCCCCTCTTAGGCCTAGGAACCCTAGGTTCTCCTTTGGGTATCCAACTGCATGCTCAATCTCTTAACCACAAATCAAGCATGTCCAAGGTATGTCATGTACTCCCATGATCCTTTTATATGAGCAACACCTCAGGGTTGAGTCCTCCTCAAGAACAACCAACTAGGTATAAAGCCTCACAACTCACTACTTAAACATCTTCAGAGTCTAAGGCACTTTTTATCTCCACTTAGTAGGTAAACACCTATACCATAGGCACATAGGTACCAGAAGCATTACTCTCTCTTTAGGGTTTGGTTCCTCTAAAGGACACCAAAATATCATCCATCTCCAGGGATCAAGAACGAGGCAACCACTATCATCCACTTAGGTCACATCATCCTCAACTCCCACTGTTCCTCATGTCTTGGAATCTAAGCTTCCAACTTTCTTGCATGAGTCCTGCTCTCTCTAGAGCCAACCCTACAAACAACCTTACTATGAGAGGTTCTCTCTCCAAGAGGGATCAAGCTCACAAGCATACCCCTACATGGTGAATCCTATGTTTGCTCATGTTTATCCATAACTCTTTACGCTTATCTCGTAGGCTATTTCCTCATACTTTCCTAGCCAGGGTTTCAACCTACTGCTCATACCACTGACGTACTATGGGTGTCTACTATACCATTCTCATATAAGCTCATGGGGTTTCCATGGGTCCTTCTCTAACCTCATCAATGAAGGAACTATCCTTCACTCTAACATGCACGACCCTTCCCAGGGTTGGGTCACCAGAGGTACTAGGTCATCCAACCTCTCATGGCTCATACGTTATCTAAGGCATGTCCATCCAAACACCTGGTCTAACTCATCATGACATCTCTCTCTCTAAGGCATGTCCATCCAAACACCTGGTCTAACTCATCATGACATCTCTCTATCTAACCTTCACTTAGGGTTAGGGTTAGCATCATCCTCAGAGGATGTGCCAGGTCTCTACTTGCAATGGAGATCTCTATCTCTAAGACTAACTCTCTTTACTTATCCTCCTGACAAGAAGGTCTAGCCTCAAGTCTATTTGAGGACATGACAACTTACGACCTAAGCATGTATCTATTCCTTTATGCTTAATCTATTAAGCTTATGTCCATGACATCTTATTTACATACTTTTTCATTAATTTGGTGGAGGATTCCTTTAGACCATGTTAACCTTACCCATACCTCAAGAGGGTGAGGAGAAGAGAGGAAACCCTAATCCTTAAGGTCCTTAATAGAATTTGAGTTGAGAAGGGATGAAGAAGATGAGAAAGTCCTAAAGGTATCTTATTTCGAATCATACCCTAAGACTTTGGCCAGGCAGTCACACAGATCCGGGAGTCCTCGTATTCTGACTAGCGGTGCAGAGGAAAATATTGCCAGCCTCCGGTCGTGATCCTTTTCTAGATACCTCTGTCTTTCGGATAATCCTATAATAACTCCCTTGGGTTCTATGGAGTTTGTAAAATTTAATAATGATTAATGGTTAAGTGAGGAACCTATGCTCTGATACCAAATGTTATGACCCCACCTCCCGATAACCCCCAATTAAGGGAGACTGTGAAGTAGAAGCCGCACCCATAATTTACGGATCAAAGGTTCGACAGTTAACCAAGAACAATGATTAAATTTTAACAGACAAAACTGAAAAGCTGTAAGAAAATAAACTTTTACATACCTTTTTGAAAACTTGGATCTCTAAACTTCTATCCACTTATGGATTATACTCTAACTAATCCTCTTTGTATTTTACTTCATGTATTTCACAATATGACGATTTACTATTTGTTCTTTTGGCTTGTACCTAAAACGTCGACAAACAAAACGTCGGTCATCCGAAGCTGGTATGTGGGGGAAACAATAATCGTGCAACTAAGATAACAATGTATTGCAACCAATTACCATTTAACAAATAATTTTACATTTTATATAACTACGCGATCCATGCATTCCCTATCCTCTGCATTGTCCCTACAGTGGACCTGGATGCTACTTTCCTTATAGTAGGTCCCCATTAAACCCCTCATGGTCCCACTTATAGATGAACCGGTTTCTAGGGTTGAGTCACATGGCACTACCCGTAAGTAGCCCACTCCTTAACTCATGGCATGCTAAAGGGTCTCATGGCACTACACTTGGTATCCCAGTTTCTAACCCATGATAACCTAGACCTTACTCTAGGTTACCCCTTTTTATCCTTTACAAGCCACAGAGGTGGATTCAGATCTAAGCCAGTTATATATATGTTCATAGTGATAATCATAGTCACTTTATAGTTTCATAAAATAAAAGGCATCCAACAGTTAATTTCAAGCAACCGATAAAACATTCGGAAATCGTCGTGAAACTAAAGCGATTATTCATAAGCGTAACCACATACCTAATTTGATGATTTTGCAAGCATTAAGCACATCCAATCAAGAAAGCAATCCAAGCAAGCAATTCAACAATCACATAATTCCTGAAAAGAATATGTACTCTATTTATTACACACTTTATCAAGAATCTACTTTATTGACTTGGATTTACTTTCTAGGGTTTCTAATCTGAATTAAGGTTTCATTAATATTCATTAGGGTTTCTTAGATCAATTTCTCAAACTTTATCCCTTTTAGGTCAACAAACCCTAAAATACTCTTTTCTACTTATATAAACCCTAATTGCTCAAATTATCCAATATAATAGTCTTTTATACCCAAATTGACTTAGGATCATCATATCTCTATTTATTCATGGGTTTGAACAATTAAAACAATTTAAAGACATATTCACCTAAATTAGGATTTTCAAGCTCATTAATGCATATTCATGCACGAAACCCTAAATTAAGCCAATTATATAAAAAGATCATCTTTTTAGATCCTATTTTCACTTTTATTAACAACAAGTTAGTATTGTCTTGAATTATCCAAAGAATATCATTAAATCCATCTATCATCAAATCTAAGGGTTTTTCATTAATTACATCATTAAAGATAATAACTTTATGTACTTTTCAAATTTCAAGCATATTAATGCACATAATCTCTAAATTAAACTAATTACGTGCAAAGTTCATCCTTCTCGATCCTAATGTACCATTTTACAATTAACAGATTAATATCAACTTTAATCACCCATTAAACCCTATTAATTACATTAATCATATCAAAATAGGATTTCTTAATCATTATTACATTAAAGTTAACAACTTCCATTACTTTTCGAATTTCAATCATAATTAGGCTTCAAATATATTTTTATTGTATTCCTCTCATTTTTCTGAGAAAAATTCATGTATAATGCGCCTCTATCCGAGCTACGGTTATTGAGATACGAATTTTGCAAAAACAACTTATTTTGGGCCAATAGGAGGTTGCCACGTAGGCCTTGCCATGCGACGTTGCTCGATTGTTTTGGGAAACATAACCAAATTACTATTTTACCTCCGCATCAGCTGTTGTTTTCTTCACACCCCGGAGGGTAGAACCGTCCAAAGCCCACATCTTCTTCTACCTTGCGCGACCCAGCGCTGCGACCAACTGTCTCCAGAGGGTCTTGGTAAGCTACTCTCTAATGAGCAGAAAATCACAACTACCCGCATCCTCTTCCCTAGATACCATCCTCGTGTGATAACCACTCCCCCACCACCCTCCACCGTACTTGCAGAGGTCCCTAGCCGCGGCTGAGGTGGCCGAAGTCAGGCCCGACTACTGTGCCCACCGCAGCAACACCTGCAGGTCTGCTGGCCGTTTTGAGCGGATATGGAAGCAAGGGAAAGGTAGCTGGCTACCCAAGGCCTCTGGGGTTGTGTGTCGTGCCTTCATCAAGATCCACCACAGCCGCCAGTTGTCCCCAAGACAGCCATATGTTTTCTTGGTTAGGGTTAGCACGGAAAGAAGAAGGAGAAGAGGTTGGATTGTGTGGGATCTCTCCCTGGACCTCGACCAGGGATTTACCCATATATATAGGGTGGTATCCACGCCCCAGATTGCTTGCCCACAAGGCAATCAAGGCTTCTCCTTATAGGAAAGCGATTTCTTCATCAATAAGCTAGTTCTCTCTCTTTCTCTCATATTCCCTTTTCTTTTGATATTACGATTTCAAAAATTATCCCACTTATTCTCTTTGTTTCTTGCTTTTCAATCCTTAGGCACGGAATCCTATTTTCCTTTAATAGAAATTACTTTCTTTTTAGCAATACCACATAATACATTAATTGTATACTCACATTATCTTCTTATTTTCTATTATGGGTATTTTCTCTTTCCTCTTTTATTCATTGGGTTCCTTGGACCCCAAGGAATTCTAATAATTCAAAATTCCTTTTTATTGGATACTCATTATCCTTCTAGATACATCTGAATGCATTATTCTTCATTATTCCTCATTATCTTGTTTATTTCTGATTAAAATAGATCTTTTTGAGGATTTCTCTTTATTTCTCTTTTATTTTCCTCATTGGTATTCCTTTTATCATTAGGAATCCTTGGGATACGAAATTCCACCAAGAATAACTCAATTACACCTCTTTTCACTTGTTTTCCACATTTTACCATTGTTTTCAATTTCTTTCTTAATAAAGAAATACTTAATTAATCTTATCTTTTCTTATTGCTTTCTTTTTGTAACTTTGGACTCCTTGGAACCCAAGGAACCCAAGAGGCATGAAATCCATCCTTGGATTACATCTCTTTGCCTTCTAGAGGTTTCTACCTCTTTCTTTTCTCAAATATTCAATTATTCATTTACTAATTGAATTTTCTTGTTATTCGAGCCCAATAGCCAATAAATCCCACAACACAAACATCAAGGCTATTGTAAACGAAATCCATTTATTCGAACCAAATTATATCATTATTTGTTCAAATACCTTTAATATGAGAAATTACATTTCTCACCAAATGAACCCAAAAATTGGGATTGTAACACTAATGTAGATGTCAAGACCCTAGTCATGATAGACTTTGATCTTTGACTCAACATGAATAGGAGAAGCATATTTCAGAAATGAGTTTCTTACCACCTAATGCCTCACATTAAGGAACCCTACGACCTAAATAAAAAAAAAACAAGGACCCATGTGGATGTGTAGATAATTTTAACTTGTGAACTAGGTAATATTTGGATATCATATTTGTGTGGTCCTGATGAAGGTAAAAATGGATATTAACTAGAAGGACCCTAGAAATACAATTAAGATATGGAGTTTAATGGTTTATTTTGTTATAACATGAAGCTTCTACAAGTGATCTCACATAATATCTCCCACTCATGTAGTTAACCTAAAAGGATATGAAGTTGATCTAGTCTTCTTCTTGAGAAGAGAGATTTTATGAGCTTAAGAAAAGGCTAACTTGTGTACCTTTGTTAGACTTAGATGTTGAAGTAAAGAACTATGTGATATATTTTGTTGCATCCAGACAATGCTTGAGATGTATGCTAATGTAAGGAAATGTTATCACATATACTTTAAGATGAAATTGTAGTCATATAGAGAAAATCATCTCAGGCATGACTTGGTACTAGCTTATTTTATTTTTCCTATGATGATTTGAAGGCATCATTGGTGTGGTATGAAGTCAAATGGGTGACCATCATAAAATCACAAAGTATTTTTTTGACTTATAAGGACTTTAGTCTTTGTCAAAACCACTGGATGGGAAATTGAAAAAAATATATGATTGAACTATATCTTACCACCCATGAAGGCTATTGTGGTAGTTTATACACTTACTAGAAATAAAAGTCTTGTTTATAGTGCACTTTTACTTATGACTGGAAGAACTAATGATCAGATTTATTAATCTTTATAGTAATTTATTTCATATATTAGTAGATGGTGGATTTCCCCCATGCAATGTAATTTTGGGTTTCCTACTATAATCTTTCTATTATTAAGTAAAAGTAATCCCTTTGATGCATATAAGGTGATGAGTTAAAGTTTGGATCAGATCCAACTAGTTTGAATGATGAAGGTCCCAATTATATGAATTTTTTTTACCTTAGGGTTTTCCATTGTTATTAGATCCACGTTTAGCTTTACCTTCGAATATTTCTTTTGTAAAAAACCTAATATCTTGTATAATTAGATTTATATAAGAAAAACTTTTCTTTGGTTTATATCAATTCTTTTTTAACCAAGTCATAACTCTTCACATGCATAAATTTGGAAAACTAACCCTATATGGTATGGAACCTATGTTTTCATTGATTTCAATCATAAACCCTTACAAATAAGTTGCATGGTGACCATGGATGGTAAATAATATGGTTTTGTAAGACTATTCCTCTACCCCTCTAGTTTTGTTTTACTTGGGGTTGATTTTGAAGATGAAATTGTTTTATATGGCTATAGTGTTGTTACATACTAGAATTTGAAAACTCATTAATCATAGTGACAAATAAATATGTTATGATATAAGATTTAGTAGATGTTTCTAAACGTCTTCTTAGAGTTGAATTAGATGTAAGTTAAGTTAACTAAATCTAACTCATTGACTACGAGTCAAATTAAACTTATTAATAATTGTGACCGATAAACTAGAACATCATGGTTCCAACTGATTTGAATAATTAGAATTCACCTAGAGAAACCTTGACTCAATTCTTGCTTACATAACTCCCTAAATAGCCAGACTATTGTGTCACATTAAAACATTGATTACTTCTAGTTTTTTTTGTAAAATAGTAATGAATAGATACTAACACCACTGGGACATATAGTTTCCAAATGTTAGACTATATGTGCCCAACGAATGAACCCTAATGCTACACATTAGAGAATACAAATACAAATAAAAATGATTTTATACTAATAGTAACATATAAAGACAATTCTAATAGGAAATCATAATCTTAGAGCATTAAATTAATCATGAGATATTAGGCTATGTTACCTACTTATTATTAAAATCCTAAAGATGATATGTTTAGTTGACACAGTCTAACATTTAGGGTTGTAAATGGGTAGGGTACTACCCATTTACCCACCACCCATGCCCTGTAGGGTAGCACAAAATGTAAGCATGTTTTTTTTATCCACCACTCCTTTTCCTTTTAACCACTTTACCTGCACATAAAGAGAGTAGGGTGAGGGAGAAGTTTTACAATACTCACTTTACCCATTTACCCATTAGTATAAATTTTAATTCATAGTTTTAGATTCTAATATATGTATAGTTTCCTACTAAAACTCCACAAGCAACACCACTACTTTCTTGATTATACTATTATGATTCCCAAAACTTTAATAAATAGTGAATATCATGTAACCACCTTATATCTATATCTATATATATATATATATATATATATTAGAGAGAAAAATAGATTCATTAATATGAAATAATATATTCAAAAGGTAAGGCCTTTTTTCAAAAAAAATATTAGGTTAAATATTATTATTCTTTTGTCATGTACCACCAAAAATGTAGTTATTACTATCAAAAGTTAGTTGTAAGAGTGTCTTGTGTTTGATGTTGGAATATCATACGAAATTATTGTTTAAAATATTATATACCTATCTTCGTGTTGTTTTACCCATTTCAACCATTACCCAACCCATTTACTTTGCAGGTAAGGGTAGGGTAAAGGTTTTTAGGAAAAGGGTAATTACCCTACATGCTACCTACATTTTTGACATGGGTAAGGGTAAGGGTAAGGGTAAGCCTTTTCCCTACCTTACCCATTTACAACCCTACTAATATTTAAATAATATAAATCATGAACAACATATGGACATAAATATACACTAAATTTATACTATACTTTATTTCAAAAAATAAGTGTGTAATATCTAGTAATATATGTGTATTCACTATAAGGATGTGTGATTGCGAGGATGAAATTCTTTTAGGAAGGAAATTGTTGTAACATACTAAAATCTAGGAATTAATTTGTCCTTATTAGGCACCAATTAATAAAGTATATCCTTCTATATAATAATATCTATTTAATTTCATATGACGAATTATAAGTAACCAACTCAATTTTAAAGTATATGTCCACATGGAACTTGTATTTGGAGATATAAACATGTATCAGTATTAATTTATGTCTAGAATGACTTTTTACCCATAGTGTAATTAACTATCTTAAACAACCCACATTACAAATGTACTATTTTATACATGTGATATAATGACAAATAGACTCTATCCTCAATACTTGTGGGAAAACATCTGCAAGATATTAATAATGTAGAAAATGACTTATTTATACATTTTCATAATTTTAACATTTAAACTGTATGTCATAAAAACTTTTTTATTAAAAAAGTATAGTTATAAATCACACCTCTTGGGCTTTTGTGGAATATTAGAGAGTGATTTGACCGCTATACTCTTGTAGATCCACAAAGGCTTAAAATTCCCCTAGACTAATTAATGATCTATAGTATTCCAAAAGAAAAATTGGTAATCTATTAGAATACTCCTAGGTTTAATCTACTATCTCCTAAATTTGGTAACAAACATGATTCGTTTGCCTTTTTATTTAACTTCTTGAAATTCTCACTTTAACTCACATTATATACATTTAATTGTCATTGTTCGTTCCTCTTTCTCCTTATAAAATTTCAGCTCCCTCACTTGTTTTGTGTCTTCTTCTTGTCTAACGCAAGTAGTCACAGAGCCTATCATTTATTCTCATCTCACCCTCTCCCTCTTCTCTTCTTCTCCACCTCTCTTATATACATCTCATCTTCCTTCCTCCCTTTTCTTTTCAATGCACTAGAAGCCCTAGCTACCTTCTTGTTTCTTCTTATCCATTCTTATGCTTGCAAGTATCATAGCAGAGAGAGGGAGAACCACTGCATGTAACTATAGTTCCCAATGCCACCTCAATAGCCACCATGGATGATAGATCCACTCTATTTCCTCATCTCAACAATAGTCGCCAGCATCAGACATTCTCCATCCATTCTTTCTCATTCTTCTTCATTACTCCTTCCTACAAGTCACTGTAAGAGATACAAAAGGTGAACCACTGCATGTGCCTATCTTAGTTGGACAAAGCTCGAGTGACTACCATTGGGGTCTCCTCTTACCACAACTGTAACCACCTATAAATCATTCTCCTCCATTTGTCCTACCTTGCATCTTCCTCGTGACCATCTTTATGGTGAGGAACGCTTGGAGAAGTACCTAATCAAACAGAACCTCCCGCCTGAGATCTACAATGAGCACATGGAGCTGAGGCAATTGTGTGGTGGCCACCTTCTTTGTAGGCATCTACTTGGTTTGTATCTTGTCTCCCTTATACCACCTTATTCTCTATGATTCCTTTGTACCACTCACATTATTGATATAGAATATCGTAGTTCCTAATCAACTTGTAAATGATTAGTTCAAATCCATCATAAATGACTCATATCAAGATAAAAAACATCTAGCAAATGTATTGTAGATATACAAGTTGTTCCTAATACTTCTCATGTTTCTAACACTTAATCTAACTAGCCTAAACAATTGTTTCATATCCAACAATATACATGCACTTGGTCATACATATGTTGTGCGGTCAGTGCAATGTGCATGTTTTCTATATCCTATTGGATATATGTTTATAGTAAATTTCACTTAGAATATAATCCTTTTTGTAAATCTTTTTGGTACATTTAGTCTCTAACTATCCTCCAAAAAACATACTAGTCGATATGTTGAGAAATAAACCATTCAATTGATGTAGCATGATCTTTGTCAAACCAATAAAGTGTACACTATGCATTGACTATATCTGTTTGTATTCCTAATTTGTATTTATATTAAATCCATTATCATGCATAGTGTAATTGAAAACTTAAACAATTAAAATTGACGCATGATCTTTCAATTCTCGCTTACTCAAATGACCAACATGATACTTTGCATTCCAAACAAAAAATAACATCTTCTAACCATTTGTAAACCAATCACTTGTCAAAATCCATTGAACCCTAGTTTTCTATTGTCACCTAGGTAACTTTTTAAATGACAAATTGTAAAAATACCTTGGATATCATTCACATCATCTTCATTGTGAATTGAGTTAATAATAATGCATATAACTACATGAGGAGTGAATGCACACATTTTATATATTTTGACTGACATAAAATAATATGTTTTTAGAAGGAAAGGATGAATGCAGTGGCGAAGCCAGGATTCCTGATGGGGTAGGGCACCATAGGATTATGTTGTTCAAAGTTGAATGTCAAACAAATTTATAGTTGTGTGTGATACTTTATTATTTTTTAATTGAACATCTCCTACACAATGATATTTATGTGTCTAAATAGTAAATTGTGAAAATTTAGATTGCAGTACTATTATGAATATATACATTGTGTAATATGAATTATTATGAAATTAAACAAAAGGAGAAATTTATCTATGAGGTGGGAATGAACCGCTATACAATTCAGCTAACAAGATATATATTTCACGTCATCATCATAGTTGGATATACCAAACATCAATTAATAATTAAGAATTGTTTTTCTACACTTAACACAAACTTACTAAATTTTATAAACTCAATGTCGTCTATTTGTTTTAAGCTGACAATTGGTTCTGCTTCTTCTAATGATAATTTTCTCTTAATGTGTATTCTCAGATCAATAACTGACTACTGAATTGAAAATCATGAATACATGTAATCTATATGGAAGATTCATAATGTTATGAAGGTGTATAAATAAGCCTCATATCAAGTCCAGTATCAAATGATATTGAACAATATTAAGCAATACACATATATAATAATACACTAGCAGTATATCTCAATATATTTCTTGTAGATGGTAAGAATAAATAATAGTTTGTTATTTATATATATATTGCTTTGAGGTAATAACTTCCCTCCACAGTGATAAAAGTGAAATAATATTTTAATATCAATTTTGTTGTAATAATGTGTGGTTGTCGTTGATTATATATATTATATAAGTTACTAATAATATATGGTGGCAGGACATGTATGCGCATGATGAGAAGAATTGAAGTGCTTCTATCGATGATAATAGGGAACTCATCTCCATTAGCAGCCAATATATTATGTTGGTTGCACATTTCCCCTCTAAGACATTCTATGAAACAGATGATAAGAAGTCAAACCGATCATGAAAATACAACAAAGAGATATGAGTGTTGGTATGCCGACCTTACAGTTTCCATATTTGGTGCATTTATTTGCCTCGAGTGTTTAAAGATAAAGTTTAGCCATTCCATCTTTTGTTTGGGAGGCGTGTTCATTTTCCATCATAGAAGAAGCCATGTTCTTAATGGTCTATGGTAGTTAGATTTCCATGGTACTGTTCGGCAAGGTGCCAATGAAGCAACATTGGAAGACCAAAAGTTAATCCCAATCAGTCCAAAATAACCTTCCCAGAACATGTAACTGACAATTCTTATTTTTCTTCGGTGCATTTTGCTATTATCTGCGATCAATGACCCTCAGATTTTCATTAGATAGATTTATTGTAGTGGTCTACCAAGCGAATCCCAAATCATCAGTTATGTATACGTACTTACATAGAGCACAACTGTAAGGCGGACGGGTAGGGCACACCTGGTGATTTGTTCCTTATCTTAGTTTCGTTTTCTAGATTCCATGTTATACTTTGGGCGGACGGGTAGGGCATGTGCCCTCCCGTGCCCAAACGTGGCTACGCCACTGGATGAATGTGGACTATAGTACTTTAGTAGAGCTAACTTGTGGGTGTGTAAGATATGTGTGTCTCACTTGAGATGTTTGGGAAATTATCTCCTTTCTTACCCTTTCCCTTACAGTCTCTTTGAATGAGTCATGATCATTTGTTTTTCTAACACCAATTGATATCTAAAAAATGCCTTATTTTATTTTATCGATGTTGATTGTCAAGTCAAAATCATTCTTGAATTCCTCATTTATGTCATAACTATTTGATTTGAATTTTTGACATATATACCTTTTAGTAGTTGCTTAAAATTGAACTGATTGATAATGATTTATTTACTCTTGTGATTCTCTTTGATATAAGAAAATGTGACACTTACCTAGTATAGTGTAACATGTGAGTGGGTTTTATAGCCTTAGTTGCACACATTGTTTGGGTTGGGCCCTCAATTAGGGATGTATGGTCTTAGTTGTGCACGCTCCTTGAGTTGGGTCTCTAAATCAGTCATATGTGGCCAATAGTACACTTGATCCTTGGATTTTAGTCCCTATATAGGTATTATGTGGTGGTACAACTACCCCTTTCCATATAGTTAGAAATTACTAGTTGAGTTGTTCACTTATATGTTGTTTGCTCTCTATTTATGCATTATTGATTAATTTTTATGGTGATTTAAAATGATTGTCCAACTCTATATATCTTGAGATCTCATAATCTACTTTTGCATAAATCTTGCATTATACACATTATTGCGTTATTTGTGCTTAGTATAATTTTACTCCTTTCATATCAATTCTTTCCTTAGTAAGTCATACTGCTTTTGCCTAAAAATATTTGTAGCACATACTAGTGTTTTCTTATGTTTCTCTATCTTCTTGTTTATCTCGAGTATATTGTTTATCCATTTCAGGGTTACTCCAAATATTACATAAATGCATGTTGGGCCTTAGTTAGAATACCCTAGATTTGTTGGCTATGGATTTAGATGAGGTAGTGATGGGTTGTCCTCGATAGGATTTTAGATTGATACAATTATCTATCTTGTATACATCATATATGTGACATAGTCATTTTTGTATGTTGCCAAATTTTAGTAAATATTGTTAATGACTTTATGTGATACCTCTAAATATCCTTATACTACACATCACTCTAAAATCATTAGGATCACTTTGTTTTTATGATTTTTTATCCCCTAAATCAACAAAATAAATAAAAAAATAGTGGGATTCTAGTGATTTATTGTGTTATTGTAAATTCGGGGACCCCACAAACCCCCTCTTTACACTACGCTCCAGTCCATTAAATATTATCTTGGCCAGGATCATAGAGAGATTGTGAGGTCAGAGAAACAAAAACAAGGTAAAACTTGGCAAGAAGGCTTACTTTGATAAGACGGTGTCAATCAAGCTTACATTGATAAGACAGTTTGGATTCAAAGAGGTTGTTTCAGGCTAAGATGTCTTACCACTATATAGCAACCAGAGCCACAAACACCTCAGGGGAATTTAGTGAATACAAACACAATGTATTTGTGGTTCAATGAGAGTTAGTAGCTCAACATCGATCACTCTTTGCACACAAATTGTAATAGGGGTTGGGTAGGTCACATTTAAAGGATCATGGGAAGAAATAATGGAAACTATATCCATAACAAAAGGAGGCCTCACAGAGGAACAATTTAGTAAAGATGGAGAGATCAGGCAATGCCCAATTCACAGTTCAATGGATGAAAGTGGGGTTAGATAGGATGACAAAAAATGATATATGAAAAAATGGAAGGGGAACAACATTTCTTGAAGATTCTAAGTGCTTTTGAAGGTTATATATATAAATATAAATATAAATATATATATATAATATATATATATATATATATATATATATATATATATGTGTGTGTGTGTGTGTGTGTGTGTTGTGTAATGGGTCCATGCAAATTCTAGAATTTGGAACAAAGAATATATTGGGAGAGGAAATTGGAAATTTCTAAAACTAGTTGTAGTAGGGTTCAAGTATAGGATAAAAATGTGTGGAAACATGTAAGGAAACATATGGAAGAAAATTCAAAGAGATATATTAAGGAAAGAGATAGAAATTACAGAGACAAATACGTAGTTGTTGAGTAAAGGATATAAAACATTGACTAAAGATAGAAGAAGATGCTTTGGGTGTCAGATAAAGTGGGTGTAATGAGAAACTAGGGAAAAAGTTGTTACTGGTTGATCAATGTATCAAAGGTTGAAATCATAAATAAAATTGTTTTATGGTCCAAACTTCTGGAAAATGAAGATATCAACATTCACCCGATTAATATTAGGGGCAACATAATTGTATTTTCTTCTTTAAATTAGTTAGGCTAGCAATGAAGGTCTGTTTTAGGTGAAGTTGGAAATGATAACTATTTTGATTCCTAATTTGGAATTATTTATCAATTTTAAAAGAATTTCTTTTATCACTTAGTATATTAGGTTAAATTCCATTCTTCACACATATATAATTCTAGTGAATATCTATCACTAACTTTCTAGGTTTGGTTTTGATTCGGAACTATCTTATCATGACAATTTTCCTTTACACCAAATACTAGTATTATCATTATTTTAACCATGTTTCACTCTTACGTCATTTAGTTTCATTTATCATTTAATTAATTACAAACTAATAAGGTGCTATGATTCATGTTCACCAAGGTATATAGCGTTACTTTTACCTATTTGGATACATTTCCTCTCATTTTAGCCGTATTAGACTTGTCGTTTGAAGAAAGTATACTTAGGAGGGTTGTGATATACTAGTACATGTATGGAGACAAATGATTAGATCATAAAACACTATATGCATTTCTAAATCATATTTTATACTTTGTTAGTTCATTTATCAGCTCATGTTTATTAATAATTTACATTGTCTTAGTTCAGCTTTTGATACACAAAATGCTCCACTATTATTAGTCATTTGATAACTACCTAATTAACCCTTATATCATCCTACTAAAGTCACCGGTGTACTAATGTAACATGTATTGTATAGTTTTTTTTTTGAAAGGGTAGCATCATATATTACTAATCAAGTCCTCGTTTACATCCATCAAACAAAAACTGGGGAAATCGTCAACCCAGCAACGGGAGACGTTCTGTTTGTTTCCCCATTTGGCCAAATTGTGGGCAGCCACATTACAGACCCTGTTGACAAAGGAGAATTTACAGAACTGAAAAAGAACCTTGGTCACCTTGATCTTCTCAATGATTTTCAGATAGGGAGTACACCCGGTTGATAGAGAATTGATATCATGAGCAACAGCACTAGCATCCGTCTCTAGCTCAACATAGAGGAAACCCCACTCGATCGCTTTTCTTAAGGTCAAAAGGATCGTTGTTGCTTCGGCCTCTTTACTCTTCCATTTCCCGAAACAGTTCCAGTAAGACACACCCAGCAGCTTTCCATAATGATCCCTGAAGATGGCTCCAGCCGTGACTTTGTTCTCCGTCTCAGTGCAAGCCGAGTCCGTATTTATTTTGACTTTGCCCCTTTCTGGCCTCAGCCAAAGCTGAAGCATGTTCTTCTTAGTAGTCATCAGCCTGCAACTATCTGTAATATTGCACTGGGTTGACCAAGCCATCAGGTTGGTGAACAAATGGATTGGATCGACCTTCTTCTTGCAGAACGTCATCTCGTTCCGGACCTTCCAGTTTGTGGCACAGGCTAAAATAAACTTAACCACAGTACTCTTGTCCAAATTCCTAAAAATCCAGCTCCAGCTCCCTTCCATATCACTTCTTGGTATTTGGTTTATAGTCGACAGCAGTCTAAGGTGCATCCAAATTCCTTTAGCCCTTTTACAGTCGAACATAATGTGGTAGCTGTCTTCTTGATAGTGGTTGCAAAACTGACAGGCCCCATCAATTTGTATGTGACGTCTAGTCAGGCTGGACCCGGAAGCTAGGTAACCTCTGCACATCCTCCAAATAAACGCTTTATACTTCGGTGGGACTTTTATTTTCCATATTTCCTCCCACACAGAAAACCCCCCTGAATGGTTTGCATTAAATTCAAAATCGCCGAAACCCAGCCAGTAAGCAGTCTTAACAGAGAAAGAACCATCCTTCGTTGGATACCAGTAGATAGTATCCGTCTCATCAAAACAGAGAGGATTTCTACTCAAGGCTTCAATATCATCATCCGAGAAGAGTTCCATAATGTACTCCTCCTTCCAAGAAAGCATGTCTTTATCAATAATTTCTGTCACCAACCATTCGTCTTCATCACTGATGAACTCAGGTTTGTCGCAGTAGCCCTTTCTATTCGGTAACCATAGATCACCCCAAAGCTTCACCTTTGAATTATCCCCAATGCACCACCTCATGCCTTCCTTCATCAGAGATTTCGCCCCCCCGATACTACGCCACGTATAACTAGGGTCGAAACCTCTATAAGCATCGATGATAGATCCACCACCATTGTACTTCTTCGATATAACTTTGGCACACAAGGAATCACTGTTGGAGTGCAAACGCCACGCTTGCTTAGCCAGTAAGGCTAAGTTAAATGTTTTCAGATCCCTAAAACCGAGGTCGCCTTCTTTTTTAGACTTGCAGAGTTTGTCCCAAGAAGCCCAATGTATCCTCCTTTTTGTATCGGTGGTGCCCCACCAAAAGTTAGCAATCATTCTCGTAATGTCCTCAATAGTGTTACTCGGGAGCTGAAAAATGCCCATCATATAGGTTGGAAGAGCTTGCACAATGGATTTGATTAGGACTTCTTTACCAGCCTGGTTAAGGACCTTCTCCTTCCACCCATTCAGCCTATTCCACACTCTATCAGTGATGGCTTTGAAAGTAGCCTTCTTAGACCGCCCTATGACAGTAGGCAACCCCAAATACTTGGTGTGTTTATCAACCTGTTGCATCTTCAGTATCCCTCTCACCTCATCCTTCTTAGCTGTATTCACATTCCCACTAAAGGACACCTCCGACTTTGCAATGTTAATCTTTTGCCCTGAAGCTTTTTCATAGTAGCTAATAATGTTAGCTATCGTTAAAGCTTCCTGCGGTGTAGCCCTTCCGAACAGAATGCTGTCATCAGCGAAGAACAAATGAGATATGACCGGTCCTATATGGTTATCCTTGGCACCATGAATGAGGTTCATATCAGCAGCTTTCCTAAGCATGTTGGAGAAGGCATCAGCACAAAGAAGAAAAAGATACGGAGAAATTGGGTCCCCCTGTCTTAGTCCCCTTTGTGGTACAATGTGCCCTTTCCGCCTCCCGTTAATGATAAAAGAGAAAGATGTACTTGATATACATTCATATATCTTCTTGCACCAGTTTCTATCAAAACCAAAGGCCATCATGACTTTTGAGACGAACTTCCATTCAACCCGGTCGTAGGCTTTACTCATGTCGAGCTTGAGAGCCATAGTGCCACTCTTCCCTTTCTTCTTCCTTTTCATTTTATGAAACATTTCGAAAGCAATCAAAGCGTTGTCAGTGATTAAGCGCCCAGGTATGAAAGCACTTTGATTCTCCGTCACTATATCATCAAGGAGGAATTTCATTCTGTTGGCCATAACTTTTGAGATAATCTTGTATAACGTATTACACAAGCTGATTGGGCGAAAGTCATTCATACTTTTAGGATACCTGCACTTAGGAATCAGAACAACGTTAGTTTTGTTAATGCTTCTAATATCCTCCTTATCCCTCCACCAGCTCTTCACATAACTGACCACATCCTCCCCACATATAGACCAAAAGGTTTGGAAAAAGCCCGCATGAAAACCATCCGGGCCAGGAGCTTTAGATGGATTCATGTTGTTTAAGGCCTCCCACACTTCCTTGCTATCAGGCTCCCTCATAAGGATTTTGTTTGTGTCTTCATTGACCAGAGTAGGAATATCATCAGTAGCTTCCTTGATATTTCTGGCATTCAAGGACGAGAAGAGATCGCTGTAGTACTCTAAAATCACTCTTTCCACTTCAGTCTCCCCCTCCACCCACTTCCCTTCTTTGTTCATAATTTTGTCAATGTTGTTTCTCTGTTTTCTTTGGCTAGTAGCTTTATGAAAGTAGGAAGTATTGCGATCACCGTCCTTCATATAAGTAGTACGAGCCCTCATAAACCAGTAGGTCTCATTTATCCTGTGTAGACTGGCCAGCTCCTCACTCAACTTTCTACATTTTTCAAAAGACAAAAGATTGAAAGGTTCAGTTTGGGCACTCAGAAGCTCTTTTTCAGTCTTTTTAATTTCCTTTTTTGTATTCTTGAACTTGAGCTCAGCCCATTACCTAAGCCTCTTCTCACAGTTGCTAATGTGATCAGTTATATGTTTGTAACCGTCCTGTCCCCAACCGAGTTCGACAACAACTTTACAATCGGGGTCGGTGAGCCAGTAGTTCTCGCACTTGAAATCCTTTCTGCCATAGAAGTTAGTTTTCTTCTGCTGTGTATCCATAATTAACAGCGAATGATCGGAGCCCAACCACAGACAAACCCAAACCCAGGCATGTAGAAAGCAACCACACCAATCCGAACTCCCCAGGGCTCTGTCAAGCTTTTCCTTTATCAAGGTTTTCATTGATTTCCCTCTTTCCCAGGTAAAAGGATCACCCACACAACTAATATCAATCAGGTTACACTCAGTTACAGCCTCTCTGAACTCATTTATATGTCTATGAGCCCCCTCCACCCCCCTCTTTCTCCTTGTGGTTCAAAATGACATTGAAGTCCCCTATATACAGAATAGGGCTTTGGCATTCCTTCTTAATATTTTTCATCATGCTCCAGGTTTTATATTTACTTCCATTATCCGCCCATCTGTAAATTCCCGCACAACGCCATCTAGGATGGTTGTTGCTCGCATCAAAATCAACCACAAAGTGGTGTTGTGAATAAGATATAGCAGTAACCTGAAGCTCTCTCCACCACATACTTATACCTCCAGCTCTCCCTTCCCTTCCCAAACTGATGCCATTCGTATATCCGTTCTTTGTTCTAATCATTTCCATGTCCGTGTGTGTTAGCATGGTTTCCATTAAGAAAATAAGATCCGGCCTATCCTCCCTAATCAGTCTGCGGAGGTTATTTGAAGTGTCAAGTTTGGCCAGCCCTTGACAGTTCCAACTTAAAATCTTCATTGCTCTTCACGACGCTGGTCACTGCCAGTCGTCGCTACTTGGGGTAACTCCCCTTCCATGGTTGCTCTTTCCATCCGAGCCATCTTGCCCTGTCTGCTACTGTCCTCATATTGGTGTGAAGTATCGTCACTCTGGCTTCTTGTTTTCCTCTTTGTGCCTTCTTTGGTTTTCACTTCATCCGTAGCAGGATTCCTACTGATTTTTATGAACCATCCTTTCTTTTGTTTCTGTGTTCTTTCTCCTCCCTCAGTCATTTCGTCGAACACATTGGAAGCACTTAAAACTGCTGGTTGGTAACTGTTTCCCTTACTATTCTTGTCTCCTGCAATAATCTCCTTCGTCCCCTGTATGACTTTACTGGCATTTAATTCCTTTTCATCCTTACCTAAGATGCTTTCAATGTTCTCCGGCACTGTATCCACTGTTGTTTCTTCTTCCTCTGTCGGTTGCCTGGGCCCCTCTGTATTGTTAATTGCTTCTTTAGTTGCTTTGTTTTGAGCTCTCCTCCTGTCCGGCGCCCTGTTCCCGAGTTGCCCCATCTCTTTGATTTTGTTTCCTTCCTCCTCACGGGCCAGGTGTTCTTTTGCCTTCACCTTTTCCCTTTCCTTCTTAGCTTTCTCCCTTTCTTGGAATGACTTCCTAGCATCTTCGTAAGTACTTCCATGTGACAATGGATTAATCGTCTTCCTGGGCGACGCCCTTAACCACTGGCCCCACATTCTCTCTGGTTATCTTTCTTCATTCTCCTCTTCTTCGCATTCCTGTGTTGTATGGCCCACCAGTCCACAAGAAAAGCAGAACAAGGGCAATCTTTCGTATCTGAGCTCTACTTCCACTACACTGCCATCTGTAAGCTTTAGTCGTTGTATCTGCTTTATAGGCTTGGTGATGTCAACTTCTATTCTTATCCTTCTGGCCCTTGTCCAACCCCCCTTTCCGCTTCATCCACTTCCAGCACCTTCCCAATATTTCCTCCGATCCTCTTTATGGCATCATTGGACCTATACCCCAACGGAACGTTGTATAGCCTGACCCAGAAATTACATACTTCAAAGGTGATGTTTGATGGTTGCTCTCCCGCTTTGACCTCCTTCATTATCAGTAGACTCCCGTCAAAGCACCACGGGCCCCCTTTCTGGACTTTCTCCTTGTCCTTCTTCTTGTTGAAATGGATCATTATTATTTTGTGCTCGACCTGCTCAAAAGATGCGATATCCTTCAGTCCCCACGCAACCAGCATAGTCCTCCTCAGATCCATAAAGTTGTAGCTCTTCCTTGTTAGCAGCTTAGCCGCTATGGTTATGTCTTCCTTAATTGTTATCTTGGTTCCTCCGTCTGTAAAATCCACAAGATCCGCATCCTCTTGTATAGTGAGACCACGGCACCTCCTTAGAACCTCCTCCTCCATCAAGCCTGGATCTCACTGGGAGATAGAAAACTTCCGCCGTCGGGGGAAGAGACAACACCCTGGATCTCACTGGGAGATAGAAAGCTTCCGCCGTCGGGGGAAGAGACAACACCCTACACGTCTGCCAGATCGCCAGAGCTCAATGACCTAACACGTCATCAATATATGAATTTGAATATATTTTATAAGTCGCATATGGATGCTAATGTCAAACAAACACTTTATACACATGCCCATGTAGATATTACACCTTGTTTGGTGGTTATATTATGAACTATTTTCATTGATGCCTAATTTAGTGAATTCTAGTTTAAATGGTTAGGGACTTAGGTTTTAGTAAGTTAAAACTTGTTGTATGTTTCAATTTTCCAAAATTTTAATAGTGTTGTCATTGCTTACACAATCACTTTTTCATCTTACACTTCTATCTACTCCATAAATTTTTTATATGGAAAAGGATAAAAGACTTTGGACATGGATATGATAAAATATTTCATTGATTAAAATGGTATACAGTTATATGCCACTTAGTGTGTTAAGACCATATGCTTCAAGATTTGTGTTGCTTTTTTTGAACTTGCAAAAAGGATTGAGAGTAGGAATTGAGGGGGGTTTAATGATCCCAAACCACAATAACCCTAATGATACTTAAGGTATGAAATCACAATATTCATGCTTTCAATATATTTAGGAAAGGTTTGTCATGTCCAAAAAGGGGGAGAATGTTGACCCCAAAAATTATAATGTCCAATATATATTTTGATAATGAATTCATCATCCGATGTAGTTGTGCCTAATGCTTCTACTAAAAATATTTCAAATAGTGGATATTCTCTATTATCCTTGAATAAACAATCCTATATATGGAGATCATGACAAGTCATACACAAATACCTAACTTCAAAGTACGAGATAGTTCATCTTTGTAGAAATTTAATGTTGGTTACTTTGATTGTATATATCTCTTCTTGATCAAGTTGAAATGTGTAATAGATTCAATTGGGTTGATTTGTGACACACCGAGTCTATGAAGAAACACTAGAGTGACTTAGTGTGTTGAATAAATTTTTCTTTATAAATTTAGGCGAACACATTGTATGGGGATTCCCTATATACATGCCTCAGATATAGTTTTATTCTAAAAATTGGTCCGACCAAAGATACAACAAAATATAGAAGGTCTCATCTTATGAAAATTAGTAAGGGATAATTTAGCCAATGAGGTTTATGTTTTCTGCAAAATTGTTCATTGGTTGAATTTTCCTTGTGGATGTTCAATCAATCTTTATGTCTATTCAAAATAGCACTCTGGTTTGGTTGAATTATCAATTTGAATATTCATTCAAGTGACCAAATGAAAGTACCTAATGGATATTTTTTTTCTTGAGTTTCTTATAAGGATATTCATCTGATCATGCTTTTGTTGTAGGTTTTCGTTAGTGCTTAGTTAGTTGGTAGATAGGACTAAAAGGTGGAAATAGATATGCTAGATCATCACCACTCCCTATAACATGTCTAAAATTCATCCCAATCAAGAATGATGTCAAGAAGACACCAAATAACTTTGTTGTATATGGCATTGAGGGATCATCTATATAAATTAAGTTTGGGCATGGAATGCATTGCAAAATACCAACAATTTAGTGGTATTTACAATGTTTAGCATGTACTTCACAAAACGAAGCTGGAATTATTGTAATGTAATGAGGGGTTGATTGTTCGTAAACTAATTCCTAGGGATCAATGATATCACTAGTTGTGGCAAAATGAAGTACGTCTCTAGGGAAGTAGAATGTAATAGTAAAGAGTGGTGGTGACCATGGGTCACCTTATATAAGTTAATTTAGCTTTAAAGATCCCATGAAGTGTCCCATTTGGGAGGACAGGTAAAGAGGGCATGGTGACACAAGACTTAATCCATTCTATCCACATTAGTGGAATATATTAGGTTTTGGGTTAGCAAAAAATACAATATATTCTTCACTAGTCAAACTCGCCCCAAATGTGGAATTAGAATTCATAAATAATTTCATACCAAGAAATGTTATAACAACTTATACCTTATCAAAGAGAAGTTATGGAGAGTTGTATTGTTGTTGATAGCTTTGAAGTGGTTTATTCACCTTTTGAACTCAATTAATGAATGTTAATGGAGAATATAATCTTCCAACATGGTCATTCTATGTTTGTCTCTCTATGGTATCCACACTATTGGAGTCAAACTCCTTGCATGTAGCAAATGTGTCTATTCCTATGTTGTTCTATCCTTGCATCATTGTTCCTCTATCCCACTCTCTTTGATAGCTAGGGTTTCTAAAAAAAGACAAGTTGCATGGTCGAGAGGGTATGCATCGAAATATGTAACATGTAAAGAAATTGAATCCCCTACTCTTCGAGCCCATCCTTATGTGTGTGAGAATATAGGAATGTACGTAGGTAGAACTACTACAACACCCCAAAAGACAATAAGAGGCACCTAACAATGCATCACTATTAACAACTTTTTGTAATCCATGTATCCCTAAATATCCATATCGAACTCAAGGCATGGATATATCATCGTCTTCAACATTAAACCATGTTCTTTTATTCAGATTCATGCATTGTTGGGAAATTAGGGTGACAGATAAGGCAGCAAAAAAAATGTAAAGCCCAATTCCCCTTAACAACAAGATCGCATCACAACAATATATCTAGGAAGGAAGGTAATAAGAGTTATACCTAGTCCTGGAGCCAATCCAATGACAACTCTTGATGCAGTACTGTGCTTCTTCTACAAGTAGCATCTCGCTCCTGCTTTAGCAGCAATACTCGAACAATCATCTCCATCGGCCTTCTGGTGCAGCCTCAACGAATAGTGGTTGATGGTGTCCCCCTAGAGGCAGGCAATGACCTCCCACCTCTAGAGTAGTCCACGTGGACCACCGAGAACTCCATGTTGCAGTACTAGATCCAAAAGAAAGGAGTTGTCCCTTTCGAATGTCAACCTGCTAGAGTTGATATGCTCTCCCACAATTGTCTCTCCCTTGCTATCCCTCCCTTTATTAGGTAGGACTTGCTTGAGCTCTCTATTAGTTACAACAACTACAGAGGACAACAATTATCAGAGCAACTGTTGTATTCTGAGAAGCCCCCAGTACCCCTCTATTTATATGAGAGGCTAGGGTCAGGGTTCTCGTCTGTGTGGGAGTTGAAAGGGTCAAATTCACAAATTTTCTAGAATCTATGCACTGAGAACTAGTCGGTTCGCATACTAAACCATTGGGGCCATACACAAATTGGTCCGTTCATGTAGTTTCCTATTCTAAATCACATTGATATTCAATGTGCGATTAATGCACAACATGATGTCAGCACCAATCCTTGATCCAATCAAATTGACCATTGAACCTGGAAATTAATCTCATGAACGGGTTAGTTGGTACATGTAAACTAGTCATTTCACACCCTGATTTAGCCATTGATTAGCCAATGTTGATTCCAATTGACCTGACACTCCAACTGAACAATTTAACACTTGAAGCGGTCAGTTCAGACTCCAATCAGTCAATTTTGAACCTCAATTGTTTAATTGAATACCTAAACACCTTTAGTAATCAATCCAAAAATCATTCATGAATATACTCCTTAAATCCAAGTGTATCCTAAGTGTGTGACCCTATAGGTCCAAAATTATGTTGGCAGTGAATGTCCATAACCAATTATGACATCACAAATAATGAGTGGTGTCTAGAAACACATCATTTCTACCCAAGTAATTCAAAAAGTTGGAGAAAAACTTCAACCTACAATTTGTGACCAGTGTTACCATGATCATATAGTTCCTTTGTATCTAATATCCGGATTGAACTAGAGGCATAGAACCGTCATACTCTCAACGTTACATCCATGTTCCTTGAACTAGATTAGATTATATGAGATGCACATGAGCTCAGATAGCACATATTGAGTCACATGAGTATGACCATACATTTCTCAGTCTCACTTATCAAGAGGCCCTAGATACCAATATCCTATAGGAGGGATAAATCCCACCTACATCACTCACATTCTATCCCCATGTGTCACAGTGCACCCAAGCACCACCTTTATGGAAAACCTTATTCAGGATCATGGTGGATGATGTCTAAGTACATGACCGACATGTAATGAATGTAATGACTTTAGGTCTAAGAATCACAATCACCAATATCACTGTGGGAGCTGATTCTGACTACCATTATATGGTATCCATGTATCACTCTCATGGTAGGTCTGTCCAATACACTATTCTCTAATATGTACATGTGTGCTTGACTTGATATCATATACCATGACTAATGAGACTCTATCATCAGTCAATACACACTCTAGTCTTATGTATAATTGTTTTATATTTTGCTTCCACAGTAATATCTGACTAGGGGCATAACAAGAATGTATATACTCTTAACATTTGTATGATCTCATTGTTCAAGTCACGTACTTGAAGACATACACCATCAAGTAACATCATTATTTAGACATCTACTATGTATCTATCATCAACTCGTGAGTGATACAAACATAATAGATAGAATTACCTTTATTATTATCAAATTAGGTATTTAATGCCTCATTCCAATCATCATATGATTGGCTCTCTGGGTATACATACCAACAAACTCCCAGTTACACTTAGAACCAATCACCTACAAATCTTATTCTAGGTGATCTTAACATGTCCATCATGTTTATGCTGTATAAGCACTTTCATAGCAGGTTAGCAATGTTTGCTTCAAGTAGGCATGTTCCAAGTTTCACATCTCTTTGTTGTGTGACTTCTTGCATGAGATGGAAGTGTCGTAGTATGCTATCTGGGATTCCCACCCTATCCAGTAGCTCCATTATTATCATAGTATTTCTACTGTGCCATCAATGGTTGGAGCCTTCCATAAGTTCATCTCTATAAACTTCTTGATACATAAAAAATCCCATGTTGTTATCATAACACAAAGATACTCAACTTCTATTATATATTTAAACAACTATCATTAGCTTGGAGCTCTTCCAGCTTACAGTTCTATTTTAAGGTCAAACATTAAATTAGATTGCGATCATTAATTTTGTTTGTCATTTCAGAAGCTTGCATGGGTGTAACCATTTGCATCCAACTCTTCCTTATTACCATAACCAAGTAATCGATCATTTGAGTGATTCTCAAGAACTTAAGGATGTTTTTTATGGTAGTCCAGTGACTTTCACTGGGATCTAACAGATACCCTCTCATCATGTCCAATACATATGAGATTGCTAGATAGGTATATATATCCTCTCATCATGTCCAATACATATGAGATAACATGATATCCTCTCACCATGTTCAATACGTATGAGATTACATGGTAAGTAAATAACGTTGTGTTCAAGATAGATCCAATTGTGAATGCATATGGAATCTATCCATGTGTTCTTATTCTTTACAATAATTAGGACACTATGCTCCTAAGAGACTAACTTCATGGAACATGGACACGTTTTCTCTCGTTGAGTCTTGCATGCTGAACCATTTTAGCATCTTGCCAATGTATGTGCTCTTTCTTAGGTTGAGAAGCTTTCCAAATATATCCCTTTAGTAATATATGAAATAATAGCTTTATAGATCTATCTCTATAGATTTCAATTCCTATGTCATAGGATGCTTGACCTAAACCCTTAAGAGAAGGTACTTTCCTTGCCGAGTTTTAACATTTATAGGACAATGACATTATTCCCCATCATTATGTGAAATATAAATATGCCCCCACTAAATCTTTTGTAATCATAGATTCCATATTCATTCTGAATTAAGTAAAACCCTTTCACTTTCTTATCAAATCAAAGATTCCTACTCTGAGATGCTTGCTTCAATCCACATATTGACCTTCGTAGCTTACATACTTTATTTGCAATTTTGATTTATAAAACCTTTATGTTGTGTCACATACACATCCTCATAATTATTCTAATTGAGGAATGTGGTTTTGACATCCATATTGCCAAATCTCATAGTCATAACAAGCTGGAACAGGAAGCATGATCCTGATGGATTTAACCATGGTAACTGGTAAAAGACTTCATCATGTTCAACATCTTGAACTTGTTTGAAATTCTTTGAAACCAATCTACACTTCCATTTTGGTTACCTTATAGGTTTTACCCCTTTATGTGGATCCATCAAGGTTGTAACTTGTTGGTTTACATGTAATCCATCTTGGATCTCATGGCCTCCAGACATGATTCAGATTCAGGTTCCTTATATATCTTCAAGGTAGATTGTTGACTCAACATCTATGACCAACTTACCATCTTATTGAGCCATAAGATATCATAATCTTTCAAGCTCAAGACATGTTCTACTAGAACTACAGTCTTGTGTTACATAAGGAACTTGAGACTCCACAACAATTTGTGATTCTCTATGTTCCTACTATACCTCTTTAGGTTCACTGTTTTCTTGTTTGTCTTGAGCATTTTGAGTTTTACTTTTACTCCCACTGATTCCTTTGGAACTAAGTTCCTCTTCAGGAATACAACCATTTAGATCAACAAACAACTTTGTTTTTTTGATTGGGATAAGAGTAGTATTTTAACAAAATTACATTTATGTGATTTATGGACAAAGATTTTCAAGAAACTATTTTCTTATATAAACATTCATCCCTAATCACTATAAAAGACACATCATGACACCTCCCATGCCATATCTTATACGGTGTCTTTTAGACCATTTTAGAAGGTACATAGTGTTGGTATGTATGCCCATAGAGCAATTCATGTGATGATTGTAATGGAATACTTTGTAAATGGTTTGAATAATAATAAAGGCAATTTCTGATCTATATGTTTTAACTGTTTCTGAGATGATAGTGTAACATGATAGATGTCTAAAGAATTGTTTACTCGATGATGTATGCTTTTAGGTTCAGGACCTAAACGATGAGATCATATGGATGTTAAGAGTATACATTCTTGTTTTGTCCCTAGTCGGTTGTTATTTTGGAAATAACAATAGACATCAATAACACTAAAGACTAGATTGTGTATTGGTTGATGACATAATCTCATTAGTCATGATATAACTAAGCACATAGGTACTTGTTAGAGAACAAGTGTATCAGATAGACCCACCGTGAGAGTGACACATGGAACCATGACTTGGTAGTCATAGTCAGCTCTCACAGTGATGGTGGTGAGTGTGATTCTTCGACCTAAAATCACTAAACTCAATATATGTCGTTGGGTACACTTTGACATCATAAAACGTAGTCCTGAAACATGGGTTGTTATAAAGGTGATGGTTGGGTGATTTGACACATGGGACTTTTGAGGGATGAGTGATAGATATGGGATTTTTCCCTCCTAAGGGAGTTTGATGTCCATGGCCACTTGATGAGTAGGATTGAGAAAGGCATGCACATGCATGTGTGAATCAATATGTTATATTGATGTCACACACATCTCACCCAGTCTGCTATGAGATCAAGGAAATGGATGAACGTTGAAAGGATGATTGTACCATGCCTTGAGTTCATTCAGGACATTAGTGACAAAGGAATTATACATTCAATGTAACACCATTCACGAATTGTAGGATTGAAAGTTGTTCTCCAACTTTCTATTTCACTTGGGTAGCACTGATGTGCGACTAGGCACTACTCTTTGCTTGTGAAGTCATAAGTGTTATGGACTTTCACTGCCAACGTGAAATGTACCTACAGGGTCACACACAAAGGATTTAACCTGGAAGAGGAGTTTATCCACAAACGATGTTTAGATTGATTACTAAAGAAGTTTAGTAGTTCAATTAAACACTCAATCAATTGATAGCTCAATATCATAGTGTTCAAGGTGTTGGACCGATTAATTAGAGTATCAGATTGATTGAAACTGCAATTGACTGATTTTGCACAGTTTGCACTCCCAACCGATTGGCTCGTGATGAACCGATCGGCTCAGGATAGGCTGAACTGACCGGTTCAAGGGTTGAACCAATTGTCTCAACTGGTCCAACTGAGCGAGTTGGGAAAGTCAGGTTGGCAAGAAATTTCTCTTTGTTTCACTTGTCCAAATTGATTGAAACAAGGATTGGTATTTGGATCAATTCAAAACAAAAGAGGAAAAGTCAATCGGGAACTGACCAGGGTAGTGAACCGATCATTTCAGAAGTGAACTGATCAGCTCAGGTGCCCCAACTGATCGGTTCAGGTGTGAACCGATTGACTCAGGTCCCCAACCGATCAGTTCATGATTGAAACGATCAGTTCAGGTGATGCAGTTGGTTGTTTGGTGGAAAATCTCGAACCCTTCTACTCCTACTTTAATCCCACATTGCCCGAGGTAGAGAACCTTGTCCCATGACCCTCCTATATATAGGGGTATTGGGGGATTCTCAAAGCACAACTCAGAACACCAGTTGCTCTGTAAAGTTGCCGTTCTCTCTGGTTGTGGTAACCAGGAGAGCCCGAGCAAGTGCTACCCGATAAGGGAGGCACAACAAGGGAAAGACAACTACAGAAAAGTGACTGGTGGCAGGAGAGTGTATCGGTGACTAGTACGCCGACAGGAGGGTGCGACTCCTTCCGGTGCCTTGTGTGATAAGGCAATTAGAGTTCCAGGTGGTCCATGTGGACTACTACAGTGGCGGGAGACTTCTTCCGCTCAGAGGACAACTGTCAATCCTGACAGTCCCGGTGAGACCAAGAGCTGTACAGACATCGTCCAAGACCGGAGGTGAAGACTGCACAAGCCATGAGGTAACGTCGCCGAGCAAGCCTCAGGACAAGGTATGTCTCTACAAACCATCCTTCCTATTGTATAGACGTTGACGCGATTCCTTTATACTGGGTTTGGGGAGAAAATTTGTGTTTCCGCTGTCATCTCTGCCTCCTCTAAAACCCGACAGTGGTATCAGAGCCATGTCAACTGCTCTATACTTTAGGATTATTGATGTGATCAATTTTGCTTTGTCGCCTTTATTTATTGCATACGATGCAAATAAAATTGGCTTTTTGCATGTCCAATCTTAAATCTACAAATCCCAATATACATATATGATATGTAATATAAATGCACTTAATACGCGTCACCCTTAAACGAGTTTTGTGGTGGATGTATGGCGTGGTTATGGCTAATAAACCCTATGTATGTGTGCTTGGTTGGATGTGGTTTCTTGCATCTCGGTCTGCGCACCGATTCCCTATATCCTATTCCTTATGTAACTCGAGATAACTCGGTGTTTCCTTTTTCAAATGTAAATAAGATAGATATTTTATTTCCTATTATGTCAAAGAACGGAGGACAATCTGACGACAACTAAGACGATCGGTTCAAGGCATGAACCAATCAGTTGGCGATCCAGACGACCATTTCGAGGAGTGAGACGAGCGGGTGGCGACCTGAGGAGATGCACAACGACTAGTGAACCGATCGGCTGGAGGCGCCAGTCGATCGGCTGGTGGCACCCAACCGACCGGCCTGATGGTGAGTTGATCAATCATGGAGATGAGTTGATCAAACCCAGAACGGCGAAGCACAAAGTTCATCTTGTATAGGTTGCATGTGATGTGGACCTAGATGACCGTGATTCCTCTTGGCTCGAGGAATCACATTAGGATGGCTATAATCATCACTTTTATCGTTTCACATGTTTTCTGTGGGATATAGCATGTATATGATATATACTATGTATTGTGGTGATTGGATATGTATATGTACCTATAAAAACCAAATCCCTCATTAATATTAAAGTTTTAGATGCCTTCCAAATGTGACACACGTGAAAAGCTTGATCGGCCAAGTGTGGGCACATCCTAGCGTGGTGCATCGTCTATCTCGTGGAAGCATGAAGGATGGATATGTGGGTCTGCCCTAGCAGGGTGCATATTCATCGTGTTGGCTTTGGGTCGGACTTAACAAGGTGACCTAGATATGATCTAGCACCTTAAGGCATGGAGGTGATCATGGCAAGGAGTTGCATATGACATGTTTCAAGAGTTGCATATGATACAATTGGCAAAGGTTGCCTACCTGGAAGATCTGAGTTGTGGGTGACAACCCTAGCTGGTCCATGAATCAGAGGATTTCAGGATCTTGACCCACTAGGAGATTGTACATTACAATCTTCCGAATTGATGGTGAGGGATGTCAATTTAAATCAAAATAGTGAGAGTAGTAATTAATTAAAGGCCTAATTAACTATCATCAAATATTATTCAAATCAAATCAAATCAAATCAAAAGGAGTTTTGACAAATGCAATTTTCTCATGTAATGGCAAAAGAATCATCTTTTAAAATGAGCAAATTAATTGAGAATAAATTCCATAACTGGTTGGGAATTGTGAGAAGTGTTCTTCACAATCCAGAAATACTGGTAGCCTTTAAATCCACTCCATGTACGCTTAATGCGTTGTTTGAGAAGAAGGATAGTTCATTGATGAAGATCAATGGAATAAAGTCCAAAGACAAAGGTGAGGGAGAGAAGGGTTCTCTAGCCAAACCAATGACAGAGTCATCTACATGGAAAGGATGGAAGGAATGATGGAAGAAGAAGTGAGAGATAGAGATCTCTACTTCTGGTATATACATGATAGAGATTAACTTTACTACTTATTTGTCATGGGTACTTGATACCGGATGTGGATCTCACATTTGTTCAAATGTGAAGGATCTTAAGAGAAGTAGGCCTTTAGGGAAAGGCGAGGTTGAACTACGTGTTGCCAATGGGGCAAGGGTTGCCTCCAGTGCCGTAGGAACCTATGAGTTAACTCTGCCTAGTGGGTTAATAATAGAGTTGAAGAACTGCTATTATGTACCTGCCATAAATAGGAATATCATTTCCGTTTCTTGTTTAGACAAGGATGGTTTTGAATTTCTTATTAAGAATGGAAAGTGTTCCATTTCAAAAGATGGGATCTTTTATGGTATTGCCCCAATGTATTATGGTCTATACTTGATAGATCTAGAGACAAGTGTATACAACGTAAATAGCAAAAGGCAAAAACTCAACAACTCAAACAAAACATATATTTGGCATTGTCGTCTAGGGCACATAAATGAGAAGTGCATCTCTAGACTCCATAAAGATGGTTATCTAGACTCTTTTGATTATGAATCAATAGAGACATGTGAATCTTGTTTGTTGGGAAAGATGACCAAGACTCCCTTTTCAGGTAAAGGTGAGAGAGTTAGTGATCTATTAGGACTCATACACACTGATGTATGTGGGCCTTTTAGAACTAATGCTAGGAATGGGTGTCAGTACTTCATTACCTTCACTGATGACTTCAGTAGGTATGGCTATGTGTACCTGATGAAACTAAGTCATAAACCCTTGAAAAGTTCAAGGATTTCATGAATGAAGTACAGAACCAACTCGGTAAAAGTATTAAAGCACTTCGATCCAATCGAGGTGGAGAATACTTAAGCCAAGAGTTTGAGGACCTTCTGTGAGCCCATGGTATTATATCACAATGGACTCCGCCTGGAACACCACATCATAACGGTGTGTCTGAAAGAAGGAATCACACTTTACTGGATATGGTGCGATCAATGATGAGTTTTGTTGATCTTCTGATTTCCTTTTGGGGTCATGCTCTTGAAACCGTCATGTTTACACTTAACCGAGTACCATCTAAATCGGTTCAAAAGACACCATATGAGATATGGCACGGGAAGCGTCCCGATTTGTCTTTTATTAAGATTTGGGGTTGTGAGGCTTACGTCAGGAAAATGTTTCCTGATAAGCTTGGACCCAAGTCCAATAAATGTTATTTTGTTAGATACCACAAGGAAACGAGGGGATATTATTTATACCACCATACTGACAACAAAGTGTTTGTTTCTAGGACAGCTGTGTTCTTAGAAAAGGAATTTATTTCCAGAGGAAATAGTGGGAGGAAAATAGAGCTTGAAGAGGTTCAAGCCCAACAAGAAAACATTGAACTGGTAGATGTACAAGAGGAACATAGAGATTCACAATGTGTTGTGGAATCTCAGTCTCCTCAAGTAATACAAGGACCTCATAGATCTAGTAGGACATGCCTTGAACCTGAGAGGTTTGGATACCTTGTGACTCAGGAAGGAGGTGAGTTGATCATAGATGATGACCCAACTACCTATCTAGAGGCTATGGAGGGACCAAATTCTGAGAAATGGCTTGAGGCCATGAAATTCGAGATGGAATCCATGTACTCCAACAAAGTATGGACTTTGGTGGAACCACCTAAAGGGGTAAAACCCATAGGGTGCATGTGGGTCTTCAAGAAGAAGACCAACATGGATGGCAATGTGCAAACTTATAAAGGGAGATTGGTTGCAAAGGGTTTCTGACAAGTTCAAGGTGTTGACTATGATGAAATTTTTTCTCCAGTTACCATGATTAAGTCCATCAGGATCATGCTTGCTATTACGGCTTACTATGACTAAGAGATTTGGAAAATGGATGTTAAAACCACATTCCTTAATGGGAATATAAATGAGGATGTGTACATGACACAACCTGAAGGTTTTGTAGATCTAAAGAATGTCAATAAAGTCTGTAAGCTACAAAGGTCAATCTATGGATTGAAGCAAGTGTCTCAGAGTTGGAATCTTCGATTTGATGAGGAAGTCAAAGTGTTTGGCTTTATTCAAAATGAAGATGAACCTTGTGTGTACAAGAAGGTTAGTGGGAGCACGACCACATTCCTCATATTGTATGTGGATGACATACTATTGATGGGGAATGATGTCACAACCTTAGAGAAGGTAAAGACTTGGCTTGGAAATACTTTCTCAATGAAGGACTTAGGAGAAGCATCCTACATTCTAGGTATTAAGATCTATAGAGATAGATCTAAAAGGCTTCTTGGACTAAGTCAAAGAACGTACATTGACAAAGTGTTGAAGCGGTTCAACATGGAGAACTCAAAGAGAGGCAACATACCCATGCTACATGGAGTCATCATCTCTAGAGCTCAATGTCCCCAATCTTGTGAAGAGAGGGAGCGTATGAATGGGATCCCATATGCATCAGCCATCAGATCCATCATGTACGCTATGTTTTGCACACGCCCAGATGTCTCGTATGCCCTCAGCATGACGAGCATGTACCAGTCAGATCCCGAGGATGCTCACTGGACAGCTGTAAAGAACATCCTCAAGTACTTGTGAAGGACTAATGATCCGTTCGTTATATACGACGGCGAGGAAGAACTGGTTGTAAGAGGTTACTCTAATGCAAGCTTCCAAACTGACCAAGATGATTACAGATCGCAACCAGGATTTGTATTTTACCTAAACAATGGAGCTGTGAGCTGGAAGAGTTCTAAGAAAGAAACAGTTGCCGATTCTACTATAGAGGCTGAGTATATTGCAACTTCACATGCAACAAAGGAAGTTATGTGGATTAGGAAGTTCATCACTGAACTTGGTGTAGTTCCCAGTAGCTGTGATGCAATTGAGCTTTATTGTGACAATAATGGAGCTATTGCTCAAGCTAAGGAGTCCAGATCACATCAGCAGTCCAAGCACATACTGTGGTGCTTCCATCTCATATGAGAGATTGTACATCGAGGAGATGTGAAGATTTGCAAAGTACCAATTGAAGACAACATAGTTGATCCACTAACGAAGGCCCTTTCTCAGCAGAAGCATGATGGTCATGCTAGGTCACAAGGACTGAGGTTCCTAGGTGACTGGCTCTAAGTGCAAGTTGGAGTCTGTTGGTATGTATGCCCATAGAGAAAGTCCTGTGATGATTGTAATGGGATACTTTGTAAATGATTTGAATAATAATAAAGGCAATTTCCGATTTATATGTTTTAACTATTTCTGAGATGATAGTGTAACATGATAGATGTCTAAAGAATTGTTTACTCGATGACGTATGCTTTTAGGTTCAGGACCTAAACGATGAGATCATACAGATGTTATGAGTATACATTCTTGTTTTGTCCCTAGTCAGTTGTTATTGTGGAAATAACCATAGACATCAACAACACTAAAGACTAGATTGTGTATTGGTTGATGATAGAATCTCATTAATCATGATATAGTGATATCAAACCAAGCACATAGGTACTTGTTAGAGAACAAGTGTACCAGACAGACCCACCGTGAGAGTGACACATGGAACCATGATTTGGTAGTCACTGTCAGCTCTCACAGTGATGGTGGTGAGTGTGATTCTTCGACCTGAAATCACTACACTCAATACATGTCGTTGGGTACACTTTGACATCATCAAACGCAGTCCTGAAACATGGGTTGTTATAAAGGTGATGATTGGGTGACTTTGACACATGGGTCTTTTGAGGGGTGAGTGATAGATATGGGATTTGTCCCTCCTAAGGGAGTTTGATGTCCATGGCCACTTGATGAGTAGGATTGAGAAAGGCATCCACATGCATGTGTGAATCAATATGTGATATTGATGTCACACACATCTCACCCAGTCTGCTCTGAGATCAAGGAAATGGATGAATGTTGAAAGGATGACTGTACCATGCCTTGAGTTCATTTAGGACATTAGTGACAAAGAAATTATACATTCAATGTAACACCATTCACGGATTGTAGGATTGAAAGTTGTTCTCCAACTTTCTATTTCACTTGGGTAGCACTGATGTGAGACTAGGCACCGCTCTTTGCTTGTGAAGTCATAAGTGTTATGGACTTTCACTGCCAATGTGAAATGGACCTGTAGGGTCACACACAAAGGATTTAACTTGGAAGAGGAGTTTATCCACAAACGATGTTTAGATTGATTACTAAAGAAGTTTAGTAGTTCAATTAAACACTCAATCAATTGATAGCTCAATATCATAGTGTTCAAGGTGTTGGACCGATTGATTAGAGTATCAGATTGATTGAAACTGCAATTGACTAATTTTGCACAGTCTGCACTCCCAACCGATCGACTCATGTGATGAACCAATCGGCTTGGGATAGGCTGAACCGACCGGTTCAAGGGTTGAACTGATTGGCTCAACTGGTCCAACTGAGCAAGTTGGGAAAGTCAGGTTGGCAAGAAATTTCTCTTCATTTCACTTGTCCGATTTGATTGGAATAAGGATTGGTATTTGGATCAATTCGAAACAAAAGAGGAAAAGTCAATCGGGAACTGACCAGGGCAGTGAACCGATCGTTTCAGAAATGAATCGATCGGCTCAGGTACCCCAACTGATCAGTTCAGGTGTGAACCGATCGGATCAGGTCCCCAACCGATCGGTTCATGACTGAAACGATCGGTTCAGCTAGCGCAGTTGGTTGTTTTGTAGAAAATCACGAACCCTTCTACTCCTGCTTTAATCCCGCATTGTCTGGGGTAGAGAACCATGTTACATGACCCTCCTATATATAGGGGTATTGGGGGCTTCTCAAAGCACAACTCAGAACACCAGTTGCTCTGTAAAGTTGTCGTTCTCTCTGGTTGTGGTAACCAGGAGAGCTCGAGCAAGTGCTACTTGATAAGGGAGGCACAGAAAGGGAAAGACAACTGAGAAAAGCGACTGGTGGCAGGAGAGTGTATCGATGACTAGTACACCGACAAGAGGGTGTGACTCCTTCTGGTGCCTTGTGCGACAAGGCGATCGGAGTTCCAGGTGGTCTGTGTGGACTACTACAGAGGTGAGAGACTTCTGCCGCTCAAAGGACAACTGTCAACCCCGATAGTCTCAGTGATACTAGTAGCTGCACAGACACCGTCCAAGACCGGAGGTGAAGACCGCGCAAGCCGCGAGGTAACATCGCCGAGCAAGCCTCGGGACAAGGTATGTCTCTACAAACCATCCTTCCTATTGTATAGACATTGACGTGATTCCTTTATATTAGGTCTGGGGAGAAAATATTTGTTTCCGCTGCCATCTCTGCCTCCTCTAAAACCCAACACATAGTTTTAGTGTAAAGCAAGTGCCAAAAAGGAAATTGTAAGATTAGCTAGATTTATTGATAATCACACCATGACTTAATGAGGTATAATTCCTTCTTTCTGATACACTATCATTGTGTTTCAGGTGGAGTTCATCATGATACATTATCATGATCTCCCACAAGGTTCTCAAACTCTTGGTTTAGAATATTCTAGCATCGGTGACATCGAAGTATCTTAATAGTTTTACCAAGTTAGTTGCGTACTTCATTCATAATCTCCTTGAACACTTCAAGAGATCTTATGCTTGTATTTCATTAAATACAAACTTCCATATCTATTGATAGAACCATTAAATATAATGAGGTACTTGTAACTACCTTTAGCATTTATTCTGAAAGATATATATACATCAGTATGTATGAGCCCTAATAGAATAGTCGCTCTCCCACTACATCTAGTGAAGATGCTTTTGTCATATTGCCCAATGAATAAGACTTGCATGTCTCGATTGGTTCAATAACCAAAAGAGTCTAGATAACCATCATATGGATTCTAGAAATGCATTTCTCATTTATGTGCTCTAGATGACAATGCTATATGTATTCCTTGTTTGAGTCAATCATTCAGTATATGTGTCATACACATATTTGTCTTTAGAACTATCAAGTATAGTTTTTGAGACATAGGGAATTTCCATGAAACATAAATTCTTGTCCATACAAAGATAGATGATGTTTTATCAATGTCAGGTATATAATAGCAATTCACTAATTCTATTACAGGGCCATGAATGATAACTTCCAACTGTAGTGGCAGCAACTCTTGCTTCATACAGTTCTAGCTTATTTCTTATCAAGTCATGAAGTAGAGATCTCTATCTCTTTCTTCTTCCCCTTCTCCTTATCTTGAGTGTTGAAGACTTGGATTTTAGCTTAGCTTCATAACTCTTCTTGGCATTGCATTACCCTTGGACTCACTTCTGTTGATCACCATCACAGACTTGTCCTTACTTTATTGTTGCTTTGGCATCAACATGCCAAGTAGTTTTGACAACGGTTTAGCCAAGTTACTCAGGTAGTACGACTTGATAAACTGGTTGTATGGTTCATAAAACAATTTGTAGAATCATATCCATGGTCAACTCTTGACCTAAAAGAAATGCTAGTCTTTCCACATGCCCAATCATATTGAGAACATGGGGCTCTACTGGATCTCCCTCTGTCAGTTAGCACTTAAACAACACTTTGAGACATTACACCTTACTTTCTTTACATGATTCTTAATATCTGTTACCATCTTGAGAATGTCCATTTTTTCATGTTGTTCATGAAACTCATAGTTCATACATCATAGTATAAGGTACTCAAATGTCTATGGCATCATATGCTTTCAATAAGCATTCATTTCAGCCTTAGGCACATTTGGAGCGGGTTCCTATGGCTCTGGTCTTTCAAGGACATAGAACTTTCACCCATTAGCAAGAATGCTTCTCAAAGTCCTAAACCAGATGTGGAAGTTAATCTTGTTTAGTTTTGTCCTTCTCAAGGACTTAGTGCAATAATAACGTGTTTGTGTTTACCATTAGTTTCTACAAAGAAAAATTTAAACTTTTCAAAATGTTTTTTATTTGTTTGATTTGATAAGTTTGATGATATGAATTTGGCCTTTAATTAATTATTACTTCCACTGTTTTGTTCAAAGTTATAATTGTAACGACCTCGAACCTAGGTATCTATTTCCACTTTTTTTATTTTTTATCTTTTCTATAAACAAAAATTTTATCCCTTCCTTTAAGTTATGACGAGTAATCGCCTTCGACCTGAAACAATTTATCATAGTATTAGACTTTAGGTGAATTAAGAAATTTTAGAATTAAATTGTACTATTTTGGTATAGCCAGCCTTAATCTTAGTCATTGGGCCGATATCGATATAATATCCCTTTTATCGTAGAAATAGAGGCTAGAGGGAAAGGAAACATATATAGCCAATTTTATTTTTTAAAGGAGAATGTAACGTCAATTCCCTTAGATTATTTAAACACCCATCTATTTGATTAGTGGCTAGTAATATAAAAATAAACTTGTAATTGAGAAACATGTTCCTTGTGGGTGTAATTAACAACCCTCGATATTATGAGAACATAGGAGGTTGACTTCACGTTTTGTTTGACTTGAATAGATTAAGAGGGTGGCAATAATGTACAGATTTCAATTGTCACGCTTTTCGCCAAAACCCAAACGCTTATCGCAGTTTTAATTTAACGAAACGCTTATTGAAGACGGAAAAAGGCTCCATCTTCGTTTTTCCTCTCCCTGTGAGCAGCCGTTACAGGTCCTCTTCCACCGAGCGTCTCCACTCCACGCATTCATTTCCTGCGTTAGCACTGGAAATGCCTCGGGGGAATGAAACGGTAAGGGAGAACCCTAAAACGAGGCCTGAGGCGCCCTATAGGCCCTACGCCCTAAACCTGTTCAACCGGCAACAACTCTCTTCTCTACAGCGTTGCGCAGTGCCGCCTTAATTCGCTTCAATCGTCGTAGGAGCCTCCGAACCACCGAGAAGAGGTGTTGATCTGTCCTTGAGAACCCAGACACCCGATTTGCACTGGACGTCGCTGCCCTCCCGCACAGGCGCAGCCGCAGTTGCCGTATTCGGAGAGGAAGCTAGGAGGGCTCCTTCTGTGCTTGCCTCAGATCGATCTAAGGTAATGACACCATCCCAGGCATCATAGCTTTTGTTTCCCGTCTTCTTTTAGCTTTGGTCTTGCCCCGATTAGTAGGTCGACTAGAGTCCCCTGTTTCTCGCGAGAAGTGCTTTTGTCGATGGAAAACTCAGTGTATATGAACCGCATGTCTAAGCTTCAAAACCATCGCCGATTTGTGTAGATGCTGTGGACCGATTCGTTTCATGTCCAGGTCTCGCTACCGCCACGAAATTGTCCCTGTGATTCCACCCCTTTTCTTTTTTATGCCGACCCGTGACTAGATGTCGACGGAACTAAGCGCTGTTGGTGACCAATAGCTATGCTCGACTCCCGTAGGATAGTGAGGCTGATCCACTGATCCAGGACATCGAGGTTATCCGCTTGGATCGAGATTACCAGTTGGCATTCGTCCTGCAGCCGCCGCAACTCGACACCAGAAATTTTCCAAGTCCTAGGAGCTTTGCTTCCGCAATCGCTAGAGCCTTTCTTGCAATCGGGAATTCATCCCAGGAGGGGGCGCAACCCTTCGAGTTTACTCCGGCACTATGCGCGAGGTAGATAGTTTTCTTGGAAATCATAATGTCCGCCTGATCGCGATTCCATTTGGGGAGACCAGAGAATGGTATTCGATGTTCTGGTTTTACTCGAACAATTGGTAATCTTGGCTTTAATGTAATTCGTTTTGTGTTCGGATCGAAGTCGGAATCTTGGTCATGGATGGGTAGTCGATGACCCTGACGGAGAGACTGCTCGAGCGTTGGATACAAGGAGCACCGTCCCGGACGAAGTCCTACCCTTCAGGGCTCCTCCTACAACGCGTGTGAGGTTGGCGTTAATTTCCTCCTTATTATCATGTATCGCAATGTTCTCCTCTCTTGAGAAACTAAAGAAACGAGTATCGTTGTTTGCTGTGTCTTAATTAATTAGTAGTCTGGTAATTATCCAAATCGTAGTAAGACAATGTTTAATCATTATTGAATGAGAAATTCAGCATTTGTGTATATGTACGTGCGTTTAGATAAGAGTGTTATGCACGGGCCTATGTCCCAATAACGAGCTCTCACATAAAGCATTGTATTGGATTAAATATTATATGAGAGACAATAGTAACACATAATATAATTTTATGCTTAGGTGGTGATATTATCTTTGGCTCAGACTTAGGTGCTATTTTATTTTGACTTAATCAAGACTGGAGGTATGTACTCCCCCCTGTTTATAACTGGGCATTTATATGACTAAATTTTTCCATAATGAGGCATCTTTTGAAATACTTTCTCTTATTCCAATTGTTGGACAATTCATATACTTTCCGTTGGATTTATTATTATTCTTTTGAAATTACTATCATGTTGGATTGGGTTAATGGCCCCATCTGCTATTGTGCGTAAATCATGCCACATGTTTGTGAAATGTATTTCTTGCCACTCTATTTATGCATGTTAGATAATTCGACTAGTTTAACTACTGTAGACGCTTATGCGTAACCATTAGGGCGCGTCTACTTCCGCCCGGGGTGCGTCTTTCCACCTCTTTTTATACAGGGGTGCGTCTACTTCCGCCCAGGGTGCGTCTACTTCCACCCATTTTACTTAGGCCATTGACTCAGTGGTGTCATGGCCCTAACTTAGTTACTTTAGTCCAATATATCTACATGCAAATCATTATGATTGTTGTGATATTATAAATGGTTAATGGCAAGATGTGTTATTTCACTTGTTTATTTATATGCCTCATTCTTTTGGAAATTCTTTCTATTGTTACTTCTCCTTGAAGCTTACCTAAGTTTTAATGGCCCCTTTTGAATGGGAACATCTTACTTTACTTTCGAACTGTATAATGCCCTAGTTAACCTTTAAATGTACATACTCAGTTTTACTGATTCAGCCTTTTATTTTATTCCCATCCTGGGTGATGTTCCCTACCACCCAGGCGCAGATCAGCCCATTGAGAATCCTATTGAAAGACAAGAGATTGCGGGCATAGAGATCGAAGAAAACGTGCAATAGTAGATCGAGACTTCTGAGATGGCTAGGTTGCCTACTGCATTAGATCTGTTTAGTTATAGTTCCCTTTATTATTATTTTTTTCTAGTTGACTTGAGAGATATTTATGGGACTATTTTCAGATATGTAATAACTTAGTTACTTCCGCTGCTATATTTTTTTAGCTCTTGATGCACCATTTATCTGAGAATAATTTGGCACCTATATTATTTATATGTGGCATTTGAAATTTTGTGCTGTGCTAAGTTATTTTCAAGATAATAGTAGGGAGTACCCCTATGGGACTCACTCCTTACAATAATCTTCATGTACCAATTCAGAAGATTGTAGCATACAATCTTCTAGTGAGCCAAGATCCAAAACAATTCAACTATTATCTGACCAACGCCAACGTCCATAGTCATTTGTTAAGGTAGGTAACTTTTTCCAATCACATCATATGCAATTCTTGGATAGATGACATACACAACTCCTTTCCATAGTCATTTGCATGCCTATGGTGCTTAATCTCATAAAGGGCACACAGTTAATCCTGACCCAAAAGCTAAAATGATCATAATGCACCCCACTTTGCAGGCCCACAATATTGCCATCACACTTCCGCAAGATAGACAACGCACCACCCTTGAGTGCCCACACTTAGTTGTTCAAGATTTTCATGTGTGTTTCTAATGAAAAGCATCTAAGACTTAATATTATATTGAGGGATTACATATATAAATGCATATACATAACCAATCACCACATACTTATTACATATCATATATATGCTATAACCACAAATGAGAACATGCAATTATTAAAAAAAACAAGCAAATGTTATGGTCATACTATTGTAATTCCTTGGAGCCACAAGTAATTACTAACACCTAGGGTCCACATCATATGCAACATGTTGTTGATGAAGATTTGTTCTCGAACCAATTTGGGTTGATTGGTTCAACTCTTGAACCGGTCGGCTTGCCTCCTGTCACTTGGTTGGGCTCTTGAAACGGTCGCTTGGTCTTCAGGCTCAAGTGACGTTTGGACTCCTCCAGGTGGTCGGTTGGGCCACCAGTCAATCGGTTCATTCTCCTATCGTCTGTCCTCCATGGTTCTCCAGTCGATCGGTTCATCTGACAAGCATGTCAGTTTGTCTGGTATAGAACTTCTTCTCACGACGGAACATAAATTAAAACTATCATATTTCTTATTATATTGTGAAAGGGAAAACCTCGAGTTACATTTGAGGGGAAATAGGAAGAAGAGCATTAATTTATATTTAAAAAGGAGAGAGAGGCTCGGTATGCAAATTGAGATATAAATAGGAACAAACAACCACAACAATGCACACATAGATCTAGGGTTATTAGCCATAACCATGCTAAACATCCACGATCAAAATTGATTTTAGTGTAACATGTGTAAATTGCATATATATATCATATATATATATATATATATATATATTGTGAAATCGTATGTGCAATTAATCAGATATGCACTTTAACATGTTTGATATTCACATTGTATGAAATAAAACAAATCCGATCATATCGATTTAAATCCAGATACAATATAAAATGATGTGACTCTGATACCATTGTTAGGAAATTGGGGTGACAGATAAGGTATAAAAAAACAAATCAAAGCATGATTTCCTTTTAACCAAAAGATCACGTCAACAACAATATATCTAGGAAGGAAGGTAATAAGAATTATACCTAGTCCTAGTCCAAGTCCATCGACAACTCTTGATGTAGTACCGTGATTCTTCTTCAAGCAGCAGCTCACTCCTTCTTCAACAACATCACTCAAACAATAATCTCCACCGGTCTTCTGATGTAGCACCACAGACAACGGTTGACAATGTTCTCCTAGCGGCAGACAACAACCTCCCCCCTCTAGAGTAGTCCAAGTGGACCACTGGGAACTCCACCTTGCGCTACTAGAGTCAATGGGAAGGAGATGTCCCTTTTTTGAATGGCAACCTACTAGAATTGATACACTATCCCACAATTGTCTCTCCCTTTCTATCCCTCCCTTTATTAGGTAGGACTTGCTCGGACTCTCAATTGGTTACCACAGCCAGAGAGGATAACAATTGTCAGAGAAACTATTATGTTCTGAGAAGCCCCCAGTACCCCTTTATTTATAGGAGAGGCTAGGGTCAGGGTTCCCAGTCTGTGAGGGAGTCAAAAGGGTCAAAATCACGAATTTATAGAACATACTAATGACAGACCGGTCGGTACACATACCCAACCGATCAGTTTGTGCATGAACCAGTTGGTTCGTGCAGTTTCCTATTCTGAATCTTATTGGTATTCAACGTATGATGGTGATGCAGCCCTATTTTAGGGCTTCATCTTGTGTTATTTTGCTCTTCAATCACATCTATACCTGTTAGATTGCATGTCATTCCCCCTAATATGCTTATTTGTATAAAATGCACTTATGGACATCATTTACGTGTTTTTTAGGCATTTGGACCACACTTGATGGAAGAGAGAGAGAAGGAGTGATCCTAGGGTTCCTCTGCCCTTGGAGAGGCCCAAAGTGAAGTCCAAGGCTCCCTCAACCTACCCTTAGTGGCCGAAGATCATTCGAAGCGAAGATGTCCAAGAAAATCCAAAGATCCAAGTCAAAGTGCTGCCCCAGGACCCAGCACGGCCGTGGTACCACAGAACGACCGTGCTAGGTCACTTAGAAATCGACAGGTTCAACCTCCAAATCAAGCAGAACCCACCACGGTCGTGCAGCACAAAACGGACGTGGCACAACAGAGCACCACGGCCGTGCCCCACAAAATGGCCGTGGCGTAGCAGAGCAAAACGGCCGTGCAGCAGTACCACGACCACATCAACCAGGCCCACCACGGCCGTGGCACACCACCTCCACCACGGCAGTGCTGACCCACCACGGCCGTGGCCGTTTTGACAAAAACCATGTAACTGTGCAATTTAATTCCCACGACCGTGCCCCAGCCACCACGGCTGTGGCCTACCCTGCCCACCACGGCCGTGGTACTCCACAACGGCTGTGCTACTCACAGAATCCAACCATTTTTCCACTGATCTCCCCATTTTGCCCCTAACTTAACCTAGTGCTTCCCCCACACCTATATATACCTAGGTGGCGGCTGGGGCACGAGGTTGGCTACCTTCTACCCCTTCCTAGCTCCCCAAATCGCCACCCACTCCATTCCACTCCATATCCACCTCAAATCCACTCCATTTCACCATTTCCACCACATAACCCCCCATATCTAAGCCTTCCATCCACTTCCCTCCATCATCCCACTCCATTCCATCCAAGGAGAAGAAGGAGGACGTCCTTGCAGTAGCTGGAGGGAGGAGATTCCTCATCTACACCGAGCTCCATGGCTACTTCTTCCTCTATCTCCTTTCTTTTTGCGTTTTCTATGTCTATGAGTAGCTAGGCCCCTTGGGTGGGCTATTTGGGGGAAAATATGTTACTTTGATACCATGTTGGAGGAAAATGACATGTAAACTTTGTAATTTCATTTGTTAATGATTATGTTCTATTTGCATCTCTTTCTCCATGGATTACTTGTTGGTTTGTGTGTGAAATCACCTAGGAATGTAGGCAAATTGGTTATATGTGTGAATTTTGGGATTTGCCCCTAGGTCCAATTCTTGGATCCCTAGGCTGCCTCCCATCTTCCTACATCCTAATCAATCTCCCTAAACCTAAGTGATAGATCTAAGTAGCTAGATTAGATGATTCTAGTGCAATTAGCATGGAGCCTTCTCTAGGCTAGAATGTGGGGGAATTGGGGTCTAAAACCTTAATTTCACCTCCCCATTACTACCCTTGGTCCCTAATTGCCCTAGGAATGCCTAATCTAGAAACCTAAACTTGATTAGACTCTAATTGAATTGAACCTAATCCCTAACCCAATTGAGCCTCGTAAGGGTAGTAGGAGGTGTTAGGGACTAGTTCCCCTATGCACAACCTAGCATATCCATGGCCAGTTAGTAGCTTAGGTTAATTCATTAGACTCTGACTTGTTGTTTGGTTTGGATAATCTAAATGGAATCATAATGTTCATATGTCACCCCCCAACTTAAGTGATAAGTTCATACCCCTAAACAGCCCACACATCTCTTTATTGCTTAAAACCTTAGTTTTGTGCTCGCTTAGCTTAGTTAGCTCTTTTCCTTGCTTAGTTAGATTCTTGCTTTACTCTTGTCTTGTTCATGTCAGTTTATCTCTTTAATTTCTCTGTTTCTCTTCTTGCTTGCTTTAGCGTAATTTGCCCTTTTCATACCTAGCTTAGTCCTTTCTTTCCTGCTTAGTCTTAATCTAGTCTAGGGTTAACATAGATTTCATTCCTGCCTTTAACTGCTTTCTTGTTCATCCTTAGTTAACAATCAAATCAACCTTTAAACCCTTAACCCTAGTCTCCGCAGTAGGAACCTAGCTAAACTAACCTAGCTCTAGTACCCCCTCTTTTCCCTGTGGATCGACCCTATACTTGCCACCTTCCTATACTACGACACGACCTTGTGCACTTGCGGGTGTAGTTGTTTTAGTAGACGTAGGTGTGTTAGTTTAGGTCTTATAAATTTTGAAAGCAAACCCTCATCCCGTGCATTCCGACCTCGTGGGGCGCATCTATTCAATCAAGTAGTGTGTTAGAACCACTATCGGAATCGCACCAATGCACAACATGACATCAATACCAATCCTTGATCTAATCGAATTGACCATTGAATCGGACAGTTCATCTCATGAACCGTTCAGTTGGGACCTATGAACCGGTCATTTCACACCCTGGTTTAGCCATTGATCAGCCTTCAGCCATTGATCAGCCAATGTTGATTCCAATTGACCTGACACTCCAAATGATAATTGAACAAGTCATTTCATAGTCCAATCAGTCAATTTTGAACCATGTTTGTTTAATTGAATACCTACACACCTTTAATAATCAATCTAAACATCATTTATGAATATACTTCTTTAATCCAATTGTATCCAATGTGTGTGACCCTATAGGTCTAAAATTACGTTGACAGTGAATGTCCATAACCAATTATGACATCACAAGCAATGAACGATATCTAGAAACACATCATTGTTACCCAAGTAATTCAAAAAGTTGGAGAACATCCTCAACTTATAATCAATTATTAGTGTTACCGTGATTGTTAGTTCCTTTGTCTCTGATATCCGTATTGAACTCAAGGCATGAAATCGTCATCCTCTCAACATTCAAATCATGTCCCTTAAACTAGAGTAGACTGTATGAGATGCACGTGATTGCACATATATATTACATATCGTGTCACATTAGTATGACCATACATTTGTCAGTCTCACTTATCAAGAGGCCTTGGATATCAGTCTCTTCTAGGAGGGACAAATCCCATCCACATCACTCACATTCTATCCCCATGTGTCACAATGCACCCAAGCACCACCTTTAGGCAATACTTATTCATGATCACAGTGGATGATGTCAAAGTACATGAACAACATGTGACGAATGTAGTGACTTTAGGTCTAAGAACCACAATCGCCACTATCACTATGAGAGATGATTTTGATTACCATTGCATGGTCTTCATGTATCACTCTCACAGTGGGTCTGTCTGATATAATGTTCTCTAACATGTACCTATGTGTTTGACTTGATATCACATATCATGACTAATGAGACTCTATCATCGGTCAACATACACTCTAATCTTGTGTATTAGTGTTGTCTATTTTGCTTCCAAAGTAATATCTAACTAGGGATATAATAAGAATGTATATATTTTTAACATTCATATGATCTCATTGTTCAAGTCGCATACTTGAAGACATACTCCGTCGAGTAACATTCATTCTTTAGACATATACTATGTATGTGTCATCATCTCATGAGTGAGACAAACATAATAGACAATATTACCTTTATTATTATCAAATCAGGTATTTAATGACTCATTCAATCATCCTATGATTGGCTCTATGGCATACATACCAACATGCATGCCATAGTATCACTTATCAAGAGGCCAAGAATCTTGTCCAATTATATAGGAGAAATAAATCCATTCATCACCACTCCTTGACAATGTATATGAGCCATACAACACTTAACATTCATTCTTTAGACATATACTATGTATGTGTCATCATCTCATGAGTGAGACAAACATAATAGACAATATTACCTATATTATTATCAAATAAGGTATTTAATGACTCATTCAATCATCCTATGATTGGCTCTCTGGCATACATACCAACATGCATGCCATAGTATCACTTATCAAGAGGCCAAGAATCTTGTCCAATTATATAGGAGAAATAAATCCATTCATCACCACTCCTTGACAATCTATATGAGCCATACAACAATAATCTTAATATTTATGATACTCTTTCTTCATGGTCATTTTGTCTAGTTTCAAAGTGTGATTTCTTATATGATTAATGTAGTGAACATAGGCATGGGAATTACAAACACCATTTTTATATAGAGAGTTAATTATGATATTCATAGAACACTACATGCATCAAACTTAGGGTAGATATATCCCAAAGAACTTACTCCAAACAAGTACATATGTAAGTGACATAACATTCAATATTTATGACCCATGAGACGTGGCAATCAATCACCAAACATACTAGCACATATGTATACTTGTTTTTCCAAATCCACGGTATTACTTGATTAGGGATGAGATATGATGTTTATTATTCATATCTATATAATCTAATGTCCAAATTCGTGTACTTGAATTTCTATAGAGAGTAACAAAAAATAGGGCCATTATCATGATCATGTAAAATATCATCTAATAAAAAGTGGAGCTCCATTTATTACATTTAAATAAAATTGTGTTAGTACGATCATTCAATAGTCGGATCCAAGGGCATATAGTTACCAACAAAACTTATGGTCATATTGGCACTTCTATAGGTAGGCCATTTGAGATTATTTAAGTCATCTTCTATAATTAGAATAATAATAAGCATAAGTGATTGGACTTCATGTGTGAATGTATGATATCAATATTGTAAATTGACATGGATTCCTTGACCCAAAGAGAGGAGATAAATGAGGCAAGTGGTAACAATTGGACCTCAACCCTGTGTTAGGGAAATGCCCACTTTTTCTTGAAGACCTTATATGTAAGGAGGGAGAAGTTTAAGGTATAAATCCAAGTAGAGAGGGAGCAGGTGTAACGATTATTTAAGGTAGGTAGTAGTTTTTTTCCAAAAAAAAGAGGGAAGATTGGTTTAGTGGAGTCATGTGTTCAACATGTTTAGCTACTTTATAACTTATCAATTTGGCAATCATTTTGTAGTTGTAACTATGTAGGCTAATAAATTAAAAATTCCATGATGTGCCATGTTTGATTTGTTTTTAGGGGATAGGGGATAGATGGATAGTGTTGATGCATGTAATAAGTTATGGGAGCTTAACATATCTCAAATGCTAAGAAAGGGTTGTTAAATGGAACCCCAATAGGTGTTGCAAAAGGACATTTAATGGTTTTGACTTCTAGGTTATTTCTTTACATTCAATAGTTTTAACAAGGCATTGAAAAATCATGACTTTTAAAGTATTTTCACTCCTAATTGACACTACATGGGTATATGATTAATGATATGTTGGATCCACGCCCTATAAGATGATAAGAGATGATTTTGAATGGATGAGTCTCCACGTGATAAGTAATAGTTATATATCATGATGATTCAGTCGCACAAGCCATGTTGATGTATTATGTGGATATGTTCGCGTATTTAAGAATAAGTGAGATATCAGACTAATAAATTAACTCAAATGATTTATATTCATTGTAGAATCATATGAAGAAATTTTAGAACCATTATGATTATTTTGAGTATTTGTAAGATAATTTGGTGATACAAATTGAACTATATGATAATAATGATGAGCTTTCTTTAATAATTTAGCTAATTTGTCAAAATTGTATTCCAATATCACCTTTGTATGATATCTAAATCTTCATATTTAGTCCACATTTAGTGACATTTGGAGTTCTAGTTCAAGAGTTATTATTGACAGAAATGGTATAAAGTCATTGATATGATTAATGATATATATATATAGAGAGACTTAGGATTATTTGATTAATTAACTTTAAATTTCACTTGATGAACATGACAGCTTGGATGAGGATCCAACTTATAGCACATCATCTTCTACATTATTCAAACATGAGGTAGATGAAAGTTTTTGAACCTCAACCTTCCTTAGAAATATTCCTTACCAATCACAAATGGAGCATGATGTAGATCAATGTGCTAGATACATATCTAGAAAAGCTATTGTTTAACCCTTGTTTTGTAGTGACTACCATTTGGCTGAGATATATTTACTCTATTATCACCACTCCCTATCCATAGTCATTTGTGGTAGGAGTCACAAGACTTTGCATTCCTATTCTTAGTGCCTGTGGAATGCTTCATTCCATCATCGAGTAGGTCTAGGGAAATCGATCATCCTGTGAAGCCTCGAGGTGGGGCCTCGATCCCTCATGTTGGTTGGATCTATAATTCTCTCCAGTACTTCAATTCAAATTTGAAATAAATATTTCTGAGTCTACAAACAAAACCTATCTTACAAACCCTGTTTCAAAATTTAAAGAAATCTTAAAAAGATTAAGAAAGCCTTGCATATTTTTAAATCTTGATGAAACTTGCATGAATAATGGTTTTCTTATAAGAAATTAAACTACAAAAGTAAAGTGTTGAAAATAGAAGCATGATACATGGAACTAAACACGTGTACTTCTTCATCGTATTCTTTTGTCAACCCTTTAGGTGTAAAATTATATAGTCAAAACATAATCAAAATTGGCACTGAGTCACCCAAATGCAAAGCTTCAGTTCATGTAGGCATCATCTTCTCATTTAGGGTCCTAGACTAAGACCTTAAACTTGTTGACTAAATTGAACATAACTTGTCTTCTCTTTTGATGATGATAAATATTTCTTCTTTGTTGATTTAATGTGATACTCAAGTGTTTTGAGAACTAAGCACATCTTCAAAAAATCATGGTTGGAGCACTAAATATTTGAATAATTGTTCATATGTGATTTTTTGTACTACAAATGTACAAGTTTTTAGAACTCATGTAAAATCAAGCTATGGACCAACCCCACCTATCCTAAAACCTGTCATATGTCAATACTAAGTGTCTTGGATAGGTGGGTCACACTAGAACAATATTTAGATAGGATTTTCCAATGTTCACACATCTTTTATAGTTTTTTGGTCGAGGCACTTTATGGACTGAGAAACACTTGGTCGAACTTATTGTTGATCGAAAACACCTTCGGTCGACTGACAAAGAGTTATTGTGACACCTTTTCACCAAAAAGGAGTAGTTGTTACACATTTGACCAAGAAGTATCCGTTGGAATCTTTTTCTCCTCGACACATGATCAATCAAGTAATTAGTCGAGCGAGAACACTTTTGGTCAGAAAACTTGTCGATCAAGGAACATTTTGGAAGGAAAATTAACTATGATCAAACTAACACCTTTAATAACTTCATCCCAATGGGTAGTTTATTACTAAGAGCCCTCTAGACACCCCCAAAGTTTTCCTATACACTTATAAATCATTCCTACAAATAGTAGTGGTATTAAAAACCCAATACACACTTGCATACTTGAATACATTACATCTTGTGCAAATGGAGTTGTAGCACCATACTTGTAATCATTCACAACTATCATCTTTGTGTCCTTACTTTAGCTTATCCTACCACCACTCAAACTTGATACATCCTTCGTGGTTTGGTCCATAAGTTTGATTCATAAGGACATTGTTGAGCTTACTTGGTGTATTCTTTTCTCCCATCTTCATTCTACTACTGTGTAACTGCGGTTGGACTATTTCAAGAGGAGAAGGCTATCTAGGTTTCCACAAGAAAAGGTGATCTTCCATTGTCCATCAAAAAAGAGGTGGCAGTCTGGTGTTCTTCCCCATCAGTCGGTGCTCTCTACAATTGTAAAAGAATAGATTTGCTTGGTGCTCTTCTGTGTCTGGTAAAGAAGATGATTTATTTGCAACAATAATTTTGTAATTTATCTTGATAGATAAATTGATAAATTCATTTGTTGCAAATCCTAGTTAGAAATAATTGGGTAGTGGACTGACGTCATAGACAGAACCACTCTAAATCATATTTCAATCTTTGGTTGTTTGCTTATAATTTGTTTGTTAAAATATTCTATAAAGTACTATTCACCCCACCTCTAGATCTTTTCATTTGGTATCAGAGTAGGTCTTTAAAGAGCCTTTATAGGTCTTGAAGACTGAGGGAAGGCATACTTGGAAACCTCAAAATGGAAGGAACACACGTGAACATACCACCAGTGTTTGACGAATCAAACCACACCTACTAGAAGGGGAAGATGCAATTCTATTTTCAAGGAATAAGTTTTAACCTTTGAAAAATGATATCCAAATCTTACTAACTTCCAACTACCAAACTAGAACAATGGTATGTGAAAATGGTAATACAATCGACATTAAATGCAAAAGTTGTAAGCATACTTTATTGTTCTTTACCTCCAAGCAAATTTAATTTTATATCTACTTGTGATACCACTAATGAAATATAGAATAAACTATCAATATGTCATGAGGGTACTACACAAGTAAAGAATACTAAGATTGACATGTTAAAATATAACTTTGTTATTTCGTATGCAACCTAATAAAAGTATTATGGAAATGTATACTAGATTTTCTAACATTATAAACAACCTAAGCGAAGAAGACCAAGTATCCAAGATACTTAGATCATTGCCTACAAGATATAAGTCAGATATTACTGCTATTAAAGAAGCCAACGATGTTACAACACTTAAGATGGGGCAACTCATTGGAAATATAAAAACACATGAGGTTACTCTAGAAGAAGAAAAGATTGAGGCTGAACAACAAAGAGAAAAGAAGAAAGACATCATGCTTAAAGCTACCTCTAAGACATCATCAAGAAATGTTACTCAAGAAAGTAGTGACATAAGCAGCTACGATGAAGAAAATGCTCTAATTGTAAATGGTAAGAAATATAAATGTATTCGGCTTCTAGGTGTTTTGAGTGCAAAAAGAAGGGTCACTTGAAAAGTGAGTGCCCAAAACTTAAGAATAAGAAGCCCTTGTCCAAGAAGAAAGACAAGGGAGAAAAATCTTACACAATTGATTGGGATCAATCAAGCAATGAAAATGGAAGCAGTGAAGGAGAAGAGATAGAATGTTTTATGGCAAAAGAAGATGAAGAAGAAACTGATGAGGTAGATATTTTTGAATTATCAAAAGAAGAATCATTTAGTAGTCTTAAGAAATTAATGCTAAATATATTGAATGCAAGAAACAAAAGAAGAAATTTTCCAAAACCATAAATGAACTCAAAATTGACTTAACCAATTTTTATTCTAAATATGATACTCTAAAATATTTGAATAATGAACTAAAAGAATATATTGAAAGATGTTGAAAGCTATAATGCTAAAGTGTTTGTTCTTGAAAATAATAATAGTCTTCTCTCTCAATAAAAGATTGATATGCTTTCTAAACAAAATGATTGTCAAACTCAACTCATTTTGTGCAATCATGTAGGTTATGATGCTTCGATAAAAGAAAGAGATATTTTACTTTTAAATCTTGCTCAAGTAAACGTAGATGTTACTAAAAAATTTGTTGAAAATGTTGAGTTGCAAAAACAAGTTTCAATATTAATGCAAAGAAACAAAAATCTTGATAATATCTTAGTTAATACTTCTAAACAAATAGGAACAAGAGGTTTAGGATATTTGCCAAAGAATCAACCCTCACATATGCCTAGAACAAAAAAGGCATTTTCTCCAAAGACTAAAACTATATATGTGCCTAAAAATAATGTTGTAGAAAAGAGAAATGAAATACCTAAAACTATATATGTGCCTAAAAATAATGTTGTAGAAAAGAGAAATGAAATACCTAAAACTATATATGTGCCTAAAAATAATGTTGTAGAAAAGAGAAATGAAATATCATGTATTTCATGCCATTGTTGTCAACATTTTGGTCGTTACTCCTTTTCATGTGAATATAGAAACAAAAATAGAAATTGACATGGTTTGAGTCCCTAAAAACCCCAACTTAGAATGAAAGGAACATGTTGAGATTTGACCTTTTTTAATTTGATAAAAATAGTTATGTCATGTCTCAACCTAATTTGATATTTTTTTGCATATCTTTTATTTAAACAATATTGATTTGCATATATTTTAGATTTATTTGTATATCTTATGTAAATTATTAAAATAAAAATGTCTGGAACTACTATCAGTCAATAAAATACTTAGACCGAGAAAAAATCTTGGGTGAAAATCAATTCGACCAAAAAATTGTTAGAAATTAAAATTTGGATATTTTAAATCGTACCTATAGAAATATTTCTGGCTCAACAAATACAAGTTCTATGTATATCTACTTTATTCTACAATAACCATCATGGACTCTACTTATGTACCAAAAACCTTTTCAAAATTACAGGATTGGGTGGTTGACAGTGGATGCTCCAAATATATGACTGGAAACAAAAATGATTTCAATTCACTTGAAAAGAAAAAGGGAGGACCAGTCACATTTGGAGACAACAGAAAAAGAACCATCACTGGAATCGGTAATATCGAAACTAATCTTATAATTAAAAATATATTATTAGTAGATGGCTTGCAACATAATTTCCTAAGTGTTAGTTAATTATGTGATAGTGGTTATGATGTATTTTTTAAATAAAACTTTTTGCAAATTGCTTGAAGAAGACACAAATAATATAGTATATGAAGGAAAAAGAGTAGGCAATCTTTATAGTCTTAGGCCTAAGTCTATGAAATCAATTGTTGATAAATGTCTTATTGTAAATGATGATGCTCAAAATTTATGGCATAGAAGGTTAGGACATTCTAGTAATCATGTTATTAGAAAATTAATTAAACATGATATAGTTCGAGGTTTGCCTAAAATCTCTTTTGAAAATTGTGAACCTTGTACTTTAGGAAAACAAATTAAAACTTCTTTTAAAACAAAACAAATCCTTAGGACATATACACCTCTTGAACTCATACATGCAGACTTGTTTAGATTTATGAGAACACATCTATAGGTGGAAATAAGTATTACTTTGTTATCTTTGATGATTATAGTAAATATATTTGGATACATTTTCTTTCTGGAAAAGATGATACAATTGGACTATTTATTAAGTTTTTCTCAAAAATTGAAAATCAACTTCAAAATAAAATTTACACCATTAGGAGTGATCACGGGGGATAATTTGAAAATCATACCTTTGAATTTTACTCATCTAAAGGATATATTCACAATTTTTTTGCTCCTCACACTCCACAACAAAATGGTATAGTTGAAAGGAAAAATTGTTCTTTGCAAGAAATGGCTAGAACTATGCTTTTAGAACATAATACACCTAAGACATTTTGGATTGAAGTTGTTACTTATGCATGTTATGTTCAAAATAGAATCTCAATTCATCCCCAACTTAAAAAGAATATTATGAAATACTATTTTCTAAGAAACCAAGAGTGGGTTATTTTCATATTTTTGGAACACCATGTTATATTTTAAACACCAAAGATGATAGAGACAAGTTTGATCCTATATTACAATCAAGGTTCTTCTTAGGTTACTCAACCACAAGTAAGGCATATATAATCTTTAATAATGTCTCTAAGATAGTAGAAGAATCAATTCCTTTAACTTTTCATGAAAATCCAGCAAACAATGAAATAGAAAATGATATTCCACCATTAATTGAAGATTTAACCATATCACTTAAAGATGTTGACAATGCTGAAAATAAACAAAGTTAAGACTAAAATGAAGAATTACATAAACCTATTCCAAGAATAATCAAAGACCATCCACAAGATCTTATTATTAGCGATCCTTTTGATAAAATAAAAACTAAATCCTCTTTTAAAAATACAACTAACATTGCCTTTGTATGCATGATTGAACCTAAAAAGGTTGATTAAGCTTTGAAAGATGATTATTAGTTAATTTCTATACAAGAAGAACTGAGCCAATTCACTAAAAATGATGTATGGGATCTAGTTCCTAGACCAAAAGATAAAACCATAAGCAAAACTAAATGGGTATTTCATAAAAAACTAAATGAAGTCGAGGAAGCTGTAAGGAACAAAGTTAGATTGGTTTCTCAAGGGTATAATCAACAAGAAGGAATTGATTTTGATGAAGCATATGCTCCAATAGCTAACTTGAATCAATTCAAATGCTATTAGCTCTAGCTGCACACAAGAACATCAAAGTCTTTTAAATGGATGTTGAAAGTTCATATATAAATGGAATGATTCAAGAAGTTTATGTTGCTCAACCTCTAGTTTTGAAGATCCAAAACATATTGATCATGTCTATAAGTTAAAGAAAGCACTATATGGTTCAAAACAAGCCCCTAGAAATTGGTATGAGCATGTCAAAATTATCTTTTTGAAAATAATTTTTCTATGGGAAAATAAGATCCTACACTATTTATTAAAAGGTATGAATCATATTTTCTTATCATTCAAATATATGTCTATGATATTATTTTTGATGCTTCAAATGAATCACTTTGCACACAATTTAGTGATATTGTGCAAAAGGAATTCGAAATCAGTCTCATGGATGAGTTAACATTTTTATTGGGTTTTCAAATGAAACAAACTCCTCGTTCAACCAATAAAAATATACAAAACAACTCTTAAAATGCTTTAATATGGAAAATTGCAAACATGCATCGACTCCTATGGAAAATTCAACCAAAAAGTGATAAGGATGAAAATGGTGAGCATATGGACAATTTCTTAGATAGAGGTATGATTGGTAGTTTGTTATATTTAACTACATCTAGACTGGATATTATGTTTTCCATTGGTGTATGCACTTGTTTTCAATCCAATCCTCTGAACTCTCACCTAGTTGTTGTTAAGAGAATATTGAGATATCTAGTCAGTATAATTGACTATGGTATCTGGTATCTCAAACATTTGACCTTAAATCCTATATTGGTCTTGATTATGATGGTTTCTACCTTGATTGCAAGAGTACTAATCGTGGTTGTTTCTTTTTCGAAAAATCACTTGTACCTTGATTTATTAAGAAATAGAATATTGTTGCTTTATTTGCCATTGAGGTCAAATACATGGCAGTTTGTTCATGTTATGCACAAGTCTTATGGATGCAACAAGTGCTAAATGATTATGGATTTTCTTTATAATCAACTCTAATTTTTTGCGATAATACTAGTTTCATTAATCTAGAACATAATCCTATTTTACATAGTCATGCTAAACACATTAAAATTTGACATCATTTTCTATGCAATCACATATCTAAAAATAACATTTGTCTTCATCACATTGATGCTGAAAATTAATTAGCTGATATTTTCACAAAACCTCTTTCTTTGGAACAATTTTGAGTTATAAGACACAAATTACATATTATTCCTCTTAAGGACGTATATTTTGATATCTTTTCAAAATGATATTATTTCTTGGTTTTCACATTTGCCATGCATGATTTATCGTGAATTTTATGATTTTATCTTACCAAAATACATCTTGTGACATCTATTTTCAAGTTTTGTGGTGCTTCATGGCTTATCTAAAACCAATATCGGCTTCACAACCCTTATATTTGGTATAGATATTCTCTTGTTATAACTTTTTTTTTGTGCTTTATGGAATCTATACTCATTTCTGGTCTTAACATCCCTTGAAAATGATAGAGATATTATTTTTTAGTAAATTTGACATTTTTTTACTTATCTTTGACTACTATGTCTAAATATGAGGATCATATTTAGGGGGATTATCCCACTAAGGGGGAGTCATCTTATCCTCATAATGTTTACCTTTTTGAGATGACAAAGGGGAGGAAACATTTTTAAGCAAAAAATTACTTCCTTGAGCTTGTCGGTTGAACTTTCACATTTTTACTCTAAGAGACACTATGTCATACATTAATTGTTTCACTTTACTTCGAGAGATGGATGATATGTCCAATACCTCTCAAATGTAAATATGCACAAATTTTGAAGATACTCAAGGAAAAGTTCACTAAGGTATGAATATTTCATTTTGAGTTTTTGCTTATAATTACAAATATTTGCCATCTTCATAAAGAGGGAGATTGTTGATTAAATTGAACATTAGCTTGTCTTCTCTTTCGATGATGATAAATATTTCTTATTTGTGGATTTAACGTGCTACTCAAGTGTTTCAAGAACCTAGTACATCTTGGAAAAATCAATATTGGAACACCAAATAATTGAATAATTGTTCATATATGCTTATGTGTATTGCAAATGTACAAATTTTTAGAATTCATGTAAAGTCAAGCTATGGATCAGTCCCACCTATCCCAAGACCTTTCATATGTCAAAACTAATTATCTTAGATAGGTAGGTCACACTAGAAATCTTTAGATAGGACTTTCCAATGTTTACACATCTTTTATAGTTTTTCAATCAAGACACTTTGTGGACTGAGACACATTTGGTCAAAACTTATTGTTAGTCAGAAACACCTTCAGTCGAATACTTTATCGATCAACGAAGGGTCGTTGTGATACCTTTTGACCAAAAAGAGTCATTGTGACACATTTGACCAAGAAGTAGTCATTGGAAGCTTTTTCACCTAGTCACATGCTCGATCAAGTAATTAGTTGATCCAGAACACTTATGGTTGTAAAACTTTTTGATCAAGGAACATTCTAGAAGGAAAACTTATTACAATCAAACTAGTTGTTGCACCTTAAATAATTTCATCCCAATGGCTAGTTGACCACTAAGAACCCTCTAGACACTCCCCAAAGTTTTCCTATCCACTTTTAAACCATTCCTATAAATAGAAGTGGTCTTGGGACACTCAATAGACACTCACATACTTGAACACATTCCATCTTGAGCAAATGGAGTTGTAGCACCATACTTCCAATCATTCACAGTTGTCATTTTTTTGTCCTTGTCTTAGCTTATCCTACCACCACTCAAACCTGATATATCCTTCATAGTCTGGTCCATAAGTTTGATTCATAAGGACATTGTTGATCTTACTTGATGTATTCTTTTCTCCCATCTTCCATCTGCTATTGTGTAATTGTGGTTGGACTACTTCAAGAGGAGAAGGATCTCTAGGTTTCTGTGAGAGAATGTGTTCTTCCATTGACCATCAAAGAAGAGGTGGCAATCCGGTGTTCTCCCCCATCTATCAGTGCTCTCTACAACTATAAAAGAAGAGGTTTGGTTGGTGCTCTTCTATGGTCGGTAAAGAAGATGGTTTAGTTGAAATAACAATTTTGTAATTTATTTTCAAATATAAATTAATAAAATTATTTATTGCAAATCCTAGCTGGGAACAACTAGGTGGTGGACTCTCATCATAGACGGAACTATTTTAAATCATCTCTCAATCTTTAGTTTCTTTCTTATCACTTTTAATTGTTGAAATATTTTATAAAGCTCTATTCACCCCCTCTAGATATTTTCAAAACACAACTACAAGCCCAATCTTGAGTAGGCATCTAGCCTTTCATTTCATGATTCAAGCTTTCCTTGAGTAGAAAATTCTTTTCATTATATATATGATAAAGTGGGAAACTCTTTTCATGTTTATTGAAACCCTAGTAGGAAAACTTGGATTTTCAATTGGCATTTAAGCCCTAACCCGGGTAGGCAACACCAATATCTTCAATTAAGCATTCAAGCCCTACCCTGAGTATAAAACCTAATCTTTTTACATTTAAGACCTTCATTAGGTACACAAATTTATATTTTTATTTCGTCATTCAAGCCCTACTCTGAGTGGGCAAACATTCACTTTAAGCCTTTCCCTGTGTAGGCACCTCATTTTCATTTTATATTTTTTCCCTACAATGAGTAGGCATCTTGCCTTTTACTCATGCATTTAATCATTACCCTGAGTAGGCTACTCATTCTTTGTTCTCAATATAAGTCTATCCTAAGTAGGCAATCCATTATTTATTATGCAATCAAGTTCTACCCTGAGTAGGCAATCTGTTCTCTTTATCATGCATCTAATCCCTACCTTGAGTAGGAAATCTATTTTATTTATTCTACATTTGCATCCTACCTTGAGTAGGCACCTTAAATTTCATCGTATCACATCATTCCTAATCCTAAATATGGACTTTACATTTCAAAATCCCTATTTGTCATAGGAAACTCAAAGGTCTACCTTTTAGGAACATGAGTCTAGTTCTAAATCATACTACCATCATCTCACTTCGTCCATCGAGTCTTTGTGATTGACCTAACACACTTAGTAGTCAAACTCCAAGATATTATAGAGAGACAATAATATTTTCAAAAACATGTTCTTCAAATATATTTTGTATCAAGACTCATGCTTAAAATAATGTCCATTTATGAATCTCGACCCTTCTTAACTAAAATGTAGGCTAAACTTGGCTCAAGCATGTTGTTCTCACTCGTGCCTCAAACCTTATATTGAGAGGAGTGAAATGTTGACACCCCATTTTTGGTTACACAATAGTCAATCAAGATCGCCCCATCTCTCTAGATAATGATGGAGGTCATCGTGTTTTTTCTACATGTTCCATACTTTCATGCATGTTTATTTATCCATTAACCTATTTCTTGCCAATCTAGGTCTATAAATGAAAGACATCATTTCTCTAGACTTAACTAGAGTTTTGATACTTCACATTGCTACAAGTCTTTTTCATTTAATTTCCCAATTAAGTTCTTCACAAAAATAATATTTAATTCCAATCTTACATTGGAAATCCCATTGCTTTAAATATACAATTTAGTTCTATGTCTTCAATTACACTTCATTCTGGTCAAAGAGAGAGAGAGAGAAATGAAGACTTGTCTCTCAAGTTTTTACCTCTCTTTTCCTTCTTCTTCTTCTTTTTGAATTTTTTATTGATTAAGAATCAATGTCCTACACATAAAAATGAATTCCGATCTGAGATGAATTTGGAATCTTATAGAAAGTCAGAATCTCAAAAAACAAAATTGAGATCTAGTGACATTGGGCGCACACGGTAGATTGTTACAATCTTTCAGGTAGATTGTTACAATCTTTCAGGGTTCCACAAGGAAAAATCACATGTACGACAACTAGTTGCTCTCTACAGAATGTTGCAACCTACGGGGCTAGGATAGTCCAACACATGTTTTTTTGTTTACTATTCATTCTCTAAAGGGGATCTAGCTTGCAAATTTCTTTTCTCAACATTTCACTCTCCAACCCTTGGAATTCATTTATATACATATGCTAAGAGTTTGTACATTCTTATTTTGTCCCTAGTCAGATGTCATTGTGGAAGGTAGATAGACTGCAATGACACACAAGACTAGATTGTGGTGTTGGTTGATGACAAAATCTTGTTAATCATGATATGGAGATATCAAACCAAACACATAGGTACTTGTTAGAGAACAAGTGTACCGGACAGACCCACCGTGAGTTTGACACATGGAACCATAACATGGTAGTCACAGTCAGTTCTCACAGTGATGGTGGTGAGTGTGATTCTTTGACCTGAAATCACTACACTCAACACATGTCGTTGGGTACACTTTGACATCATCAAACGCAGTCCTGAAACATGGGTTGTTATAAAGGTGATGATTGGGTGACTTTGACACATGGGGCTTTTGAGGGGTGAGTGATAGATATGGGATTTGCCCCTCCTGAGGGAGTTTGATATCCATGGCCACTTGATGAGTAGGATTGAGATAGGCGTGCGCACGCATGTGTGAATCAATATGTGATATTGATGTCATACATATCTCCTCCAATCTACTCTGAGATCAAGAAAGTGAATGAACGTTGACAGGATGACTATTCCATGCCTTGAGTTCATTCGGGATATCAGTGACAAAGGAATTATACATTCACTGTAACACCATTCACATATTGTAGGATTGAAAGTTGTTCTCCAACTTTCTATTTCACTTGGGTAGCACTGATGTGTGACTAGGCACCACTCTTTGCTTGTGAAGTCATAAGTGTTATGGACTTTCACTGCCAACGTAAAATGGACCTGCAAGGTCATACACATAGGATTTAACCTAGAAGAGGAGTTTATCCACAAACGATATTTCGATTGATTATTAAAGGAGTTTAGTAGTTCAATTAAACACTCAATCAATTGATAGCTTAATATCATAGTGTTCAAGGTGTTGGACTGATTGAATAGAGTATCGGATTGATTGAAATTGCAATTGACTAATTTGCATAGTCTGCTGCTCCAACCGATCGGCTCATGGGATGAACCGATCGGCTCAGGTTGGTGAACCGATTGGCTCAACTGGTGAGACAATCGGCTCAGGTTGGTGAACCGATCGGCTCAACTGGTGAGATGATCAGTTCATGTATTGATGAGACAATCAGCTCAATTGTTGAACCGGTCGATTCGTGGATCAACTGAGATCGTTTGGAAAGTCAGAAGACTATTTTGCAAATACATTTTTTTTCACTTGAATAAATTCGATTTGGACAAGGATTAATATTTGATTAATTGGAAACAAATATGAAATTCAATTTGAGTTGGATCTGGACCACGAACCGATCGGCTCAGAGCACCAGACGATCGGCTCAGGTCCGAAACGATCGGCTCAGGGTCCGAAACGATCGTTTCAGGGTGTGAAATGATCGGTTCAGCTGACGCAGTTGGTTGTTTTGTGGAAAATCTTGAACCCTTCTACTCCTGTTTTAATCTCGCATTACCCGGGGTAGAGAACCATGTATAGGGGTAGTGGGAGCCTCTCAGAGACACAACTCAGAACACCAGTTGCTCTGCAAAGTTGTCGTTCTCTCTAGTTGTGGTAACCGAGAGAGCCTGAGCAAGTGCTACCCGATAAGGGAGGCACAGCAAGGGAAAGACAACTGTAGAAAAGCGACTAGTGGCCGGAGAGTGTGTCAGTGACTAGTACACCGATAGGAGGGTGCGACTCCTTCTGATTCCTTATGGGATAAGGAGATTGGAGTTCCAGGTGGTCCGTGTAGACTACTGCAGAGGCGGGAGACTTCTGCTGCTCAGAGGACAGTTGTCAATCCCGACAGTCTCGGTGAGACCAGGAGCTACACAGACACCGTCCAAGATTGGAGGTGAAGACCGCACAAGCCGTGAGGTAATGTCGCCGAGCAAGCCTCGGGACAAGGTATGTCTCTACAAACCATATTTCCTACTATATAGACGTTGACACGATTCATTTATTCTGGGTTTGGGAGAAGAAAATTTTTATTTCCGCTGCCTTCTCCGTCTCCCATAAAACCCAACAATTTCCACATCTCACTCCTTTTGCCCAAGATAGATCTCTATCGTGGGAGATCGAGATCCATAATCTACTAGAGTCCTTAATGTTGATGACAAAAGGTTAGATGGTCATCTTAATGCCCCAAGGACTCGCAAACCTTTAATCATTTTTATCACATTGTTTTGTTTCTTGATGCAGAACCCTAATCTGAACCAAAATGTTTTACCAAACTCGAGATTATAAGAGCAATGTTGATTTTTTATGTGACATGGGGGTGCCTAACACCTTCCTTGACTATAGTAGGATTGTCTTATTCCGTCTCATGATCATGTTTTCCTTGTCTTAGGGTGGAGTCAATTTTTAGTGCTTTTCGCATTTTTCCCATCGATTTTCAACATTTGTATATGTTTTGCTTATTTTCCTTGAAAAGTAAGGTGGTGACTCCAAATTCCTTATCTTTTTTCTTTTCTTTTCTTTTCATTGTACAGTGACCATGTAGCTTTACACAAATTTTTCTCACAATTAAAATAATAGGTGAATGAGAATATAAGATAAATATTAATAAAATAATGTGAAGCAAGCAACCGAAATCAATGTCTATATATATATATATATATATATATATATATATATATCAAGGTTAGAAGAGCAAATATCGTTTGCTTTTTAAATAAAATGGTGTGTGTTAATTAGAAATGGTGTACACTATATCAACATTATGTATAAATTGAAGTCTTAAGATACTTCTAAGATGTAATTGAGAATGACAAATTTATACAACCACCCAAAATGTAATGTTAGTTAATATTAAGATGACATTGTAAAAAAGTGTCTTGTACATATGGATGAAAATTTTCATTGAACTTGACGTCATGCCTTTAAAACTCACAATCAAGAATGTAAACATTAGGAAATTATATAGTTTTCAACATATATAACCAACTTTTAGATTCATTACATTTAAAAATATATTTTTTTGAATATGCACAACTAATATCTAGGTAGTATTTTATCCCCTTCCTTCACCTAATCCATATCGGCTATAATTATCTACTTCTATTATCTGAGAATCTTTTCACAATATGAGTCAACAATTTGATTTATTCATACGTATTCATGTTTTTATATTCAACCGTTGCCTTTGTTTCTTTCATATACAAGTACATTTTAAGTATCCTAATTAAACCACTATGTTGTGAAAAAAATTATATTGAGAACGTTTGTGGATGAAACTTTCTAGAATGTCAAACTGATATAAGATGTCATTCACTCATGGTATCAAAAATTTGTCATTGCTAACATTAAAATTATCGTCGTGCATGCATTCAACAATTTGATCTATGTATATCGTACAGAAAAATTTATTTATCTCACTCCTTGCACGTTGAAAAACAAATAAAATCAATAACTTTTTATATATCATTTATAATGTTGCTAATTCGTAGAACATCTCCTACACCAAGACTATATAGAAATGTCTACTAAAAAGCTAATGTCCAAGAACAATGGGATATTTTACATGATTCACCCATTCCGTGTTGGAAAGTAATGAGTGTGTTCATATCGTCTTGTTCACGACTAGTTCATGCACTTATCACTTGATTTCATTGGTGTGTAGTCACTACCAGATCATATTATTTTTTGTTTCTCTTATTTGTTCCATGATTTCTATTGCGGGTACTTCAACTTGATGGCATTTACCACTTGGGAAGTCCATGGATTTGTGTTTGTACAAGAAGCATCAGATTCCACAATGAATGGAGCGACTTTGTACTCCAATAATATTTTACACGACATGTAGCTCTATCTACACTGCGTGTATCATTGACATTGTTCTCTTTAGATGACCAGACGGTGTGTGCCTCAACCGTACGTCATGTACTTTTTCACTATCAAAATTGGTGCATTATCACCCGGCAAGTGTGGTTCTGCGGTCGACTGGGTGGTATCAAAGTAATTTTCGGCTCCAACTTATCGAAGGAAGTGTCAACCGTTCTAGAAGAAGTGCTTGACACTTAAGAACATTTCTCACCCAGAGAATCTCCGCTGCGAGTGAACCATCTTTGCATGCAAGCATACTTTTTAATCACCTCAACACCCAGATTCAGAGTCAATACTTCAGGTGACAATTGTCTTGCATGCAAAGAGGATTCACTGCAGCGAAGATTCTCGTTAAATATCTCTCCTCTGGATCGTCTGCAACTCACCTTTGGAACATCAAACAAGTCCATCTTTGCATGCAAGCATACTTTTTAATCACCTCAACACCCAGATTCAGAGTCAATACTTCAGGTGACTTGTTTGATGTTCCAAAGGTGAGTTGCAGACGATCCAGAGGAGAGATATTTAACGAGAATCTTCGCTGCAGTGAACCCTCTTTGCATGCAAGACAATTGTCATGAACAGCACAAAGGTTGTACTTACAACTATACATTTGTGTTGTGGTCGACTGGGTGGTATCAAAGTAATTTTCGGCTCCAACTTATCGAAGGAAGTGTCAACCGTTCTAGAAGAAGTGCTTGACACTTAAGAACATTTCTCACCCAGAGAATAACATAAAGTGACCAGGGGGCAATTTCGGACGTCCTGGAGTCAGAGGAGATATATTTGACGAGAATCTCCACTGCGAGTGAACCATCTTTGCATGCAAGCATACTTTTTAATCACCTCAACACCCAGATTCAGAGTCAATACTTCAGGTGACTTGTTTGATGTTCCAAAGGTGAGTTGCAGACGATCAACAGGTGTCAAGGCTTCCTCTCTCGCTTCACTTGGTTTTTGGAGTTTGTTTCCATACTTTCTTTATGAGAACTCTATTATTAGCTTTCTCCTTACTTTTCATTATCATGGATGAGTAGTGCTTCTATATTGGGCATGGGGATTAGGTCACATGTTATGTTGTGACCAAAATGAGTAAATTTTGTGATTAATTCAAGTTACTACCATTTTCTATGGTAATTTGGTGTGGAATTCATGTATGCCACATTGCCCAGTTTTTAGTGTGTTTTATGATCTTTTGCATATATTTAAATGATCTTTTAAGAAAAAGAAACATTTACCATAGATTCATTATATGGTTGATTAGTAGTTGGAAAATGTTGGAGTGTTCAATGTTTGCTATTAGAGCCTAATTTGCTATTGAGCACAATAGTGTGAATATAGGGAATTAGTACAATTCTGCACCACTGGGAAGGGTTGGGCACACATTAAGTGTCTTAAAACTTTCACCCTTGCTTATTGCATGCCTTGTTTGATTGTTGCACATCATGTATAGTGAAATCCTAATGCCCAAGATTGCTTATCAATCTTAATTTCCGCTCAAGTGATTGGTACTTACTTTCTTCTGGTGATTAATGTTTTTGTTCTTTTTATTGAATTCATTACCAAATCTCTCTGATAAACCAACCTAAATTGTTTAAAACTATTAGTAATCACAGTTAATGATGAATGTTCTTTTAGGAGACGAACTTTACTTCTTTCAACATCTAAAATTATGAGGCAAACATGATAAGTCGTGAATACAATATTAATACTCATTTTAAAGCAAATAGAAAACTATGTTTTGGAGCTCTAAGGGAGTTGTCTCCCCTTTTGCCTTGCAAAAGAAGTTAATTTCCTTCGAAAGTAGTGATTAAATAAAACTTTGGATACATATTTTTTCCATCAATAAAAATGATGCAAAATAATTGTGATGTAGTGATTTCTTCTCAAAATTATAATGAGGTGGTTACTTCACTCAATCAATCTAAACTTGCAAATATTATATATGTGTCTTTCCACTTAGAGAAAATTGTACTTTTTGTATTTTTAAGTCTTTTATTCAACCCTAAAAGGGGAAACATAAAATATCAAAACATAAATTATTGGCATACATGCATTTTAGATTCACTGATTTTAATTTATAATCAATAAAATAAAATGTTGATACAAAAAGTACATAGCTAACATACATGTACAAATAGTTGTACTTTTTATACCACATTATTTTCTTATTATTTTACTATGTGTTGTTAATGGACTTGAATATTTAAATTATTTTTTGTAAACGCTGCCACATTAAGTCATAATTGTCTGAGTTTTGCGCTTTCTTTCCTTTTCTTGGTTAATCTTGATTCTAAATATGATTCGACGTCTAATAACTATTACATGAGAATCATTCTATATATACATCATGGTATTTTATTCACACATATCCATTTCACCATTTATTTTTTTGATAACATATCCTTTGTCACTATCACGTTAAAGAAGTTGGTAATCATTAACGTTAGAAATATATAAGAAAAACATAGCGCCCATATTTTTAGAATAGATGTCCTTTGTTCATTTTACATGTCGATTGATAAAAATAATTATATCTTATATGACCCATTTCTAAATTTTTTGGCAGTCTCAGGTTAGAGGAACCCTAATATATTACACAAATTAAAATTACATTGATTTCATTTAAATGTTTGAAGTGTATGTTGAATTAAAGTTATGGATGTAAACGGTACGGGTACGGTGTGGGTCTGGCCATACCCATCTAATTTAACGGGTCTGGTTCCGATTCTAGACTCACATAATATAAAACCTAGACCCGCACCATACTCGTACCCGCAATAATAGTGGATATACGGTGCGGGTATGCGAAACACCATATTGTTTATGTAAGAGAAATGACTATGTTATATATACATATTTAATAGAACAAGATATTGTTATTACATAGTGTATTAACATGTAGTAGTTACATTAGACAATGCTATATTTTATACATTAACATTAATTGAGTCATTGTTTACATATTTGTAGTCATGATCATAATGTTTAACTTATGTAGAAAGTAATGTAAATTAGTAGACATTTTGATTTTTAGTTTACATAGGATGTTCATTATTGTAAGTACAATACTTAATTCTTAATTATATGACTAGTCTCAACCTTATTGTGGTTAGAGTAGGAAATAATTTCAAGAATTATATTAGTTAGACTAGTAAAGTATGATATATATAACATATTATTTTAGTAGTTACTTATGTATAGAGGGTACACAAGTCTACCGGGTCTAGGTCCAAGCATACCCTTTATTGGACCCACTTATATGCAGGTCCAAGGGTATACGGGTCCAAGAGTATGCGGGTATAGAAAGTTAGACCCATGACGGTTTTTCTAAGGGTCCATATTTGCAGGTCTGCAGGTCTTCCTGTACCCATTTACAACCCTAATTAAAGTACAAATAGACAATTGGAAGCCCCTGTTTGAGATATAAAGGAGAAATGGTTCAATTGAATATTCCAAATTAACAGAAACTATGAAAAATCATATTACCAATTTAGAATTCCTATATCTTTGGTGGGTTTCCATGTGTAGAAACTCTAAATTAGACAGTGGATCATATGGTAACTGCGACTAACAAACTTAGTATATTGACTAGCTCCTTAGCCAACCGACTAAGCCTAGAAAAAGAATGAGTAGGGTATCTATGGGAGAGGTGACTACTAGATCTTGTCTAAATTGGTCAAATTTACTTGATCGACTAAAAAATCCAGTCAATTGACAAAAGTTGGCCTATTCAAACATATTGACCCTAAAGGAGTCGACTAAGGTTGATCGTTGTTGAGATTGGGTTTGCTACCAAAGAGGGTCATTACCAAACCATTTTTTACTAACTAAGGGTTAGTCAACCGACTACGAGGGTAACGACAACGTTCTTTCATCCAATCACATAAAAATTATTACTTTCAAATTGGAGTATAAAAATCAAATAAGTAAGCTATTTTTTGTACATTGTAAAATTTTCAAATCGTAAAAATAGATCGTGGTTATCCTAGATGCAATTTTTGAAGCAAAAGAAGAATGGTTCAGTCTAGAATCCCAGTCTAGCGTAGATAATTAAATTTTGTTTCATTTATCTTCTTTGTCTAAATCATAAATTAAATTAATGGTAGTAAACAAATCAAGATATTTTTCTTTCCTATGTTGTTTCCATTGTCCTATAGGGCTTGACCTACAAACAAAAAAGCACAAGCAAGGTCTATAAGGAGCTAAATTTGCAGTTTCCTTCCCAAATCAGAGTGAAAAGAGATGGAATTAGCTTCCAACAAGATTTATTGACACTAGGTGAGTTAGAATGTCCCCTAAAATGTAAAATTTTAGTGTTATTTATCTCATTTCAACTTTTGAACTTTTGTTATGTATTAGATTAGTTTAAATGATAGAAATGTGCACAAACAGATCTGTTTCTTTAATCGCATATTGTGAATTTAGATTTTTGTTTTGTGACAATGAAATTTAGATGCATCAAAAATAGGGATTGTCTTGTTGAGTGATGTGATCCATGCATATAGTATATTTTATGTGGTTAACTAACCACAAATCCAATTATATCAAGTTAATAATTATGATTTTGTATAAAGATTGTGAAATGACAAGCTGATTGTATCATAGCATGAAATGAGAAATTTATAATATATAAAAAAAGATGATAAGATGACTTTGAAGTCTCTTTTGAACCTGAATATAACTTGTTAATTTGATAATTATAGTTTCATCTAATGTGTTGTAAATATATTAACCAGAGATGATGTCATATATATGTAAGAAAATATTGAATAGTCTCAATAATGATACTTTGTTTTGCTAATCAAACAAGACATAAAGTATGGAAATTCAAAGTTGACTTAAATAAAAGGAAAGGACCGCACATAGAATCAAGAAAAAATAAAGAAAAAAATTGATACAAAATTCCCTTAGTGTTGCATAATCTAATACAGAAGGCAGCACTGCAATGGAGGAAATAGCCTCCCCACCAGTGGAGTAGTGGGTGGAGGGAGCTAGAGTGTTCATAAGGGAACAAGGAGTGATGTACAGTGTGGATGAGTTTCTAAAATTAAGTATGAAATGGGGAAAATGTAAGAAATGTATCCACAATAATCGAAGAGTCTGATGATACCTGGTTTCATAGATAATTGGTTTCAGATACAATTCTTTTACCACATAGTGAAATATCGTAAAGAAGCTACTATTTTGGGTGTAAATGCCAGAGAACCGAGACACTCCACTTGAGTATCTATATTAGAAGAGGTGTCCAAAATTAACATGTCATCTATTTAGCCATCGAGACCAAAGGTGGCGAACCTCATTGCAGGCCAAGGAATTAATTTACTTGTAACTAAGGTCTTGGTCTCTCTAGGACTTGTAAAATACAATCTAGTTGTGATGTTTTCACATGTCGTAGTATATTATGCGGGCTCAGATGCATCATTAAGCAAAATGATCAAATAGTAAGCATTGAGCCCAATTTCAACAACACTAAGATTTGTTTTGGATATGACAATACGTCAAGCTCATGTTTACGTTGTACATCTATAAGAGAATTGCTTTTGTGTCTATCTTAGAATACACCTATCACGATACAAGTTAATATGATGTATGTCGACACACAAGGAAGGACGCGGTGGGAAGGAAGCAACCCCTGCCTCTGTCTGGCCGATCATTCCGCTGGCATCAATTGTGCAAGTCTAACCATGACTAGTAGAGGTAGGGATGGGCATCAAATTTGGGCAACCTGACCCATTATCCAATATGAACATCACGTCCCAACTCCATTTTCCATAGGTAGCTAGGGCCTAAGATTTTGACCCAGATTTCAAAATCAATCTGGTCATGGCCGAGGTAAACCTAGGTGCAAACCCAAATATCCAAATTCATTGCATTTACATGTATATCTGACCATGCGTTTGTATATAATATGTAACTTCGGTAAGATATATTGGTGAATAAACTTATACAATTACTTTTCATCATAGATAACTTTAGTCAGTCACGTCAATAAATCAAAAAAGGAACAATGTACCAAGTACACATAATTTATATGCATCCATGTGATATTCAACATGTTTGCAACAAAGTACAAGATAATTTAATCTTATAGATCATATATATACTACTCACTTTCAAAAATCATCTCAATCGAACAATTATAGACCATTCATTGAAATAAAATGTACATATTAATGGCAAGTTGCAAAATCTTCATTAATGATTGGAGGATATTTAATTATATCTCATAAATATATGAGACATGGTTGTGACTCTTCAATATGTCTAATCTAGACAATGTTCTTTACATCCATTAGATTTCGTTCATTATTCTGAAGTGTATTTGTTTTACCGATGATACATTAGGTTACATGTACAGGTTGGCAAACATTCCTAAAGCTCTAGTAATAGTTCGTTCTACATATATGTTTGAACAAACATTTATTTTATTATGTAATACGGACCAGCATAAACCCGACTCAAAACACATCTCTATGATGTGGGTCAAGTATGGGCTAAATTTTCAAACATTATCGGTAGCAAAACTCAGCCTACGACCCACTTAATAATATGAGTTTGGACATGGACATGCCCAAACCCAATATGACCGAACTTGATGCTCATCAAGAAGTTGAATTTATTTCACTACACCTAAAGCACACCCCTATATGAAAAGCATTTTAGGTTGACCTAGAGCATGTGAAGATCTAATATACATTTAGAGAGCTTCTTTGTAGTCTATAAACCGTCTAGAGTTGGTCCTTGTTCAGTCTGGATTCCCAAGAATCTTGGAGGGAAATATATATGCACAAGTGTTTAAATTCTTGTAATATGTGTCTATAACTAATCTTGAGGGTTCTAGTGTACAGGTAAATGAGGTAATAATGTTGTAAAGAATTGTATGTTTAAATAAAGTGGCATCATGTTCATGGTATCAAGTTTTTTATGCATCTATTGTTGGTTCAAGTGAATGAGATAGATTTGAATATATACAAAATTTAAAAAAAGTTAAGCACTGTCGGATCAAATTATTTTCATCTCAAGACCGAGTCCTATCTCATAATCTATTGTGGTTATCTCATGATCTAATACATTTTGTCAAATTTGGGTATTATAGTATTATTCCAATACATAAATCCAACGAAGCTTAGATGAGCACTCCCTAGCAGAACCAATCTGCCACTGTAAGAGTCTGCCGAATCTGACTCAATGTATCCAATCCCACAAACTCTACTTCCACTTTATCGTTGTAATCAAAGCCCAAGTGGAGCAAGTTCCATATGTAATGCTCTCACAACCAACCTACTTTAGTTGTTGACCATCTTACCTAAGAACCGTGTAATATCGTTTGTGGCAACTACTACCCTGATAAGGTGAGCCAAAAAATTCATGGATCCCAATCATTTACGATAGAACCAACCCCCCCCCCCCACACACACACACACACACATTTGAGTCCCCCATATAGCAAGATGTCTAATCTAAATGGAGTAAGGCACCAGCTATTTTGCCATGCCGACCACATGTTGCAGTTATACACCTCTTCTAAATATAAAGCTCTATCTAGACCATTTATGAAGATGCATATTCTATGTAGTTTTATGAAGGATTGACAATTCTTTAACATACATTGATGTGATCAGCTCATTTATTAAGACATGTATTCTTGGTTTACCTCGTTGAAGGATTGGCAATCTCTGGTTACAACATCTCGTATTGTGTTTCAACAACTTAAAAATGGAATAAAAACATTAGTCAGTGTTGACCTTGTTATTAAGGTTGTAAATTTGTGTCCTGAAAGACAAACCTTTTAAGTTTAGAAAATCACAATCTAATTGGTTTTATATTTGAGAATTTGTATTACAAAATAAAATTGAGTCCAGGATTAATTGACAATAATGGACATGCAGGTTCTAACACCCATCAGAATCGATATATATCCTAAATTATTGATACTCTTTCACTAATTTAAAATTAATTAACACTTTAAGATCATATAGTTATAATAGCATGCACATAGTTCGTGGTTTAATATTCATCTAGAAATTTGCAAACTCCCAAATCAGTTTTCAAATTAGACACTACACGATTAGGTTATTTCCAAATCTAGTACATTGCAAATAGATTAGGTCCAGGTCACTTCAAAACATAATGTGCAGCTCCACATTCCACATTGGTAATAGACGAATGCCACCTCCTGTTTCAAGTGGCACTGTACCAAATAACAGGAAAAACGCACCAAAGAAAGCCAGTACATGCAGCTTTCTGTGGCAATGGTACCATGTAGCTACAGAAAGGGCTGTCAGATAAGAATGGGTCCAGCAGCTCGAAATGTAAAGCTCGACACTTCTTTTCATTTATAGGATACTAGATTAATGTAGGACAGCCGGACGAGGTTTTAAAGAATAAAAACAACACACAGATAATTACTTTTATCAGAAGATTAAAAAACGATGCTGCAATAGCATATTTTAGTTGTTTCCAGAAATAAATAGCTTATCTGGTAAAAGAAAATCAAAAGACCAAGTGACAAAACTCACTGCGATTGATTAAACTATATTATCAGATTGAGAATTAGAAAAATGAAGCTTTCGAGAAGACATTACTCGAGAACTTAGAATTACAGCTAAGCCAAACTGAAACACAAACAAATCAGATGAGTCATGAACATATTCAAAATTCACTTATAATAAAATATTTAAGCTTTCTTAGTGACAAATTGCTACATCCGTTATATATGACAAGAACTCACTAATCACGCTCGAGCAACTTTTAAAGCTCGAGTAAGATCAATAGGTGAAGATAAGATCTATATTCCCATCAACAAAACAATGGGAAGAAAGCACCAAAGGAGAGCCAAACCTGCATAATTTGGTTGTGATTAAACTCGTGAATGTCCACCAACAGCAGAATTTGCATAACTACTAAGGTCATTTTTCAACAGCATCGTGTCCTTATTGTAACTGCTGTACACCGTTTGACTAGATATGATACATACACAAATGTCTCAAACCGTGGTAATAGTACAACTTGAATAAAAGTGGTTTCCAACTCAAAACGGGGTACATCAATAACAAATCCACAACTGGGAGCACCAGAACAGATTTCATATAGCCATCGACCAATCCACAGGGAGCATTCGCAATGATAGTACAAAATCCTGAAAATTTCTGATATTAATAAGAACCAGTAAGCATCTTCACAATTAATTAACCAATTTGGCACTGAAGAGAGCACTGATGCAAATGTAGATGCATCTATTATGGACTATCGCTCAAAATTAGAACAAAACCAAATATAAGGCAGTTTCAGACTTTTCAGGTAGAAAGCCTCCGGTGATGTAGGGGCAATAGAAACGATTGAGAGATAAACGAGTAGGTGGAATGGGATAGCACTGGCAGAATGATTAGCTCCTCTCCAGATATGAATCCAGATGAGCATAAAGGGTATACGAGGCCACTCATGGCAGTACAGTACAAAACTGGATCGCTTGGTGTGGCATGACATGACGAGAGAATATCCTCTAGATGTGGTTAACAAAATATATGACAGAAGGTAAGCATAAAGTATGCGACTATGTTCATCAACAGAAAAGGCACACTTGGGGAGAAATGCACAGCGGAAGCTAGGGTGGATTTTGTCAGTTTTGCATTAACTGGTGATCTTCAGCTTTAGAATTAGGTTTTAATTACATATATCTTATCTGGGAATGGATAAAGCCACTTTATCCTTCGACAAGAAACTACACGAGTATAATTTTAGAGGGAATATTCCTTAGCATTATGGGTAAAGTTATTATAGTTTATGGGTTATTGCAAAACTATCATCAGATAAAAGTGAGTAGAGTGAGAGGATACAATTCTTTTCTTCTTTTTTGACGGTAGGATACGATTATAATCATTCATAAATCCAAACTGCAGTCAAACATACCAAAACATTTATTCTATCCCAGACGAAGACATTTCAAAGATCAATCTGAATGCTGTGACCTGCTGTCGTTGACCCTCGTCTCATCTCTTTATAGAACCATATAGAATAGCTTGATCAATCAAATACAGCAGGATTCCTCCATTAAGTGTTATTCTAGTAATGATCTTTTTCCCTTTGTTGTCTACACTTTTGTGAAGGCATTTTTGTAATTTGTTTCTTAATAATAAGTAGAATGGAACGAAAAAAATTGGTCACCCATAGGATGGGCAATTAGTTAACTGTAATTCCCATTTTCCCTCATTTTCAACCTCGGACCCCTCCCCTAAAATGCTCCCTTCTAATCACTCCACCGCCTAGAAACAAATGATTCATATTGGGAAGTAAGTCATGATGTTGGAGGCTTGTCTCAGGGTGTTCACTGGCATTCTGCAACTCTTGTGGCGTCAAGGTAAAACTAACTAGGCGGAAATGGCCCATCGGACTGCACAAGGTATACCAATTAAGTGACCCGGGTTTGATTCCGAGAAAATACCATCGACGATTTACCTCTTCGTCGCTCATCCCGTGGTTTGGGTGGTCTTTGCCTTCTCTTACTCCAAAAATCAATAGAAAAATGAAGGGATAGAACTTGGACATAAAGTGGGGGCAATGCTCACATGCCCTGTCTGGGCATTAAGTCGGGAAACAAGCTGTGAGGGAACTTAAGCAACACCACCATACTTGTTGAAGGCGGCAAGCTGCAAAGGTTGGGATCCTTGATGCATTGGTGGACCTAAGCACCTTAATATACATATTTATAGTGACACTAGAATATGTTTGGAGTGTACAGATCACGTTGTACGTTCCAAGTATTGTTTACATATTAAGAGTGGATTTTAGAAGAATCCAAACAATTGATCCTCATTATTATATTATAAATAAAATACACAAAATTTGAGCTCATTTTGATGTTTGTAACGCATTGGTAGACCTAAGCACCTTAATATACATATTTATAGTGACGCTAGAATATGCTCTGAGTATACAGATCACGTTGTACGCTCAAGTATTGTTTACATATCAAGAGCGGATTTTAGAAGAATACAAACCATTGATCTTCATTATTATATTATAAATAAATTACAGAAAATTTGAGCTCATTTTGATGTTTGTAACGCAGTCATTCAACAACGCACATAAATTTTCTTAAGTGCATCCTTTTTGTGACCTTTAGATGCATGACCTGGAGCTCAACTTTAATTCACGTGATACTTAAAGAAGATCTATGGTTTGGAATTTTAATATAACAGTTGGATGATACAATATGACTTGAGTGTATTGCGTTACCCATACATTCATGTGTGTGTGTGTATAGAAAGAGAGAGTCACGTTATGATTCCGTTGAGTGTATTGATCACCCTGTACGCTCAAATGGTCTTTAATCCAAGCCGTTGATATAATTGTTATAATAAATCTGGGCTACATGCAAAAATTGAGCTCATTTGCATGCTTGAAAGTCACTTATTCATAAACAAAAAAATCGATGTACATAATTAATTTAAAGTGTATCATTTATGTGGTCTTTAGAAGCCCTCCCTCCCTTAATTAATTTCAAGTGTATCATTTATGTTGTCTTTAGAAGCCCTCCCTCCCTCTGTGTGTGTGTGTGTCCTCCCTCCCCCTCCCTCCCTCTCTCTCTCTCTCTGCGCGTGAGTGTGTGTGTGTGTCACTTGCATATATGTATATCTTATGGATACATATAAGATATTATAATACAAAATATGGTTAAATACATGCATTCACATAGTACATGCATTCACAATATGGATATATATAAAGTCATAAAATATAGCAAAGCCCTTAACATGGAACTTGAGTTCAACTCATAAGCTAAGGCAACACTAAGCAGAAGGGTTTATCCTTTTCTGTTGTTCCCATAAAAGTGTACATCTATAAACATTTGATTTGGTTAACACTACTACGAAAAAAGCACTAAATCGTGTATATATTATAGCCAACATATATTTTAAAGAATTTATAGTTCCTAGAATAGTTAACAAGGGCCCTAATATAGGTATAATGAAATTTTATATTGCAATCAAAGTTTTATAGAATAACAGAATATTCACATTTACATAGGCAGCCAAGCTTTTTATTGTTTCAGTCATTGTCGCCCATACAAGGTTTATATGCATGTATTTTAAATATGCATTTGAGGTTTCAATGACATGCAAAGTGGCTCTAATTAAACTATTACAATATTCTATATTGCAATTAAAGCCCTAAAAAAATAATTAAGTCGTTAACATGGAGGTTGGCTTAAAAATACAAGCTATGGCGTATTAGAAAATTGGACATTAAGGGAATAGATTTCAATCCTAAAATACTGGTATTTAGATATCTAGATCTACACCATGGTTTTAAAAAAGGCACCTCGAGGCTTAAGAGCACCTCGATTCGAGACGAGACAGTCTCTGGTAAGCCTCAGTCTGCCAATGAGATGCGTTTGTCTCAGTTTGTGTGAGGCGCATCAAGGCGCTGAGCCTCAGGCTCTTGTGTCTAAAAAAAACTAGATTATCCTATTTTGGGATTAATAGGGCCAAATTAACCCAAATTGTATGAATATCAGTGTTTCAAAAAGCGGTATGCGTTATGCGTTCGGAGAGGTCACCTTGTAGAGTATATGCGGTATGCGGGAGTATATGCGGAAGTATATGCGGTTTTGGATTTTTTTAATTAATTATTATATATATATATATATTAATCATGATTTACATATTTAATTTGTGCAATTGTGTATCTAAATAGTACAATTACAAGAATAATGGATGCAATTATGCAAATATGCAATCATCACAACTTAAATAAATACAAACATGCACTATAATCTAAATTTAAACAAATATAAATGAATGTAAATGTATAAAAGAAGAAATCAGAATATATCTAACTAAAAATCGGGGTATAATCGGCCTTGTATGCGGCCGTACAACCGATTATGCGGCTTGGACCGCTTTTTGGACCGATTTTCATTATGCGTTTTTTTGGAGGTCCGCACCTTGTATGCGGCCGCTTATGCGGGCGCATACACCGATTTTTAAAACACTGATCTATATGTATGTGTATTTGTAATAGCATATTTGTATCTATCTATCTATCTATCTACCAAATGTGTTGCGTATGAACTATTCACAAGATGTTTAAGAAGATCAACGGATTAGGTTTTTGAAAAAAAAATATTGCATCATGAAAAACTACTTGAGTGTATTCTGCTCTGAATACACTCGAGTGTATTCTAGCATGACTCTATATATATATACACACACAGACACACACACATGTATATTGATATGTAAATCTATATATATATATATATATAGAGAGAGAGAGAGAGTCAGGCTAGAATACATTCGAGTGTACAGATCACGTTGTACACCCCAATGGTGTTTGCCTATCTACACCATGTTTTTCCAAAATCTAATCCATTGATCTTCATGGTTACAATAATAACAGACCACATACAAAATTTGAGCTCATTTGGATGAGTGTAAGTCATTCATCCAAGGACAACGAAATCGACACACAAAACTAATTTGAAATGCATGATTTTTGCCTCCTTTAGATGCACGACCTATAAGTGTCCAAATGAGTTGAAATTTGTTATATAATATGTTCTTATGATATTTAAGAAGATCAACGGTTTAGATTTTTCAAAAAGTTACCGCATCTTTAAAAATGATTGTGTATGGTGCCTCTGGTACACTCGAGTGTACACTAGCCTGACTTTATATATATAGAGAGAGACAGTCAGGCTAGAATACACTCGAGTGTATTCGGAGCAGAATACACTCAAGTAGATTTTCATGATGCAATATTTTTTTAGAAATCTAATCTGTTGATCTTCTTAAGCATCTTGTAAATAGCTCATATATAAAATTTGAGCCCATTTGGAAATTTATAGGTCATGTTATGAAGACACAAAAATTATGCATTTCAAATTAGTTTTGTGCGTCGATTTTGTTGCCCTCGGATGAGTGACTTACACTCATCCAAATGGGCTCAATGACAATGAAGATCAATGGTTTACATTTTACAAAAAATAGTCTTGATATGCAAACACAAATTGAGTGTAGCGTGCGATCTATACACTCGAGTGTATTCTAGTCTGACTTATATATATATATATATATATATATATATATATAGAGAGAGAGAGAGAGAGAGAGAGAGAAAGTCAAGGCTAGTGTACACTCGAGTGTACCGGAGGCACCGTACACCTCAGTCATTTTTGAAGATGCAATAAATTTTTGAAAAATCTAAACCGTTGATCTTCTTAATTATCATAAGAACATACTATATAATAAATTTTTGCTCATTTGGACACTTATAGGTCGTGCATTTAAAGGAGGCAAAAATCATGTATTTCAAATTAGTTTTGTACGTCGATTTTGTTGTTCTTGGATGAGTGACTTACACTCATCCAAATGAGCTCAAATTTTGTATGTGATCTATTATTATTGTAACCATAAATATCAATGGATTAGATTTTGGAAAAACATGGTCTAGATAGGTAAACACCATTGGGGTGTATGGCGTGATCTGTACACTCGGGTGTATTCTAGCCTGACTCATATATATATATATATATATATATATATATATATATATTTATTTATTTATATTTATATATATATATATGTGTGTGCCTCGGTACAATCGGAGGATTACGCCTTGACTGCCTCAAGTCTTACGCCTCGCCTCGCTGAGACGAAAACGCCTCGATGCTCCTCACACACTTTAAAACCTTAGTCTACGCCTGACTGAACCTTTAGTTTAAGCCCCACATAATTATGAACTCTCTCTCTCTCTCTCTCTTCAAATATGTTGTTTTGTGTTATGTTTTCTTTGTAAATCCAAAATACATTTGTCCCTCAGTGAATTAGCCCGTCTCTTTTGGGTAACTCTCAAGTAAAAAGGACAAGACATAAATCGCATCAAGATTTTAGCAGGAGTCATTATGTAACATCCAGCATATTGCTTACTAATTTTCTTCAAGATGTTATTGTCCTATTCCTAGCCACATATCTAATGCACCAGTCATGTAATAACCATATCCATGGAAAAGAACGACTGAGATGGTAGAATTATGCATAAGCTTCATTATCAGGCAGGTATTTTAAGAATAAGATATCATACAAGCATGCAAGGCCAAATCTCTAACCATTGTAGATAAAAAATATATATATTGCTTATTGTTTATGTGATATTGTGATCAATCACCATTTCTCCTAATAAGTTTGGGTGCCCATCTGCAATCTTCCGTTTTCTCCAATCAGTTCAGTTTCATGGCAATACAGTGTCTGTCGCAACCTTAGTTTCGATGTTCATTGAAGATGTCCTATTAGGCCGTTGGAATAAATGTGAACATTAATATCTGTTGTGGAGCAGTGAATTGAAAAACGGCCTGAGCAGCCGATTAAACGGCCGATTAATCAGCCCAGCACCCAGGCCGTTTAAATTTTGCCAAAATCGTCGATTAATCGTTTTTGTAATTAATCGGCCGTTTTTTCCCGCTTTTCCCCCGTTTTTTGCCCCTTTTTCCCGCTTTTTGGCCTTTTTTGTCCTTTTTTAAAAAAAATTTGATGTACACCTGTATTTTTATATAAACTATATGGTCCTAAGTATTATTGACTACAATATATTAAACTTATATACATCAAATATCCTATTATAAGCCTAGTTCTAATATAGAATGCATAATTTGTATGCAAGTTGGGATAATAGGGTACTGCTGTAAAGTGTAATTTATACAAGTAAAACATGTAACTATTATCTAATTTTAGAATGCATACTTTAGTTAAATGTACTGCTGAAATGTATGACTAATTGATGATATGCACATATAACAATAAGTTAGAAAGGAATCCAATAATTAGTCTATTGTTTACTGCTTAGCTATGTAAACATGTGATGCAAAAAAAATTCTGTAATTATTGTCTTATAGCTATCTTATAAACTATTTGGGTGTTTTGTATTGTTGGGTAGAGTGTTTAGAATCTTTAGATGTATATAAAAGTTCCAAAAAGTATTAGTATTTATATACATATATATGTAATTTTGTATAAAATTATATAGGAAATTAAAATCCGTTTTTTCAAAAATTGGCCGCTTACCGTTTAACCAGTTACAAGGTGCTGTCCGCACGGTTACCGCTTGACGTTTTTTAAAACACTGTTGTGGAGATTAGGCTTCTGGTAGTTGTGTAGGCTTTGTTGTGGCAGAAGAGGTGTACAGCAAGCTTTCTATTGATGGAATTGGATGTTGACACACTAGAGGAGTTCACATGTGGAGGTGTTTCACAACAATGTGGTCACGTCATCGCTTGGTCCACGGCCCAGTGAGCAATGGTGGGGTTACAGTAGAGGGATGGGCTGGGGCTAGCAAAGGTAGAGTCAAGCAACTTTGGTAGATCATGAATGTGGACAGGCCCTGGGGCTTTTGTGCTTTGTGGGTGGGTGTGGTGGTGGCCATATTTGTTGCAATATGCAATCCCACAAGTGAAAAAGGTGAGCAATAGTGGGATTATAAGTGGGGTTGGTGTTGCTGTAAGGAAGCCGGTCAACTCATGACATGTTGCCCTGGAGAGGAAGGGGCAGCCGTTAGCGACTCGGCAAGAGAGACAACAATGACATGGAAGGATAATGTTGTTGTTGCGCCTATGTCTGCGAGTCATTTGATGCTAATTGTCAAATAGAACAAACAAAATAAAGGGTTTTGATATTTCAATTTGAGGGGAAAATGATGGAAGAAGATAACAGAGAACTAGTAACATGGAAGTTGTTGGTCTTTGATACAAATTGATGGGTAACAATATCCTAGAAGAGGAGGTTAACATTTGCGCAGGGCTAGCTTGTCTGCAAGTCATTTGATGCTGATTGTCAAATAGAACAAACAAAATAAAGGGTTTTGATATTTCAATTTGAGCGGAAAATGATGGAAGAAGATAAAAGAGAACTCGTAACATGGAAGTTGTTGTTCTTTGATACGAATTGATGGGTAACAATATCCTAGAACAGGAGTATAACATTTGCACAGGGCTAGCATGCAAAACAAAAAAATCATTCACAGTGAAATAAAAAACGGCCAGGCGGGCCGCTTAAGCGTCCATGACCCCCAGCTGCTTAATTTTGCCATTAATCGCCCGCGTAATCATTTTGAACAAAATCGCCCACTTTTTGCCCGCCTCACCCGCTTTTTTCCCGCTTTTGTTTAAAAATCCTAATGTAAGCATCTAACATTAATTAATTACATAGCCAAGTAGTATTGACTATAATATACGAAACTTGAATACATTAAATGTTCTATGATATAGCTAGTCCTAATTTAGAATGCATACTTTGTGTGTAAGCTGTAATAATTGGGTACTGCTGTAATGCATCTAAGTAAATATCCTATTGCTCTATTATACTAGTAATGCATGATTAGTTTTACTGATTTCCTTGCTGCTTTCAGTGATTAATGATTGGTACTGCTGGTTAGTATTACTTTAGTGATTACTTTAATTCAATAATTCATAGTTTGTTATATACAATTACTGATCTGCTTGCTGATTTTAGTGATTAGAGATGTTGATTAATAGTAAGTATTGATGAATACTTAGTTAATTACTGATTTGCTGATTAGATATGTATAGAAGTTCCTTATAAATATATTTTTTATATACACATACATGTAATTTTGTATAAAAATATATAAAATTTAGACACCCGCTTTTTCAAAAATCGCCCGCCTACCGCTTAATCAGTTACAGGGTGCCGTCCGCACGCCTCCCACTTCCCGCTTTCTAATACATTGATCATTCATCACAATCAATCAAAAATATGTCTAAAACCCCCGATTTTGTTGACATAAAGGGAAGATCCCTGACACAGAGAAGAGCATAACCTCAATTCCACTCAACATCCTAGTTTGACTTGAACTCCAATATTCAGATAAATTAATAAACGATCTTGACTAGTAAGAAACCCTGTCAAATAATTAATCCTACCAAAACAAAGTACAACAGGAACCAATGTGTAATAGGGAATTTAATAACTAAAGTCCAACCTAACTAACTTATCTAATAATTGGAGCAATCTTCATTTCATTTAGATTCCAATCATCAAGTATACATTTTGACTAATTTAAATTAAGCGGCAGATAATGTGGGACTAAACCATAAGGCTTAACGGAAACATAAAATTGAAAGAAACGACGCCTATATAATGAGATAGCATATCTTCGTCCTAAAGCATTCACCCTACTCAAATTAATCTTGTGATGATGTAAACGAAAATTTGTTAATAGTTAGGTTCTTTTTTACCCCTATCGCTAGCTTCAATTGGTTTGCTTTGACCGCTCAATCTAATCTTTTATCTAATAGATATTTGAAATTTATTCTTCTGTAATTAGAGCTCCATTATGTTGTGCCGCTACTAAAATCACAAAAACAAATACAGAATGCAAGATTCATCAACCCAGTTAAGAAATTGGGATTTCAAAATGCTGCAAAAAATCATGAAATTTCTTGGTTGGAGTGTTATCAACTAATTCGGATAGCATTGAATAAATGAGACGTTGATGAAATGAAAACCATGTTGAAGTAACAGCATATAAAAGCAAATATTTTAGTGCTATGGCTAGCATTCAAAAATTATAACAAAGACGAATGTATTGTACCATTTAGCAACCTCTTAGACTATATGATGCCCCTACAACTGAAATCAGAAAATTGAAACAAGGACCCAATTGTAGTGAAAAAGATATCATAACTCAAAAGTTTTACAACCAAAACACCATTGATGAGATTTGTTAAGGCCAAGGGATGTGAAATGTTGATATGTTATCGTAGATGTAGACAGATATAACTGCAAAGTGAGAGCTAAATCACTAACATGAATATTTCATATAAAAAAATTACAATAAATGAATCATTAATATTGTATTGTATATAGGCCATTCATTAACTACCCATGCCAGTAACTAAGGTTAGTTACCCGTGCGTCTGTTTTGTGATACGAAGGCACATATTTATAATGAGATAAACAACGTTGTAATGAGAGATTTTGAATCTCTACATCTCAATCAGAATATGACCCATGATAGAGCTGAATGGAAACGAAGGATCCATGTAGCCGACCCCAACATAGTTGGGATTGAGGCTTAGATGATGATGATGATGATGAAACAACGTTGTAATGAGATGACCAAAATTGTAATGCAAAAACTCGTTTTGTAATACTACAGAAACTGCTACTATAAATATCATTTTTACTGTATCCAGAGGGAAAATACAAATTCACGCCGTATTTAGAAAACGAGTATTTGTATTACAATTTTGATTCTCATTACAATTAGGTACATTCCTATTACAAAACAGATCCTACAAATTCACGCCGTATTTACAAAACGAGTATTTGTATTACAATTTTGATTGTCTCATTACAATTAGGTACATTCCTATTACAAAATAGATCCACGGGTAATGAAAGTTAGTTACCCGCGCGGGCAGTGAATATATACCATATATATATATATATATATATATATATATATATATATATATATATATATATATATATATATATATATATATACCATATAAATATATATATATATATATATAGAGAGAGAGAGAGAGAGTCAGGCTAGAATACACTCGAGTGTATTCAGAGCAGAATAGACTCAAGTAGCTTTTCATGATGCAATATTTTTTTCAAAAATCTAATCCGTTGATCTTCTTAAACATCTTGTGAATAGCTCATACGCACAATTTGAGCACATTTGGACATTTATAGGTCATGTTATAAAGACCGCAAAAATTATACATTTCAAATTAGTTTCACGCATCGATTTTGTTGCCCTTGGATGAGTGACTTACACTCATCCAAATGGGCTCAAAATTTGTATTTAACCTAGTTATAGTATGACGGTGAAGATCAATGTTTTACATTTTGCAAAAATAGTCTTGATATGCAAACATACTTGAGTGTATTCGTGTGATCTGTACACTCGAGTGTATTCTAGCCTGACTCTATATATATATATATATACCCATATGTCAGCCCAGAATTCAATATGGAACGTTAAAAATTATTCTATTACCACGGGCAATCCGTAAGTCCGATGAATATGGAACCTTTTGGGTAGGTAAATACAATGATATATTTTCAATCCATATGGTTGGATTAGAAAAAATGGATCATCATTGGGATTTATTCAAAGGGCTCTCATGCTCTCACCATCTTAGGGCTCTCACTGGATCATTCTTCTATATATATATATATATATATATATATATATATAACCTATATACCTGTATATATATATATAGGTATATCTATATATATATAGGTATATCTACATCTATATATAGGTATATCTATATATATAGGTATATATATATATATATCTATATATATATACATATATATATAGGTATATCTATATATATATATAGTTATATCTATATATATAGGTATGTCTATATAAACATATACCTATATATATCTATATATATATGTATATCTATATATACATATACCTATTTATATCTATATATAGGTATATCTATATATATACATATATATAGGTATATCTAAATATATATAAGGGTATATATATATATATACACACACACCCATATATATATATATATATATATATATATATATATGGGTGTATGTATATATATATATATATAGGTATATATATATATAGGTATATCTATATATACATATATATAGGTATATCTAAATATATATAAGGGTATATATATATATACACACACACCCATATATATATATATATATATATATATATATGTTTGTGTGTATATATATACATATATATATATATATGTGTGTATATATATACATATATATATATATATATGTGTGTGTGTATATATACATATATTTATATATATATATGTGTGTATATATATACATATATATATATGTGTGTGTGTATATATACATATATATATATACACCCATATATATATATATAGAGAGAGAGAGTCAGGCTAGTGTACACTCGAGTGTACCGGAGGCACTGTACACCTCAGTCATTTTTAAAGATGCAGTAATTTTTTGAAAATTCTAAACTGTTGATCTTCTTAAATATCTTAAGAACATACTATATAATAAATTTTAGCTCATTTTGATACTTCTAGGTCATGCAAAACAGTAATAGGGCCAAATTAACCCAAATTTACAATTTTAGCCTCAGGCTCTTGTGTCTAAAAAAAACTAGATTATCCTATTTTGGGATTAATAGGGCCAAATTAACCCAAATTGTATGAATAATTGGGATCCATTGAGAATTTAGACACCCTTATATCTTTCTGGTCATTACGGTCATTACCCGTGTTACTTTCCTTGTAATCTCATTTATGTGTTTCTTGCTTTATTTGCTTACGTATTTACTTAATTGATAAGGTTGGTATATTCGACTAAACTTGTTTATAAAGTGATATTCATCCTCCAGACTGGAGACCATCCGAATGCCAGAATAGCACAGTCGAACTCGAACACAACATAATTGGTCATATTCGCCACGTTTGAAGTTTGTCCAATGTGCAGCCGTCTTCTGTGTCCTACACAAACAACACATGAGCCGCAAGGGAGAAGTGTTTGAACCTCCTAGTTCAAATTAGTGTCATGCAGGTCTAGAGATTATTTCAAGAACAGTAAAGGACTAAATGCCATAACAAAGCAATAACATTTATTGAAGCCACAGAATAGTTATAAAGAAATAGTAGAATGATGGCTCTCTGTTTACATAATAATGAAGGCCCATGAAGGTTGACATCATGCACAAAGAAAATTCAAGATCTCTATATATAATGAAGAATATGTTTAAAAAGGTTTTGACCTTATTGTGAATTGGACTAGGGCTGTAAATGGGTACGGGTACCCCGCGGACCCACAAATCCGGACCCTTTAAAAACCCGTCACGGGTCTAAATTTTTGTACCCGCATACCCGTTGACCCGCATATATGCGGGTCCACTAATGGGTATGCTTGGACCTAGACCCGCTAGACCCACGTACCCTCTTTACGTAAATAACTATGTAAATAATATTTTATTTATATCATACTTTATTAGTCCAATTAATACAATACTTGAGATTGTCATACTATAATTATAATAAGGTTGAGACTAGTTATCTAATTGACAATTAATTATTCTAATTACAATCATGAACAACATATGTAAACTTAAAATCAAATAGTAGCATTATATGCTACATTATTAAAACTCTATGACGATGACTACAAATATGTAAACAATTAACTCAGCTAATCTTCAATATACAAAGTATTACATTATCTAGTATAACTCTATCATGTTAACATCCTACACAATAGCAATATCTAATTGTATTATAATATATAGAACATATTTATAAATTTGCTTACCTAAACAATATGATGTTACATAGAGAACCGCTTACCCGCATACCCACACCGCATAACCGCCATTCTTATGAGTACGAGTATGGTGCGGGTCTAGATTTTTATGATGCGGGTCTAGAACCAGAACTGGACCTGCTAAATTAAGTAGGGTATGGGTATGGGTATGGCTAGACCCGCACCATACCCGTGCCGTTTACACCCCTAAATTGGACCTTAAACAGTAAAGCTTGATGTCTTAGTTAGATTGACTAAGGATTGAGCTACAAGTAGTTGTGGGCCTTGCGAAATATGTAACGTCGCTACCACCTTGACTGGATCACTATATAGGATGTCATTCAAAACAAAGGATGCAACAAGATTACTAAATATCATGAGTATCATAAGTTCAAGACTAATGATATTCAAGCCTATTGGAGTTAATATAATATGTGGTTGTTTAAGCTGTCTGTGCAAATTTTTCATAAGGGCTTGCTATTTGAGATAATTTGCGAAGAAAGTTGTCTAAAATTTCAAAGTTCACTATAATAGCAAAAGACTATAAAATAAGGCAAAATTTAGTAGAAATCTCAGTTGATAAATTTGGAAAGCAGACAAGTTGAAGTTACTTTTTCAGTATCAATCACCGTAAGTAAAAAAAGCCTTGCATGATCATAAAGTCTACTTGAAGATCTTGAGAATATGGATACTGTTTACTTGATCAAAGTTACTTGGCATCTAGAAATCATATGCACTCATTTACTGGAGTGCTTAGCTTTTGAATGTCTAGTAAAAACACCAAAATAAAGCATAACCGTCCATTTGTTTGATTACGATGGCATTTCAAAACCATCCCCAGACAAGTAAGGGTGTGGTGGATTTTTTGAGTACCCGCCAATTCTGGTTTCTCAAGGATTATTATCCTGGATGTAGGTCTTTATTACATCTCTTGAAACTCATAGCTCCACTCAACTTCAAAATTCTGTGATATATATCACATCTATGTGACATGTTCTGCATATCAAAAAGCTTGAGAAGAGGATCTCTTCAGTAGCTGCATGGCTATCTTCACCAAGCAAAAGTTTTCACTGATTATCTTTCATCCTATTTTTTCGTTGGTCTCTAAACTCGGTCATAGAGCAGGTTATGTTTCCCTTGAGGAAATAATTTATTCATACTTTGTCAGATTGGTGTTCAAAAACAATTTGGCACTCCTAAGAGAGGATTGCATAGTGTTTAGGACCGTGGGAGGTTGGTTGCACACAGTGAATTGAAAAACGGCCTGAGCGGCCGATTAATCGGCCCAGCACCCAGGCCGTTTAAATTTTGTCAAAATCGCCGATTAACCGTTTTTGTAATTAATCGACCATTTTTTCCCCTTTTTTTTGCCCTTTTTCCCGCTTTTTGGCCGTTTTTGTCCTCTCTTTATTATTTGCTGTAGACCTGTAACTTTATATAAACTATATGGTCCCAAGTATTATTGACTATAATATATTAAACTTATATACATTAAATATCCTATTATAAGCCTAGTTCTAATATAGAATGCATACTTTGTATGCAAGTTGGGATAATAGGGTACTGCTATAGAGTGTAATTTATACAAGTAAAACATATGTAACTATTATCTAATTTTAGAATGCATACTTTAGTTAAATGTACTGCTGTAATGTATGACTAATAGATGATATGCACATATAACAATAAGTTTGAAAGGTATCCAATAATTAGTCTATTGTTTACTGCTTAGCTATGTAAACATGTTATGCAAAAAAAAATATGTATCATGTATGTAGTGTTTTTATCCATGTCAAATCTATTGTTAATTATATTATGGCTATAATTATTGTCTTATAGCTATCTTATAAACTATTTGGGTGTTTTGTATTGTTGGGTAGAGTGTTTAGAATCTTTAGATATATATATAATAGTTCCAAAGAATATTAGTATATATATACATATATATGTAATTTTGTATAAAATTATATAGGGAATTAAAATCTGTTTTTTCAAAAATCGGCCGCTTAATCGGCCGCTTACCGCTTAACCAGTTACAAGGTGTTGTCCGCACGGTTACCGCTTAACGTTTTTTAAAACATTGGTTGCACAAATCCAAGTCTTTATCCCGGTTTGCAAGGACTATATCATACTTTGTCCTTTTAAGAGTCTCCACACATATCGTGGCAAGCCCTTTGCTCCAAGTAATTTTGCTAATCATTTTCGAGCCGTATATCTGTCCTCGCCGACTCTCGTTGCAGACATTTGTAACGTGTTGGAATATGTTGATGTTTGGGAAGGCTTAGTCACTACTCTTTGTTCTTGCAAACACTAGATGTGTGGCTTATGTCTTTCCACCCAACCTTGGTCTAAGGCTTGCCCCCACCGCGCTTCTGACGACTCCGATGCTACTACCACTTTACTCTGACATCCTAGTCAGGATCCGATCAATGTGATTGTTGGCTTGCCTGTCCCCATCAAGCCTGGCTTTCGGACTCCTGTTTTTTGTACCTTTATGGCACGTTAGTGTATTGAACCGCCACCACCTCCTATGAACAGTCTCGAGCTCAACCCGGATCTTATTGATTCTACCTTCTATGTGGGTGTCCCTCAGTAGAGAGCATTCCACCTCTTTGTCGTATGTCGTCCGCTGACACTATGTGTGTTTCCTTACAACAAGTGGCTTCTTGTCCTTGCTCCATTGATGCTTGGGTTCGCCTTTTGTTGCTCCCTGTGTGCGTTCTCTACCGCTTTTCTCCCAAGTCTGCCCAAGAACGCTTAGCACGAAAGCATGCCTCGATCCACAAATTATGATCCTTAAGGCCTTAGAAACATGGAATTCAGGACCTGACAGTATCAAACAACTCCTTGCTCGAATCTTGTCCCACCATTGTCCTTTTGTGTGTGCACAATCTGTCAAAGCCAGAGTTCCTTGTGCAAAGACAAAGATCAAGGACGGACAATTTTCAACGGCCATCTGAGTTCTCTCTTCTAGCAGCATTACCCCCTCTAACCCCTTTACTCGTTTGAAACTTGGAGCAAAACAATCTCAAAGCCCCCCTCTTACGATACAGCATGTGTCAGATATTTCTTGCTCTCCCTTTGTTGCTTCTCGTGCTATGGTTGAAGAGGCAATCTTATCCTTCCAGAAAGGGACACCTTGTGCAAGTGACAGTCTCCGTGCACAACACCTTCTTGACGTTATGTGGTGCAGCAACAGCCGTTAAAGATTATTTTTTGGAAGCAATGTCAATTGTGGTCAATCTTTGACTTATCGGTCGTTGTCTTGCCTCCCTAGCTCCCTATGTTGCCAGTGCTCCTTTGACCCCTCTTCTCAAGCCAGACAATGTCTTGCCTCCCTAGCTCCCTATGTTGCCAGTGCTCCTTTGACCCCTCTTCTCAAGCCAGACAACGGCATTCAGATCTATCGCGGTTGGAACGATTTGGCGTCGCCTTGTTTCCAAGATTGCAATGAAGGGTGTCTTGCCTGACGCTATCAATTATTTAAGGATCATCAATTTGTTGTTGGTTTTCCAGGACTCACCTTATCCATGATCAATCACTCTTACGATGGCCCTTGTTGACTTCAGTGCTGCTTTTAATATGGATGATAGATTTACTATATTTAAGGAGGTCCAATTCATTGCTCGGCTATTGCACGTTAGGTTGAATTTTGTTATAGCTCCCCAACTCTCTACATAGATCAGAGTGAGCCTCTTCTCTCCATGGCTGGGGTCCAACAAGGTGATCTGTTAGGGCCACTTCTTTTTTCGTTGGCTCTCCATCCTCTTATTTTGCAACTAAAGGATGGATGCCACATGGACCTTCTTTCTTTCTATCTTGATGACAGTACCCTTATTGGTGACACTGTCAAAGTCTCCTAGGCGCTATCTATTATCCAAGAACAAGGCCCAAACTTTGGTCTTCATATTAATATTAAGAAGACAGAAATCGTTTGGCCTTAACATGATCCAAGACGAGCCCCAGAGTTTGGTATGTTCCCTACTAACATATCTCGTCCTACAAGTAGAATGAAGATTTTAAGAGGCCCTATTTCCACAGATCCAGGTTTTGCCTTGGAGCTTCTCAAGGAACGTGTGGCTAAAATTCTTACAATGATGGATCGCTTGGCTTTGCTTTAAGACTCACAATGTGAGCTTCTTCTTCAATCGTGTTGGGATGCCCAAATTGTTGTTTGTTGTTCGAACGACATCCCCAACATCTAGCGGTTCTACATTGGATGATTTTGATCATGGGCTTCGTCAATGTCTAGCAAGTATTGTTGTTGGCAATGGCCCATGATTCGGTGATTTACAGTGGTGCTTGGCCACGCTTCCTATGCACCTCGGAGGGTTGGGCATCAAATCCTCTCATGATGTCAGTAAGTTTGCTAAGTTTCCTCTTGGATCCACACCCAGGAACTCCAAGACCACATCCTGCAAGAGGTTGGATTTGTGCCTACAGGACCCTCTTTTGTTACCGCACATGAAGCCATCTGTAAGATCTTGTCGTCCTTTTGTTGATTCCAGTTATCACGTACGCCTTCTGCCACTCCAAAGACCCAGTCTATTTTGGCAGACGCTTACTACAAAACTATAGTCCAACAATTCACTACAAGTGGCCTCTCTCAATGACAACTAGCTATCCTCACTTCTTTTCAAGCCGACCATGCACAAGACTTCCTACTTGTCATTCACATTGATGGGCTTGGTTTGTCCGTGTCGCCTTTTGAGTATCGAGCTATCATTCGTTACAAATATATGATTCCCTTATGACCAGGTGATGAACGTTGCCCGCTTTGCAACACCGCAAACCTTAACACTTTCGGTGATCATGTTGTTTATTGTTGTACAAGACCTGGATATAAGTTTCGACATGACTTAATTCGTGATACTCTTTTTGACCTTGCATCTCAATCTGGGATAAAGGTCCTGAAAGAGGCTCTTGTGGCCTTTTCTTGGCACACCACCTGATGGTATCCACTCCAGACGGGAAACGCACATGTGTTGACCTCACTGGAGTCTCTCCTCAGTCAGGTGTTCTTTCAAGTAACTTAAGCAGGCCAGGCAGCTAGCAATGCCGCTGCACAAAAGGTACAAACGCACAGTGCAGCTTGTATGGGCAAATCACCATCATTTTTTGTCTTTTGCTTTTGATACCTTTGGAGTACTTGTTGATTATGCGTCCACGCTTCTGCGACGCCTTCAACACGTCACCAATAAGAAGTTAAGAACCTCATGCTACCATCTTCTTCTTATAATTTTGTTTTTAGATCTAAATAGGGTTTGCCGTCTAGAAAGCACTGGCAGCTCAATTTGTTGCCCGTGCTTCTGTTCTGTAAATTTTTGATAAACATTCATATTTTAAAACCATAAACTGACAACAACAACAAAAAAGTCCAACCCAATTAAAGGAGGCTAAAATCCTACATTTGGTAAATCTGAGTTGTGATGTATGGTGAAGTTGGAAAAAAACGAAACATCAGTATATCGTATTACTGATAACTTTTTGACGTGGTTTTTTTATAAAATATATTAAACCATACACAACATGTCCATCTTCACCAAGCAAAAGCTTTCATTGATGTTTCTCCCACCCCCTGTATACTTTTTGTTGGTTTGAAAACTCAGTCATAGAGTAGGTCTGTCAAATTGGTTTTCAAACATAGTTAGGAACAACTAAAAGACGATTACATAGTGTTGAAAGAACTTTTAGAACCATGGGAGGTTAGTTGCTGTACAAGTCTTCATCCTGGTTTGCAAGGATTATTTCATAAGTCCAACCTAATTAAAGAGGTAAGTTAGAAATCATACAATTGCTAAATCTGAGTTGTGATATAAGGTGAAGTCTGAAAACCTAAACAGCAGTACGTCTTATTTCATTTATCTTTTTTGACAGGGTTTTATGATATATATTTTAACCACTTACTTCTGTACATCACACGGGGAGAGTAGAAGGTTATATGTATGTTTGCATCAGAACCAGTTTCATATTACATATGTTTCATAGCGATATTGCTACAGTTAAAGGCAGATTGTATATATTTACTCTACTCAAATTCACCCTTGTGTCTGAGAGAATCACACAAGAGATCTTCAATCAAAAGACAGTAGAACCAAGAGGAAGTGAAAAGACATGTGGAAGAAATCGAAAGATCTGAAAATTTGAGTACAGTATCAATGTTGAACTAAGTTTTGGGGAGGCGTTGAAATTTCAATCCTTGAATAAGGGAATATTTTTGCATTAAATTGTGGAAAAATACCAACCTGAAATCATCATGGTTTCCTTCCATTGCCCAGAAATATCTGGCTGAGATTTAAAGAGGTTCTTTCACATGTTGGTTTTAGCAACTGGAATTGTTGAAACTGAATAGCATTGTTGTATGAGCTAAGAGGCGGCTTGCTTTTGTTATCAGATGGCGCTTCGATAGGCCAACTATCAGAGCTAGAGTGCATCAGATGAACTTCAGGAAAAATTGATGTGTGTTCCATTTGCACGATTTGACTGAGAGAAGAAGGTCCAGGGTCACTTGAACCCCATGAGTCATTTGACAGAAGAGAGAGAGCACGCGGAAGATCCGGGGCTCCATCCAAGTTAGAAGCAGCTATAGATGCTTCCATACCTGAAGAAAAAAAAATCAAAAACATTTGGTAAATATCATTGTACGAGCATTATCACAAGAGTGTCCCTTGAACCTTTAAGGCCATCATTATACATCACCATAAACCTTAATACCATAAACTAACATTAAAATACAGTGAAAGCTCTTAAAGTAAAACATGATAGCTAAACAGGCATTAGAAAAGGTTGCAACTGGAGTTGCACAGACTTTCAGTGCATGTTATGTTCCCTATTTTAGGGCAGTAATAATACCTTATCACAATTTGTATGATTATATAAATAATTTCTTGACTTGGGGATTTATCCTGTTATATTAATAATTCCCCTAGAAGTCTCACGGTTTACTTCACATTGTACTATATGTCCTTGAAAATGTTTCTCCCAAAATGTCCACAGACCCTCTTCTTCCCCCTCCAGCCTCACCCAACTTGACCAAGACCATCAGTTGCATTCCTTCTGCAAATCACTTGGCATCACCATGAGTCCCGGCCTTCCCTGCTCCTCTTCCTCTAGTACAAACCACCACCATCAAGACCCCCCTTACCCCCATTTCCTGCTCAGCCCCTAACCCTCCCATGTACATTTCCATGAAGTAGCAGAATTTCACAGTTCACACGGCTGGGATGAGCTGAAGGGAAGGTCAGTGGGGCACTACTGATGGTGTGGAAGACAAAGAGTGGAAAGCAAAGGGCCAAGGGTGGCTGAGTGGCACTCGTTCCGATTTTGTGCTGGCATTGATGCAGTGGAAACAGAGTTGCCACCTACAAGCAGTGGGAAGAAGGGAAGCAACCAGAGGTCAAAAAAGGATTGCAGCCGTATAGGGAAGAAACAATGGCAAGAAGAGCTATATATCATGGGTTTCTAATGGACTTTTTGATATCATGGGGTAGAATAGATTTTTAGAAGCAAAAAGTTATCTAAATCAGAAACATACATAAAGACAGAGTCAGAGAGGCATGATCTGGTGCAAGCCTTGTAACATGAGAGCATAAGAGACCTCTAATAACTAAAAAATCAGGACTTGTTTCAGAAATCCAACCATCTAAATGGAAAGAACATCAAAGCCTTCACCTTCATACAAAAAATTGCTATGCTTGCCCTACTATAAATGTCCACATGTTTCACTCACCCGTCAGTCAAAACTCATACGGAGCATGGAAAAGTAATATTTTCCATTACAATGCATATCAAATGTTGTATATAGATACATGAAATGATAAGCTTGGAGTTATGTTATGGAAGTAGAACGCCAAAGAGTTATTCAAAGCCTCTAAAATTTGCCTGTAGATAAATGCAATAATAAACTTGATATCCATTCAGTTATGTTATGAAAGTAGAACACCATAGAATTATTCAAAGGGCTCCATGCTATTATTGTCATAGGGCTCTCTCTCTCTCTCTCTAAAGCTGAGGGTTTAATCCGGCCAGAGGAGGTTGCATGATCGGCAGCTCTGATCCCAGGTGTTGGCTTCAAGTGAATGCGTAACGACTCCATGTCATCATACCCATGGTTCAAACTTCACAGACAAAATATGGTTCCCCATTGAACCATGGGTTCCCATTTTCAATGTCCCACAGCACTCACCAAATAGAAAGTGGACGGGACTGGTTACCAGCTAATTATGGGACGACAGTTCTGGTATTTGGGAGTGCCATTGCAATCCGTACATGGCGTGCAAATGCTCGAGACATGCCACATCCATCTACGCCTAAGGAGGAAGAGTGGGAGGAGACTGATGTATATGAACACTAAGGAGCTCAAGATGATGGTCTCAGATCCAGTTCTCATGTTGATTATGATATGTGATCCACATGTTTATTTATATATGTTCATTTTTCGTACATTTGATGCATATTACTTTTTAGACAATAGCTACTTTTGATGTGCTTTTTTGTTGTGTACTCACAATTTTTTGTGTTAGAGACAAATATAATTAGCTTATTTTGAGATAAGGGGATTCAAATAGTAAAAAAGAACTAATTATCTTCAATTATGATTCCATTTCAAGGTATGGTGTGTCATCTCTTATATTTAATAGTAACAAAATATGTATGGGGTAGGTGGGGTGGGGGTCGATGTACGTGAGCAGTAAGGAAACTGAGTTGTATCCTAAAGACTTCGATGAGAGCTTTTGATGGCCAAATGAAGAAATTAAGTTAATGAAATTTGCAAGCATGATATATATAATGGATGCACTTATTTGTGCTATATGCTGTCACATATAGGATATGTAGAGGATCCTGCAACAACTTTATTGGGCTAACAGTTTGCAGTTGATATCTTAGTTATCAAGGTGCCCGCCTAGGCTTAAGACAGGCTGCCTCAAACTGGGCGCCCAGCCCCCTAGGTGACCTAACTGGCCGCCTAAGGCCTTTTAGGCCCAAATTAATCCACTTCAAGGCTAATTTAGCATAAATTAGGTGTGTATTTGATTAAGTTGAGTCATTTTATGGTTGAAATGGGTCTGATTTATCCCAAATCAGGTCCGATTAGGGTAAATTGGGTCTGCTTTAGGGAAAACAAGCCTGATTCCGGGAAATAGGTATAATTTGGGGGAATTATGTCTAATTTGTCCATGTAAGGCCTCATTTAGATCAATATAGGGAAAATCAAGGCTAGTTAGGTTTGATTACGTCATGGTAAATGGTATGGAAAATAAGGTTTGATTTTAGGCCAAATTACGTCAAATTTAAGCAGATTACGTCTGATTTGGGGGAAATGGGTCTGAAATGGTGAGATTAGGTCTGATTTGACGAAATTAGATCTTGTTTAGGTCAACACAGGGAAAACTTGGGGAAATTAGGTCTGATTGGGTCATAATAAGCAAATTAGGTTTGATTTAGGCAAAATTCATTTGATTTGGGCGCATTAGGTCTAATTTGAGGAAAACAAGTATTATTTGGAGATTAAGTCTGATTTGGCCAAATTTGGTCTCATTTAGGTCACTATATATAAAAATTTAGGGAAATTAGATCGGATTAGGTCATGTTATACAAATTAGGTCTGGTTTAGGCCAAATTAGGGTAAACTAGGTCAACTTAGATCAAATTTGAATCAAATGAGTTCAAATTAGGGCTAATTCTTCTAGTTTAGGTCATGTTATGTGTGATTTTTAGCCTAGATTCTATGTAATGCTATGCAATAATATCATTATTTGATATTTACATATATGAAAATATGAATGTAAATATAAAAAATCATCATTATTAATAATATCGAAACGCCTAGAAACGTTTGGGCGCCCGCCTAGGCGCCCCCTCAGGAAGGCCGCCTTGACAACTATGGTTGATATTGTCCCAACAGTGAACCATTTCCTTGGCCCCTGGAACAAAAATGCAACGCTTACAAAAAAAATCATTATCTTTTGGTGTAGTTAGCTGCCTAGCACGCTCATTTTCAGATGAACCACCACCAAAAGACATGTCGTCAAAACTAAAGAAAATAATAAACAACATAAAGCATGCATTGCATTAGAGAATGCAATGCAATTATTGTTTACTATAAATATATACTATATAGTAGGTATAAGTTTTATTGAATCAATCATGGATTTTTGATAAAAGACTTGATGGGTTTTTTTATCTAAAAATATTATCATAAAGAATTTCAATGTGTTTTTAAACATTACTACTTAGGGTGTAGATCAAAATATACACAAATACCCTTGATATAAGATATGCTATATTTTATATATATAATGCAAAAAAATCAAGAATATGCATGTGCCTAGACGCCCGCCTAGGCAGGCTAGGCGCCTAGCCAAGGCGGACCACCACTTGGCCGCCATTGATCCTGATGTATAACCAAAAATCATTTCAATGTTTCCACATTGTTACCATACATTAGAGACTATCCTTCATGGATGGTCAGGAATGTTCGACTGAGATGACATTTGAAAAAGGTCAAGTTAGTTTTTGACACCATATATACAAGTATCACGGACATATTAATTAAAAAAATGTGCGCATCTAATTAATATGTACTCAACTACACAATTATGTGGGTAAGTATATACATACAACAGAATAGCATGTTTGTACATACATACATGTCTTTGGGGTGCGTTGGGTTACACTATTAGTGAATCCATGACATACAGTAAGGTTGTATGTCAAACCCTGACCTTTCATCTTATTAAATATCACACAGCTTTCATATCGAGTATAAACTCATTTGGAGACTTGTCCCAGCATGGAATAGGACGTCGATTTCATGTTGAGGTTCAATAGATGTAGTCAGAACTTTGTGAAAACTTGGGATTAAGTTCACAATAAAACTCCAATGCAAATCAAGTTAAAAAATAGTGAAATTGTGGTTAACTTGTGTCTTCTTCAATATTAAATATCCTAGAACACACATTGAAACAAGTAGGTTTGCAGTTCTTGACATATGGCTAACATGCAAAACGTTAAATAGTGTCTTCTTCAGTTCTTTATATTCTCTTGTTATATTCCTATTCTATGTGGACCTATATATAATTGTTCTTTTTATAAATATATGGGGTACACACACTGTGCACCCTAACTCTTACAGGAAACCATGTAAAGATGGTATCAAAACGGGACTCCAAGTCGCCCGCCCTCCCCTCCCTCCCTCTCCTCTTCCTGCCGCCGCAGCCGCCCCCGCCCTCTCTACCGTCGTTGCCCGCCGCCCGCAGCTGCCGCTGGCAGCCCCTGTCTGCGGGCGCTGGGCCGCTAGCTGCAGCTAGTCAGGCTGCTTGCCGCCGGCGGCACGCCTTGAGGCTCTCCGGAGTCGTCTTCTCTTCTGCCTGTGCCGGCCTTTGAGTCGTCGGGTTATCTATTGTGCCTCGGTGTAGTCTTCATGTAAACTGATCCATCCAGTCCCTTGTTGTCTGCTACCGCCTAGAAGGACGATGTAAGTGGTTCTTCCTTTGTTGTTTTCTGCTATTGGAGTCGGTTTCTGTCATGGCTTCCTCCCATGACGATTTCGGTCGACAAGTGACTACCGTGAAGTTGGATGGGCGCAACTATCAACATTGGGTCTGCTCTATGGAGATTTTTGCAAAGTCTCAAGGCAAGCATTCCCATCTGACTTGGGAACCGCCTCCTGCTCCGCTCAGTACTGTCGAGTCCAACGATATAAAGGCCTACGATGATAGGGTCAAAGATGATTCTACTGTGATGACTTGGATTTTGAACAGGAGTGAAACTTGCATCAGTGTTACTCTTCTTCGTCTCCAGACTGCCAAGGAGATGTGGGATCAACTAGCCAATACCTACTCTCACAGCAAGAATCTGAAGGTGTTTGACTTGAACAAACAGTTGACTTGTCTACATTTTTCTGGGCCCGATATTGTTGATTATTTTTCTTCTTTCAAAGGCATCTGGGTTGAACTAATTATTTTTCTTCTTTCAAAGGCATCTGGGCTGAACTTGAGAACCTCCATTCCCTTTCTACCAACTTAGCCACTATGCAGCGACAACGGCAGGAACTTCTGGTTGCTCAGTTCTTATGCGGACTTCCTGACTCGTATGCTGGAGTGGTTGATCATATCCTTGTCGGTGATCCACTGCCGACGTTGGAGATTGCACTTCAGCATCTGCAATACCTGTCGACTTCTTCATCTGACCCGACTTCTGACACTGGTGACACTACTGCTCTTGCTGCCATGGCTGGTCGAGATGGTAGGGGTCGAGGTCGGTTTCAGGACAACCGTCCTCCTGATTTTGGCAGAGGATGTGGCTTCCTTGGCCGTGACTCCCTTGGCTGTGGTTCATCTGTCTCTGAAAGTACCGCTACTCCTGATTTTTTTTGTCGCTCCAACCACACTGAGGACAGGTGCTGGAAGAAACATGACACACCTGCGCGGGCCAATGTTGCGTCTAAGGGTGCTACTCAGACTCCTACTGTTGATATTCCGAGCTCCTCCACTGGTGAGTTCATTCGCTCAGAAGTGGAACGACTCCTGCTAGAGAAAACTGGCACTTCTGCTTCTTCTGTTGTTGAATCTGGAGCTCATGCTGCAACTTACACTGGTTATGATTCTACCTTTCTGAGTGCTTCCTCTTCTAGTGCTGCTAATACAAAATGGGTGATTGATTCAGGAGCTTCTTCACACATTTCTGGCAATCGTTCTCTATTTTCTAAATAACCTAAACCCTGTCCTAAATCTAATGTTATGCTTGCTGACGGATCCAAATCTGTTGTGTCTGGGATTGGTGATATTTATGCTCAATTTCTTCTGAGATCTGCTCTATATGAGCCCAATTTTCCGCTAAATCTGTTATCTGTCAGTAAAATTGTACGTAACATGAACTGCTGTCTGACCTTTGTACCGGGTACTTGTATTTTTCAGGATCTTCGCACGAGGGTGAAGATTGGTGGGGGGCATGAAGGACCTGACGGACTCTACTATATGGATGATTTGAAAAGGATCGGCACTACAACTCTAGCTTCAGCAATATCTTCTTCTCTTTCTGCATTACAGTGGCACACTGGCACTATAGACTTGGGCATCCATCGACTGATAAAATAAAACATGTTATTTCTGGTGTAGGAACGCACAGCTTCCAGTGCGAGTCATGTCAGTTAGGCAAACAATACAGAACTGTATTTCCTAAAAAATCTCAGATTGGTAGTAAAAACATTTTTGATTTAGTTCATGTTGATGTATGAGGTCCTTGTCATGTTCCAAGTTTGTCAGGCAATAAATACTTTATTTTGTTCATTGATGATTTCTCCCGTACTACTTGGTTGTTTTTTATGAAAGACGGGTCACAAGTCTTGCCTGCTATTAAGTTCTTTTTTGCTGAAATTAAAACCCAATTTTCTATGCCCATTAAAATTCTACACATTGATAATGCCTCGGAATTTGTTCAAAAAAATGTTGAATTATTTTGTCGTTCTGTTGGTACCATTCATCAGACAGCCTGTGCCTACACACCTCAACAGAACGGGGTTGCTGAAAGGAAAATTAGGCATTTACTTGAAGTTACTAGAACTATCATGCTGCACTCTAATGTTCCAAAACATTTTTGGCCGAAAGCGGTTCTCATTGCCTGTTTTCTAATTAATCGCATGCCCTCGTCTATTATTGGGAACAAAATTCATGTCCAAGTCCTACAAGCCCACCTTCCTCTTTTTTCTGTTCCTTCATCAGACATCATGTATCTACACACCTCAACAGAACGGAGTTGTTGAAAGGAAAAATAGGCATTTACTTGAAGTTACTAGAACTATCATGATGCACTCTAATGTTCCAAAACATTTTGGGCCGGAAGCGGTTCTCATTGCTTGTTTTCTTATTAATCGCATGCCCTCGTCTGTTATTGGGAACAAAGTTCATGTCCAAGTCCTACAACCCCACCTTCCTCTTTTTTCTGTTCCTCCCAAGGATTTTTGGGTCAACTTGTTTTGTTCGTTTGCTTGGATCGACTCAGGACAACTTGTCTCCTAGAGCTGGAAAATGTATCTTTCTGGGATATTCACGTACTCAGAAAGGATATCATTGCTATAGTCCTATTACTAAGAAGTGGTTCACGGGCAGTGATGTGGTTTTCTTTGAGGACACCCCTTTCTACTCTACTAAAGGGAACACTTTTGAGTTCAATTATTTCAGCAACTCTGCCTGTTATCAGTGATTCAACCTCTGCTTTGCAGCCTGCTGAGACTACGTCTCCTATTATTGTTTACCAACGCAGGAATCAGTTGTCGCAGTCTACTCCTACACAAACCCCCCCACAAAAAACCAATCTTCTCCAGAAGGTCCTACACCTGCCACGGTAAATTCTGATCTGGATTTACCTATTGCTCTCAGAAAAGGCACTCGCTCATGTACCTCTCATAGTATTGCTGACTATGTTTCTACTACACATCTTAGTGTCCATGTTAGTAACTTTGTTGGTGCCCTCTCTGCTGTTTCCGTTCCCAAAAATGTTCATGATGCTTTACAAAGTACTGCCTGGACACATGCCATGACTGAGGAGATGACTGCTTTTACTGACAAAGGTACTTGGGATTTGGTGGATCCTCCATCTGATTGCAAGCCTGTTGGATGTCATTGGGTGTAAACTGTGAAGTATCATCCTGATGGGATTGTTGAAAGACTAAAGGCTCGCCTCGTGGCCAAAGGGTACACTCAAACCTATGGTATTGATTACTTTGAAACTTTTTCTCATGTTGTCAGGCTCAATTATGTACGGATTCTTCTCTCTGTTGCAATCAATCTGGATTGGCCTCTTATACAGCTAGATGTCAAGAATGTTTTTCTTTATGGTGAACTCCAAGAGGAAGTTTATATGGAGCAACCACCTGAGTTTGTTGCTCAGGGGGATTCACACAAGGTTTATCGCCTCAAAAAGTCTATTTATGGACTCAAGCAAAGTTCACGTGCCTAGTTTGACAAACTGAGCAAGATTTTGGCTACTTATGGCTTCCTGAAATATCATGTTGATCACTCTGTCTTTATTAAGAAGACATTCTCTGGTATTGTTGTTCTGATTGTGTATGTTGATGATATTATTTTATCTGGCAGTGATCTTTCTGAAATTCATGCTACTAAAGCCTAGTTATGCAAGCACTTTGTCACTAAAGATTTAGGAAAGTTGAGATACTTTCTGAGAATTGAAGTTTCCAGGACTGCTAATGCTCTTGTTTTATCTCTAAGGAAGTATGTTCTAAATCTTCTACAGGAGACTGGGATGCTTGGAGCTCGGGCTGCTGATACTCCCCTATATCCTAATGTAAATTGGGATGACAATGAATCTCCCATGTATCCTGACAGTAAAAGATATAGGACACCGATTAGCAAACTAATCTATTACTGTTACTAGAGCTAATATTTCTAATGTTGTTGGCCTTGTTAGCAGGTATCTTGACAAGCCTAGACAGTGTCACTGGTAAATTGGGGAGGTATTTGAAGAAATCCCCTGGTAAAGGCCTTTTCTATAGAAAACATGGTCATTGCTCTCCTGAAGGCTACTCTGATTCTGACTATGCTGGAAGTAAGATAGACAGAAAATCTACTTCTGGTTACTGCACATTTGTTGGTGGAAATCTTGTCACCTGGAGGAGCAAAAAGCAAAATGTTGTTGCTAGATCTAGTGTTGAGGCCGAGTACCACGGCTCACACAGCTTGTGAACTCTTGTGAGTACAGTCTCTTCTAAAAGAATTTGGTGTGGGGTCTTTTGTTCCTATTCCCATGCATTGTGATAATAAAGAAGCTATCTTTATTGCAATAATCATGTTTTTCATGAATGGACCAAGCACATTGAAGTTGACTGCCACTTCATCAGAGAAGCTATCCTGACTGGTCGTATTTGCACTCCTTTTACTCGCTCAGAGGATCAAGTTGTTGATATCTTCACAAAGTTGTTGGCCAAGAAACATTTCAGCTCTCTTGTGGACAAGTTAGACATGATTGATGTCTATGCTACAACTTGAGGGGGAGTGTTAAATAGTGTCTTCTTCAGTTCTTTATATTCTCTTGTTATTTTCCTATTCTATGTGGACCTATATGTAATTGTTCTTTTTATAAATATATGTGGTACACACACTGTGCACCCTAACTCTTACAAGAAACCTTGTCAAGACAAAATAATACATATAGTATAAATGTTTTCCAACATGACAAGTCCAAAACTGACATAACAAACAACTACACAAACTTGGCAATCATATGCAAAATATAAATTACCGATCAAATATTAAATTTCAAGAGGAACTTGGGATGGGGTTTAGATCTTTGTAAGATATTTTATAGATAAAAGTCTTGTAAAGGAGTGGGTCTATTAGATAATTGCTTTTACATAAATACTAAGTCAACTAACTTGGGAAGATGTACGTTAGATCCAAAACCCCCCCTCTTCCACTGCATGGTTAGCATATATTTTATGAATCCTCAACATTACCAAATTTGTTTGACACTTCCCAACGATGTTATCGGAGAGGAAGGAATAATGAATGGGATGGGTTGATTTCATTCTCACTCGAGTCGATGTTGCCAACATCCAGTTCAAGCTGGTACCGTATTGTGGAACGTGGAAGTCAAACTAAGATTCAAATGTAAACGGCAATGTTATGAGGACCGGACCGGTGGTCGAAACGGGGCGGTGAGGCTACTGGTTCCCGTTAACCGGTTTGACCTATGGTTGAACCGGTTCAACCGGTAACATCAACAGTGTATAAAACATAACATTAGTATGCTAATAATATAGGTAAAATATGAAATAGTCCAACTACGATGAAGGTATAAGTACAATTTTTTAAACCCACAATAAGTCAACCTCAAACATTACAACATACTAATATTTCATACAAAATAATACTTCAAAATCCAAATTTCATTTAACACAAGATTATCCTAAACATAATTAGACCCCTTTACATCAAATATTGTGGAAGTTCTCGTGAAAGTTGGGGTTGGGAAAACCAGGGGTGCGGGTTTTAGTTTGTGTTTATGCCCAAGAATGGGTCACCTATTGAGAGGTGGGGAGGAAATTATAAGTCACCCACTCTTTGACAGAGATAGAAGGTTTGGTTAATCAAACTGGTTCAACCGATTAACCGGTGGACCAGTCAGGTCTGACAGGTAGGAATGGCAATGGGGTGGGTATGGGTGACCCATGCCCATACCCACTTTACCCATTTCACTTTTGGGTTAGCCCACACCCGCCCCATTTAAAATGATATACAAAAGTAAATACCCATACCCACCCCAATGGGTCGTGGGGACCCATTACAACCCATATAAGACCAACTCTATGCACATGTTTATATAAACATATACACATAAACATATAATTTAATATGATAATGCATACATTACAATCTATTGAACTAATGTAGTTTTATAATGTATGATAGTATCAACCTGCAAATTAACATGCACCACGCCCATCATATAACCAGTAATGAAGTTTCATAATATGTTACTTTTCGCAAGCCACGATTCATACATTTTGTCAAATAGTTAACGTGCATCACCAATATCGAAATACGAGAGCATGACAGTCCAAATCGCTATACCAACTATCCACAGCCTCATCATTATCTGTAGACAAAACATATGTAGATCTGCAGTAGTAGACAGACAGTAGATTGAGACGAGGAAGTTGGGACAAATGACATCGGAGGAGCTAGCATTTCCTTTGATAGGAGACGCCATACAATAGCAGCATCCCGAGGAGCTTGGACCTTCGAGACTGCATGGCGAGGAGGGCCTTCAACTGAGGTTGGTCTCCTAAGGACGGAGAGGCACGATATAGTCTGACTTGGTGCTCTCGTCGGATGGGCACTGCAGAGTGTCGTACCTCCGCAGCTGACGGGGTAAGGGACAATGTCGGAGTGAGGTTGCCCACGCGCCGCCAGCATTGGTTGTTGGAGAAGAGCCACTGGTACAGGCAGAGCTTTTTGAATGTCGGGGCAGTCACTGATCGGCGGACGAGAGGGCGAGGGGGACAGGACGAGGAGCGGAAGGTGGAGAGAAAGATCGAGCAGTGCACGTGGAGAGGCGGAGCAGATGCCTTAGATATTAGCGGAGGAGACGCTCATCTCTCCACCCTCGAGGATTTTGCCCCAAAAATTTGCGTCGTCGTTTCTCGCCTCCGCCCTCTACAACGAGATCTATGGGTGTTAATGGATTTTAGTGGGGCTTCGTTTCTAAAGAGGACACATTAGCATCATCCCCATTAGGACCCACTAAGTGACGCGGGCTCATTTGCCCAGTATAAATAGGCTAAATCTATATGGGTCTCGATGGGTATGGGTTTGATGGGTCAAATTGCCATCCATGCCGATAGGTTGGACTGGCCATCTAACTGGTAGAACAAGTATTATCGGGTTTATACAATAACCAAACTGGTAGGGGTGCCGGCTCAAGGTCTGATTGTAAGGTCCAACCGGATTTTAATAACAATGTGTAAACCATTTTGACTAATTTAGCACAAAAACAATTTTCTAAAAAGCTTTGCAGGCGTGAGACAATCGAGCTAGGATACAATCAGGTGCATCGCCAACGCTATACACTCCACTCGTGTTTACATGACTTGGTCAATTAATCTTGTTAACCGTCACATAGATAGCCTAAACACCAATTTTGAGCTACTTAGAATATTTTACTTCACTCATCCATGGCTACATATACAACATTCTGGAAATAAGCTTGAACTTTGTAGACTTTCAATGCATGAAGTATGAAAATAAGCTCATATGTAATATGTGTGTTATTCATATGATGTTTATGAATTCCATCAGACTTTTTATGGGAGATGTGATTTTGCAAAATGAAAATTGTACAGCATCATCAATAACCCTCCTTCTCTCTCTAGAGTAATCTACTGCGTAGCAAATCTTGTTGAAAGTGTAAGAGCCACTTGAATAAGCTCGTCTAACAATCATTTTATCGCAATTCAACAGTAATCTACATACCTACAAATTTATTATCATTAGACCTACATGTCATGCGCAGTAACGCAAAACTTTTCAAAGCTTGTATTGAGCTTCTCGCTAACCATCGAGTTCGAACAATGCATGATCATAGAGTGTGCGAGGATGATTCGATCGGTGCTCTTTCCATTTATAGGTTTGGACTTTTGAAATATGTTAACTATGTATTTTAGGATGCCTTTCATACTCTTGCCTAATCAATCCTCACATGCACCATTCTTTATATTTGTTGATTGTGTGAGTTGCTGCTATGGATTTACTAGGGTCCTGAAATAAATGATACATACAATTACGAAGCAGAAGAAGTTCCCAATGTTTTCTGCTACATGTCTCCATATACTCAATGCTTTTACCATAAAGCAATCATTTATGCACACCGGCTCTAATACAGACATTTGATTACTATTTTGTAATCTTATAACTTTCAAGGATTTCAAGTATATTATATGGAGATTGTGAAAGTTCATATCGAACAGGAATCTGAAATACATGCACATCGATCAAGTTGTTGTCGAATTTCACATATATAAAAAGTTCTAGTATATCCAGCACATTACTTTGGGAATTAACTACAGGGATTCTCACTGTCACAAATTTTCAATAGCAAAGATCATTTACAACTGCCTTAAACAAAATCTTGGATGTATTGACACGCACATATCATTTCCTACATTGTTTTAGATTAAAATAAGTAAAAGGACATACCCTATTGTAGTCATTTCAACTATATAGGATGTGGCATATGCCATCCACCCCTGCATGGGTAGCACCAGCAGCATCAGGAATCGATTGCAACAGTCCATGCTCCTTCCAACAAACATGGAACATTGCATCTGCCATTATCCAGTCCCAAAAAAATCAGAGATTGATCTGGTCATAGTTGTTGAGGCGCCCGCCTCGGCGTCGCCTAGTCGGCCAGTCGCTCAAGGGTGGGTTGCCTAGCTAGACGCCCAACTTTCTTGCCCAAATAGGCGTCTGCCTAGGGTGCTTGGGTGACTAGTCGACCGCCTGGGCTGCCTAGGCGGGTGCTAGCCTGACTGGGCGACCGCTTTTTTGTTGGGCAGGCCGAAGCAAGGGTCCAAATACCACTTCTCACCTTCTACATTTTCTTTCTATGGAGCAACAATTTACCACTTTAACATTTACATTGATCATTTATTGTTGAAAATTGGGGTATACAACTATAAACTACACCTTATGTTCTAATATATAGAAGTGATAATGTGGAATTATTTACATTCTCTTTATATATTGTAATGTCTTTCTTATCATTTATATTGGGAATGTAGATCTACATCTCTTATTATTTGTACGATCTACTTAATTTATTCTTAAATGCAACACAATTAGAGAATTTCAAGGATTACTAGAGTTGCAATGTATGTAATTAGTGTGAACCTTTCATTCTTGAATTATCTTTTTTTAAGGTCATTCTTGAATTATCTTGTTGCCTCTTATTTAATTTAATTCATCTAATTACATCTATTATAACTTATTTTGGGGGGTTTGGATTAGAATTCTACAGTTTCAGGTGTAATATTCATATATATTTTTATATAATTAAAAAAGTCATCCCCTCGGTGACCGCCTGGGTGACCTAGGCGTCCTGGGCGTTCAGCCAAAGCAGGCCACCGCCTGGCCGCGTTGAAAACTATGGATCTGGCATTACAATGACCCATTGATTGCCTTGCACACAGACAGACTAATACCACAATGCAGTTCAGTCACGACTCCATTTGACCAATTTGCATCAGCCAGACTGTCACTCGATCATGTCTGCTCCGCCCCATGTCAATCCCTTGTAGCGATTTGATGAACACATACGAAAAATTCAATCCTCAACCTAATTGCATTTCCCACCATAAATCAATCCCTTGTAGCCATTTGATGAACACATACAAAAAATTCCAATCCGTAACCTAGTTGCATTTCCCTGATACAAGCAGCCATCTAGATCCATGTAGGGATGGCAAAAAGTGGTTGTCCATAACCATCATCCATTTTCAGACCGCCTCCATTTCCAAACCGCATCCATTTCATTACTAGCGTCCGGAGATCCATAACCATTCACCCATTGGTAAATGGATGTTATGTCATGAATGTGAATGGTACATCCATTCTCTAACCAACCAACATATCATTTTAATTAAATACGATACATTTTATTAGCTACCAGAGGAACCTCCCGTTCACGCAATTAGTTTTGAATGAGAAACCGAAACCTCCAGTTCCAAATCACATGCAAGACAAAAAGTTGAACGGTTGAGTATGGATACGACCTGCAACTGCCTGTACACACGTTATCACCTACGTTATTGTTGATCCTCGTTGATGTCATCTTCGTTCTCGACCTAACCAGCCCAACAGTACTAGTCCTCTCCGGCCACTTGGCCGTGGCAGTTGTATATTAGCTACTTTCCTTGAAAGTCTGGCATCTTATGGCCCTTCCAAGGCCGTCCTCCGACAGCACTGGTATCAAAGAACTCTACCTCCTATCCCTATCAAACTTCATGGTTTCTTCTCATCATTCACAGTACAATGCTACTCTTCCACCTCGCGGTCATCCTGCATAGTGGTAGTCAATCGGGAAGGAGCAAGGTTGTCGAGAATATGGCATGCTTTTGCCTTGAGTGTTCCACATTGGTGCTTGTGAATATGCCATGAATTGTACTGGTCCAGCAATGGCGGTCATGTTCTGAGAAGGCTCCGATGACATTCACTAGTGCAGGTGACGGTGAAGAATAGGGTTAGTACATCAAACACTAACATTTGCCTTATCTACAACGTCATTGGGAGTCGCATTGACGTCAGGTTTTTGGACCAATGCGTGCAAATGGGAGGTGGCGGAGGGGACTTGGTGAAGCATGAACGAAGCTAGTTAAGTGCAGCTTTGTCGAACTCAGAGCAAGGAGAGGACACAGTTACCTGCAGCTCCCAGCTCCTGGACGAGGGTAGGGGAAGATGGCAGAGGATGGAAGGTTGAAGGAGTGCAACCTATTTTAAAATAGTATCCTTGGTCCATGATGACCGGCATGGTTAATGTGGATATCCACTCTCCCGAACCGTAAGACTGGATATCCATGTAGGGATGTCCAATTAGAGTGGATGTTGAAACAACCTGTAAATATCGGTGCGGATAGGCGTCCGGATACGGTTCGGTAGTGGGTGGGGCGGTTAAATTTGCCATCCTAGACCCATGATGTCACCTTCCTTGCGTTATTGCAAGGAAAATTCCTTAGCCACGACATCCTCGTCCATCACCTTTATCTTGTCAGTAAGGGCTGAGGAGAATTATATGGAAGAGGGGAGATACATATAGCAACAATCAAAGAAAGCAATAGTGGATTATATTGGGAAACACTGATTTGCAGCACTCCAAAATCTAGAGCTATCCAGAAAATTGAATTCTAAATTGTTTTCGTATACAAGATCAAATATGTAAGGAGAGATAACTTATGAATTTTTTGTACTGCTTGCATAAGAACATATAATCATCTTCTCCAGGAGTGGTCGATATGGAAATATTAATTTACAGGGAAAAACCCAAAATTTTCCTTTGGAAATGATGCAAAACGCCAAAACCCTTTCAGTAGCACGGATCAAGTATGCAAAGAGTTGTAAATGATGGAGTCTCTCTACTTCTTGTAAAGAAACATATATTTATCTTATCCAGCAGTTCAAGCAAAAAATATATGCAAAATCCAGCGGAGACACAAATTAACAGCACGTTACAGAGAAATAGGTTTCACGGCATATAAAGCAAATTTAGTAATTTATATCACTGGTTCTGAGAGGATCATCTCCTGACAACAACACAAAAGGCACTAATTCAATAACTTTTCTTCAGAGATCAAATGCTAATAAGTTTTCACAATAGCAATGTGTAGTGGTCAATAGTAAGTATGATTAAGCTATACCGTATTGTGATTTTTTTTTCTCCTTCAACTGATAACAATCTGTTTACCATTGACAAACAGGTAAAAAGTAAAAACCAATTACCTTGGCTGAGGAATTTAGAGCTATCGCCTTTTGAAGAAGAAAGTATATGTGGCTGGTTATCATAGTGTAGATCAAACAGGGCTGCGGGCATTTCATTTAAGGGTAAAGATGGCTGCCTAAACCCCTTGACTTGTGCCCATCTCATTGACGGTTCTTTTGCTTCTGCCAGCTGATACATAGATGATGAACTATCCCACAAAGTTGTGGAGAAAGACCTTGTTTGATCAAAGGGGCTTCTATTGGACAAAAAGTTTATCTGATGCCCGTCATCTGAACAAGGACATTAAAACATTAAAAAAATCCGTTCCTAACCAAAAGGTAGAAATAAATAGATAGATACAGATCACAAAAGGGGTACTAGAAATGAAAGTCATATGAGAAAAGTCTAGGGAATAAGCACGTGGAGATCAGAAGTCCCCTATGCATGAACTTAATCTTTTAGACCTAGAAAGCATATCCTGCTTTGAAAATTCATATGAGTTCGAGGATACTTCCAAGATGCAAAAAGAGCAAAAAAAAATTAAAGGAGATCAGTTTTTTACTGGCATTGCTAAGCCCAAAATACAATGAAAAAATAGAATTGTTCCTATCTATTGATCAATGATCATTATATGCTTTACATAATAAACTATATCCAGTTTTTTACTGGCATTGCTAAGCCCAAAATACAATGAGAAAACAAAATTGCTCCTGTGATCCTGTCTATTTATCATGATATGCTTTTACATAAAAGACCGCAGTTCCTTCTCATAGGCATTATCGTGGGTGGGGCCTGGGAAACAGTGATATTGCTTGACAATTCGTTTTGTCATAAGTTCTAAGAGAACATTCACATATAACTATTGAGAAACTCATAGCACATGGGAAAATGGATAAGAGGCTTACCATAAAATGATGATGGAATCTTGGCAGTGCTAAAAGAAATCATTTCAGGTGGCGGCTTTCGACGCCTAGCATTGTGGTCAGATAAGCGCCTACGACAACTGCGTTTTTTCTGATCAAATTCTGCTAGACTGTGAAACCTGAAATAGATTTCATCCGTAACCGATAATTGATATGGAAAAGGCGATGGTAAACATGAAAGAGGGCAAGACATTACATGCTAAGATTATACCAACACTTTAAAAATGTCTGAAATTCAGTAGACAAAAATAGGGGATTGATGACTTTTTACAAAATGTCAGAATACTGAAGTCCGTCCCCAAAATAAAACAGGAACAGTAAATCGCAACATTTGACACACCTGCTGCATTGTTGACAAAACCGCCGTTCCAAACCAGCGACAACAACCTTAGGACACTTGGAGTGGCTTTCACATACTTTGTGCTTTCGGTGGTAATCCTTAGCATTTGTGAGGTCAAGATTACAGCCTTCAACTTGGCAACAGATGACTTGTGTATTCTTTCTAGAAACCCTACTCTTTTTAGAACTGGATGACGAAGTAGTGGCAGAGGATAGAGGTGCAGTCTTTACGTTGTCATCAGCAGGGAAATCCTTGAAGTAAGTTCTTTTGCCAAGCCCTAAGCCAATACAGGCCTCCCCAGAACCAATAGAAAGTGCAGCCTCCGGTGAAATCCCACTGTCTTCAGCATTGGCAATATCCTTCTTACCATAAGTGCCTTTGAGAACTGTCTTTGTATGCTCGAAATGGATATCTGGCACACCAGGGCCAGGAGCCATATTGGGTAGTGTCATGTCAAATGAGGCAGAGATGGAGCTCCTTGAAGAACACCCGTTGCCTGGATCAGAACCTGAGCAAGCCCCACCACTAGCTGAGTATAAAGATCCATTATCAATTTCCCATTCCCCCTCCAGAGGTGAAAAGTAGGCCTTACCATTGTCTGCTCTCCTACCATCTAGCACAGCTGGGTGATCCCAATCCCATTGCGGTGAAGGCCCATTTATCCACTCCATCAGGCCAGAAAACCTTTCCTTAAAAAGACACTGCTACAGGTAAAATCAGTCCCCTTGCGTTGTTATCAACTTCAACAACCTTTAAAGCTGAGGAAAGAGTGAGGTACGCAGAAAAGAACGAAGTCCGCTGCTTTCAAATAGATCCGTAGCGCCTGCACGTCTATTAGGCAACAGATGTTGCGAACAAAATTGCAGGTGGAAGCTATGTAAAGGCCGCAGGAGTAGTAGATCCACAAGCTCTGCACAAACCCGTTTTTCCACCCTTTATCATCACTAGTAGATAATCCTCCACGGGAACAAGGACTACATGTTAGCTCCACGCCTGATATCATCCCCAGTCAAACGAGGGAGCTAAGCAGATGCAACCGTATTCCATGTTGAGAAGAAAAGGGGATAGTGGCGTGTGTTGTCAGGGTAGCAGCAAGTGAAGTGATCATGTATCATTCAATGAGGAACAGGCACCAACGCCATAAGAGGCTCCCTGGAGAACAAGAAATCAATCGTCGTCGGCTGGAGGGCCTAAAACCGCATCTGCTCGTATAAAAAAATAGGATAATAGACGGGAATAACATAGAAGAGAGCCAGATTTAGAATGTCAAGCTCCTAACGGAGATACTGGCCACGAGGAAGACATCTAGAACTATATAAAATGTCAGAAGTACCAGTAGTATAACAAACAAAGAAAAGTCTGTAGCTCTTTCCTCTGCGTCCTCCGACCGCGTCACTGTTCACAGCATTAGGGCATAAAACAGTGAGTAGACAGGGCAGCAGCGAAGACCGAATCGGCTACTTCGGAAAACGGATCGACGACGAAGTTGACGCTGAAGAGCCGGAGTCGCAGAGAGTCGACACCATTGCGCCGCCGAGTGCTGCAACCGGAAAGTGGGGAGGAGGGAGGGAGATAATGGAGGCAGAGAAGATATGGACGGGGTTTCGTTTTGTTGAAGAGGGGAGAGAGCTACCTGGCACGGGGAAAACGAAGGAAACACAAGTCCTTTCTCTCGTGCGGCCTCACGTGGAATATAATTTTGCCAGGCTTTTTTAAGTTTTATAATTAACTTCTCTTTTACTACGCAAAATGAAATAGCCACATTTGGAATTTTTTTGGCCCAAACCCAAATGCGACACCCCCTACTCGCGTGTGGGCTGATCGAAAATATAAGTGAGATAGACTGAAAAATGGTTGTAAGGCTTGAGGGAGTGGTTGGAAGGAGAGAAGGAAAAAACATAAGAGATATTTATTTTTCTTATAATTTTAAATTATGATAAAAGAATTCATTATATAAATAATTATATTTTTTTGAAAAATATGTTCCAGCAAGACTAATGTCAACTTACTTTTGAGTAATATAATATTCAATCCAACAAATACAAAAAATGAGTATAATTATTCTAAAATGAGTAATGTTTTCTCTCTCCTCCTCATTTCATTTGTTACTTTCCTCTTCTTGTATTTCTCTTTCTTAAAATATACGAGAGGGAACAAATGAAGGAGGAAGGTAACCAATGAATATGTAACAGATAACACATGGAGGAGAGAAGTAGTGCGAAGAGAAAGAGAGGAAGTGGTAGGAAGGAGGGAAATAGTATCATTAATTTGTTCCATTTTGTAATCTATTTGTTATCTTTGCTCCATTGTGTTCTTATTATTGGTGTAATATTTTATTTGTCTCACTTCTCCTCATTTCGCTCATTAAAAAGAGAGAGAAAATAGGAGGGAGGAGGGAAGTAGTGTCATTAATATATCTCTCTTTTATAATCAAGTTATTATCTATGGTCTAGTGTGTTGTTATCGTTGGTCTAGCATTTTGTTGTTCTCTCTCCTCCTCATTTCACTCATCACAAAGATAGAGAAATTATGAGGGAGGAGGAATGTGGTGGCATGAATTTATTTTCTATTGTAATCGAGTTTTTATCTCTTGTCGGATTTGTTGTTATGGTTGAGTGTTTTGTTTTTCTCTCATCCTCATTTTACTCGTCAAAAAGAGAGAGAAAATAGGAGGGAGGAGGCAAGTAGTGTCACTAATTTGTTATCTTCTTATTTTTCAACATAACAAAAGAAAGCAAGAAAAAACAAAACATTAGACCAACGGTAACAACACACTAGACCAATAAATAACAAATTGATAATAGAACAAAACAAATTAACGACACTACTTCCTTGCTTCCTCTTATTTTCTCTCTCTTTCTCTTCCTACTATTTCCTCATCCATTTGTTGTCTATCACATATTCATTTATTACTTCCCTCCTCCATTTGTTTGCTCCCTTATTTTTTGAAAAATAAAAAATTCAATGGGAGGGGGTGATGAGTAATTGAGGAAGAGAGAGAAAAACAAAATAGTGTACTAATAATAATAGCAGACTAGAGTAGAGATAACAAATCGACTACAAAAGAAAATAAATTATGATACTACTTATTTGCTCTCTCCTGTTTTTTCTTTCTATGTGATGATTGAGATGAGGAGTAGATAAAAAAATGTACCAACGATAACAACACAATGGGTTAGAGATAACAAATTGATTATAAAAGAAAATAAATAATAGTAGTGGTACTTTCCTCTTGTTGAGGAATAGGGATGGTAGAGAAGGTAGCAGAAACAAAAAAAAAATTATCCATATTCCTTTACCAGCAGACTGCGTCAACAACAATATATATAGGAAAGAGGGTAGCATGAGATACACTTGGTCCTGGAGCAAGTCCAACGACTACTCTTGCTTGGTGATGTACACTCTTTGCAAGGTGCACATGGACAACTGGAGACAACGGCTTCCTGGTGCAGCACCAATGACAACAATGGTTGTTGTCTTCCTAGCGTGGCGGCAATGGCCTCCGCGTCTCTATGTAGTCTCCGCAGACCAGTAGGAAGTCCACGTTGCGCTTCCTAAATCCAACGGAGAAGAGTTGTTTCATCGAACGTCAACTTGCTAGCATTGACTTGTTGTCCCTTGTTGTCTCTCCCTTTTACGGGTAAGATTTACTCGGACTCTCACATTACCACAACTATGAGAGGACAATAATTATCATAGCTTATTATTATGTCTCCTGAAAGCCTTGAGTACCCTTCTATTTATAGAAGGACTAGGATCAGGGTTTCCAGGTCAACTAGGAGTCAAAGAGACGGATTCTCATGAGTTTTTTAGAAGTTGCAACCCACAAATCGGTCAGTTCATTTCTAAATCGGTCGGTTCACATGTGAAGCTTTCATTTCAACACTTGAACCGGTTAGTTCACTTATGAAATGGTCGATTCAACATTTGAATTGGTCGATTCACTATATTTCCTTTTTGCAAACATATTGGCTTTTAATGTGACGATTAATGCACAACATGACGTCATCTCAATCCTTGATCAAATCTTATTCATCATTGAACCGGACGATTTACAATCTAAAGTGGTCGCTTCACATTTTTATTGATCCGATCAGTTCACATCTGAATTGGGTGATTCATGTTCTTGAACTGGACGGTTCACTTCTGTACCAGGCAGTTCAAATTCATGTTCAGCCAATGTACAACTAATGTTGTTTAAGTTGAATACATGAACACTTTAATAATCAAGTTCAACCTTATTCATGAGTAAACTCCTATTCCAGGTGCATCCAATGTGTGTGGCCCTATAGGTCCCAAATTACATTGGCAGTGAATGTCCATAACTTATTTATGACATCACAAGCAATGAGCGGTATCTAGCAAACATCATTGCTATCCAAGTATTCAACCTACAATATGTAAGTGATAGTATTGTTCCTTTGTCTTTGATATCTGGATTGAACTCAAGGCATGAAATCGTCATCCTCTCAACGTTCAATCCATGTTTCTTGAACTAGAGCATATTGTTGAGATACATATAAGCTCGATATCACATATTGACTCACATAAGAACGGTCATTCATTTCTTAGTCTCCCTTATCAAGTGGCCAAGATACCAAACTCATGTATGAAGGACAACTCCCATCTACATCATTTGCAGTCAATCCCCATGTGTCACAATGTACTCGAGCACAACCTTTATGGAAACTCTTATTCAAGGTCACATTTGATGGTGTCAAAATACATTGAAAGACATGTGTTGAGTGTAGTAACTTTATGTTTAAGAACTGCAATAGCTACTATCATTATGAGAGTTGATTCCAACTACCATTCAATGGTCCCATGCATTAGTCTCAAGTTGGGTCTGTCTGGTACACTGTTCTATAACAAGTACCTTTGTGCTTGGTTTGATATCACTTATCTTGACTAATGAGATTTTGTCATCAACTAGCACACATTCTAGTTTATGTATTATTGTTGTCTATTTTGCTTCCACAGTAACATCCGACTAGGGACTTTAACAAGAATGTATGTACTCTTATCATACATATGATCTCATTATCCATAACCTAAACCTAAAGACATATGTCATCGAGTATCGTCATTCTTTAGACATTTATTATGTTACATCATTATCTCATAACCAATTAAAAATGAAAAACAAAATTACCTTTTATTATCATCAAACCAATTACATCATGTCTCATTACAGTCATCACATGATTGTCTCTATGGGCATACATACCAATGGACTCCTGCTTGCACTGGATCCAATCCCTCATGAGTCTTATTCCTAATGATCTAACATGTCCATCATGCTTCTGTTGTGAAAGTACTTTTGTCAATGGGTCAGCAATATTGCATTTAGTTGGTATTATGTAAATCTTCGCATATCCTCATTGTACGATCTTTGTAAGAGATGGAACCATCGTAGTATGTGCTTAGAACGCTGATGTGATATGGGTTCCTAAGACTATGCAATATCTCCAATGTTGTCACAATACAACTCTATTGCATCTCTAATGCTTGGAACCACCACAAGTTCACTAATGAACTTCTTGATCCAGACAACTTTCTTTACATCATTGGATGAAATAATATACTCGACCTCTATGTAGAATCAGCAATTATCTATTGCTTGGAACTCTTCCAGCTCACAGTTCTATCGTTGAGGCAAAACATAAATCTTGATTGTGATCCATAATCATCTTTGTCAAATTAGAAGCTTACGTTGGTGTAACACCTTACACCCAACTCTTCCTCACTGCCATAAACAAGAAATTTATCCTTAATTCTTCTCAAGTACTTAAGGATGTTCTTTACAGTAATCCAATGACTCTCACTGGTATCTGACTGATATATGCTCATCATGCTAAAGGCATACGAGACATCGAGATGAGTGCATAATATTGCATACATGGTAGATCCAATTAGAGATGCATATGAAGTCTTACTCATGTGTTCCTGTTCTTTACAAGAATTGGGGCATCGGGATTTAGAGAGGCTGATTCCATGTAACATGGGCAAATTCCCTCTCTTTGAGTCCTACATGTTGAACCTCTTCAATGCTTATAGGTTTGTATATTACCATCCATATCGATCTTCTTCTTGAAGACCCACTTGCACCCTATGGTTTTTACCCCTTAAGGTGAATCCATCAAGGTCCATACCTTGTTGGTGTACATGGATTCCATCTCAAATCTCATGGCCTCAAGCCATTTCTCAGACTCTGATCCCTCAATAGCCTATAGGTAGGTTGTTGGCTCATCATCTATAATTAACTCACTGCCTTCTTGAGTCATAAGATAACTAAATCTTTCAGGCTTAGGGCGTGTCCTACCAGTTCTATGGGGTTCTTGTGCTACAAGGAGAACTTGAGATTCGACAATAGTTTGCGAGTCTCCTTGTTCATTTATATATTTATAGGTTTAATGTTTTCTTGTTGATCTCGAACCTCTTTGAGTTCCACTTTTCTCCCACTAATTCTCTAGAAATAAATTCCTTCTCTAGGAATACAACATCCCAGGCAACAAACACTTTGTTTCCAGATGGAGTCTAAAAGTAGTATCCCTTGGTTTCCTTAGGATATCTAATAAAATAACATTTTTCTGATTCAAGTCCAAGGATTTCAGGAAACATTGTTCTTGACATAAGCCTTACAACCCCAAATCTTCATAAAAGATAGGAGTACTTTTCAGTTTATTTCAACCCAAGGGCATGTAATAGAGTTATGAACTGCTATTTCATTTTGCCAATAAATGGAAACACTTTATTTTTAATCTTGTAATGACAAGGATGTCTATCAATAAAGTTGATGTTTCAATCTCAAAGATATGATATTTTGTGGCAATGCCTTATTTATCTTGTGGTACTTGATATGCATAAGATAAAATGATACCTAAAAGTTATTGATGACTCAAACAATTAATTAGCATTATCATGAGAAATTCATTTCTAGCTTCCATGTTGATGGATAGACCAGACTCTTTTGGTTGTGAACCATTAAGAGATATGAATGTCTTGAGCATGATGACAAGTCAATCTTCACTAGATGTAGTGGAAGAATGACTATTCTATTGGTTATTATACATATTGATGTATTTATATACCTATTGGAACAATTAGGTAGCTCAGATTCTTCTTCTTCTACACATGGTTCCAAACCTAAGTCTGATGATGGTGGCAATGATGGTGATAATCGCAGCCAACGTTCTCCAAAATATCCTCCAGTTGTTGATCCTCAAAATGATGACCAACCTTATGTTAGTCATGTTACTAGGGTTGCACCTCCACCATAACATGAATAGCCCATGGGTGAAAAAACATTTCAAAGGAGAAAAACTCAAACTGGGAAAGATTACAATAGTGCACCTCCACTACAACCGCAATACCAGAGTCAAAGTGATTATTATTCTGATCTTGCTGATTCAATGGATACCATGAGCATATCTGACTCTCAATCTCAACATTCATTTGGAGATATGTTATTTGGGCAGCCACTTTCATACCCATCTCAGTCTTAACATGGGTATTCTAGATATCCAGTTGAACCGCCACCAAGATTACAATTAGAAGTAGGCTTGTCATATCATGAAGCATGCTTTGTCTGTAGCCCTTATGGATGCTTTCGGGTGAACACCAAAGCATACTACAGTTTATCCTTTTGTCGATGTACCATTACAACCTCCTTTTCTTCCACCTCAAGCTCCTCGAGCATGGGCACCTCCTCCCACTTCTACTCAACCTCAAGATCCTCGAGCATGGGCACCTCCTCCTACTTCTACTCAACCTCCATTCATTTCAGCAACCAAGGAAAAATATCTCAAAGATTTGGAAGAACATTTTCAAATGTTTGGGATGATACAGTTTGCCAATCCTGAAGTGTATGAGGAGCATGTTGTTTCATACAACAAGTCTTACAGAAATTACATGACATGGGAGCAATATGTGGCCCATATCAACAACATTATGTATAGAGAACCAGCGTGCCACTCAACATACAACTGATGTGAGTTAGTAATTTACTATATTGTTATATGTCTGTTGTAAATTGAACATTATTGCATACTTGTGTAAACATGAGTTTGTGGATTGTACTAGTAAAAATTTCAGATCTTAATTCTTGCATTTTTTCATCAAAATTTCCAAAAAAAATACCTCCCACATGATTGACCCTCCCCCCACATACCCAATATAGAATTTTATTGCAGAAACATTGCATCTAGGTGTTGAGACCACGTCTGTAAAATTTCATGATTTTATTCGTTCATTTTGGTGTCGATATGGCCAGGATTGCATCTGTCGATATTTCCGTCAGTATTACCGGTAACTATCTATATCCAAGCAGTCGAAACGACATCGGTATCGGTCATTAAATTCCTTGCAACTAAGAACCTTCTTGTATCATGCAAGGATGCACACCTTTTTCTAGATCAACACTGAGAATAGGAAAAATTGGAGAGCATAGGGTTACACAATGTGTGTACCTTGATATTTATATAAGTGGTACAATTACAGTGAGGTCCATATAGAAATGTAAAACAACAAAACAGTAAATACAGACATATATGAACACTCTCCCTCAAGTTGGAGCATAGATATCAATCATGCCCAACTTGTCTATAAGAGAACTGAAGTGCTTCTTTGCCAATATCTTGGTAAATATGTCAGCAACTTGATCTTCAGAGTGGGTGAAAGGAGTGCAAATCTTGCCAGATAGAATAGTCTCTCTGATGAAGTGGCAGTCAACTTCAATATGCTTGGTGCGCTCATGATATACAAGATTGTTAGCAATGAAAATAGCTGCCTTATTATCATAGTGCATAGGAATAGGAGTAGAAGACTCAACACCTAAGTCTTTTAGAAGAGATTGCACCCATAGAAGTTCACTGGCAGTGTGGGCCATAGCCTTGTATTAAGCTTCAATACTGGATCTAGCAACTACATTTTGTGTAACATCCCTGACCTGGGTTATGCTTTAACCCTAGGTGTTTTGTTTAAAAAATATAATTATATGCTTAATATTATCTTTTGAAAAGTAATTAAGGCTCAAGAGGAACTTATATTTCAATTTTAATCCATTTTGAATAATGTTGAAAGTAATGTTTTGCTTATGTTGGACTAAAGTGCAAATTACCCAAGTTGATGGGTTAAATTGCAAATTCTGCATGATAATATGTTCCTCATGTGTTTAAGCATCGTGGAAATGAAGATGATGTAGAGGTATGGCTAGTGAAAGCCTGAGTACCAAGAAAGAGCTGATAAAGCAATGTTTGTGCATTAAAACCTAGTTTTGGTGTAATGTGCAATTTACCCAAAACCCAGGGTTCAATATGCAATTTACCACTTCAACAAGGTCCCTAATATTATTGGAATCTTGTAGAGGCAATAAAATGAGAGGGACATCTCATTTGAGCTACTTTGAAGGAGAGAGAATCTTGATATTAAAATAATCAAGATTTAAGCATAATTGAAATAATGCAAAAATAATTATATTAAATAGATTGCTCTTTAACCAAAATTGTGTTGGTTGAAATCCACATATATGGACGTACTTGTACCTTGCAAAGGCAAAGGAAAGATCTACGTGAGTGGAGAACCCACTCACATTAAGAAACTAAAAAGAATTATCCACTCACTTATGGATAGTTATTATTATAAAGGTTAAGGTGCTTAATTTCTTTTTCCTTAATTCATGGATAATGGAAGGGAGTTCGGTGTAGATAAAGATAACCTTGCATGCAAGGAACCAAGGGGGGAGAGGTGGCACCAATTTTGGAATTTAAAGGATTTGCATGAGGCATTTTCTCTCTCATTGATTTTCTTATAAAAACACCCTTTACAACTCAAACCAAAGACTTTTTCGAATCCACTTCTTCTCTTTGCTTGCAAAAATGATCAAGGAATCTAGGAGCAGCAGGAGGATGACCCCCAATCTGTTGGTAAGCTTCTTGACCTTCATTCATCTTGATTTCATGGTGGAAATCACAAATCAATGCATGATTTCTTCTTATCTCGATCCCATCTTCAATTCTAACCATTCCTTTTCACTCAAAAGCTTGAGGAACTAACCTTATGGTGTGAAAAAGCTTCTTCCACCATTGTTGACGTGAAGCTCCAAGCTTCGAAGATCAATTGGAGGCGGGTTATATAACTTGAACCCTTATTCATTGTTATTAAATTCAATTTCTCAATCAATTATGTTCAATTGCTCTTCTTGCAATTCCTTGGATTAATTGATGCAACTACCATGATAATGGCAGTAGTTTTTGATGGACTAAGGCTTGATGATGATAACATCATCTTATGCTCACATTCCAACAAGTTTGTATTGCAAACAGTTTCAAGACCTTGGTCCAAACGGTTTCACCAAATCGTTTGGAGACCAAACGGTTTGCAAACCGTTTGGAGGTTTGGATCCCAAACCGTTTAGATGAGTTGACCGTTTGGATGGGTTGACTGTTTGAGGTCAGGACCCTAGTAAATGTTGGATGATGATCTAATGGATCCAAATGATTAATTCCATATATGAACAATCTTCCAATTAGAAACCCTAATCGGGTTAAGTGTTGAAATTGCAATTGTTTGACTTAATGTTTTGGGTTGATTAACCCAAACGGTCTCAAGACCGTTTGGAGGTCACCCAAATGGTATCAAGACCATTTGGAGGTCAACCAAGACCGTTTAGAGGTCTAGGGTTGAGTATGGTTGAGTAATTGAAGAGTTAGAGACATCAAATCGAAATGCAATCAATAGTTAATTTGATGATCAATCTAATGATCTAAACCCTAATTGGATTTCACAAATTTTAATGAATGATGAGGCAAACAGTATCAAGACCGTTTGGAGGTTATCCAAATGACCTCAAGACCGTTTGGAGGTCATCCAAACGACCTCAAGACCATTTGGAGGTCATCCAAACGACCTCAAGACCGTTTGAGGTCAGGTCATATTATAACTTGATGATGATTCATTGATTATAATTAAATTAGTTCCACAATGTTAACTATTTATGGTTCCTCAAATTCAAAACCCTAATTGATGGTTTCTTGATTATAAATCCTAGTTCAATTGGGTTCAAAACCCTAATTGATGATCCAATTGAAGGATGATTTAATAGCTCAATTGATGAATGAATCAAGGAGTCAAATGATAGGCGGTTCATTGTTGGAAACCTTGAATTGGTTAAGTGTTGAAAGACCTTTTTGGTCCATTCAGTTTTGAGAGGGTTTGGGCCAAACAGTCTCAAGACCGTTTGGGTCCAAACGGTCTCAAACCGTTTGGAGACCCAAGCCCATTCAGTTTCAATACATTCTTGCTTAAACACTTTCAAGGGCAATGTACCCAAACAGTTTCAAACCATTTTGAATTTTGAAATACCAAGACCGTTTAGGGTATAAGTAAGCAAGACCGTTTGAGGTTCAACATGGTTAATCCATTTGGATATCTAATGTATTTAAAGACTCAATTAGTTAATCCACTAGGACACATAGTGTAATTGAAGATTCAATTGGTCGATTCATTTGGATACCTCATGTAATTGAAGGTTCAATTGATCAAACCATTTAGACACCTAATGTACTTAGGTAAGTGGTACCCTTAGTGGGATTAATCTTTGATGCATAATGATGCAATAATTCAATACATCATGTTAACCCTAAGTACATGTATTTGAATGAAGAGTAGGCTCAATCTAGTCAAGAATTGAGTAGTGGACATCCTGAATAGGATGAGAAAAAGAGAGATTAATAAATGTAAGATAATCATGTGGCAATCAAGTCTAACACCTTCAAGATAAGTATGATATACAATTTAGGGTATGATCCTTGATAAAGAGATCATAAAACCCTACTTGAGTTGATTGATGAACTCAAAACCTAATTTAGGGCAATTGTAAGTGAAACCCTAATTTAGGAGGATAATGTGATATGAATTTAGGGTAATGACATGAGTAACCTTAATTCAGAGTATTTTAATGGTAAACCCTAATTGGGATGAATAGTAAACCCTAATTGTGGGTTATTAAATATAAACCCTAATCTAGGGTGATGTGATGTGAATAGTAAACCCTAATTCTAAATAAGGTGAAGGTATATGAAACCCAAATTCTTGATTATACTATGTAACATGAAACCCTAGTCTTAGATAATGAAATGATGAATCATTGGTCCTCATTGATTAAAGGGGATGTGTAATCCTGATTAAAATGAAATGGGAAATCCTAACCCTGGTAAGGGAATAGTGGTGTTACTCTGGAATAGCATGGAACTGTAATATGATTGATATATTCGTTATCATGTGTACTAACCATGCATGTATCATGAGATGATGAACATAGCTAGGTATGAGCTATGATGCTTTATTTATTGAAATTATTCATTGGGCCTTGTATGCCATAATATGCCTTGTTACTTAGTAAGAGGTAACAAGAGAGTTAATGAGCCTCAAGTGCCAGATAAGATACTTATGTAGCAAGTGTCATGTGTACCTTGGTCAGATGACCTGAAGGTGATGGTTACCTGAAAAAGTGGTAACAAGTGCTCAGTGATGAGCTAAGGGTTTGAATACCTAGAACCATATGTTTATAGCATTGAGTTTGAAACGAGGGATTGAGATCCCAATGTCTTTTAAAGACTGAGAAATAACTGATGAAAATAGTACATGTTTCTTTATAGCATTTTTTCTGATAAGTTATGTTTGAAAACTTGACTGATGCTAAAAGAATATGATAATGTACTTAATTAATCAAGTGAAAGTTATTCATGTAGTGCTCTGACCATAGATCCATCATCATCAGTAGTTGGTGATGGTGAAATAGGTTTTCTTACGAGATCTCCTGGAGTTCGCATATTTTGAATATGTGGGGGTCGATGGGCAAAAATATCCTTACGTCCTAATGGGGGAACTGATGGAAGGTAAATATTAAACCTCTCAATCCTTCATTATATATGCCGGGATGGATGTATCACAAATCTCCTGATGTTTTTAATACCGGATCAATGGAGGTAAACACGAAATCTCTCGATTGCGAAGAGAGTGCAGCCGCCGCTATAGCTCTATAGCGAAGATGCCACTATACCCTGGCAAGCTATGTAATAGAGACACGAGATGTCCTGCATGTGATCTCGCACTGACCGAGATGTGGGAAGTAATGGAAGCCGGCTCTTCCGTTGACTTTGTATGGTACCGATTTCGATTTCGCAATGGTCGGTTGGAGTATGAGTGGTATACCTCATCTCCTCAGAGCTTAAGTATGTTTGTAAAACGTAATCAGCCGTGTAGCATATTTGCATAAGATTGAAATATGAGAACCTCTGGTTGATGTTATCTTGCTTAGCATGTCCTCGATACATAAATTCTATTTATGTTCTTTAATCCCTTATTGAATAAGATACATGATGCCTTATCAAGTTATAGCTAAAATACTTGAATAAGAATGTTGCTCTAGTCTGCATAAATATTGATCTACCTGCTATTAAAATACATGCAGTTTCACTGTCCAATTTATTTCTATTTAAACTGCAATAATAATATTTTCGACAGAGAGTTAAATCTCTCACTGGGACAATTTTACAAATTATCTCACCCCCGTGGGATCCAACATTTTTAGGTAGACACAGACAAAGAGGCAGAAACTCTGTAGTAAGGAAAGAGCAGCAGCAACAACTACAGGGACATGAGTGATATCCCAAGTGGGGATACTGGCGATGAAGCTTTGTATATAAAGTCCTATGTGTCGTCTCTGTACTCTCAGGTCCTAGGAGTTAGTGCTTTTAATAATTTGATCTGAGATTTTGGCTTTAAGCCTTGAGGATTTTGTTACTTGTGCTTTTTAGCAAAGCAATGATGTATATGTGTTCCTCGAGAAGAGATGGTACATGGAATGTACAATGTGGACCAGCATGCAAATATAATACTATGGTTCTTGTTTAAAGAGTTTTCCTGAGAATGGGTCACTTTGTAAATGGTTTTAATTTTTAGTGATTTTCAATAATTCGTTGCTAACGATCGCTTCCGCATTAGTTAATCTTTTTATATTGGTTAAAACTGGTTTGTACGTCACATTTTGTTTCTTACTTCTCCATGTGACCATGCTACCTCCAACATAAGTACAGTAGCCAGAAGTAGATTTCCTATCTATCTTACTCCCAGCATAATCTGAATCGGAATATCCTTCCAAAGAACAGTGCCCAATTTTCTTATAATAGAGGCCTTTGCCAGGAGACTTCTTCAGATATCTCAAAATATTGCATAGAGCATCCCAGTGACATTGTCAAGGATTATCCAGGTACCTGCTAAGAAGACCCACAGTAGTAGATATGTCCGATCTAGTCACAGTCAGATAAATCATCTTATCAATCAACATCCTATATTTTTTTATTGTCTGGGAATATAGGAGACGAGTCATCATCCCAATTAACATTAGGATTGAGAGGATTATTAGCTGGTTGTGCACCAAGAATCCCAGTTTCCTGTAATAAATCAAGTACATACTTCCTCTGAGATAAAGCAAGAGCATTAGAAGTTCTAGATACCTCAATGCACAAAAAATATCACAGTTTCCCCAGATCTTTAGTAGCAAAATGTTTACACAAGTGAGTTTTAGTAGCCTGAATTTCAAGAGAATCACTGCGAGACAGAATGATATCATCAACATATACTATAAGAATCACAATACCATAGGGGGTCTTTTTTGTAAAGACCGAATGATCAATCTGTGATCTCTGAAATCCAAAAGTAGTCAGAATATTACTCAGCTTGTCAAAACATGCTTGAGGACTCTGTTTGGGTTCATAGATAGATTTCTTTAACATGCAGACTTTATGTGACTCCCCCTGAGCAACAAACCCAAGAGGTTGCTCCATATAGACCTCTTCTTGAAGATCACCATACAAGAAGGCATTTTTAGCATGTAGTTGTATAAGAGGCCAGTCAAGATTAATAGCAACAGAAAGTAGAACTCTGACAAAATTAAGGCGGGCAACATGTGAGAAAGTCTCAAAATAGTTAATACCATTAGTATGCATATACCCTTTCGCCGCCAGGCATGCCTTTAGACATTCTATTATACCATCAGGTTGATATTTCACAACATATACCCATCGACAACCAACAAGTTTGCACTCAGGAGGTGGATCCACCAGCTCCCAAGTTTCTTGATCAGCAAGAGCATTCATCTCCTCCTTCATGGTAGTAGTCCATGTTGTACTTTGCAGGGCATCATGTATAGTCTTTGGAATAGCAATAGCAGATAAGGCAATGACAAAATTACTTGCATGAACACTCAGATGTGTAGTAGAGACATGATTAGAAATATTATGAGTAGTACATGAATGAGTGCCCTTTCTAAGAGCAATGGGCAAATCTAAATCAGAAGTTACCTCAGGTGATGTAGGACCTTCTAGAGAAGATTGGTGTTGATTAGGGGGTGCTTGACCAGGCTGGGAACTGTTCCTGCGTCAATATACAATAAGTGGAGGAGTAGTATTTTCAATACTTGAATTATCAGAAGCACAATAACTGGTAATAGGCAGAGGAGGAGCAATAATACCTGAATTCAAACTATCTCCTTTAGCTGAATAAAAGGGGGAATCCTAAAAAAAGACAACATCACTGCTTGTGAACCAAGTTTTTGTAGTAGGGTTATAACACCAATACCCTTTCTGTGTTCGAGAATACCCCAAAAAATGCATTTTACGGCTCTTGGAGATAATTTATCATAGGTTGGCCCTAGTAACCGTACAAAGCAGGTAGAACCAAATATATAAGGAGGTATAGAAAATAATGGTGCATCATGTTGTAGAACTTGTACATGAATTTTATTGCCAATCACAGAAGAAGGCATTCAATTTATTAAGAAGCAGGCAGTCAGAATGGCTTCAGGCCAGAATAGGTGAGGCACATTAGAATGCAGCATAATAGTTCTAGAAACCTCTAGTAAGTGTCTATTTTTGCATTCCACAACTCCATTCTGCTGAGGTGTATATACGCATGACGTCTGATGAATAGTGCCAACCGATTTACAAAACAATTCAACATCATTCTGAACAAACTCCAATGCATTATCAATTCTAAAAACTTTAATAGGGATAGAGTATTGTGTTTTTATTTCAGCAAAAAAGAATTTAATTGTGGACAACACCTCAGACTGGCTTTTCATAAGAAACAACCACGTGGCACGAGATAAATCATCAATAAATAATATAAAGTATTTGTATCCAGAAAAACTCGGAACATGACACATACCCCATACATCAACATGAACAAGAACAAAAATATTTTTGCTACTAATAAGAGATCGTTTAGGATAAACAACCTTGGTCTATTTTCCTAACTGACATGACTCACACTATTTGTAGAGCAGGTCCCCAGAAGGAAGTCAGAAGATCAACAATACTCATCATTCATTGCATCATATCTACTATTGTGTGATTCCTTCTTTATGATACACCATTATGATGTGGTGTTCCAGGTGGAGTCCATTCTAATACGATACCATAGTCACGTAGAAGGTCCTCAAACTCTTGGCTTAAGTATTCTCCACCTTAATCAAAACAAAGTATCTTAATACTTTTGCCAAGTTGGTTATGTACTTCATTCATAAAATCCTTGAACTTTTCAAGGGTTTTTTACTTATGTTTCAACAAGTAAACATAACCATACCTACTGAAGTCATCAGTAAAGGTAAAGAAACATTGCTAACTACCTCTAACATTTGTTCTAAAAGGGCCACATACATTAGTATGTATGAGTATTAATAGATCACTCACCTTCCCATTGTTTCTAGTGAAGGGAGTCTCTGCCATCTTGCCCAACAAACAAAATTTATCTGTCTCTATTGATTCAAAATCAAAAGAGTCTAGACAACCATCTCTATGGAGTCTGGAGATGCGCTTTTCATTTATGTGCCCTATATGACAATGCCAAAGGTATGTTTGGTTTGAGTTATAAAGTTTTTGTCTTTTGGTATTTACTTTATACACACTTGTTTCCAGATCTATCAAGTATAGACCATAAGACATTAGAGCACAACCAATAAAGATCCCATCTTTACTACTAGATCATCGACCATTCTTTCTAAGAAATTCATTTTTGATCTTGTCCAAACAAGATACATATATGATATTCCTATTTATGGCTGGTACATAGTAGCAATTCTCCAACTATATTATAAGATGACTTGGAAGAGATAACTCATAGGTTCCAACTGCATTGATAGCAACTCTTGCTCCACTAGAAACATGCATTTCAACTTCACCTTTCTTCAAAGGTCTACTTCTTTTTAGATCCCTTACATTTGTGAAAATGTGTAATCCACATCAGGTATCCAATACCCAATATGAAGAAGTAGTGAAGTTAATCTCAATTACTTATATACCAAAAGTAGAAATATCCATCCCTTGCTTCATCTTCCTAGGTTTCCTTACCCCTCTCCTTATTTTGAGTATAGAAGACTTGGACTTCAACTTAGCCTCATAACGCTTCTTGGCCTTTCCTTTGTCCTTGGACTCTATTCCGTTGATCACCATACATATTTGTCCTTCTTCATTTGTGCCTTGACATTTATTAACATGCCAAGAAATTTAGATAACGGTTTAGCCAAGTTAATCAAGTGATAACACTTGATAAACTAGGTATATGATTCATACAATGATTGTATAATCATATATGTGGCCAACTCTTATCCTAAAGGAAATCACAATCTCTCTATATGTCCAACATGCCTAATCATATTGATCACATGGGTCTCTAGTGGATCTCCCTCTGTCAGTTTGCACTCAAACAATGCCTTAGAGACATTATACCTTTCTTGCTTTTCATGTTATTTATGCAACCCATAGTTCATACAACCTAACATTGTTTATGCAACTCATAGTTCATACAACCCAACATACGATTTTTGATGTCTACGACATCATTGGCATGCTTCAAGTAAGCATCCATTTCAGTCTTAGGTGCATATGGAGTGGGTTCTACTAGCACTGGTGTTTCATGGACATAGATAACACTTCTCAAAGTCTTGAACCGGTTACGGAAGTTTATCCCGTTTAGATTGTCCTTCTCAAAGACCGATCATAATGACTGTGTGTTTTCTGTCTATATCTACAAGAGTAAAATTTGCACTTTTTCAAAACACTTTTTGAGTTGATTTAATAATTTGAAAATATTAATTAGGCCTATAATTTATTATTGCTCCAACTATTAGTTCAAATTGATAGCCCTCACTATCAATTCAGAAAATTGCGATGCACAACCTTCTAGTGAGCCAAGATCTAAAATAATTAAGCTATTAACCAGTCAATGTCGCCATCCATAACTAATTATTAAGGTAGGCAAGATTTGCCAATTTCATCTCATACAGTTCTTTGATAGATGGTGTGCACAACTCCTTATCACAATCCATTTGTATGCTTCTAGCAGTTAATCTCATTAAGGCCACCTAGTTAAGTCTAACCCATAAGCCAACACGATAGCAATGCACCCTGCTTGGCAGACCCACATAACAACCATCACACTTCTACGGGATAGACGACGCACCACGCTTGAACGATCAAGGTTTTCATGTGTGATGTTTATGGAAAGCTCCTAAGACTTAATATTTATTGAGGGATTTTATATAAACACATATACATATCCAATCACCGCATACTTATAGTATGCATCATATACATTCTCTATCCACAAATGAAAAACATGCAACTAGAAATATACAAGAGATGGTTATGGCCATACTAATGCAATTCTTTTGAGTCACAAAGAATTACTACCACCCAAGATCTACATCATATGTAACAACCTATGCTGGAAACTTGTACTGGCTGGCAGGTCGTATAAACCCTTCAGTCAATCAGTTGGCCTTTAGGTTGTTCAGTTGGTTCCTCCTATCTGTTGGTCTCCTCAGTTCAACTTATCTAGTGTTGAACACACTTCTCATGCCAGAACACACTTCTCATGCCAAAACTGTAAGATCCTTGACCCAGCTCAAATGCTTAATTGTAATTTCTTTATATAATGAGATGCTTAAACCTTAATTCTAATATTATGAGGTGTCTTATATCATGTGACAGTCTTATATTTTCATTTTGGTCCAATTTGATTAATGTTTGAGCTACCTTTGCTATATATATGCTTGTTTTGGACCAGTTTGCAATTTACCCAGAAGGGAGGGTTATCTTACAAATTGTCACATGTTGAGAATGTTTATTAAGCCTTAGAATAAAGAGATATAATATGATGCAATGGGGCACTTTGTTTGAATCATGGATGATGATATGACATTGCTGGTGATTCTAGGGTTTGCTTAAGTTGATAAAGTGATTATGCTAGGGTTTGATGTTCTTATCACTATACCACTTTTAGTGAAGGTCACAACCTAAACACATACCTTGTGTAGTCTTGTCTTGATCGAGACAACCTAGAGGTGGATGGTTGAGATAGTTTGTCCTTTAGTGTCTCGACCGTATACATATGTGACCTAGGGTTTTAACCTAGACATGTACAAGGATGTGTCTCGACCGAGACAAGTAGATGGAGGTGTCTTGACCGAGAAAAGGGGGTAACCAACATATTTGGTCATGACACCTGTTTGATAAACATTAAACTTTTGAAATATGCATGCAAGTGGAAATAATGGTTTTTCTTTGAAGGGCATGTGTCCCTTGCTATTCTCATATGTTGATACCTCAATAACTCTTACTTCCCTCCTCCTTTGGGCATCTAACCCCTTCTCTTCACACAAGAGCAACCTTTTGGCCCTACACTCTTTCTTCTACCTTGAGATCGTCCTTAGATCTTTTGGAGCAAGAGAGGTCAGATCTTGAAGCCTTGGTGGCCGATCTACCTTGCTTGGGGAAGATCTTGTGCTAGATCAACATCTTGGTGGAGATTTTTGGTGATTCCTCTTTTGGTAAGTGATCTTTTGCTCTTAGTCACGTTTTCCCCTATTCTAAAACCTCCATCTTCTTCCTCCTCCTTGGCCTTCTTGAGAGGAACTCCTCTTCACAAAGGCCTTAGATTGTGTTTTGACATGGTGGTAACTAGTGAGAGGATGATTTCATCTCTTTCCCCTTTCTTCCCTTGGTTCGGCCTAGGACTATTTTCCCTTTTTCTTGAACTCCTTTGTGACCATGGTTTTCTTCTCTTCTTGAGGTGATCCCTTGGTCAAAGTTCGAGTCTTAGTAGGAGTTCTTGGAGCTTGAGATCTTGGAAGTTTGTTTCCCTCCAAAACATGTGGGTTTTATAACTTTTCCTACCTCTATTATGTGCATCTTAAACCTGGTCATAAGTTGTTGTGCTAATATTAGAAAATAGATGCCTAAAATGTTGGAAGATATAATATGTCTAGCGTTCAGCTTTAGAACATTCTTGAGAAGGTTGCTTTCTTATAAACCCAAAAAAAAAATTTGTACCCAATTTTGTGGCAAATGAAAGATTATTGTGTATTCTTTGAATCTTGATATTTGGAACCATGCTATTTTCTATATCGTTCATTTATACTTGAAGAACATGAAGTTTTTGGTCCGTTTTATGCATAAGAATATTTGTTCTCTCTCTAATATAGCTTTTGATGACCATCTCTCACATGTGCTACATGGTTTGATGCATATCTTTAGTATGGAGATTTTCTCCTTAGTTGACATTTGATCATATTAGTTTGATCTCTGTTTCGACCTTGTTTAGATCTGTTATGGTGTTGGACATGTGGTCAAGACATCCTTTGGTCTTCCTTTTTGGTCGACAACCATACAAGGGGTGGTTTCTACTGCAACACCCAAAGTCTTAAGTGTTGGTTGCTACCTATCATCTTGGTAGCGATGCAGCGTTACTGCATGGGTTGCTTAAATGGTTATAGTTGCAGCTGTAATGGTTAATTGTATAGATTATAATGCTTGTTTAGATCTTGGTAGTAGTCGAGAAACCTGTTTGAAAGGTGGTTGAGACACTTAGTATGAATTGGTCATGACATCATGTTGCATGGTCTCGGTCGTGACACCCCTTTGATGGAGTCACAATCGTGACGTTCTATTTGAGTACCTCCCTATATCGCAGTCGCGACATTCAATCTAGGTTGGGTTATGATATGATCGTGGTCATGACCCTTATATAGATGATGTTTCGATATGCCTTGCTACATGTGACCTTGTGTCTCAGTTGCGACGTGACATTGCATGAGTGTTGGTTGCGACACATCTTGATGTATCTCGATCACGATGCCATGTTGCTAAACAAGGTTGACACTCCTATATAGGTATATGGTTGACGCATAGTACAAGTTACAACACATACTCTTTTTTTGCCTGCAACTCATGTTAATGGTCTACACATGATGTAGTTATGAGTGCTTAGTCATCAGTAGTAGTGTTTAATCCTAGTGTTCTCCAAACATATGGGAGAAGATGGAATTAGGATTTAGAAGTTGAGAATTATAATGAAACCCTAATCAGTTAAATATGAAACCCTAACCCTAATCTAGAGATGTGAAGATACATTTGCTCATATTGTTGGGATATCATTACCATGTGATAGCATCTTCTTTCTCTTGTATGTGTAATTCTAACTTGCAGGTGAGATGAATGGAATAGCTATATGAATGCTACGGTGAACCTTGTATAATACAAGGTGGTGGTGATGATGATTGTTGAGATATAATTGAGGGATTGACATCCCATAGTGATATGATATTGTTGATGACCTTGCAATGGTTGTGATACAAGTGTCATGTGATGACATGACAAGTTCTCACCTTGTATGTTTTATATATTCTGAAGTTGTTATCGATCCTTACTTTTATAGAGTTTGTTTAGGGTTAATACATTATAACTTGATTGATGCATTAAAAGATACCCAGTTGCAAAATCTAATCAAGTGAAACCCTAATCATGTAGTTGCCTTGTATCATAGATCCATCTTCAGTGTCAGTATTTAACTGGATGGTGAAATGAGTAAATCCTACAAGAAACTCAGAGCACATATTATTGAATATGCAGGGTATCGACGGAGGTAACTCCCTTTATCATTAAATTGTTGAAATAGTGGCATAATGTTTTGTTATAGAATGTACATGTATGATCATGTTCTCTATTGATGTGCCATGTACCAAGGCATGCTAGTTGTTTTACAAGATCCTAACATTAACTATGTCTCTACATGACTATAGCTATGACTATAAGTTGTTGTTTAGCGGTTTAACTGTTATGTCACTACATTGCAGACTTGAATTGACCAAGTAGTGTTGGTGATGATTATGGAGTTTGACTCTTCCATTGATCTTGTATGGTACTGATTTTGACTTAGCATTGTTCAGCTAGATTTGAGTGGTACACCTCAAATCCTCAGGGCATAATAATAAAATGATGATACAACTGTATAGTATAATTGCTTAGGGTAAATACGAATCACATTGGATGACCCCATGCCTTATTTCTTGTACTATTTAGTTTATAACAGTTATATATGTTCTTCATATTTCTCCTAAAAGTATAAGATGTTCTACTGCTCAGTTGCAAGTGCTTAAATTGCTTAACCAAAATATTCTGCTTTACTTAACTACTATATTATCTTATTATGCTTATAATAGATGTTGACGAAGAGTTATATCTCTCGCTGGGATATTTGGTCTCACCCCGTGGGTTCCACAACATTTTAGGTGGTCATGGATGTGATGGTCGAGGTCATGGTGCAGGTGCTTAGTAGCAAGGATAGCAGTGACTGCTAGAGGTTGGATTTGATTCTAGAGTTTTGTTGTAGAGTCTTATGTGTCATCCATGTACTCTCAGGTCTTAGGAGAGATTTTGTTGTTTTGTTTATCGACACGTAGATTTTGGCTTTGTGTCATGAGTGTATAGAAATGGCATGTACATATAACTAGGTTGTGATATGTTATAGTTGGGGCTTGGCAACCTTTGAACACAATATGAAACATCTTTTGGTATATATGGAGTACAAATGGCCTATGTGGAAGGCATGTTTATAAAATACTTTCACTTGAGATATTGAATTACAAATGGTTTTAATTTACCATGTTTTGTGGTAATATTATTGTTAGTGGTGATTTCACGCTTTATTTTGAGTAATATCGCTTTGTGTGGCAATGGTCATCACAAAAACATAAACTAAAACTATCCTATTCCATATCACATTGTAAAAGGGAAAATCTCGAGTTACATTTAAGGGGAATATAGGAATAGGAGCGTTAATTTACATTAGGAAAGGATAGGAGAGGCTTGGTATGCAAAGTGAATAACAACGGGAAATAAACTAAACAACCATGGCCATAATCCACAGGGGTTGTGGCCATAGCCACACATACATACACCATCAAAATGATGTTAGGACAACACATAGATTGCATATATGTATAATATCATCCATATATATATATATATATATATATATATATATATATATATATATATATAGAGAGAGAGAGAGAGAGAGAGAGAGAGAGTCAGGCTAGAATACACTCAAGTAGTTCTTCATGATGTAATATTTTTTTCAAAAATCTAATCCATTGATCTTCTTAAACATTTGGTGAATAGCTCATACGCAAAATTTGAGCACATTTGTACATTTATAGGTCATGTTATAATGACCGCAAAAATTATGCATTTCAAATTAGTTTCACGTGTCAATTTTGTTGCCCTTAGATGAGTGACTTACACTCATCCAAATGGGCTCAAAATTTGCATGTAGCCTAGTTATAGTATGACGGTGAAGTTCAATGGTTTACATTTTACAAAAAATAGTCTTGATATGCAAACACACTTGAGTGTATTCGTACAATCTGTACACTCGAGTGCATTCTAGCCTGACTATATATATATATATATATATGAAGTGTGTACCGGCCATTAAAATGGAACATGTGGTGTATGTTCACAAAATCCAACCATATGGATTGATTCAACACTATATAGATTAAATGTGTCTAAAAACATCACCATCTCTCATATGGATCATAAGATACAACAATATATCATTCAATGGTTTCTGCAATTTTAAGCTATAATGCAATAAGACTCACCCACTTGTAGGTGTCCTTATTGAACATTATTTTGCACAAATTCCAGGTAAATTTGCTACTGCAATGATTTCCACATCAATTAGTTTGAAGTATAGTCCAATACCAAAATAGTTTTGGAAAATGAAGTTGGATCAATTTAAGGTCATAGTCTCGGACTTAAAAGAGATTAGAAGATAAAGCACATGATTGGTCCAATTTTAGGTCATGGTCTAGGACTGGAACCGACTTCCAACATATCATCCAATCTACTTTGGTGATGTGGTACTGCTGCTGCTCTTGTGATAGGTATCTAGTGGCCTTGTGGAAACTATTTAATTCATTTTTCTTAGAAGGTAGAGGCTTGAAATTTCTCCGTGGTTGTCATCAATAGATGTTGTATCATATTGGCTCTGCTTCAAAGATTTGTTCTGAGGTGAGAACTCATTGTATCTGGATGTCCTTCTACATGGTCTTTTGACCAGATTTCTTTTGCTGATTCAATATCTATTGTGTAGAAAGCATGTGATGAAAGGTCACATTAACTGAGAAGAGGTAACACCCCTTCGTCAGTTGTACATTCATCTTGGAATGTGAGTTAGATTTTTCAATATTTCAAAAGAGGTTGTACATTGTTGGACTCTTTCTATGAAGATATATGGAAGCATTTCTAAAGCCAAATTTGAGTTAGAAATTTTCTCTATACTGAATATTTAACCATGTCCTTGTTGGCTACAACCTTCCACCAATGGTTCCCTGAATGGTGAAGATATGTTGTGATTGTCAAAGGAGACCCTCTTGATATTGAAATAATCTTTGATACTAACATAAAGCGGGTCACTATCACCTAAGATTTTCCTTCTTTATTCATCTTTGTCAAGGCAATGGATTAACATGATTTTAGTTACGGTGGCAACATTTTGGCCTATGGGTTTGAAGTTGAGTCTTGATTCAATTTTTGATTTGACGTGCCATGGTTTATGGTTTCTTATGTTGATATCTACCATGGCAGATGTTAGGAATTGACCGTTGGATATTTTTTCTATTTCTTCATTTTTGGCTAAGACCATTGCTCAACATTCATGTTTGCTAGATTGAGCCCCCTTTGGCGAGTTGGTGAAAAACCATGTTAGGAGGCCCGTTATGAGATGCAAGTGTAGTCATATACTCATTATATCTTATTTGATGGTGAATGAAATGACCTTGCTCACCTGACTTTCCACTTTCTAGTATTGGAGTTTAAGGTGATTTGAAACCCCAAGCATGCTTAAGCTTGCCTAAAGTCTTCTATGAATATGTTTATTCTTTCGTAGGGATGATCATAGACAAATGTACCACTAGGGCATGGTTTCCTTGGGGTGGATTTGATGCTTCACTAATGATTGATTTCATGCTTGTATGACTCAAATTGTACCATGTAGCGGGTATTCAAGTGACAATTTCCTACCTAGTTGGGTTAAGGAGCTAGGCATCAGAGACACCCCTTTGGGCTCTATTCTTGACACTTGTTGGTGTATGAATTTATCAAAGGTAAGTATCCACATTGTTGGGTGTCCTTCAGAATTAAATATTCATCTCTTTGGTCATTTTGCATTTAATTCCTTGGGCATTGATGCTCAAAACCTTAGGATTGGAGTTTTTGACTCATAAAAGAGAGTTTTTATGCTCATCAGTCCTAAATGTCTTGCTTATTGAGTTTAATCATTTCATATAGAAAGTATTCAAGCAAAAATTTCTCATCCAGTAGATTTAAGGTGTCAAATGTCAGAGATACCCCAACGGGCTCAATCCTCAATACTTATTAGCATAAGTTATTCACTACAATCATACGTCCAAGTTCGGGTGCCTTGTGGGCTTCACATATAATGAATATTCAATTAATCCTTTGACTTAGTGGACATTGATGCTCAAAGCCTTGGTATGAGAACTTGAATTGTGTTAATGGGAGTTTCCTAGTGAATGTTTCCCATTTGTGGTCCTTGATGCTACATCATCATGGAAGACTGTGAGACTTGAGTGAGTGGTAAGGGACCCATATCTCCTTATCCTCCATGCCACCTATATTTTCTCATGCCTCATGAGTAGGGTTGTTGTCATGTTTAAACATTAAAGTTCATAAAGGGAGCGACCCCCCAAATTTGTTTTCAGGATGTCCCGACTTTGTGGGTCTATTCCAACTCACGTTTGATGCTTTAGTTTAAGAAGAACTAGAAGAGGATACTTATAGATTTTGAGATGTAGTGTCATCCTACAATTTAGCTTTAGATGATTTCATTGATTGAGTGATTTATATGGGTGAGGCTAGGTTTGCAAACTATTTAGGCCTCAAGATACTGACTGTTCTCCTTTTGTCTTAGGCCCTATGGTTCTACTTTGTCCTTTCCACTTAAGGGGAATGAGAGATATGTGAAGGCACTTAAATAGACTAAGTGGAGTTCTTTATTTTATTATACCGATGTTTTATTTTTCTCTTTTACATCTTGGTTCTAATTTGTTGTTTTTGATTTTTTTCCATTTTGACTTTGACTTTTTTAATTTTTAATTTGTTATTTTTCATTCTGATTTTGAGTTTTTTCTATTTTAAAATTATTCATTTTTTCATTCTAAAATTTTTGGTTTTTTCATTTTGATATTTTTGAAGTAAAAACAATTATATAGATACTTCACGATCCATAAATTCCTTAGGGTTCATGTCAACTATGTGTCTTGGTGCTCTTTGGCAGAGCTCTAGCTCAAGTGCAGACCCAATCAACTTGGTGACTACATTTGTTGGTGTGTTCTTGATGTGCTCTGCCTCAAGCAAGGTTTCAATCAATTCTGTGACTATACTTGGATCTTTAGTGACAAGCCCTAGAGGGACTTCTTTAGGAATGTCCACCTCGAATAACCCTGGCTCTATAAGGTTTTCAATGTTGTGCTTGATTGTTAGACATGAGTATATTTTGTGCCCCTTTTTGCAATGGAAATCACAATGAGCATTGGGATTGTAGCTATTTTTAAAGGGAATAAGAGGATTCCTTGTGGCTGATAACTCCACTAGGTGCTCGATCAATGGAACAATTCTATTGAGAGAGACCCCTAAGGGTGTGAATCTTCTCTTTCATTCCTGTATTGGTATCTCCTTTTCGACGACAGTGGGAGAAACACTCGCTTCTTAAAATGATCCTTTTATCGTGCTTTAGAATAAATCTTGGTGATCCTATGGTAGTGATATCTAAAGGTGTTACTTTTTTCTATCTTGACCTCTAGATCTCTCAATATATGCTTTATTTATCTCATATCACGATCAAACACATGTTGCTTCTCTGAGCAAACTGAGGTTGTCAATGTTGCAACTAAGATTACATGAGGTGGGTACCTTTATGGTCCTAGAACTAGAGAATAGCTCCAAGGTGGCAGTGGAGGGTACATTGTTGGATTGACTATATCAGACCTCTTATGATGTGTTGGATTGTAGTATGTTGACCTTTTGTAACTTTTGGCCTTCCACCTTGATACATAATTATTTCTGATTGTTCATTGGATTATTCTATTTGGTCATTAGCTTGGATGTTCTATGGAGTTATCATCTATTCCATAAATTTATTCTACTCTATAGGCTCATATGTAAAATTCTTGAATTGATAACCCTAGTGAGGTATGCAGAAGATGGTGTGGTTATTTATCCTGCAAGTTGTATGGTGATTATAGTTGTGAATGGCCTGTAAAAGGGAACACCTATATTTTGTGGCTTTCGATGACCCCTATTAGCTTTGACCATCTACTTGCCTCCAAACTCAAGTGCCTCTTTGTCCTAGGTTCTTTAGACTTTCATGCTTGCTAGATGGGTCATATGTATATCCGAGCTTTCCATTCATCATGAGAGTCTTCAATCGGTGTATTCATCACCTCACTTATTTATTGCTACTTGCCATCTCAAGAAGATCTTTCTGAAGCTGTCAGTAAGCATTCTACTTTCCTGAGACTTTTGTGATGTCCTCCTCTCTGTTGAAGGTAGAATGATTGGTTGTTAGAATCAGGAGACCAAGTGGGAATCTGCCCCTTGTGTAGCAATGAGCTGCAAAGGGAAGATACATGGTTGTAAACCACTGCCCCTTGCTTTAGGCAAGAAGCTTCAGTAGACAACATTCATGTTTTTTGTATTCCCCACCTTTCTAATAGGGTTTAACAAAAACTTCCCCTTGCATGGAAGAGGGTGCTAAAAACCATGATAGAAAAAGACGTGTTCCCCTCACATGGATTAGGGGATAACGGTCCTGTTGAAACTGGAAACTTTGCCCTTTGCTTAGAAAGGGATTGATTATGTATCAGCACAGATTGTTAGGTCCAATGATATGAAGAGAGGGATGTGCTCCTAGACTAGGTTATATGGAAGGATTTTTAGTCTTGTCATGATGTATGTCTAGTAGTACTTTGCTAAAACATGCAAATTGTGGTTGTTGGTTTTCTAGGGGAAGTTAAGATAGTACCTAAGGACAAAGTGGCCACTCAAGAAAAATGATTGGATATTGGTGTGTGGGATTCCTCTCTCCTCTAAATATATTTCATGAAAAAAACACTCACAAGGTAAAGGGTATCCGTGAACAAGGTGACCCTCTGGCGGTCAAAGACTATGGCAAGATATGGGTGTGTGAGATTCCTTTCTCCTCAGGAGAGATTTTATAAGATAAATACACAAGGAAAAGGATATCCAATGACAAGGATCCCTTTGGGGGCTAGAGACTATGGTTGGATATGGGCCTGTGAGATTCCTCTCTCCCTAGGGGAGATTTTATGAGAGAAACACTCACAAGGAAAACAGTGTCTAGAGACAAGCTGACTCTCTAGGGGCTATATATTGTGGTTGTATATGGATGTATGAGATTCCTCTCTTCTCACAAGAGATTTTATGAGAGAAACACTCACAAGGAAAAGGTATCCAAGAATAAAGTGACCCTATGGGGGCTAGAGTTTGTGGTTGGATATGGGTGTGTGAGATTCCTCTATCCTTAGGAGAGATTTTATGAGAGAAACACTAACAAAGAAAAGGATTTATAGGGACAAGGTGACCCTCTAGGAGCCAGATACTATGGCTAGATATGTGTGTGTGAAATTCCTCTATCCTTAAGGGAGATTTTGTGAGAGAAATACTCATAAGGAAAAGGGGTGTGTTGGCCTAGTTTTTGGTCATGGTCTGGGAACATATAAATATGAAGAGAGATTTAAGTGGGGTGATGGCCCTAGTTTTAGGTCATAATCTAGGACCGAGATGCAAGTTAGGCAAATATGGGAGGACCACATACTACTCGGTGGCATCTCATTCAAGCTAGAAAATCCTTTGGATCAAATGGAGTTTGTATGCTCAGGCATGAGTTGATTGTTAAATAATTATTTGAAAGTTGTATCCAAGATTGGGGATTAAGTAGCCTTACGCCGTAATGGTGAAGCTTTGTCTTAAGGAATCAATATGGGTTAGAATCTGTTCAAGGAGATAGATCCTAGATAAACATGAGCATGTGTAGCTCAAGTCCAGAGTGAATGACACACAACTAGATGCAATCTGATCATGATATTATACAAGATTATAGGTAAAATTGGACAACCTTTCAGTGTAAGGCCAAAGGTTTGGAAATTTAGTCCTCAAAATATTAAGGTGTTATGGAAAAGTTTCCCAAAAAAATACTGCTCATGTGTGGTCAAATATGAAGATTGAAGAGGATTCAGACGACACGAATAGCCTTTTGACAACCTTTTGGCAGACATCAAAGAGTTCAGGTATGAGTAATGGCTCATTAGAAGAGACCACAATCGGGAACCCTTTTGACATGGATCAAGTGAAAAGATCTAGGAAAAGGTAGGTCAACTTTTTTGAGGTTGAAATATGATTCAACTTTTGTTGAGTTTTTGAAAACATTTTTATTTTGCCAAAAGATTGTTCTCTTTTCTTTAAAAAAACATTTTTTTTGAAAGTGTTGTTCTTTTTTAGAAAATATCAGTCTATTTTGTAAAAGATCACCGATCTTTATGTTTTTAGAATATTTTTTCAACTTTGTAGGGGTCTTAAAAATATTGTACAAATTTAAAAACTTGTCCAACTTTATTGATCTTTGAAAACATTTTTTTAAAAGATTGTTCACTCGAGGTTATTGAATGAAGATTGTTTGGTGAGAGAGCATCTAAGATTGCATGAGATAATTCAAACATATTCACGTTTAAAAAGATTATGAATCAAAGGTTGTTGGTGAATCAGATCATTTAGGATCCTTTGAGATCATGTGAGATTATTATTTTAGTAAGATTGTTGATTTGAGATTCTTGTTTTGATAAAATTGTATTAAACATGAGGATGTTAGCAGAAGATGAACAATCCATGCATGATGATTATGATGTTAAAGAGTAAATCCTTCAAACATCTTAGAATTAGAAAAGCATTAAACAATCTTGTAAATTGTAAAATAAGAAAGCACAAGATACATATCTAGAATATAGAGTCCCATTTTTAGTCCATGAGTTTAGATATTGTTTACGTCCTCACTCAAGCATGACCCGTATTAGAGGGGTTGATCATTATCTTCTCTGTAGTGCGATGTCACATCACTCATCGAGAGGGTAACCTGAGTTCTTTAGATATAGGTACTACTCCCAATAAACCTCGTGACCATGAATACTTTAATCAATCATGAGTGTTAGGAGGGGGGATTCTTCAAGGCCTTTGGACGTCCAGTTTAATGATACATCAATACTTTTATGAAAACCCACACACCACTTTCTGAGATCTAACATGAATGCTGATATCCATTCCATGACACATGGGTTCATAGGTGTGAATTGTGTAGGTGTAAGTTTTTTATATTTTCTAAACCAAGCCCAAAATAATAAAGCATGAAAGATAAATGATAAGCATATAAGGAAACAATCACACAATTATTAAGAAAGAGAAGATCTTCTTCATCATGAAGACCTCTCTTATCATTTACTCTCTTTCTTTATTTGTTATTTCTTTTAATGAAAAACAAAAAAGATAGGAAGAGAAGGAGAAAAGGAGGGAGGCGGAAGCAAACCTTTGAAGGGAATTAGAGGCAAATCTTAGAAAGGAAATAGAGGCTAATACTAAAAGCGACAATTGTTAGAAAATGTGATAGTTCTCGTACTGCCAGAAAGAGATAAAATGAAGAGGCACCAAAGTGACAAATAAAGTATTTTTCACACCGGTGTATTAGAGGATTCTATAGACTTCACTAAATTCTAGAAAAACAAAAGGCAGTGATAAAGAAAAACCACCTTTTTTTCTAGGTGAAACAAAGTGTTCTGTAGTAATTTTTATAAAGATCTTTTTGGAATTTTGTAATGGCAAATTTCTATTCCAAAACCAATATTTTTTTGAAAAACTCTGGGTTTTGACTAAATAAAAAGAACAAAATAAAAATATATGAAAAAATAGAAAACTTGATTAACATACAAGATGACTAAAAAAGAAAACAAAATCCAAATCGTCTGACTGTCCCCATTAGATTTGTCAAAGTGTTATACCCGGGATGAAAACTCCCCTCAACGAGGATGATTCCACAATCACGTGAAACAATAGATAAGAAAAACAAAATTATGAATGATAAAGATTTTAGAGTCATCACCCAATTTTATCTATAAAATAAGGAAAAACAAAGATGGGCATTTGAATCACTAGGAAGAAAAAAAAAGACTTGATTTTGACTCCACCCAAGGGCGGATAAGAAAATGTATGCATGGTTTTTGAGATTGGACTCGGCGAGCCTATTACAACTGGGGACGGATTAACACCCCCATCTCACCTTATAACTATATTGCATCCTTTCAGTCATCTCAGATTAAAATTATGGTGATCAAAGTTTATATAAAAGAAAACAATCAAAACATAAAAAATTATTTTTTGGCAAAATTTTGGGGCTTGGGATGGATGTGGCTTTCCCTTGATTTCCATGAAGCTCCTAATTTTTACTATGTTGGGTCCCAACCGCCTCAAGACCTCCCATGATGGAGATCTATACCTGGAGGTTGGGGTCAGTGTGTAGGAAGAGAGAGAGAGAGAGCAAGAAATATTTAGTATAGTACAATCTGGATATTTGAAAATAGTGTGCAAAGATGAACAATTCAATCAACTAGCAACAATTATCAATATAGCATAGAAAGTAATAGTTGTTTATTTTTTAGTACCCTAAAAAATATTCAATTGTAGTGTCAAGGAAAGGATCCCATGATCACAAATAATTGTTATCCAAGTTATTTCCCTATCATGTTCGTTTCCTTTTCCCATTTGGAATTGAATTAAAATGAAGATAGAAAGAATAAGGAGAACAAAACTAAGCTCAAAATTCTTTCCCTTCTTTTAGCCTTTTTCCCCTTGGAATTTAACTAAATGAGGATGATAAAATAAGGAGAAGAGAATAAAAGAGGAGGACACTTCTTTAGTCCCTTTTCTCATGGAATTGAATTAAATGAGGATAACAAATAAGGATAAGACAAGAAAAATGGGTGCCATCCTTTCCCTTATCTGGTCCTTTTTTCTCATGGAAAGAGCCATGATTTTTAAAGACAGCTCATTAATCATTATGCAATTTAGTTGGGATTTATTTATTCCATATTTTCTCTTTATTGGATAATGATATTAACTTTTAAAGAGATACTAAACACAATTGAATTTCCAACTGGGATTGATATTTTATATTTGAAAAATCTAATTGGGAAATTAATTGGAAAAAGGCTTATACAATCTCATGAAATGCAAATTGCTTTTAAGTCTAAATAGATGGTTTTCATTGTACCAAGCCCTCAGTGATTGGGGATGGGTAAAAGGGGTAGTTTAAATGGGTGAAATATGTGAGAAAATATGGACAAATGTTGGAAAATGGTAAATCTGGAAAAGTGCGAAATGAAATACATCATTAGCCAGAGAATTAACATTACCATGAACTTCCATTGACTAAGCAAAAATAGGGTCTCAACAATCATCCATGTGAAATAATTAAATCAATTATTTGTGGATACCACTAATTATATCGAGCGATCTTAAATCAAAGTTTCACATATATTTACATAATTATCATATTAAGGACATGTCGTAGATGTTATTTAAATTCATACCACAACCATCTACTATTTTTCTATAATGACCAAGTTTCATCTTAGCTAAGTAACTATGCTTTGCTTGGCTAATTGTATGCTTAACTTGGTTAACCTTTGCATAAGATTTTATAATGAACGATAACTTAATTACAATGTTTTTAACCTTTCAAATATGTGAAGAACATGTTGTGATTGCTACCAGTTAGTATTGATAAGTGAAACCCCCGATTTGGGTTGATTGAGATTTTATAGTGAATTGATTGAAAGGATGAATGTCAAGTGATGATGAATTCCATTTATAATTGGATTCAATGAAGTTAAGATTAGCTAAAAACTATCATTTATATTCTAAATAATGTCTTTATGATATCCAAATTAGTAGGAGATAATGTTAAACCCTAGTTTTCCATATTAGAATTTTTAGACCAATTTCAGGTAATACGATGTAATAGAGTATGAAATGAGAATGAATAGTTACATATCTCATTATGATGATTTCAGATCACTATCATAACATATGAAAATATTGAAAAACAAATTCCAAGTGGCTTGAGATTTTTGGGATTTTGAGTTAGTTAAATTATCTAAAACTAGGCTAATTTACAAAACAACCGATCCAAGATGAACAAGTGTGGGCTAAATTTGATTTAGGGAGGTTCGACCAATGAAAATGAGTTTTGGTCAGATCTTATAAATGTATAAATTTCTTGGAACAAATTTAGCCTACCTTAGGGATCTGGCTAATCATACTACATTGTTTAGCAAAGGAATTTGAAGAGAAATCTAGTCAACCTATTTTTCTCCCAAAAAATGTTAAGTTGGATTTGTTTGAAAATATTCCAAGGACCTCAATGATCTATATAGATAACCTAACAACATTACACCTTTCAAAACTATTCATTCCATCTAGAGATACAAAATTCTAGAGAGCAATGGAGAATTTGGTTTTTGGAGGAGAACTATAGGGGCAATGCAAAATTAGAGATCGTGCATCCTACATGTGAGAAATCAAGTAAGTTCTTCCTCCTGAGATAATTTTGTGTGTATTTATTCTCTATTATGTATAAAGGTGGACTCCTCCATCATTTTTATCAAAAAGGAGTCCAACTAAATTCTTTTTCTTATTATCTTCCTTGATTTCTTTTTTATTGAGTTGTTGATGGAGAGGAAACAAGAAAGGCATTGATTTCTGGACTTGCTATTTCCCTCCTTTATGTAGAATTGGTAAAAAATAATCATCTTAATAAATGATGTTGTTTGCATTCCGGTCCTTTAGAATAATAATTCATCTAACTTGGCAAACCCATACAAATCCAACCAATTAACTTGGCTCGAAGATTGTTGTTGTAACATACTGAATCTCAGGGTATTCCCTACAATTTACCCATATTCTATCTTTTCATTTCTTTCAAGTCCTTTTGGACTAATTTCATAAATTTCCCTTCTTTTATATTCTTTTTGGACTTCTTGTGTAATTTGAGCACAATTCAATGTTGAAATTACCTTTTTCCCTCATTTATATAAATGAAGGGGTGTTTGCACAAATAACCCACTTAATGTAATAATTGAGGACTAATTATGCAAGATGGAGTTTAATGAGAGATAATAATTAGATAATGTTAATTTGGAGCTTTTTGGATAAATATATTAGCAATAATGTGTATTTGAGTTAATGTATGAGAACATTAACCTTAATTGTTTCTCTCTCCTCAAAATATGATTTTAATTCATGAAAATATGTTATTTTGTTGAGAAATGATTATTGAAATCTTAATGTGTTTAATATATCGAAATTTAATCACATGTTTCATAAAAAGGAGTCTTTTCATATAACTCATTCATTTTAATATATTAATATACACTTTAATGATCAAAGATTTATTTAAAGGGCCAAAATATGTGTTAAATGAAATATAATTACATAGCATTGCTTTAGACATTAATTCTAGCCTATGGTAAAATTTTGAGGTCATTTGACTCTTGTTTGATCCCTTAAATCGATTTATTGATTTTGGAGTAAAGTGCAACTAAGTTTTAATTTCGATTTGCATTTAAATGCATTCATTAGCCTAAAGTTCAGTTATTTTCACCCATTCACGCATCAGCTCCCAAACGTGCTCCATCGGACGGCTCGCGTTTGATCATCTCATTTCTGGCTTGATCCGATGGCCGGGACATTGTCCCCTACCTCCCACTCAACGCGAGATAGAAGTCGTTTTCACGACAGTTCACCTCTCGATCCGTTCTCTCTCCACCCTTCATCAATTCACTTCATTCTTAGCGCATTGAATTCGGCTCTTGAAGTCCTTTACAACGAGCCTAAGATTTCCCTCTCTCATTCACCAGAGAAGAAATGCCTATTAGGGCATTTCGACCTCTCCCCACCTCTGAATAGCAGAGGCGACCATGGATCTCCTCCTGCCTATAAAAGGCACCGTATAGCACCCTCACACTACCCCCAACCTCCTTTTCCTCCAATTTCATCGCAGCCTGCCTCGAAGATGCTGACCTACTCACTTTCATCTCCGGCGAGCTCCATGCTACCTCCGATGAGTCCCACTCCCTAACTTCAATTGCTCACATAGTAAGAACCCTAGACTCCTGTCCTTCAATTCTGTTTGATAACCTTGCCTCGCGACGCCCCCAGGTGCTCAGCCCTATAGACGAGGATTCACCTCCTCGCCAGTGCTGACCCTTCTTCCATTTCGGTATTCCTCCTCCTACGGAAAGAGGTGCTCTGACCTCGCCCTGACTTCGCGAAGATTACCCTGACCTCGGCTTCTAATTTCTTTGTGTTTTTGACAGCATCTGGTCATGGCTTTGCCGTGCTCTGTTCCTCTGCTTTCTCCGACGTTTTTGATGTATCTTGCACCATTCTCCAACTTTCTTGGTGCCTTCTTCACCAGCGGGGTATGGCGTATTCAAAGGGAGCATTTCCCTGGTCAGACCACCACCAGGCATCGAGTGTGCTCGCGCCTTGGTCCCTGACCTGGTACTCCCTCGCCATTGTTGCGAACGGAAGAAACCTGGTTAGGTAATGACTGAGGTGCCCTTCTCCCTTCAATTGCTGGTTAACCCAACAAGGGTAATGTAGGTATTTCGACCCTCACTTGGCTTCTCTGTCGTGAGTCAGTTATCTGAGACGGAACGACACTCTTGACCCCGAGATTTTAACTGAATCAATGAGCCGATGATGGGCATTTTAGTAATTTCGTCTTTACTCAATCGCCCTTTTGACCAAAACTGCGTGGGCACGAACCAGTGACTGGGCCAAACCTAATTGGCCCATGTCAGCGTGGGTCCGGCCACTTGGCGCCTTTTATTTTTATTTTGCCTATGTGGCATTTCCCTGAATTCTGATTGGCTGAGATGATTTAATTCATAATAAATCATTCCCAAGTCAGAAAAATTCGAATAAATAGTCAATGGAAAGGATTTTTAACGTAGAATTCTATTTTGAAGTTTTTGAGTCATTAATTGGATTCCTTTTTCGAAGTTTGCTTTGAATGCCTTTTAAGTGTATAAATGTTCTAAAATACATAATTAATTCATTTTAACTCCAATTGGTAAAATAAAATACGTTTTCCTAATCACTAAAGTCTAAGTAATGTCTTGGTCTAAGTTTTGGGTCTCAAATTGAAGGTTTTCCTAAAAAGGTTTAAAAATGGATTTTTCTTTATATCTTTATGCTTAACACATCCTAATACATGATAATGTTTGCAACTAGGGGAAAATGGAATGGTGATACAATCAGATTGGTGAATGTGATGGTAATTAATTAAAATAGGTATGTGAAACTTATTTATGTATGTGAAGCCTATTTTAGTATGTGACACCTATTAATGTATGTGACATCTATGATGAATGCGAAATCTATGTGGAATGTATATGTGCAAATTACCTATCCTTCAGTTGGGCTTATCCAACCCTACCTTAAAGATGTGCTAGCCTTGTTATCCTTCTAATTGCATTTATTGGCTCTTTACTTATTTGATGCTTTTGTTGCCATTATGACTCATCTATTTGAATTATGTGAATCCTGCTATTGCCTATGTTGGCTCATCTTTTTGAAATACTTGGAAATATTGTATATTGTTGTTGCTATGTTGGCTCCTTTATTTCATGGGTTTTATCCCCATTTTGCAATGTTGCAAATCTTGTTATACTTCTCAATTCTGCCAAGTGACTATTAAGCATGATGTATTTTAGGCCAAATGACAATGTAGTGTACATGAGTACAAACCACCCATAGGGCACTGAGGTTTTAGTCCTCCTGTCGGGCACTAGGGTTTTAGTCCCCCTACCATTTTATATTAGGCACTGGGGTTTTAGTCCCCCTGCCACTGGTGAGGTCTGGTAGGTGCCTCACCCTACAGTGAGATGACTTTGTGTCTTAATATATTCATGCTATGTGATTATTATTGTGGTTATTGATTATGGCAGTTCTCTATTTCTTATTTGAATATTTGTCTCATTCTCTTAAAATCTTGTAGCATAGAGAATCTTTTATTATGCAATGTTGTTGACTATTACTTGTCCTATTTCTCTTGAATAACACATACTTTTATCTTTCTCTTACTGGATGACCCCAACCATCCAAGCTAGGATCAGAGTGCGCATGGAAGCTTGGTGAACCTAAGCCTAAGGATAGGACAGGAAGAAAAGGAACATATAGCTTGCATGTTCATAGTTGCCTTTATATATTTAGTTGTTTTGTTTGGAGACAATATTGGCTTAGTCTAAGTCTTCCTCTACCTAGATCCTATGTTTTGTATAAAGTTGTACTTCCTTTATGGAAATTTTGTAATGTACTCTTTATACATTTTGAATAAAGTCAAGTTTTATTTCTTCCGTTGCCACACATTTGATGTATTTGTTTATCATGTTAATAGTAGAGACTTGGTCTTTACAACATGGTATCAGAGCATCAAGGTAGTCAGATTCTTGACTAATTCAAATTGTCTCCTAGATAGAACTCTTACCATATATAGTTTCCCTATAGTAAGTTTTTCACCTTAGAGTTGACCTATGATGAAAGTTTGATTTAGGATCATAATAATTTCATATTAAAAACAAAATTTGTCAACTTTTTGGTGAATTGTCTATTGAGAAGCTACTAGAGCAAGAAGTTGAAAGTGATGGTGTCTAGAAAGGGTCAAAGCTTGGGGGCTGACAATATTTTCCTCCGCCCCACTAGCTTGGTAACGAGGACTCCTGAGCTCATATAACCTGGCCTGGCCTGATCTGATTCAGACAGCTCAAAATAGTCTATCTTTGGGCATGCTGCCTAATTGTTGAATACCTTAGGAAAACCATAAGTGATGATTTGATCTCTTAGACAAAAATCATCCTTAAATACCTTATACTCCTATGTTTAGGGTTTAGTGTACCCTATGTTGCACCCTGAAGCTTGGTCAGTAAATCCTTTTAGTGTTGAGGTTTATGTACCCTTTCACCCTTATCTTAGTTTGACTTAGTTGATCTTTTAAGGGGTGGTGTGAGGGTAATGGTGTTAGTACCCTATTTGGTTTTGCACATCTGATTTCGAGGACGAAATCCCTTTTTAGGGGGATGGAATCCCAATTAAAAGCAAAATCAAATACCTTTGGAGTTAGAAACCCTATCTAAGTGGACATATGTACATAATAACTTATGTGAACAAGAATTTACCAAACACATTATACTTGTAATTCAACTTGTTTGTTTATACATATGTGTATATGTAGTAAGTCAAATAGAGATAGTTCATATGGTTGAACCTTAATACATGCTTGATTCACATAATAATGAGTTACTCATTAATAATTATGAATATACATAACGTTGACTATGCCACCCTAATGGTAAAATGTGTATGGATAATGCACCCTAAGGATGCTTTAACATGTAATGATCATGTTGACCTAAACCCTAATATGTAATCATCTAGCTCTGACAACATATACATATAGATACCCTTAATGCCTTTCATGATACATTAGTGACATTAGGTGTCATCATCACATAATATACCTTAATGCATATAAATGGATTATAGTCACAAAGTTATCAATATATATAAGGTATATCACCTTGTTCTCTAATGAACACCTCATCATAATTTGATATATGAATTAATTCATTAATATTTAATGTGTTACATCCTATTCACAAAAATGAGTATAATGACTCAAACATGATAATGAATAATTGGATTCACATAAATATTCATAAATGCCTAATATGAAGTGTAATGGATGAAAATGATTAATGATGTCATTAATATGAGTATGAAAGATGATATGACAATGTACAATATGAACATTATTTGGAATTATTATAGGCTTAATAACTTGTTGGATAATATTAACTTTTTCTACAAAATAATTTGTGATAATTTTACATGGTAGTTTTAAGAGGATAATGGAAAATGAATTCATGTTATTAAGGTTTTTGACCTAATACATTAACTAATGTTGAAATGTCTTAGTAAACCCTAATTGTGCTTAAAACCCTTGATGAGGGAGATACATATGATATAATGTTGAGATGTAATTGTTTTGAATAAAATGTGGCACAAGTGATAGTATACTAAATATGATACCTCTTCATGATGGAGATTATGCTAATAAGGCAAAAATGTTAATTTGAGTTTGATAAAAGGCTATAGGTTTTGTGGAAACCTTAGTAGCACTTGACTTATGTAGATTTTGTGTTGTACCCTAGATTAAGGGTTATAACCTAGTGTTTAAGGTTGGGAAGGTGCACACCCACCCTCTCTTCCCTCTTGTTGTGATTTCGGGGACGAAATCCTCTTTAAGGGGTGGTGTGCTGTAGCATACTGAATCTCAGGGTCCTCCCTAGAATTTACCCATATTCTATCTTTTCATTTCTTTCAAGTCCTTTTGGACTAATTTCATAAATTTCCCTTCTTTTATATTCTTTTTGGACTTCTTGTGTAATTTGAGCACAATTCAATGTTGAAATTACCTTTTTCCCTCATTTATATAAATGAAGGGGTGTTTGCACAAATAACCCACTTAATGTAATAATTGAGGACTAATTATGCAAGATGGAGTTTAATGAGAGATAATAATTAGATAATGTTAATTTGGAGCTTTTTGGATAAATATATTAACAATAATGTGTATTTGAGTTAATGTATGAGAACATTAACCTTAATTGTTTCTCTCTCCTCAAAATATGATTTTAATTCATGAAAATATGTTATTTTGTTGAGAAATGATTATTGAAATCTTAATGTGTTTAATATATCAAAATTTAATCACATGTTTCATAAAAAAGAGTATTTTCATATAACTCATTCATTTTAATATATTAATATACACTTTAATGAGCAAAGATTTATTTAAAGGGCCAAAATATGTGTTAAATGAAATATAATTACATAGCATCGCTTTAGACATTAATTCTAGCCTATGGTTAAATTTTGAGGTCATTTGACCCTTGTTTGATCCCTTAAATCGATTTATTGATTTTGGAGTAAAGTGCAACTAAGTTTTAATTTCGATTTGCATTTAAATGCATTCATTAGCCTAAAGTTCAGTTATTTTCACCCTGTCACGCATCAGCTCCCAAACGTGCTCCATCGGACGGCTCGCGTTTGATCATCTCATTTTTGGCTTGATCCGACGGCCGGGACATTGTCCCCTACCTCCTGCTCAACGCGAGATAGAAGTCGTTTTCACGGCAGTTCACCTCTCGATCTGTTCTCTCTCCACCCTTCATCAATTCACTTCATTCTTAGTGCATTGAGTTCGGCTCTTCAAGTCCTTTCCAATGAGCCTAAGATTTCCCTCTCTTGTTCACTAGAGAAGAAACGCCTATTAGGGCATTTTGACCTCTCCCCACCTCTGAATAGCAGAGGCGACCATGGACCTCCTCCTGCCTATAAAAGGCACTGCATAGCACCCTCACACTACCCCCAACCTCCTTTTCTTCCAATTTCATTGCAACCTATCTCGAAGATGCTGACCTACTCATTTTCATCTCCGGCGAGCTCCATGCTACCTCCGACGAGTCCCACTCCCTAAGTTCAATTGCTCACGTAGTAAGAACCCTAGACTCCTATCCTTCAATTTTATTTGATAACCTTGCCTCACGACGCCCCCAGGTGCTCGGTCCTATAGAACAGGCTTCACCTCCTCACCAGCGCCGACCCTTCTTCCATTTCAGTATTCCCCCACCTACGAAAAGAGGTGCTCTGACCTCGCCCTGACTCCGTGAAGATTACCCTGACCTCCGCTTCTAATTTCTCTGTGTTTTTGACGGTTTCTGGTCATGGCTTTGCCGTGCTCTGTTTCTCTGCTTTCTCTGACCTTTTTGATGTATCTTGCACCATTCTCCAACTTTCTTGGTGCCTTTCTCACCAGTGGGGTATGGCGTATTCGAAGGGAGCATTTCCCTGGTCAGACCACCACCAGGCATCGAGTGTGCTCGCGCCTTGGTCCCTGACCTGGTACTCCCTCGCCATTGTTGCGAACGGAAGAAACCTGGTTAGGTAATGACTGAGGTGCCCTTCTCCCTTCAATTGCTGGTTAACCCAACAAGGGTAATGTAGGTATTTCGATCCTCACTTGTCTTCTCTGTCGCGAGTCAGTTATCTGAGACTGAACGACACTCTTGTCCCCGAGATTTTAACTGAACAATGAGTCGATGATGGGCATTTTAGTAATTTCATCTTTACTTAATAGCCCTTTTGACCAAAACCGCGTGGGCACGGACAAGTGACTGGGCCAAACCTGATTGGCCCATGTCAGTGTGGGTCCGACCACTTGGCGCCTTTTATTTTTATTTTGCCTATGTGGCATTTCCCTGAATTCTGATTGGCTGAGATGATTTAATTCATAATAAATCATTCCCATGTCAGAAAAATTCGAATAAATAGTCAATGGAAAGGATTTTTAACGTAAAATTCGATTTTGAAGTTTTTGAGTCATTAATTGGATTCCTTTTTCAAAGTTTTCTTTGAATTCCTTTTAAGTGTATAAAATGTTCTAAAATACATAATTAATTCATTTTAACTCCAATTGGTAAAATAAAATATGTTTTCCTAATCACTAAAGTCTAAGTAATGTCTTGGTCTAAGTTTTGGGTCTCAAATCGAAGGTTTTCCTAAAAAGGTTTAAAAATGGTTTTTTCTTTATATCTTTATGCTTAACACATTCTAATACATGATAATGTTTGCAACTAGGGGAAAATGGAATGGTGATACAATCAAATTGGTGAATGTGATGGTAATTAATTAAAACAGGTATGTGAATCTTATTTATGTATGTTAAGCCTATTTTGGTATGTAACACCTATTAATGTATGTGACATCTATGATGAATGTGAAATCTATGTGGAATGTATATGTGCAAATTACCTATCCTTCAATTGGGCTTATCCAACCCTACCTTAAAGATGTGCTAGCCTTGTTATCCTTCTAATTGCATTTATTGTCTCTTTACTTATTTGATGCTTTTGTTGCCATTATGACTCATCTATTTGAATTATGTGAATCCTGCTATTGCCTAGTTGGCTCATCTTTTTGAAATACTTGGAAATATTGTATATTGTTGTTGCTATGTTGGCTCCTTTATTTCATGGGTTTTATCCCCATTTTGCAATGTTGCAAATCTTGTTATACTTCTCAATACTGCCAAGTGACTATTAATCATGATGTATTTTAGGCCAAATGACAATGTAGTGTACATGAGTACAAACCACCCATATGGCACTGAGGTTTTAGTCCTCTTGCCTGGCACTGGGGTTTTAGTCCCCCTGCCATTTTATATTAGGCACTGGGGTTTTAGTCCCCCTGCCATTTTATATTAGGCACTGGGGTTTTAGTCCCCCTGCCACTGGTGAGGTCTGGTAGGTGCCTCACCCTATATTGAGATGACTTTGTGTCTTAATATATTCATGCTATGTGATTATTATTGTGGTGATTGATTATGGCAGTTCTCTATTTCTTATTTGAATATTTGTCTCATTCTCTTAAAATCTTATAGCATAGAGAATCTTTTATTATACAATGTTGTTGACTATTACTTGTCCTATTTCTCTTGAATAACACATACTTTTATCTTTCTCTTGCTGGATGACCCCAACCATCCAATCTAGGATCAGAGTGCGCATGGAAGCTTGGTGAACCTAAGGCTAAGGATAGGACAAGAAGAAAAGGAACATATAGCTTGCATGTTCATAGTTGCCTTTATATATTAAGTTGTTTTGTTTGGAGACAATATTGGCTTAGTCTAAGTCTTCCTCTACCTAGATACTATGTTTTGTATAAAGTTGTACTTCCTTTATGAAAATTTTGTAATGTACTATTTATACATTTTGAATAAAGTCAAGTTTTATTTCTTCCGTTGCCACACATTTGATGTATTTGTTTATCATGTTAATAGTAGAGACTTGGTCTTTACAACATGGTATCAGAGCATCAAGGTAGTCAGATTCTTGACTAATTCAAATTGTCTCCTAGATAAAACCCTTACCATATATAGTTTCCCTATAGTAAGTTTTTCACCTTAGAGTTGACCTATGATGAAAGTTTGATTTAGGATCATAATAATTTCATATTAAAATAAAATGTGTCAACTTTTTTGGTGAATTGTCTATTGAGAAGCTACTAGAGCAAGAAGTTGAAAGTGATGGTGTCTAGAAAGGGTCAGAGCTTGGGGGCTGGCAATATTTTCCTCCGCCCCACTAGCTTGGTAACGAGGACTCCTGAGCTCATATAACCTGGCCTGGCCTGATCTGATACATACAGCTCAAAATAGTCTATCTTTGGGCATGTTGCCTAATTGTTGAATACCTTAGGAAAACCATAAGTGATGCTTTGATATCTTAGACAAAAATCATCCTTAAATACCTTATACTCCTATGTTTAGGGTTTAGTGTACCCTATGTTGCACCCTGAAGCTTGGTCAGTAAATCCTTTTAGTGTTGAGATTTATGTACCCTTTCACCCTTATATTAGTTTGACTTAGTTGATATTTTAAGGGGTGGTGTGAGGGTAATGGTGTTAGTACCCTATTTGGTTTTGCACATCTGATTTCGAGGACGAAATCCCTTTTTAGGGGGATGGAATCCCAATTAAAAGAAAAATCAAATACCTTTGGAGTTAGAAACCCTATCCAAGTGGACATATGTACATAATAACTTATGTGAACAAGAATTTACCAAACACATTATACTTGTAATTCAACTTGTTTGTTTATACATATGTGTATATGTAGTAAGTCAAATAGAGATAGTTCATATGGTTGAACCTTAATACAGGCTTGATTCACATAATAATGAGTTACTCATTAATAATTGTGAATATACATAACGTTGACTATGCCACCCTAATGGTAAAATGTGTATGGATAATGCACCCTAAGGATGCTTTAACATGTAATGATCATGTTGACCTAAACCCTAATATGTAATCATCTAGCTCTGACAACATATACATATAGATACCCTTAATGCCTTTCATGATACATTAGTGACATTAGGTGTCATCATCACATAATATACCTTAATGCATATAAATGGATTATAGTCACAAAGTTATCAATATATATAAGGTATATCACCTTGTTCTCTAATGAACACCTCATCATAATTTGATATATGAATTAATTCATTAATATTTAATGTGTTACATCCTATTCACAAAAATGAGTATAATGACTCAAACATGATAATGAAAAATTGGATTCACATAAATATTCATAAATGCCTAATATGAAGTGTAATGGATGAAAATGATTAATGATGTCATTAATATGAGTATGAAAGATTATATGACAATGTACAGTATGAACATTATTTGGAATTATTATAGGCTTATTAACTTGTTGGATAATATTAACTTTTTCTACAAAATAATTTGTGATAATTCTACGTGGTAGTTTTAAGAGGATAATGGAAAATGAATTCATGTTATTAAGGTTTTTGACCTAATACATTAACTAATGTTGAAATGGCTTAGTAAACCCTAATTGTGCATAAAACCCTTGATGAGGGAGATACATATGATATAATGTTGAGATGTAATTGTTTTGAATAAAATGTGGCACAAGTGATATTATAATAAATATGCTACCTCTTCATGATGGAGATTATGCTAATAAGGAAAAAATGTTAATTTGAGTTTGATAAAAGGCTATAGGTTTGTGGAAACCTTAGTAGCACCTGACTTATGTAGATTTTGTGTTGTACCCTAGATTAAGGGTTATAACCTAGTGTTTAAGGTTGGGAAGTTGCACACCCACCCTCTCTTCCTTCTTGTTGTAATTTCGGGGACGAAATCCTCTTTAAGGGGTGGTGTGCTGTAACATACTGAATCTCAGGGTCTTCCCTACAATTTACCCATATTCTATCTTTTCCTTTCTTTCAAGTCCTTTTGGACTAATTTCATAAATTTCCCTTCTTTTATATTATTTTTGGACTTCTTGTGTAATTTGAGCACAATTCAATGTTGAAATTACCTTTTCCCTTCATTTATATAAATGAAGGGGTGTTTGCACAAATAACCCACTTAATGTAATAATTGAGGACTAATTATGTAAGATGGAGTTTAATGAGAGATAATAATTAGATAATGTTAATTTGGAGCTTTTTGGATAAATATATTAGCAATAATGTGTATTTGAGTTAATGTATGCGAACATTAACCTTAATTGTTTCTCTCTCCTCAAAATATGATTTTAATTCATGAAAATATGTTATTTTGTTGAGAAATGATTATTGGAATCTTAATGTGTTTAATATATCAAAATGTAATCACATGTTTCATAAAAAGGAGTCTTTTCATATAACTCATTCATTTTAATATATTAATATACACTTTAATGAGCAAAGATTTATTTAAAGGGCCAAAATATTTGTTAAATGAAATATAATTACATAGCATTGCTTTAGACATTAATTCTAGCCTATGGCTAAATTTTGAGGTCATTTGACCCTTGTTTGATCCCTTAAATTGATTTATTGATTTTGGAGTAAAGTGCAACTAAGTTTTAATTTCGATTTGCATTTAAATGCATTCATTAGCCTAAAGTTCAATTATTTTCACCCTGTCACGCATCAGCTCCCAAATGTGCTCCATCGGACGGCTCACATTTGATCATCTCATTTCTGGCTTGATCCGACGGCCGGGACATTGTCCCCTACCTCCCCCTCAACGCGAGATAGAATTCGTTTTCACGAGAGTTCACCTCTCGATCCGTTCTCTCTCCACCCTTCATCAATTCACTTCATTCTTAGCGCATTGAGTTCAGCTCTTCAAGACCTTTCCAACGAGCCTAAGATTTCCCTCTCTCGTTCACCAGAGAAGAAACGCCTATTAGGGCATTTCGACCTCTCCCCACCTCTGAATAGCAGAGGCGATCATTGACCTCCTCCTGCCTATAAAAGGCACCGCATAGCACCCTCACACTACCCCCAACCTCCTTTTCTCCAATTTCATTGCAATCTACCTCGAAGACGCTGACCTACTCGCTTTCATCTCCGGCGAGCTCCATGCTACCTCCGACTAGTCCCACTCCCTAAGTTCAATTGCTCACGTAGTAAGAACCCTAGACTCTTGTCGTTTAATTCTGTTTGATAACCTTGCCTCGTGATGCCCCCAGGTGCTCGGTCCTATAGAGCAGGCTTCACCTCCTCACCAGCGCCGACCCTTCTTCCATTTTGGTATTCCTCTGTGTGCGAAAAGAGGTGCTCTGACCTCGCCCTGACTCCGCGAAGATTACCCTGACCTCGACTTCTAATTTCTTTATGTTTTTTACGGTTTCTGGTCATGGCTTTGCCGTTCTCTGTTCCTCTACTTTCTCCGACGTTTTTGATGTATCTTGCACCATTCTCCAACTTTTTTGGTGCCTTCCTCACCAGCGGGGTATGGTGTATTGAAAGGGAGCATTTCCCTGGTCAGACCACCACCAGGCATCGAGTGTGCTCGTGCCTTGGTCCCTGACCTGGTACTCCCTCGCCATTGTTGCGAACGGAAGAAACATGGTTAGGTAATGACTGAGGTGCCCTTCTCACTTCAATTGTTGGTTAACCCAATAAGGGTAATGTAGGTATTTCAACCCTCGCTTGGCTTCTCTGTCGTGAGTTAGTTATCTGAGACTGAACGACACTCTTGTCCTCGAGATTTTAACTGAATCAATGAGCCGATGATGGGCATTTTAGTAATTTTGTCTTTACTCAATCGCCCTTTTGACCAAAACCACGTGGGCACAGACCAGTGACTGGGCCAAACCTGATTGGCCCATGTCAGCGTGGGTCCGGTCACTTGGCGCCTTTTATTTTTATTTTGCCTATGTGGCATTTCCCTAAATTCTGATTGACTGAGATGATTTAATTCATAATAAATCATTCCCATGTCAAAAAAATTCGAATAAATAGTCAATGGAAAGGATTTTTAACGTAGAATTCAATTTTGAAGTTTTTGAGTCATTAATTGGATTCCTTTTTCGAAGTTTGCTTTGAATGCCTTTTAAGTGTATAAAATGTTCTAAAATACATAATTAATTCATTTTAACTCCAATTGGTAAAATAAAATATGTTTTCCTAATCACTAAAGTCTAAGTAATGTCTTGGTCTATGTTTTGGGTCTCAAATCGAAGGTTTTCCTAAAAAGATTTAAAAATGGGTTTTTCTTTATATCTTTATGCTTAACACATCCTAATACATGATAATGTTTGCAACTAGGGGAAAATGGAATGGTGATACAATCAGATTGGTGAATGTGATGGTAATTAATTAAAATAGGTATGTGAATCTTATTTATGTATGTGAAGCCTATTTTGGTATGTGACACCTATTAATGTATGTGACATCTATGATGAATGCGAAATATATGTGGAATGTATATGTGCAAATTACCTATCCTTCAGTTGGGCTTATCCAACCCTACCTTAAAGATGTGCTAGCCTTGTTATCCTTCTAATTGCATTTATTGGCTCTTTACTTATTTGATGCTTTTGTTGCCATTATGACTCATCTATTTGAATTATGTGAATCCTGCTATTGCCTATGTTGGCTCATCTTTTTGAAATACTTGGAAATATTGTATATTGTTGTTGCTATGTTGGCTCCTTTATTTCATGGGTTTTATCCCCATTTTGTAATGTTGCAAATCTTGTTATATGATGCGATGATTTTGAGTCGCATTTAGAGACATATTTTACTTGTGTTTTATGCATTTATTAGTCATTTTGGTGGTTAATATTGCATAATTCATCTGCTTTGGTCTATGATCCTTCTCTATGTCAAATCTCCCTTATTTCAGTATTTTGAGCATAAATTATCACAAGAATATGTTTTGTTTCGGCTTATTTGGTTTCATGTTGAAATTTCAGGAAAAATAAGTATCTGCTGCTGTCGATACCATCGACAGTGGTCGATACCATCGACCGGACCACTGGCAGCCAGCAGCAAGGAGCAGCAAAATCTCGATACTATCGACAGGTGAGTCGATGGTATCGAGATACCATCAGGTTGCTTCAGAAAAGAGAGTCAATACTATCGATACAAAAGTCGATACCATCGACAAGTGGAGCTACAACGACGTAAAAGGACAAAACCGACGCCTATGAATGTCGATACCATCGACCCACGTCGATGGTATCGAGGTGGCATCAGTTGCGACAAAGAAAAGAAAAGAAGACCAGCCGATACAGTGCAAGGTCGATACTATCGACCCACGTCGATAGTATCGACACCGTCAGATACATGTTTGCTTCAGATTGATCTAAATCCGACGACTGTGATATTTTGGTGACCTAACTCGGTGATTATACCTAATGACGGCGGCCAAGAGCAATCTATCACATCATTAGCCGCTGCACAAGTCCCAAGAAGGTGTGGAGAGAAGAACGGATCCCAGAAGCACGCCCCAGCCGTTCCGGACGCCGAAGAAGACGATTTCCACCACCGAAAGGCGGGAGAATGCGTATTCTACGCCAAGAAGCGATTGGATCTTCTCTGTTCAGGGGTTTCATTACTCAATCACGTTTTTCTCCATGTTTCCCCTTTTCTCTACCATGTTTTGCTTTGAGATGAACATGCAGGGCTAATCCCCTTTATCTTTAGGACCGGGAGTAGCCCGGGAAATCATTGTATGACGATTTTATCATAGTAATTCATCATTTATCTCTTAAATCCGTGGTATGATTTCGTTGTCTCAATTATATTGTTATGCTTGATCACCATAATAATAACCTAATGCCCTTAATTACTTTGAAAGAAGAATTCATGGTTGAAAAGAAACGAAATTCACATTAATTGACAAATCCCTTGAACAAGGTGGTGTAAGGTTAATGGTGGATACCGTGAGATCGACTCTAATGCACCTAGTTTAGGGTATAGGTTGCTATGACGGTGGAACCGACCTAGACATAGGTAGTGAATTGTACCATGACAGTGGGCAATTCTGATATCAGGCTACTACCCAGATAGAGAGATGAATCTGAGTGACTATATAGAAATTCATACAATGATAACCCGTGGTGAAACCACAATCCTAAAGATTCCCACTTGAATTGATTAAACTAAACATTTAATCGATTGCTTTATTTTATTTTATTTTATCTTCTTTTAATTTTATCAACAACCTCCAACTTTTTAGCCGGTCTAGCTGATTGCGAGTAGTTAGTAGTAGTCTCCGATAATTCACGTGTCCCTGAGTTCGACTCGGGCCTCACAAAAGCCTATATTACAGTGACGCGTACACTTGCATTTCTACGCACATAAAAAGCGTGTCAAGTTTTTGGCACCGTTGCCGGGGACACGACAATTGTCGGCACTATGAGTGCTGCAAGCGGCCACTCTAGGCCACATTTTTTTATTATAAATTTTGAAATTCATAGTTATCTTTCATATTTTTGTAGTTGTCTAGTACGGTACTGAACTTAAATTTTCATTTTGTAGGTACTGTGCATGGTGCAGACGCGTAGCACTAACTACACGCAACAAGCACCAGAAGTTCCATTGCAGGCTCTGGAAGACGAGGAGGATTTCAATCAAGACCATCTGGAAGAAATAGACTCAGAATCCGAACAGGAAGAGATGGCAGAGCCATAGACAATATGGGAGAAGATCAAGGCTTCGTCTTCATTTGCTTCAAAGGGGCCAATCAAGAAGCAGGCGATCAATATTCCGACATACAAGATTGATCCTGCGTTAATCAACTTGGTGAAGTCGAATGCTTTCCATGGGCTCAAGAACGAAGACCCAGTCACACATATAAGCCAATTTGTGGAGAATTGTGACATGATAAAAATAGACAGATTCCCGCAGGAGGCATTGTACCTGAAGCTGTTCTCGAGTTCTCTAGCAGGGAATGCACGTGAGTGGTTGCACAATCTGGATGATGAATATGTGGAATCCTGGAACCACATGGTAGAGGTTTTCTTTGAAAGGGTTTTCCCGCCCGAGAAGACCAATGACATGATCAGGAAGATCCACAACTTCACTCAGAAGGCAGGTGAGATCTACTCTGAGACTTGGGAAAGGTTTCAGATCATGCTTAGGCGGCGCCCGCATCACGGGCTTGACAAGGAGACACAGGTTAAGATTTTCTATTTTGCTCTCTCCGAGCATGATAGAAGTAACCTCGATTCAGCAGGCTCAGGATTCTTCTTGAACAACACATACACGAGGTGTTGGGAAATCCTTAAGAACATGGCCAAGAAGCAATCTTGGGGTGACAGGGATGCCGTTGAGCATGTTCGAGTAGTAGGGGAGTCTAAAGCAATCAAAGAGTTGAATGAGAAGATGGACCTTCTCGCGAAGAAACTGCTTGCAAAGGAGGATACTGAATCCGAGGACGAGGCACAAGTCAAATTCATGAGGCAGCAAGGTTACATAAATAATGATTACTCATGGAGAAAGGACAAGAAGTTCTCTTGGAAGGATCCAAACAACTTTTTGCAGGACCCAGATGCAAAACCCCAGTCGGTAGCGGAGGATAAGAGCACGGAGTTGCTCAACCAAGTGATAAAGCAAAATCAAGAATTAATGACTACTTATGGCCAACAGATAAAGCAAAAGGGGGAATTTATGAACCAGTTTGGGCAAACACTGCAGATCCATGGGACTCCGATGAGGATAATAGAGACGTCCATGGTGCAAATGCCAACAGAGAGCCAATCTGAAGAAGCCGGCGCATCAAGGTTTTCCGGGTAACACTAATATTCCAGGAGGAAACCAACAGGCGAAGGCCATCTTACTAAGGAGTGGCAAGAAGCTTTTAAACCCCAGAGCCGATGAACCAAGCAAACCCCAAGCAGAAATTGAAGGTGAGGCCACTGAGGAGCTGCCCATACCGGTCACAGAACCAGTTGCGGATATAGCAGTGGATGCTACTGAAGATCCTATTACAGACGAGGAGGAGATGCAGAAAAGGACACCTTATGTGCCACCGCATCAAAGGGCACAGGCTGTCCCGGTCCCATATCCGAACAGTGCAAAGGCAAGGAAAGTGGATGCCCAGTTTAAAAAATTTCTAGACAGTTTCAGAAAGCTTTCAGTCAACATCCCATTATTGGAAGCAATTGAGCTAATCCCTTCTTACGGAAAATTTCTGAAAGACATCATTACCAAGAAGAGAAAAATCCCAGACACGGAGGTTGTAGTGCTTAAGGAGCAGGTGAGTGCCTTCATCATGGGCACATTGCCACCAAAGAGGCAGGATCCGGGCTGCTTCAACATCTCATGTTACATAGGGAAAGTGAAGTTTGGTGAAGCGCTATGTGACTCCGGGACGAGCATAAACTTGATGCCCCTCTCTACATTCAAGAAGCTGGGATTAAAAGAGTCACGACCAAGCAACATGACAATCCAATTGGCGGACAATTTTGTGGTGAAGCCATACGGTATTTGTGAAGACGTGCTAGTGAAAGTAGATCGATTTGTATTTCCAGCAGATTTTGTCATCATGGAGATGCAAGATGAACAAGGCAATGAGTTACTACTCGGACGACCCTTCCAAGCTACAGCTGACATGATACTTGAGATGGGGAGAGGTCGTTTGACCTTGGGTATATCTGATGATCGCTTCGAAATGGTCATGCCTTCCAGCACTTCGTCACTTAAAGCCAAGGAGCAGTGCCACATGGTAAAACATTTTGATCATAATTTCTCAATTTGTCTAGGGAAGCCATTTTTAGATATGGCTCATGTGATGACCAAGGTGGAAAAGGGGACATTGGCTGTGGACATCATGGAGCATACCAAGGTGGTATCCCTTAGCAAGGCTGTAGGTTTTCCGAATGATGAGGAGGAGGACATTCCTCCTTCTACAGAAGATGAGGCAATAGCGAGTTCTACTGTTGACGCATATCTAGAATTACCACTTGAAGCCTGCTTAGTCAATATCACACATGATTGGATGAGAAGCAAGTCACTGCAGGAGTGTGCCAAGATGCTTCAGATGTTGCTGTGCTTCTATGCAAGGTACTATGAAGACTTAGGCGAACTCCCACCACCGCTTCAATCATCCTTAATCAGCCTGCCAGAATTGGAGTTGAAGCCGTTGCCACCGCACCTGAAGTACGCATTTCTGGCTGTGGAAGGAAAGCTACCTGTGATTATATCGGCTTATCTGAGCGCCGAGGAGGAGGACCAGCTGCTTATTGTGTTGAAGAACCACCGAGGAGCATTCGGGTGGTCGGTTGCAGACATCAAGGGGATCTCCCCTACTTTGTGCCAGCACAAGATTCGGCTCGAGGAGGGAGCCAAGCCAGTGATTCAGCCGCAACGTCAACTAAATCCGAGCATGATGGAGGTTGTAAAGAAGGAGGTGATTAAACTCCTTTCTGCAGGTATCATCTATGCTATTTCTGACTCGACGTGGGTGAGTCCTACACAGGTAGTCCCTAAAAAGGGGGGAATCACTGTTACCCATAATCTTCTAAATGAACCTGTCACCACCCGCTTGGTAACCGGGTGGCGTGTTTGCATAGATTACCGTCGATTGAATGCCGCTACGCTAAAGGATCACTTTCCTCTTCCGTTTATTGATCAAATCTTAGAGCGCTTAGCCGGCCGATCACATTTTTGTTTTCTGGATGGTTATTCGGGGTACAATCAGATTTCGATTGATCCTAAGGACCAAGAGAAGTCCACCTTCACTTGTCCTTATGGAACGTTTGCGTACCGCCGTATGCCTTTTGGGTTATGTAATGCACCAGCGACCTTTCAACGTTGTATGCTCACCATTTTTTCTGATATGGTAGAACGCTGTCTAGAGGTTTTTATGGATGATTTCTCTATTTATGGTGCATCCTTTGACGAGTGCCTTTACAATCTGGATAAGGTGCTGCAACATTGTGAGGACACACATTTGGTCCTCAATTGGGAGAAATGCCACATGATGGTGAGCGAAGGAATAGTGCTAGGACATAAAGTGTCTAGCAAAGGTTTGGAGGTGGACCCGGTGAAAATCGAAGTGATTTCCAAGTTGCCCCCACCAAATTCTATAAAAGGGGTACGGAGTTTCTTAGGTCACACTGGTTTCTATCGTCGTTTTATAAAAGATTTTTCTAAAATTTCCAAACCTTTATATGAGCTTTTAGAAAAAGATTCTATTTTTGACTTTAATGAAAAATGTCTACATGCATTCAACGTGCTTAAGGAAAAATTGATTTCCGCACCGGTTGTGCAAACACCGGATTGGACCAAGCCGTTTGAACTAATGTGTGATATATCTGATTTTGCGGTTGGGGCTGTGTTGGGACAACAGGTGGACAATAAACCCGCAGTAGTTTTTTATGCATCTAAAACTTTGAATGACGCCCAACTCAATTACACGACTACCGAGAAAGAATTGCTTGCCGTTGTTTTCACTTTTGAAAAATTTCGGCAATATCTAGTTGGATCGAAAGTCATGGTATGGATGGACCACGCCGCCATTAAGTATTTGATGGAGAAAAAGGATGCCAAACCTAGATTGATTAGGTGGATCTTGCTTTTACAAGAATTTGATATCGAAATCAAAGACAAGGTGGGGATTGAAAATGTGGTCGCAGACCATTTGTCTAGGTTGGAGAGGGTAGATGAAAAGGATTTACACATACCCATTACCGAGACATTTCCGGACGAACAACTTTTGAAAGTGAAATCAAAAGACCCGTGGTTTTCTTACATTGTTAACTATCTTGCTTGCAAAATCATCCCAGATGATTGGACATACCAAGAGAAGAAGAAATTTTTTCATACTTTACGTTATTATTTCTGGGATGACCCTATTCTTTTGAAGCAATGCAGAGATGGTGTTTTACGCAGGTGTGTACCTGAGGAGGAATACGAAAGTGTTCTTAGTCATTGTCACACACTACCGATGGGGGGCCACCATGCTAGTTCTCGCACTGCAGCCAAAGTACTGGAAAGTGGTCTATACTGGCCTACCTTGTTTAGGGATGCTTATGAATTCGTGCGGCAATGTGATTCCTGCCAAAGGGCAGGCAACATATCAAAAATACAAGAGATGCCCCTTAATGTATTCCAGGAGGTTGAGGTATTTGACTTATGGGGCATAGATTTTATGGGACCCTTTGTGTCCTCAAATTCTAATTTGTACATTCTTTTGGCTGTTGATTATGTGTCGAAGTGGGTAGAGGCAATACCCACAAGGACTAATGATTCCACTGTAGTGTGCAGGTTTGTCAAAGAATATATTTTCGGCAGGTTTGGAGTACTAAGGATGATCATAAGTGATGGGGGTACACACTTCCGGAATCAAAAGTTCGCGGCACTGTTGAGAAAGTACGGGGTCAAACACAACATTGGTACCCCGTACCACCCGCAAACTCAAGGACAAGTGGAGGTCTCCAATAGGGAGATTAAGAAGATACTGGAGCGTACTGTGGCTTCCACAAGGAAGAATTGGAGTACCCTACTACCAGATGCGTTGTGGGCATACAGGACGGCGTTCAAGACACCTATAGACACTACGCCTTTTAGGTTGGATTATGGTCGGGCCTATCACTTACCGGTGGAACTGGAGCATAAAGTGCATTGGGCGCTAAGGAAACTAAATCTGAGTTATGATGAAGCGGGAAAGAAGAGGTTACTTGAACTCAATGAACTTGACGAGCTGCGAATGAACGCATATGAAAGTTCGCGGATCTACAAGGAGCGCACAAAGTTGATTCACGATCGGCATATTCAAATGCACATTTTCAAGAAAGGAGACCGTGTCCTATTGTTCAACTCCAAGCTGAAGATGCACCCCAGGAAGTTGAAATCCCGATGGAGTGGAACATTCAAAGTAGAGGAGGTCAAACCACATGGCACGATCCTAGTGCGTGATGGCGAGACCACATTCCTGGTCAATGGACAAAGGTTGAAATTGTATTTTGGTGAAGATTACACAAGGAAAGTGAATGAGGTCAAACTCATTGCACTTCCAGAAGCATGAGAAGCTTCATGTCGTCTAGCCTAAGACGTTAAATAAGGGCGCTTGTTGGGAGGCAACCCAGCCATTGGACTGAGGCAGAGTCGATACCATCGACCATTGTGTCGATGGTATCGACCGGGGAACAGGTTGGCGACTGTAGAAATCACACTGCGGCGATACCATCGACGGCCTCGTCGATAGTATCGACACACCAACAGGTAGATGACAAAGTCAAAGTCGATAGTATCGACATGCCAGTCGATACCATCGAGATCTCTGGAGATATTCAGAAGAAATCGTCTCAGTGAAGTCGATACCATCGACGGGCCTGTCGATGGTATCGACACAGTTACAGGTAGAAGGCGGCGACCGGGCCTCGCGAGGGTGTTGCCCTAAACGGAAGTCGATACTATCGACCTGCATCGATACTATCGACGCGCCACGTCACCGATCTGCGAGAGGAGATCAATGACGATCGTTGCAACCAGAGAGTCGATCCGGGGGACGGGTCGATACCATCGACACATGTCGATAGTATCGACACGTTAGTGATACGGGCCCCGCGAATCCAGCCATCGACTACCGTCGATACCAGCGGCAGTACAGATTGTGCTACCCGTGCCGATACCATCGACCCGCGTCGATGGTATCGACGGGCATACAGCAGCGCCGGCCACGACTATATATGATAAGGATTGTCGTCATATGACATCACAACTCCAGAGCAATTCTTCTCCACCTGTGTCGAGCGTATTCCAGAGCAATCCGAGCCCGACGACGAGCATCCATGATCACGTTCTTCATCGAGCGGAGATTTCCTTCTCTGATCTTCACCAAGCTCTTTCTCTACTTCTCCTTCTTCCGCAACCATGGTGCATGTTGCCGGTGCGTCTTCTTCACGCGCCAACGGACATTCCGGAGTTTGTGCCTCCACTGACTGCATCAATCCCATGCCCGCGGATTGTCCATCTGTCTGCGGAGGTCAAGAACATCTACGAGGAGATCATGAAGAGGAAAATCGAGCCGACCCGCTATGTTGACCGGGAGGTGATCCGCAACTTGGGGTTCGACGCTAATCTCGCCTACGTCTTGAAAGGGCAGACGAGACACACGAGCAAGACGCCCGACGAGATGGAATACCATGTTGATGGCCAGCCGTTCTTCGGTGACTGGCTGACATACAAGGAGCTGGTGGCTGAATTCATGGCATCGTTGGACGTCTGCGTCGTGCCCAATGATATCATCGCCACATACCGCGAGTGGATCCAGAGCCGTGTGTCTTTCCGGCTGTACAACAATGATTATAATCTCACCCTCAAACAGTTCAATAAGATATACAACTAGAACCATGGGCAGATTATGATGCTATCTTCACCGAGCTCGTGACGGTGCCGCCGAGCAAATCTGTGAGCTACCACAATGCGGCGGTAGCAGATTTCAAGCATCCGTTTGTGCGGGTTCTTCACCGCATGATCTGCACCACCCTATTCGGCCGTGGTGATCTGGCTCTCAGCAAGTTCCAGGAGACAAACTTGTTTTTCTTGCATAAACTACTGAAGCTCCAAGAGTGCAACTGGGGAGCATTCTTTCTGCAGCGGGTGTTGGCTGTAAAGCGGAGTACACGGAAGGCTCCAATTCACTTTGGAGGACTCATTACACTGCTGGCCTCCTACCTTGGGTTGAATTTCCAGCAGCTTACTCCTCTCTCCAGTAGAAGCAAGGTTAATTTGCAGCATCTTCACCGATCCAATCTTATCTTGCTTTGAGATGGTTTACCATATGCTCATTGCCATGTAAACCACGCATATCAAGAATGCATGCTTCCCGATCCCGTCTTCCATATCGAGGGTGCTCAACATTTCTGATGGCCAATCATAGCCATTGCTGACTCCGATGAAGATGGCGACAATGACGATGACAACAATAATGACGACAAGGCTGAAGAGGAAGAGGAGGCCTACACTCCTCTTCGGGCACGAGTGGCACCTAGGAAGCGTCCTCGCATGCATCCGGGTGCGTCTTCATCTTTGCAGTGTACACCGGTGTTCAGGAGACGACAAACCGGTTACTTGACAATCAGAGGGCAATCTTCGAGAATGAGCACCTCCTCCTCGACAACCAACAACAGATTCATGACATGTTGCATAGGATGGAGATGCATCAGCAACCCTTTTATGATCATTACTGGAGCCAGAACTACTTTGGGGGGTATCCACAACCTCCACCCATGCCCCAGTATGATCCTAGCTTTCAGGGGCAGTACCCATCCTGGGACCCCACGGCCCCACAGTACCCGCCTCTGCCAGAATAGTGATCGGTATCTCTGTTCCAACCTTTAAGATTGTTTTTGACTATGAGGCCATAGTCGAATTCAAGCTTAGGGGGGGTGTTGGAACAACTCTATCCTTTAATTTTCTCAGTTTTTAGTTTTTATTGTTTTCCTTCTTGTCATTTAGTTTTTGCAATCTTAGTTGTTCGTAGGATCCACACCCTATCTAGTGTAATTGTGGATGTCTTAAGTCTTGTGTCATCTCAATTTCTTGTATATGGGAATTAAGGGAAAATTAAAAAATTTGTGAGTGTTCGCAAGCTTGTGTTGTTCAACCTTGAGCACATAACTTAAGAAAATGATTGGTTTTTTCAACTTTAGAACAGAATATCACAAATGTACATTCCTAATGATTTATGAAAAGTGGACGGATTTGGTTGTGTGAGCCTAAACTGACCAAATGATAATGAGACTCTAATTTGAAGTAAGAGAGAGAAACCTATTAACTATTACACAGGTCAGTAAGGAGGGACACATAATAATTTTCAAAGGTTCAGTCAATTAGTCTTGTGATCTTTCCACCTCATTGTTTTTCACAATCCACCATAAGAATTGGAAGTACTTTACAACTTTAATCTTTTTGATTGCATCTCATATAGATAGGTTTTGCATTGCAACCACTTTCATATGTTTTACATGAAAAAAAATTTAGAATAGTTATACATGCACATTATCGTTAGGTGTGTGTCATTTAGCTGCATTCATAATTTCTATGTATAGAGCACATCATATAACTTATTTCTTCTCTAAGGGTGATTAGCTGTTCCATACCTTCATAAATGCTTCAAATATTTGAGCTATGCAGAAAAAGTGAGCCCAACAAATAATTCATTGTCAATTATGGATATAAGGGCTTAATAAAAAAAAGAAGAGTGAAAAAAAATGAAAAAGAAAAAGAAATTATTGAGAAGCAAGTAGAATAAAAAGGAGAAAGGAACATAGTCTCACCTGCATTTGAAGATGGTACATGATGTAGCTTGGTTAGATATTCCATCTCATTTTGAGACGGGATGTTAGTGCATGCATCATTCCACCCAAGTATAGGCATTAGGGCATGTTCATGTGCAAATGCATCATTTAGGGCATTTTTGTTTTATGCATGTTGAAACCGTATAATGCTTCCATTTATTCCATGAGCCACCCATTCCATCCACCCGTTGCTCGAATTGGTAGGCCACCGTGAATTTCTCCTCACTTATGAATATCAGGAGAGCTGCTTCCATGTAGATGGTACTTAGGGCGAGCAACGTAGTATAGGAGATCACAAGATGCACCAAGCCTGGACCGGCGAATTGTATTATGTTAACTGCCTTATGTGATAGTGTTCATCAGTTTTGAGATGGATATCTTTTACGGATGATTACTGTCGCCTTAGGGTAATTATCATTCCGTGGTTAGTGAGGGCCGGAATGTGAATGTCCGGTGGGGATCATATGGTAATGTTTGTTGTGATGATTTGTTCTTTAGTTGACTATGGCAATTCTATTCTAAGGTTTTGTTGCTCGAGGGCGAGCAATGTTCAAGCTTAGGGGAGTTTGATGCAATGATTTTGAGTCACATTTAGAGACATATTTTACTTGTGTTTTATGCATTTATTAGTCATTTTGGTGGTTAATATTGCATAATTCATCTGCTTTGATCTATGATCCTTCTCTATGTCAAATCTCCCTTATTTCAGTATTTTGAGCATAAATTATCACAAGAATATGTTTTGTTTCGGCTTATTTGGTTTCATGTTGAAATTTCAGGAAAAACAAGTATCTGCTGTTGTCGATACCATCGACAGTGGTCGATACCATCGACCGGACCACAGGCAGCCAGTAGCAAGCAGCAGCAAAATCTCGATACTATCGACAGGTGAGTCGATGGTATCGAGATACCATCAGGTTGCTTCAGAAAAGAGAGTCGATACTATCGACACAAAAGTCGATACCATCGACAAGTGGAGCTACAACGACGTAAAAGGACAAAACCGACACCTATGAATGTCGATACCATCGACCCGCGTCGATGGTATCGAGGTGGCATCAGTTGCGACAAAGAAAAGAAAAGAAGACCAGCCGATACAGTGCAGGGTCGATACTATCGACTCGCGTCGATAGTATCGACACCGTCAGATACATGTTTGCTTCAGATTGATCGAAATCCAATGGTTGTGATATTTTAGCGACCTAACTCGGTGATTATACCTAATGACGGTGGCCAAGAGAAATATATCATGTCATTAGCCGCTGCACAAGTCCCGAGAAGGTGTGGAGAGAAGAATGGAGCCCAGAAGCATGCCTTAGCCGTTCCGGACACCAAAGAAGACAATTTCCACCACCGAAAGGCGGGAGAATGCGTATTCTACGCTACGGAGCGATTGGATCTTCTCCGTTCAGGGGTTTCATCACTCAATCACGTTTTTCTCCATGTTTCCCCTTTTCTCTACCATGTTTTGCTTTGAGATGAACATGCGGGGCTAATCCCCTTTATCTTTAGGACCGGGAGTAGCCCGAGAAATCATTGTATGATGATTTTATCATAGTAATTCATCATTTATCTCTTAAATTCGTGGTATGATTTCGTTGTCTCAATTATATTTTTATGCTTGATCACCATAATAATAACCTAATGCCCTTAATTACTTTGAAAGAAGAATTAATGGTTGAAAAGAAATGAAATTCACATTAATTGACAAATCCCTTGAACAAGGTGGTGTAAGGTTAATGGTGGATACCGTGAGATCGACTCTAATGCACCTAGTTTAGGGTATAGGTTGCTACGATGGTGGAACCGACCTAGACATAGGTAGTGAATTGTACCACGACAGTGGGCAATTCTGATATCAGGCCACTACCCAGATAGAGAGATGAATCTGAGTGACTATATAGAAATTCATACAATGATAACCTGTGGTGAAACCGCAATCCTAAAGATTCCCACTTGAATTGATTAAACTAAACATTTAATCGATTGCTTTGTTTTCTTTTATTTTATCTTCTTTTAATTTTATCAACAACCTCCAACTTTTTAACCGGTCTGGCTGATTGCGAGTAGTTAGTAATAGTCTCCGATAATTCACGTGTCCCTGAGTTCGACTCGGGCCTCACAAAGGCCTATATTACAGTGACACATACACTTGTGTTTCTACGCACGTAAAAAGCGTGTCATTATACTTCTCAATACTGCCAAGTGACTATTAAGCATGATGTATTTTAGGCCAAATGACAATGTAGTGTACATGAGTACAAACCACCCATAGGGCACTGAGGTTTTAGTCCTCCTGTCGGGCACTGGGGTTTTAGTCCCCCTGCCATTTTATATCAGGCACTGGGGTTTTAGTCCCCCTGCCACTGGTGAGGTCCGGTAGGTGCCTCACCCTACATTGAGATGACTTTGTGTCTTAATATATTCATTCTATGTGATTATTATTGTGGTCATTGATTATGGTAGTTCTCTATTTCTTATTTGAATATTTGTCTCATTCTCTTAAAATCTTGTAGCATAGAGAATCTTTTATTATACAATGTTGTTGACTATTACTTGTCCTATTTCTCTTGAATAACACATACTTTTATATTTCTCTTGCTGGATGACCCCAACCATCCAGGCTAGAATCAGAGTGCGCATGGAAGCTTGGTGAACCTAAGGCTAAGGATAGGGCAAGAAGAAAAGGAACATATAGCTTGCATGTTCATAGTTGCCTTTATATATTAAGTTGTTTTGTTTGGAGACAATATTGGCTTAGTCTAAGTCTTCCTCTACCTAGATCCTATGTTTTGTATAAAGTTGTACTTCCTTTATGGAAATTTTGTAATGTACTTTTATACATTTTGAATAAAGATGATACACCCAAGACACGATGGAAATTGCACCTTGAGACCCTAAACCTCCTCCCCCCATAACCATTTGTATCTCTAGTCAAATCCTCATCTAACTTGGCAAACCCATACAAATCCAACCAATTAACTTGGCTCGAAGATTGTTGTAGTCACTTTGAAGCCAATTGAGACCTTGGCTTGCAGTGCACTTGGGGGATGAACAATCCCCAATTCCACCACCACATGCAACCTTTTCTGAAGACAATATAGAGTTAAAGATGCCCCTAGACACCACCAAAACCACCCCTTGCCTCTCTAGAACTCCACAAAGATCCTATAATCAACTTCAGGCCTTGAGGAGAGGTAATTCTCTTTCTTATTCTACTAGTTCTTCCATGTACTACCCAATGACCTTAACAACCTCCATGTTGCCTCCATCCACCCCATGTCTCTAACTAGGGATCACCAGTCTTATAGGGAATAACAAAGACAACATCCTCCTTAAAGATGAACCTTATGGCTCAGGGAAGATAGTCTACCCTTGGGTTGACCTCCATGACTGAGCTACTTGTAGGTCTTGGTGGGGAACAAACCCTCATGGCGATTTACCACCCTCCCTCCAGTGTGTGCCAATCTAAGGGACAAAATGAGGGGTGTGGAGTAATTTCACAAATCCCCAAACAACCCACCTCTTTTGAAAAGGATGACGTGGAAGCCTACTAGTGGTCCACATAAGACTAAAACACTAAAATAATATATATGTTTATCCTTGCTAAAAACTATTGAATTTATATGTCTTTTAAATCGTAATTTTGAGACAAGTCTAACTAACATGATTTTAAGACATTAACACATCTCTAGTTTGAAGATGAGTTTGGGTACCTCCCTTAAATAATCACATGTTTTGTGAAATATACAAATATAGTTATGTGAAACATGGATTTCAGACTGGATACATTAAATATACAAGTTCAATTTATAAGTTGTCATTCACAATATGATAAATCTTTCTAAGTTTGAAAATAGATCATTACCCAAATTGATTAATATAAATTAGGGTTTGGATGACTTTAGGGTTTCTACCCATGACAAGGGGTTAATCCATGTAAACCCTAACGTCCACCTAATTGGAACCCAATCCCAATTTTGATCCCTAAAATATTTTCTAAAACTTTAGCAAGTTCCTTTGGACATATTAGTAACTGTTGAGGGTTATTTTTATAAATGTCAGATTAGGGTCATTGTGATTGGTATGATATCTAGGTGCGACTGAATAACTTTGAATAACTAATACATTTCAAAACTCTATAGTGACCACAAGGAATTAATATTGTATTTCCAATAGCTGATGGTTTCTAGGTTAGAGCACAACCATGCTAACAATATTTTCCTCGACACCACTAGTTGGTTTACGAGGACTCCCATACCAGTTGTGTACCCTATTTGTCTAAAGACTTAGGAATTTCCAAAAATAACATACATCATAGGCTTTCTCATCTAATTTTCATATCTTTCTACCTAATGCTTGCATTCAACACTAAGGACCTTGCATTGACTTCTCCTCCAAATTAGGGTTTCCTAAAAGTAGGACAAAGGCATCCTCTACCATCATATAATGAATTTAAGATAAACTATAAAACATGGAACAATGCTTTTAGGGAAAAAGTATACATTGTTTGGTGTTCACATTAACAACTACAAATATAGGTGTCTTTCTTTTCAGCATGGATCATAGTAGGAGTATGGTGATCCAAGATGCCAGACCACAACCCAGGGGGAAGGGAAATTCCCCTCACAATAAAAGGTTCTCTACTACATATAAAGGGAAAACAATGTCGATTACTCCTCTAACACCAAAAAGAGAAGGTGTCTCAGCCTAAAGCAAACCCTAATGTTGGACTAGATCCTAATATCGTACCAAATCCAATGTTGTCCCATATCCTAGCATTGCCCCAAACCTTGAAGTTTGCCCAAATCTTGAAGTTTGCCCAAATCTTGAAGTTGACCCTTTGAAGTCAACAAATATTATTGGATAGAGAAGCATAAAGTGTTGATAGATTCCATAAGTTCCCTATCCTTAATGGATGCAACTCAAGATGAAATCCCCCCCTAATCCTTCCCATCCCAACATTTTTTCTACCATCCTTAACTCCTTACAACTCAACATATAGAAGTTCTTAAGATAAGACAAATATGGAGTATAATACAACTTGACGTATGGTTGTTATCTGTTAAAACAAATTTCCATGTATTAGAAGTAAAATGATAACAAGAAGCTTATCTTGTCTTAACATTTCATCACATTACAAAATCATGCAGAGCGTGCTTGGCTATTTGGGGGGCAATAGGGCAGGCGACGATGGGCGTCGCTGGCCCCCTTCTCCTTCCTTTGGCCACCACTCATATTCAAGAAAGTTTGTAGATCTTACTTATAGTGATAACCCTAAGTTAGATAAAACAAGGAGATACTACGTTAGAGAAAGTGGCTATTGAGGTGAGTGGCCAGAAGCTGATATATCCACAACAAGAAGCTACGAAGAATGTTAAGTGATGGAAATCTTGTTTAGCTAGTTACGTGATTTGTTTGAGTGTTCACATACCCACTCTTCAGAACTATCTATCACATGTTTGGATCCTAAAGGGCTCTATTGAAGTTATCAACTATGGAAGAGGTTTCTTTCTTATCAAGTTTTTGGACGATTCATATCTAGAAAGTGTACTTGATGGTGATATATGCTTTGTCAGAGGCAAGCTAATGATTCATTATGAGATGGAAATAGGAAGATATTCTAAAAAGATTTAAATTAACTGATATGACAATCTAGGTTAGAGTGCATGAGCTTCCTCTTGAGCTCTGGGATATGAGTATGCTTGTGAGAATTGGGTCATACCTTGGGTCGCCTCTTTGAACTGACAGGCTCACTTTTGACATGAAATGACTAGATTTTACAAGACTTCAAGTTCTCATGCCAACTGACTCTATCTTTCCTGAACAAATAGAAGTGACAAATAGCAGTGGAATTTCCCATATGATATACTTTGAGTACGAATGGATTCCTAATGCTTGTCTAGTATTTAAGCTATTTGGACATAATGACTGCAAGGTTAATGCCAAAATCACTCAACGACAAGTATGGGTTGAAAAGAAAGTTGTTGATCCACCTCATGCATCAAATGCTCCAAACGTTGATCAGTCCTTACTAATCCTAAATGAGAAAGCTTATGAATATGAGAAAGAGGAGTTCCATGGTGTAAGTGATCAGTTTGATGGAGAAAATATTTCAAAATCCTCCTCGTCTGTGGTGATCCTGATAACTCCTCCTAATTTTTCAGAGCCTTGTAGCCAGAATAAGAACCAAGAATCTGATGGTCAGAAGTTCCAAAATCCTAAAAGAACAAAAAAAAGCAAAGAACCAAAATGTCTCTAACAACAAGTCAACTAAAACTTTGCTAGTCACTACTTCTCTTGATAATCATTTTTAGAGTTTGGCGGTGTATGATATGGGGATCTCTGCTAAAACCAGTGAAGTACTAGTAGATAGAGGTTCCAATGGATAGTAATTCTTTCAATATTGTTTTCTGGAATGTTAGAGACCTTAATATTAAGGCCTTGAAAGTCTAGGAGGAAATAAGGATGCTTAGACGCCATCTTATCATTCTTGTTGAAACCAAGGTCAGAGAAGAGAAGATGCATACACTTAAAAATTCTTTCTTTAATGTCTATCAGTGGATTTCTAATCTCAATTCTTGTAAATTGGGAAGATTCATTATAATTTGGAAATAGGATGAGTGCTCTATTATTAAAACATTTGAATCTAATCTATTGGTCCACACTAAAGTTTCTTTTTCTGATTTCAATTTCTTACTATCAGTGGTTTATGGTCATAACCTTGATTCTGACAGAACTTGGCTTCAGTTTGATATTGAAAATATGCACTATGAAGTGAATGAACCCTGGATTATAATGGGTGATTTTGACATGGTGAGAAAGGAATGTGAGGGATTGGAGAAGGACCCTCCCTCTAATAGATCTATGAATGAGTTTAATAGTTGCATTCTTAACTGTGGGTTATTTGAGCTTAGTCTGAATGTCTCTCTATTTTCCAGGGATAACCACAAGGGTGGGGGTGACTTTATTACATCTTGGATTGATAGGATTTTTTAGAACAACATTTTTTTCTTCTGATTATTTCCCCCCACTTTAAAGGCATTCTTCATCCTAACATGACTAGTGGTCATCAGATTCTTAGTTAGTTTATTGGTGAGAAAAAGTAGCTAAAAACTCCCTTTAGATTTATCAATGCCTGGAGTGAAAAGCAAGATTTTCGAGATGTCATTTCTAAGGAATGGATTTCTTATCATGAGAGAGTCCCTATGTTCAAAGTTTACTCTTAATTGAAAGTTGTTAGATCCTCTCTATATATATGGAACAAGAAGCTTATTGGTATTTTTCTAAGAATGTCAAGATTATGGAAGATATGGATCTAAATGCTCAAACTATTACTAATATTAATCCCAGTAACCAAGAGTTATAGGATAGAGCTATTTCGTTAAGGAAGGAGGCTCATGTTGATGTGTTAGTTGAAGAGTATTTCATTAGACAAAAAGTTAGAATTCTTTGGTTGAAGGAAGGGGATTCAAATACAAAATTCTCCTATAATATGATGAAAGTCAGAAGACATGTCAACAATATTAAATCTATTAGCATTCAAGGGAAGCTTTGCACCAATCATGACACTATCAAGAGTTATATATTCGACTACTATTCTGGTATCTTCAACAATAAGCATGTTTCTCAACACTGGAAACTTAATGATCATTAGTTTTCTTCTATTGATGATGTTCAGAGGATGGGGTTGGATAGATTATTTCTATGGAGGAGAATGAGTTGGTGGTCAAACACCTAGATTGTGACCAATGCCCTGGTTCTGATGGGTTCAATGAAAAATTCTTTTTCAATTGTTGGGGTATTGTTAAAGAAGATCTTGTTGTAGTGATTCTAAGTTTATTTAGAAGTGGTAGGCTTCTTAAGGAGACTGATAGGACTTTCATTACTTTGATTCCAAATAATAATGATACTGCTGAGCTAAAGTACTGGCATCCATTACGTTGTGCAATATCACTTTCAAGATTATCCCAAAAATTATGAGCAATAAACTTTAATGTGTCCTTCCCTCTTTAATCAATAGGAATCAATGTGTGTTTGTTAAAGACACAATATTCAAGACACTATTCTGCTATCTAATGAACACCTTCATGATTTTAATAAATATGGTACTAAGCCTAAGACCTGTCTCAAGTTAGATCTCTCCAAAGCCTATGACTCAATCTCCTGGAATGCTCTCTTCAGTATAATTAATATTATGAAGTTCCCAAAATGCTGGCTTGTCTAAATTAAAGAGATTCTTTAACTCAATTTCTTATGAAATCTTAATCAATGGAGAGCCCTCTTATACATTTATGCCTTCCAATGGAATTTGACAGGGACATCCTTCACACCATACTTATTTGTTCTTGTCATGGAAATTTCTCTCAGCTTAAGAATAGAGCTATCAAGGAGGGTAATATTAAGCCACTTAAAGCCTCAAATAATTTCGAGGTTTCACACCTCATATTCAAAAATGACTTGATGATTTTCATGGAAGGTGATCTTATAGGAGATGCTTGTATTGAAAACATTCTTCATGATCTTTATTCTATAATGCATCTCAAGGTGAACATTGAGAAAAGCTTTTCCATCTTTAGTTCTAATGTTGATAAAACTAGTTTTTCCAACATCCTGGGGAATGGTGAAGGAAAACTACCTCATAGCTATTTAGGTATTCCTATTTTCATTGGTAAATTAACCAGGAATCATTGCTCTCCTCTGTTGAATAAAATTAAAGGCATGCTTGATGGTTGGAAAGCTAAATGCTTATCCATGACTGGCTGTGTAGAGTTAGTTCAATCTACTCTGTCTACCATCTACCAGTATTGGTTTTCTTATTTCCCTCTTCCCCTCTCTATCTGTGATGAAATTGATAGGCGTGTAGGAATTTTATCTGGGGTCATTTTGAAAGTAAGAAAACTCTTCACCTTGTTTAATGGGTTAAAGTTACTAAACCCAAACTAGAAGGAGGTCTTGGTGTTAGATCTGTGAGGGATATGAATAATGCTTCCACTTTCTTTCATGGGTGGAGCATAGATGAGAAGAAAGACAATCTATAGATTAGATGGATCCATAAAAAGTATCTCAACAAGAATTATTTTTGGACTATCACTGATAATGACAATCACTCTTGATTCTTCAATCACATTCTTAATTAAAGAAACATACTAAAAGATCATGTCAGTTATATCATTAGTGATGGTAAAAGTATCTCTGTTTGGAAAGACCCTTGGGTTCCTGGTGGAAAGTTTCTAGTAGATTTTCTTGGTAGGGAGAATATTATTAAGCTGGAAATTAGTAGTAATGCCTTTCTTAGTTCTCTCATTTTAGGTGATTTGGAGTTTTGAGAAAACTAGACTTCACTCAGATTTAGTTTCTCTTCTTGATAGTATACCCAAGTTGATTACTGGTAATGATGAAATTTTGTTTGAAAAGAAGAATCATGTTAGAATTAAGGACGACTGGAATGCAACTAGAAGTCAGGGTACTTCTGAGTTATTCTTCAAATGGCTTTGGAAATACAAGACTCACAGAAGATATTAGTTTCACTATTGGAAAATTGGTCATGGAAGACTGATTACTTCAAATTATCTAAGAGATTGGGTATTCCTTTGACCTCTTTGTGCTTTTTGTGCATGCAGGATGAAGAAAGTATTTGGCATGTTTGCTTTAGCTGTCCTTTTTCTTCTCATATTTTGGCTAAAAATCATGATTTTCTTCTTAAATCAACTCCTTGTTTAAGAGAGGATCTACTACAGTTTTAGGGAAGGAAGCATCATTTACTCTATATCATCACTTTATATTGTATATGGCGTGAAAGAAATCATAGAGCCCATGATGACAAAGCAACTCACTCTGAGGGACTTTGGAAGATAATTAAGAACGACTTTGAGCTGTTTCTCAATTAATCTGCTTGTCGTTTTGGCTTTGTTTGTTTTCCTTTGATAGCTTTTACATAGTTATCTCTTGTATAGATTTTCCTCTTCTTTCTGGATAGATATACAATTACCTAAACTATCACTCATGCTATATACTTATACATTTTCAAAAAATACCAAAAATAGAAGGATGGTCTTTTTAGGACCAAAAAAACAAGAAGCTTGTCTTTTCTAGACACATGTTGAAGGAGTTGCCAATCTTTTATTGGAGAACTATCCTTGTGAGAAAGATCTAACATGAGACCCAATATCATGGGAATCTTTCATTCCATACTTATTACTTGTTTCCTACACATATATGCCACGAAGGAGGAGGATAAACAATTAATGTATCTTCAACAAGGGGATATGTAAATGACTAATTATGCAAGGAAATTCAGACTCCTACAATGTTTTGCTTATATGCTCACTAAAGAGGGTTGATTTGAACATTTTATTTACCATCTAAACCTTTACCTCAAACCCCTAGTTTTGGTGATATTTCCTTTAAATTTTGAAGATGCCCTTGACTTGTCATGCCTTGAATCCCATAATCTCTCTTTGACCACATGGTAAGATCCTGATGTGTTTAAGCTAGCTAACATAAAACACATATGAACTTTGATTTCTTTCTCTTTGTATATCTTTACATGCTATTACATGTAGATAAAATGCTTTCATATGAACATTCATCTCATAACCAACCAAAAATACTTTTGTAATTCATCATTTGATAGTTTAACACATTCAAATGCATGAAGAATACTTTTTACAACTGTTCAACAAGTAAGGAAGTTACAGGGCTTTATAATTGACTAACATGACTCTTTTCTTTTCTCAATGTAGGACATGGAATGGAAAGAGATTGGGACTATCTAATTCTACCTTAATACATTGCTAACATCCTTTTGTGGAAGGAATCTTTTGGATTCGTAGATATCTCCATGATCACCAGGGTTACCTAAAAATTTGTTAAGTAGAGTGTGAGAGATTGGTCTAGTGAATGGAAATTCACCAAATAAACAAGATAATACATATATTGTTCATTTAGTGAATTCCAACATATAAAAGATAAGTAGAACCATTATGTACTTAAGTGAATGAGAAACACTATGAAATCCATCAACTGACCAAAATACTAGGAATAATTAAAAAAATAAACTCTTGATTCTGACGATTTAATCTTTTAATCACTTTATTAATGTAATGGACCCACATGAGGTGTACCACAACATGTACAATCATAGAAACAACCTACGATCCCCATGTACAAGATTTAGAGTGACCCAGGATTCTAAGTCCCCTAACTAGTTACCAAATCTGCAATGGGCATCACTATGTCTAGGCTTGACAGCTATATCAGATGGCTAGATAAACTGAACTTCTCCTCAAGAACTTAGGTACTCAAGAGGAGAGTCAAAGAACTCTGACTTAAACTACTCTACAGTAGTTATTTTACAAGGGAAGACTCACTAAGTAGTAATTAAATTAGGTACCACTAGGGTCTCCAGTTATTGCTGGGTATCAGTGATCATCAAGTCGATTAGTGTTGTCTACCCCTGTAATAATTGAAGATGTTATTCATGTCAAAATTAACCACTTTTCCTCCATGACATAGTCCGAAAACCTCTCCTAGACGTTGTAATGGGCAATCCATTTCCTTCATTGTGGCATAATCTCCATAAGAAATATACAATGTTCATGGCATCTAGATGTCTAATTTATTCTTTAGTTACATTATTCAATGATCTAATTAATTCTTTCTTAGCTTTAATCGACAACTAGATCATTCTATTTTTGTATGCATTCTATTCTCCATCAATGTTGTTGAAAATCATATTAAAATTAAAATAATTCTAATACTCTGAATCTAACTAAATTTCTAGCATTCAATATTGTATTTCACTTAAGTGGAATAATATGGGCTTTTCATACTGACATATGTTAGAAAAACACTATTAGTATTTTGTATGAGATGCAACTTATATTGATCTAACTGATCTAATACTGAATTGAACTTCTAACTTTCAATTCTGTATTTCACTTTTACTGAACACTAAATTTTGCTTGCACATAATAACTTGATCATATATGAATATACTAGAATGATATGTTCCACTACAATTACCGTTTATCTTTTGTACTAAACTCTAATTAGTTTGTTTAAATAATCTATATTGAAACACTACTATTCAATATTGTATATAGCTTTAACTGGCTAAATCTAGCATCGAATAAGTAATACCAGAAGGAATTATGTATTTTATCATCTCAAATTCGTAACTGAAAGGAAACCAATCTATATAATAGCACTTGCAACCATGTATCTGATTACTAAGGGTTTACGGAAAATGGGGACACAACAATGCCTCTAGATTTCACTATGTTTAGAACTCACGCAAATCATATACACATTTTAGAACTGGAATCATTAAAATACCAATATTTTTTAGCCATTTAAGTCTTTCACACCTTGGAAATCATGACCACTTTGGCTGTAAACAAGCCAAAGTATAAGTAGTAAACAAGCCAATACAATCATGACCACAAGATGAAATTTCGACTCATTGGATGTTTGGAATAATAAAATATGGCTATTTCTTGTATTAGATAAGAGAAAACCATGTTCCTATATATAGGAGAACATGGAAGCGTACAGGTCACAACCAAACCCTAATGGGACAAGACATACTTGGACCCATATTACAAAACACTTAATAACATAAATAAATAGACTTTTTTAATACTCCCCCTCAAGCTGAAGTTAGGAGAATCCCAAATCAATTTGCAAATAGAGAGACATACATACTAAATAGAATAAAAAGATAACCAAAATCATACAAAAATTTCTCCCCATCAACATTACAATAAAAACACTCAAGCACATAAATACTCAAAGACTCCCCCTCAAGTAGATACTTCAAAGCAACAAGTATCTAGGCATGCATAGAGACTTCTTGATCATCATAATAGCATCTAGAGTAAAAGAAAGAACAGTGGATAGGCACCAATATCTTCATAACAGTTGTTGTTGTAGAAGCTAGAGAGTACCATATCACAAGTCCTAGAGAATTCTAGGTCACAAGAAGCAGCAATAGTCAACATGCAAACAAAGCACGGACGAACACAGAGTCAACATGCACAAAGCACGAACAAGCCAGAGAGTGCTGGCACACAGAAGAAAAAGTTGATGACGTAGACAGATAGCAGACTGGTGTGCAAAGTAGCAACCAAATAAAGAACTCCAATATGCAATGTAGACGAAGCTCTATGTAAAATCAACAACAAAATTCTTCATCAGTTCCCTATTTATAAAGTATCCATCATAGTATTAGACTTCGAAGTCTAGAGAGTATTGGTCCATAGAGTCCATAGAGTCCATAGAGTTCTAGTCCATAGTAGAAATTCAATGTGCAAAGAAATCACGAACAACATATAGTACAAACTCACAAAGCATCAAGTAGAGTGTGCTAATCATAGAACAAGTAGCATCAATGACATCATCGAATAGGAAATAAATTAACAAAAAGTAGAAGTGAAGTATAAAACTCCATAGTAGCAGTAGTGATGATGATGAACAAGAAATAATAGCAACATAATAGTCCTCATAACAACATCAAATGTGGCATGAAACTCCTCATAGCAATGAAAGTATCATAAAAAATAGCATGACGAGTCCACATAACAATGGAAGGATCTTGAAGTAAAAGGAGCACCAAATAGTAGCAGAAGGATCCACACATCAACCAAAAATAATGCCACAAAGCAACAAAAAATATAGCATGAAGATACATATAGTAGCATAACTAAAGTCTTCTTCTTCTTTCTTCATCTCTCCTCCATCTCATCTCTTCCCTATACTCTTCATCCTCTATTCTCCCCCTCACGTCAACCATAGAGAGTGATTGAGGTGGCATAAACAGTGGTAGAGGAATGGTGGAAAAGAACTAAAACACTTCCGATATAAAGACACTTAGGAAGAAGAAGAATTTTTTTTAATGATACATCCCTTCTTTATATTTGAGTTTTATAAATTAACACATGGTCTTTTGACTATAATTACCATATATATATATATATATATATATATATATATATATATTCAGAAATATGTGACTACCCAGATTGTGGATCAGTAAAGCAATAATAATAAAAAAATGATAACACATGGATATGTGATTGTGGGTTGCTAAGATACTAATGCAAAACTTGCCAACATAGATGAGCGGGATGTTGGTACACATCTGGAGGCAGGGGCAGAAACATAAATGTACAATAGGTGGGGCTATGTTCACAAAGGGGGGCTGAAAAATAAAGTATGCAAAAATCAAGATTTGAACCTACACCACTCACACAACTCAAGGTGCAAAGTACCACTTCAACTAGACACTCTTTCTATGGAGGGTACTTTGAAACATGTATATATCTACATAGTGTTAGTATTTTTATAAGTATATTTTATCTTTTTTTGGGGAGAAGGGGAGATTAAAGCCCCCTATCTCCCACCTAGTTATGCCGTTGTCTGGAGGGTCCCAAAGATAATTGCTCCTCATCATTTTTGAATCAAAGGTTCCATCTTGAGCCAGTAGCTTGGCCTCAGTGTCTGCATAGAAGTGCTTGTAGACATGGATCTTTTCCTTACAAATCGGTGGGTGGAAGGGATTGAGGAGGCAAATAAAGGTAGGTAGTGCTATGGGCTATTAAAAAAAGAACGCCCTTTTTGAGTTGGTGGCAAGGTTTGGTCGACATGTCACATCTGCTAGCCTCCTTGTACCAAGTAATGGAACATGGGCATCATCTCATCTCAATGTAGAGTTCTGTCGATTCTCATACGAGGCAAAAAGTTAGGTTCTGATGATTTTATATCTAGCAGCTATTAGCATGGAAGTCAGTGGTCCTTGAAGGTGATGATGGGCATCCAAATAAGGGATGAGAAAGTAGTAGTGGCAATAGAGTATGTAGGATAGGGCTTGGTGATGGCATGCACAGGGAGAAACATTGCACCCCTGAAGGTATTGGGTACAACGACTAATTTCAAGGTAGAGAAGACAATGACAAATTAGAAGACTGGATAGATAGATGCCTGACGATGGATTTCATAATGCAATTGAAGTAGGGTTAGACAGTGGAATATGTAATTGCAACATCAGGCTTCTGTGCAGTGATTCAACTACAACATGAGAAATCTTATAGAGGGACAGACATAAATGGAAGTTGGGGAATAAGGGCTACAACAAATATCAGGGATAGTAGTGCGTACATACTAATTGAGGGGTGGATGACAACAAGGTTTGTGGAATAGAGGTGATAACACGCTGATTTAGGAAAGGTTTGTTGTGCCAGAGGACGACAATTCCTTGTAGTAGCCAACGGACATGCGAACGGGTGTAGGGGAGATGCCCGACGGGCAGCCAAGCCTAGATGCGGAAATGACTACCCGCAGACAAGAAGAAGTTCTTGTCTTCTCCATAGTTCGGGTTAGGGTTGGATCACTACTCTGATACCATCTGGAATAATAAAAGATGACTATTTCTTATATTAGATAAGAGAAAACCCTGCTCCTATATGTAGGAGAACAGGGAAGCGTACATAACACAACCTATCCCTAATGGGCTAAGACATACTTGAACCCATATTAGAAAACACTTAATAACATAAATAAACAAACTTTGTATTGGAATGTGATCCTAGATTAATTACTATCTCAAATCTAGGCTTGGTATTCCTATGTTTAGGCATGCTTAACCTAGATTTGAGCTATACACTCCAAAGCCACCTTCAAATAGCCCAATGTTAGGTATGTTGCTCCGAATAGAGTTTGCTTGAGGAATAATATGAAGAAGTGTAGTAAAAGAAATGCTCTAGTGATTCATACATTTGAGTTTGAGCAAGTAAAGAGCAAGAAAGAAGGGATCTATGGTTAAAACTAACTTACCATGATGGATGTATGGCTAGGTTTCAATTATCCATGTTCTTCCTTAAAATTACTCTAGGAATAACCTTTCTATTCACATTTTATGCAATTTAGGACATGGTTATCTGGTGAATTGAAATACAAATCCAATGAAATAAATCTCATTCAATTTTGATATGTATATCAAAAGTAATGGCCTTTTCCATGATGGTTGTGATTGGTTGTGTTGGGAGGCTACAGAGCTCATTTCCATCCACTAGTGGGCTCGTCAGTTAGCTCCATTGGTTGATAGGCCATGAGTTGATGTGCCCCATCGATTGATGTGGCCCCTTGGTTAGCAACCCCTCAGTTGACAAACTATCAGTTTACAATCGATGATAGTTTTATGTGATTACTAAATATATCATAACTCTCTCATTTTAACTCCAATTTTGTTAATTTTTGTGTTGGATACATAATTGAATTATCTATAATTCTACAGAAACTATTTTACTAAATTCTTCAAATAATGTATATATTATTTATCTACTTAATGAGTTTAATACTCTTATCACATACATGTTTGGGCTATATTGTACATCAACTAATGCTCAAATCTCATATGCACATCACTTATTTATGACCTAGGAAGGAATTTTTTTAAGCTAAAATAAAATTTAAATCAACCAAATAATAGTGCAAGATATCAATGAATTTGTAGTTAACCACAAGGTTGTATTTAACCCTAAAATTACCAACAAAGAAAGATATAGGTTGTAACAATCTTTCACCCTTAAGAAGTTGCATCCTTAAAACTTATAGATATGTAAGAATAGTATAACAAGTTTATCTTTATGTATATTTACTCACAACATATTACTTACTATGTAGTTCTCATTTTCTACCTTCTCTATTTAACTTTCAAAGTACGATCATGATTTTATTAAACCATCTCAAACACAACAAGAACGTTTCTATCTCATGCTAAGTTATTGGAAACTAATCTCCCTTTAAATAGGGATACACTCTCTTGAGTTTCCACTTTCAACTGGTATTCTTATCTTTAATATATCATCTTATATAGTATGCTTTACTAAACTTAAGAATATATCCAAATTTAATGAAAGGAATTATATCTTATTTTCCTTTACTATACTAGATTTTCAATCTTGAAGCCCTATTAACCAAAAGCATGAGTTAACACAACTGAGTTGTACTGCACTACTGACTATTCACGAACACAATTGCATTTGGTTATTCATTTTCTTGGATACATTACACATATGTATTTGGCATAAGCCTCTTTTTTATGCTTGTTATGCCTGTAACAACTATAATTCTAGGAATTTTACCATATTACAAGATATTCCAAATGTTTATGCATTCCTCTCTTCATATCATTTCTTGTTTCTATTTAAACATGATGACTCATCCACTTTTCTTTGGTGGTTGGTGATGAAAGTCTGGAGATCACAACTGTGTATGTTGAAAAGCATGAAACTAGAAGAGTCGTTATGTGGGAGGATCTTAGACACATTACATTGTAGCTACAAGCATCGTGGATGGTTATTGAAGATTTTTATTGATGTCCATCCAGACATAGAGGAAGTGGTATGTATGGTCCTTCTGAGAAAGATATGGTAGATTTTAATGAAGTGATAAAGGTGGTTGACCTGCGAGAGCTGCCTTCTAAGGGGTCCTATTTCATGTGGAACAACCAACAACATGGGGCTAGTAACATAATAAGAAAGATAGATAGAACTCTCTTCTATCTGCAAGTCCTAGATGATTATCCAAAGATCAGGGTGGAGATTATGTCAACTATATTTAGTGATCATCATCCAGATGCGTTTCACTTGAAGGACACTAAGAAAAAAAATGCAACTACCCGATCAAATACTTCAATACATGGTCCACTATGTCTGGATTTAAGGAAACTGTCAAAGCATCTTGGAGCAGGAAATTCAATGGAAGCCCTATGTCAGTCTCTATTGCAAGTTGTGGGATACAAAGAGAGTTGTATAGACCTAGAATTGAGAAAAAGTTGGGGACCTTTCAAAATCTACTACATACAGGATAAAAGAGGCTCTTGACTCTCCGAATGAGGCTAACAAGCACCCTGAAAATGAGTTGCTGTGGGATTTTCCATGTGCAAAAAATAAGAGGCACTCCTAGAAAAGGCGACTGAGGAGTCTATTGTTTGGAAGAAATATAGAGTTTTATGGTTGAATCATGGATATAACAACTAGTGACTCTTTTATACTTCTCTTAAAACTAGAAGATACATTAACAAAATAAAGCTAATAAAGCATAATGGTAGGTAGCTATGATATGATGACAACATAGACAATTTCATGGAGCAATATGTAAAGGTGTTTAATAAAAACTAGGGAAATAAGTCCTACTCTCATGAATGGCACAATCTCCCTAAAATTTGCAGGTAGCAAGCAAAGGACTTATGTGTTCCTATTACTGATGATGAGATATATGAGTTAGTGAAGATATCAAATGAAGATAGATCACTAGGACAAGATGGTATGAATGCCCACTTCTTTAAATCTACATGGGACATCATCAGTGAGGATTTCTTCTGTGCAGTGAAGGACTCTTTCAAAAATGGGAGGCTATTGAAAGAGGTAAACAACACATACATTGCACTCGTCCAAAAATTAAGACATGTGCTAAAAGTGAGTGATTGGCACCCCATATATTTTTGTAAATTTTCTTACAAAACAATATCAAAGATCCTCACCAATAGGTTGAAGAATATCCTACCCTTTATTATCAATGAAAATCAAAGTGCATTTATGAAAGGAAGGCAGTTCTTCGATGCAATTATTCTTGCAAAGCAGTTGATTAAAGACTTCAACAAACCTCATGCAAGAAGAGAAATGTGCCTCAAAACTGATCTTAGCAAGGAGTATGACTCAATTAGTAGAGTTTACATACTAGATATTATGAGAGGAACATGCTTCCCTATGTGCTGGTTGCAGTGGGTGAGAGAATGCATGAACACTACTTCATTCCAAATCCTCATCAATAGTGCTCCTACTCAGATTATCTAGTATTCAAGTGGTATCCTTTAGGGGGATATGCTCACTCTCTACCTTTTTGTTATTGGTATGCAAGGCCTCTCTACCATTCTAAATGAAGCATCAACAAACCAAGCTATCTCTCCTTTATATGAAGGAGATGTGCGAGTCTCCTATATTCTCTTTGTTGATGATCTTATTATTTTCTTGCAAGTGACTAAAAAGGATGCCAAGGGCATAAAGGGATGCTTAGACAAGTTTGATTCTCTATCTGGGTTATAGCTCAAACCAACTAAAATATAATTGTTTCTCAGCTATGTCCCCTAAGTCTTTGTGTAATATCTTGGGTATTCAAGAAGATAATTTCCCGATCCCATACTTGGGCCATCCTTTATTTATGGGTCACTGTGTTATCCATCAATATATAAGATAAAAAAATTAGATTCATGGAAATTGAGAGTGTTATCCATGGTCGTAAGGTTGGAGCTCATAATATATACTTTATCTTCCTACCATATCTTTTGGACATGAACTTTTGAACATACCAAGGCTACTATTGAGGAAATTGAAAGGCTATGCAATGGCTTTTTAGGGATGAACAAAAGAAGTTCATCACATCCACACTATCTCTTGGCTTTTTAGGGATGAAAAGAAGAAGTTCATCACATCCATGTTGGCTAAATTTGACATTATTATAATCCCTTTGTTTTGATGATGACAAACATTTCATTCTTGTGGATCTAACGTGCTACTTGAGTGTTGCAGGAACTAGGTGGATGATACAACTTTGGAAGATCTAAATGCACACAATGTGTTAATTTCATGATTGTAATCAAATGTAAAATATTGTACAAGATATATAATGTACAAGTACTTAGACATCATGCAAATCAAGCGTTAGATCTTCCCTAACAAATCACAACACTTAGATAGGTCATCCCCTACAATAGTGTCATAACTGCACACTCATACACACACTCAGTACTTAGTTTAAAACATTGAACCATGGTCAATCTCGGTCGACAAACTCTTCGACTGAGAATGACCCAGGTAGCTGTTAGAAACAATAGACAAAGTAGTTGGGAGTTGGATCAGAACGTTATATACACTTGACTCCAAACAGTCCCTCAGTCGACAAAACTTTGACCGACTGGGATCTCGCACTAGTACAGAAATGGGTTATAACATCCCTACGTGTAGGGTCGGTTTTTCCAAATAACCGACCTTATATGTCCAAAAAAAATGCGGGCACCACTTAAGACCTCTTGGGTCGGTTTTCTTAAAAAAACCCGACCTTGTAGTGTAACTCTATAGGGTCAGTTTTCCAAATAACCGACATTATATGTTTATAAAAAATGCGGGCACCACTTAAGACCTCTTGGGTCGCTTTTCTTAACATAACCGACCTTGTAGTGTATCTCTATAGGGTCGGTTTTCCAAATAACCGACCTTATAGGTCTATAAAAAATGCGGGCACCACTTAAGACCTCTTGGGTCGCTTTTCTTAAAACAACCGACCTTGTAGTGCATCTCTATAGGGTCGGTTTTTATAAAATAAGCGATCTTATAGACAATTGGTTTAGAAAGTCAATTACAAGTTTCCCGCGGCAAAAATTTGCTTGATTTTAGCTTCACGCCTCGATCTATAGGGTCGGTTTTTCCTTATAACCGACCCTAAAGGGCTCCTCGGTCGACAAATTCGTCGACCGAATAAGAGCTAGATTTCACGTATACGAGCACATTTAGGGTCAGTTTTTTCCTTATAACCGACCCTAAAGTCCTCTTCGGTTCAGCACCTCTAAGGTCGATTTTTCCTTTAAAACCGACCCTAAAGGCTCCTCGGTCGACAAATTTGTCGACCGATATCAATTCTGGATCCAGCTTAGTTCACGCATTTATAAGCACCTCTAGCGTCGGATTTGTACTTATAACTGACCTTAGAGCTTTCCTCGGTCGACGAATACTTCGACCGATAATCTCGGTCGACAAATTTGACGACCGATAAGGAGTCAGATTTTAAGTGTATAAGCAACTTTTAGGGTCGGTTTTTTGCTTATAACCGACCTTAGAAGTCTATTCGGTCGACAATATTGTCGAGCGAGATGAATTTTGGTTCCAATTTAATTCACGCTTGTGAAAAACTAAACTGGATCCTAAGTTTATCTCGGTCGACAATATTGTCGACCGAATTGGACTTTAGGGTCGGTTATAAGCAAAAAACCGACCCTAAAGGTACTTACATGAAGGAAATCTGACCGTTTCTCGGTCGACGGATTTGTCAACCGAGATAGAGCCAGATTCATTCGTATAAGCTCCTGTAGCGTCGGTTTTTCTTTATAACCGACCCTAGAGGGATTTTCAGTCGACAATATTATCGACCGAGATAAACTTAGGATCTAGTTTAGTATTTCACACATGAATAAGTACCTCTAGGGTCGGTTTTAAGGAAAAAACCGACCCTAGAGGTACTTATACGAAGGAAATCTAGCTCTTTTTTGGTCAACGAATTGTTCGACCGAGACAACATCGGTCGACGAATTGTTCGACCGAGGCCAACCCTGTGAACCTCCTTTTGCTTGAATTAAAAAGGCAATATTCTGATTAAAATATAAATAAAAAAAAATCGTAATGGCTAGAAAATTGACCGTCGTAACGGCTAGAAAATTGACCGTCGTAATGACTAGTTCAATCGACCGTTGGCCGACCGGGAGACGACCGTTGTGGGCGTCGGTCGACAAATTGTCGACCGGAATGGGCTCTATTTTGCTATAAATAGAACCCAAAACGATCCATTTCTTCACACCTTCAAATTCTCACTTCTCTAGCTCCTCTCTAGTGTATTCTTGTGAAAATCTTTAGCTTCTCTACATCCAAGTCTTACTTGCTACTTCTCCACTTCAAAGCAATGAAATGGCTTCATCATCTACGTGTGGAAAGAAGCAAGTTGCAGGTAGGAAAGGAAGGATAGTCTCTCCAACGCTACCGTTCATCAACGACGTCCCCCTCAACAACGCAACTGCAGGTGACCGCTACCTCAGGCTCTGCTCAAGAACTCCTCTTCCACGACGGCCAGTCGACGTCATGGACTTCCACAACATTGTCGATTTGGAGGAACTCTTTGAGGTGCAACATTTGACTAATTTTCTAAATCCCTCCTTCCATTCCTACTCCAAAGTAGTTAATGAATTCTATGCCAATTTAACCCCACATCCTGACTATGATACCTTCTCCTCTATGGTTGGTGGGTATGGATTCCATTTTACTGAGGAGGGTATTCTTGATATGCTTGACATAGACATTGAAGAATATAAAGATTTTCTTGATCTCACCACAGGAAATCCACTCAACAAACTCTCCCAAGATGACACCACAACTAGCCTTAGTGATGTCAAAAGAGCCATCTTTCAATCAAATATGACTTGTCATGAAGATAGGGGTACCTATTATGCCATACATTTAAAACCTGATGCTAGGATCATAAATCTCATTGTTGCCACCAATATCCATCCTAGAGCAAACAAATCTGAAGTACCCACCTTTCGTATGTACCTTATCTATGCCATTCTCAAAGGTATTCCCATAAACTTTATTCATATCATCCTTAAGAATATGCTTGAGTTTTCTGGCAATCCACCTTATGCTGACTTTGTATGCCAAATCACTCAACATTTTCTTAATAAGAATATTGAGGACGATTTAGGTTACACATGGGATAGAAAACCCCAAAAGATAAGTAAAAATACGGTGGAAAAGATGGGAATCGACTTTGGCCACAAAAGGACTGGGACTGAAGGGGAGACAACTACCCAAGACATACCTCCACCACCTCCTCCTACCAACCTACCCCATGACTTAATGAATATCCCTATTCCCTTAATCCTGGCATGATAAATCCATACAATCCTTCCTACAACTACTATCAAATTCCACCTCCACCATCTCCTGATCTCACACATACTCAGTTTTCCCCAATTCAACTTCAAGACATTGCTGCCCACTTTCACTTTGATCGTGTTCCCACCTTCTTGGAGGCTTATGCCTTAACCAAGATAGGTGCCTTGGAGTGGCAGACACTGGTCAAATATTATGGAGCTGAGCCCTTTCTTGGAAAAGACCCAGACATTGATGTAATCCTTTGGTCTTTTCATTGAGATTATGAGATATCTTTGTAATGATTGTAATGGATATCTTTTTATAAAGCAAGTATGTCATGCTTCATCTTATAAAGTGTATGAGCATTAAATTGTTATGAATAAAAGTGTTTTCCATGGGTTCATTTGGACATATACATGTTATATAAGAATATTGTTATTTCAAATGATTGAAAAATAAATTATGGCTAAATTTGACAAATCATCACTTGGTTTTAAAATTAAATATCTCTTTAAGGGGGAGCATAACATAAAATTAAGGGGGAGAACTAAAGAGTCATACAAAATGATTATATTGGATATCATGTAAAATCTTGTAAAAGTACTTAGATATCATGTAAATCAAGCGTTAGATCTTACCTAGCCATTTACAACACTTAGATAGGTCATCCCCTACAATAGTGTCACAACCGCACACTCATACACACACTTGGTACTTAATTTAAAACATTGAAACATGGTTAATCTTGGTCGAAAATATTTTCGACCGAGGAGGACTTAGGATCACCTCTAGGGTCAGTTATAAGCACCTCTGAGGCACCTCGGTTGACAAATTCGTCGACCGAATAAGAGCCAAATTTAACGTGTATAAGCACCTCTAGGGTCGGTTTTTCGCTTATAATCGACCCTTAAGGGCTCCTCAGTCGACAAATTCATCGACCGAATAAGAGCAAGATTTCACGTGTATAAGCACCTCTAGGGTCGGTTTTTTCCTTATAAGCGACCCTAAAGGGCTCCTCGGTCGACAATATTGTCGACCGACAGAAATTTTGGATCGAGTTTAGTACTTTTCAAAACGTTATAAAGCATTGGGATCTCAATCTTTTGTCTCATTGTTGGGAATTCACATCCCTCAATACCACCATCATCACATTTGCTGGATCTGGGTATTCAAACCCTTAGTTCATCACTAAACATGGTTATCAGTTATCAGGTAACTATTACCTTCAGGTCATCTGACCAAGGTATTTAGGATATTTGTTACACAAGCATCTCAATTTCATATCAACCATATCAATTTCATATCAACATCATGCAATACAAAAATAACATCACTATTCCCTCATTAGGGTTAGAGTTTCCCATCTTTATCAATTAGGGTTTCACATCATCATCCCATATTGAAATTTCACATAACATTATCCCATATTAGGGTTTTTACATAACATCACCCTATATTAGGGTTTCACATAACATTCCCATATTAGGGTTTCACATAACATCATCCCATATTAGGGTTTCACATAACATTATCCCATATTAGGGTTTCATACGACATCACCATATATTAGGGTTTCACATAACATAATTATTAGGGTTGTGTAAGCACCTTAGAGCTCCCTCGGTCGACGAATTTGTCGACCGAAAAAGAGTCAGATTTCACGTGTATAAGCACCTCTAGGGCCGGTTTTTTCTTTATAACCGACCCTAAAACGCTCCTCGGTCGACAATTATTGTCGACCGACATGAATTTTCGATCCACTTTAGTTCACGCATTCTCGGTCGATGAATTTATCGACCGAAAAGACCTCTAGGGTCGGTTATAAGGAAAAAACCGACGCTACAAGTGCTTATACAAAGGAAATCTGGCCCCTTTCGGTCGACGAATTTATCGACCGATAGATATCGGTCGACAAATTTGTCGACCGAAAGGAGCCATATTTCCTTCTTAGAAGCACCTCTAGGGTCGGTTTTTTCTTTATAACCGACCCTAAAGTCCTCTCCAGTCGACAATATTGTCAACCGAGATAAACTTAGGGTCGGTTATAAGGAAAAAACCGACCCTAGAGGTGCTTATACAAAGGAAATCTTGCTCCTTCTTGGTCGACGAATTTGTCGACCGAAAGGGGCCAAATTTCCTTCGTATAAGCACTTGTAGCGTCGGTTTTTTCCTTATAACTGACCCTAGAGGTCTTTTCCGTCGACAAATTCGTCGACCGAAAATGCATTTGAGTGTTTTTAAACAACCCGACACGGGCACCGTTTATCTTTAGCGTCGGTTTTTTGTTGTTAACCGACGCTACATGTCTTTCTCTTCGTGAAAAAGCCGAAACTTTAGTCTTTCTTCCTCCCACAAAACCCTTTTCTCTGTTCTATTCTCTCTCCCGTGGTGCCGCGAACCCTTGCTTTTTCCTGTGTCATTCCGCCGCAAATGCCTTGCCTTCTCTCCATGAAGCCGTTGCCGTGAAGCCCGTGCCACCTCTCCGCGCCGCCAAGAGGATCGTGGTGTCCGTACATGAAGACGTTGCCACCTCTCCACGTTGCCAAAGTTTTGCCTCCTCTCTACGAAAAGAGCTCGTTGTCTCCACCTCTCCACTCTTCCACGAAGGTCGCCACCTCTCCATGAAGGTCGTCTGATCCTCCACGAAGGTCGCTGCCATTTCCAAGTAAGTTCGCTGCTTCCTTCGTTCCCGCCTCCTTCATTCCCGCCCGCCACCATTGCTGTGTCTAGGTCCATCTCAGTCGACAATTAGTCATCCGAGAGCCCACCTGCGCGCAGCGTCCAGGTCCACTCTCGGTCGACGAATTCGTCGACCGAGAGTGGACCTGGACGCTGCGCGCAGGTGGGCTCTCGGTCGACTAATTGTCGACTGAGAGTGGACCCGCTCCTTATTTATGTGGGACCTATAAATGTTTTAATCATATTTGCTGTAAGGTTCACAAATAGTTCTGAATATTATAATGATTTCAATCTTTGGACTGTTGGAAACGACCTTACTTTGCTAATTGGTACAAGTATTTTCCATTTTATATGATTTGATAACCCAATAATAAAAACATGTCTTTTTTCATATGTATTCATTATATAAATTTTAGAAATTAATACTAGATTAGACATGTGTACTCCTAGATTGACACTTTAGGGTTGATGCATATGTTTAACTTAATATATAAATATGAAAATAGTGCATTTATATATTAACTTAGAAACCCGTTCAAAATTTACTCATTAGGAGTAAACTTTGGATAGTCCCTGGTTTGGGACTATTTTTAGATATTTTAATCTCACTTAGGATGTACCTGTATAATGTATGTTTAGTTTTGTAGATTATTTCAGTAGGAGTTCTTCATTTGTTCTCTGGGTACATATGTGAGTGGTTATTTGCCATTTACATCGGTGTACTTGGAGAACTTAGAGGAAATGCTGTTGAAATTTTCTTCAAAACTAAACATACATTATACAGTTACTAGTGAGATTAAATATTCAAAAATGGGATAGGTGGTACACTTTAGTATATAAGTAATTAACTTCCTATCAATAAAAACTTACAGATTATTATAGTATCAATATTAAACTGTTAGTTTTATAATTAATTTTAATGTGATATAGAAAATGGATCGAAGTTTGATGTCTATCAAGAACCGTTGCAGCCCAGAGTTTGCCAAAGGTCTTGATGAATTTATCTGATTTGCTGAGGAACATAGGAAACTACCTACAGATAGGCTATATTGTCCATGTAGAAATTGTTGTAACAATTTGAAAGTTGATACTGGTGAGGAAATTAAGAATCATGTCATATGCAATGGGATCATACAAGGTTAGAATGAATGGTATTGGCATGGAGAGAAATTGAATTATGGATCAGAAAATGTCAATACTAATAGTTGTGGCATAGAAGATATAGATAATGATGATAATGTTAATGATGAACTGATTCAAGATGACCAGATTCAGGATGATATGGTTGATGAGATGCTACGTAGTTGTCGGGACAATGTCATTGATCCACCTTCTTTATTTGCAAACATTGTCCATGATGCTGAAAAACCATTATATAAGGGTTATACTAAGTTCACGAGGTTGAGTGCTGTGATGCGATTATATACTCTTAAAGCTCAAAATCGGTGGTGCGATAAGAGTTTCACTGCGATTATATACGTGTCTAGGGAGGTGATGGACTTTTGTAATGATTTTTTGAATTGCAATGAAACTTGTAGCGATAAAAAAAATTCCCATCACACTGGATCTTATTGTGGCAAAGGAACTCTGGGAGGATGAGTGAAAGGAATCAGTCGTGAGTTGTGGGAACAAGCGCATTTGTATATTTTACACAACATCGATGAAGTTAGTAGCTACATCACAGAACACAATGATCTTATCAAGAGAAATCATCTGCAATCCAGTTCAATGTGGCTTGCAAGAGAGCATAATCGAACATTTATTAGGTGGTTTGAAGAGAAAGTATTTAATCAACTATCTGAATCACCAAATAATGTTGCTGAGAACATAAAATGGCTCGCCTTTAAGCCAAAAATGGATGTCATGTCATATGAAGGTTATGACATTAACGGATTTTCATACTACACAAAGCGTCAAGATGAAAGTAGTATAGTTCAAAATAGTGGGGTCACTGTTAAAGCTTGTTCATTGTATTTTGCTAGTGCCAAAGATAAAAGACCACACGAAGCTGAGATGTCATATTACGGCGTCATTGAGGACATATGGGAAATGGACTATACAAATTTTTGAGTTCCTATATTTAGGTGTAATTGGGTTGATAACAACAAAGGAGTTTTAGTGGATGAGTTGGGTTTCAAATTGGTGAATTTTGAAAAGATTGGTTTCAAAGATGAGCCATTCATCATGGCAGACCAAGCAAAAAAAGTATTCTATATTGATGACCCGGCAAATAAAAATTGGTCTGTCGTTCTTAATGGAAAAAGACAGTTTACTGTAGATCCTATAAATGAAGAAGAATACTACGAAAAGTATGATGATGCCAAGTGTAAATGTTGAAGATAACACCAATGAATATTATAAACGTCAAGACCATGCTGAAGGAATTTTCCTTGACTAACAACTCAACCAATACTAAAGGCATGTATTCTTTGAATTATTTATTTTATTATCATGTATACCTTATTACTTGTGCTTTTATTATCACTTATTTTTTTATCATGTATACTTGCAGGTTCTAAAATGGCGAGTGAAGATGAACATTCTGAGTATGAGCACCATGAGGATGGTAGTGGTGATGCTAAGAAACTTAGAGGTCCTACATTGATGCGTAGGCTGCAGGAGCTCAGGGCTAAAGGGGATAAATTGCCAGTCCAGTTTGATATGACAGGAGCACCTGTTGGGGAACATGTTAGTGCTTTCAAGCATTACGTAGGGGCGACCGCGCGCAGTAAGGTGCCAATAGATATAGAAAATTGGCATGATGTTCCTAATGCCAAAAAAGACCTCATATGGAAAGATATATCTATGAGTGGAAGTGATATTATTTTAATATGTTTTTTATCTATTGATTCTAATTTAGTTTGCTTGGAATTAATTCCTTTTCAAAACAACATTATTAATTGCTTCTTTTGTATGTATAGGGTGTTTTTCATCTAAATGAAAAAGATCACAAGAAAAGAGTGCTACAACGTTGTGGTGTACGATGGAGGGGTTTTAAGACATATCTTGTAAGGGAATTTATAAATAATCCTAAACAAAAGAAGAAAGCTACAGATGTATATATTTTTATAGATCCTGAGGTGTGGGAAAGATTTGTTACAGCTAGGAGATCGGAAGAGTTTGAGGTAATAAAGATTGTGATGTATTGTATGAATATTTAATTTTTACAATTAAGGAGGTGAATCTTTTTATACATGTTTGCCAAGTCTAAATTGCAATACCTCATTTTAAATGATCAGGCTATTCACCAGGCTCAAAATGAAAGATGGGCTAAAAATGTGCATGACCATCGCTTGGGGCCCGGTGGTTATGCCTTCCGCCGCCAACTACAAGAGAAGCAATAATCTTCTGGAGAAGAATCTAGTACAACTCAAGTTGAGCGACCACCCCGACACTTGACATGGATTGATGCTAGAAAGAATTGAGCCGGTGAAATTGTCAACCCTGCAACTAAGGAGGTGGCACAAAAGATGGTAGGTTTATCCCAACTAAGTAAAGAGTAACTCCCACAAACTTAGATTTATTTATATCTAATTGATATTGTGATTTAATATTTTTATTAACTATGAATAGATAGATCTCCACGAGCAAAGGAAGGAAGGAAAGTTCATCCCAACTGGCTACATGGATGAACTAGCAGTTGCTCTTGGTATGAAGGAGCATCCTGGCCGTGTTAGGGGATTAGGATCTGGCATAGGATTCAAGTCTTATTTTGGCCCTTCACAATCTAAGAGAGGTCGTGCAGGAGGTCTTACACAAGAGGATGTTGAAGCATTAGTAGCGCAGAAAGTAAAAGAAATAATGTCTTCATTTCAGCCTACTCAACCTTCTCAACCTATTCATACTGCGCGTCTCTCAAGTGATGAGGTACAAGCCCATTCTCCGGTTGTAGAAGGTCATGGGAGCACTCCCGATGACCCACCACAACAATCTGCAGTAAGTTTTTGTTCTATATGTTGTGTTATTAGTATGAAAAATATATGATAATATATATAGTTGTAACATGTATCTGTTCTTCTGTTTCTTATATAACTTATATTATTTCAATCTAGGTTGGTATGAACTGTAAACTTGCAGTGGAGGTTCCATAATATAATGTTGTGGCAGCGGGCAAGGTGTACAACCTTGGTGGTACATTGCATTGCCAACAAATTACTGATGACATTTGCCGTGTGTCCATCCATCTTGGGTATGACGGAATGGGGGACAAACCACTACCCATACCTAATCCTGAATATAGTACAGTTGAAGAAGCTGAGGGTGCTATGGTGGGTTGGCTTAGACACTTGGTTATCAATGACAAGGTATACCTTATTTCTACCATATTTTTCATATTTGACTGCATATATGAACTCATGTAATATAAGTATGTAATTTAATTAACAGGTTTGTAAACCAAAAAGTAAAACTTCTACTAGTCGTCCTCCTATGCCCAAGCCATCTTTCATTCTCGAAACTACATTCGACGAATTGGGAAGCAAATCTAAATGTTTGTGTCGATACTTAGCCAACCAAAGATCAGGATCACATATGTTGGTCAATTTAACACAAGATGCAGCTGGGAGGGACTTTCAGAATTTTATTTTTCTTGATGATATTATAGAGTTGTTCCGGTATGATTGGCTGAACACTTCAATAATAGAAGTATGGATAAGGTAAGGATCTATCAATATATATAGAAAATTCCAATACATATTTTTAGCTTATTTCTACATATGAAAATAATTACAAATGTTCAACATCCATTTATATACCGAGGCCACAGACTTTGATATAAAGAATGTTGGATTCTTAGTTCCTTTGATCAGTAGTCAGGTGGAGACACATATTGAGGATGTGAATGAGTACTTCTCTGATGCATTCAAATATTTTGCTAGTGAGGGGAAGGAAATTATCCTAATTCCTTTTAACGTCCAGTAAGTATTATTATTCAATATAATTTTAATAATGAATAAAATTATTTATTTCAATGTTTGTTTTATTCTTACTCAGCGCTAGACATTGGGAATTAGTGGTGATTGCCCCAAAATTGATGACTCTTTATTATCTTGACCCAATGGGTAAAACAACAAGGAGTCAGAAACTGAAATTGCCAACTATGGAGTAAGCATAAATTTAATCAATGCTTCGACATGATATTTCTATTTAGAATTTCTATTTTACCAACTATCATTTAGTTTTATAGGGGTATAAAGGCTTTTCGTGAAGTTGGAGGACAAATACCCACAAAATGAAAGACATTGACTTTGAAAAATGTCAAGGTAGCTACTTTGACAACTGCTTACTCTTATATGTATTAATTTTCAACTGTAATATGTCAACTCTTATACTCTTATCTCAATTGATGTTTATAGTAGTTTACTAACATTAAGTATAATTTGTTATTTGTAGTGTCCTATGCAAAATAATGACTGGGCTTGTGGATACTATGTAATGAAATATATGCAAGCTATTGTCAAACAAGCATCACATGACATTCAGACTATAAGTCAGGTAATAAAGAATAACATCATAAATTTATAAATGATTGTAGTCATTTTATAAAATATTAGCATGTGCATTTTCTGTTACAGATCTTTACAACCCAGCCTTACACACATGTGGACTTGGATGAATTCTGAGAAGAGTGGTCAGAGTCTTTTATAAATGAAGTCGATATAGCATTGGATTAAATATGTTGGCTCCATTTATGTATGTGGTTTGAGTACTCTTTCATATTCACTTTTGTATCTGTCATCTCAGACTTCCACTCTATCATTTTGTAAATTATGTTGTGATTATGAATCATTTTTGTTATGAATGTGTGGTTTTGAATGGTGACGGTTGAGCATCAATGCTCCCCTCTCCCAGAATATATGAATCTTCTTGTTCTTCTGTTCTATTTCAATTTCTGTAGATTTATTTTAAAAAAAATCGTAACTTCTAGCGTCAGTTTTTTAAATAACCGATCCTAAAGATTGAATTCAGTGTACCCTCTTTGGTCGAGCAAATTTTCGACCGAAATATAACTTCTAGTTTCGGTTTTTGTACAAAACCGACTCTAAATGTCCTCTATAAGGTCGGTTATTTACAAAAACCGACCTTAAAGATTGAATAAACATTTTCAGTGTACCCCTCGGTCGACAAGTTTGTCGACCGAAATATTTTCGGTCGATAATTTTCTCGACCGAGTGTTACACTGAAATGTTTATTCAATATTTAGCGTCAATTTTTATACAAAACCGACTCTAAATGTCCTCTATAAGGTCGGTTATTTACAAAAGCCGACTGAAGATTGAATAAACATTTTCAGTGTACCTTTCGGTCGACAAGTTTGTCGACCGAATTATTTTTGGTCGACAATTTTCTCGACCGAGTGTTACACTGAAATGTTTATTCAATCTTTAGGGTCGGTTATTTCAAAAAAACCGACCCTGCAAACTCTCTCGGTCGAGAAAATTGTCGACCGAAAAACTTTCTGTCGATAATTTTCTCGACCGAGACCGTTTACAGGGTCGGGTTTTTTCGAATAACCGACCTTACATGCTCCTTTTTTCTCGCCTAGGTCAGAATTTTTACAACATGTTGCGTCGGTGTTTACTATGTAAGGTCGGTTTTATTTAGTTAAATAAACCGACACTATAGAGCAAATTCTATAGCGACGACCACTTAGGCTTCGGTTAAAAAGTGACGCTGCAGGCTTAAAAAAACCGACGCTACAGACCATTCCTGTACTAGTGTCGGTCGACAATTCCTCGACCGAGAATGTCTCTGTCTGCACTTTTTAGGATTAATTAACTAGCCGTTGTTAGTGCAACTAATGGATACCTAACGGCTAGTTGAGCACTTAGAACCCCCTAGAAAGTGTCTAGAACGTCCTTAAGAATCCATAGGCCATTCCTATAAATAGGACAAGCCATAGGACACCCAAAGTACACTTGTGCAACACTTGAGCATATACTTAAAATTGGCTATTCATTCTTGTGAGCAATAGAGCAATTCCAACATTGTCTATTCATTCCCATTGCTCCAATTTCATGTCCTATAGGCTAGCATCTCCTATCCACAACACTTACACTTTCACATACATTGGTTAGGAGATCAAAACGCTTGATATAGGAAATCAAGCCTTGTGCTACAACGGTATTATAATTTCTATTTTTCCTTCTTGTTCCTTTATATCTTTTGTACTCTCCTTGCTACTCCTAGGGTTAGAGGCTGCGGATTGGAGAGGGTTTGACTTCTCGGGTGGAGAAGGGTCTTCTCGGTGGAGAAGGTGGACTTTGGACTACTTCAAGAAGGCTGTCTCAACGGGAAGCTACTTCAAGAGGAAGGCTACTTCAAGGGGAGCTTGAGGTTACTTCAAGGAAGGCTGTTTCAAGGTTGGTGAGACTACTGCTAGGTGAAGGCTGTCCGAAGGTTTTGGTGAAAGTATTGTAATTTTATGTAATATCCTTGCGAGGTAATACAATTTAATACTTTCAAAATCCCGGTTGGGTAAGCAACCGAGTAGTGGATTGACTGCCTTAGTATTTGCTAAGGTTGGAACCACTCTAAATCCTTGTCCCCTTGTCCAATATTTTTGTGGTTGCTTGCTTTGGTTAAATTATTATTAAAATATCATAAAACCCTATTCACCCCCTCTAGTGGTTCTTCAATTGGTATCAGAGCAGGGATTCAAGGAACTCTAACAAAGTCTTGAAGAATGGGTGACGGGGTACTTAACAACCTCAACTTGGAAGGAACACTCGTGGCTAGACCTCCAACTTTTGACGACACTAACTACACCTACTGGAAGAGGAGGATGAAATTTTACTTCCAAGGAATCATCTGGGACTTATGGAGAATGGTATCAATTCCATATGAACTTCCTCAAATGGAGTATGCAAATTGGGATGCTAATACGGTAAAATCTGCCCAAATGAATGCAAAAGCTGTAAGTATACTTTATTGCTCAATTTCCGTTGGTGAGTTTAATAGAATATCAAATTGTGAAACAGCTTATGAGATATCGCATAGATTGTCTATAACATATGAAGGAACTGTTCAAGTTAAAAATTCTAAAATTGGAATGCTTAAACAGAAATTTGAACAATTTCGTATGGATCAAAATGAATCTATTAGTGAAATGTATGCAAAATTTTCTTCTATTGTAAATGGTTTAAATGCTTTAGGCAAAGTGATTTGTGAGGAAAACCAGGTGTCAAAGATTCTTAGAACCCTTCCTCCCAAGTATAAGCCCAAAGTGACTGCCATTGAAGAAGCAAATGACCTCACCTGACTAAGGATGGAGCAACTCATTGGCAACCTAGAAGCACACGAGGAAACTTTAGAAGAGGAAGAAAGATGAGAACGTGAACTTCAACAAGGGAAAAAGAAGGACATTGCATTCAAAGCATCAACCAAGATTAGTCATGACACAAGTGAAGATGATAGTGAAGAAGAAACTCTCATTGTAAACGGTAAGCAGTATAAAAGTTTTAAAACTAACAAAACTTCTAGTGTTTCTTCTTCCAGGTGCTTTGAATGTGGCAAAAAGGGACACATGAAAGGTGATTGTCCAAAACTCAAGAAAGGGAAGAAATCATCTCACAAAAAGAAAGAAAGAGCATATAAAGCTGCATGGGATGATTCAAGCGATGATAGTGACGATGAAAAAGAAGTAGAATGTCTTATTGCTACAACAAATGAAGAAGAAGAAGAAGAAGAGGTAAGTCTTTTTGATCTACCAAAAGAAGATCTAATTGCTAGTCTTCAAGATACACATGAGAAATATATTGAGTGCAAGAAGAAATTTAAGAAATCAAATAAAGTAAATGATGAGTCAAATGCTAAACTTCTTGCTCTCACATCTAAAATTGAAGATTATGATGTTAAGCTGAAATCTATAGAAGCAAATTGCAATCTTCTTTCCCTAAAAAAATTAAACTTGCAAACTCAAGTAAATGATCTTCAAAAACAACCTGTTTTGTGTACACATCTAGATTATGATATTATTGTGAAAGAAAGAGATTCTTTGTTATCTAATCTAGATCAAGAAAAATTAGATATCAAGAAGAAAATAGATGAGATTATGAAGTTACAACAAAAAGTGAGTAGCTTGAGTAACAATAGTATTCTTGATAATATCTTAAATGATTCTTATCGTCAAATTGGAAGAAGAGGACTAGGTTATAAGACTAAGGGAAAATCTTATCAAAAACCTAGTTGGAGAAGGACACAAGCGCTAAAGAATCAATCCATGTATGTACCCAAGAACAATTCAACTCCTAGAAAGAGAAATGAGATTGACTCTATTAGTTGTCATTATTGCTTGCGTCTTGGACACTACTATTTTTCATGCCCATACAAGAAAAGGAATGATGATCTAGCTTGGGTTCCTAAAACTTAAAAGTTTAAATTTGACTAATTGAGATTTGACCTAAACTAATTCTTGATATAAAAATGTCATATCTCAACACAATCAAGCTTTAACTTTCATATTCTTGATTTACTTGGAAACAATTACTGAAAACAATTCTGAAACAGTACATAAACTTTCTTGGTTGAGAAACTGTTTGACCGAGAACATTATCGGTCGAGAAATAGTCGACCGAGCAGGTTACTATTTTCAAGTTTGCAATAAATCTGATAAAACCTGTACAAACAGCAGCATTCTCGGTCGAGAAAAACGTCGACCGAGATAAATTCAGTCGACAAACAGTTCGACCGAATCAAGTTCTGCTGAACCTGTTTTCAATTAATTTAGTTTGCTATCAATTTGTTATTAATGATTGATTTAATATGCAAAATCAATCTTGGAGACCATCTTTGAAACAAGACATATTGATCTTTTTGCATCATGATTTAAGATATAACATTATGAATATGAAATCCTTAAACATATTGCAAATGTATTATATGAAGACTGATTTTTGAACAAACCTTATTCATTGATTGAAAAAGTTTATTAAGCCTGTTCATGATTTGTCTTAAAATTGAAAATCCATGAATCATGAATGAGATTATTTTGGTTTACATGGTTTAAAATTGAAAATTATGCATCATGATTGGTATAATCAAGGAAATTACTATTTTATCATAGTCCACATGGTTTATCCTAAGTATTTCTTGGTCTATCTATGTAGGAACCATGTGTATTAAAATTTAAATAGTCATAATCATTGTATTTCATGAAGTTACATGCTTCCATCTTAATCATTGTATTGTGGATATACTTCTACTGTTCTATCATAATTATTGTGCCATAATCATTATGTTTTCATTGGTTTGTCTACAATAATCTTTGATCCATATATACAAACCATGAATGGATATTGTTTTTGATCATTGTGATTCATCTCATGAGAAGATGCCATTTTGCATAAATAGTAAAACTTCATGGCACAAATGCATTTTAAATTGAAAATCTGCAGAAATTATACTTCACATATAAGTATTCAAATTGGAAATCTGCAGAAATTGCCTCTTGGTTGAAATCCAGTTTGACCAAGGGGCGCTATGGTCGAAGTCAAGGTCGACCTAAAATAAGCTTGACAAAATGCTTATTTGTACATCATTTTACTACACTTAATCTTAGTATCTTGATTCAAAATGTGTTTATCATATTGAAAACATAATTTTAGTGCATAAAAGGTCAACTTATTATGATCTAATATTGATTATGATCTTAGAATCCTTAAATTATCTTGACTATAAGATTAAGGGGGAGCTCACACAAACTATCTTGATTACAAGATTAAGAAGCTTACAAAAACTTTGTAAACATCATTTGAAAGTTTGTTATGACCTTAGTATCCTTAAAAGTAGTTTTGGTTATGAAAAACAAAGAAATTTACAATATTCATGAATATGACATATATCTTATTCTTAATGGAATTCTCTAAACAAATTTGGGCTTAACATCTCGTGTATTTGGTTAGAGATACATACATGTATTCTACTATAAGCTTAAAGGATTCTCATGTCATTTTCAGGGCTTAACATCCCTTGTAAAATGGATGAGAAATCAAAATACATATGCCATGAACTTAAAAGGAACTCATATCATTTCAAGGCTTAACATCCTTTGCAAATGATTGAGAAATTAATTGTGGCTAAATTTAACATTAATTGGTTTGCATTAATCCCTTGATTTTAAATTAAATATCTCTTTAAGGGGGAGCATAGCATAAAATTAAGGGGGAGAAATAATGATTATCTTGGATATCTTTTTGAAATGACAAAGGGGGAGAAATAATATAAAATAAAAAACATAAAATAAAATGAGTTTCATAATATCTCGACCAGCACCCACTTGCAAAACAAGAATGGCTACAAAAGGTAAACTTCAGGTATGAAACTCATATGATTTATATTTCCTTATTTTATATTTAGGAAATGTTTGTCATCTTCAAAAAGGGGGAGATTGTTGGCTAAATTGGACATTATTATAATCCCTTTGTTTTGATGATGACAAACATTTCAATCTTGTGGATCTAACATGCTACTTGAGTGTTGCAGGATATAGGTGGATGACACAACTTTGGAAGATCTAAATGCGCACAATGTGTTAATTTCATGATTGTAATCAAATGTAAAATCTTGTACAAGATATATAATGTACAAGTACTTAGACATCATGTAAATCAAGCGTTAGATCTTTCCTAACAAATAACAACACTTAGATAGGTCATCCCCTACAATAGTGTCATAACTGCACACTCATACACACACTCAATACTTAGTTTAAAACATTGAACCAGGGTCAATCTCGGTCGACAAAATTCTCGACTGAGACACTCTCGGTCGACAAACTCTTCGACCGAGAATGACCCAGGTAGCCGTTAGACACAACAGACAAAGTAATTGGGAGTTGGATCAGAACGTTATATACACTTGACTCCAGTCAGTCCCTCGGTCGACAAAACTTCGACCGACTGGGATCTCGGTCGACAATTCCTCGACCGAGAATGTCTCTGTCTGCACTTTTTAGGATTAATTAACTAGTCGCTGTTAGTGCAACTAATGGATACCTAACGGCTAGTCGAGCACTTAGAACCCCCTAGAAAGTGTCTAGAACGTACTTAAGCATCCATATGCCATTCCTATAAATAGGACAAGCCATAAGACACCCAAAGTACACTTGTGCAACACTTGAGCATATACTTGCAATTGGCTATTCATTCTTGTGAGCAATAGAGCAATTCCAACATTGGCCATTCATTCCCATTGCTCCAATTTCGTGTCCTATAGGCTAGCATCTCCTATCCACAACACTTACACTTTCACATACATTGGTTAGGAGATCAAAACGCTTGATATAGGAAATCAAGCCTTGTGCTACAATTAATGGTATTGTAATTTCTATTTTCCCTTCTTGTTCCTTTATATCTTTTGTACTCTCCTTGCTACTCCTAGGGTTGGAGGCTGCGGATTGGAGAGGGTTTGACTTCTCAGGTGGAGAAGGGTCTTCTCGGTGGAGAAGGTGGATTTTGGACTACTTCAAGAAGGCTGTCTCAACGGAAAGCTACTTCAAGAGGAAGGCTACTTCAAGGGGATTTTGAGGTTACTTTAAGGAAGGCTGCTTCGAGGTTGGTGAGACTACTTCTAGGTGAAGGCTGTCTGAAGGGTTTGGTCAAAGTATTGTAATTTTATGTAATATCCTTGTGAGGTAATAAAATTTAATACTTTTAAAATCCCGGTTGGGTAAGCAACCGGGTAGTGGATTGACTGCCTTAGTATTTGCTAAGGTTGGAACCACTCTAAATCCTTGTCCCCTTATCCAATATTTTTGTGGTTGCTTGCTTTGGTTAATATCATAAAACCCTATTCACCCCCCTCTAGTGGTTCTTCAATCCACACTATCTCTTGGGACCAAATTTATAGGTCTAAAATAAAAGGTGACTTGGGCATTTGCAAGGTTGATGATTGGAACAAGGAAGGAATGATAAAGGTGTTGTGGAAAAATGTAAAAATAGATACAAACTTTGGGTTTGATGGATTCACAACAATAATCTTAAAGAGAACAAAATACGGAAATTCCAAGCAAAGCAACAGACCAACTAGTGGTGGAACACTATTCTTAAAATACATGGCACTAGAAATATACACCTTGTGAGATTCAGAATTGAGTCTGGCACCTCCATTTCCCTTTTTCATGACCCATGGGTTAATGCCAAGTTTCTAAATCAAGTGATTGTGATGCAGCTCATATGGAGGACTAGGTTGTCATCAAGTGAAAATCTTACCTCCATCATCAGCAAGAAGCTCCCTGATGCACGTGGATTGGCAATCATGGAAAGTGTATGCAAGGATGTTAGTCTGGGTGGTGACAAAGATCATTGATATTTGGAGAGGATGCACAAGTACTCGCTCAGAGGTGCTAGAATCTCTGGTGCACCAAATACCCACAAGTTCCATGAGGACCCTGGCTAAGGGGTACAAAGATATCTACATAGAACGTTGTGTCTATGGTTGGAAAATCTTAAAGGGTAAGCCTTTGATTGAAGATTAGCTGCAAGCAAGGGGTTATACCCTTACATCTGAACGTACATTTTGCCTTGAATCCATTGAAAAAATTCACCACATCATGTGGTAATGCTCATGTATTAAGGAGTTATGGATTAGGTCACGCCATATTCTTCTTGTGCTCCCCGAAAGTAGCAAAGATATGCTAAATTTTACCAATAAAAGGAGACAACTCATTAGCCTACTGATAATTTACCATTTATGGTCTGTAAGAAAACATTTTTTTTTTGATAAAGTGAATCCTTCTATAAATGTTATATGGAAAAATATAGTAGGCGATTTTGATTGGTTGATAAAGAGTTAATCCAATGTATAGTTAGGCTTCCTCTCCATTTGGAGCTATGCTCCTATCCCTATACATATTGGCTTTTGAATTTAATAGAGGCTGTTTTACCAGATAAAAAATTACACCAAAGCAAAACAAATAATTACTCTAAATAGTAATAAGTTTCAAATTAAATAAAAAACAATAATTTATAAAGGAACATATCTTCATATCCCTCTATTATCACATAACCTTTATCTTTATCAAGGTTTAGTCTTCCCTTATCCATCTTTGTTGCATCTTTCTTTCTTATTATGATCTCATCTTTTATATGTTCATGAAATACTCTTTATTTTAATACTTCTATAAATACTTATCCTTAATATATCCTTCAATATTATATTTTCCTCTTTAACTTTCTTTGCTCAAAATTTTGAATAGAAAATCTCAATTAACTATACAATATAGTTCTCCTTACCCATTCTTTCTTCATCATTTCTTTATATGTATTTTCCTCATATTGTCACAACTTTCATGTTTAGGGTTATTATTCTAGGTCAATTTTCAAAATGAATTCCATCTTAGTTCCATTCTTTTTGTGTATTTCTTATCTTATCTCTATCACTTAGGTCTTTACTCTTGAAATTTCCAAATTAAACAAATGATCATTCTCTTTAGACTTTTTCTTTCTTCTCATCTTTCCTTATTTGTTAAACCACCAAAATCCATCATATTTCTTGTTTTAAGGATATGAGTGATATTTCATCCATGATGCTATTATCAAAGTTCTAAACTCTCACCTTGTCCTCTTTCCTTCTCATTCATTACCCTATGTTAGGGTTAATTGACTCTATTTTCTTTTCAAGCCAGATGTACCAAGGGTTCCTATCATCCCTTTTAGATGCTCATTATTATGAAATATGTCCCATACTAATATGTGCCACAAATTATATTCTTTCTTCATTTATGCATTGAATTAAGGTTTCTTGTTTTATGTTCAAACCCTACACATGATTATAAAGTCTAATTTATTTTTAATTATTCCAACAATTCCATTTGATTTCATTATCTTAGTGTATGCACATTCTCATTACATTTTGGATTTACTTTATCCAAATCTTTCTCTTACTAAATTATTAATATGATTTTTTATATCCCAATGATGTATCATGCCAGCTGGACCAGGCTAAACCCACAATCTTGAATCTAAGAGAAACTTAGGATTAGCTATCTCCTATTTGTCTCAAACATGTGAAATGGATATTCACTTAGGAGAACTCATACAAGAATAACTTCATGCCTACTTTATGTCAAGAAAGACAAACAATATTTGATGTAAATTCTCAGTGTACAACCATTTTAAACTGAACCCTATACTTCTTAAAGTTTATAATCTATGTTTACATTGGTAAGATCATTTCTATTCATTTCAAACAAATTCCACAACATAAAACAACAGTCATATTATATTATATCTTTATGATCTTATTCTTTTGTTACTTTTTGGTCTTCTAACACTAATATTTCTAGGTTTTTTCTGTAGCCCATCCTTAGTCTGCATACCTAGTCATGGTATACGAGGAAGTACAAACAAAGTAGCTTGATATCAGAAATAATTAGTATTCAGAGACTAGGCAAGGGTATCTGAATCCTTAGACTTCCCTGAGTGATAATCAAATGACCTCTTAACTACCACACTTATGACTTTGAATATCTAACTCAGTGGCCCCAAACGACTTAGCCTACACTCTTGTATCAAAGTTGTCATGCCTCAATCCCATAATCTCTCTTAGACCACAAGATTAGGGTTCGAGATGATTAAGACAGCTAACACAAAACACATATGAATTTTTTCCTTATTTTTTCTGTATGTATTTACGAGTTACGAGACTTAGATAAAATCCTTTTTTATGAACATTCATTTCATAATCAACCACATAAAGTGTTCTTACTCATCACTTGATAGTTTATCATGTTCAAATGCATGAAGTGTATATTTTACAACCATTCTAGATGGAAGGAAGTTAAAAAGCTTTATACTTGACTAATACAACTCTTTCCTTTTCTCATTATAGGACCTACAGTGGAAATGGACAAAGACTATCTAATTTTACCTTGAAACACTAATAACATCCTTTAGGGTTCTTTCAAATCTATATCCATCTTTGTATAATCGTCAAGAATGCAAAAAAATTATTTAGTAGAGTGTATGCTACTATCTTAGTGAATGGAAATTCACCAAGTAGATAAGATAATACATATCTTGTTCATTTAGTGAATTGCAACATATAAAAAACAAGTAGAACAATTAAATAGTGAAGGGATTATGAAACACTATCAAATCCATCAACCAACCAAAATACTAGGAATAATTGAAAAATAAATTCTTGATTTTGACTAGTTAATCTTTTAATCACTTAATTAATGCCTTGGACCCACATGAGGTTTACCACAACATGTGTAAGCCTCAAACCAATCTACTATCTCACCATACAAGACTTAGATTGACCCATGATCCTAATTCAGATAAACTAGCTACCCAGCTACAATGGGCCTCACTACATCTATCCTCGACAGCTATATTAGCTGACTGGATAAATTGGACTCCTCCTTGAAACCTCAATACTCAAGAGGAGATTCAAATCTCTATGGTTTAAACTCCCTACATTAATGGTTTCGTAAGGCTTTACTCACTAAGAGTAATTGAACTAGGTACCATTGAGATCTCCTATTAATGTTAATGTATTATAAGTAAGTGTACTGAAAACTTGGTACCACTAGGATCTTTGGTTATTATTGGGTGACAACATGTATCATTGGAATCTCCATCCACATTGGGCTTCACCACTCATGCCCCACTAGCATGCTTATACTTCCTCTCATAGATGCTACCAGTGGGTAAGCCATTTCCTCCATCGTGGTACAAACCTTCAAAAGGAATCTATGGTGTTCAAGACATCTAGATATCTGATTGATTCTTTAGTTTCACTATTAAATTATCCGCTAAAGTTTTTCTTAACTTTATCATGCAAATAGATCGTTCCATTTTATTTTTGTGTGTTCAAAACTGCATCAATGTTGCTAAAAATCATATTAAAACAAATATGAGTAGTGTTGATACTCTTGAAAGGTACTTAACTTAATTGCTAACTTCCAGTATTGTAGTTCACTTGAAAGGAATAATAAGGGCTTATCCGAATGATCTATGTTAAAATAATATTATTAATTTTTCATTATAAATGCAACTTACTTAGTTCTATCCGATCTATAATGAATTGAATTGATGCCTTTCAATTCTATATTTCACTTTCACTGAGCACTATATTTCACTTGCACTTAATAACTTGAGCATATTTGAATATATTAGTATGATTTGTGCTACAACAATACCATTTATCCTTCATACTAGATGTTATTTATTATGTTCTAACTAATATATACTGAACTATTAATACTCATAACTATAACTATATATATATATATATATATATATATATATATATATATATATATATGGGCGTTCATTGAATACTCGCACGGGTAACCTGGAGTTCACTACCCGATAGTAAAAAAAGTAACTCTTCTGGTCATAAAAGTAATCCTGCTATCAAAAAAGTAACTATTTTGATAAAGAAGTAACTATGCGACTAAAAAAGTAAATCCGTGAAAAATGCACAGAAGATATGTATATAACCGTATTTTTGAATCTGCTGTTGCAAACCTAACTATCTATGCATGAAACTTTACAGTTTGCAAGGTAAAGTAACTCTCTACATGATAAATGTAAGAAACTCAAAAAAAAGTAACCAAAATAGGGTGTGGGTAGCTACCCATGCAGATATTAAAGATGGACCCTATATATATATATATATATATATATATATATATATATATATATATATATATATATATATATATATATATATATGGTATATCTTCGCTACCCGTGTGGGTAACTAAGATTCTCTACCCGTGCATCAATTTTGTAATAGGAAGACATACATTTGTAATGAGATGGTCCAAATTATAATAGATAGACTCATTTTATAAATACAGCGTAATGTTTGTATTCTCTGTCTGGAAACAGTAATATATATATATATATATATATATATATATATATATATATATATATATATATATACACATATATATATGGGTATATCTTCGCTACCAGTGCGGGTAACTAAGTTTAGTTACTTGTGGTTCTATTTTGTAATATAAAGGTATCTATTTGTAATGAGACAAATAGTGTTTGTTTTATTTTGGGTCTATTTTGTAATCATTTTTCCTATAATCAAACGTGTCATACAAAATGAGTACAAATTTGGTCATTTCATTACAAACACTATTTGTCTCATTACAAATAGGTACCTTTATATTATAAAATAGAACCATGGGTAACTAAAGTTAGTTACCCACACGGGTAGTGAATATATACTCTACATATATATATACCCTATATATACCCTATATATACATATATATATATATATAGGGTATATATATATATAGGGTATATATATATATATATATATATATATATATATATATATATATATATATATATATATATATATATATATATATATTGGTAACCGAGAGAACCCACCCGGGCGAGCCCGTCATGGTAAACTCTCGAGGCATGAGAGGGTGTGGTCCGGTCACCCCCTCCCACGCCTAATCAGCGTGGATTGCCATTCGCGCGCGCACACACACACACACAGATATATATATATATATATATATATATATATATAGAACTGGACAAAGCAAGAATCAAATAAATAACACTAGAAGGAATGATGCATTTTATCATCTTAGATTCATAACTAAAAGTAAGTTAAGATATGTAATAGCACTTCCTAGAATATATATAATTACTAAGTATTTAGGGCAAAGGCAGATACATCAATGCCTCTAGATTCACTATGTTTAGAACTCCTACAAATCATATACATGTATAGAATTGGACTTATTCAAATCTCATAAGTTTACTACCTATTTCAATCAATCTTGCATACCTCGTGTGAATATTAAAAACTATTATAATGCTCTAATTTTAACTTTGAATTTGTTCTTTTTTCGCGTTGAATTCATAATTGAATTATCTATAAATCAACAACAAAAGTTTGACAACATTTTAAAATATAATTGATTTATCACTAGTATAGATACTACCTTTAACGTCGGTTAAAATGGACATTTTATGTTGGTTTCCAGGAAACACCCAAGTGGGTAACACTAAAGGTAGAGACCCACAACGTCGGTTCCAAAACTGATGACACAGAGCCGTCCTGATTGTAATAAAAAAATCAACACCGGTAGGAGCCATCTCGTCAGTTATTTATAGAAAACCAAAAACTATCCTCATAATAAAAAAAAATTGGCCCAGGTTACGACATAGTCGTCGATTATTTTAGTAAAAATTGATGACTTACTCCATTTTCAAACAAAATAGTGATCTCATGTTTGGTTCATAGTTGTCGGTTCAAAGAAAAATGGACACTAAAGCTATAAATTGTCATCGCTTATGATTTCAAAAATTGACGCCTATCACCATACTCAGAAATATTTTTTGGCCCAAGTTAGGACAAAGTCATCAGTTTTCAATAAATAACTGACGACATAGACCTACAATGATGAGTGTTTTAAATAAGTGATGACTAAGTGTCATTTTTTTTAAATATCAGGTTACAGGCATGCTGTCCGGCTAGTTAGCAGGATGTGTAACCTGCAGTTTAGTTCTTCACTGTAGGTTTACAACATCCTATTATTTCAACCTAACAACAAGCCACAACCTGCAATAACAAGATGACTAAGACTATCTATATATCAAGACTATATATACATCCCGTGATTCACACATATGTAGAAATATAATTCATTCATTCACATGATTCACACACATGTAGAAACCTACAGTTCCATTCATTCATCCATTTTCACATTCACACACATGTAGAAACACAACTCATTCATTCACATGATTCACACACATGTAGAAACCTACAGTTCCATTTATTCATCCATTTTTACATTCACACACTTGTAGAAACATGTAGTTCCATTCATTCATCTATTTTCACATTCACACACATGTAGAAACACAATTCATTCATTCATCTTCACATTCACACACATGTATATATATCAACTTTCAATAAGCTAATTCAAAAAAAGTCATTCACACATGTATATATAAGCACCACATATATACAAAAATAATAACATCAAAATTTAGAAATGTCATTCTTTAATCATCAACACACTAATCATAATAAAAAATTGCCTCACTTTCAAAGGCTTTCGCCCATTGTTCTCCTATGTCGTCTAATTGCTCTATCATATAGGGCATATGTACATCTAATAGCTTTTCCCCTATATTGAAGTCATTAGTTTTAAACACCTGGAAAGAGAATGACGTATATATATAATTAGTAAGTTTGATATTTTCATATTATCTAATGAGGCTAGCTATATAATTATGATGATTAAGACTATATATTACCCGTTGTATGTTTTCGATGTCATGTGCAGCATATCTGACAATTATGTCCATATATCGCATCACGTAGTATCCACATGCCTAGCCATTATCTTGTGCAACACACTATAAATTCCAACATACAAAATGTTAATACATAAAAATAAGCATATCTCACATAAAGAAAATATTTATTGGAGTTAGGAAACTACATCCACATTCTTCCAAACTATATCTTTCTTTTTCTTATCCACATTTTGATAGATTTTTTGAAATCTTTTAAATAGTTATGTAATAATATATGTTAACGGACATGAATATAAAAAATTTCTCATGTGTATAATGGCCTTTTCAAATTGTGTCCAGAATGGTCTAATTTGTGTTGGGTTTTGTGGAGAAAACATGCGCAGCGGAAGCAATAAAATCCACGCAACCCGAAACAGGATCTCGTCGACAACAACGTATTTGGAAAGAGTATTTGCGGGATATACCTTATCGCGGAGCAAGTCCGGCGATGTCCCGTTGCACGACGGTGCAACACTACTGACCTACACGGACGGAACTTCTCTCCCGTTTGCTGTCGCAGGTTGATCCGACGACACTCCTTTGTGGCAGTGATGTATGCCGCTCGTAGCACGTACATGTGGTCGTCGACGTCCTCCGAACGCAGGCGTCAATGCATCTGCATCTCTACTTCGTCCACGCGGATGGACGGAACTCCATGTCGCACTTCCCAATCCAGTGAGAAGGAGTCGTGTCTCTGCGGCGGCGTGCTAGCGGCACGTTTCTCTCCTTTCTCTCTTAAGGATGATGACGGCTAGGGTTTACGTACGTGAGCGTAAACAGAAAATCCTCTCTCTATCTTATATAGACATCGGCCGTCAATCCTTCTTTAAACAGGATACAAAGGGAAATAGGGTTTCCTAAACCCATCGGTAAATAGAAACGTTGTGTTAATTAAAATGCTCGTGGATTAATTAGAATATTCCGGAATTCATTAATTAACCAAATAATCACATTAATTGATTAATTAATATCTGACTCCATGCAATCGCTTGGGATGGCTTTATGTGCATATACGCCAACACACTCCCACTTGCACTTAGAGCCAGTCACTCCAATATTATTCTAATCGATTACATAAACATTTTAGAAATCAGTGTGATTCGAAGCAATTCCAATCAAATCCACAATTATACTCCTATTCCAACACATCCTATGCGTGTGACCCGGTAGGCTCCAAATTACGTTGGCAGAGATATCCATAATCATATTATGATTTCACAAGCAATGATTGGTATCTAGCAAGACTTCATTGCTACCCAAGTAATTGGATAAGTTGGAGAACAACTTAACCTATCATTCATGACTGGTGTTACAGTGATTGTACAGTTCCTTTGTCACTAATATCCAGATTGAACTCGAGTCATGGAATTGTTACCCTTTTCAATGTTCAATCCATGTTCCTTGAGCTAGAGCAGACTGTCTGAGATATATGTAAGCGCAATATCACATATTGACTCACATCAGCATGACCATGCATTTCTCAGTCTCGCTTATCAAGTGGCCGGAATATCAAACTCCCGTAGGAAGGACAAATTCCATCTACATCACTCACAGTCATCCCCATGTGTCACAGTACACCCAAGCACCATCTTTATGGCAATCCTTATTCAGGACCACGGTGGATGATGTCAAAGTATATCGAATGACATGTGATAAGTGTAGTGACTTCAGGTCTAAGAACCACAATCACCACCATCATTATGAGATGTGACTCTAACTACCAATCATGGTATCCATGTGTCACTCTCAAGGTGGGTCTATCCGATACACCGTTCTCTAACAAGTATCTATGTATTTGGTTTGATATCTCCATATCATGGATAATGAGATTCTTCCATCAACCAACATACATTCTAATCTTATGTGCTATTGATGTCTATGGATATTTCCACAATAACAACCGATTAGGGACAAAACAAGAATACATACTCTTAGCATACATATGATCTCACTGTTCAGGTCATCAACCCGAAGACATATGCCATTGAGTATATCATTCTATAGACATATATAAGTTTTATGGTCATCTCACAATATAAAACACAAACATATATATTGGAAACTTGCCTTTATTGATATGATCAATGTAGTATTACAAATCATTTACATAGTATCCCATTACAATCATCGAATGATAGTCTCTATAGGCATACATACCAACAGATTCCCACTTGCACTTATACCCAATCACTCATGAATCTCAATCCAAGTGATCGAACATGTCCATCATGTTTCTGCTGTGAAAGTGCTTTTGTGAGCGGGTCAGCCACATTGCTTTCTGTAGGTACTCTGCAAATCTTCACATCTCCTCATTGTACGATCTCTCGTATGAGATGGAACCTCCGTAGAATATGTTTGTAACGTTGGTGTGATCTTGGTTCTTTAGCTTGTGCAATTGCTCCATTGTTGTCGCAAAACAACTCAATTGCATCACCAGCGCTTGGAACCACTCCAAGTTCAGAAATGAACTTCTTGATCCACACAGCTTCCTTCGCAGCATTAGATGCGGCAATATATTCGGCCTCTGTTGTAGAATCCACAACCGTCTCTTGCTTGGAACTCTTCCAGCTCACAGCTCTGTTGTTCAGGCAAAACACAAATCCAGATTGCGATCTGTAATCATCTTTGTCAGTTTGGAAGCTAGCACCGGTGTAACCCTTTACCACGAGCTCTTCCTCACCACCGTATACCAAGAATTGATCCTTAGTCCTTCTCAAGTACTTTAGGATGTTCTTTACGGCTGTCTAGTGACATTCACCTGGATCTAACTGATACCGGCTCATCATGCTCAAAGCATACGACACATCAGGACGAGTACATAACATCGCGTACATGATAGATCCAATTGCTGATGCATATGGAATCTTACTCATGCGTGCCCGTTCATCACATGAACTAGGACATTGGGATTTAGAGATTGTAACCCCATGGGACATGGGCAAGTTACCTCTCTTAGAACCCTCCATGCTAAACCTCTTTAGCACCTTGTCAATGTATGTGCTCTGGCTTAGGCCTAGAAGCCTTCTAGATCTATCTCTATAGATCTTGATCCCAAGTATATAGGATGCTTTGCCTAAATCCTTCATAGAGAAAGTCTTCCCTAGCCAACCTTTTACTATCTGAAGAGTAGGGATGTCATTTCCCATCAATAGTATGTCATCCACATACAATATGAGAAATACGATTGTGCTCCCACTAACCCTTTTGTAAACACAGGGTTCATCTTCATTTTGACTAAAGCCAAACTTTTTGACTACTTCATCAAAACATAGATTCCAGCTCCGAGATGCTTGCTTCAATCCATAGATTGACCTTTGTAGCTTACAGACCTTATTGGCTTCCTTTGGATCGATAAAACCCTCAGGTTGTGTCATGTACACATCCTCGAGTAAATTCCCATTAAGGAATGCTGTTTTAACATCCATCTGCCAAATCTCATAGTCATGATAAGCTGCAATGGCAAGCATGATCCTGATGGATTTAACCATGGCAATTGGTGAGAAGGTCTCGCCATAATCAACACCTTGAATTTGACGGAATCCTTTCACAACCAATCTACCTTTATAGGTTTGAACATTTCCATCCATGTTAGTCTTCTTCTTAAAGACCCACTTGCACCCTATGGGTCTTACCCCTTCGGGTGGATCCACCAAGGACCATACCTTGTTGGTGTACATGGATTCCATCTCAGATCTCATGGCTTCGAGCCATTTCTCAGATTCTGGTCCCTTAGTAGCTTCTATATAGGAAGTTGGCTCATCTGCTATGCCCAATTCATCACTGTCTTGAGTCACGAGAAATCCAAATCTCTCAGGCTCAAGTTGTGTCCTACTAGACCTACGAGGTTCCTGTGTTACATTTGGAACTTGAAATTCCACAACAACTTGTGAGTCTTCATGTTCCTTATGTACCTCCTCAGGTTCTCCGCTTTCTTGTTGGGCTCGAACTTCTTCGAGCTCTACATTCCTCCCACTAATTCATTTGTAAATAAATTCCTTTTCAAGAAATACAACAGTCCTAGCAACAAACACTTTGTTGTCAGTTGGTGTGTAGAAGTAGTATCCCCGAGTTTCCTTGGGGTATCCAACAAAATAGCATTTTTCCGATTTGGGTCCAAGCTTTTCAGGAAATTGTTTCCTAACATAAGCTTCACATCCCCAAATCTTTAACATAGACAAATTGGGACGATTCCCATTCCATATCTCATATGGTGTCTTTTAAACCGATTTGGAAGGTACACGGTTAAGCGTAAACACTGCAGTTTCAAGAGCATATCCCCAGAACGATATTGGAAGTTAGGCTGAACTCATCATTGATCGTATCATGTCTAATAATGTACGATTCCTTCTTTCTGACACACCATTATGTTGTGGTGTACCAGGTGGAGTCCATTGTGATACAATACCACGGTGTCTCAGAAGGTCCTCAAACTCTTGACTTAAGTATTCGCCACCTCGATCTGAACGGAGTGCTTTAATACTCTTACCAAGTTGCTTCTATACTTCATTCATGAAAGTCTTGAACATTTCAAGAGTTTCTGACTTGTGTTTCATAAGATATACATAGCCATACCTACTGAGGTCATCAGTGAAGGTAATGAAGTATTGATAGCCTCCTCTAGCATTTGATCTAAAAGGTCCACATACATCAGTATGTATGAGCCCTAGAATATCACTGGCTCTCTCACCGTGTCCAGTGAAAGGAGTCTTGGTCATCTTCCCTAATAAACATGCCTCACATGTCTCTAATGATTCAAAATCAAAAGAGTCTAGATAACCATCCTTATGGAGTCTAGATATGCGCTTCTCGTTTATGTGCCCAAGACGACAATGCCATAAGAATGTTTTGTTTGAGTTGTCAAGTTTTAACCTTTTAGTATTTACGTTATATATGCTAGTCTCAAGTTCTAACAAGTAGATACCATAAGACATAGGGGCATTTCCATAAAAGATCTCATCTTTAGATATAGAAATAATTCCATTCTTGATGTGAAATTCAAACCCACTCTTGTCCATACAAGATACAGAAATAATATTTCTATTAATGGCAGGTACATAATAGCAATTCTCTAATTCTATTACAAGGCCCGTAGGCAAAGATAAACTAATAACTCCAACTACGGCGGCAGCAACTCTTGCTCCATTAGCAACCCGCAGCTCGACTTGGCCCTTTCGTAAAGGCTTACTTCTTATCAGATCCTGCATATTAGAACATATGTGAGATCCACATCCGGTATCTAGTACCCATGATGAATAAGTATTTAAGTTTATCTCAATAACGTATATACCTGAAGTGGAGATCTCTATCCCCTGCTTCTTCTTCCTCAGCTCCTCCAGGTAGAGAGGACAATTTCTTTTCCAATGTCCAGGCTGGCGACAATGGTGACAACTGCCTTCTTTGGAGATCCCACCTTTAGCTTTGAGCGCGGATGACTTTGGCTTCTGCCCGGCTTTAGAACTTTTCTTAGCCTTGCATTTGCCTTTTGACTTTCCCTTTGCCTTGCTGATCACCATCACAGACTTGGGCTTGTCTTTCTTCATCTGTGCTTCAACTGTCCTCAACATGCCTAACAAATCCTGACAACGGCTTGTCAAAATTGTTCATGTTGTAGTTAATGACAAAATGATTATATGATTCAGGCAACGATTGTAGAATCACATCAGTGGCCAACTCTTGACCTAGGGGAAATCCCATCTTGGATAGGCTTTCCACGTACCCAATCAAGGTGAGTATATGGGTGCCAACTGAGTCTCCCTCTTTCATCTTGCTTTTGAACAAAGCCTTTGAGACATCATATCTCTCCTATCTTGCTTGATGTTGATACATGTTCTTGAGATGTGTTACCATCTCCATGACATTCATGTTCTCATGTTGCTCTTGCAACTCATAGTTCATTGAGCACAACATCAGGCACTTGACATCCACGACATCATCAAGGTGCTTCTTGTAAGCATCCTTTTCAGCCTTGGGCACATTTACGACGAGCTCCTCTGGCTCTGGTGTTTCAAGGACATAGAGCTTATGCTCATGTGTGAGAACAATTCTCAGCGTCCTAAACCAGTTTTGAAAGTTGGTTCCGGTAAGTTTGTCCTTCTCAAGGACCGATCGCAACGAGAAAGTGTGAGTGTTGGTTGCCATTTGATTGCTACAAAAGAAAAATTTGCATTTAGTCCAAAACATTTTGACTTGTAAAGATTTGATAAACGAGATTAATTAGGCCTTTAATTAATTACACTCCCACTATTTTATTCAAATTGATAGCCCTCACTATCAACTCGGAAGATTGCAATGCACAAACTTCTAGTGAGTCAAGACCCAAAATAATTGGATTAATGCCCAGCCAACGCCGGCTTCAAAGACCAAATACTAAGGTAGGCAACTTTTGCCAATTGCATCATATGCAACTCTTGGATAGATGATCATGCACAACTCCTTGCCATGATGCATCTGTGTGCCTCTAGGTACTTGATCCTATCAAGGTTCCCTAGTTAAGTCCAACCCATAAGCCAACACGATGAGTGTGCACCCTGCGGAGGCAGACCCACACACCCACCATCACACTTCCACGAGATAGACAGTGTACCACGCGGAGGTGTGCCCATACATAGTCGATCAAGCTTTTCATGTGTGTTGCTTTATGGAAGGCAACTAAAACTTAATATTATTAGTTGAGGGGTTTTATTAATACATATTCATATCCAAACACCACATACTTATAGTACGTATCATATACTACTATATCCACAACCAAAAATGATAAACATGCAATGATAAACACAAATACATCAGTTATGGCCATACTATTGTAATCCTTTGGAGCAACAAAGGATTACGGTCCACCTATGGTCTTATGCATCTCATGCAACACCTGTGAATCAACCTATAAGCATGTAATGATCAACATTACAATGAACAACTTCATGGATGCTTCGTGAGGTTGGAATTTCAAGTTGCTTCTTGGAATGGGATCTTCTTGTTGCTTCTCCATGGACGCTCCTTGGAGTTGGATCTTCAGGTTGCTTCTTGGAATTAGATCTTCATGGTGCTTCTCCATGGACACTCCTTGGAGTTGGATCTTCAAATGGCCTCCTTACATCAAGTTTACAAAAACTAAAACTAATCCTATCTCTATTACATCATGTGAGTACAAATATAAAAGGAAAGAATTAATTACACTTTGAAATAAGAGATGAGGCTCGGCATGCAAGCTAAATAATTTATACAAAGGATCCATATGTTACCATTATACATCCATAGAATTCACAAAAAAACATATCCACAAGATTGACATCCACATTCATTCACAACATTCACAAAAGGGGATACCAGGCCATAACCGTGCATGCACTCACCACATAAAATAGATTTTAAAGGCGACGTGTATGCTATCATAGGTATATCTACATATACGTATATACATATTAAAATTGCAGTACTTGTAATGTGGGACATTCCCCATTAAATTTTTTTGACTTCCACGTAGATTATGCGGGGTACACAGGGGCAGCGCCCCTGAAAGGTCTACGGAATTTCACTTCCGTGCACTTAGGAAAATCAATATTTTCCATAGTTGACCCCGCCCAAAACATCAAAAACAGAAGCCTGCGGCGTATGTGGAATTAGATTTAGATTTGCACATTAGCAGGTTTAATTCGCATCGTATGCAACAAAAAACAGTATACAAAGATTCGATCAGATCAAAACTAATCCAAATACGCCGTAGATCGACGCTGCTTTGATACCACTGTTGGGTTTTGTGGAGAAAACATGCGCGGCGGAAGCAATAAAATCCATGCAACCCGAAACAGGATCTCGTCGACAACAACGTATTTGGAAAGAGTGTTAGCGGGATATACCTTATCGCGGAGCAAGTCCGGCGATGTCCCGTTACACGACGGTGCAACACTGCTGACCTACACGGACGGAACTTCTCTCCCATTCGCTGTCGCAGGTTGATCCGGCGGTGCTCCTTTGCGGCAGTGATGTACGCCGCTCGTAGCGCGTACAGGTGGTCGTCGAAGTCCTCCGAACGCAGGTGTCAATGCGTCTGCGTCTCTACTTCATCCACGCAGATGGACGGAACTCGACGTCGCACTTCCCAAGCTGGCAGGAAGGAGTCGTGTCTCTGCGGCGGCGTGCTAGCGGCGCGTTTCTCTCCTTTCTCTCCTAAGGACGATGACGACTAGGGTTTACGTGCGTGAGCGTAAACGGAAAAGCCTCTCTCTATCTTATATAGATATCGGCCGTCAATCCTCCTTTAAACAGGATACAAAGGGAAATAGGGTTTTCTAAACCCATCGGTAAACATAAACATTGCATTAATTAAAACGCTCGTGGCTTAATTAGAATATTCCGGAATTCATTAATTAACCAAATAATCACATTAATTGATTAATTAATATCCGACTCCATGCAATCGCTTGGGATGGCTTTATGTGCATATACGCCAAAAATTTGTCCCCCTTAGGATCTAGATAATAAACTATCAATGTCTCCAGGATAACAACCAGTAACTCCCAATGTCTACCTCTAGTGATAAGAAGGTACAAAATATATAACTCAAAATCCACAATGAAATATAACTTTTCTTAAGTCAAAATTATAAGCAAAGTAAACTTACCCAAAATTATATGGAGCTATTATCATGCTCTTGTTTGCTTCACTAAAATATTTAATACTGATAGAGAAATATATGGTAACTAATGTAGGGTCTTCATTTACAAGACTGATCAAGGATGGAACTAGAAATCCCACATGGTTCATTGAAAAATCTTTACATACCCTATGTAAGTGGCTATAAAACATATATTATGTATGCATTAATATATAAAAAAATAGATCACCATATATAAAATGAGGTATATAGATATATAAATAAGATCTCACCATATTCATAGTTCTATCATAGATGAATTCAACCAAGCATAATGGAACAACTCCAAAATTTCTTGTAGAAATATATTATTATTGTATGATTGGCCTATTGCATCCTCCATCATAGAAACAATAATAGGTGAATTTTCAGGATGTTCGCCTATCCATATTTGCATACCCCTACATCGAGGACCTATCGAGTCGAATAGGTCATTTGCAAGCCAACTAGGTACGTCAGGAAGAGGTGGAGGTGGAGGAGGATGAGCTGTAGCGGGTTTCTTCCCTTTGTCCTGCATATATAATTTCATATCAATTGTCATGTATATATATACAAATTAACGTAATGTAAATTTACCATACATGATTAGTATAGATGACTCCCACATCGGGCCACAAGACCACTCCGCCTTCTACTTCACCAAGTGTGTCAACATCTGGGTGGGCATATGGCAATGCATGCTGCCTCCAAGTGGGGAAGACAAACCTCGGGCTCCCGTGAACCACACCATTGGGTACTGGAGTTCCATGAATCATGTGCCCTGGAAGGTGTGGGTAAGCCTCACCCTCTGCAATGACGTATTCTTGTAATTTTATACGGCATGGCCTCAACCCCTACAAATTTACATAGAGCATGTTATATATATACCTAAACATATCATCTTTAAAAAACTAGCTAATATGTAATAAAACTACTTACAATGGACGTGTTAGGTGGTGGGTCTACAATATTACTCCCAACCACTTCTATTGTAGGGGAAGAGCGGCACGACATAGGTATTGTCTAAGTGGTAGCCTGAGATGCCTACCGCTTACTCATTACTTACTGGACTCTCTTATCAATTAACTCAACTACCTATACATGGATAAAAGAAACACTCTTTGATTTCAGAATTCCCTTTGCAATAACATTCTAAAAAAAGAATAGGTTACCTCAGCTTTTGAAAATCTCTCTTTTTGGACATGTTTGCACTGTGATGGCCCAAAGAACTCTCTTAGGCCCACACTAACACCTGTAAACTTAATACATCCAGGATGCTCTGGGTTATTGAGAGCAACTGTCAATTCATCTCTTGTACCCTGAGGATGAATGAGCCTTGTTTCCTCTTCTCATGAAGCTCCCACTAATCATCATCAATAGAAATCGGTAAGTAAACATAACAATCATCAATACTAATTACTTTGAGAGTTGAATTTTACCATTTTTGCAACCGCCTCAATAGTTAAAGGGTTGGTCATATCTCCTTTTTTGTTTTGCCTCCCATCTATCCACACATCCTAGTGATGTAGAGGTGTGGGAGTAGTAGAGGACTCAACAGTAGGAGCAGTAGGCTGCTGAATGGAAGACGTCTATAGTTTTTGGTGAAGGACTGCATAGCCACCTAGACCCATCGTGTGGTCATTCAAATTCAGTGCACGCCTTGCTCTTTGAGCATCGCTAATAGCCTTGCTAGTAAGCACATTGAATTGGCTAGTAACAATCGAGGTCAACCATAAAATAATGAATTCATAAGACTGTATACTAATTAAATTGGGAGTGACGTTGAATACCTTGTATTCATCGGTATTTCTCTTGGCAACAAACACCTCCCACTCAGTTGGGTCCATGTAGTTCCATTACTCAGTGGTTGACTTCTTCCTCTTATCAACCTCTCGTATATATTGTCGGTTGAGAGTTGTCCTATAGTTCCTTAGGACCCTCCCACAGTGTTGCATCACCTTTTTATGATGTAGGCTTTCATCTATTTCAAATATATTCTTCAAAATTTCATATATTTAATATAGTATTCTAAAAAATAGAATTGTAAATAGATTTAAAAACATAATTGAAAATGATAATATCTCACACATTGTTCTTTTCATACGAAGTCTTTCTTGCTTTTAGAAACTGTATGCCAAGATTCTGCATTTACACTACAATGGCCACAAGTAAAAACCCCAAGATATGAAACGAACAAGTTGTAGTTCCTTCCAACTGGATTTCCTGCATGATCAAAATCCACAACCAATTTTGGTCCATTGCCCCTTTGTTGTAGTAACTTGTTCATCATAGGGATACACCTAATTTTTTTAGTTTTTTTATGCTTCTCATCAAGTGTACAAGGTCTTCAGGGGTACATCCTCAACCTAAAAATTGACAAAAAATGCATATAAAGTATAACTTATAAATGGACATATAGCTAGATATATTGTAAAACTTACAATGTGACGCGGCGCCCCACCCTCATGGTGATCATCATCACGATCAACATACTCATGGTCATCCATCTAAAAAAGTGTCATATAATAAACAATCAAACATTTGACATTTTAATTTAATTTAATTAATATAACATTATAAAGTTCACATCGATCTAACATTAAAAAAAATAAAATATTTAAAAAATTAAAAACATGCCTATAATATTGAGATCTTTTATCAATTAACATTCCTTCAGTGTGATCTCCATGCATATATAAGTCATCATTAGCTTCAATATTTGGTGTTGGCAAGCCAATTGAGAATGGACTGGATTCATCATACTTATCATAATACTCTTCTTCATCTATAGGATCTTCAATGAACTACATCAGTTTTCCCGCACTAGTATTCCAGTTCACGCCAATATTGCCGGTTCACTTCGTTCGTGCCTAAGCCGAGTGTCATATATTCTTCTTCCATCGCCGAATGTTAGTACAATATATCTTGTACAATACTTCTTTTACTATATATTTTGTATTTTAATGGCGTGTAAAATAAAACATATACAATATATGAGGTATTGTAATGTGTGTAAGTATTGTACTAGGGAAATAGGAAAATAGGTTAGTTACATGTGTATGTCTTTTAATAAAATGTGAATTGGTTCATGTAGGTATTGTATTTAGATATCACAATTCTTTTGTACATGATTTTCTAAGGTACTGTATGTGGTTTATGAAGGTATTGTATGTGGTTAATATCATACTTCTTGTACAATGTGGCTGTTAGTAATGTACTTTTTCTATGAAATTTTGACAAATGATGTTATTATTGTACGTCTCGTACTGTATGTCTACTACTGTACATCATGCACTGTACTGACACACTTTTCATTCAGATTTGAAAGGAATTGTTTAGCATTGTATATATGCACAAGGAAGATTATCAGAAGATGTTAATGTTATACGTCTCATATTGTACATCTTATATTGTACGTAAAAATTGAGTTCTTATGATAATGACTATGCATGAACAAAATGGCATGAATCGTATTGTACATCTCGAGCAAAATGAATATATATTGTTGTATTTTTATAAGGACACTAAACAATCAATAAGAAATAAATAGCAAATAAAAAGTATCAATGTACATACAATACATGCGTATTTGAGAAAGAATCTGGACTGAGAGAAACCAGGAGGCAACAAATCTTTAAAAAAAAAGGAAGGAATTAAATATGTACAAAAAAATAAATCTAAGTGATATTCAGAATCCATAGTGGATTGTTATATCACAAGTGCAATTCATTGGGAATTAGATAAAATGTCTACACTTTGCATGAGATCTGCATGACTTTTGTATGAGCAATAACACGAAAAGTCTGCTGCAGGTGGAGCATCTCTGCCACACATTAAAACTCACGTTTTTCTAACTTTTGGGTACGCTAACGGGTGGGTAAATGACTGTGGCTAGAATTATTCCTCTACTGTAGTTGGCCGTGAAGAACACACCTTCGACTCAAACTCCAACACAGATGCATGTAGGACATTGATTTTTTTTTTCAGGAACAAAAGTTAAGGGTCAGCTTTTATTAGGCGGAGGGCTTGGATTACCGTAATTACCAAACCAATAAATGGTTTTTGTTAGCATCCAAACCAGATACTACAGTATGACATGTGTATACCTAAAACATGGTTTGGGTGGGATTGGCTCTGATCCGGTGATGGCATTTGGTTTATTTTTCCATGCGTACCAGCAGGTACTATTCTATATGGGCCCTTGGAAATGTAATTTCTCCTGGGATCTATCTTTATTGAGAATTCAACTTATCTTTCCATAGGCATGTCTGGAAAATCCTTTGGAAAATACGTCCGCGGAGTCCCAAACTACCTCTATTTCCTAAGTAAGACATACCTTAGAATTTGTCTCAATAACCATGACAAGGAACACCCAACAAGCTTTCGTTGACATCCCTTCAGCTTTTTGGGAAATGACAAGGAACAATTGTCAACCTTTCATTAACATCCCTTTGGCTTTCAGGGCCAAAATATACAAGTTGGTGGATGCATCTTTCCCATCTCTAATTTTAAAAGATGGGTAACTATATTTGTCTATCCTTATTAATCTTACCTACATTCTATTTTGGCACGGTAACCGTAAACCTAATCCACATCAAAATCATGAACATCAAGCAAAATGAAACCTAAAAGAAGTTTAAAGGTTTTAATATCTAATTGGTATGATTGGTGTTTTCAACAAGGGCGAGAACATTTTCACACTAGGGGTAAAGACATCTAGGACATACCTAAATTCTTGGAAACCAAATTGAGCATTGTTGTGAGATTTTGGAAAATAAGTGTATCTGTGGATCTCGAGTCAGAAGGAACATTCAGTGAGTGACTCATTAATCTAGTGTGTCTAAAAATTATGTTTTTTCGGTTAAGTCCTAATTTATCAAATCTTTCAAAATAAGGTAAACATGTGATTTGATTTTTTTTCTAAAAGGGATGGCACCTTTTATCTTTGTATTAGCTAGGCTACTTCATTGTCACTGACAGAAACTCTGGCATGTCGACGATATGCTACAGTTAAGCTGCTATTATATGAGAAACCACATGTGTTGGAATGGCATAATTCCTTTGTAGGGGTGACAGGGGCAGTTGGATTGGAAAATGCTTTTCATGTTTGCGCTATAAGTAGACCACCTTGTCATACTTACTCTAGTTGGAGTGCCTTCTTCCACAATTATTGCATCTGGGTGGACCTCTTGATTGTGAACTTTGTTACCAAGAATTCCTTTTTATTCCTTTCCACGATTGCATCCATCATACTTTTTCCCTTCAGACATTATAGTGGAAATGCCCTTGGAAAGCCTTAGGTATCCGTAGGGTTCATTCTTGGGAACAATCATGGTACTTTTCATTTTTAGAGAGAATTCATGTTACAATTTCTATCTTTTCTTTAGTGGTACTTTTAGGGTTACAAAAAACTCTAGTATTAATTATAGATTCATTAGTATCTTATAATATTATCTGATTGATTTGTGCTTTATTTTATCTTAAACATGTTTCTTGCTAGGTCAAAAATAAGTGCTTTGTCTTTGCTAAGATTTGAGCATTAGCTTATGTAGAATATAGCCAACATATGTATGTATAAGGAGCATTAAATAAATTAAGTATATAGTTAATACACTAATACAAAAATGACATATAACGTCACTTTTGATGGCGCCGATTACCCAAAAAAATCAATGCTAAAGCACAACGAAATCGGTTAATTGATCCTACCGTCAACATATGTGAAGTCATGCCAATTTAGAAAAGACATGGGTACCACTTTTACTTTAACATTGGTTTCTTTTTATAGAAACGACGTCTAAAATTACCCGTGAAATACAATTTTTCAAGAAAAAAAAACTGCCTCCAAAATTTTCAGTCCGGCGTCAGTTTTTGTTACAAGCGACGACACATGTTTCACACCATGTTCCCGTAGAAATATTTGTCCCCTCATTAGACATTGGCTCTAACAACTAACCGATGACTAATCTCCTATGGCGAGACAATTTTTTTTTTGAGGGGATGGTTTTATAGCGTCATTTTTGCAAAAAAAATTGACGACTAGGTGTTTATGCACCTTGTCCCCGCAAAATATCCCCCCTTCCCATTTGCTCTGTTGTCATCGGTTTAGTTGGATATCTGACGACTATGGTCCTAAAACTAGATGATTTTTTTGTTTGAATATGTATATAGACGTCAGTTTTGCCGGTGGTAACCAACGACTGTCTCAGAACTATATCGTCAATGTCATTTTAAACTGACTATTATGGCCCTAAACCGGGGTCTATTTTTTTTTTTTGGTTTAGGAATTAATCGTCAGTTTACCACAAATAAACGACGAGAGTTACTCTAACTTCTGCAAAGAATAAAGAGGTATGTAGAAGTATTGTACATGAATACAATAATATGATTAATGCAGTAAGTATAGAATTAGATACATACAGTTAGTTTTTATATGTTTTGTAGAGAAGCACATTACACCTACCATAGCCAAAACCCCCATCACCCCTACCCACCTGCACTGCCAACCGCCAAAATGCCCTCCACCCTAGCTAACAAGTCGTCACTTGCTACTGCAGGCAACCCCAAGCACAAGAACTGGAAATGAGGGAAAACTTACCGATAATATATAACAGTGTTGAGCAGGTGGTGGCGACGACGTTGAGCACACGGGAAGCCGACTAAACTTAACTATACCCAGACTGAACTCTTATGGCAGATCTACTCTGATGCAATGATATCTTCTTCAAGTCCATGTGATTTCCCTAAAAAAATTTGAGTCGAGGGGTGAGCCAACTCGCTCAATGAATGAGTACTTCAAAAACCCTAACCTGAGGGTAATTTTTTTGTTTAGATTTGTACACAGTCGTCGATTTTTGCAGAAGTAACTGACAACTATTTCCCTTTGTCAATGTCTATTTTTTGGTTTAGGAGTTTGTCGTCAATTTTTTCTAGCAATCGACGACTAAAACCCTAACCCGAGGGAAATTTTTTTATTTAGATTTGTACTTAGTCGACGATTTTTGCAGACGTAATTGACGACTATTGTCCTTCACCAGTGTCTATCTTTTTGTTTAGGAGTTAGTCATCGATTTTGTCTCTAGCAACCGAAAACTAAATCCTTAGTTGTTGGTTTTTTTATAACCAACGACTATGTCCCACTTAAAACTTGTGAAATTTTTCCCCATCCCACATTCTCTGTTTCATTCTTTGCATGACCTATCAGTCTTGTTCACTCACCACCACCACCACTACTAGATCTCGCCACCACCACCGCTGATGGAGCTGCCACCGTTGCCGTTGTTGGAGCTGTCCTCACTGCTAGAGCTTGCCACCGCCACAGCCGCCGCTGCTGGAGCTTGCTACCACCGCCATTGGTGGATCTAGCCACCGTCATCGCCATCACCATCGTATCCTATTTGGTTGTCATTGCCTCTTTGGTTCTATCTAAGAAGATATATGCCCCTCATTCACTTCTTTGATTTATATGACATGAAAGTGTATGAATATGACTTGTTTTGGATTGTAAATGACAAAAGTTTCTCTATTTTGCTATCTTTTCTTCTTAATATTGTATCCATTTCTATATTTTTCTTCTTAAAGAAATTTGTATTATCCATATTAACCACAAACCTAGATGCATAGGTATAGATATAAACCATGGGGTAGAACAATTGATGAAATGCCTTATTATAGTTCATCTAAATCATACTTGTGTTTGGGAACATAATCAAGAATGAGTTGAATTAAATGATGTTCTATAAAACCTAGGATATGAATGATGAAACTATGATCATAGGTATAGGAATGACAACATATATACATTTTTGACATCAACCTAGAAATTCATCTGAGATTTACTCATTAGGAGTAAATCTTGGATACTCCCCAGTTTGGGACTTTTGTTGAACACTTAATCTCACTTAGTATATAAGTGTATAATGTATATCCAGTTTTCAAGATGTTTCGTCAGCACTTCCCCATTTGTTCTCTAAGTACATATATTTATACTTGGAGAACTGTAGGTAAATGCTGCTGAAATTTTCTTAAAATCTGAATACATATATTATACACTTACTAGTGAGATTAGGTGTTCAAGAATGGGATAGGTGGTATAGACATTCATTATTGAACCCTAAGCCCTAATCTTTTAACCCTAAACCCTAATCTTGAAACCCTTATCCCTAAATCTAAAATAACAAACCCTAATCTATATGTAGATCCTTAGCTTAACCTATAAACTCTAAACCCTAATACTTGTTTTCTCTATGATCATAGAATGGATAGATCATGGATGTCCATTCCAAATTTCTGCACCCCTAAGTTTATTGCTGGTCTTGATTAGTTTATAAGATTTGCAGAGGAACATAGGAAACAACCTGGAGATAGGTTTTATTGTCCATGTAGGTATTGCGGTAACAACTTGAAAGTCAGCACTGGTGATGAAATCAAAAGTCATGTCATGTAAAATGGGATTGTACAAGGCTATATAGAATGGTACTGGCATGGAGAGATTTCAAACTTGAGATCAGTAGATGTCAATAGCAGTACTTGTGTTGAAGAATAAATTTCCGCTGATGACATAGATGTGAACAAACTGATTCTGATAGACATCTTTTATGTGATGTTGGATAGTTGTCGGGTAGATCACACCGATCCACCTTCCTTATTTATGAACATTGTTATTGATACTGAGAGACCATTATACACATGTTGTACTAAGTTTACAAAGCTGAACGATGTGTTGAGATTGTATAATTTGAAGGCTAACAATAGATGGAGAGACAAAAGCCTCACGTAATTGTTGTCTTTGTTGAAAGAAATTCTTCCTGAAAGAAATGGGCTTCCAATCTTAACATATGAATTAAAGAAAATATTATGTCCAATGGGAATGGAGGCTAAGAAGATACATGCATGCCTGAATGATTGTGTATTATTTCAAAAAGAATATGTTGATTTGAAAGATTATCCAAAATGTGGGGCGCCAAGGTATAAAATGATGACTTCGGGGAAGTCCAAAACTGGATCTCTTGCCAAGGTGATGTGGTATCTAAGTATAATACCACAGTTTCAACGCTTGTTTGCCAATCTGATAGATGCTGAGAATTTAAGGTGGCATGCAGAAGTTAAGAAAAATAATGATGGGATCCTAAGACATGCATCTGATTCCCCACAGTGGAAGAAGATCGATTTATTGTACCCTAAATTTGGTGAAGAAGTCAAGAATCTAAGACTTGGGCTTTGTACCGATGGGATGAAACCATACAACACATTGAGCAGTCAACATAGCACTTGGCATGCTATGTTTGTTATATACAATCTTCCTTCCTGGTTGTGTATGAAAAATAAGTATGTTATGTTGTCGTTGTTGACATCGGGCCCTAAACAACCTAGAAATGATATTGACGTTTATCTTGAACCTCTAATTAATGACTTAAAGAAACTCTGGGGTGAAGGTGTGATGACCTATGATGCTTCACTTAGAGAGACATTTTGTTTGCATGCTATGTTGTTTTGCACTATTAATGACTTCCAACATATGGGAATTTGTCTGGATACATTGTAAAAAGATCCAAAGTATGCCGAAGAGAACATTGATTCAATATGACTAAAATATGGTGACAAGACTGTATATCTTGGTCATCGAAAGTTTCTTCTAAAATTCCATCCTTATTAAAGGTTGCAAAAAGTGTTCAATGGATCGAATGAGGAATGGAGTGCCCCTAAACCTATACCATGGGAGGTTGTTTATGAAAGACTAAAAGACTTTGTCAATGAATTTGGTAAGAGATCACAACATACCATTCTCACAAAAAGTGACAAATCTTTATTAAAAAAGAATTCAATATTCTGGGATCTTCCTTATTGGAGTTCTTTGTCAGTTAGGCATTGTATCGATGCCATGCAAGATGAGAAAAATGTTTGTCATAGCATCATTGGTTCTCTGTTGGATATACTAGGTAAGACTAAAGATGACATCAAATCTAGAATGGACCTGTGTGAATTGGGAGTAAGGAAGGAATTAATAGAAGTAGTTAGTAGTGATTAGAGAATATATTTACCTCCTATTTGTTACAGTTGTCTAGAAAGGAGAAGAAAACTTTTTGTGAGTGCTTGCTTAATGTTAAGGTGCCACATGGTCACTATTCCAATATTCATATATTGGTATCAATGAAAGATTGAAGCTGACATGTTTTAAATCTCATGATTGTCACACTCTAATGCAACAAATATTGCCTGTGGTAATTTGATCTATGTTGCTAAAGCATGTAAGGCTTGTAATCAACAGACTTTGTTTCTTCTTCAACAATCTATGCAGCAAAGTTATTGATCTTGAGAATATCGATAAGTTGCAGAGAGAAGTGGTTGTTACCCTATGTCAGCTTGAGATGTATTTTCCTCCTTCATTCTTTGATATCATGGTAAATATTGTTGTCTGTTTGACTGGGGAAGTAAAAATGTTGGAACCAATTTTCTTGCACTTGATGTATCCTTTTGAACGATACATGAGCATTTTCAAAGGTGATGTTCGAAACCTTTATTGGCATGAAGGAAGTATTATTGATGGTTATGTGGCGAGAGAGGTTATGGATTTTAGGAGCACGAATATTGAGAACTATTTTGGTAAAGGGACTTTAGGAGCACGAATGAAAGTAATCAGTTGTGAGATGTGGGAACAATATATATTTTACACAACATCGGCGAAGTGAGTGTTTATATCATGAAACATACCAATTTCATCAAGAAAAAATATCATCGAGCCAATTCAATGTGGCTCATAATAGGACATTTATTAAGTGGTTTGAAGATAAAGTCTTACATAAACTATCTCAAACACCGAATAATGTTTCTAAAAATATCAAATGCCTCACCTTTAAATAAAAAATGAATGTTATGTCTTATGAAGGATTTGACATAAATGGGTTCTCATATTACACAAAGTGTTAATATGATAAGAGAGTCGTCCAAAATAGTGGGGTCATCCTTCAAGCGTCTTCATTTTTTTTTTCTAGTGCAAAGTACAAGAGTCCATGTTAAGCTAAAATGTCATATTACAGTGTCATTGAAGACATATGGGAGTTTGACTATGTAGATTTCAGAATTCTACTCTTTAGGTGTAATTGGGTTGATAACACCAAAGGAGTAATAGTGGATTTTGAAAAGATTGGCGAGACGGGTGAACCATTCATATTGGCATCACAGACGAAACAAGTATTTTATATCGATGATCCTGCAAATGGAAAATTGTCAGTTGTTCTTCATGGTAAAAGATATATGTGATGGAATGAAGTTGTCGTAAGTACTATTTTAGTGTACGACAAACGGGTGTGTTGTCTATGTGTAGCGTGACAAACGGGTGTGTTGTCTACGTGTAGCGTTACTCACAGTAGAATAGCGAGCCGTGCCATGTCGACCTGGCACTGATCCCGACAACGTGCCTCGGACGGATATGAATGAGGAATTGGACGCTAAGACCTCCACTTCGGCGTCGAGTCTGGCACTGATACCTCTTCAAGACAGCAGTATGCCTCCGGTAGCGGCCCCGCATGATGGCTTGGAGTCAAGACCTCCAAGCCAACGTCGATCTCGGCAGTGATACCTCTCGAGGACGGCGGCGTGCCTTTAGCGACGGTTGTACTAGTGCGAGAACAATGGGATGTAATGGGGTTGTCAGACGTACCGTATTAGTGCATGAAAGTTTGTGGGATGAAATGATACTAAAGAGAGGAGCTAACTCAAGACTCTTCGAATTCTTTATGAAGTTAATTCGTATTGAGTTAATTCGTTTAGAAAAAACGGCTGGGATCATATTTTTGCGGACTGCTGTGCTGCCGGGTATAGAACTGCTAAGGGTCGAGTCTGCCACTGATACCTCTTCAAGACGGCAGTATGCCTCCGGTGGCGGCCCCGCATGATGGCTTGGACGTCAAGACCTCCAAGCCAGCGTGGATCTCGGCAGGTGATACCTCTCGAGGACAGCGGCGTGCCTTTAGCGGCGGCTCTCCACGATGAACTTCGACGCCAGGACTCTGTAGACATGGTTAACATGATGCATGTCGGCTACGAAGCGGTGAGGAGGAGCACATGATTTGAGCGTTGATAATTACCCCGTGGCTCTGTGTCAACACCGACGACTGGTGTACTAGTATGCTACCAACAGGCGGCCATCTTACATGGAGGCCGTGGCAGAGGATTCAGCTCAGCGGGAAAGGTTCAGAGCTGTAAGGAAGAAGACGCCATTCGTGAGGGAGGTCAACGGAGGCTCTGCAAAATCACAATTTCCATGGTGGGGGAAAGAGTGCATTTATGCATGCTAGGGAAAGGGATAAAAAAGACACATCTCATGCCAACTGGATGTTTGGGTCACCATGGTGCCCCGAATGTGGACGTCCATTCCAATGGTTTCTTTTTCAAATGGGTTGCCGTGGTTGAATACATGTATGGGTGCATGCCGGGCAGTAAATGGAGGGACCAAAACTGCCCCACTACCATCCCTACCAGCTGGGTTGCTGAGCTGAAAAAGTAACTCCAAGAACTCTTGAACCAAGGGTTTATCCGACCTAGTATATCCCCTTGGGAGCACAAATGCTCTTTGTCAAAAGAAAGATGGTTCTCTGTGCATGTGCATCAATTATCACATGTTGAAACCATGCTAATAGACGACCTATCTGACCATTTAAAAACAGACGAGGTCTTTTCAAAAATTGACTTATGATATGGGTACACTAGTTAAGGGTCAAAGAAGATGATATTAAAAAAAAAACACTTTTTTTGAACTTGCTGTGTCCACTATCAGTTCTAGTCATGTCGTTTGGTTATATAATACACCTGAAGGCTAATAAAGTAGTATGTTCCAAAACATCTTAGATGCATTTATGATTGTATTCATTGACAATATACTTGCCTTCTCTAATGACATAGAACAACATCGGGAACACTTATCCTGGGACCTTGATATCCTTCAAGAGTAAAAGTTTTATGGAAGTTCTCAAAATGCAATTTCTGAATTGCCAAAGTCATGATCCTTAGACACATCATATTTGGACGAGCTATTGTGATGGATCCATCCAAACTAACAACAACACACGATTGGCAGACACCCAAGTCACCAATTGAAATCCATAGTTTCTTGGGATGAACTGGATAGTATTGGTGCTTCCTCCCAAAAAGTTCTCCTAGACCTTTCATCCCGTCACCAAGATTACACAAATGAATAAGAAGTTTCAATCAAATGTTTGTGCATCAAGATTTAGGAGCTAAGGAAAAGCGTACTACAACCCCAGTTCTGGACCTAAGGAAATGACAGTTTCATCATCTTCTTTGATGCATGAAAATGGTCTTAGATGTGCTCAAAAGAATGAGTCGGACATAGCTCTATTCATGGCTAGCCACCTTACTTATCAAAAGGTGAAGGCAAAACATCAAACAAATTTTTTGTAATGCATATATGAAGAAAAATTGTTGAAACTCAAGACAATTAGAAGAGGATAAATCAATAGAAGTTATGTATTCATCCTATTCTTAGGATATCCTAGCTAGAAACTGATCTAAAAGTGATCTCATTACTAATACCCATGATTGTGGTAGAAGATGACATGATCATCCAAGTGCTCTTTTGTATTCACCAACTCCTTTAGTGTATGGGTGGTGGTGGCATGGAGTGATCATGTTATCATCAAAGAGGTTAAGAAAATAGAAACCGAAGCTGGATACGGAAATGAATACAAACTTATTAGTTGAATATGTAGAAGGGGGGATGGTATTTTAAGGCAACAAATAATATCTTAAAAATAATAGCTTTTGACTTTTTAAGTAGATGGGACAAAATTCCTATTGATTTAACAAATATATGATTGCAGGAGAGACCCTAGATGTGTTGTCTCTCTATTGTATAGCTTGATCAAGGCCTTAATAGTCAAGAAAATTATTGTTGTCAGTTGAATAACTCAATAGGAGTTCCCAAATGACTTTCTGGCAGAACTTCATGTTTGAAAGGAGAGTGATGTACTTAATGGGTTTTTTATAAGGATATTAATAAAACTTAAAGGGCTTAATTTGATTTTTTTATTAATGATTTTATCAACTATTGGCCATTTTACATGGGCCTAGCAAGAAAATATTTATCTCACATAATAGGTGCACCATGTTAAGTGTGTTGGATTTAAATTTCTTTAAGATAATAGTAAATTTAATTATAAGCAAAAAATTATGGATTTTAGCCATGTTGAGCATAAGAATGTACTTTTAAGCCCAAAAAAAGTCTTAGTTGACAATTGTAATTTACTTTAGAAATGATAAATTTGTATCTAATACAAGTGAATGTATCATCATATTAATTTTTTACGTCCACATATTTGAGGGTATTATCATGTTTCAACTGGTGGCCAACTATAATGTTTGTCTGATACCATATTATAACACCCTCCCTAAGCACACACATGCACATAGAACAAGCAACACATAGTTATCCATAACTTGTGCACTTAAGGGGGGCATTACATAAAATTGGCATTCATAACAACAATATAATCAATCACATAACTAAAGTATTAAAACATTCTCATGATTGTTCTTACAAAAAACATAATGTTATTATATGGAAAACTCATATAACATATTGAGTTTCTACTCTAAAGTTCTAAACATTAAAAAATATAATTGAGTCTGTAAACCTAAGGATTATCTAGTAGTTGACACCCCACCAGACTGAGTCATGTTCTAGCCTTGTGCTTGATTCTCTGTGATCTACTTTACTCTTGCTCCCACCTACGAACAGCTTGTCCCCAGCCATGCATTGGAAAACAATTATTAGTGAAAGTGGCATGAGTATTCTATATGTACAAAACTAAGGTAATAAGATACTACAAATATTCTTGAACATTATGAACATGAAACTAAATTAAACTCTATATAAAATCTGAAGCATAAATATCTCTTCTTTCTTTAACTTAATTATTATATTTTTACTTTATCTTTCTCTGGAGACATGTCCTCTGGTACTTGGGTCTCGTGACATGCAATAAGGTACCTAGGTCACATAACCTGCACTCTGGGTTTGGGTTATGTGTCTGAATTGGCCTGCACTAAGGGCATGGGCCTCATGACTTGCACAAAGGGCTTGAATCATGCCTTCTCTTATCTTAATTTCTTTCTCACACTTATAAATGAGATTATGTACATTCTCTAAATGAAGGCATCTTTTATTTATAACTTTTATTTAGCTGTGGGCACCATTATTTGATAAGGCATCCTTTATGACACTGAAGTGTCCTCTATAGTGCAAAACACCCTCTGTTGGCACAACGTGCCCTTTGTTGACACTGAGGTGTCCTCTATGGTGCAAAGTATCATCTGTCGGTACAACATGCCCTATGTTGACCCCCATAATATCCTCTATGGTGTAACACACCCTCTATTTGCACAATGTGCCCTCTGTTGACACCAAAGTGTCCTCTATGGTGCAACACATCCTTTTTTGGCACAATGTGCCCTCTATTGACACCGAAGTGCCATCTACGGTGCAATGCACCCTCTGTTGGTACAACATGCCCTTTGTGACACATGTAGTTTCTGGCGCAGTGCACCCTATGAATCGTCTCGGGACTCTCTAGTGAGGACTTATCCTAAAGTATATAGTTAATGTTTTGATATCATTTTCTATATTTATTCCTAATTTCTTATCCCTAAATCTTAATCTCTTATCTCTGAATTTGTTCTCAATTTGTTATCTCTAAATCTTAATATATTATCTCAGAATATGATCTTACTTTCTATCACTGAAAATGATCTATTATCTCTATATATGTATCTCTACTCTTTAATTCTAACTATGGATCTAAAATCTAATAATCTTATAATCTGAATCTTAATCTGAAGCTCTATTTTAACATGAGGACTTAACATAATTCTATATCATATTTTTGATATCTTAATTAAAGCTTAAGATTGAAATATGGAAATACCAAATATATAAAAGTAACTTAAGTATCAAATATCTCAAATATAATTTCTGACAAGATAACTCAATCTCTTGGAAGTCTCATTAAATATGATCTTAACAAGAATCTTAATACATTCATGCAAGCTTAAATCTTAGATCTTAAAACATGAATCTTATAAAATCTTATTTCACCAACTTAATCATAACTTAATACATTCTCCTCCTATAATATTATCATGTACTTACTTCTTAAATCTTAATCATTCTACAAAATCTAAATAACACTTAGTTTTTAGATCTTAATCTATCTAAGATTTCTTAATAGCATATTTCTACTTTCTTAAATAGAACATTGTCACACATTATCAAGTGTGACTATATTGCTTGCATATCTTATCTTGCAGTATTATTCATTAATATAAATTATTATTAAGAAATTTTATAGGAATATGGTCTTTTAATTTACTCATGGACTTGGTTCATGAATCCCAATCATTTTAAGAAACATATCTCTACTTGAGATGTTGGTATAAGTGAGAACAACATCATGGACATATCAAAACTTTAATTGCATATCTTACTTAAAATCTAAAATATTAGGATACATAAATCATATTGTCTTATCCAAGAAACATGTAAATGCACTGAGCTAAGTAAATATGAATACTCATAGGCATGAACCACTTACCTCTCTTGAAGAAATTCCTAATCATGTTCTTAGGATTGATGAACCCTAATCATTTTGGGTGATTGAAACCATAAATACCCTTTTCATTGAATAATAATTCATTAATAATTATATTCTCTTTACTTTCTAGGGTTTCATGGTCTCTAGCTAAAATAGAGAAACTTGGAGCCAAACTGGGCTGCAAATCCTATTCCATCATCTAGATCTCAAAAAACTAATCAACTTTTGTATATGAGTTTTCTCTATAGGACACACGATTCAAAAGATATGAAATATTGAAATCTAACCAATCAAGAGCAAGATAAAAGCATTTGACAATTTCTATGATGGTATAAACTGAAAACAAAAAGATAGAACTCCATGTAACATCATTTTCCTCTTACAGGCATGATAGGGGTGACTTAGTCAAAACCTCAAATTAAACTCGCACATGAAAAATCATCAAAATAATTGTGAAATCCCATATTACCCTTACTAGTATGACCAAAATAAATCATGATGCATGGGCATCCTGATAATTTGCCCACCACCCTTGTTCTTCTCTTATAGAACACACCAGCCTAACACTAATGGAGAAGAAAACTAAAACTTTGATCTTGATTGTAGTCTGGAAGCTTGTCCTCACACACCTAAGGCATGGGATATGTTCCCCAAGACCCACTGGTCTCAACGATCTCTTAGGGGACCCTAATGTGGCTTGGGAGCTCATAATCATCTTCCAACCTATGAAGGGAAACAACTCATTGGCTAGGTAGAAATAAAATCAAAAGTGTGGTGTCAACGTCTGTGCTTGCTCATCTACTACATTCATCGTGGCCATGTGAAAGTGGGGCATCAATCCATGGTGCCAAAGTATGAACAGAAAATGTGCATTGGCCTTGGGTGATTGAGAACAGAGCACAAATGCTCGTAATTAGGTTTAGTCGAGATGATGACGACACATAAAAATGAATACTAGAATCGTCTTCTCGGTGCCATACTGAGGATGGGGAAAGTAGAACTATAGGAAAAACATTATCGCTGCGGCCTAGCAAAGACCACCATATTGGGAATCACAATAGAGGGATAGTCAGAAGCTTAAATAAGTATTAGGGTTATGTGCCTAGATGATTTTAAATTTTGTTTTAACTCTAGAATTGCATATAGCATGCTCTCTCTTTCTCCACATGTTTGTGGTATGGGACACAAGCTCATGGGGTTCTGTTGAGAGAATGTTATGTGCATAATCATGCTTGTCTTGTCCTTTCAAGTGCATCTGATATGGGACATGTGCATGAGGGAGGTGCTAAGATAAGTGTGATAAGACACGTCACCTATGAATATATGACCGACCGACATGTATACAAAGGAGACATGAAATAAAAAGAGTTGGCACTAATAGTTTGAGGCATATAGTCACCTGAACCTAATTACATACATGATAATACCTAGAATGTATACAATGGTTAGAAATTTTGATAAGTGGGTATATTTTTGAAGTGAAACAAAACCCTAATCCTACCCCTACCCCCCCCCCCCCAAAAAAAAAAAAGAAAAGAAAGAAAGATAGGCAAACTAGAGTCTTTGCCATATTAGATGATGAAGGTATAATTTACATTTCAACCTCCATTGGTAACATGTGCACATACTAGTTTTGAAAATGATGTTAGATATAGATAAATGTCCAAGTGAAAGTTATACCTTGAAAATGTTTCCATGAAAAATGTTGAGAGTTAGCGAGCACAAAATATGTGAAACCCTAAGGTGGGAAGACTAGTAGACTTTTGAGGAAGAAATTCCTATAAGGTGAGTAGATTTGTAACATCCCTAGAATTTTAGGTCTAGGATACACTATGATCCAATAATGATAAGGTACAATATAGTTTCTTCTAATTAAGTAAAACCCTAGAGTACCCCACGAGTATGATGATGATATATTGATTTGCATCATAATCAAATAATGTGCAATATCTAGCCCTAATTATTCCATGATGACTAGTTGGGGTTTTAAATGATAATTGATCCACAATTATGCATAATATGTTCTCTATTTTGTTTATGGGAAATTTATGAGATACTGAGACTTCCTTCAATTTTGGTAATATAACTCCCCTTTAATGGGTATTAATGCATTATTTGTCTTAAGTACCAAAAGTTACAAGGTCCTTGATTCCTATCTTAAACCTAAAATATAATTCAATATTTGGATTCCTCGTGATTAATTTAGCAAATCCACCAAATTTTGTCTAACATACATAATCATATATATTCTAAATAAAGTAGGAAAGGAAGGGTGAATAACTACATGGATTATATTCTAATTATCTACCCAATGCATATTATTTATTCGCATACTTCAGTAGTAGATAATCCTAATACGATTGTCACACTTATTGCTTTGTGATTTTCTATGCACTCACTTTTGAGTCAAGATGTCTGATGAAAATCAGAGGGTTAAACCCTCATCACTCACCTCCCACGTCCATCTAGACTCCGAGGAATGAAAATTCCCAACTTTTAAACTCACAATCTCCTCAGTTTTCTTGCAGTCTTGATCAAGGTTTTCAGAATGAATCCCTCAATGATGTTTAGGAGGGGATTCTGATGCATTTAAACCCCAACATAAGCCCTAGAATCCCGTTTCTAGAAAAGGCCCAAATTGCCTCCATAGCATGTCGACGTGGCCATCCCTCCACACCACATGAACACATCAAGCCACCTCCCAGGGATCCAGGAAGAAGACTCAGGATATAAGAAACCTTTCTCTATTGCCAATTTTTGGTGAGGCAAACTAAGAACCGCTGCGGAATCCACTTTTGTCTCCAATGACGGTGAGCTCATTTGAGGAGTGTAGGTTGTCGTTTGTTCCAATTAGATATTTGGTAAGTTTCCTAGTAGTTCAATCTTCCTTTACCCAATAGGTTGGTGTACTGTGTTGTAATTGTGGCGAGTTCCCAAACTCTAGCACTACTTCATCTATACTAGGACTACTGGGTATCTTTCTAACTTGTAGTCTATTCTTAATTGGTTTCTTATGGGGTAACCTAAAGTAAGAACATGAGAATTCATATGGTTTCCAACTATGATGTTTCTCTGGTACCATATTGTAACCCTCCCTAAGAACACACATGCACATAGTAGAAGCAACACAAAGTTATCCATAACTCGTACACTTAAAGGGGGGGGGGATTACATAAAAGTGGCATTCATAACAATAATATAATCAATCACACAACTGAAGTATTAAAACATTCTCATGATTATTCTTACAAAAGAAACATAATGTTGTTACATGGAAAACTCATATAACATCCTGAGTCTCTACTCTAAAGTTCTAAACATTAAAACATATAGTTGAGTCTATAAACCTAAGGATCATCTTATAGTTGGCACCCCACCAGACTGAGTCATGTTCTACCCTTGTGCTTTATTCTCTATGATCTACTCTGCTCCTGCTCTCACCTACGGACATCTCATCCCCAGTCATGCATTGGAAAAATTATTAGCATAAGTGGCATGAGTATTCTATATGTAAAAAACTAAAGTAATAAGATACTACAAAATATTCTTGAACAATATGAACATGAAACTAAAATTAAACTTTATATAAAATCTGAAACATAAATATCTCTTCTTTCTTTAACTTAATTCTTATCTTTTTACTTTATCTTTCTCTGGAGACTTGTACTCTGGTACCTGGGTCTCGTGACCTGCACTAAGGTGCCTGGGTCACATAACCTTGACTCTGGGTGTGGGTTATGTATCTTAATTGCCTTGTACTAAGGGCTCAGTCCTCATGACTTGCACAAAGGGTCTAAGTCATGTTTTCTCTTATCTTAATTTCTTTTTCATACTTATAAATTAGATTATGTACATTCTCTGAACTAAGGCATATTTTATGTACAACTTTTATCTAACTGTGGCCACCATTATATGATATGTTCTCCTCTGTGACACTGAAGTGTCCTTTGCGGTGCAAAGCACCCTCTTTTGGCACAACATGCCATCTGTTGACACTGAAGTGTCCTCTATGGTGCAAAGCACCAGTCTATTGGCACAAGGTGGCCTATGTTTACACCAAAGTGTCCTCTATGGTGCAACACACCCTCTACCAGCACAATGTACCCTCTGTTGACACAAATGTGTCCTCTACGGTGCAACACACCCTCTGTTGGCACAACGTGCCCTCTATGACACCCATAGTGTCTGGCGCAATGCGCCCTCTGAATTGTCCCGAGACTCTCTAGTGAGGACTTATCCTATAATGTATAGTTGATGTTTCAATGTCATTTTCTATCTTTGTTCCTAATTTCTTATCTCTGAATCTTAATATCTTATCTCAATTTTTTTTATCAATTTGGTATCTATGAATCTTAATCTATTATCTCTAAATATGTTCTTAATTTCTATACTGGATATGATCTATTATCTTTGTATATGTATCTCTGCTCTTTAGTTTTAACTCTGGATCTGAAATATAATAATCTTATTATCTGATAAATCTTATTCTAAAGCTCTATTTTAACATGAGGACTTAACATAATTCTATATCATATTTTTGACATCTAAATTAAAATCTTAAGAAAATAATCTGATCAAAATATGGAAACACCAAGTATATTGAAAGAACTGAAGTATCAAATATCTCAAATATGATTTCTGACAAGATAACTCAATCTCTTGGAAGTCTCATTAAATATGATCTTAACATGAATCTTAATACATTCGAGATTAAATCTTAAATCTTGAAACATGAATGTTGCTAAATCTTATCTCACCAACTTAATCATAACTTAATACATTATCCTCTTATAATCTTACCACATACTTAATTCTTAAATCTTAATCATTCTATGAAATATAAATAACACTTAGTTCTTAGATCTTAATCTATCTAAGATTTCTTAATAGCATATTTCTACCTTCTTAAATAGAACATCATCACACATTATCAAGTTTGACTATATTTCTTGCATATATTATCTTACAGTCTTATTCATTAATATAAATTATTATTAAGAAATCTTATAGGAATGTGGTCCTTTGATTTACTCATGAACATGGTTCACGAATCTCAGTCATTTTAAGAAACATATCTCTACTTGAGATATTGGTATAAGTGAGAACACCATCATGGACATATGAAAACTTTAATTCCATATCTTACCTAAAATCTAAAAGATTAGGATAGATAAATCATATTGCCTTATCTGAGAAACATGTAAATGTACTGAACTAAGTAAATACGAATACTCATGGGCATGAACCACTTACCTCTCTTGAATAAAACCTAATTTCTTTTCTTAGGTTGAATAAACCCTAATCATGTTCTTGGGATTGATGAACCATAATAATTTCCTAGGGTGATTGAAACCCTAAATACCTTGTTCATTCAATAATAACTCATTAATAATTATACTCTCTTTACTTTCTATGGCTACATGGTATCTATCTAAAACAAAGAAACTTGGGGCCAAAATAGGTTCTGAATCCTAATCCATCATCTAGATCTCAAAAAACTGATCAACTTTCATATATGACTTGTCTCTCTTGGATAAACGATTCAAAAGATATGGAATATTGAAATCTAACCAATTAGGAGCAAGATATAAGTATTTTACAATTTCTATGATCGGATAAATTGAAAGCAAAAAGATGGAATTTCCCACAATATCAATTTCCTCTTACATGCGTGACAGGGGTGACTTAGTCAAAACCTCATATTAAACCCGCACAGGTCAAATCATCAAAATTATTGTGAAAATTCCATATTTCCCTCATTAGCGTGACAAAAATAAATCATGATGCATTGGCATCCCGGTAATCTACCCACCACCCTTGTTATTCTCCTATAGAATACACCATCCCGATATCGATGGGGAAGAAAACCAAAACTCAGATCTTGATTGCAATATGGAAGCTTGTCCTTGCACATCTAAGGCATGGGATATGTTCCCCAAGACTCATTGGTCCCAACGATCTCCTAGGGGACCCTAATGTGGCCTAGGAGCTCAGAATTGTCTTCCCACCTTGGAAGGGAAACAACTCGTTGTCCAGGTAGAACAAAACCAAAATGTGATGCCAATGGTTGTGCTAGATCGTCTAATATATTCATCGTGGCCATGCAGATGTGGGGCATCAATCCATGATGACAAAGTAAGAATAGAACATGTGAACTTGCATTGCCATGATTGAGAATAGAGCACAATGCTCATAATGAGGTTTAGTCGAGATGGTGGCGACACATACAGACACATACTGGAATCATCTTCTCCATGCCATATTGAGGGTGGGGGAATGCAAAACTATAGCAAAAACATTATTGCAATAGCCTGGAGAAGACCACCATCTCCAGTAGGGTAGCCAGAGTTCGGGAACTCAGCACGATTGAAACACATCACACCAACGTGTTGGGTAAAGGAAGAATGAACTACTAGGAAACTTACCAGCAATCTAATTGGACCAAATGGAAACCTACTCTCCTCAATTGAGCTCGCCATCGTTGGAGACAAAAGTGGTTTTTTTAGAAATTCTTGGTTTGCCTCTCCTAAAATTAGCAGTAAAGGAAGGCTTCTTATAGCCTGAGTCTGCTTCATGGATCCCTAGGAGGTGGCTTGATGTGTTGAGGTGGTGTGGAGGAATGGCCACACCAACATGCTCTAGAAGAAATTTAGGCCTTTTCTAGAAACATGATTCTAGGGTTTATGTTGGGGTTTAAACGCATCAAAATCCCCTCTTGAACATGATTGAGGGATTCATTCTAAAAACCTTGATCAAGACTACGAGAAAATTGGGGAGATTGTGAGTTTGAAAGTTGGGAGTTTTTTTTCCTTGGAGTCCATCCGGACGCGGGAGGTGAGTGACGAGGGCTCAACCCTCCTATTTTCATCAGACGAATTGACTCAAAACCAAGTGAACAAAGTAATAAGAATGGTAGCCGTATTTGGATTATCTACTACTAAATTATGCAAATAAAAAATATGCATTGGGTAGATAATTAGGTGATAATCCATGTAGTTATTCACCCTTCCTTTCTTACTTTATTTGCATTAGCTATGATTATCTAAGTCAGATAAAATTTGGTGGATTTGCTAAATTAATCATGAGGAATCCAAATATTGAATTATATTTTAGGTTTAAGATAGGAATCATGGACCTTATAACATTTGGTACTTAAGACAAATAATGCATCAATACTCATTAAAAAGGGAGTTATATTATCAGAATTGAAGGAAGTCCCAATATCTCATAAATTTCCCATAAACAAAATAGAGAATGTATTATGCACAACTATTGGTCAATTACCATTTAAACCCCCAACTAGTCATCATGAAATAATTAGGGCTATATATTTGCATTATTTGATTATGATGCAAATCAATATATCATCACCATAATCGTGGGTTACTCTAGGGTTTACTTAATTAGAAGAAACCATATTGTACCTTATCATTATTTGATCATAATGTATTCTAGACTTGATATTCTAGGGATGTTATACTTTCTCAACTAGTTCTCTTATATCTGAAATGAAAACAACATAATATGTATTGGTGTATTATATAAGATAAATTTAATGATTCTTGGGACACACAAACCAACAAAAGTTGATGCAATGTATTTTTAGTTGCTTTTTAAGGACACTAATCAGCTGTTGTTAGGGTTGATTGAAATATTGCATATAATCTCGTAGAGAATGAGAGCTCAATGTAGAAGAGGTTACATAAAACAAGATACCAACCAAGCCTATATAAAGGTGATAATCCAAGGTTCTCCCTCACATATTTATTATTTAATATGATGTAGATATATGTGTTCTAGTTGATTTACAACTTTACATGTTGAACTTTTTATGTGATTAATTAGTGTACTCTTGGATAAAGGATGACAATTACAATTTGTTTCATGTGAATATTAAGGAAGAATGTATGATCATCCATTCAAATCAAATTCATTTTAAATTATGTTGGTGAATTCTTCACATAGTTATCATCACTAGAACCAAAAATAATATCATCTACAAAGCTTCATACTATAATAGTCACGTCCAATGAAAATAACAAATAACATATAAGCAATGTTTCCAATTTCAGAACCATTCAAATAACAAAAGCATCGATAAGTCATATTAAATTTGTGATTTTTATAGAACTTATTGAGGTTTCTTAAGATCATAAAATTTATTTGGATGCTCTATCTTTCAACGTTGGGATTTTGTGCAACAAAAACTTATTTTTCTACAATTTTATTTGAATTATGCTCTTCATATTCATTTTAAAATGGTTTATACAAAGAATACTAGGAAGAAGTGATACATGTAGAAAATGTCTCTAATCTAGCTAATGGTGCATAGGTCTCACAAATATCAATTCCTTCTTATTCATTGTATTCTCAATCCATGAGATATGTTTTACTTTAATTGATCTTGCCTGGCTATGAAAATTTTTGTGTGGCTTAAAATATTTTGTTTCTATAGACCTATCTAGTTCCAATTATGGTTTTCTTATGTGATTCGGGAACCAACATCAAATTTAACAAATTGATTAAGTTCATACTCTAAAAAATCATCAAATAATCATCAAAAGGGTGGCTTTCATTGGCTCAAATCTTGTTGATAGTTACATGTCATAATTCTTTCCAAATGATGTAAATATATTAATCATATCACCGGTCTCTTCTATTACTTAGCTCTTTAGGGTTACTTTTTGTGAGCCTATGTATGTGCCGAATATGCTAGGGTTCATTGGTTGATATTTCATTTTTTTACTTTGTATTCCTAGCTATCTAGATCATGACATTTTAACTATATATAGGTGTCACAATAAGATCGATAAAATCATTTTCATTAACCTTTTTAGCTATATACCACCACATTTCTTGTTATTAGGTTAAAATTACTACATTTTTTACTTGGTAAAGTACCCATGAAAGTAAGAATTTTTTACTTGGCATCAAATTTATCCCTATCATCCTTATTGTTCAACATTTATCAAGTGGGTACACTTGTACCAAAAAACCAACTCTAGGCTTCTTGTAATAGATGATCCTAAAGGATAATTTCTTAATTAATGGGAGATTAACATGCAACTTTTAACATATCAAGAAGTGTTACCTTTTTTTTGGTGTGGTGTGTTCAAGAAGCACTATTCTAGACCTTCATAGAGTTGACCTATTCTATGTTCTACTAAATCATTTTGTTGAAGCATTCTATGATATGAGAAGCAGTGTTCATACACATGTGGGCACCAAATATATCAAAATCGTGTGTCTCAAACTCCACACCTATGATCACTCCTAATGGTACTACTCCTCGATTGAAGCTCATTTTCCACTCTAGTACAAGACTTGAAGAATATCTCAATAATATTGTCATTTTCTACAAAAAAGTGGAGTGATGTATACCGCTTTCAAAATTCACAATAAAAAAAGTAATATCATTTTCCATTCATTGATTTGTGTTCTCATTGTTCCTTAAAATATCCATATGGATTAGATCGACAGGTCTAGAGGTAGATAACATGTTATTGGGTTTTGAAAAAGAGTTTGGTTTTCAACTCCTTATGTAAAATGTTCAAACACTTGATTTTGAATCAAAAATTGGATAGACCCCTAACTTAGGTCAGATGTTTTATGTTTTTGAAGCATTTGGTGCTTTGAAAAAGCTAGGAATAAATGGATTTTAGTATTGACAAATACATATAGGCATGAGTATGGATATTTTATGGCTAAATCTCATCTTTAGTTGTCCTTCATTATTCTTTGGAACAATTTTCATGCCATAATTTTGTAATTCAATTTTAGTATAATGCATCTTTTAGATAATCTTTTTATGACTCTTTTTTATTTATTTTTGATCATCAATTCAATCGGACGTTTATTACCCAATTCTCTTATTGGACATACAATTGTGAAATATTTGACTCGTTAAAAGAGATGCATGGTTGTCTCTTGGGACAACATGTGCTTTCCAAGATATATAGAGGTTCATGAAAAAAAGAGAAACTACCTATAATATACTAAAGACATTTATCTCTAAGGTCAGTGTATGAATGAACATATGCAAAGTTGACAAAGTCCATGCACCATATTGATAGAATTAATCACAAATACACTAATCAACTTTTCATATGGAGTCTCTAGTTGATGTTTCAATCATGCTAGAGTATCTTTTATGAACAAGAAGACACTATGCTACATGAAAAAGGATTTGATTGGGGCCTTAATCAACAATATTTTTGATCAAATAAGGTTTTAGGCAACAAAAACCAAGAAATTGAAGAGCAGTGATAACCAATATGATCATAAGAAGACCAAAGTTTAAGCGCCATCTACTCACATAGTTTGTTGTTTCAATATAATAGAGAAACTTGTGGTGAAAATGAAGCATTGATGAAAATTATCTAGTCCATAATTAATTATAATCATATATATTTAAAATACATTTAGAATGGGAGGATAAATAATCTTTGTTTTTAAAGGTGGTAACATTCAAGTTCACAAAGATAAGAAATTTTCCTTTTATAATATACTAATATTGAATGTTTAGTTATATGTTAGGGACAAACAAAGTTTTATAAGAAATAGACGTATCAGTTATCATCCTGGAAGTATTTCACAAGAAAACGAGCACTATTGAGGGTTAGGGTGTTGTAATGTTGTATGGATGAAGTATTTAATCATGTATTAACTTATAGAGAGTAAAACAAATAAGGAAATGTTGTAGGATTGATTGGAATACCAATATATTCTACTTCATGGCATAATTTAATATACATGGTTCAAAATATAAAAATAAATATATAGGAAAATGTTATGAGGTGATGAAATTTTATTCAAATTGACTATTTTGATTGCACAAGAAGATGAAGAACAAAGATAACTCCTTGTCACAAGAAGCTACAAGGAAATATGGTTTCTAAAGACTGAAAAAAAATATTGGGTGTATAAGGATGTATATGATTTTACAATTTTAAAGATTGGAATATATGCCAGTGAACTAGATATCAAATTTGTAATTGGATATGTGAGTAAGAGAATATTTTATGTGGTTGGCCCTACAAAGTGACAGCAAAAGGGTTAGTTGTGTTAGTAAATGTTGATGGAAATGTGGGTATTGGATGTAGTTGATAAGGAAAAGGTTTATTAATGTAGGGGTTGGTTATTAGTAAAAAGTTAATGGATTATATGAAAAAGGGGAACGATAGACATGTCTAATAAAACATTTGACAATAAAGGTTATTGTTGTGGGTATAATTACCAAACAAGTGGGTAAAGGGGCTAGTGGATATTATTGTTGGGAAAGGAAGCATTGAGAGTCTTTGTGTTGCATGGGAGAGATGAGAGGTGATGGGGTAGAATACTTGTTAAGAAATGAGAATTGGATCCCTCTCTCCTTACAAGAAAACACAAAATTGTAAGCCAAGTGTCTGGGGAACCTAGTTGATCGAATATATTTGTTTTCCCAAATTCTCATGAGATGTCTATAAATTTAGGCACGTGCAAGTTGGTTAGTTGAAGTGTGAGACAATTGGATCATTAAGGATTGGGATTTATAGATGATAGAAAACTGATCCACTAATTTCATGACTCAACAAGATGGGCTTGTTGATGCTCCTAACTACTATTGGTGAGTCGGGCGACTGGAAAAAAACTAGTAAATATGCTCATCGCACTAAAAGTTCTTGTTGGCTTCCAATAATTTAGTTGAATCTGTCAAGGAATGATAGGTCAAATGAGCATCACAATGATTTCTTACATCTACATGTGATACAATCAACTAGGTGTTCAGTTGGTCTTTTCAACTATTCATTATTCTTTTGGTGATAAGGCAATAATTTTAGTCTATCCACTCATTGCTAGAATGAATTGATTATCTTTGTGGATGGCTCATGATGCTACATGTATGTTTATTAACTAGGGAGATATCAGATCATATCATTTTGCTTATGGTTTCTGATATCTTGGAAAACCTCAATAGACTAGCTTTGTGTGAGAAAATTGGTTAGGTTTATCTAGACATATATGTTGGTTCAGATTGTATAGTTTTCCTCCTACAATCAAGCAATTGAACTAATCAAGATCCTAACCATGAATCGAACTATTTAACACTACAATGCAAGTGATGATGGAAATTTAATGCATATAAAATACCAAAATTAACCTAATAAAATAATGAAAGTTTGATTTGCCTCCAGATAAAGCCTAGTTTGGTGTCGATGGATCGACACCTATATCTCAAATATAAGATTGAGGAGGGGATATAGAGGGAACAGATGATTAACTCTCATGTTGGCCATGGTGAAATTGTAGGTAAATATGGTAGTAGAGTAGGCAACAGATACAAAAAATTTGTCTATGTTTCCTAACCAGTAGATTACGTCAACAACGATGTATATAGGAAAGAAGGTACAAGATATACCTAGTCCTAGAGCAAGTCCAGTGAAAATCTTACACATAGATGTGCTCTCTTCGTAAGTATCACACAAATGACAAATGATGTTGTTCTCCTAGCATGGAAACAATGGCTTCCATGCCTCTATGTAGTCCATATAGACCACTGAGAACTTCAACACCATACTTTTAGAGTCGATGAGAAGGATTAGTTCTTCCATTTCATGTCGACTTCCTTACTCCTTGTTGTATTTCCCTTTCTTGGGAAGACTTCTTAGGCTCTCTAACACGTTACAACAACTGTGAGAAGAGAAGTGTCTTGAGAGTCTTGCCCAACCACCTCTTTATATAGGAGTGGAAGGGCCAGGGTTTCCAAAACCTAGGGAATACAAAGGGCCAAATCTCATGGTTTGACGGCTATTGTGCACTGCTTGTCGGTCGATTGGCTTGTGGCCCCAACGACACAATAACATTGTCTTTTAATGTGATGATTAATGCACGTCATTATGAATATTATTAATTATTTGACCCAGTCAAATTGGTCATATCACATCTTGTTTAACTTAGTCAAACTGATCGGTTTCAAAAGTGATCCAGTTAGTAGTCTGGACACTCCAATCAATCAATGGGTACCAATTAGTCGCCTGGTTTACTGGTCGACTGAACACTCCAGTCAACCAGTGTTGTTTTTATTACCTAAACATGTTTAGTAACCAAGGTTAATCTTATCCATGAGTAAATTCCTATTCCAAGTGCTTCCTATGTGTGTGACCCTATAGGTCCCATATTACGTTGGTAGTGAAGTCCATAACTATTGTGACTACATAATCATTGAGTGGTTTTAGACAACATAGCATTTGTAACACCCATATTTTCATACCACATGAGCGGAAGCATTTTTTTTAGGTGTCACAGACATGATTATCATTGCAATGAAGGTAAATGAAACATTTTGCATAACATTAAAACTGATTCATACATAGTTTTTATCAACAGAAAACTACATCATGTTAAACCATAAAATCTAATCTAATTAACAACACAACTAGACATATTAATAAAAATAATAATGTCAAAACTCTAGATCGTCTAGGCAAATGGCATCCCACTAGGTTGAGCTTGAAATATTCTAGTCCTTTACTTGTTCTTTTGATCCTCAGTTGCTCCAAATCCTGTGGACATCACATCCCCAACCATGCATTAGGAAAACCAGTCGTTAGAGTAAGTGGCATGAGTATTCTAAAATATACATTGCTAAAGAACAAAAATATTACAAAAGATTCTTGAACATCATAAATATGAAATGAACATTAAACTCTAATTAAATCTAGAAACATATTATCTCTCATTTCTTAAACTCTTATTTTCTACACTATATTTTCTGGAGACCTATACTATGGGTCTCATGGCCTACACCAAAGTGACTGGATCATAAATATCTTATCTGAATTCCTCTCATCACACTCATGGATGAGATTACATGCATGCTCTAATCTTAAGTATCTTTTACTTATAATTTTTTTATCTATTTGTGGCCAACATTATACAATAAGTCCTCCTCTATTGACACTGAAGTGTCCTCTATGGTGCAATGTACCCTCTGTTGGCATAAATGCCCTCTGTTGACACTGAAGTGTCCTCTATGGTGCAACACACCCTCTGTTGGCATAAATGCCCTATGTGACACCCACAGTGTCTGGCGCAGTGCGCCCTCTGAATCGTCTTAGGACTCTCTAGTGAGGACTTATTATATAATGTATTATGTGAAGGTTTTGAATTAATTATCTTAAGTCTAGTCTTACTAAACTCTGAATCTGAATTTATCTGAAACTGAGTATTGAACATGTACTGAATCTTGAATCTGAATCTCAATCTGAATCTCTACTCTTAAATTATGAATTGAATCTATTAGTGAAATGTGAATATGTATCACAAATTACTACGTAATTGAGATTGGGTCTACAACCCTTATCATGTATCTTTATTCAATATCTGACTACTCAAACACTGAGTAAATTAAGTCTGAATCTAAATATGATATTCTCATTACCTGGGTAAACTTTATTCTGAGACTCAGATTTGGTAAAATTACTTCATTTCTACCAATTATATGATAAATGAGTCTAATATCTTAGGAGAAAGGATCCGAAATTACTCTAGAAATACTAAGAATACCAAGTAGCTTAAGTCAAGGTTATGAAAATAGTGTAAGTTTAAAGTATCTAAAAACATGAATTCTGACAAGATAATTTAACCTTTATAAAATCTGATTTTATCCTGAATATTAATGTTTACATATGAGCTTACATTTTACAACTTAAACTTTAAGATAGGAATATTATAAAATCTTATCTTGAAACCTAATCATAACTCAATGCAATTCATATTATCACCATAACTCAAATTGGCAATACATTCAGATCTCAAAAGTACATTTATCTTGAAAATTGGACCTTGTCTTAATATTTTCAAACTCATATTCTTACATTGTACTTGATTTTTAGATATTATTCATTCTAAGGTATCTATTTCTTAGATCTCTATATATGTATGAAAACTTAATGGCATGTTTCTAATTGAAATCTTAATAGAGTGTTATATCTACAAATATGAGAAATTCTACTAGCCTAATTATACTTTAAAGCTCAATAAAAGTATCCCAAATCATCAGTTAAGTATGGCTATCTCATCTTGAATATTTATTCATCAATTGAAATCATTTCTAAGAAATCTTATAGAAACATGACTCTTTAACTCTCTCATGGACCTGGTACATGAGTCACAACCATTTTGAGCAACATATCTCTATTTGAGATTTTGAGCACATGAACTTATGTAACCATAGAAGTATGAGGAAGATATTACTTGTATACCTTTACATTAAAAATATTAGAACATTGAACCACATAAACCATGAAAGTCTAATGTAAACATATTGAGCTTAAAATACGAATACTCATGGGCATGAACCACTTACCTCTTGTACTGAGGGTATCTATACGGAAGTCCCGATTCCAAGTTCCATAACTTTGATAACCTGGATATCATTGTAGTTCTATTAGTCCAAGTATATGCTCCCTCTTTCCATTTCTAAATTTCAAAGCCCCATTCTCCTAACTTTATATACCAACTTAGGGTTCTTATAGACTAAACATAACCTTAATCTAAAATCACCATAAAATCTTGGCATTGAAATTTAAATAAAAACTCTTATTGTATAATTACTATAATATTTAGACTCAAATAAGACATAAATCGTCTTATGCACTGATATATAAGTATATACCTCATATACCAAGAGTAAACTCTAAACATACTCTCATATACTACTCTTACTGACTTATTTATAAAATCAGATGACAATATAATTATGATAATTTTCCCTACTAAATAGACACATAATTTACATGTTTTCTCACAAATAATCATGAATCGACTTACATAATGGCCACTTAGGCCCAAAATCATATATTGATGTAAATATACATGAAACTCTAGAAAAACATCACAAACAATAAGAACAATCTATATTAAAGTTTAGGTAGAAATCTCTGATCGGTTCATTGTGAAACATTTGGTGAAATACCCATAATGCCCTTATTACGGTTTACAACAAAATTCTTAGTAAAACTCAAAGTCAGAATGATCATGCTTCATAATAGTGTTTAACATATGAAAATACACATTCTACAAAAGTTCCATGAATTTCTAAATTCGTTTTCTATTTTTAATTGACAAAACATAAAAATCATATAGTTTTGAGTACACTACGTATAATAAATAACATATATCAAAATCACAATTTGAAAGTATTTTTAGATGATAGTAATCATCGTGAGATTTCTGTAGGTATCTTCATTGATAAAATCTAAACTCTAGATCCCAAGATATGAATTTTAAAAGAGCTACTTTATCAAAATGATGTTAACCGTTCAATATTGATCTGACGGCTGAGAGGAATAAGTGCCCAACTTCCAGATCTGGGCAGAGTCTTCTTCACCGGATGAAAAAGGGGGTTTATCCCCTATTTCTGTTGCAAGAACAGGGCACCATGTCTGGTGCTTCTGACGGTGAAGAAGCGCGTGTCTCTGGTTGGCGATGAACCCGCTAGAGGCTGACCTAGCCGTCGATCCTCCTCCCCTTCATCTTCGTCGATCATATGCTACCTTGATGGCCACCAAACAAAGCCTCATCTGAACCCTAGAACTTCCTCCACCGAACTCCTCTTCCACGTCTCCTCTCTCTCTCTCGCTCCCTCTCGATTCACGTCAAAGCCCTAGTATAAGATGTGGCCGACCCTTGTTTAAAAGGATAGAAGGTCTTTATATCACAAAACCTAGATTTGGGTGAGGAAGACCCCATCTTCTTAGACCCCTATTCGGGCTCTGTTCTGCCCGAGCGCCGACTCTCAATCCGCGCTGGGCTAGAGTCTCGTTCCTTTTTTTCTCTTTTGCAAAAAAGTCCAGTTTCTAGAAATATTCCTATAGCCCATTCTATGACTCTGTTTGATCTTACATTTTAACATTATCTACAAATTATCAATATCCTATCTTGGGAAAAATATTACATCAAAACCAATCTCTTAACCACCACACACTTGTCTTTTTAGTAAATAATACATAGTTACTATTTTAATTCCTTTGTCCACTAGATATATGACAATTATTTGAAATTTCTTCTATAACCTCATATTTCAATTATACATCGACTTAAAATATTTTGAGTACTTATTATAATTTTTGTGTATTATATTTCCAATTTTATATCCCAAGGACCTATTTCTAAACTCTAATTGATCTGATTGGACTTCAATTGGGTACTAGGGCCAATGGCCCATTCCTTAGTCTTTAAAGAGGTTCATAAGTTTAATCATAGTCCCAAATATGGAATTAGAACTTGGACTAACATAATTCCTCAATTGAATTTTCCTCATGACACATTTAATCATGTTACATTTCCTTTCTTAATATGAAGACCTAGACTAGCTCTAGGTTTAAAACCATTTAATAAGAGTCATCATAATTTCTTCATTATTCTACTTTGGTTCTCATATCGTCAAATTTAATTATCTGAGCCTGTAGGTAAATCAAAATTTTCTTATGATATATTAGGTCAACATTACTTTACTTCCTTAATAATGAGGCTGAAGTTGGTCTAGATCTCAAACTAGTAGCTCAAGTCATCATATTATATATATTCATCACATTATTGATTACATGAATAGTTCATTTATATCTATCTACACAAGAATAGAATCATACACATTTAAACCATTATGTGTGTATTGGTTGATCAAATGACTTGTGTTACAAATTTTGTGAACTTAATTACATACCTAGCCATGTTAGGTTCATTAGGTCCCTTGGCATACACGTACTAGAAAACCCCACCTTAAAGGCTTACATTAGCTATGAAATTGAGGATGTTACAATTTTACCCACCTTAAAATAAATTTTGTCCTCTAAATTTCTCTAGGATACTACCCACCTTAGGGTTCTTCTAACCTCTTCATATATCGATAATTAACATATTAAGGCACACTTATGTTCAAGATTTTGCATGAAAAGAGAGATGTGATGTATTTTTATAAAATAGTTATATGAGAATTATCTATTACCTTGGTCTACTTCTCAACTCATACATAGGGTTTATGAAACTAAACATGGCACTATGCTTAGGGCATCTATCTCAACCTTGTCATGAATTCCTAACATTGCTTGCACATGACTATCTAACCTTGGGTTCTTCAGGTAACTCCTACATTCCTAGATATGTGGTGATCAGGAACATACCCATAGATGTGGGATCCTGACATATTATCCCTCACCAACCCACTAACACATGTGTCCCATACCACATGGGCTAGTAAGAAAGGAAAGATGCATAAAAGTCTAGCGCTTATGAAATTCCTTTTCAATTCTCAATTGGCTGGCCATAACCACTGAGAATGGAGAAGAAATCTCATTATCTAGGTTTAGGTTTCTACTTTAGATCTAAACAAGGATGAATTCTACCTCTAAGATATCTATCTATTCTAAGGTTAAGACCCATAATCACTCTAGGTTATGATATTCTTCTTATGGAATATATCCCTAACCCTAATCTTACCTCTTCACTCTAGGGTGACTATGAGAATCATGTTTTCCTAGTGGCCATTTACCAAATTGCTCTGATACCATATTGTAACACCCAGATTTTCATACCACATGAGCGGAAGCATTTTTTTTGGGTGTCACAGACATGATTATCATTGCAATGAAAGTAAATGAAACACTTTGCATAACTTTAAAATTGATTCATACATAGTTTTTATCAACAGAAAACTACATCATGTTAAACCATAAAATCTAATCTAATTAACAGCACAACTAGACATAATAATAAAAAAAGAATGTCAAAACTCCAGATCATCTAGGCAAATGGCACCCCACTAGGTTGAGCTTGAAATATTCTAGTCCTTTAATTGTTCTTATGATCCTCGACTGCTCCAAATCCTGCAGACATTGCGTCCCCAACCATGCATTAGGAAAAATAGTCGTTAGAGTAAGTGGCATGAGTATTCTAAAATATACATTGCTAAAGAACTAAAATATTACAAAAGATTCTTGAACATCATATATATGAAACGAACATTAAACTCTGATGAAATCTAGAAACATATTATATCTCATTTCTTAAACTCTTATTTTCTACTCTATCTTTTCTGGAGACCTATACTTTGGATCTCATGGCCTAAACCAAAGTGTCTGGATCATAAATATCTTATCTTAATTCCTCTCATCACACTCATGGATGAGATTATAGACATGCTCTAATCTTAAGTATCTTTTACTTATAATTTTTATCTATTTGTGGCCAGCATTATACAATAAGTCATCCTCTGTTGACACCGAAGTGTCCTCTATGGTGCAATGCACCCTCTGTTGGCATAAATTCCCTCTATTGACACCAAAGTGTCCTCTATGGTGCAACACACCCTCTGTTGGCATAAATTCCCTATGTGACACCTGTAGTGTCTGGCTCAGTGCGCCCTCTAAATCTTCCCGAGACTCTCTGGTGATGACTTATTATATAATGTATTATGTGAAGGCTTTGAATTAATTATCTTAAGTCTAGTCTTACTAAACTTTGAATCTAAACTTATCTGAAACTGAGTACTGAACATGTACTGGATCTTGAATCTGAATCTCTGTTCTTAACTTCTAAATTGAATCTATTACTGAAATGTGAATATGTATCACAAATTACTACGTAATTGAGATTGTGTCTACAACCCTTATAATGTATCTTTATTCATTATCTGAATACTCAGACGCTGAGTAATTTAAGTCTGAATCTAAATATGATATTCTCAGTACCTGGGTAAACTTTATTCTGAGACTCAAATTTGGTAAAATTACTTCATTTCTACCAATTATATGATAAATTAGTCCAATATCTTAGGAGAAAGGATCTGAAATTACTATAGAAATACTAAGTATACCGAGTATCTTAAATCAAGGTTATGAAAATAGCGTAAGTTTAAAGTATCTAAAAACATGAATTCTGACAAGATAATTTAACCTTTATAAAATCTGATTTTACCATGAATCTTAATGTTTACATATGAGCTTACATTTTACAACTTAAACATTAAGATAGGAATTTTATAAAATCTTATCTTGAAACCTAATTATAACTCAATGCAATTCATATTATCACCATAACTCAAATTGGCAATACATTCATATCCCAAAAGTACATTTATCTTGAAAATTGGACCTTGTCTTAATATTTTCAAACTCATATTCTTACATTATACTTGATTTTTAGATATTATTCATTCGAAGGTATCTATTTCTTAGATCTCTATATATGTATGAAATCTTAATGGCATGTTTCTAATTGAAATCTTAATAGAGTGTTATATCTACAAATATGAGAAATTCTACTAGCCTAATTATACTTTAAAGCTCAATAAAAGTATCCCAAATCATCAGCTAAGTATGGCTATCTCATCTTGAAGCTTTATTCATCAATTTAAATCATCTCTAAGAAATCTTATAGAAACATGACTCTTCAACTCTCTCATGGACCTGGTACATGAGTCACAACCATTTTGAGCAACATATCTCTATTTGAGATTTTTTAGCACATGAACTTATGTAATCATAGAAGTATGAGGAAGATCTTACTTGTATACCTTTACATTAAAAATCTTAGAACATTGAACCACATAAACCAGGAAATTCTAATGTAAATATACTGAGCTTAAAATACGAATACTCATGGGCATGAACCACTTACCTCTTGTACTGAGGGTATCTATACGGAAGTCCCGATTCCAAGTTCCATAACTTTGATAACATGGATATCATTGTAGTTCTATTAGTCCAAGTATATTATCCCTCTTTCTATTTCTAAATCTCAAAGCCCCATTCTCCTAACTTGATATGCCAACTTAGGGTTCTTATAGACTAAACATAACCTTAATCTAAAATCACCATAAAATCTTGGTGTTGAAATTTAAATAAAAACTCTTATTGTATAATTACTATAATATTCAGACTCAAATAAGACATAAATCGTCTTATGCACTGATATATAAGTATATACCTCATATACCAAGAGTAAACTCTAAACATACTCTCATATACTACTCTTACTGACTTATTTATAAAATCAGATGAAAATATAATTATGATAATTTTCCCTACTAAATAGACACATAATTTACATGTTGTCTCACAAATAATCATGAATCGACTTACATAATGGCCACTTAGGCCCAAAATCATATATTGATGTAAATATACATGAAAGTCTAGAAAAACATCACAAATAGTAAGAATAGTCTATATTAAAGTTTAGGTAGAAATATCTGATCGGTTCATTATGAAACATTTGGTGAAATACCCATAATGCCCTTATTACGGTTTACAACAAAAATCTTAGTAAAACTCAAAGTCAAAATGACCAGGCTTCATAATAGTGTTAGCATATGAAAATACACATTATGTAAAAGTTCCATGAATTTCTAAATTCATTTTCTATTTTTAATTGACAAAACATCAAAATCATATAGTTTTGAGTACACTACATATAAAAAATAACAAATATCAAAATCATAATCTGGAAGTATTTTTAGATGATAGTACTCATCGTGAGCTTTCTTTAGGTATCTTGGTTGATAAAATCTAAGCTCTAGATCATATGAATTTTAAAAGAACTACTTTATCAAAACGATGCTAACCATTCAAGATTGATCAGACGGCTGAGAGGAATAAGCACCCAGCTTCCAGATCTGGGTGGAGTCTTCTTCACCCAATGAAAAAGGGGTTTTCTCCCATGTTTCTTTCATAAGAATAGGGCACCATGTTCGGTGATTCTGATGGTGAAGAAGCTCGTGTCTCTGATTAGCGATGAACCCGACAGAGGCTGACGTAGCCATCGATCCTCCTCCCCTTAATCTTCATCGATCCTATGTTACCTTGATGGCCGCCAAACAAAGCCTCATCTGAACCTTAGAACTGCCACCACTGAACTCCTCTTCCACGTCTCCTCTCTCTCGCTCCCTCTCAATTTGTGTCAAAGCCCTAGTATAGGATGCAGCTGACCCTTGTTTGCAAGGATAGAAGGTCTTTATATCACCAAAACCTAGAACTAGGCGAGGAAGAACCTGTCTTCTCAGACCCATGTTCAAGCTCTGTTCTGCCCGAGCGCCGACTCTCAGTCTGCGTTGGGCTAGAGTCCTGTTCCTTTTTTTTTTCTCTTTTGCAAAAAAGTCCAGTTTCTAGAAATATTCCTATAGCCCATCCCATGACTCTGTTTGATCTTATATTTTAACATTATCTACATATTATCAATATCCTATCTTGGGAAAAATATTACATTAAAATCAATCTCTTAACCACAACATACTTGTCTTTTTAGTAAATAATACATAATTACTATTTTGATTCCTTTAGCCACTAGATATATGACTATTATATGAAATTTCTTCAATAACCTCATATTTCAATTATACATCCACTTAAAATGTTGTGAGTACTTATTATGATTTGTGTGTATTAGATTTCCAATTTTATACCCCAAGGACCTATGTGTAAACTCTAATTGATCTGATTGGACTTCAATTGGGTACTAGGGCCAATGGCCCATTCCTTAGTCTTTAAAGAGGTTCATAAGTTTAGTCATAGTCCCAAATATGGAATTAGAACTTGGACTAACATAATTACTCAATTGAATTTTCCTCATGACACATTTAATCATGTTACATTTCCTTTCTTAATATGAAGACCTAGACTAGCTCTAGGTTTAAAACCATTTAATAAGAGTCATCATAATTTCTTCATTATTCTTCTTTGGTTCTCATATTGTCAAATTTAATTATCTGAGCCTCTAGGTAAATCTAAATTTTCTGATGATATATTAGGTCAACATTACTTTACTTCCTTAATAATGAGGCTGAAGTTGGTCTAGATCTCAAACTAGTAACTCAAGTCATCATATTATATATATTCGTCACATTATTGATTACATGGATAGTTCATTTATATTTATCTACACCAGACTAGAATGATACACATTTAAACCATTATGTGTGTATTGGTTGATCAAATGACTTGTGTTAAAAATTTTGTGAACTTAATTACATACCTAGCCATGTTAGGTTCATTAGGTCCCTTGGAATACACTTACCAGAAAACCCCACCTTAAAGGCTTGCATTAGCTATGAAATTGAGGATGTTACAACATTGCTACCCGAGTAATTGGAAAGTTAGAGAACAACTTCAACTTATAATTTATGATCAGTGTTGCCATGATCGTATAGTTCCTTTGTCTCTGATATCCAGATTGAATGTGAGGCATGGAATCGTCATCCTCTTAATACTCAATCTAAGTTCTTGAACTAAAGCAAATTGTAGAGATGCATGTGAGCTCACATATCATATATTGACTCACATGAGTATGGACATACATTTCTCAGTCTCTCTTATCAAGGTCACAAGATATTAAACTCTCAATAGGAGGAACAAATCCCATCTACATCACTCACAGTCAATTCCCATGTGTCACAACGTACCCAAGCACCATCCTTTCGGCAGCCCTTATTCAAGGTTGCATTGTATGGTGTCAAAGTTTACGGAACAATATGTGATGAGTGTAGTGATTTCAGGTCTAAGAACCAAAATCACCACTATCACTTTGAGAAATGATTTTGACTACCATTAGATGGTTTCCATGTATCACTCTCAAGGTGGGTCTATATGATCCATTGTTCTCTAACACGTACCTATGCATTTGAATTGATATCTAATATCATGACTAATGAGACTCTGTCATTAGTCAAAACACATTCTATTATTATGTATTATTGTCGTCTATTTTGCTTATACAATAATATTTGACTGGGGACATAACAAGAATGTATGTACTCTTATCTTACATATGATTTCATTGTTTAGGTCCTTAACCTAAAGAAATATGTCATTAAATAACATCATCCTTTAGACGTCTATTATGATGTGTTATCATCTCAAAATTAAAACAAACATAAATAGATGGAATTGTATTTATTAATATTATCAAATCAAGTACATAATGTAACATTACTATCATCATATGACTGGCTCTATGGGCATACATACCAATAGATTCCCACTTGCACTTTGAGCCAGTCACCCACAAATCTAATTCTATGTGATCTAACATGACCATCATACTTCCAATGTAAAAGTTCTTTTGCTAGTGGGTCAGCAATGTTGTTTTGAGTTGGTACTCTACAAATATTCATATCTCCTTGTTGTATGATCTCATGTATGAGATGGAAGTGTTGAAGTATATGCTTGGATTACGGATGCGATCTAGTTTCCTTATCTTGTGCAATAGCTCCATTGTTGTTGCAATATGATTCTATTACATCGCTAATGCTCGATACCACTCCAAGTTCACCTTTGAGCTTCTTGATCCAAACAACTTCCTTTGTTGGGCTTGAGGCATAAATATATTCATCTTCTTTTGTAGAATAAGCAACTATCTCTTGCTTGGAACATTTCCAACTTACAACTCCATTGTTGAGGCAAAACACATACCGGATTGTGACTCGGTTTTGGAATCTTGAATTGGTGTAATCCTTTACATACAACTCTTCCTTACCTCCATAAACAAGGAACTAATCCTTAGTCCTTCTCAAGTACTTAAGTATTTTTTTTACAGTAGTACAATGACCTTTGTCAGGATCTGACTAATATCTTCTCGTCATGCTCAAAACATATGATACATCAGGACGAGTACATAGATAGCATACATGATAGATCCAATTGTAGATGCATATGGCATCTTACTCATGTGTTCTAGTTCTTCAAAATAAGTAGGACACTATGCTCTAGAGAGACTAATTCCATGTGACATGGACAAATTTCCTCTCCTTGAGTCTTGCATGTTGAACCTCTTCATCACCTTATCAATATAGGTACTCTGGCTTAGTCTGAGAAGCTTTTTAGATCTATAATTATAGATCTTAATCCCTAAGATATTGGATTCTTTTCTTGAATCCTTCATAGAAAAAGTGCTTCCCAACCAGTTCTTTAGCATTTGTAGGGTAGGGATTCCATTGCCCATTAATAGCATGTCATCTGCATATAATGTGATGAATAAAACTATGCTCCCACTAACCTTTATGTAAACACAAGGTTAATCCTCATTCTGACTAAAGACAAACTCTTTGACTAGCTCATCAAACCAAAGAGTCTAGGTGTGAGATGCTTGCTTCAATCCATGGATTGACCTTCACAACTTACAAACTTTATTTGAATAATTTGGATTTATAAAATCTTTGGGTTGTGTCATGTATACATCCTCAAGAAGATTCTCATTAAGGAAGTGGTTTTACTATCCAGTTGCCAAATCTCAAAGTCATAATAAGTTGTAATGGCAAGCATAGTCCTAATGGCTTTAACCATAAAAAAATTTCATCATAGTCAACACCTTGAACTTGTTTGAAACCCTTTGAAACCAATCTACCCTTATAGGTTTGTGCATTACCATCCATGTCAGTCTTCTTCTTGAAGACCCATTTTTACCCTATGTGTTTGACCCCTTCGGGTGGATCTACCAAGTTTCATACCTTGTTGGTGTACATGGAGTCCATCTTCAATCTCATGGCCTCAACCATTTCTCAGACTTTGGTCCCTCAATATCTTATAAGTAGATTGTTGCCTCATCGTCTATGATCAACTAGTCGCCTTCTTGAGTCACAAGATATCAAATCTTTCAGGCTCAAGGTATGTCCTGCTGGATTTATGACATTCTTGTGTTACATGAAGAACTTGAGATTACACAAAAGTTTGTGATTCTCCTTGTTCCTTTATATATCTATAGGTTTAATGTTTTCTTGTTGGTCTCAAACTTCTTTGAGTTCTACTTTTCTCCCATTATTTCCATTGGACTTAAATTCCTTTTCAAGGAATACACCGGTCCTAAAAACAAACACTCTGTTGTCTGATGGAGTGTATAAGTAGTATCTCTTGGTTTCTTTAGGATATCCAACAAAATAACATTTCTCTTATTTGGGTCCAAGCTTTTTGGAAAACTATTTTCTCACATAAGCTTCACATTTTCAAATATTCATAAAGGACATATCGGGATGTTTCCCATGCCATGTCGCATATGGTGTCTTTTGAACCAATTCAAATGGTACACAGTTTAGTATAAACATGATGGTTTGCATAGCATGCCCCAAAAGGGAGTCGAAAGATCAGAAAAGCTTGTCATTGATCGCACCATGTCCAATATGGTATGATTCCTTCTTTCTGATTCTCATTATGTTGTGGTGTGCCAGGTGGAGTCTGTTGTGGTACAATACCATGATTTCATAGAAGGTCCTCAAACTCTTGGCTTTAACACTTTTACCAAGTTGGTTATGTACTTCATTCATGAAACCCTTAAACCTTTCAAGGGCTTCTAACTTGTGTTTCATCAAGTAAACATAGAGAAACATATTGAGGTCATCAGTAAAGGTAATGAGGTACCAGTAGCTGCCTCTGGAATTCATTCTAATAGGTCCACATATGTCAGTATGTACAAGTCCTAATAGATCGCTCGCTCTCTGACTATTACCAATGAAAGGTTTTTTTTCATCTTTCCCAACAAACAAGATTTGCATGCCCCTATTGGTTCAAAACCAAAGAAGTCCATATAACCATCTTTATGGAGTCTGGAAATGTGCTTCTCATTTATGTGTTGTAGATGACAATGTGAAAGGTATGTCTTGTTTGAGTTATCAAGTTTTCATCTTTTTGTATTTACATTATATGCACATGTTTCTATATCTAACAAGTTTAGACCATAGGACATTGGGGCACTACCATAAAATATCTCATCTCTACTAATAGATTATCGACCATTCTTTAAAAGAAATTCAAATCCATTCTTGTCCAAACAAGATGCATATATTATGTTTCTATTAATGGTAGGTACATAATAGTATCTCTCTAACTCTATTACAAGCCCACTGGGCAGAGATAACTCATAGGTTCCAACTACACTCAACTACACTGGCAACAGATCTTGCTCCTTTAGAGACGTGCAATTCAACCTCACCAATCTGTAAAGGTCTTCTCTTCAAATCATGCACATTTTAGCAGTTGTGAGATCTACATCTGGTATCTAATACCCAAGATGAAGAAGTGGCAAAGTTAATCTCAATAACGTATATACCTAAAGTAGAAATATCTATCCCTCGCTTCATGTATCTTAATTCTTTTAAGTGAAAAGGGCATATTCCTTTTGCATTTACCCTTCTCATTATCTTGAGTGTAGAAGACTTGGAGTTCAGCGTAGCCCTAGAACTTTTTTTTGTCCTTGCCTTTACCCTTAGACTCCCCTACACTGATCACCATCATGAGTTTGTCCTTCATTCATGCTTCGGCACATATCAACATGTCAAGCAATTCAGATAGTGGTTTAGTCAAGTTACTCAAGTAATAGCACTCTATAAAGTGGCTATTCGATTCATGAAATGATTGTAGAATCATATCTGTAGCCAACTCTTGGCTCAAAGAAATTCCCAGTCTCTATAGACGTTACACATTCCCAATCATATTGAGCACATGGGGCTCTACTGGATCCCTTTCTGTCACCTTACACTCAAAGAGTGCCTTGGATACATTATACATTTCTTACATTGCATGACTTCGGTACATGGTCTTAAGATGTTCTACCATCTCGAGAATGTCTATGTTTTCATGTTGCCTATGAAACTCATACTTCATAATGCATAGCATAAGGTGTTTAATGTCAGAGGAATCATTGGTATGCTTCCAATAAGCACCCACCTTATCCTTAAGCGCATTAGGAGCGGGTTCCTCCAGCGCTAGTGTGTCCAGGGCATAGAGCTCATGCTCATGACTGAGAACCATTCTCAAAGTCCTGAACTAGTTATGGAAGTTGGTCGTGTTTAGTTTGTCCTTCATAAGGGCCAATAGGAATGTGTTGTTGTTTGCCATTCAATTCTATAAAACAAAATTTGCATTTGTCAAAAGACTTTTGATTTGATTAGAAAATATCAATGATATTATTTAAGCCTTAAATTAAATATCACTCCCACTATTTCTTTCATTTTAATAACCCTCTATATTGTTTTTCAAACATTGTAGTGTACACTTTTTGTAGTAGGAAAAGATCCAAAGTTTGTTGGGTTATTACCCAACCAATGTCGGCCTCCATAACCAAAATATTAAGCTAGGATATTTCCAATTGAATCCAACGCAATCCTTGGATACATGGTATGCACAACAACTTGTCATAATCCATATGTATGCTTCTAGGCACTTAATCCTATTAAGGTCACCTAGTTAAGCTTTACCTGAAAGCTGTCACGATAGAAATGAACCCTTCTATGACAGACCCACATAACTATTGTCACACTTCCATGAGATAGACGGTGTGTCACACTAGGGCATGCCCACGCTTGGTCAGTCAATATTTTCATGTGTGCTTCTTATGGAAAGCATCTCATACTTAATATTAATTGAGGGATTTATATATATATATATATATACATATATACATATATATATATATATAGAGAGAGAGAGAGAGTCAGGCTAGCATACACTCGAGTGTATAGATCGCACGAATACACTCAAGTGTGTTTGCATATCAAGACTATTTTTTGCAAGATATAAACCATTAATCTTCATTGTCATGCTATAATTAGGATACATACAAATTTTGAGCCCATTTGGATGGGTGTAAGTCACTCATCTGAGGACAACAAAATCAACACACGAAACTAACTTGAAATGTATAATTTTTGCGGTCTTTATAGCATGACCTATAAATGTCCAAATGTGCTCAAAATTTTTATATGAGTTATTCAGAAGATGATTAAAAAGATCAATGGATTATATTTTTGAAAAAAAATATTGCATCATGAAAAACTACTTGAGTGTATTCTGTTATGAATACACTCGAGTGTATTCTAGCATGACTATATATATATATGACTCAGGCTAGAATACACTCAAGTGTGTTTGCATATCAAGACTATTTTTTACAAAATGTAAACCATTGACCTTCATTGTTACACTATAACTAGGCTACATACAAATTTTGAGCCAATTTGGATGAGTGTAAGTCACTCATACAAGGGCAACAAAATTGATGTGCGAAACTAATTTGAAATGCATAATTTTTGTAGTCTTTATAGCATGGCCTATAAATGTCCAAATGTGCTCAAATTTTGCTTATGAGTTATTCACAACATGTTTAAGAAGATCAACATATTAGATTTTTGAAAAAAATATTGCATCATGAAAAACTACTTGAGTGTATTCTGCTCCGAATACACTCGAGTGTATTCTAGCCTGACTTTATATATATATATATATATATATATATATATATATATATATCCAATAACCACATATTTATAATATGTATCACATACATACTATATCCACAAACAAAACATGCAATCACAAACATATGAACGATAGTTATGGCCACATAAATGTAATTTTGGAGCCATAAAGAATTGTTGTCCACCTAAGGTCATACATCATATGTATCCACCTATATTGGAACTTCTTATGCAGAGAACATGCCAGTCGATCGATTGGACCATCCAGACGATCGGTTCATCCTCATATTATTCGGATAGTATCTATTTATCAGTTGACTGGTTCTTGGCTCAAGCAGTTGGATGGACTCCTCTAGTCAGTCTGTTGGACCTCTACTCGATTGGGTGGCTCCTATTGTCCTCCGATTGATCAACTCAACTTCCAATCGGTCGACTCCTCTGGTCAAAATTCCTACTTCTTGCCAAAATTAAACTAATGCTAATCATATCTATATATTACATTGTGTGAGGAGAATAACTTGAGTTACATTCTAGGGGAGCATAGGGGGTTAAGCATTAATTACATTTGGAGAAGAAAGAGGAAGGCCCGTTGGGAAAACTGAACTATAAGATAGGAAATAAACCATCCAACCACATAAGAATCCAAAGGATATTGGCCATAACCACACATACATCCACCATCAAACCATTTTAGGGTGACACATATGGATTGCATAGATATCATATCACGTATATATATTTTATCTAAGAGACATTCCCAAGTGTATGTGGTATTTTAATCGGATATGGACATTAACCATTTAAATGTTCACATCTTATGAAACAAAATAAATGATAAAACTAAATATTGTCACATCAATTTAAATCTCAAGACATCATAAGTTGATGTGGCTCTATACCATTATAGGGAAATATGGAAGCAGAGTAGGTAGTGGAAACAAAAAATTCAAGATGTATCTAGGAAATAGGGTGTAAGATGTACCTGGTCCTAGAGCAAGTCCAGTGACAATATTGCATAGAGATGTTCTCTCTTCACAATTAGCACATGGGTGGCAGTTGATGTCATTCTCCTAGTGTGGCATCAACAAATTCCACACCTCTACATAGCCCACGCGTACCATTAGGAACTCCATGTCACACTTCTGGAGCCAACGTGAAGGAGTAGTACCTCCACTTGTCAACGTGCTAGCGTCAACTTCCTTTCCCCTTGTTGTTTTTCCCTTTCTTGGGAATACTACTCAGGCTTTCTCACATGTTACCACAACTGTGAGAAGAGAAGTGTCTTAAGAATCTTGTCCAACACCCTCTTTGTATAGGAGTGGATGGGCTACGTTTTCAAAACACAGGGGATACTAAAGGACAAATCTCAGGGTTTGACAACTGTTGCACGTTACCAGTTAGTCAACTGCACACCAGTTGATCGACTGGACTATCCAATCGGTCAATTAGCTTGTGATCAGCAGCACAATAATATTGTCTTTTAATGTGATGATTAATGCATGTAATTACACATATCATTAATAATTTGACCCAATCAAACTGGTCGTTTCGCATCTTTATTTGACCAAGTCAAACTAATTGGTTTCAAAAGTGATCCAGTAAATGTACTTGCACCAATCAGTCGACCAATTTACCAATAGATCGATTGGACACTCCAGTCAGCCAGTGTTGTTTAATTTGATTACCTTAAGGCTTTTAGTAACTAAGTTAAATCTTACTCATGAGTAGATTCATATTCCAAGTACATCCTATGTGTGTGACCCTACAGGTCCCATATTATGTTTTTTGAATAGTTCATAACTATTATGACTACACAAGCAATAGGTGGTATCTAGAAACACATCATTGATACGTAAGTAACTGGAAAGTTGGATAACAATGTCAACCTATGATTTGTGATTAGTGTTAGCATGATCGTAGAGTTCCTTTCTCTCTGATATCTAGATTAAATGTGAAGCATGGAATCGTCTTCGCCTTAATACTCAGTTTATGTTCTTAAACTAGATGAGACTGTAGAGATGCATGTGAGCTCACATATCACATATTGACTCATGTGAGTATGGCCATACATTTCTTAGTCTCTCTTATCAAGGGCCCATGATAATAAACTCTAAATAGTAGGGACAAATCCCATCTATATCACTCAGAGTCAATCCTCATGTGTCACAAGATACCCAAGCACCATCTTTATGTCAACCCTTATTCTAGGTCATGTTAGATGGTGTCAAACTTCATTGAAGGACATGTGGTGAGTGTAGTGACTTCATGTCTAAGAGCCGCAATCACCACTTTCACTTTGAGAGTTGATTCTAACTACTATTCGATGGTTTCGATGTATCGCTCTCGAGGTGGGTATGTGTTGGGTTTTGGAGGAGGCAGAGAAGCAGCGGAAACAAAAATTTTCTCCCCAAACCCGGAACAAAAGGAATCGCGTCAACATCTATATAATAGGAAAGATGGTTTGTGAATCATACCTTGTCCCGAGGCTTGCTCGGCGACAATACCACGCGCCTTGCGCGGTCTTCACCTCCAGTCTTGGACGGTGTCTGTGCAGCTCCTGGTCCCACCGGGACTGAAGACTCCTCCTCCTACCGGACTGTCGGATCACAGTTGTCCTCCTGAGCGGCAGTGACCTCCCGCCTCTGAAGTAGTCCACACGGACCACCCGGAACTCCACTCTCCTTGTCCCACAAGGAAGTGGAAGGAGTCGCACCCTCCTGTTGACGTACTAGTCACCAAGACACTCTCATGCTGTCAATTGAAACTGCAGTTGTCCTTCCCTTGCTGCACCTCCCTTTGCGGGAAGCACTTGCTCGGGCTCTCTCTCGGTTACCAAAACCAGAGAGAACGAAAACTTTGCAGAGCAATCAACTTGCACTAAGTTGTACTCTGAGAAGCCCCCAATACCCCTATATATATAGGCGGGTCATGGGACAGGGTTCTCTGTGCCCGTCAATACGGGACTAAAGCAGGAGTAGAAGGGTTCGGGATTTTCCACAAAAAGCAACCATCTCGCAACCTGAATTGATCGGTTCACAACTGAACCGATCGGTTCGGCCATTGAGCCGATCGGTTGGACCTGAGCCGATCGTTTGGGGAACTCCAACCGATCGGTTGGTGCCCTGAACCGATCGGTTCATAGTCCTAATCCGGCTCAAAAAGACTTTCCTTGTTTCGTTCCCAATTGGTATCGAATACCAATGTTGTTCCCAATCGAATTGGGAAATTTGAAACCAAAGGAAAATTCTTGCCGACATGACTTTTCCCAACTGGTCGGTTGCACCAGTTGAGCCGATCGGTTCAACCCTTGAACCGGTCATTTCAACCTGGGCATGAGCCGATCGGCCTGGACACTCCAGCCGACCGGTTCAACAACCTCAGCCGACCGGTTCATCACATGAACCGATCGGTTGGGAGCACGGGTTGGGCAAAAATCAGTCAATTGCGATTTCAATCAATCCGATACTCCAATCAATGCGTCCAACACCTTGAACCATACGATATTGAGCCATCGACTGATTGAGTGTTTAATTGAACTACTAAACTCCTTTAGTAATCAATCTAGACATTGCTTTGTGGACAAAACTCCTCTTCCAGGTTAAATTATATGTGTGTGACCCTGCAGGTCCATTTCACATTGGCAGTGAAAGTCCATAACACTTATGACTTCACAAGCAAAGAGCGGTGCCTAGTCACACATCATTGCTACCCAAGTGAAAGTAGAAAGTTGGAGAACAACTTTCATCCTACAATCCGTGAATGGTGTTACAGTGAATGTATAATTCCTTTGTCACTGATATCCAGAATGAACTCGAGGCATGGAACAGTCATCCTGTCAATGTTCATTCATTTCCTTGATCTCAGAGTAGACCGAGTGAGATGTGTATGACATCAATATCACATATTGATTCACACGTGCATGCGCATGCCTTTCTCAATCCTACTCATCAAGTGGCCAAGGATATCAAACTCCCTCAGGAGGGACAAATCCCATATCTATCACTCACCCCTCAAAAGCCCCATGTGTCAAAGCCACCCAATCATCACCTTTATAACAACCCATGTTTCAGGACTGCGTTTGATGATGTCAAAGTGTACCCAACGACATGTGTTGAGTGTAGTGATTTCAGGTCTAAGAATCACACTCACCACCATCACTGTGAGAGCTGACTGTGACTACCATGTCATGGTTCCATGTGTCACGCTCACAGTGGGTCTGTCCGGTACCTTGTTCTCTAACAAGTACCTATGTGCTTGGTTTGATATCACCATATCATGACTAATGAGATTCTGTCATCAACCAACACACAATCTAGTCTTTAGTGTTATTGATGTCTATGGTTATTTCCACAATAACAACCGACTAGGGACCAAACAAGAAAGAATACTCTTAGCATTCGTATGATCTTATCGTTTAGGTCCTCAACCCAAAAGCATACGTCATTGAGTAAAACAATCTTTAGACATCTATCATGTTACACCATCATCTCAGAAACAGTTTAAACATATAGATTGGAAATTTCCTTTATTATTATTCAAATCAATTACAAAGTATCCCATTACAATCATCATATGACTTGCTCTATGGGCATACATACCAACAGACTCCCACTTGCACTTAGAGCCAGTCACCAAGGAAACGCAGTCTTTGTGACCTAGCATGACCATCATGCTTCTACTGAGAAAGGGCCTTAGTCAGTGGATCAGCTATGTTGTCTTCAGTTGGTACTTTGCAAATCTTCACATCTCCTCGTTGTACGATCTCTCGTATGAGATGGAAGCGCCGCAGTATGTGCTTGGACCGCTGATGTGATATGGGCTCCTTAGCTTGTGCAATAGCTCCGTTATTGTCACAATAAAGCTCAATTGCATCACAGCTACTGGGAACTACACCAAGTTCAGAAATGAACTTCCTAATCCACACAGCCTCCTTTGTTGCATGCGAAGCAGCAATATACTCGGCCTCTGTAGTAGAATCGTTAACTGTTTCTTGCTTGGAACTCTTCCAGCTCACAGCTCCATTATTAAGGCAAAACACAAATCCTGACTGCGATCTGTAATCATCTTTATCGGTTTGGAAGCTTGCATCGGTGTAACCCTTTACAACCAGCTCTTCCTCGCCGCCGTACACAAGAAAATGATCCTTAGTCCTTCGCAAGTTCTTGAGGATGTTCTTCACGGCTGTCCAGTGAGCATCCCCGGGATCTGACTGGTACCTGCTCATCATGCTGAGAGCATACGAGACATCTGGGCGTGTGCACAACATAGCGTACATGATGGATCCGATGGCTGATGCATATGGGATCCCATTCATACGCTCCCTCTCTTCACAAGATTGGGGACATTGAGCTCTAGAGACGGTAACTCCATGTAGCATAGGGACGTTGCCTCTCTTTGAGTTCTCCATGATGAACCGCTTCAGCACCTTGTCAATGTACGTGCTCTGACTTAGTCCGAGAAGCCTTCTAGATCTATCTCTATAGATCTTAATTCCTAGAATATAGGATGCTTCTCCTAAGTCCTTCATTGAGAAAGTTTTCCCAAGCCATGTCTTTACCTTCTCTAAGGCTAAGACATCATTCCCCATCAAAAGTATGTCATCCACATACAATATGAGGAATGTGGTCGAGCTCCCACTAACCTTCTTATACACACAAGGTTCATCTTCATTTTGAATAAAGCCAAACACTTTGACTTCTTCATCAAATCGAAGATTCCAACTCCGAGATGCTTGCTTCAATCCATAGATTGACCTTTGCAGTTTACAGACTTTATTGGCATTCTTTGGATCTACAAAACCTTCAGGCTGTGTCATGTACACATCCTCATGTATATTCCCGTTAAGGAATGCGGTTTTAACATCCATATGCCAAATCTCATAGTCATAATAAGCTGCAATAGCAAGCATGATCCTGATGGACTTAATCATGGCAACTGGAGAAAAGGTTTCGTCATAGTCAACACCTTGAATTTGTCGAAAACCCTTCGCAACCAATCTGCCTTTATAAGTTTGCACATTGCCATCCATGTCGGTCTTTTTCTTGAAGACCCACTTGCACCCTATGGGTTTTACCCCTTCGGGTGGTTCCACCAAAGTCCATACTTTGTTGGAGTACATGGATTCCATCTCGGATCTCATGGCTTCAAGCCATTTCTCACAATCTGGTCCCTCCATAGCCTCTACGTAGGTAGTTGGATCATCATCTATGATCAACTCTCCACCTTCCTGAGTTACAAGGTATCCAAACCTCTCAGGCTCAAGGTGGGTCCTACTAGATCTACGAGGTCCTTGTGTTACCTGAGGAGACTGAGATTCCACAACACCTTGTGAATCTCTATTTTCCTCTGGTACATCTACTGGTTCATTGTTTTCTTGTTGGGCTTGAACCTCTTCAAGCTCTATCTTCCTCCCACTGCTTCCTTTGGAAATAAATTCCTTCTCTAGGAACACAGCTGTCCTGGCAACAAACACTTTGTTGTCAGTAGGGTGGTACAAATAGTATCCCCTCATTTCCTTGGGGTATCCAACAAAATAACATTTATCGGATTTGGGTCCAAGCTTATCAGGAAACATTTTCCTAACGTAAGCCTCACAACCCCAAATCTTCAGAAAAGACAAATCGGGACGCTTCCCAGTCCATATCTCATATGGTGTCTTTTGAACCGATTTAGATGGCACACGGTTAAGTGTAAACGTGGCGGTTTCAAGAGCATAACCCCAGAAAGAAATTGGAAGATCATCAAAACTCATCATTGATCGCACCATATCTAAAAATGTGCGATTCCTTCTTTCAGACACACCATTATGCTGTGGTGTTCCAGGCGGAGTCCATTGTGATACAATACCACGAGCTCGCAGAAGGTCCTCAAACTCCTGGCTCAAGTATTCTCCACCTCGATCGGAACAAAGTGCCTTAATACTTTTACCAAGCTGGTTCTGTACTTCATTCATGAAATCCTTGAACCTTTCAAGGGTTTCTGACTTATGTTTCATCAGGTACACATAGCCATACCTACTGAAGTCATCAATAAAGGTAATGAAGTACTGATACCCACCTCTGGCATTAGTTCTAAAAGGCCCACATACATCAGTATGTATGAGTCCTAATAGATCACTAGCTCTCTCACCTTTACCTGAAAAGGGAGTCTTAGTCATCTTGCCCAACAAACAAGATTCACATGTCTCTATTGATTCATAATCAAAAGAGTCTAGATAACCATCTTTATGGAGTCTAGAAATGCGCTTCTCATTTATGTGCCCTAGACGACAATGCCAGAGATATGTTTCGTTTGAGTTGTTGAGTTTTTTCTTTTTGGTGTTTACGTTGTATACACTTGTCTCCAAGTCTATCAAGTATAGACCATAAGACATAGGGGCACTGCCATAAAAGATCCCATCTTTAGAAATGGAACACTTTCCATTCTTAATAAGAAATTCAAATCCATCTTTGTCCAAACAAGAAACGGAAATGATGTTCCTATTTATGGCAGGTACATAATAGCAGTTCTTCAACTCTATTATTAGCCCACTGGGTAGAGTTAACTCATAGGTTCCTACGGCACTGGCGGCAACTCTTGCCCCATTTGCAACACGTAGTTCAACCTCGCCTTTCCCCAAAGGCCTACTTCTCTTAAGATCCTTCACATTTGAACAAATGTGAGATCCGCATCCGGTATCAAGTACCCATGACGAAGAAGTAGTAAAGTTAATCTCTATTACGTATACACCAGAAGTAGAGATCTCTATCTCTGACTTCTTCTTCCATTGTTCCTTCCATCCTCTCCATGTAGAAGAAATTGGTTTGGCAAGAGAACACTTCTCTCCCTTACCTTCTTTCTTCTTCACCAACGCATTAAGCGTGCATAGAGTGGATTCTAAGGCTCCTGGTATATCTGGATTGTGCAGAACACTTCCCACAGTCCTCAACCAGTTATGGAATTTATTCTCAATTAATTTGCCCATTTTAAAAGATGATTCTTTTACCATTCTACAAGAGAAAATTTGCATTTGTCAAAACATTTTTGATTTGATTTGAATAAAATTTGACGATAGTTAATTAGGCCTTTAATTAATTACCGCTCCCACTATTTTGACTCAAATTGATAGCCCTCACCATCAATTCGGAAGATTGCAGCGTACAATCTTCTAGTGGGTCAAGATCCTAAAATCCTCTGAGCCATGGACCAGCTTGGGCTGTCACCCACAACTCAGATCTTCCAGGTAGACAACTCTTGCCAATTGCATCATATGCAACTCTTGAAAGATGTCATGTGCAACTCCTTGCAATGAACATCCCCATGCCTCAAGGCGCTAGATCCTATCTAGGTCACCTTGTTAAGTCCGACCCAAAGCCAACACGATGAACATGCACCCTGCTTGGGCAGACCCACACATTCATCCTTCACGCTTCCACGAGATAGACGGTGCACCACGCTTGGGCGTGCCCACACTTGGTCGATCAAGCTTTTCACGTGTGTCGCATTTGGAAGGCATCTAAAACTTAATATTTAATGAGGGATTTGGTTTTATATACATATACATATCCAATCACCACAATATATAGTACGTATCATATACATGCTATATCCCACAGAAAACATGCGTAAACGATAAAAAGCAATGATTATGGCCATCCTATTTGTGATTCCTCGAGCCAAGAGGAATCACGGTCATCTAGGTCTACATCACATGCAACCTGTACAAGATGAAATCTGTGCCTGACTTTTTGGGTTTGATCAGCTCATCTCCATGACTGATCGGCTCGCCATCAGGTAGGTTGTTTGGGTGCCACCAGCCGATCGACTGGCGCCTCCAGCCGATCGGTTCACCAGTCATCGTGCATCTCCTCAGGCCGCCACCCACTCATCTCGTTCCTCGAACTGGCTGTCTGGATCACCAACCGATCGGTTCACTCCTTGAACCGATCGTCTTCAAGTTGTCCGCCGTTCTTTGACATAACAAGAAATAAAATCTATCCTATTTTACAATTGAATTGTGAAACCCCGAGTTACATTCAGGGGGAGCAAAGGTAGGAAAAGAATTCTTGAATTATTTCGAGTTACATTAGGAATATGAGAAAGGGAATCGGTGCGCAGACCGAGATGCAAGCAACCACACAAACAACCATACACAGATATAGGGGTTTATAGGCCATAATCATGCTACACATCCACCACAAAACTCATTTAAGGGCGACGCGTATCGAGTGCATTACATATCATATATGTATATTAGGGATTTGTGGATTGGACATGTATAAAGCCGATATTATTCGCATCGCATGCAATAAATAAAGGCGACAAACCAAAATCGATCATATCGATAATCCTAAAATTAGAGAGGTTGACCTGGCTCTGATACCACTGTTGGGTTTTGGAGGAGGCAGAGAAGCAGCGGAAACAAAAATTTTCTCCCCAAACCCGGAACAAAAGGAATCGCGTCAACATCTATATAATAGGAAAGATGGTTTGTGAATCATACCTTGTCCCGAGGCTTGATCGGCGACAATACCACGCGCCTTGTGCGGTCTTCACCTTCGGTCTTGGACGGTGTCTGTGCAGCTCCTGGTCGCACTGGGACTGAAGACTCCTCCTCCTACCGGACTGTCGGATGACAGTTGTCCTCCTGAGCGGAAGTGACCTCCCGCCTCTGAAGTAGTCCACACGGACCACCCGGAACTCCACTCTCCTTGTCCCACAAGGAAATGGAAGGAGTCGCACCCTCTTGTTGACGTACTAGTCACCAACACACTCTCATGCTGTCAATTGCAACTGCAGTTGTCCTTCCCTTGCTGCACCTCCCTTTGCGGGAAGCACTTGCTCGGGCTCTCTCTCGGTTACCAAAACCAGAGAGAACGACAACTTTGCAGAGCAATCAACTTGCACTGAGTTGTACTCTGAGAAGCCCTCAATACCCCTATATATAGGCGGGTCATGGGATAGGGTTCTCTATGCCCGGCAATACGGGACTAAAGCAGGAGTAGAAGGGTTCGGGATTTTCCACAAAAAGCAACCATCTCACAACCTGAATTGATCAGTTCACAACTGAACCGATCGGTTCGGCCATTGAGCCGATCGGTTGGACCTGAGCCGATCATTTGGGGCACTCCAACCGATCGGTTGGTGCCCTGAACCGATCGGTTCATAGTCCTAATCCGGCTCAAAAAGACTTTCCTTGTTTCGTTCCCAATTGGTATCGAATACCAATGTTGTTCCCAATCGAATTGGGCAATTTGAAACCAAAGGAAAATTCTTGCCGACATGACTTTTCCCAACTGGTCGGTTGCACCAGTTGAGCCGATCGGTTCAACCCTTGAACCGGTCGTTTCAACCTGGGCATGAGCCGATCAGCCTGGACACTCCAGCTGACCGGTTCAGCAACCTCAGCCGACCGGTTCATCACATGAACCGATCGGTTGGGAGCACGGGTTGGGCAAAAATCAGTCAATTGCGATTTCAATCAATCCGATACTCCAATCAATGCGTCCAACACCTTGAACCATACGATATTGAGCCATCGACTGATTGAGTGTTTGATTGAACTACTAAACTCCTTTAGTAATCAATCTAAACATTGCTTTGTGGACAAAACTCCTCTTCCAGGTTAAATTCTATGTGTGTGACCCTGCAGGTCCATTTCACGTTGGCAGTGAAAGTCCATAACACTTATGACTTCACAAGCAAAGAGCGGTGCCTAGTCACACATCATTGCTACCCAAGTGAAAGTAGAAAGTTGGAGAACAACTTTCATCCTACAATCCGTGAATGGTGTTACAGTGAATGTATAATTCCTTTGTCACTGATATCCAGAATGAACTCGAGGCATGGAACAGTCATCCTGTCAATGTTCATTCATTTCCTTGATCTCAGAGTAGACCGAGTGAGATGTGTATGACATCAATATCACATATTGATTCACACGTGCATGCGCATGCCTTTCTCAATCCTACTCATCAAGTGGCCAAGGATATCAAACTCCCTCAGGAGGGACAAATCCCATATCTATCACTCACCCCTCAAAAGCCCCATGTGTCAAAGCCACCCAATCATCACCTTTATAACAACCCATGTTTCAGGACTGCGTTTGATGATGTCAAAGTGTACCCAACGACATGTGTTGAGTGTAGTGATTTCAGGTCTAAGAATCACACTCACCACCATCACTGTGAGAGCTGACTGTGACTACCATGTCATGGTTCCATGTGTCACGCTCACGGTGGGTCTGTCCGGTACCTTGTTCTCTAACAAGTACCTATGTGCTTGGTTTGATATCACCATATCATGACTAATGAGATTCTGTCATCAACCAACACACAATCTAGTCTTTAGTGTTATTGATGTCTATGGTTATTTCCACAATAACAACCGACTAGGGACCAAACAAGAAAGAATACTCTTAGCATCTGTATGATCTCATCGTTTAGGTCCTCAACCCAAAAGCATACGTCATTGAGTAAAACAATCTTTAGACATCTATCATGTTACACCATCATCTCAGAAACAGTTTAAACATATAGATTGGAAATTGCCTTTATTATTATTCAAATCAATTACAAAGTATCCCATTACAATCATCATATGACTTGCTCTATGGGCATACATACCAACAGTATGTCTAGTACATTGTTCCCTAACATGTATCTATGTGTTTGACTTGATATCCAATATCATGACTAATGAGACAATGTCATCAGTCAACACACATTCTAATCTTATGTATTATTGTAGTCTATTTTGCTTCCACAATAGTATCTGACTAGGAACATAGAAAGAATGTATGTACTCTTATCATACATATGATCTTATTGTCTAGGTCCTTAACCTGAGGACATATGTCATCGAGTAACATCATTTTTTAGACATTTATTATGGTGTCATCATCTCACAACTAAAACAAACATAAATGGAAGGAATTACCTTGATTAATATTATCAAATCAAGTAAATAATACCACATTAAAATCATCATATGACTGGCTCTCCGGGCATACATACCAACAAAAATATCTCTTAGTTGTTAGTGATTAACTAAGAATTCTATGGTCTTCTTACTCCTAAAGATGAACACTCCATGGGGATATATAGGCTGGATTATATAGGGTGTTGCCCAATTGTCCTCAATTTTCCCAAAAAGATCTGAGGCCAGGACTTGTGCACTAGAACATGATCTCCAACCTGCAAATATTTGCACCTCAAGTGGACTTCATGCCACACCTTTGTTCTCTCATACACAGTTAGTCAAAGATCCTTAAGTTCTTTGAACTGTAGATGACTTCTCTCCCCTATTGCTTGAATATTGCAATCTAGTTTCTTGATTGTCCACCACACTTTTGTTCAAGCTCCACAAAAAGATGGAAAGACTTCCCATAAATCAACCTAAAAGGAGTGGTGTCCAGGGGAGTCTTGAATGTAGCTTTATAGATCTAATGTATATCACCAAGCTTACTAGACTAGTTTTTCTATGTTTAGCTATTATCTCTAAGATAGCCTTGATTTGGCTATTTGCTCCACTTTCCCACTAATATATGGGTGATATGGAGTGGCAACGTAATGCAAGATACTTGTATCGTCCCAGGATTTGAGGCCTCAGATGAAATGATCTTAAAAGAATGATTGGACTACTCATATCACCCAGGTCCACCTCCTTTTCAAGGAGCCCATCACTAAAGAACTCCATAGTTAAGCATGCCTAGCTTGGAGTAGTACTAGGATGGGTGACCAGTCATGAAGTTTATCCCACCTTGCACATGAGTGAGGACAAAGCGTGCAGTTAAGGCTATTGGTGGTCTGTGGGGCTATTCGTCATTCTCGAAACTCTACTAGAGCCTTGGGCAGTGGGCTCGGGCTTTACAAATGGTATCATAGACAGTTCCGCTCCAGTAGGTGGGGCCCACATGGGCATGTGACATGCCAATCTTAAGCCATGTGGTCCAGGAGAGTTGGAAAGGGATATCCCTTGAGACAAGATGGAGCCTCCCATGTGTTGGTAGCCAAGGATAGGAGCTGGGTCAGGAAGTTTGTCCTGACTTGCACGTGAGTGAGGACAAAGTGTGCATTTAAGGCTAGTGGTGGTCTATGGGGCCAGTTGTCATTCCCAAAACTCTACTAGATCCTTGGGCAGTGGGCTCGGGTTTTACAATACTATACTTCTTGATGGGTGCCTCCAAGTTGTGCTTAAGAAAGTGTGAGGTGGCAACATAAATAATGGTACAGGGACACGAAAGCATGCGAAAATGATCTCCTTGAATAGCTTATAATCATCTTTGAATCACTAATTATACATCCTTAATAAGGAGGTTCTTCAATGGCTTTGCAATCTTGAAAAGTCACAAATGAATTATGTATTGAATGTTGTATGGCCTAGAAGTGCCTTGACTACCTTGACAATAGATAGAGGAACAAGCTTGTCAATCACATCAATCCTCATTGTGTCCACCTTAATCCCCGTGTTTCTTACCCTATGTTCTATTACAATGCCCTCTTTCACCATGAAGTGGCTTTTACCCAGTTGAATATCTGATGACCTTCGTTACATATCTTCAAGACCATGAGCAATAGTGGAAGACAAAAATCAAAAGGAATTTCCATACCACATAAGTAACCCATTAAGACCTTTCTGATGGTCTCAATCAATTAAGCAAAGATAGCATCCATACAAATCTAAAAAGTGTCAAGCACATCGCACAAGCGAAACAACATTCAAAGGAAGGCGTAGGTCCCAAATGGACAAAGCAAAGTGGTCTTCTCCTTATTTCTAGGGTAAATTTGTGCTTGTTAGAATCATGAATATCCATCTAGATAGAAGAAGATGTATGCTAATTCCAACCTCTCTAAGACTAGATCAAGGAGTGGTAGAGGGAAATGCCCTTCATTGTAGCCTTATTGAGTTTTCTTTGTAATCAATGTGCATACACCAACTAGTGATCGTGTGAGTGGGGCTCATCTCATTCTTTTCATTGATTACCACTATGGTGCCTCCTATCTTGGGGACAACCTGAACAAGACTTGCACAAGGGGAGTAGGAATTAGGATAGATGATCCTAAAAGGTAGAAGATTGATGACATCAATGTGAACCAATTCCTTCATGCTTGGGTTCAAGTGGCATTGAGGCTCATTAGAAGTATTGTAGTCATCTAATGTTTATGTGGTGCATATGTGGCGCCTGGCTCACCCATGTCAAATCAGTAATCTTGTATGCAAAGGCTTTTTGTGTTTTCCTCATCTTTGTAAAAAAAATATCCTCCTATTTTTCTATCAAGTATGCATTAATAACACCATGCATACTTTTTGCTCATCAAGAAATGCAAAGGTTCAGTGCCTCAGTTAGAGGAATCATCTCTAATGATTTGGGTGATTTGATTTCATTTTCAATAATAGATATCGCTTTTATCTCTTCAAACTCTGCCTCTTGGTAGATATTGACTTAGACATAAGTTTACCTAATTGTTATTAAATGAAGTTTTAGGTCCCTTGACTTCAATACAAAACATATGATAAGTAAAATGTGACCTTGAACATGAGATGGGTTTAGTTTGACATAATCATACTAGAAACTTAACTAGACCTTAATCATGTAAATGATGTAATGATATATGTTGTGGTTACATCACCTTTTCTAGGACTTGACATGAATTAGTTGACTCTATGAGGTTACGACAGGTCTCTGAATCAGGTATGTGGTTAAATATCCTCTTCATATGTGTGTAGTCTAGTTGGATTGTATTCATGATATTCCTCTTGATTGGATGAAATACATGATTATGCATAATAACTGATTGGTGTATATTTACTATTTTAATTGCATGAAAATGGGTTATGTGTGTGGATTTGCTTATTATAGTAAATTATAACATTGATGTTTTCAAATAAAGACATAATGATATAAGTTTATTGTATGTACTAGAGATGTAATTCCATGGGGATATAGAACTCATACCACCTTTAAGGATATATTTATTGAGGAATATATTGACTTTATAGATCCAAGCTAGCATGCTAATATATGATATGGTGTTGGGTACAAATCCACCCTTCTTGTATCATACTTGAATCTAGGTCATAGCATTGACCTACCTTGTTCTAGGCCCTTTTTGACGGTGTTAATATCTAGTACATTTTCCCCTAGATTAAAATGTATTAGGATGAAATAACAAAATAAATTCAATATTAGGGTTTAATGTGAAATTCACCAATCAATGAGTTTAAATCTTACATAGAAACTTTAAAATGATACTAAGTCTAATTGAGAAAACAAATAAAAAATAATGAAATAATGTATCAAATTGATTCACAAAGGCATTCAATGCATTAACTGAGTACTTAACTTGTAAGCAATAAATATAATGCAAAAAAAATAATGAGAATTTTAATGTAAAATTGTATTATTCACATCTTAACTAGTCTACTCATAATTCATTTTGTCAATCATGCTCCTACTACCATACATTTAATTGGTGGAAAAATTAATAATAAATGTATGTTATTTCACTCTAAAAGTAAAGTATCATGTCGTTGACCCTTTCTTCATGATGTCCACGTTACTTCTTATTCCCTAGTCAAGAGTATGGCATCGAGACATTGACCATAGAATATGGATCATTAATAACTGAAAATGACTCTCCTCTCCACTCCCTCTCCTACTTATTATACTCAAATCTCCTTCCGTCTATGATCAGTTACTAAATCCTAGCCACAATACACCTCTCCTCCATCAGTCCTGCAAAAGATAGAGAGAATGAGCCACTTATTGCCTCATAAGTTGACGCATGTTGTAAGTTCACAGAGCATGATCATAGGGCTAGAAGTGCACCGCCACAAATGTTCTTCCCTACAAAAATTTCCATCATGCCTCCCTCTCTCCCAATGGTCCACAACCATGATGGCAAGAATCAATTTACACCTACTTCAATGGTCGTCGGCCACCTTCAATGTCGTGCTGGAAACTTCAGTCCACATGGCACTGTAAGGAAGTGTATTGGTTGTCTTGTAGTCTCCCCTTCCTTCGTCTTCCTTCCCAAGTAGTTCCTCCTTCCTCTCTTGTAGACCAGCTACACCATGGTTGCCAACGACCACCCACAACTAGACGTAAGTCCTAGTAATTTCAACGGTGACCATTTTTAACTTGTTGGAGAACCCGACACCTCCTCTACGCCCAAATCTAGCCCAATAACATTCACCAAACTTGTGATTTTGTGCATAAACTCATACTTCTAAGATTGAATCAAGAAGAACCTCTCACCTTGTCCTTCCTTGACTCTTCTACAATATGGTGCCTTTGGCATGTTATGGTTACCAGTATTTCTATATGTTACTACATTAAAGAGAACCAAATGTGAAGTTTCAAATAGATCCTCCACCACTATTCAACATATGAATATCTAACCCATCAAATATTAACAGGAACCAAGTCAATCTGAATGTTAGTTCAAGTCTAAAATTCATGGCTTTGTTCCCTCTATATTCTTAATCTGGGAATTTTGATTATATGGTTACATATTAGATAATACATGAAACAATAAACTAAAGTGCTAGGGCATAGAATAAATGTGTACATCAAATCACTTAATACATTACAAATGACTTAATAAGTTCACATGCATATGCACATACATACTTAGTACATCACGGAAGGAAAAGTTTTGAGATTCAATAACAATAAGGTGATAACCATGATATATACATATCGATATGTTTAAAGTAGTCACTTAGTAAATTGTATAAGTCTACAATTTTTGTACAACTTATAAGCATATTAGTGTTTAGTTGAGTAAAAAAAGTTTTAAAAATATACAAATGGTCTTGAACATATCCTAGGAACCAATGTGTCATTCATGTTATGCATTAAAACCATATATGTATATACATGTGTTCTCTGGTAGTTAGAAACATAATAGGATCATAACAACACATCTACCTGTAAATGGCCTATTTTGAATAAAATATTGTATTTTGAATAAGTATGATTGGTTCTAGTACCAAGATGGATTAGGATGATGTATACATATTGGTTTACCCATAATAATAGGTACTCATGCATTTACATATAAGCATACGTGAGACTTAACCCTAAATTCTTGCAATAAGAGAACTTCTGGTAAATATACCTAATGTGGGGTATATAATTGACCCTAATTTACTATACTTGAGTTATATGACATAAAGCGGATGAATGACATAAGAAGACCTAAATTGAAAGAAGCCATATTATTACCCAGAGCCATATATATAACCTAGGCATACTTCGTCTTCTGTGGCTAGAAGTGGTATTAGAACTAGAAAATTTATCTAATCATGTAACCACTTAATAAAATTAACAACCCCAATATGTCATTTAGTGGTAGAGACTATGTTAAGAGCAATATAAAAATTTATCATAGGAATGTATACACATGTTCACTTTAATTTTTTTGACATGCCTAGTGTTTTCCTAGGAGGAATACCCAACTGTAGGGACCAAGTATATTTGTTGAGTTAATTGTTAGCTATGATCATCAAGTGTGTGAAATTCCCTATATAATTTGGGCATTATATTGATTCAAACATAATTTCCAAAAATTATCCTTGGGTGTACGTTTTTACCCTTACTTTGTAGGTCATGATCTATGATGTTATGGCTCTATTTTGGGTATATTTAGCCTGCATTTTTATTCATGTAAAATTTTTATTATTGTTTTATGGCAAGAATTTTGATCTCATATATCTTTTATAGTGCAATGCCTCATTTTTATATTATTGCTTTTGGAACTTAGATATATGTTTATAGCCCCTCTTTGTTTGAGAATACCTCTTTGTACTTTTAACCCATGATAATTCCCAAATAATTTTATATGCACATACTCAAAAAATTTGTAATGTATACATGTTTCACTTTCATGTGTGTTGTTCTGAAACCACCTAGGTATATATGCATTAGATGACAATGACTCAGGAAGAACACTCGCGAAAGATGGACTTAAGTACAACTTGGAATGACTGCGTTGCCATCTTCAATGGGTCTTGCATGTTATTAGATTTATGAGATGTATACCTTTTCACTTTTCTATACCCCCTTACATGAGGACCAAATGTAATGAAATATCATGTAGTATTGTAATAATTTTGTTTTTGGTGCATATAAACTTTTATGCCATGTGATATATATATTGTTTGGGGAAGAAACGAAATTCCTCCTCTCCTCTATTTAGAATAGGGTGGTTTTATTTCTCATTTTAGTGAGGATTCGGTCCTCTCTTGGGTCCTATATCAGATCCTAAGCATTCAATGACTTGACTATTTTAAGTCATCGAATTAAGTAGTTAAATAACTATATGTATATTGTTGATTTGTATATCCATGAGTCATGGAATATCAACTAGGGTTCAAATTCCTACATTATTAGTAAATATATGGTAGAGACTTAGTTCTTAGTAACCCTAATCACCCCTACCCTCTTCATGGAAGAGGAAATTTCAATTTGTAAAGTCAACTTATGTAGCATATAATTCATATCCCCTTCTGTAAGGCCCCTGAACTTGCTTAATGAGTTGAATAAGCTTAATTACCATAATTTAATGCTTAAAACCCTAATATAACCATGTGATATACTTTTAAATCATAATACAATCTTAAGTTTCAAGCTTGGTCCAATTTGAAAACTGTTTGAGCAAGTTATGCAATTTTATGAATATTTTGGACTTTTATGCAATTTACCCAATTGAGGGGTTTTCTTTGCAATTTTTCACATACATTATGTTCCTTAGATGTTATATTAACATTATTGAGTATTTTGATCCATGGGGCTCCTAGTTGAGCCATGGTTTGAAGGTGTTTTCCTCAAGGGTATTTTAGGGTTTACCCCTTCATGGATGAGCTACCTTTAGTAGCTGCCAACTAATGAATTATGTGATTGGCTGGGAAATTTAACAAAGGAAAGCTAAGAAGGTCTATATGGACGGTGGTGGAGCTTCTTGGGTGTGTTTGTATATTATTAATAGTTTAAGGCCATAGACACATGGGGAAGCTACTTTTACACCTCATGCTTGCTTCCATCCTTATCCATGGGCTATATTTACCTCTTCCTTGCCCAAGTACGAAACTATGCTTGATTTCTCTTTCATCTAACCTGGATCAACGACTACACTCTATTTTTCTATAGAACCAAGTGCTCTAAGGTAGAGGACAACCTCTTTTTTGAGAAGAAGGTCTCCTAGAGCTCCATCTAGCCCTACCTAGGGTTTCCAAGGTCATCTTCTAGTGATTTCAACCAAGGCAAGTTGTTTTATTCCTTCCTTCTCTGTTTATCTTGTTCTTCTCCTTCCTTAGACCTTCCTACAGGTTGGAACATTTCTGTTCCATGGTGAAAGTGGCTCTAGAACTCAAAAATTTATCCTTCTTGTTTCTTTTTCTAGGGTTTTGCTTCTTTGTGGAGAGAAGTGCCTATTTGGCCAAGTTCAGATCTGAATCCAAGGTTTTCTTGTCCTATTTTCTCGATATGCTTTCTGTTTGGGATATGATCTACTCTATAGAGGTGATTTATATAACATTCTTCACTTATATTTCTTACTAGAAGCTTGTTAGTTCATGTTTATGCTTTAATGTCATGATCTAAGCATACAGAAACCATGCTTGTTTAGAATTACGAATTTTTGTGGTGTTCCCTATTTTGTTCCAGTTCTATATGAACTTTTAAACATGTGTACAACCTTTCTAAGATGTAACATGATCTGGTACATGTTGATAGCATCAACCTATGGTGCTAAGCATAAAATAATTGATGGTTCAAATTAGGGTTTTCAAGCTATTTCATTCCCTATCACACAACTGATGGTCATACCATTCAATAACCAATGGTGTTGATATCTAGGCAACTGATGTTCGTGATCAAGGGTGTAAAATTTATGTTTACAACCTATGGTCACCCCCTTAGGTCAGGTTTTGGCTCAATTAGACGTTTAATTATCATCTACTAAGTATTCTAATAATGTTATCAATCGATGATGACATTAGCTTAATATTTGATGGTGTTAACTGAATGTGTTACTGATCTAACAACCAATGGTGACCTAATGATCACAATTAATGGTGGATTAGGTCATCATTATATATGATGAGTTAAGAATCTAATTGTAGATTTGACTAAACCTTAAACTAAAGGTTCCTTGGTTCAATTGACCTAATGGTTAGACCTATACTTCAATTGATAACCTTGAACAATGAACCTGATCCAATGAATAATATTGGATGCTTCGACATCCAATGGATTAGAATAAATCACATGGTATTATATGTGGGTCCTAGTGATGATAATTTGATGGTTCAATACCATTAATTTTTTGTCTTACCTTTGCCATCATATAGTTATATTTGATAAATCACTATAATAAGTGGATGTGCAACTCCCATGTGATCTAGCTTGTTATACCTAACCTTAATGTAATTATATGATGTTGATTGGTGATAATAAGACCTCTTGAATGATTAATGTGATAATGAATTACACTCTTCTTGTGTTGAAACCACAATGTGGTACTATTTGAATATCATAGTGCCTTTCCATGTTAATATCTATGGACACATATATGCTAATGATCTTTCAAACCTTGTTTAAGGCATGGAATGATGATGATAACCTTACTATAAATAATGTGATAGTCTTAATGACCTTTGGGCGTGTTTGAAGCCATGATTGAGGTGAAATCTTCTTCATGTTACAATGAGGGTTAAGACCCTAGAACTTGTGATAAGATATTGGTATCTTGTAAAAGTATGATGATAAGTGTTGTGCATTAATTTACAATGAATGATAGTATGTGGTAATGTGATTAAGATTATATCTCAAATGTTTTATATCTTTTGAAGTTGTTATACATATACTCTTTTTAGAAAATAATTAGGGTTTAAATGTCCATTTGTATGATTTAGCCTTAATTCACCCAATTGGCATAACTAATTAAGTGAAACTCTAATCATGTAGTGTCGTGTGCCATAGATCTATATGAGTGTCAGAAATTTCCAGATAGTGAAATGAGTATTCCTAAGGGATACTCAGAGTGCATGCTGATGAGTATGTGGGGTGCTTGTCATCCTAAATTCAAGTGTTAGGGAGGATGACAGTGGTCATACCTAGCCCTCAGGTTGAGAACGGTTGTGGTCGTGTCTCAGTGATTATATATATATGATGAGATTAGAGGACAACTATGGTTGTACCTCAGATGGTAGGATGTGCGTACCCGCCTCCTTTCACTAGTGGCGTGACCTATACCAAGGATGGACTAGGTTGTTAGTAGATTAACCTTATGTGTTGATGTGGTGGACCCGTACTGACCGGGGGCGGAGAAGATCTTAGGAGTCCGGCTCTTCCTAGATATTATATGGCATTGATTTCAACTTAGTAGTGGTCAATTGGGACTTGAGTGGTATTTCTCAAATCCCTCAGGGGCAATGTAATAAAAGAAGTGATACCAGTCGTGTAGTATAATTGCTAGGGTTTAATACGTATCACATTGGTTGATTAACCCTTGTCTTGTCTTTACACTACATAGTTCTTACATGATGCAGATTTATGAAAATTGTGTAATTCTACTTGATGTTACAACTTATTTGCTTAACTGCTTATTATTCTTAAACTATTCAATATGTTCATATTTCTTATTCAATACCCTAACTTCTCAATGTATTTACTGTTAATTAATATGTTATAATCAATATATGTTGGAGAGAGTTATATCTCTTGCTGGGATCGGATCTCACCCGTGGGTCACCACATTTTTTAGGTGGTCGCGGGCAACGAGGTTGAGGTCGTGTTGTGGAAGAGAACCAACCTGGTGATCAATAGATTCAGATTGTTGGTTAGTTGTAGATGTTAGTAGTAGAGTCCTAGTGTCGTCCATGTACTCTCATGTTCGGGTATGGGATTTGTTTTCTAGATGATATACTCATATCGACATGAGATTTTGGTAGTATGCCAATGTTTGTAAATATATGGCATGTACATGTGAACTATCTTTTGTATGTAGGATGTGACTGAGGTCTTTGGACCCATATGTGAATATTTGTTACAATATATGAGAATGGAATGATGGACCTTTATGTAAATGTTCTAGAGTTCATTTACATTGTTGGAATTGGTTTTAATTACTCCGCATTTTTACTATGTGATTAATTAGTAGTTGATTGTGTTTTGTGTTTTGAGTAATCTCGTATAGCGTGATGAGGTGTCACAGTTAAGTTGGTATTAGAGCTCTAGGTTTACTGAGTCTACAAGGACATAGGATTGAGGTTTGAGTCTGTTCTTATGTATCCAACATATCTTATCATAGTTTATGCTTATGTAGATATATCTGGAGTACATGAAGAACACATTGAGAGTAGCTATGTTGCACCAGGAGGAGGTGCTAGGAGGTAGGCACACAATGAGAGAGTGCTAGAAGAAGGCCCAGATCAGCCCGCAATGCCTCATCTAGACCCGATAATGATGGTCAATCCTGAGTTTCAGTCTATGTTTAGACAGATGATGGCTACAATTACACATATCACTGACAGAGTGCCAGCACCTCAAGTTAGGGCAGCCACCTCTAATGTGGAGTCCCAAGGTGTCAGGAAGACATTTGAATGTCTTAGACGTGTTGGGTTGATTGAATATGCAAGTACTTCTGATCCAACAGACACTGACATGTGGTTTACTGAGCTGGAAAAGGCGTTCAAAATCCTAAACATCACTGAAGAAGACAAAGTTAAGCATGAAGTATACTTGTTGGAGGGTAGTGCTGGCCACTGGTGGGCCATAGAAGAGGAGAAAAGGCCAGGAGTTGTTATAGGATGGGAGGAGTTTCAGAGGGAATTTGTTAGCCGATATTTTCCAGAGACCAACCTAGATGAGAAAATCTCTCAATTCGAGAAGATTCATCTGGGAGCTATGACTATCAATGAGTATGAATCAAAATTTATGGAACTTCTGAGGTTCTTCCCACACATGGCAGCAACAGACAAGGAAAGGATCCGGAGATTTGAGAAGGGTCTATGTACGGAGTTGACTACTACAGCATCAGCCTTGGAGAATAGGGAAAGGTTGTCCACCTTTGTGGAATTTGTAAGGAGGATTGAGAGATCTGCCATAGAAAAGTGTGAAGCTAATGCTAAGAAGAGACCTATGTAGTTTCAAGGGCGGTCATCCGTAGGCTTTAAGAAGCCAAGGTTTTTCCCACCGCCATCTCAACCAAGGTCAACCTTCACTGAACCAAGATCACATGCACCATCACAGTGGACCTCAAGTAGGGGTAGAGGTCACAGTTTTTCACCGACAGGAGCTCAAAGTTCATCATCAGTCTCAGTTACTGGGTCATTTAGACCACAGAGTGATAACCAAGTGTGTCATCAATGTGGACAGACAGGGCATATTAGATGGAATTGCCCTATGAAGGTTGAGGAGGTGACTCAGTACCCAAGGCAGAATCAACAGGGATCACAACAACTACGGTTTGATACTGGTAGTGGCAGAGGACGTTGTCAGGCAACCCATGCATGATCCTCGGGACAAGCGAGCAGAGGACATGTATGGCAGTAGGCGATAGCAAGGTTCTATGCCATGACCCAGCCGGAAGCAGTGGTCAATCCACGAGTCATGACAGGTCATATGGAATTATTTCATTCTGATTTGTTTGTTTCTTATTTCGTATTTGTTTTAGTATATCTAGGTACGACGCACTCTTTTATCACCAGAGAGTTGATAGGTAGTTGTTATCTACCTGTTAGTCTTAGATCTAATAGCCTACGACTAGAGACTCCTTTAGTTGATTCCACTAAGTTGTAGGAAGTGTGCCTTTCTTGCGTTCTTTCTTTTTCTGGACACAACATTCAAGTGGATCTTTTGCCACTTGACATGCATCGTTTTGATGTAATCCTAGGAATGGATACCTTGGAAAAATACAAGGTAGTCTTGGATTGTAGTACTAAGGTAGTGACGTTCCATGATGGAGATGTACAATGGATTTTCCAGGGTGATAGGAAGATTCTTCCTACATATTTGATGTCAGCTATGACAGCTGAGAGGTTGATGGGACAAGGATGTGAGGCTTTCTTAGATCATGTTGTGGATACCAAGGCGGGAGTTCCTAGTATCTAGGAGGTACCAGTGGTGCGAGAATTCGAGGTTGTCTTTCCTGAGGAATTTCCTAGCATTCCCCCTCCTAGAGAGATTGAGTTTGAGATCAATCTTGTTACTGGAACACAACCCATAGCACAGTCAGCATACAAAATGGCACCAACAGAGATGCATGAGTTAAAGAAACAGTTACAAGAACTGTTAGAGAAGGGTTTTATCAAGCCGAGCACTTCCCCTTGGGGTGCTCCCGTGTTGTTTGTTAAAAAGAAGGATGGTTCAATGAGGTTGTGTATAAACTACAGACAGTTGAACAAGGTGACAATAAAGAATAAGTATCCTTTGTCGAGGATTGATGATCATTTTGATTAGTTGAGAGGTTCCACTGGGTTTTCAAAGATATACATGAGGTTAGGTTAACATCAATTGATAATTAAGGTTGATGACATACCCAAGTCAGATTTTAGGACTAGGTATGGTCATTATGAGTTTGTGGTTATGCCATTTGGGCTAACCAATGCACCTACAGCTTTTATGGATCTGATGAATAGGGTGTTTAGACCTTATCTTGATCAGTGTGTGGTCATGTTCATAGATGATATCCTGATATACTCTAAGGATAGTCAGCAACATGATCAATACCTTAGCCAGGCATTGACTTTGTTGAGGAAGCATCAACTATATGCTAAGTTCAGCAAGTGTGAAATCTGGTTATCTGAAGTGTCTTTTCTGGGCCATGTTATATCTGCAAAAGGCGTTCGTGTTGATCCCAAGAAAGTGGAATATGTACTAGAATAGGAACAACCCAAGACACCAATAGAGATCTGTAGTTTCCTAGGTTTGGTAGGCTACTACAGGAGGTTCATCAAAGACTTTAGTTCTATAGTGTTACCCCTAACTAGGCTAACCAGGAAGGATGTTCCTTTTGCTTAGAATGACAAGTGTCCATGTTCTTTCTAGTTGTTGAAATAAAATTTGACTAGTGCACCGGTGTTAGTACTGCCAGATCAAGGGAAATGCTATATTGTCTTTTGTGATGCTTCAAAGAATGGGTTGGGATGTGTGTTGATGCAAGATAAAATGTGACTTTTTTTTCTTTGTGACAGCTTAAGAAACATGAGGAGAATTACCCAACACATGATCTGGAGCTTGCAGCAGTGGTCCATGCCTTAAAGATCTGGAGACACTATCTTTATGGAGAAAAGTGTCAGATCTTCATTGACCACAAGAATCTACAGTATATCTTCTCAAAACAGGAGTTGAATATGAGGCAAAGATGGATGGAGCTGATTAAGGATTATGACTGCATAATAGATTACCATCTAGGGAAAGCAAATGTGGTAGTTGATGCATTGAGTAGAAAGTCATCTTTATTATCAACAATAGATAATGCACAATTAAATTCCTTGATGCGCCATAAGATAGATATGCTAGTGTCTCTTCACCAGATGAATGTACAGCTAGAAGTTTCCTTACTGGCAGGATTGTTGGCACAGTTACAAGTGAAACCTACCTTGAGACAGCAGATTCATGATGCACAATAGAATGATATTGTGATATAGAATATCCGATCAGGGATTTGTAGTGAAAATAATGATGGCTTTTATGAGGCAGATGATGGTACAGTTTGTTACCACAATAGGACAGTATTTCCTGATGTTGATGGGTTGAGGAAGATGGTACTTGAGGAGGCTTACTCCTCCATGTATGCAATGCATCCTGGAAGTACCAAGATGTACCAAAACTTGAAAGACATGTATTGGTGGCCAGGTCTAAAGAGTGATGTGGTAGAGTTCATTGCCAAATGTCTAATTTGTCAGCAGGTGAAGGTTGAGCACCAGAATCCTGTAGGGACATTACAATCCTTGCCAATACCATAGTGGAAATGGGATCATATTACTATGGACTTTGTGGTTGGTCTTCCTAGGACAGCCAAGGGTCATGATTCCATATGGGTGATAGTAGATAGATTGACTAAGTCAGCTCATTTTCTGTCAGTTAAGTCGATGTTTACAGTAGATAAATTAGCACAAATATATGTTGATGAGATAGTCCATCTGCATGGCATTCCAGTGACTATAGTTTCTGAAAGAGGTCCACAGTTTATAAGTCATTTTTGGGAGCATCTGCATTCTGTAATGGGAACACAGCTGAGATTCAACATAACTTTTCATCTGTAGACCGATGTCTAGTCTGAAAGGACTATTCATACTTTAGAGGATCTCTTGAGGGCATGTGTGCTGCAATTTATTGGTAGTTGGGATGTACATCTAACTTTTATAGAGTTTGTGTACAACAATATCTATCAAAGAAGCATAGATATGGCTCCTTATGAGGCTTTGTATGAGAGACGATGTCGGTCTCCTCTTTGCTGGTATGAGATAGGTGAATATAAAATTTTGGGTCATGAGCTAGTATAGCAGACTACTAAAAATATTAAAGTGATACAACAACAGTTGAAAGTAGCCCAGGACAGGCAGAAATCTTATATAGATAACCGATATAGACCACTTGAGTTTTAAGTGGGAGATAGAGTATATCTTAAGGTTTCTCCTTGGAAAGGTGTACTGAGGTTTGGAAAGAAGGATAAGTTGGCTCCTAGATTTATGGGACCATACCATGTCCTAGCTCGTGTTGGAAATGTAGCATATAAGTTGGAGCTACCACTAGAGCTACATAGATTGCATAATGTCTTTCACATCTCTATGTTTAGGAAATTCCATCCAGATACTGACTAGACAATCCAACCAGTAGAGGTTGAGTTAGATGAGGATATCTCCTATGTTGAGAGTTTTTTGTTGATCCTGGATAGAAGGGTGAAAAAGCTGAAGAGAAAAGATGTAATACTAGTGAAAGTTTTGTGGCATCACTATGGCATAGAGGAAGCCACATGGGAACTATACAATGAGATGCGTAGAAAATACACATCTCTTTTTGTGTAGGATTTTGGGACGAAATCCTTGTTAGGAGTTTATAGTTGTAAGGCCCCTGAACTTGCTTAATGAGTTTAATAAGATTAATCACCATAATTTAATTCTTAGAACCCAAATCTAACCTTTTTATATGCTTTGAAATCATAATACAAGCTTACGTTTCAAATTTGGTCCAATTTGGACACTATTTGAGCAATTTATGCAATTTTATGTACATTTTGGACTTTTCTAAAATTTACCCAATTGAGGGGTTTTCTTTGTAATTTGTCACATACATTATGTTCCTTAGATTTTATATTAACATTCTTTAGTATTTTGAGCCATGGGGCTCCTAGTTGAGTCATGGTTTGAAGGTGTTTTCCTCAAGGGTATTTTAGGGTTTACCCCTTCATGAATGAGCTACCTTTAGTAGCTACCAACTAATGAATTATGTGATTGGCTGGGAAATTCGACAAAGGAAAGCTAAGTAGATCAATATGGATGGTGGGGGAGATGCTTTTCTATGTGCTTGTATATTCTTAATAGTTTAAGGCCATAGACACATAGTGAAGCTACTTTTACACCTCATGCTTGCTTCCATCCTTATCCATGGGCTATATTTACCTCTTCCTTGCCCAAGTATGAAACTATGCTTGCTTTCTCTTTCCTCTAACCCGTAGCAATGACTCCACTCTGTTTTTATGTGGAAACAAGTGCTCTAAGATAAAAGACAACCTCTTGTTGGAGAAGAATGTCTCCTAGAGCTCCATCTAGCCCTACTTAGGGTTTTCAAGGTCATCTTCTAGGGATTTTGACCAAGGCAAGTTGTTTTCTCCCTTCCTTCTCCATTTCTCTTTCTCTTCTCCTTCCTTATACCTTCCTCCAGGTTGGAACCTTACTGTTCCATGGTGACAGTGGCTCTAGAACTCAAAAATCTATCATTCTTGTTTATTTTTCTAGGGTTTTGCTTCTTTGTGGAGAGAAGTGCCTATTTGGCCAAGTTCAGATCTGAATCCAAGTTTTTCTTGCCCTATTTGCTCAAGATTATTTCTGTTTGGGATCTTACCTACTTTATAGAGGTGAGTTATATAACATTCTTCACTTATATTTCTTACTATAAGCTTGTTAGTTCATGTTTATGCTTTAATGTGATGATCTAAGCATACAGAAACCATGCTTGTTTAGAATTACGAATTTTTGTGGTGTTCCCTATTTTGTTCTAATTCTATATGAACTTGTAAACATGTTTACGACCTTTATAAGGTGTAACATGATCTGGGACAGGTTGATAGAATCAACCTATGGTGCTAAGCACAAAATAATTGATGGTTCAAATTAGGGTTTTCAAGCCATTTCCTTCCCTATCACACAACTGATGGTCATACCATTTAATAACCAATGTTGTTGCTATCTTAGAAACTGATGTTCAGGATCAAGGGTGTCAAATTTATGGTGACAACCTATGGTCACCTCCTTAGGTCAGGTTTTGGCTCAATTAGACGTTTAATTATCATCTACTAAGTATTCTAATAATGTTATCAATCGATGATGACATTAGCTTAATATTTGATGGTGTTAACTGAATGTGTTACTGATCTAACAACCAATGGTGACCTAATGATCACAATTAATGGTGGATCAGGTCATCATCATATATTTTGAGTTAAGAATGTAATTTTAGATTTGACTAGACCTTAAACTAATGGTTTCTTGGTTCAATTGATCTAATGGTTAGACATATACTTCAATTGATAACCTTGAACAATGAAGCTGATCCAATGAATAATATTGGATGCTTCAACATCCAATGGATTAGAATAAATCACATGGTATTATATGTGGGTCCTATTGATGATAATTTGATGGTCCAATACCATTAACTTTTAGTCTTACCTTTGCCATCATATAGTTATATTTGATAAATCACTATAATAAGTGGATATGTAACTCCCATGTGATCTAGCTTGTTATACCTAACCTTAATATAATTATATGATGTTGATCGGTTATAACCAGACCTCTTGAATGATTAATGTGATAATGAATTACACTCTTCTTGTGTTGAAATTACAATGTAGTACTATTTGAATATCATAGTGCCTTGCCATGTTAATATCTATGGACACATATGTGCTAATGATCTTTTGAGCCTTGTTTAAGGCATGGAATGATGATGATAACCTTACTATGAATAATGTGATAGTCTTAACAACCTTTGGGCATGTTTGAAGCCATGATTGAAGTGAAATCCTCTTCATGTTCCAATAAGGGTTAAAACCCTGAAACTTGTGATAAGATATTGGTATCTTGTAAAAGTATGATGATAAGTGTGGTCCATTAATTTGCAATGAACGATAACATGTGGTAATGTGATTAATATTTATATCTCAAATGTTTTGTATCGTTTGAAGTTTTTATACATATACTCTTTTTAGTAAAGAATTAGGGTTTGAATGTCCATTTGTATGATTTAGCCGTAATTCACCCAATTGGCATAACTAATTAATTGAAACTCTAATCATGTAATGCCATATTCCATAGATCTATCATAGTGTCAGAAATTTTCAGATAGTGAAACGAGTATTCCTAAGGGATACTCGGAGCGCATACTGATGAGTATGCAAGGTTCTTGTCATCCTGAATTCAAGTGTTAGGGAGGATGATAGTGGTCATACCTAGCCCTCAGTTTGAGAACGGTTGTGGCAGTGTCTCGGTGATTATATATATATGATGAGATTGGAGGACAACTATGGTTGTACCTCAGATGGTAGGGTATTCGTACCCACCTCGTTTCACTAGTGTTGTGACCTATACCAAGGACATACTAGGCTATTAGCAGCTTGACCTTACGTGTCATTGTGGCAGACCTGTACTGACCGGGGGCGGAGAAGACCTTAGGAGTCTAGCTCTTCCTAGATCTTGTATGTGGCTAATTTTGACTTAGTAGTGGTCAGTTGGGACTTGAATGGTATTTCTCAAATCCCTCAGGGAAATGTAATAAAACAAGTGATACCAGCCGTGTAGTATAATTTCTAGGGTTTAATATGTATCACATTGGTTGATTAACCCTTGTCTTGTCTTTACACTACATAATTCTTACATGATGCAGACTTACGAAAATTGTGTAATTCTACTTGATGTTACAACTTATTTGCTTAACTGCTTAGTATGCTTAAACTATTCAATATGTTCATATTGCTTATTCAATACCCTAATTGATCAATGTATTTACTATTAATTAATATGTTATAATCAATATATGTTGGAGAGAGTTATGTCTTTCGCTGGGACTGGGTCTCACCTATGGGTCACCACATTTTTTTAGGTGGTCGTGGGCAACGAGGTCAAGGTCATACTATGGAAGAGAACCAACCTGGTGATCAATAGATTCAGAAGGTTAGTTAGTTGTAGATGTTAGTAGTAGAGTCCTAGTGTCGTCCCTGTACTCTTAGGTTTGGGTATGGGATGTGTTTTTTAGATGATATACTCATATCGACACAAGATTTTGGTAGTATGCCAATGTTTGTAAATATATGGCATGTACATGTGAACTATCTTTTGTATGTAAGACGTGATTGAGGTCTTCTGACCCATATGTGAATATTTGCTACAATATATGAGAATGGAATGATGGACCTTTATGTAAATGTTCTAGAGTTCATTTACATTATTGGAATTGGTTTTAATTACTCTACATTTTTAACTATGTGATTAATTAGTAGTTGATTGTGTTTTGTGTTTTGAGTAATCTCGTTTAGCGTGATGAGGTGTCACACCTTCCTTCTATCAAGTTAGCTTGATTAATATGAAATGTAAGTTGGTGTGAAGATTGATGGCTAGCATAACACTAATTATCACCTTAACCCCTTTCTATTGTTGTTTTTCTAGCATGTATCACATATGTACACATTTGGTACATGCATGGATGAGAAAAACAAAGCCACGATGTAGTTTTAGAATTGAGATGGTTCCCTTGATACTAAGTGATAATCTATGGATTACTATAGATAGGCATGCCTTGTTGTTAATATGGAGTATCTTGACATATCTATGCCCAAAGTCATCTTACCTGGGTTTGGACACCACACCATTTCTCTTGATATGCATCATGCATGAGGGTTGGAGGATGGAATGTATTAGTTTAGTAAATATCCTTAAGAGTTCACCTCTCGCTTATCAATGATTAATTAAATTATGTTGGGAATGAGATGATGGGTAATTGGAGTATACAGTTCACCTTCCCTTATGACGACACTATGGTTGTAACCATCAAGTAATGTAGTAATCAAAATTTCTTCCTATACTTGTCAGAAGGTCATATGACTCCTTGATGTCTCATGATGAAGCTATGTAAGTTACGATTAGGGTGAAGTAAGCCATTTTGGATGTCATTAGAATGTGATAGAAGTTGATTGTGTGTTATAATAAGTGCTTCCCCTTCCTATCAGTATGTAAGAGATGCTTTTGGTATGTTCTTTATGGTGTTGAAGAATTAAACTCTTCTGGTAGAATGAAATGATGATAGGATAATCGTTTACAGTTAGTTTTGGTGGAGTTACATATGCTTTGCTTCTCAGATAGATTTTGAAGCCAACTTTTTATTTCCATCATAAAGTTTTCATCGTCAAACTTATTATATCATTAAATTATATGTACAAAAATAAAAGTGTTTTGGATTTTTTAAATTATTTTTAGAAATAAGTCACCACTACTAGGAGGTTTTTAGTACTAGAGAAACTCTTTAGTGAAGAACCCTATGACTGGCTAGATCAACCTTGATACCTTAGCCCTAAGTGATTAGAAGTAGAGAGTAAAAAGGAGTTTTAGGTATAAATGCCCTACTTTATCTGCACATGTTGCCACTCTAGATGGTTAATTAGAATATATCATAATCCTTTGAAGGGGTGGATTACTAACGCTTTATCATTTGAGAATGTAACTTAATTGAGTATTATCGGAAGTAAATAGTGGTTGTAATAAGTAATTCATGAGTAACATATGGTATTAAGGTCATATGTATGTAGCTACCACCTAACCGAGGTAGATGGGTTAGCCCTGCAAATTTTACCACAAGAAACATGAATACGTACATAATTAAAATAAATTTTGAAATTATCTTCCCTTATCCAAATGGTGAACATAAGTAAGGTAGGGTATTAAGTAAAAAAATTCATGATAAATTGAAGGTGCAATCACTTAATAATGAATATAGTGCTATTAAAAGAACATTAGGTTTTGGTGCAAATTTCCTAGCTCAACATCTTATATGAAAAGACTAACATTGACTTGACACATGGAGTGATAAAGTTTCACCTTAGGGTTAGGATATAAGTCATAATTGGGGTGATGCATTGGCATACACTATAATGTGTTAACTATAAATCTATGATTGAGTTGGGAAGAATAACCTAGTATGTATATCCAACTATGGATGGATGGATTTTGGACATGAAGCCTCTTTAAGGGCTGGAGTATAGTAACATACTCAAATATAGGTTCATATCCCTATACCTACTTTGTTCTAGGCCCTTTTCGACTGTATAATATCTAGTACATTTTTTCATAAGTCAAAATGTATTAGGATGGAACAATCAAATCAATTCAGTATTAGGGCTTGATGTGAAAATTCACCAATCAATGAGTATTGACCTTACCTTGACATTCTAAGATCATACTAGGTCTAATTGGTAGATGAAATATAAACATATGAAATATTGTATAAAATTAACTAAGAAAGGCATTCAACGCATTAATTGTGAAGTTAACTTACAAGAAAGAAGTAAAATACAAAATGCTTTTTGAGATGAGAATTTGACTTTAACTTGTATTCCTCAAACCTTAATTAGTCTACACATCACTTTTTGTGTCAAACAGACTCCCTTTACCCATCCATTTAATTGGTGGAAAGTTAATACATAATGTACAATATTTGACTCTATTATTACATGAAAGTGCCATTTACCCTTCCACACATGAAATTTGCATTAATTCTTCTTCCCTGGACACAAGTCTTCCACCAAGACATTGGCCGCAGAAAGTGGATAAGTCATAACCGATGACGCCTCTCCTCTCTTCCTCAGTCTCTCTTCTTATATCCCTTTCCTCCTTTTACCTGAGTATCCTTCATTCCACGTCTAGTTACTAAACACTAGTTGCAATACACATCTCCTCCTCCATATGTTCCGCAAATGATGGAGATAAGATGTCACTTCTTACGTCAAAAGTTGACACGTGTTGTAGTTCCATAGAGCATATCATATGGGTTAGGAGTGTGCCACTGCCAACATTCTCCCCTCCTGACATTTCCACCATGCCTCCCTCTCACCCACCGGTCCTCGGTCATGATGGAAAGAAGTAGACTCCACCTACTTCAATGGTTGTTGTCGGCCACATTTAGTGTGTTGCTGGAAACTTCAGTCCATATGGAACCAAAAGGAAGGGTGTTGGTTGTATAGTAGTCTCCTAATCCTTCCTCCCATGTTATTCCTCCTCCTTCTCTAGAACTTCCTCCTTCCTCTCCTATTCACAAGCTACATCAAGGTTTCCAACAAACACCTATAACTATACCTCAAGTTCCAATAGTTCCAATAGCAATCATGGAAGACTTGATGGAGAGCTCTGACACCTACTCTACACCCAGATCCACACCTACCCATGTCCACCAAACATGTGATGTTGTGAACAGAGCACCTACTACTAAGACTGAATCAAGAAGAACAGCACACCTTGTTCTCCCTTGACCCTACTACAATATGGTACCTTCACCACATTAATGGTTACCAATATTGCTATTTGTATCTACATCAGGGTGCATACAATGTGAAGTTTGAAATGGATCCTCAACTATGGTTCAATATATGAAGATCTAACCTAGCGAGGATTAGCAGGAACCAACAATCTATAGGTCAGTTCAAATAAAAAATTCATGGCTTGGTTCCCAATATATTATTAATTTGGGTATTTTAACTATAGAGTTACACATTAGATAATACATGAAATGATAAACTAAATTTCTAGGGAATTGAAAAAATCTGATACATCAAATAAATTAATATGGTATAATCATCTTGATCAAGTTAGTATGCATATATACATACATATGTATATATATATATAATCCATACTAGTACATCAAGGAGGGAAAGATTTTGATAAATGCACTAACGAGTAGGTGATAAGCATGATATATACATATTGACATGTCTAAAGTAGTTAGCTAATACATTTTACAAGAAGTCTAAAATCTTGCTACAACTTATAATAATATTAGTGTTTACTTGAGTAAATAACAAGTTTTGGAAATATATAAATGTTATTGAGTATATCCTAGGCACCAATGTGTCATTCTTGTTATGCATTGAAACCATATATATATATATATATATATATATATATATATATATATATATATATATATATATATATATATATATATATATATGTGTGTGTGTGTGTGTGTGTGTGTGTGTGTGTTCTATGGTAATGAGAAATAGAATAGGAGTGTACCGATACATCAATCTATAATTGGCCTATTTTGCATAAGATATTATATTAGAAAAATATTATGTATAATATAATTGACTCTAATACCAAGATGGTTTATGATGATCTATACATATCTATTTGACCATAATAATAGGTACTCATGCATTAACATATAAATATATATGAGGAATAACCCTAAGTCTTTTTCAATAATAGCACTTTAGTAAATATACCTAATGTGAAGTATATAAATGACCCAAATTTACTATACTTGAGTTGTATGACATAAAGAGTGAGAAGGATAGTGCAAGACCTAAATTGAAAGAATGCATATTATTACTTGTATGCATATATATAAAACCCATATATGCTTCATACTATGTGGCTAAAGATGGGTACTAGAACTAAAATATATATATAATGATGCATCCATTTAATAAGATTAAAAACCATAATATTCCATTAAGTGATCAGGACTATGATAAGAAAATTATAAAATCTATAATAGGAATGTATATACATGTTCACTTTGGTTTGTCTAACATACCTAAGGTGTTCCTAGAAGGAATACTCAACTGTAAGGATCAAGTATACCTGTTGAATTAACTATTATATGTGAGGATTAGGTTTTAACAATTCCCTACTTTAATAGGCATATATATAACTTCAGACCTAATTTTCTATAATTTAGGTAATCTTCTTGGATACTCAAATTGAAATTCCATGTTCTATAAGTTAAAATAATCTTAATTCTTGTGAATCTTGAATGTTTTTTGATAATGGGTCTTTTGACTCCTTCTATGCCATATGAATATTGATGTGATTGATGACTAGAAAGTTGATCTTGTCACCATATTATGAGTGTTAAGTGTTTTGACTAAAATATTTAAAATAGTGGTAGTTTTATACAACCATACATATGTATGGTGTGCATATTCCCCCCAAAGAGTGCTTTTCCCACCCTTACTTATCAGGTCATGATCTTATCGTGTTATCACCCTATTCAGGTATATTTAGTGTATAATGTCAATGCATGCAAAAAAATTGTTATTTTTATATGGTGAATTATTATGATTGAAGAAATGTTGATCTCAAATATCTTTTAAAGTGAAATGTATCATTCTTTTGATTATTTCTTTTGGAACCTACGTATATGTTTATTGCCCCCTCTTTGCTTGGAAATACTTCTTTTATGCTCGTAACCAATGATAATGTCCAAATATTGTTAATATGCACATACTCAAAAATGTTTTGATGCATACCTTATGTTTCCTTTTGATGGGTGGTGCTCCAAAAAAACTGAGGTGTAGATGCATTAGATGACAATCACTCGGGAGGATCACTCACAGGTTGTGGACTTAAAGATAGCTTGAAATGGACGGGTTGTCATATGCAATGGGTCTTGTATGTTATTAGATTTATATGACTTATATTTTGTGTTGAGCAACAACGTAGATGATTTATCATGTAACTTTGTAATAGTTTTGTTTCTACTACATAAAATGTTTTACTCTCTATGATATATATACCATTTGGAAGAAGAAGAAAAATTCTTCCTTTCCTCTATTTTTGGAATAGGATGGTTTATTTCTGATTTTAGTAAGGAGTGTACTCCCCGCTCGGGTCCCACACTTTAGATTAGTAATATAGTGCAACTATGTATGTAAAGTAAAAGATGAAGTTTTTAAAATGAAGAGAAGTGTGAGGTGCATTATGAAAAATATATAGACTCTTTAATTCCAAGCATAATATTGTACTACATTGGTTCTTGTACCCACGTACTTGGAACACTTGTGTTGATCCTTACTTGCTACATGTGATAGGTTTAGAGCATAGCAGGGACATGAATATGAAGATGTGAGCAATTGCTTATGTTGTACATTCTAGATAGCACATGTTCACTTTTGTCACAAATTCCAAATTGTATCGTAAAATGTTGTGAATATACTTTTTATAAATGTATTGGTGTGCATAAGATTATTGTTGTGGTGTTTGCAACAAGATTGTTCATGGTTTGTGAAAAAAAATCTTTTCTTCTGCATTTAAAAGTGTGTCGTAGATACCAATATGACGTTCCAAGAGTTCATCCCTTAAGGGGTGAAGTCTGGGGTCGCTACAGAGTCTTACCATGCTATAAGGAAAATGAGTAAAATCATTTAAAATTGTGGGAAGGTAGTGGGTAAGGCGTGAATTAAACATTCACAAATTAAAATAGGGCATCATGTTAAGCATGGGGAAGGTGTTAGGCACCCCTATCACCCAAACTCGGTATTGTCAATCATGTGAGGTAAAAGAGAGATAGTTTGTGTTATAAACTAGGATAAGTCAAATAGGAAGTGTAAAATGTGTGTCCATGTTAGTCTCTTGAGAAAAGAGATATATGGCTATAATATACAAGAGACCATCAATCATGAGTGCTCATATCACCCCACAACATTGGGATAGGTAAAAGGGGAGGGAAAGAGGTCTACATTATAGCTAGGCCAGATTTACCATTCATGAATTATGTGGTGGTAGTGAGGGTTTGCTATCCTTTGTAACAAAGGTTGGTGGGTGGGTGTTATCCTCAAGTGGGTGGATGCTAGCCCCTATAAAACTGGTCAATGGTTGTTTTTATAAAGGTTAGAAGCTATATTAGAGTTATGGTTGAGTTAAACATTATTTCCTTCATAATTAATGCAATATGCCCACAAAATAGGATAGCATTGTCCACGGTTGCACCTCAAAAAGAATCGCTTAATGGACCTTGTCCATGTTGGCATCCCACAACACATAAAGGAGTGTGTACCAGGGGCTCCCACCTAGCATTTATGATAAGGTTGTGATGATTTGAAAATAAAGATATAGCTTTTGTGATGGATTTTAGCACTCCAAAGAGTGCACATACCTATTGTGCATGCCACTTGACCTAAATTTTGTAAATCTTAGGTCAGACACATGGTGTGCATTTTGTGATAAAGTTTATCACTTTAAACGTGGGCACGCATCCACACGTCCAAGTTGGTATGTTTCCTAATGACTGTCATTTAAAAATATGAGGGTTTAAAAATATGCAAAATATCACGAGAGATAAAGTGGGTGTCCTTCTATTAGACGCCCATTTTAAAAATTAGATTTTAAGCTGAATGTGATGTATGTTTGTCTTGAAATTTGGTACATATGAAGGATCGTGTGGATAGGCTAGGTTGATGGGGAATGTGTTAGATAGGTGTGAATGAATGTGGGTGTTTTTCTAGGTTTTTGAGGTGTATAGTGGTAGAATGGTAGAGTGTGTTGAGATTTGTAATGTGGATTCCACAATTTTGTGATGGTGATGCTCGGGCAAGGTAGTTCATAAGGAAACATCCATTTATTATATTTTTTCTTGGTTGTCATCTTTATCATCAAAAATTATTATTTCTGATTGTATTATGAATCATTGGAAAGACCAGGATTATTACTCAAAGAAGACTTGGGATAATGTTCAACCATAATGATTTGGACTTATGTCAGGTATCAAATTTTACATTCATTCAAGAGTCTCTTGGTATGTTGGTCATTGTATAGAATCAAATTTTGGTGTCCTAGCATCCCTTGAGATGTACTCATGGAATAAGATGGTTGTATTATCTTCTTTTAATCCAATGCAACATTTTTTACCTCACAGCTAGATTTGGGTGACTAAGGTAACATTTGTAGTGCACATGTTATTTTTATCTTGTTTTGAACATGTGGATATCTTGATCATATTCACTATCATTTTTTATGATTATTGTGTGAATCGAATCATATAGACTATTCAAATGATAAACAGAGATTCAACACAAATTGATGAAAATTACCAAAAACCAAATATATGGTGCCAACAACGGTGCAAAGCTTAATGATAAAGACACAATTCATTCAGATAATGCAGAACAATTGACTTGTTGGAAGAGAATGAAACGATGTGCACACTCGTCAACTCCAATTCATAGATACTTGTGACACTAGCAAACAAGTTGGAATCCCACCTGGAGTAACTCTCCATTAGATGTTCCACTAGCCACTCACTATAAATGCATACCTTTGGTATAACTGACTACCACAGAATAGCATTCAGATATGGGATGAGTTTTTGACCATGTTCTTAGAGAAATGCTCCCTCACTCACATATATTATCAGAGATCGATTGAAACAGTTCAAACAAATATTGAGTGAATCTCTAGTTTAGGCATGGGAGCATTTCATAGAGCTCCTCCATAGATGTCCACACCATGGGATCAGAACATGGATATATGTAGAGAAACTTTATCATGTGTATATGACATCATCAAGGGGTTACTCGACACTTCTTCATGAAGAAACTTCATGCATCAATATGTTGACAACACATGGAAGGTAGTGGATCATATGGCACAAATCAAATAAACAAGAGCAAGAAACAACAAAGAGGCATGATAAATATCTGTAGGGGAGAAGATAGGACCAATTTAGAATTAAAGCATATTTTTTTAGTAATCCATGAGACCATTTTATTCCTCCTGCTCTCTGGTTGCAGGCATAACAACGGGTCATTTACATCTGATATTGCCCTCCTCTCTTCTCTAAATTTCTCAAAGAATGGAACGATACCATGACACCTTCCCCTCATTACTTTAGGAACCCCATTTAGAAATGTTGTCTGCAAGCATATTGCCTTGCCTACTGATGTGCAATATTTTGATGCCCTCCTTGATGCGGCTTAGTCTCTGAAAATATTTGATGAGATTAAGGTATCTATTCAGACACTCTTCTTCCTCTCTAACTAGCATCTCTACCATTCTATTATCAGTTTCCACCCATATGGCTCGAGGATTTTATAGACATGTCCTCCATGTATCATTGCTAGTAGATCTACAGACAGCACAACTATATTTTTACTCAATTCATGCCGCCAAGTATCCAGGTCCCCCTTCTGTCTCTGAGTACAAACCCGGTTGTTGTTGAACATGTCCTCTTAACCATTGCCCCATACACATTCAGTTTCAGTATGTCGCTTGGAGGGGGATGTCATTTATTTGCATGAGGTCTTGTGATACTTGGGGGTCAACATTATAAGTAATCTCACATAATTTGATTTGTCTTGAAATCTCAAAGACTGCAACTCTTAGATGTATGTCTTTAGAATTGAAGATATATTCATTCATGTTCCTCCATAGTTGCTCTAAAGTGATGGCGAACCATATGGATCGTAGGTTACATGTCAACAATTTTTTCAAATTTCTTGTCATCTAAGAGCTTAAGGAGTTGTCACGATCTATAGCTATTCTAAAGGAGGCATGAAGCTCTTGCCATATGGTTTGTGAAGTGGTACAATCTTGAAAAATATGTAGTCTATCCTCATCCCCTCCATTGCATCTTATGCACATTATCATCGACGTGAACCCTAGATTGGCTCTGGCTGCATTTGTCTTCAATCCATATGGAGTACCTTCCATAGTAACATTTTGATCCCCAGTGGAAGTTGGATATGCCAGATTCTAGTCCAATATCCTTGCATAGGTTGGCAATGCCTCTTGACAGATGCTTTGTATATGGCCCTAGATGAAAAGCACCCCTTGGATGACTCCTTAAAGTGCCACTGGTCTTCACTTGCATCTTGATGAGAGGGAATCATGGAATGGATGCAGGATGTCATTTCAACTAAGAACCGGAAAGATATGAAATCCATGTCCCATCTTCCTTTGTTGTCATGGATACTACTTTGAGATCCTACAGATCCAGTGGTATGGGTTGGTTCTGTCAGAGTTGGGGTGTGTGACTAACCAAAATCCATTTATCAATACAAACATAGGTATCCTCTCCATTGAGAATGAATTTTCCTGCACACGAGGACATTTCATCAAGGTGCTTGATAATATGTTTCCACATTGTAGATCTAATGGTGATTCCTTTTTGTTTGAGATGATTATATTTAGCCTCCATCACTTGTCTCCAAAGAATCAATTGGTGTGTTAGTACATACCATATGGTACGGGAAAACATATTCGTGTTTTTAGATCTAACGTGTCAAAGGTGGAGTCCCCCCTCCTTCTAAGATTCAACTTTCTCCAGGAAATTTTTCTTATGTTGTTGTGGATCTCAGTACTTTTATCTCTATCGTCACACACTGAAACTGGCAAGGAAATGGTTTGCATCACATATGTTGGTATCAACTTCATTACTGACTTGTCTAATGTGACTCTCCCGACAAAGGATAGAGTCTTGTTCACCTAGGAGCTTATCCATCCTTCAACAGCATTCAATGTTGAGATATAGTTTCTTTTGGTTACTCTAGTGTGAATTATTGCAACCCTTAGGTGACGGCCCAGATTAGATGTATGAACAATCCCCAGCTTGCGGTTGATTCTTCTACACAAAATATATAGAGTGTTTTTGGAGAAGAACACAGTAGATTTTTCTTTAGAGAGTAGTTTCTCAGATGTAGCTCCAAAGCATTCGAGACATTTCAAGATGACCCCCGCCTAGCAGGTTGACAATTCCCCAAATAAAACAATATCATCAGCAAAGCAAGTATGTGTTAACTTTGATCCCCTTCAAAAGATTTTCATCAGCCATGATGCTTCTTTAGCCTCTTCCAAGGCAATTGCCTGAATGAATCTATCCAAGCACATGACGAATATTTATACTGACGTGGGGTCTCCTTGACAAACCCCTCATGATGCTTTGAAGGGGTTTAGAACCTCTCCAATCCAGGCGACTGAGATTGTCCCTGAAGTGATGATGGATGTGATTAGATGTGTAATGTTGTCCGGGATAGTTGTGCGTTATAAAGTATCATATATGAAGTCCCATTTCATGCAATCGTAGTCCTTAGCCAGGTCCAGTTTGACAGCCACACAGGCTTGTCCACTTGATCTAGTTCTCATTGAGCGTATGACATCCTGCATTAGAACAATGTTTTCTAAGGTGTGACATCTTGGCATGAAGCTGCTTTGAAGGGGGGATATCCAGGCATCTAAATGTGGCTTGATCTGCTCCACAATAATCTTCAAAATTAGCTTGATGTTTATGTTGTTGAGAGAGACATGTCAGAGCTGAGTACATGACTATGGGGTGTTTGTTTGGGGGATCAGCACAAGTATAGATCTAGCCATGGCTTCAAGTATCTCCTTACCTGCAAAACAATCCCAAGATTATTAGATATACATCGTTGTTGATTACCTCCCAGTTTTTTTAGAGGAAGTTAGCATCAATTCCATCAGAGCTTGGCGCCTTGATGAGGTTCACCTTGGCCAAACATCCTCCAGATTTCCTTCTTCTTTGGAGGTGTGGCTAGGTTCATCACTGTGTCCTATGGTAATCTTGGGAATGTGCATGGGTAATTGCACACAAGTTCTTTAAAGTTGCATATCTCTACTTGTTTGAAAACATTCAAGAAGTGAGAAAAAACAAGGTTCTTTAGTTGAACACTATCTTTGACCCATCGATTATTTTCATCCATTATCTTAGACATTAGGTTCCTTCTTCTCTTTTCTTTCACCACAGATTGATAGTATTTAGTGTTGTTGTCCCCCAATTTTATCCAGCTGCATCTTACTTTTTGTAGCCAATCCACTTCTTGTGAAAGATTTGCAAATATTTCTCTTGTAGCATTGTGACTTATGCTTCTAATGATGGGCTCAAGGAGTGCTCCAGCTTTCCTAGTTTACATAAGAGCTTTTTTAGGAGATCCTTCTTCTCCTTTAGAGTTGCCTCCTTTCCTCCTTGTCCCACTTTCTGGCCAGTCGCATGAATTTTGTCAACGCTTCCATGAAACCTGAGTTTGCATCCTAGGCTTGTTCAAAGAAGACAGTGAATGATTCTCAGTTACTCCATGAGACATTTGTCTTCATGGATACTCGCTTGTACTTCTAACTTTGGATGCACAAACTAATATGGGGGCGTTATCCGATGACACACGGGGAAGAACCTACACCCAGGTATCATGCATTTTCTCAACCCAAGAAATGTTTGTTGTAGCTCGATTGAGATGCTCCTGAAAAAGGCCTCGTCAGAAACTAGTCTTGGGTCCCAAGGCACCCAGGTCTTTAAGACCCTGTTAGACTTGGTGCATCAGAGAACGCATGACAGCTAATGGTATTGAGTTTCTTACTTCCACTCTTCTCTATTGGTTCTAGGATTGCGTTGAAATCTCCTAGAACCATCCATGGAAGGATGGTAGCAAGGAGGAGGGATGTCGATCCCTCATCACTTCCCTACACCGCGGTAGCGCTTGACGGAGAAGAAGGCAGAGGCGGTGGAGGTCTCATGCGCTGGAGACATGGACAAAAGCAGGTCACAAGGAGGAGGCGCGCACAACGGTGGCGGATGTTGTCCAATAGATGACGCGCGTTGGCATCAGGCGGATTGGGTGGAGAATGACACCAGCCGGGGCAGCGGCTCCTGCCCAGAAGAACACATCCAAGAAGAGGAGTTGGGCGGCGGCGCCTCGTGAAATAGAACCCCGCGGTCTCTGTGTTTGCATCGGACGTGAGGAAGATGAGGAAGTGGACCGGGTCCAGAACATGAACCAGTCGGCCCAAGTGAGAGCTGCGCCAGCCCTTAGTGCCACGTGTCGATGACTGAGTGGTCTGAAAAGGTAAAATCTTAGTAATTGCTCAGATCTTCCATAAATCGCAATATATAGCTCGAGTATTAGAAAATTACATATAATATGCCAAAATTCTCAGAAAAATGCATAGAACAAGATGAAAGCATAATATCCTGCTTTTGATGCATTAATAATAGTGATATCATGTAAGATGTGAAATGCTCATATAATGGATAATAAATATCAAACGATTCCCTAAAATTTTGGGAAAATACCTGTAAATCATATTTCATGGTTATAATGCATATGATGTCAGTTATGGTCATGATGATGTACGAAATCATGTAATTTGCTTAATATGTCTAATTAGGGCTAATAACCCTAATAAAATGCAATAAATACATATGTGCTCTATAAATGATGAAATTTACAGAGAAAGCTCATATCAGTATATTGAACCTCAGTTTTAATTATGAGATCATAATGATGAACAAAACCCATGTTATATGAAGATGAATATTAATACATGTTATAAAACCCTAATATAGGTTAATGATGTAACCTAAGGTTAATATGTGCACAAAAAGGATATGGAACCTAATGTTCAGATGATGAACTTTGATAACGAGATGTAATCTGGAAAGTGACATCAGTGAGATAATTATAAGATAAGAATACAAGTAATGGTGCACATATTCAAATGAGTAAGCAAACTCTAATATGAACACGATTAGGGTTAAGATGAGATGCATGATGATGAGAACTTGATGATCGTATGTGATCTTATCTTTATCAGGGTTTGACCTGTGATATATAGTTGACCTGAGGAATATGTGATGATTAGTTTATCTCTTGATCAAGGTATGCTATTACCTCTTACTTGGATTATTATACAATATGCTTGTGTTATATGTGTAGTAGAAAACTTGGCATATGGTATTGGATGAAATGATTGTTCTTGCATGATATGTTGCTTGATTTTCCATACTTATGGCTAGGAACACATGAAACATAAGATATCTGATCCATCATATATATGAAAGCACACGGTGCTCAGAAAGTGATCACAAACTCCTAGGGGGTAGATCACATGTATAATGATCACAAACCACTTGGTGGTAGATCATAAGGCCTAAAAACATCAAAGCCCTAGGGGCATATGTACGAGAAATATGATGGAAATAAGCTTAAAACATGTGTTCTCTTTTGTTAATAAACATTCTCGTTCAAGTATATGCTTTTTGTTATATTGTTCTGTAATTTCCAAGTATTAGTTTTATCTTATTTCCAAGATATGATGAGAGGTAAATAAAAGACACGTAGGCATACTCAGTACAATATTCTTGAAATATTGTGCTGACGTGTACCGCATGTGAACTTTTGTTTAGGTTGTGGTTATGCTCTTGAAGATCCAGGATAGTTGAGAGTTATGTAGCGAGCTGATGTACAGGTGGACCTGTTGTCTTAAGATCCTGTAGTTTAGATGTAGTACATGTATATGTATAAGTTTGTTGTTCAATATGTAATATCAAATGTTGTAACAATTCATGTTGTAATTATATGTTGAATGGTGAACATGTGTGTATGGTTTTATTATTTTTCATGTACATGTGCTACTGATTGTTTCCTTATGACTTCCTCTGATTTTCTTCTTCTTAGCCTAGTGTGGGGCGTTTAAATTGGAATTCTCACTGAGGTGAGGTTTCAATTTGGACGTCTCACATCAGATTAAGTTTTAGAAAATACGGGGACATCACAGGTGGTATCAGAGCATGAACAATAGCAAAGCCTGACATTTTTTCATTGTGCAACTCGAAACTAAAGAACCTTGAACTTAATAATCTTTTAGGGTTAGATTAGTCATCTTTTAGAGACTAGATTGTTGGCTAAATTGACATTATTATAATCTCTTTGTTTTGATGATAACAAACATTTCATTCTTGTTGATCTAACGAGCTACTTGAGTGTTTCAGGAATAAGGTGGATGACAAAGTACTAGGGAATCTATATGCTTGAATGCTTGTAAATTTCATGAAATGTAATCAATTGTAAACTTGTACAAGTATATAATGTACAAGTACTTAGACATCATGTAAATCAAGCGTTAGATCTTCCCTAGCCAATCACTACACTTAGATAGGTCATCCCCTCCAATAGTGTCACCTATGCACACTCATACACTTACTTAATGCCTTAAAGTGAAACATTGAAACAGGGTCATTCTCGATCGAAAAACTCCTCGACCGAGACACTCTCGGTCGACAAACTTCTCGACCGAGAATGACCCAAGTAGCCGTTAAACACAGCTGAGAAAGTAGTTGGCAGTTGGAGATGAACGTTGCTAACACTTGATCCAGAGAGCCTGTCGTTCGACAAAACTTCGACCGAGTAGGTGTCTCGGTCGACAATTCCTCGACCGAGATGGACTCTGACAGCAACTGCATAATTAATTAACTAGTCGTTGCTAAAGCAACTAACTTATATCTAACGGCTAGTTAAGCACTTAGAACCCCCTAGAAAGTGTCTAGAACGTCCTTAAGCACTTGTAGGTCATTCCTATAAATAGGACATGCCTTAGGACACCAAAATACACTGAAGCTACACTTGTGCTACACTTGAGCTAGAATACTCATTGGCAATCTGTTTTGAGCAATAAAGCAAATTCCAACATTGGCTATTCATTCCCATTGCTCCTATTTCGTGTCCTATAGGCTAGCATCTCCTTACCACATCACTTACACTTCTACACTCATTGGTTAGGAGATCAATACGCTTGATATAGGCAAATCAAGCCTTGTGCTTAAAAGGATAAGTTGTAATTTCTATTTTCCTTCTTGTTCCTTTTTATCCTTTGTATTCTCCTTGCTACTCCTAGGGTTGGAGGCTGCGGATTGGAGAAGGTTCTTCTTGGAGGAGAAGGTGGACTTCAAGCTACTTCAAGAAGGCTATCGCTCGGGAAGCTACTTCAAGAAGGCTATTGCAACGGGAAGCTACTTCAGGAGGAAGGCTGCTTCAAGGTGGTGCAATTACTTCTAGGTGAAGGCTGCTTCAAGGTTGGGCGATTACTTCTAGGTGAAGGCTGCTTGAAGGGTTTAGGGAGAGAATTGTAATTTTATGTAAAGTCCTTACGAGGTAATAAAATTAAATTCTTTCCAAATCCCGGTTGGGTAAGCAACCGGGTAGTGGACTGACAACTTTAGTATTTGCTAAAGTTGGAACCACTCTAAATCCTTGTCCCCTTGTCCAATATTTTTGTGGTTGATTGTTTGAGTTCAATAATTGTTAAAATTATCTATAAAACTCTATTCACCCCCCCCCCCTCTAGTGTTTTTTCAGTTGGTATCAGAGCAGGCTTCAAGGAACCCTAACCAGGTCTTGAAGAATGAAGGGTGGAGGTGACTACAACCGCAGGCAAAGGAACAACTTGGACCAACCTACAACAAGTTGCAATTGGTGTCTAGGACCAAACCATACAACAATCGGTTGTCCATGGAGAGAAAAGAAGAAAGAGGAAAAGCACAAAAATTGTCTCATTGCTACAACCAATGAAGAAGAAGAAGAAGAGGTAAGCCTTCTTGATTTATCAAAAGAAGAGCTAATTTCTAGTCTTGAAGAAACACACAATAAGTATATTGAGTGCAAGAAGAAATTAAAGAAATCTAGTAAAACAAACGATGAGTTAAATGCTAGACTTCTTGCTCTTACATCCGAAAATGAAGATTTATATGCTAAATTGAATAATCTTGGTTTTGAAAAAGATAGCATTGTTTCTGAAAATCGTACTTTGAAATCATCTCTAAGTAGTAGTGATGTGAAGATTTTTACTCTAGAAACAAATTATGATCTTCTATATCAAGAAAAGGTTGGATTACTTGCAAAGTTAAATGATCTTCAAAAACAACCTGTTTTGTGTACACATCTAGATTATGATAATATAGTGAAAGAAAGGAATTCTTTATCATCTAATCTAGATCAAGCAAAACTAGATATTAAGAAAAGAATGGATGAGATTGCTAAGTTGCAACAAGAAGTTAGTAGGTTAAGCAACAATGGAATCCTTGATAGAATATTGGATGATTCCTATCATCAAATTGGGAGAAGAGGACTAGGTTATAAGCCCAAAGGGAAATCTCATCAACAACCTAGTTGGAGAAAGACACGAGCACATCAAGCTACATTTGTACCAAAGAACAACCTAGAACAAAACCATAGAAAAAGACTTGAGGTTGATTCTATATGTTGCCATTATTGCTCACGTCTTGGACATTACTCTTTTTCATGCCCATACAAGAAAAAGAATGTTGAGTTAGTATGGGTTCCAAAACCCCCAAACTAAATGGATAAAATTAAGTTGAGATATGACCAAAGACTCTAAGTTGTATATCTCTATGTCTATCTCAACTTAACATAATAGGACACCAAGTTAATCCAAGAAATTAAATTTCCAAATATACATCTTAAACTACTTGTTTAGTTTGGATTCACAAAATGTATATGATTAGTTGAGATTTAACCTAAATATTGCTTTGATATTTAAATATCTCAACAAAATCGAGCTTTAACTTTCATACTTTTGCTCTTAATTATAAACAATATTTGAAAACAGGTTTGAAACAACACAGAACCTTTCTCGGTCGAGACACTGTCGACTGAGGGACCTGTCGGTCGAGAAATGGTCGACCGAGCAGGCTTCTGTTGTCAAGTCTGACATAAATCTTCTGAAATTGTTTTTCAATCAACCTAGTTTGCTATCAAATTGTTATTGATGATTGAATTAACATGCAAATCAAAAATAAAATCTTGGAAGACAATTTTTGTAGCAAGACATATTGATCGTTTACGTTATATAACATTATGAGTTGAAAATCCTTAAACATATTGCTAAAGTGTTGTAAGAAGACTAATCTTGAACAAACCTTATTCATTGTTTGAAAAGTTTCTTCGGCATGATCAGTTATAAAAGTTTGTCTTAAAATTGAAAACTTATATGAGACTATTTTGGTTTACTCTCAATGGTTGGATTTAAAACTGAAAAATCATGATTAGCTTAACCAAGGAAATTACTGTTTTATCATAATTTACATGGTTTTCCTAAGTAATCCTTGGAATATCTATACATTAACCATGTATGTGTTGCAATTTAAATTATTGCACCATGGATATGCTTCTACCTCTCTATAGCATCATGATTATTATAACTATGTTTCTTTAGAACAAATTTTTTTAATGTTTATCCATTTATTTGTTCTAAGAAATAAAAAGTAAGGATTCAAGGAAAAATGCTTCTAAAGTATATTATCTGAAAACAAGAGTAAATAGGATTTGACACTTATAACAGAACTTATACACAAGACATACAAATTGCTGAATGAAATTTGCAGAAACATTTCCGGTCGAGAAATACTTCGACCGAAAATATTTCGGTTGAGAAGAGTTCGACCGAATAAGTTTCTGGAAACCGACTAGCTCAGTCTGCTATAAATTTAATTGGAATTATGAATGAATCTTTAAGACAAATCACACATTGATATTTGCAACATGCCTTCACTTGAATCATATAGGTCCATTCTAAGTATTCCTTGATCTAGTTACATAAAAACCATGGGTTAAATTTCATGCTTCAATTGTTCTATCATTATGTTTCATTGGTTTAAAATAAGCTTTGATTCATATATACAAACCATGAATGATCATTGTGATTCAGATAATTGCAAATGTCATTAGCATGAAAGCATCTTGACATAATAGATAATGATTGTGGACACAGCTTGTGATGATGATGTTGCTATGACAAGCCAAACGGTGCCTCTTAGAACAAAATATTAATTTGCTTGTTCTAAGAAAACAAAAGCAAAAATCTTGACTTTAAAGATATTAATCTTGCTTTCAAAAATATATGTTTCTAAAAGAATCTTATGATAAGGGTATAAGAAGAAATGGGATTTGATATTTCTGTACCCATAGCAAAGCATATGAAACATCATTTACAATGAATATAAAACATGCATTCTAGAAAAATCAAGGTCAAAGACTTCACTATGATGCTCATATTAAGTCTTCATAATAGGTATATATCAATGTGCTTCAAATTGATATTTATAGCTATCTGCAGAAATTATACTTCACATATGAATGTTTATCTTGGAAATCTGTAGAATTTGCCTCTTGGTTAAAATTAAAATTGACCAAGGGGCGCCATGGTCGTAGTCAAGGGCGACCTAAAATAAGCTTTTACAAAATGCTTATTTGGACATCATATTATTATACTTAATCTTAGTATACTTTTGATAAAGGTCAAAATCAAAATTTAAAATCATTTGTGACCTTAGAAGCATTAAATTGCTTAAATTGTAAGATTAAGGGGGAGCTCATAAAAACAAATTTGACTATTTGATTAAGAAGCTTACAAAAACATTGTAAACATCATCTGAAGCTTGATACGACCTTAGTATTTTTATTCTTGATTATAAAGAAAATTATATCTTGTACTTAAAGGAACTCTCTAAACAAATCAGGGCTTAACACCCCTTGTATTTGGATAGACACATTTTATGTAATCTAAGATTAAAGGATTCTCATTTACTTTAGGGCTTAACATCCCTTGATAGATGAGAAATCAATATACATTCATCATAAGCTTAAGGGAATCTCATATCATTTCAAGGCTTAACATCCTTTGCAAATGAGTGAGAAATAAATTGTGGCTAAATTTAACAATAATTGCTTTGCATTAATCCCTTGCTCTTGAACTGAATATCTATTTAAGGGGGGCATAGCACAAAATTAAGGGGGAGATATAAAATAATACTGGATATCTTTTTGAAATGACAAAGGGGGAGAAATAATATAAAACATAAAATATGAGTTTCATAATATCTCGGCCAGCATCCACTTGCAAAACAAGAATGGCTACAAAAGGTAATCTTCAGGTATGAAACTCACATGATTTATATTTTCTTATTTTATATTTGAGAAATGTTTGTCATCTTCAAAAAGGGGGAGATTGTTGGCTAAATTGACATTATTATAATCTCTTTGTTTTGATGATAACAAACATTTCATTCTTGTCGATCTAACGAGCTACTTGAGTGTTGCAGGAATAAGGTGGATGACAAAGTACTAGGGAATCTATATGCTTGAATGCTTGTAAATTTCATGAAATGTAATCAATTGTAAACTTGTACAAGTATATAATGTACAAGTACTTAGACATCATGTAAATCAAGCGTTAGATCTTCCCTAGCCAATCACTACACTTAGATAGGTCATCCCCTCCAATAGTGTCACCTATGCACACTCATACACTTACTTAATGCCTTAAAGTGAAACATTGAAACAGGGTCATTCTCGGTCGAAAAACTCCTCGACCGAGACACTCTCGGTCGACAAACTTCTCGACCGAGAATGACCCAAGTAGCCGTTAAACACAGCTGAGAAAGTAGTTGGCAGTTGGAGATGAACGTTGCTAACACTTGATCTAGAGAGCCTGTCGGTCGACAAAACTTCGACCGAGTAGGTGTCTCGGTCGACAATTCCTCGACCGAGATGGACTCTGACAGCAACTGCAGAATTAATTAACTAGTCGTTGCTAAAGCAACTAACTTATATCTAACGGCTAGTTAAGCACTTAGAACCCCCTAGAAAGTGTCTAGAACGTCCTTAAGCACTTGTAGGTCATTCCTATAAATAGGACATGCCTTAGGACACCAAAATACACCGAAGCTACACTTGTGCTACACTTGAGCTAGAATACTCATTGGCAATCTGTTTTGAGCAATAAAGCAAATTCCAACATTGGCTATTCATTCCCATTGCTCCTATTTCGTGTCCTATAGGCTAGCATCTCCTTACCACAGCACTTACACTTCTACACTCATTGGTTAGGAGATCAATACGCTTGATATAGGCAAATCAAGCCTTGTGCTTAAAAGGATAAGTTGTAATTTCTATTTTCCTTCTTGTTCCTTTTTATCCTTTGTATTCTCCTTGCTACTCCTAGGGTTGGAGGCTGCGGATTGGAGAAGGTTCTTCTCGGAGGAGAAGGTGGACTTCAAGCTACTTCAAGAAGGCTATCGCTCGGGAAGCTACTTCAAGAAGGCTATTGCAACGGGAAGCTACTTCAGGAGGAAGGCTGCTTCAAGGTGGTGCAATTACTTCTAGGTGAAGGTTGCTTCAAGGTTGGGCGATTACTTCTAGGTGAAGGCTGCTTGAAGGGTTTAGGGAGAGAATTGTAATTTTATGTAAAGTCCTTGCGAGGTAATAAAATTAAATTCTTTCCAAATCCCGGTTGGGTAAGCAACCGGGTAGTGGACTGACAACTTTAGTATTTGCTAAAGTTGGAACCACTCTAAATCCTTGTCCCCTTGTCCAATATTTTTGTGGTTGATTGTTTGAGTTCAATAATTGTTAAAATTATCTATAAAACTCTATTCACCCCCCCTCTAGTGTTTTTTCATAGATCTAACCTAGCCTCTAGGTTAGCACCTAGATGTCTGAGAACTAGGTCTAGATTGGTACTTGTTGAATAGAAAGTCCTTAGATGTCATCATTTCCTTGTAGTGCAGCGGTATGGGACGTCGCACTATTTGGAAATGACGTGCATCAAGGGAAGAGAAACCCTAGACATATGGCGCTCATTGTCTAGAGTAGCTATACTAGTCTACACCATGTTCTCACCCCTTTCCTTAGTTTTCATGACACTGGACTCTCTACTATGTGTGGGACACTCATTTTTAGGATTTGGTTTTTGATTCCAAACGGATCGAACCTCGATAGTTTTCTCTGACGCTTGTTTTATCAGAGAAAAACTATATAATATTTTATTATGTATATGTATTACAAAAATGTGTCCCCACACATGTACGAGTAGGAGGTGGTCATGCAACCTAAGTGAAAGTGATGACATCAGTCTAGAAGAGAGTAGTTCTAGATTAGATGTCTAGAGCCTTTTTGGACATATATATGATAGATGGAATAAATGAAATAAGTTTTGATGATATAGTATAAGTTTTATCTAGATAATATAAGATGGTTTATGATGATCTATGTTTGTCTTTGAGGACTTTAGTTTAATTTTGAGGTTTTGAGATAAGTTTTGGTGATGCAAGTATGAGTTCTTTTATAAGATGAGATAAGTTAAGTTAAGACAAGGTTGTGAGTCAGCATGAGCCTCAAGCTCTTTTACAAAGGAGGACCTCTAGTGTTAGGACCAGTTTTGGGGTTGGCTCAAGAGAGAGCAAGACCCACACGGAGAAGGTCAGAGAACCTAGACTCCACGATATGAGATGATGAGAAATATGTGATATGATATGTCCTAAACTAGAATACTCCTGAGTGATTGAGATGAGTTGCATTATGCATGATTCCTATGGTCTTGTTGAACCTTAGATGTCCTTGGGAGGACCAAACCCTAGAGTCAGTGAGAGGCTGGTTATATGTGCATATGAACATGAATATGAGTACCTACCATCTGGGTGAGGGAGAGAGCCCAAGACCCTGGAGGAGGTAGCTATGTTAGTTTTTGTGAAGCCTCATGCTCGGGTTGGTGGTTTCCCACATAGGAATATAGTGGTGTATATAAGAGAGTTTTGGTTAAGCATGGTTCATGGGTAGAAGACCTATGAAGAGAATCACATAGCATGTTTTGGTTGTGCTTATGTGGCTTGAGCCTGTAAGGCCATCCCTAGTGCCAATGAGGTAATCTGAGAACCCTAGACTAAGAGGGAAGATAGATAAAGCATGTGCATATGACATACTCATATATTTGAGTTAGCTCAGAGAGACTGAGCATGATGCTACCCCGTGATATGGGTCAGGAGAACCTCATTTGGACTAGATAAAGTTCTGATATACGTTTGATAAGCCACTTATATAAGTTTGTTTAGCACAACCATAATATAATATATATAAGGATGTGTTCAAATCTCAAGATGTGATATGTAGACATGATGTGATGGAAACCTATAGATGGTTTAATAGATGTTAACACATATATGGTTAACCATGTACACGAATAATGATGATAATGTGATAATTGTTGGTTAATCTTGTGATGAAGTCACTAATAAATGTATCAATTTATTTCGAGTAATGAAATAAGATCATATGAATGAAACATGCTATAAGAGGTGTTAATCTGAGTGCTTAAAAGATATGGAAGATATTGTTTGACAGCTAGCACAACATAATGATTATGACACCTTAATATGACCTAGATGGATAAAGTGGGTTAACTTTAGTTAACTCCCTCCTAAAGGCATATGTTAATGTTGAACATGTTCAAACAATTAGCTCAATATAATGTTGATGACACATTGATATAATGGGTTAACCTTTCTTAACTCCTTTAGAACATGGTAATATAATGTGGGAATCTTAATGCATGAGTTAAGATAAGGAAGAAAATCTAACATATGAGATATGTAATGACATAACCTAAGCTTCTAAACCCTTGTTTGAGCCTTTTATGGAGTGAGGTTTCACCCTTGATGCTTTTGAAACCTCCTAATAGTGCTTTGGATACATGGTTCTAGGTAACCTTTGCGGATATGTTACACATAGAATGGTTCCTACATGTGGATGAGAGCAAGATAAGGTTTTCCCTGGAAGTATGAGTATGGTTTACTTTCGAGGACGAAAGTTCTTTTAAGATGTATATGATGTAAAAGACTGGATTTCTGGCTTAATTTTGAGGACGAAATTTCCAATAAGGTGTGTAGGATGTGATAGACTGAACTTTTGGAATCTTCAAATGTTCAATGACATAGGTCAATTCATGTGGGTTTGAGTAATTTAAAGTAGTTCCAAGTAATTTGATAAAGCATGGATATTATTTGGTATTGAAATCATGATGGTAATTCTTAAGTTTATGACTTTTTTGGAATTTAATTGAGTGGGAAATGGTTGAGTTTTTGGACCAAGATTTGGGAGATATGTATGGTATGATAACAAAAGGCTATGTTCATGGTTTCATAACTCTTGATATTCCTAAATGGAGTTACTTAGGTACGAATATAGCGATGATGTGCTTTTTAGATACCATGCATCAAGGTCTAATATCTTCCAACCATATGTGATACGCCTAGTTTGGTTAGGTGGTTGTGACCTGTGCATGAACGAGCAACAGATCGGCCTTCACGAGAGCTCATCTTATCCCTTAGATATCATCGGATGGTGTTTCACTCTCCTCTTACCTTCAGTCAAACGTGAGATGTGGGGAAGGACAAGGCAACAACTTCCCATCACCGCACGATGTGGTCATGGCTTTGAGAATGTGGAAAAGAACTGAGATGAGGGAGGGAGTCCCACCTCCCCATCTGTACTAGTTATCAATCGCACCTCACAGATGGGGAGCATCGTGAGAGGAAGCCATTAGAGTAGAAGACTGGAAGTGTGAAGAGAGGACCAAAGGAAGAGCCATGGCGGTAGCAAGATTAGTGACGAGGAGGCCCGAACTTCCTGGGATAGAGCCACGGTGGCATGCCTGAGCATGGATCCATGCCAATGCTTGAGAGGAGATCTTCCCTCGGTGATGGCGGCGCCGAGCAGACTAAGGAGGAGACGCCATAGCAGCAACAGCCTGGTAGTAGGAAGTAACCGCGGCGTGGAACAGAGGTGCACAACAATAGCCACTCCTGGCGACATCCTTGAATGCTTGCCAGAGATCCAACCACCAGCGGCGGCTATGTTGAGGCGCAGCCGGCATCCGAAGTTGTAGCAAGGAGGAGGGATGTTGATCCCTCATCACTTCCCTACACCGCGGTAGCGCTTGACAGAGAAGAAGGCAGAGGCGGTGGAGGTCTCATGTGCTGGAGACCTGGCCGGAAGCAGGTCATAAGGAGGAGGCGCGCACAACGGTGGCGTCTGTTGTCCAGGAGACGACGCGCGTTGGCATCGGGCGGATTGGGTGGAGAATGACACCAGTCGGGGCAGCGGCTCCTGCCTAGAAGAATAGATCCAAGAAGAGGAGTTGGGCGGCGGCACCTCGTGAAATAGAACCCCACGGTCTCTGTGTTTGCGTCGTACGTGAGGAAGATGAGGAAGTGGACCGAGTCCAGGACATGAACCAGCCGGCCCAAGTGAGAGCTGCGCCAGCCCTTAGTGCCACGTGTCGATGACTGAGTGGTCCGAAAAGGTAAAATCTTAGTAATTGCTCAGATCTTCCATAAATCGCAATATATAGCTCGAGTATTAGAAAATTACATATAATATACCAAAATTCTCAGAAAAATGCATAGAACAAGATGAAAGCATAATATCCTGCTTTTGATACATTAATAACAGTGATATCATGTAAGATGTGAAATGCTCATATAATGGATAACAAATATTAAACGATTCCCTAAAATTTTGGGAAAATACCTATAAATCATATTTCATGGTTATAATGCATATGATGTCAGTTATGGTCATGATGATGTACGAAATCATGTAATTTGCTTAATATGTCTAATTAGGGCTAATAACCCTAATAAAATGCAATAAATACATGCGTGCTCTATAAATGATGAAATTTATAGAGAAAGCTCATATCAGTATATTGAACCTCAGTTTTAATTATGAGATCATAATGATGAATAAAACCCATGTTATATGAAGATGAATATTAATACATGTTATAAAACCCTAATCTAGGTTAATGATGTAACCTAAGGTTAATATGTGCACAAAAAGGATATGGAACCTAATGTTCAGATGATGAACTTTGATAACGAGATGTAATCTGGAAAGTGACATCAGTGAGATAATTATAAGATAAGAATACAAGTAATGGTGCACATATCCAAATGAGTAAGCAAAACCTAATATGAACACGATTAGGGTTAAGATGAGATGCATGATGATGAGAACCTGATGATCATATGTGATCTTATCTTTATCAGGGTTTGACCTATGATATATAGTTGACATGAGGAATATGTGATGATTAGTTTATCTCTTGATCAAGGTGTGCTATTACCTCTTACTTGGCTTATTATACAATATGCTTATGTTATATGTGTAGTAGAAAACTTGGCATATGGTATTGGATGAAATGATTGTTCTTGCATGATATGTTGCTTGATTTTCTGTACTTATGGCTAGGAACACATGAAACATAAGATATCTGATCCATCATATATATGAAAGCACACGGTGCTCAGAAAGTGATCACAAACTCCTAGGGGGTAGATCACATGTATAATGGTCACAAACCACTTGTTGGTAGATCATAAGGCCTAAAAACATCAAAGCCCTAGGGGCAGATGTACGAGAAATATGATGGAAATAAGCTTAAAACATGTGTTCTCTTTTGTTAATAAACATTCTCGTTCAAATATATGCTTTTTTTTATATTGTTCTGTAACTGCCAAGTATTAGTTTTATCTTATTTCCAAGATATGATGAGAGGTAAATAAAAGACATGTAGGCATACTCAGTACAATATTCTTGAAATATTGTGCTGACGTGTACCGCATGTAATCTTTTGTTTAGGTTGTGGTTATGCTCTTGAAGATCCAGGATAGTTGAGAGTTGTGTAGCGAGCTGATGTACAGGTGGACCTGTTGTCTTAAGATCCTATAGTTTAGATGTAGTACATGTATATGTATAAGTTTGCTGTTCAATATGTAATATCAAATGTTTTAACAATTCATGTTGTAATTATATGTTGAATGGTGAACATGTGTGTATGGTTTTATTATTGTTCATGTACATGTGCTACTGATTGTTTCCTTATGACTTCCTCTGATTTTCTTCTTCTTAGCCTAGTGTGGGGCGTTTAAATTGGAATTCTCGCTGAGGTGAGGTTTCAATTTGGACGTCTCACATCAGATTAAGTTTTAGAAAATCCGTGGACATCACAAGTCACATGGAACTACTCATAGGTAGACCACTCATTAACTCAGGGTATGCTAAAGAGTCTCATGGCACTACACGTAGGTAGCCCAGTTTTTAACTCACGGTAACCTAGACCTTGTTGTAGGATTACCCCTTTTTTAGCCTTTTCAAAGCAACAGAGGTGGACCCGGATCTAGCCAGTTATATATGCCCATTAATAGTGATAATCATAGTCACTTTATAGTTGCATGAAATAAATAGACATCCAACAGTTATTTTCAAGCAACTGATAAAACTTTGGGAATCATCGTGAAACTAGAGCGATTATTCTTAAGCGTAACCACATACCTGATTTGATGATTTCACAAGCATTAAGAAATTCCAACCAAGAAAGCAATCCAAGCAAGGAATTCAACAATCACATAATTCCCGAAAAGAATATGTACTCTATTTATTACACACTTTATCAAGAATCTACTTTATCGACTTGGATTCACTTTCTAGGGTTTACGTATCCATTTTAGGGTTTCGTTTGCAATTAGGGTTTCACTTCATCTTTTATTATTCTAAACCCTAATTTATACCATTACTCATTATCTCATCCATTCTTCAATATTAATGTTATCTTAATAACATATAACCCTATTTTTGGATTAAAGGCACCACTAACCATTAATTAAGTTCATTAAGCCTCTTTTACATTAAAGCTATTGTTTTTATCCTTTTAATCCATGGAAAGGTCATTATACTCATTTATCATCAATTCAAAGTTCACTAGGGTCTAATTAACATATGAACTCGTTTTGCCATCAATTCTACCTTTTATACATGAGAAAACCCTAAATACTACTTTTATGGTATTTATCTAGAATTAAGGACTTTTGTAATCTAAATAGCATGTTTCAACTTTAATCATGAAACTAATCAATTAAAGCCATTAATAGTATCATTCACTAATATTAGGGTTTCAAGGCCCATTAAAGCACGTTTATGTACATGAACTCTCAATTCGTCTAAATCATGCAAAATTCATCCTTTTCTATCTCAACGTTCCTTTTATCATTAATAGGTTAATACCAACTTTAAACATCCATTAAACCCTATTAAACACTTTATTCATTTAAAAATAGGGTTTCTTAATCTTTAATTCATTAAAGATGATAATTTACACTACTTTTTGAATATAAAGAGCAATTAGCTTCTAACTATATTTTTATTAGATTCCTCTCATTTTTCTGAGAAAATTCATGTATAATGTGTGTCTATCTGAGCTACGGTTATTGAGATACGAATTTAACAAAAATAACTTACTATGGGCCAATGAGGAGGCGCCACGTAGCCTGCTTCATGCAACGTTGCCTTGTTGCCTTGGAAACATTTTGAAAAGTCCAAAACGCCCCTGGGTTAAATAGATGCTTCTTTAGCTCGTAGAGGGTATAATTGTCCAACGTGCTTCTCCTTTCTTCAACCTTGGGCAGATAGAGGGTTGCCGCCCTAGGCGCCAATCTGCAACCCATGTGGGCGCGCCCCTTCCTCTCCAGAGCTCATGGACCGCCGTCATTGGCCGCCCAAGCTCCTCTTCCATGAGTCGCACCTAAGGCACCGCCCAGGTTGTGGTTTAGCTGGCTAGTGCATGGGCACTCGACCTGCCAAGCGTGGTCGCCGTTGCAGCCATGTAGCTGCAGCTGCGTGAAATCGAGGTCATTGGAGCAGTAGCCAATCAGCCCTGGGAGGTCGTGGAGGTTTCCCGCCTCGAGCAAAACCACAAAACACACCCATGTTTCTCCAGGGATAGAACTACACCCTCAACTAGGGTTTTCACGTAAGGAACAAGGAGGAGAATGTGGGATCTTTCTCTCTCTCTCTTGGGCTCGAACTAGGGCTTTACCCCTTTATATAGGGTGAGGATCCACGCCCTAAGACGACCATCTATGGGTCAACTAGTTCTTTTTTTCCAATAGGAATCAAATTCCTTTATGGAGAAGAAATTCTTCTCTCTCCTATTTACCTTCTTGATATTCTTTATTGCATGGATAATTAGAAATATAAAAATTCTCTCTCTTATTCTCTTTATTCATGTCTTTTAATATATTAGCCACGAAAATATATTTCCTTAAGTAGAAAATAATTTCTTCTTAACAAAACCACATAATTCATTAATTATGTATTCCCATTATCCCTTTATTTTGCAATTTTGGTATTTTCTCTTTCTTTCCTCTTTATTGGGAATCCTTGGATCCCAAGAAACTCTATTATTTCGAAATCCTTTTTATTGGATACTCATTATCCTTCTAGATGCATCTAAATGCATTATTTCTCATTATCATGTTTAGTTCTTATTAAAATATCTCTTTTTGAGAATTTCTCTTTATTTCTCTTTTATTTTCCTCATTGGTATTCCTTTTATCATTAGGAATCCTTGGGATACAAAATTCCACTAAGGATTACTCAATTATACCTCTTTTCACTTGTTTTCCACATTTTACCATTATTTTCAATTTCTTTCTTAATAAAGAAACACTTAATTGATCTTTTCTTTTCTTATTGCTTTCTTTTTGCAACTTTGGACTCCTTGGAACCCAAGGAACCCAAGAGGCACGAAATCCTCTTTGGATGTGCCCTTCTAGAGGTTTCCATAATTTCCTTTTCTCAAATATTCCATTATTCATTTACTAATTGAATTTTCTTGTTATTTGGGCCCAATAGCCAATAAAGCCCACAACACGATCATCAAGGTTATTGTAAATAAAATCTATTTATTCAAAACAAATTATATTATTATTTGTTCAATTATCTTTAATATGAGAAATTACATTTCTCACCAATTGAACCCAAAAACTGGGGTTGTAACATCCTTCCCCTCTTATAGGAATTTTGTCCTCAAAATTCTTATCAAGCAAATAAACAATTCAGGATAAGACTTTTCCATGTCCATCATTGGCCCCTATGTGGCTTTACCGTACTCATGGCACTTCCAACGAACCTTTATCATCACATACTCTTTTCTCTGAGTTCTTTCATCCTGGCGTCTATAAAGTGCACAGCTGACTCAGGCCATTTCAGCCTCCCTTGGGGCTCACTAGGTTCATTGCTCAGCACATGGTTGGGGTACCTCACTTAGTGCACTCAATTGGACATCTGGAACTCATCACACATTTCTTTATCCTGAGGGGTAAGGTCAAACGTAATCATCTCCACCAAACAATGTCAAAAGAACCCATGCATCGGGGACTCAGCTCTCTTAGCTCTAACTTAGAGGGGTCAGATTTTTATGTCACATATTCTCCCACAGTGAACTGCATGTCACTCTACTTTGCATCTACTCATGACTCTTGTCGTCTCTAGGCTCCTTTCAGCCATTGCACAATCAAAGCGACTTCATCTACACGCATTGTGGCCCTTTTCTAACCATCACATGGTCCTTTCACCAACATCACCTTACTGAAGTGGTGACCGACACAACCTCCCTTACAGAGCTTCTTTAAATCCCGATACTGGCTATGGTGGTCATCATCACATCTTTCATAGTAAAATAATTGTCTCTAACTATCACCCTGAATGAGCACATATACCCTCATCAGACCCTTTAGTCTGGATCATACTAACCATTAGTTAGGGGTGATAAACTATACTAACATCGAGTTCTTCATGTACCTACTTCCACCTTTTGGAAGGGAACCTTTAGGTCAAACTCAAGAACCTTTATACTCAACCTCATGGTGTAGTTGAACCACCTCTCTCATATGTAGTTCAAACCGATCTGTCCCTTGACAGTACTCTTTCTTTCTCATGTCATCTAGGTAAGGTGATCTACCATAACCCATATTGCATCTCGATCTTCCTTGATCCAGGGGAGACTTACAACATTCATAGGGATGAACTCCCTTTCTCTTTCAGGAACTCTTTATCCTCTATGTCAATGCACTGGGTTACCGATGCTCATCCTTCACTTTCTGTCATGCATGACAACATATCACATGCAGCCTCATCTCCAACATCCATAGTACTATTACCACTCATTATCTCAGTAATACCATGGTGTAAGGTGATCTCAACATCATTATTTCTTGTATGTCATGATTCCTCAAGATCGATTCCTTAGAACCCTAAACCATTCTCATCAGGGTTTTATTACCTTCCGATCCAAAGAAGTGTATCTGAGGTTCCATCACCATCCTTTCATTACACCAAGGACTAGACAGGCTAACTAAACAACCATTAACTTGTTCAACATATCTTGTCACCTCTGAGTGTTAGCCAAACATATCTTCTTTCCAAGCTTAGGGTTAGCCTAACCACCTCTTCTAGCCAAACTAGGCAGCTATATCTCAACCACTTCACATCCTTAGGTATTAGGTAAGATTGAAGACTTACACTTCCATGTATTTCACTTATCATCTCAAACTCAAACTCTAAGTCTATCTTTATTGAGAACACTCTAAGCTCATTCTTCTTGGTGATCAAACTCAACCTTGTATGACTCATATATCATGATAAAACATCCTCATAAGGTGATCACCTCGTTCCTTTTAGTGGTTGCTAACCATTCGTGTATAATTCACTTTACCAGGGTATGTTATCTTTTTTGTCCCCATATCTCATGGCAACATTCCAACCTACATCATCTTTATCCTTGGTGTATGGCTTGCGTACTGTCCTATCTCTCACCCCCATAACAAGAGGAAATAAGCATTTGGCGGTCGTTCAAATACAAAGTTCTACATGTTCCACGAGTAGAGATGGTACACCCCACATTTCTAGTACACCTTCAAATCTAAGTTGAAATGTGCAACTTATGTCTCTACATCACAATCATCTCGATATCAAAGTTACCTCCATGGAAAACTAGTCTTGAACCTACTTGGGTCCACACACATCCCTTGGTCATCTCCTCTAGGTCTGTAGGGTGCCGGCACTTTTAGGGTCATCCCTTTTCCCCTTATGCATCCAGAGAGTGCCCTACTCATCTGCCCTTTGGGTCCCATGAGTTCACAAAGGTGATCAATCTCCTAACCCATGGCCCTCAGACAATGATAGTCGTTACCTCCCGACCCTATGGTCATGTGCAACTAGGCAATTAGGCAACTCCTACTTCCATCGATCTTATCCCTACCTGACCCTAGGATAGACTGAGGATTCTATTATAGTACATGTCCAACTTAGAACCTTACTCGAGCCTTCATCATCTCTCTCTCTGCATTCATGGGCTGACTTTCATCTCTTCATAAGGATCATGGCAACCTGCCTACCTTGGTCAATCCCCATACCGATTACCTCCATGGTAACACATCCATAAGCACTTAGAGATGGATATCTATGGGTCTACAGGTTCATCTCATACCATGTACGTTTCACTTAGCTTCTCAGGATCCTATGAGACCTCTTTAGGTTACCTTAAACCAACAAAACTGATATACACCCTACCAAAGGGTCCCTCTCCCAAGATGGGAGGAAAACTATCTCTTGACAACAAGGTCACAAACACCCTTAGGTCTAGGGTTTACATCCATATGCTTAACCCTAGTAAGCTATTAAGGCACAAGCAGATCACTAAACCAGGTTAGGTCATCTGGGTTCTCATTCCTCATCATTAGATCAAGATCATACCTTCCTTTATCATCAACTTAGTTGTGAGGGGTTCATCATACCTTCAACTTAAGGAGTTTCCCCTTTTTCCTCTATACGTGAGGAGTATCATGCTCGAAACTATAGCAACTTAATTCTCATCATGAGCATTAGGTACACCACTTCCCCTCTTGGGCCAAGGAACCCTAGGTTCACTTTTAGGTGTCCAACTGCATGCTCTATCTCTTAGCCACGAATCAAGCATGTCCAAGGTATGTCATGTACTCCCATGATCCTTTTATATGAACAACACCTTAGAGTTGAGTCCTCATCAAGAACAACCAACTAGGTATAAAGCCTCACAACTCGCTACTTAAACCTCCTCAGGGTCTAAGGCACTCTTTGTCTCTACTTAGCATGTAAACACCTATACCATAGGCACATAGTTACCAGAAGCATTACTCTCTCTTTATGGTTTGGTTCCTCTAAAGGACACCAAGATATCATCCATCTCCAGGGATCAAGAATGAGGCAACCACTATCATCCACTTAGGTTACATCATCCTCGACTCCCCCACTGTTCCTCACATCTCATGGTTTAGGCTTCTAACCTTCTTGCTTGGTTCCTGCTCTCTCTCTAGATCTAACTCCACATCCAACTTTACTATTAGAGGTCCCCTTTTCATGAAGGATCAAGCTCACAAGCATACCCCTACCTTATGAAGCTTATGTTTGATCAAGGTTATCCATAGCTCTAGATGCTTATCTCATAAGATATTCCCTCATACTCTCCTGGCCAGGGTTTCAACCTATTGTTCCCACTACTAACACATTCTGGGTGCATATTATACCATGCTCATATAAGCTCATAGGGTTTCCATAGGTTCTTCTCTAACCTCATCAATGAATGAGCTATCCTTCACTCAAACATGTACGACCTTTCCCAAGGTTGGGTTGCCCGAGGTACTAAGTCATCCAACCTCTTATGGCTCATACGTCATCCAAGGTATGTCCATCCAAACACCTGGTTTACCATGACATCTAACTCATCATGTTGTCTCTCTCTCTAACCTTCACTTAGGGTTAGGGTTAACATCATCCTCAGAGGATGTGCCAGGTCTCTGCCTGAAATGGAGATCTCTATCTCCAAAACTAACCCCCTTTATCTATCCTTCTGACAAGAAGGTTTAGCCTCAGGTCTCTCCTGAGGGCCTGACAACTTATGTCATACGACCTAAGCATGTATCTATCATTTAGCTTACGCTTAATCTATTAAGATTATGTCCATGACATCTTATTTACATGCTTTTCATTAATTTGATGGAGGATTCCTTAGACCTTATTAACCTTACCCATACCTCAAGAGGGTGAGGAGAAGAGAGACAACCCTAATCCTTAAGGTCCTTAACAGAATTTGTGATGAGATGAGATGAATAAGATGTGAAAGTCCTAAAGGTATCTTATTTTGATTCATACCCTAAGACTTTGGCCAGGAAGTCACACGGATCCGGGATTCGTCGTATTCCGACTAGCGGTGCGGAGGAAAATATTGCCAGCCCCCGGTCGTGATCCTTTTCTAGACACCTCCGTCTTTCGGATAATCCTCTAATAACTCCCTTGGGTTCTATGGAGTTTGCAAAATTTAATAATTATTAATGGTTAAGTGAGGAACCTATGCTCTGATACCAAATGTTACGAACCCACCTTCCGATAACCCCTAATTAAGGGAGACTGAGAAGTAGAAGTCGCACCCATAATTTTCGGATCAAAGGTTCGGCAATTAACCAAGAACAATTATTAAATTTTAACAGACTAAACTGAAAAGTTGTAAGAAAATAAACTTTCGCATACCTTTTTGAAAACTTGGATCTCTAAACTTCTATCCACTTATGGATTCTACTCTAACTAATCCTCCTTGTATTTTACTTCATGTATTTCACAATATGATGATTTACTGTTTGTCCTTTTGGCTTGTACCTAAAACGTCGACAAAGAAAATGTCGGTCAGCCGAAGCTGGTATGTGGGGGAAACAATAATCATGTAAATATATTAACAATGTAATCATTCAATTAATCATTTAACAACCAAGATTACATTTTAGATATAACTCCGCGATCCCAGAGTACCCTATCCTCTGTGTTTTCCCTCTTAAACCCCTCATGATCCAACTATCAAGTGAACCAATTTCTAGGGTTGAGTCACATGGAACTACTCATAGGTAGACCACTCCTTAACTCAGGGTATGCTAAAAAGTCTCATGGCACTACATGTAGGTAGCCCAGTTTCTAACTCACGGTAGCCTAGACCTTGCTCTACGATTACCCCTTTTTTAGCCTTTTCAAAGCAACAGAGGTGGATCTGAATCTAGCCAGTTATATATGCCCATTAATAGTGATAATCATAGTCACTTTATAGTCGCATGAAATAAATAGACATCCAACAGTTATTTTCAAGCAACCGATAAAACTTCGAGAATCGCCGTGAAACTAGAGTGATTATTCTTAAGCGTAACCACATACCTGATTTGATGATTTCACAAGCATTAAGCAATTCCAACCAAGAAAGCAATCCAAGGAAGCAATTCAACAATCACATAATTCCTAAAAATAATATGTACTCTATTTATTACACACTTTATCAAGAATCTACTTTATCAACGTGGATTCACTTTATAGGGTTTGTGTATCCATTTTAGGGTTTTGTTTGCAATTAGGGTTTCACTTCATCTTTTATTATTCTAAACCCTAATTTATACCATTACTCATTATCTCATCCATTCTTCAATATTAATGTTATCTTAATAACATATAACCCTATTTTTGAATTAAAGGCACCACTAACCATTAATTAAGTTCATTAAGCCTCTTTTACATTAAAGCTATTATTTTTATCCTTTTAATCCATGGCAAGGTCATTATACTCATTTATCATCAATTCAAAGTTCACTAGGGTCTAATTAACATATGAACTCGTTTTGCCATCAATTCTACCTTTTATACATGAGAAAACCCTAATTACTACTTTTACGGTATTTATCCAGAATTAAGGACTTTTGTACTCTAAATAGCATGTTTCAACTTTAATCATGAAACTAATCAATTAAAGCCATTAATAGTCTCATTCACTAATATTAGGGTTTCAAAGCCCATTAAAGCATGTTTATGTACATGAACTCTCAATTAGTATAAATCATGCAAAATTCATCCTTTTCGATCTCAACGTTCCTTTTTATCATTAACAAGTTAATACCAACTTTAAAAAATCAATTAAACCCTATTAAACACTTTATTCATTTCAAAATAGGGTTTCTTAATCTTTAATTCATTAAAGATGCTAATTTACACTAATTTAAGAATAGAAAGAGGAATTAGCTTCTAACTATATTTTTATTGGATTCCTCTCATTTTTCTGACCAAATTCATGTATAATGCGTGTCTATCCGAGCTACGGTTATTGAGATACGAATTTAACAAAAATAACTTACTGTGGGCCAATGAGGAGGTGTCACGTAGCCTGCTTCATGCAACGTTGCCTTGTTGCCTTGGAAACATTTCGAAAAGTTTGAAATGCCCCTGGGTTAAGTGGATGCTTCTTTATCCCACAGAGGGCAGAATTGTCCAATGTGCTTCTCCTTTCTTCAAACTTGGGCAGATAGAGGGTTGCCGCCCTAGGCGCCGATCTGCAACCCATGTGGGTGTGCCCCTTCCTCTCCAGAGCTCATGGACCGCCGTCGTTGGCCGCCCAAGCTCCTCTGCCATGAGTCGCACCTAGGGCACCGCCCAAGTCATGGTTTAGCTGGCTAGTGCATGGGCACTCGACCTGCCAAGCGTGGTCGCCGCTGCAGCCATGTAGCTACAGCTGCGTGAAGTCGAGGTCGTTGGAGCGGTAGCCAATCGGTCATGGGAGGTCGTGGAGGTTTCCCGCCTCGAGCAAAACCACAAAACACACCCATGTTGCTCCAGGGATAGAACTACACCCTTGACTAGGGTTTTCACGTAAGGAACAAGGAGGAGAATGTGGGATCTTTCTCTCTCTCTCTCGGGCTCAAACTAGGGCTTTACCCCTTTATATAGGGTGAGGACCCACGCCCTAAGACGACCATCTATGGGTCAACTAGTTCTTTTTTCCAATAGGAATCAAATTCCTTTATGGAGAAGAAATTCTTCTCTCTCCTATTTACCTTCTTGATATTCTTTATTGCATGGATAATTAGAAATTTGAAAATTCTCTCTCTTATTCTGTTTATTCATGCCTTTGAATATATTAGCCACGAAAATATATTTCCTTAAGTAAAAATACTTTCTTCTTAACAAAACCACATAATTCATTAATTATGTATTCCCGTTATCCCTTTATTTTGCAATTTTGGTATTTTCACTTTCTTTCCTCTTTATTGGGACTCCTTGGATCCCAAGAAACTCTATTATTTCGAAATCCTTTTTATTGGATACTCATTATCCTTCTAGATGCATCTAAATGCATTATTTCTCATTATCTTGTTTATTTCTTATTAAAATATCTCTTTTTGAGAATTTCTCATTATTTCTCTTTTATTTTCCTCATTGGTATTCCTTTTATCATTAGGAATCCTTGGGATACGAAATTCCACTAAGGATTACTCAATTATACCTCTTTTCACTTGTTTTCCACATTTTACCATTGTTTTCAATTTCTTTCTTAATAAAGAAATACTTAATTGATCTTTTCTTTTCTTATTGCTTTCTTTTTGCAACTTTGGACTCCTTGGAACCCAAGGAACGAAAGAGGCACGAAATCCTCTTTGGATGTGCCCTTCTAGAGGTTTCCATATTTTCCTTTTCTCAAATATTCCATTATTCATTTACTAGTTGAATTTTCTTATTATTTGGGCCCAATAGCCAATCAAGCCCACAACACAATCATCAAGGCTATTGTAAATAAAATCTATTTATTCAAAACAAATTATATTAATATTTGTTCAATTATCTTTAATATGATAAATTACATTTCTCACCAATTGAACCCAAAAATTGGGGTTGTAACATCCTTCCCCTCTTATAGGAATTTTGTCCTCAAAATTCTTACCAAGCAAATAAACAATTCAGGATAAGACTTTTCCATGTCCATCATTGGCCCCTATGTGGCTTTACCGTACTCATGGCACTTCCAACGAACCTTTATCATCACATACTCTTTTCTCTGAGTTCTTTCATCCTGGCGTCTATAAACTGCACAGCTGACTCAGGCCATTTCAGCCTCCCTTGAGGCTCACTAGGTTCATTGCTCAGCACATGGTTGGGGTACCTCACATAGTGCACTCAATTGGACATTTGGAACTCATCACACATTTCTTTATCCTGAGGGGTAAGGTCAAACTTAACCGTCTCCACCAAACCATGTCAAAAGAACCCATGCATCGGGGACTCGGCTCTCTTAGCTCTAACTTAGAGGGGTTGGATTTTTATGTCACATATTCTCCCACAGTGAGCTGCATGTCAGTCTACTTTGCATCTACTCACAACTCTTGTCATCTCTAGGCTCCTTTCAGCCATTGCATGATCAAAGCGACTTCATCTACACACATTGTGTCCCTTTTTTAACCATCACATGGTCCTTTCACCAACATCACCTTACTGAAGTGGTGACCGACATAACCTCCCTTACTGAGCTTCTTTAAATCCCGATACTGGCTATGGTGGTCATCATCACATCTTTCATAGGACAAGAATTGTCTCTAACTATCACCCTGAATGAGCACATATGCCCTAATCAGACCCTTTAGTCTGGATCATACTAACCATTAGTTAGGGGTGATAAACTATACTAACATCGAGTTCTTCATGTATCTACTTCCACCTTTTGGAAGGGAACCTTTAGGTCAAACTCAAGAACCTTTATACTCAACCTCATGGTGTAGTTGAACCACCTCTCTCATATGTAATTCAACCCGATCTATCCCTTGACAGTACTCTTTCTTTCTCATGTCATCTAGGTAAGGTGATCTACCATAACCCATATTGCATCTCGATCTTCCTTGATCCAGGGGAGACTTACAACATCCATAGCGATGAACTCCCTTTCTCTTTTAGGAACTCTTTATCCTCTATGTCAATGCACTGGGTTACCGATGCTTATCCTTCACTTTCTGTCATGCATGGCAACATATCACATGTATCCTCATCTCCAGCATCCATAGTACTACTACCACTCATTATCTCAGTAATACCATGGTGTAAGGTGATCTCAACATCATTATTTCTTGTATGTCATGATTCCTCAAGATCAATTCCTTAGAACCCTAAACCATTCTCATCAGGGTTTTATTACCTTCCGACCCAAAGAAGTGTATCTGAGGTTCCATCACCATCCTTTCATTACATCAAGGACTAGACTAGCTAACTAAACAACCATTAACTTGTTCAACATATCTTGTCACCTCTGAGTGTTATCCAAACATATCTTATTTCCAAGCTTAGGGTTAGCCTAACAACCTCATCTAGCCAAACTAGGCAGCTATATCTCAACCACTTCACATCCTTAGGTATTAGGTAACATTGAAGACATACACTTCCATGTATTTCACTTATCATCTCAAACTCGAACTCTAAGTCTATCTTTATTGAGAACACTCTAAGCTCATTCTTCTTGGTGATCAAACTCAACCTTGTATGACTCATATCTCATGATAAAACATCCTCATAAGGTGATCACCTCGTTCCTCTTAGTGGTTGCAAACCATCCATGTATCATTCACTTTACCAGGGTATGTTATCTTTTCTGTCCCCATATCTCGTGGCAACGTTCCAACCTACGTCATCTTTATCCTTGGGGTATGGCTTGCGTATTGTCCTATCTCTCACCCCCATAACAAGAGGAAATAAGCATTTGGCAGTCGTTCAAATACAAAGTTCTACTTGTTCCACGAGTAGAGATGGTACATCCCACATTTCCAGTACACCTTCAAATCTAAGTTGAAATGCACAACTTATGTCTCTACATCACAATCATCTCAATATCAAAGTTACCTCCATGGAAAACTAGTCTTGAACCTACTTGGGTCCACACACATCCCTTGGTCATATCCTCTAGGTCTATAGGGTGTCGGCACTTTTAGGGTCATCCCTTTTCCCCTAATGCATCCAGAGAGTGCCCTACTCATCTGCCCTTTGGGTCCCATAAGTTCACGAAGGTGATCAATTTCCTAACCCATGGCCCTTAGACAATGATAGTTGTTACCTCCCGACCCTATGGTCATGTGTAACTAGGGAATTAGGCAACTCCTACTTCCATCGGTATTATCCCTACCTGACCCTAGGATAGACTGAGGATTCTATTATAGTACATGTCCAACTTAGAACCTTACCCGATCCTTCATCATCTCTCTCTCTCTGCATTAATGGGCTGACTTTCATCTCTTCATAAGGATCATGGCAACCTGCCTACCTTGGTCAAGTCCCATACCGATTACCTCCATGGTAACACATCCATAAGCACTTAGAGATGGATATCTATGGGTCTATAGGTTCATCTCATACCATGTACTTTTAACTTAGCTTCTCAGGATCCTATGAGACCTCTTTAGGTTACCTTAAACCAACAAAACTGATATACACCCTACCAAAGGGTCCCTCTCCCATGATGGGAGGAAAACTATCTCTTGACAACAAGGTCACAAACGCCCTTAGGTCTAGGGTTTACATCCATATGCTTAACCCTAGTAAGCTATTAAGGCACAAGCAGACCACTAAACCAGGTTAGGTCATCTGGGTTCTCATTCCTCATCATTAGATCAAGATCATACCTTCCTTTATCATCAACTTAGTTGTGAGGGGTTCATCATACCTTCGCCTTAAGGAGTTTCCCCTTTTTCCTCTATACGTGAGGAGTATCATGCTCGAAACTATAGCAACTTAGTTCTCGTCATGAGCATTAGGTACACCACTTCCCCTCTTGGGCCTAGGAACCCTAGGTTCACTTTTAGGTGTCCAATTGCATGCTCTATTTCTTAGCCACGAATCAAGCATGTCCAAGGTATGTCATGTACACCCATGATCCTTTTACATGAACAACACCTCAGAGTTGAGTCCTCCTCAAGAACAACCAACTAGGTATAAAGCCTCACAACTCGCTACTTAAACCTCCTCAGGGTCTAAGGCACTCTTTGTCTCTACGTAGCATGTAAACACCTATACCATAGGCACATAGGTACCAGAAGCATTACTCTCTGTTTAGGGTTTGGTTCCTCTAAAGAACACCAAGATATCATCCATATCCAGGGATCAAGAACGAGGCAACCACTATCATCCACTTAGGTCGCATCATCCTCGACTCCCCCACTGTTCCTCACATCTCATGGTTTAGGCTTCTAACCTTCTTGCTTGGTTCCTACTCTCTCTCTAGAGATAACTCCACATCCAACTTTACTATTAGAGGTCCCCTTTTCATGAAGGATCAAGCTCACAAGCATACCCCTACCTTATGAAGCTTATGTTTGATCAAGGTTATCCATAGCTCTAGATGCTTATCTCATAAGCTATTCCCTCATACTCTCCTGTCCAGGGTTTCAACCTATTGTTTGCACTACTAACACATTCTGGGTGCATATTATACCATGCTCATATAAGCTCATAGGGTTTCCATAGGTTCTTCTCTAACCTCATCAATGAATGAGCTATCCTTCACTCAAATATGCACGACCCTTCCCAAGGTTGGGTCGCCCGAGATACTAGGTCATCCAGCCTCTTATGGCTCATACGTCATCCAAGGTATGTCCATCCAAACACCTGGTTTACCATGACATCTAACTCATCATGTTGTCTCTATCTATAACATTCACTTAGGGTTAGGGTTAACATCATCCTCAGAGGATGTGCCAGGTCTCTGCCTAAAATGGAGATCTCTATCTCCAAAACTAACCCCCTTTATCTATCCATCCGACAAGAAGGTTTAGCCGCAGGTCTCTCCTGAGGGCCTGACAACTTATGTTATACGACCTAAGCATGTATATATCCTTTAGCTTACGCTTAATCTATTAAGATTATGTCCATGACATCTTATTTACATGCTTTTCATTAATTTGATGGAGGATTCCTTAGACCTTATTAACCTTACCCATACCTCAAGAGGGTGAGGAGAAAAGAGAAAACCCTAATCCTTAAGGTCTTTAACAGAATTTGTGATGAGAAGGGATGAATAAGATGAGAAAGTCCTAAAGGTATCTTATTTCAATTCATGCCCTAGAAACTAGAGCGATTATTCTTAAGCGTAACCACATACCTGATTTGATGATTTCACAAGCATTAAGCAATTCCAACCAAGAAAGCAATCCAAGCATGCAATTCAACAATCACATAATTCCTGAAAAGAATATGTACTCTATTTATTACACACTTTATCAAGAATCTACTTTATTGACTTGGATTCACTTTCTAGGGTTTCTGTATCCATTTTAGGGTTTCATTTGCAATTAGGGTTTCACTTCATCTTTTATTATTCTAAACCCTAATTTATACCATTACTCATTATCTCATCCATTCTTCAATATTAATGTTATCTTAATAACATATAACTCTATTTTTGGATTAAAGGCACCATTAACCATTAATTAAGTTCATTAAGCCTCTTTTACATTAAAGCTACTATTTTTATCCTTTTAATCCATGGCAAGGTCATTATACTCATTAATCATCAATTCAAAGTTCACTAGGGTCTAATTAACATATGAACTCGTTTTGCCATCAATTCTACCTTTTATACATGAGAAAACCCTAATTACTACTTTTAGGGTATTTATCTAGAATTAAGGAATTTTGTACTCTAAATAGCATGTTTCAACTTTAATCATGAAACTAATCAATTAAAGCCATTAATAGTCTCATTCACTAATATTAGGGTTTCAAGGCCCATTAAAGCACGTTTTTGTACATGAACTCTCAATTAGTATAAATCATGCAAAATTCATCCTTTTTGATCTCAACGTTCCTTTTTATCATTAACAGGCTACTACCAACTTTAAACATCCATTAAACCCTATTAAACATTTTATTCATTTCAAAATAGGGTTTCTTAATCTTTAATTCATTAAAGATGATAGTTTACACTACTTTTCGAATAGAAAGAGGAACTAGCTTCTAACTATATTTTATTGGATTCCTCTCATTTTTCTGAGCAAAATTCATGTATAATATGTGTCTATCCGAGCTATGGTTATTGAGATACGAATTTAACAAAAATAACTTGTTGTGGGCCAATGAGGAGGCGCCACGTAGCCTGCTTCATGCAACGTTGCCTTGTTTCCTTGGAAACATTTTGAAAAGTTTGAAACGCCCCTGGGTTAATTGGATGCTTCTTTAGCCCGCAAAGGGCAGAATTGTACAACGTGCTTCTCCTTTCTTCAACCTTGGGCAGATAGAGGGTTTCTGCCCTAGGCACCGATCTGCAGCCCACGTGGGGGTGCCCCTTCCTCTCCAGAGTTCATGGACCGCCGCCGTTGGCCGCCCAAGCTCCTCTGCCATGAGTCGCACCTAGGGCACCGCCCATGTCATGGTTTAGTTGGCTAGTGCATGGGCACTCGACCTGTCAAGCGTGGTCACCGTTGTAGCCATGTAGCTGCAGCTGCGTGAAGTCGAGGTCGTTGGAGCGGTAGCCAATCGGTCCTGAGAGGTCATGGAGGTTTCCCGCCTCGAGCAAAACCACAAAACACACCCATGTTGCTCCAGGGATAGAACTACACCCTCGACTAGGGTTTTCACGTAAGGAACAAGGAGGAGAACGTGGGATCTTTCTCTCTCTCTCTTGGGCTCAAACGGGGGCTTTACCCCTTTATATATGGTGAGGATCCACGCCCTAAGACGACCATCTATGGGTCAACTAGTTCTTTTTTTCCAATAGGAATCAAATTCCTTTATGGAGAAGAAATTCTTCTCTCTCCTATTTACCTTCTTGATATTCTTTATTGCATGGATAATTAGAAATACGAAAATTCTCTCTCTTATTCTCTTTATTCATGCCTTTTAATATATTAGCCATGAAAATATATTTCCTTAAGTAGAAAATACTTTCTTCTTAACAAAACCACATAATTCATTAATTATGTATTCCCATTATCCCTTTATTTTGCAATTTTGGTATTTTCTCTTTCTTTCCTCTTTATTGGGACTCCTTGGATCCCAAGAAACTCTATTATTTCAAAATCCTTTTTATTGGATACTCATTATCCTTCTAGATGCATCTAAATGCATTATTTCTCATTATCATGTTTATTTCTTATTAAAATATCTCTTTTTGAAAATTTCTCTTTATTTCTCTTTTATTTTCCTCATTGGTATTCCTTTTATCATTAGGAATCCTTGGGATACGAAATTCCACTAAGGATTACTCAATTATACCTCTTTTCACTTGTTTTCCACATTTTACCATTGTTTTCAATTTCTTTCTTAATAAAGAAATACTTAATTGCTCTTTTCTTTTCTTATTGCTTTCTTTTTGCAAATTTGGACTCCTTGGAACCCAAGGAACCCAAGAGGCATGAAATCCTTTTAGGATATGCCCTTCTAGAGGTTTCCATATTTTCCTTTTCTCAAATATTCCATTATTCATTTACTAATTGAATTTTCTTGTTATTTGGGCCCAATAGCCAATAGATCCCACAACACAATCATCAAAGCTATTGTAAACAAAATCTATTTATTCAAAACAAATTATATTATTATTTGTTCAATTATCTTTAATATGATAAATTACATTTCTCACCAATTGAACCCAAAAATTGGGGTTGTAACAGTTGTGCTTGTTGACTCACTCTAATTATATCTGCCTTCATTTTGCAAAATGCTTCAGTATGTCCCATTCTACCATAGAACATGCATATATGCATGTTTTCATACTCCAACTGGCAACATTCCCCTTGCACAAAGATCGTCGGTATGAGTGGTTTACGAGAGTCTAGCTTTACCGCAATCTAACAAATTTTCTCTGCCTCTTTAGTGTCGTATTTGTATCCACTCTTACCGTGTCGCCTATGCAGTCATCAAATTCTTCTAAGAATCATGTTTGATACAGAAAGATCGAAAGGTTAGGTATGTGAACCCATGCCACAATGTATCTTGGATTTCCTACATATGCGACAAATCTAGGGTCCCATGATTGCATGCTAAGATAGGATCCCATTAATGGACATGGTCCTTTAGTGATCACTTTAAGGTAGTCATCTTTCCGCATTAATTGAACTCGGAAGTAATTATTCACTAGATTAATTAATCTAAATGGTCCAATGAGATTCCACATGGATCGAATACATTTTTGAAGGAACATGAACCCTATCTCTCTTCCAACGACTATGATTATGACAGTATAGCACCAAGGTTTCATTAATTCACAATATTAACTTTTTAAATCACAAAATTGGGCATATTGTTCTCATCATGGATTGTGATATCCTCTTTCGTGAGTGTCATCTTGTCATCTTCAAACCCCATAATTAAGGAGGGACCATCATTTTTTGGTCCTCAAACGGCATCCGTGTAGGAGACTGGTACATGTGGATCGTGTTGAGATGGTTGCAGCATGTTGTTCCCAGATCCATGTGGTGGGGGAAACGGGTGGCCTATCTATTGGAATCCATCAACTTCCATAGAGGATCCTTCATTTTGTGCTTGGTTGTGACTTCTTCTTTCTCTCATATTCGCATATTGAAGGTTCATCTTGACTTGCTTGAGAACTTTATGTTGAAGTTGGTGTTGGTACTGGGTATCAGAAAAGATGGTGGTGCCCCTCCCCATCGTTTCCACTTGTGTCTCTCCTTGATGTGCGTTGAATCTGGCAGATGAGTGCCCCGTCCTTCCCCATCATCTCCCTGATCACCGCCAGTTGCCGTTGGCACTCCAAACCCTGGCATCCCGACTCTAAAGAATATTTTGTTTCCTAAAACAATTGATATTGAAGCAAGATACCACAGAGAGCTACATTTATGAATGAATCAAAAATGAGGCCAAAATCACTCCCAATCTACCCCAAGTAATTAAAGAATGTATTGAAGCAAAAAAAAAACCATGGATGAACAAGTTCAAGGCTCAACTGTAAAAGAAGGACATCAAAAGGAACATCGTACTTCACCATGTCCATTCTGGACATGCCCTATTCATAGGTTGTTTACAAAGTTTCAAAAAATGATGTTTTTTGCCAAAACGTTCATTTTATGTAGAATGGTCATGCCAAGTGGTGACCACCTCGGTAGCAGTGGCCACCATGGTTGTGTTACCCTCAAAAATACCTAAATTTAACCATTGATCTCCCTATTATGTCCTTCACTTAACCCTAGACACCCTAGACCCCTATATAATGTTGACATGAGAGTTACACATTGTCCATATTTTGAAAATGACAACCATTACATTCATATGTATCTAATATGTCTAGTTGAGATAGATTTCGGGCTTTAGGTACATGAAAAGGATCATTTCAATCAAGCCCTAGCTTGATCAAGTTCAAGTCAAAAGCAACACAAATGCACTTTTTAGGAAAAGACCCTAAAACCCTTAGGATGATTTTTGTAATCATTTGTATTGATCTAATGACTTGTGACTAAGATGAGAAAAAATAGGATCCCTAAATTTGAATATTTAATCACTCGAATGACATGTTTCATAATTCATTACATGGTGTTTTGTCAGTCGAGTTTCACTTGTGACAAACTCGATCGATCCCCTTGATGAATTTTGAGAAAACTCAAGTTCGCACAAGTTTGCCATACATAAAACTCGACCGATCCCTACACTAAACAAAAGTGATTTAAGTGGTTGGTCGAGTTTCATCTAGGATAAACTTGATCGATGCTTTAAATTAGCTTTGTTGCATAGTGCAATCATTTGAGTTAACTTTATTGAAACTCGACCGAATGCACTGTACAAAAAGTGCAGAAAAAGTGATTCTAACAGTTGGAGTGTTGCAAAAGTCAAAGCTATATCCGTTGCAACACTCCAAACACCTAGAAAATGTTTGGTAGTGCTCCTTCCCTGTAGTGGACACCCCAAACTATAAATAAGATATCTTGGAGTTCATTCCAAGGTTGCTCCTTCATGCTATTCAAGATCTTAGCTATAGTTGAGTGCATCCCGTCTACTTTCTCTATCTTGTTTGCAAATCAAAATGTCCACATGAGTGAAATAGGATCTGTGTGAGAGAGATACTTTATTGTATACTTGTAAAGCACTCAAAGCTTCCCTTTCCCCAACCCCTTTCTTCAAGATCAAGTTGGTGAAATCTTCTCCAAGTCAAGGAGAAGGTGCAAGCTTCTTCAAGCTATAGAAGAAGGTGCAAAAGCTTCTCCTAGGTGAAGTAGAAGTGTTGACTCTAGGTCAATGTTGATTTAAGGTCTAAATTGACTAAACCCTTATTTTGATGATGACTAAACCATTCCACTTATTTGTGTCTAATGCTTCTACTTGAGTGATTTCAGATTAGGTATAGACACGCTCCAAATGTCCTAACTTGCACATCCTAATTTGGAGAAAAGACAAGTCAAAATCAATGCAAGTGCACTTTTATGGAATATGATGTAAATCCATTAGACACATGTTGTAAATCACTTGTCATGATTGTATGACTTGTAATTAAACTTAGAAAAAATCAGGAATACTTAATTCAAATATTTAAGCACTTCAATGACACTTTCCAAAAAAATTTACAGATTGTTTGTCAGTCGAGTTACAAACTCAACTGATCCCTTAATAGATCTTGAAAATGTCATAGTTTGATCGAGTTGCACACTTACAGAACTCGACTGATCCCTACACTGAGAAAAACCAATTTGATCAATCGGTCGAGTTTCATCCAGGATAAACTCGACCGATGGTTCAAATTGACTTTGTCATATAGTACAATCGATCGTGTTACCTTTATTAAAACTCGACCGATCGCACTGTACGAAAAAGTGCAGAAACGTGTTTCTAACCCTTGGAGTGTTGCAAAACTCAAGAAAATATATGTTGCAACACTCCAAACGGTTAGAATTCATCTTTAAGTGTTCTCAAAGGCTCCTAGGCATCCCCAACTATAAATAGGACCCATTGGGATTCATCCCATGGTTAGCCTAGCACATTGAAGGTCCCTGTTATATAATTGAGTGCATCCTACAGCCTCCTCTCTCTCTCTAAGCGTAATAGCTTGCTATATCCATTAGAGTGAGTAGGAGATTTGTAAGAGAGTTATTCCTACATGTATATCTTGTGAGGCTCTCACTTCCACCACCTCCCAATCTCTCATTCAACCATAAATATGAAGGTTCTCTCTCTTGGATAAGAGAGGTCAAGAAGAACAAGGTAAGGAGTCCCTTGGTGAAGAAAAAGGCATGGTCAAAGACTTGGAGCAAGAGTGGGTAAGCCTTTGGTGAAGGCAGAAGACTCTTAGCTCAAGTGGTTAGTCCTTGTTTAAGGCTTCTCCTTGGCGAAGGTGAAGTCAAAGGCTGAAGATCCAAGAAGAGTGGGTAATTTCTTTAAAGCTGAAGAGTTGTGTAAGAATGGGTAAGTCCTTAGTAAAGGCAGAAGACTCCTTCCAAAGTGGGTAAGTCCTTGGGTAGGTTGAAGACTCTTGGCTTGGATAGGTAAGTCCTTTGAAAGGTCATGTTTAGTATGTCTTATGATGAATATAAGAGTGCAATGGTTAAGAAATCCTAGAGGTTGACCTATCTAGATAGTGGACTGACATACTTCAAGTTTGAAGTATGGAACCACTCTACATAGCTTGTTAATTGATGCATGTTCAGTTTCTCTCATTCTTGCTCTATATGTTGAGTTGCACATCAAATTTCCCACATTAGCAACCTTATCTTATGAAATATCTTGAAGGTCTAATGAATTTTGTTTAAATATTTTTTGGCTCTATTCACCCCTCCCTCTAGAGCAAATTATCCATCATGGATCCAACAAGTAGTATCAGAGCGGGTCTTCTTCAAGCATACTTCCATAAGTAGGAAAATATGGGTGACTACCAAGGAGAGAGATACTTGATCAACCTTCCAATCTTTGACGGGAGCAATTTCCTCTATTAGAAAAGAAGGCTACAATTCTACATTCAATGATCAAATCTTGAGCTATGGCAAATGGTGAACAGTCCATACAAGCTACCGGAGACAAAGATAGAAGAATGGAATAAAGCTACCTTAAAGAAACCAACCTTGAATGCAAGGGCCATCAATATTCTATATGTCTCCATGACCCCCACCGAGTTCAACCGGATTTCTTCATGTGAAACAGCCTATGAGGTATGGAGAAAGATATGTGTCACTTATTAGGGGACAACTAAAGTGAAGGAAAGAAAAGTCTACATGCTCAAAGGGATGCTTGAGAACTTAAATATGGAATAGGAGGAGAAGATACCCAACATGTACTCAAGGATCAACACTATTGTGAATGGTCTTGTTGTTCTAGGTCATACAATGAGTAGAGGAGAGATATACTCAAAGATCCTTAGAACTCTCCCCAAGAGATGGGAATCCAAGGTGACTTCTATTGAAGAAGTAAAGTCTCTTGGTGATATTCCTATTGAAGAGCTCATTCGAAATCTATAGAAGAAGGTGCAAGCTTCTCCAAGGTGAAGGTGCAAGCTTCTTCAAGCTATAGAATAAGGTGTAAAACCTTCTCCAAGGTATGAAGAAGGTCAAGGCTAAAGATCCTAGAGTACAATTGTAACATCCCTGACATGGGTTATGCCTTAACCCTAGGTGTTTTGCTTAATAAAGTTAATTATATGCTTGCTATTATTTCTTGAAAAGTAATTAAGGTTCAAGGAGAACTTATGTTTCAATTTTAGTCCTTTTCGAATAATGTCGAAACATTGTTTTGCTTGTTTTGGACTAAAATACAAATTACCCAAGTTGAGGGGTTAAATTGCAAATGTTACATGATAAGATGTTCCTCATGTGTTGAAGCATCAGGAGAATGAAGATGGTGCAGAGGTAAGGCTTTTGGTAGCCTGAGTACCAAGAAAGAGTTGAAAAAGCAATGTTTGTGCATTAAAACCTAGTTTTGGTGTAATGTGCAATTTACCCAAAACCTAGGGTTCAATATGCAAATTACCACTTCAAAATAGTCCCTATTGCTTCTTGGCATCATTAGAGAAAATACAATGAGGGGGCACCTCATTTGGATCACTTTAGAGGAGAGAGAATCTTGATATTAAAATAATCAAGATGTAAGCATAAATTGGAACTTTACTTCAATTTAAAGCAAAAATAAATATATTAATTGAAGAGCCCTTCAACCAAAAGGATAGGGATGATTTTACAAAAGAATTTACGACCATGTCCCTTGCAAAGGCACGAAAATATCTCAAGCAAGTGGATAACCCACTCACATTATTAAAAGAAAAAGAAATATCCACTAACTTATGGATATTATTATAAGGGTTAAGGTGCTTAATTTGTTTTCCTTTAATTCATGGATAATTAAGTGGAATATGAGGCAAAGGGGATAGCCTCGTAACCAAGGAAGGGAAGGGGGAAAGTGGCAAGGAAATGGAGGAGATAATCCCTACTTTCTCTCTCTTAAATGAATTTTCAATAAAATTCATATATATGCTCCTTTATCCATGAGTTGAAAGGGAATTTCGAATCCACTTTCACTTCTAACTTGCAAAAATGACCAAGGGTGCTTGGAGCAATAGGAGGACGACCCCCAACCTGTTGGTAAGCTTCTTGACCTTCGTTTACCTTGATTCCATGGTGGAAATCGAAAATCAATGCATGATTTCTTCATATCTCGATCACATCTTCAATTCTAACCATTCCTTTTCACTCAAAGCTTGAGGACGAGCCTTGGGATAGTGAAAAGAGTTGCATCCACCATTGTTGACGTGATCTTGAAGATTTGAAGCTCAATTGGAGGCGGTTTTTATAACTTGAACCCTTGAACTTTGTTATTGATTCCATATCTTTATCAATTGTTGATTCCTTCATTATTCCTGAAATTTTATTTGAATGATTGGTGAAATCACCATGGAAATTACAGCAAGTTTCGTGGGTATTTAGCTTGAAGATGATGATGTCATCTTAAGCACACACCTCATCATGGGCAACCATTTTTCAAAACCGATTGAGTTAATTCAGTTACAAAACTGAATGGATAATTGATTTCAAGATCGAATGGGTAATTGCTCTCAAGATCAAATGGGTAATTGATCTTAACACCAGTTGGAGATACTTGCTGATGTAGTTGGACATTGATCTAATGGTCCTAATTGATTGTTTGAAGGAAACCCTAGATGCCCAAACAGTGTCAAAACCATTTGGTGTTGAAATGCCAAAACCGAATGGAGATCTAAAGTGATCAAATTGTTTGGAGATTTAAGGTGATGATTGATCCATTAATCCAATGGTCGATAATAATGATTATCAATGATAGGTACAAAGGTTGAAATCCTAAAGTACCTAGATGATCAGTACCTTTAGAATGGTTAACCTTAAAAGCTTATGAAAGCAATGTCTCAATACACTATGTCAACCATAGTTGTACATATTTGATTGAAAGGTTGATGTAACCTAATCAAGTTGAGTGGATGATAGAAAGGAATCCATACATGAGTATTAATTATGAAGAATATGTGATTAGGGTATGATCCTTAGTAAAGAGATCATGAAACTCTAATCGAGTGGGTTAATAAGCCATAATCCTAAAAGTTGGGCAATCCTGAGTGAAACCCTAGTCTAGAGTAATGATGTAACCCTAATTTAGGGTGATGATATAAGAAACCCTAATTATGGGTAATGGAAGATGAAGCCCTAATTGGGATAAATAGTAAACCCTAATTATGGGTAATTGAATGGAAACCCTAATTAGGATGAATAGCAAACCCTAATTATGGATAATTGAATTTAAACCCTAATTGAGGGTGATGTCATGTGAAACCCTAATTGAGGGTGATGCCATGTGAAACCCTATGCAATGGTATGATGAGGAGCCCTAATACAGGGTGAAGGTATGTGAAACTCAAATTTTGAGTTATAATAAGTGAAGCCCTAATGTTAGGCAATATGATGACAAACCATAACCCTAATAAGAGAACCCTAATGATAAAATAGTGGGTATTACCTTATAAAGATGAAACATCTCAAATGGTTGATCATAGGCAACTTTATAGTAAGAAATGCCTTAACCTGAAATGAGTCCATATCATTGAAGATACTTGGACCATTCTTGTGTGTGACCTATGCACTTCATGGTAAAAGTGATAGGTTAGTGGATGAAAGCATTAAGATGGGAAATACCTTAATCCAAGATAAGTTGATAACTCAAGTAAGTTGGAAGTGATGAGGAAAGTGATACATCAAGATATGATTGATATCACTTTTAGCATCCCAAGGTTTATAAGCATTGATGTACCTCAAATCCAATATACTTGGATAGGAAACACATGAAGTATGTTATGTAAATTGTTACAATGAATTTTAATGAGTTTGATATACTTTGATAAGAATAGGCTAATATACCTTGAGAATGGGGTTAAGCTAAACTAATGAGTATGATGTAATCATACCATGATAAGGATGAGAAATGAACTCATACCTTGTATTGATAATCATTTAATGATAAATGTTAAAAGTAATAAACATGATTGAATACTCGAGATGTTAATGGATGCTCGTAGAGGTGTGGAGCAATATATTAAGGTTGATTTGATAAATATGAAATCCTAATTAATGTGAGATGGGAAACCCTAACCCTAAATTGGGTAATGGGACATGAGACCCTAATGTGACGTGAATAGTAAGCCCTAACCCTATTGAGGGAATAGTGGTGTTACTATTGTATTACATGAGGTGATATGTTATTGTTGCCTAGTGAGAGGTGACAAGATGTGTAATGGCCTTGTGAGCCATATGATTAGATGTTGCCTAGTGATAGGTGACAAGATGTTTAATGGCCTTGTGAGACATATGATTAGATGTTGCCTAGTGAGAGGTGACAAGATATTTTATGGGCCTTATGAGCCATGAGAACAATTGTGGCATAGTGAAAGGTACCAAGATGATTATAAAAGTTTATTGTAAGAAATGATAACGTTTTAATAAACTTAATAAAAGGAACAATTGTATTCAATAAAGAATGTGAAAAGCTATGAAGGCTAACCTCAGGGTTCAGAGCCTAGAGAAGGATGTGATGATCAATGATGAGTTAAAGGAATTTATATCCCATGATCTATGTAATCAGGATTGGTTAAAGTCCAATACCTGGCAGAGGCATGAAGCCTGTAATCATGAGTGGTTAGAGTCCACTGCCTGGCTGTGTAATCAGGAGTGGTTAGAGTCCACTACCTGGCTGTGTAATCAGGATTGGTTAAAGTTCAATACCTGGCAGAGGCATGAAGCCTGTAATCAGGAGTGGTTAGAGTCCACTTCCTGGCTGTGTAATCAGGAGTGGTTAGAGTCCACTACCTGGCTGTGTAATCAGGATTGGTTAAAGTCCAATACCTGGCAGAGGCATGAAGCATGTAATCAGGAGTGGTTAGAGTCCACTGCTTGGCTGTGTAATCAGGAGTGGTTAGAGTCCACTACCTAGCTGTGTAATCAGGATTGGTTAAAGTCCAATACCTGGCAGAGGCATGAAGCCTGTAATCAGGAGTGGTTAGAGTCCACTGCCTGGCTGTGTAATCAGGAGTGGTTAGAGTCCACTGCTTGGCTGTGTAATCAGGATTGGTTAAAGTCCAATACCTGGCAGAGGCATGAAGCCTGTAATCAGGAGTGGTTAGAGTCCACTGCCTGGCTGTGTAATCAGGATTGGTAGAGTCCAATGCCTGGCAGTGTAATCAGGATTGGTTAAAGTCCAATACCTGGCAGAGGCATGAAGCCTATAACCAAGGGATTGGCATAGTCCAATGCCTAGATAGAATATGATGATGTATACTCTTATGTCTGGAATAATTCAATATTTGTTTAGCAGATTGGCTAAGGCCAACAGATGAAAACAATAATGAATCATGGGTGACATATTAGGATAATAAGGAAAAGCTTGAGATGTTGAAATGATATGGTAGATAAATGATATATATGTTCTTCCTATTCCTTATTAAGAGGATAGATGATTTATTGTTCTATCATAAATAGTTGCAATGCTTTAAAAGATGAGAATGCTTTAAACTTATCCTCTGCCTAGTTTTATGTCATTAAACCGCAATAATAATGTTTTTGGCGGAGAGTTATATCTCTTGTTGAGGCAATTACAATTGTCTCACCCCTGTGGGATCCAACACTTTTAGGTGGACAAGCACGGAGGAGACTGAGAATATATTGTAGAGGAAGAACATTAATAGCAGCAAGGACAGCAATGACAGCTCAGGTTGAGTGTATTGTCTGTCGTGTCTTGTAGATAGAAGTCTTATGTGTCATCTCTGTACTCTCAGGTCCTCAGAGTTAGTAGTTAGTTCTTTTAATGTATCGATCTGAGATTTTGGCTTGATGCCTTGAGATTTTGAGTTGCTTAAGTATAATTCTGACAAAGTAATTGTTGTATATAATTCTCGAGAAGAGATAGTACATGTGATATGCTTATGAATTAGGATGTAGATGATATACATTGGTTCTTGATAAAAGAGTTTTCCTATGTATGGACCTCTTTGCAAAAGGTTTAAATTTTTAGTTATTTTTGTTAATCCGATGCGAATGATACGCTTCGGCATTAATTAATCTTGTTTTTATGAGTTGGATGCCACAATTTAGTGGTATCAGAGCTCTAGGTTCGCTGAGTCTACAGAGAGATAGGACTAAGGTGTCAAGTCTGTTCTAAGTTTACCCCAGTGTATCTTATAGTGCCTTCTGTTTATGCTGAAGAAGATATATAACTCCAAGATGTATGGAGAACACGAGGAACACGTTGTTGAGAGTAATGTTGTTGCAACAGTGGGAGGTGCAAGGTATTAGGCGAGGGAGGAACTAGTGCCTGAAAATCTCCATGTTGATGAAGTCATGAGAGGAAACCCAGATGTTCATAATCTTTTTGGGCAACTCATGACTACACTGAAGTATGTGGCAGACCGGATGCCAGCACCAGCACCTAGGGCACCAATTTCTAATGAGGGATATGGTTCTGGTAAGACCTTTGAACGACTACGTCGTGTAGGAGCCATAGAATATGCTGGGACATCTGACCCAGCAGATGCTGATCTCTGGCTCACTGAATTAGAAAAGGCTTTTAAGATCCTTAGTATCCCAGATGCTGACAAAGTTAAACATGTTGTGTACCTTTTGAAGGGTAGTGTTGGACATTGGTGGGCTATAGAAAAATAAAAAGGAATGATGAAGAGGTTGGATGGGAGGAATTCCGTCGAGAATTCATCAATAAGTATTTTCCAAGGACTTATTTAGATGAAAAGATCTCACAGTTTGAGAAGATACGACAGGGAGCCATGTCAATAAGTGAATATGAGGTTAAGTTCATGGAACTTTTACGATTTTGTCCTCAGATGGTTGCTACTGAGGAGGAAAAGATTCGACGTTTTGAGAAAGGATTGAATGCAGAGATGTCTATTCTGGCATCTGCCCTAGAAAGTAGAGAGAGGTTTGCCACATTTGTGGAGTCAATTCAAAGGATTGAAGGGTCTATGACAAAGAAACATGAGACAGACCTTAAAAGGAAGTCTAAACAGTCACAGGAACAAGAAATTGGTGGTACTAAACAATCAAAGATTTCAGTAGTACTGACTCAACCACAATGTAGTGCACCCAAGCAACAGTCACCTAAAAGGCTCAGAGCCTGCTATAGATGTGGACAGAGAGGACATCTGAGGTGGCAATGTCCAAATAGAAAGTGATGGGGTGACCCAACATACAAGACACTAGATAATTGGTAGAAGGTAGACTTGTCAAGATAGAACTTTCTATTTTGAATTGTCTTTTGTTCCCTACTATAAGAAAGGTAGTTGTTATTTAGTTTATCTGTCTAATCCTTTGAGGATATGAGGAAGAGATAAGTAGAATGAAAACTTGTGTTCAGTTTAATATTCCTTTATATGTTTTGAAATTTCTCTTTCTCCTTTAAGGAAGGGAAGAGATGAAAAAGGAACTCATAGAAAAATCTGAGATATTAAGTATATCAAATTTTAAAGAGATGAAAACCTAAAATAAAATAAATACATACTACCTAATTTCAGTTCTTGAATACCCTGGCCAGGTATTCATTTATTGAAGGCAAGGTAAGTACATACCTAGATTGTTATCTTTCTGATTACTCTGATCAAGTAATCATTCTGAAACAATCCAAAGAAGCCTAATCAAGAAGGAGATGTGGCATGGAAATTTCTACCACATTCTAATTGATATACGGAGGAATTTGATTTAATTATAAATAAACTTATAAACAAAAATGAAGATGAGGATATGTATTAACACATGTGTTATATACCAAGGTAGGGGATTCTGGTATCTGAGAAATATCAGGCTATTTTATGATGGTTACATGGAATGGTTAACTGTGGAATTAGTCCAGTTACCTAATGTAGCATGGACATCATATGTTAGGGGTTTATGCTTTGCATAAACATAACATTGATGAGAATGAACTATTTGAAGGAATAATTGTAAAATTATTGCAAGAAAAGTTTATCAAATTAAATTAACAAATAACCTCGATCTAAATAAGAAAAGTGTTACTTGACACAGAATTAACTCCACAGTCAATAATGAAAGGATAATGGAGTATGTGTCCTATGTGTTTGATTCTATGAGAATTTTGTGTGGAAAAACTTTGTATTGATCAAAGTTCTATGGTGTCTCCATAATAATGAGATGTTATGTGGAGACTTGATGATACAATAAATGAATAATATCTGTCTACTTTTTATCTGGGATTTCGGGGACGAAATCCTTGTTAGGGCTTTATGATTTGTAACATCCCTGACCTGGGTTATGCCTTAACCCTAGGTGTTTTGCTTAATAAAGTTAATTATATGCTTGCTCTTATTTCTTGAAAAGTAATTAAGGTTCAAGGGGAACTTATGTTTCAATTTTAGTCCTTTTCGAATAATGTTGAAACATTGTTTTTCTTATTTTGGACTAAAATGCAAATTACCCACGTTGAGGGGTTAAATTGCAAATGTTACATGATAAGATGTTCCTCATGTGTTGAAGCATTAGGAGAATGAATATGATGCAGAGGTAAGGCTTTTGGTAGCCTGAGTACCAAGAAAGAGCTGAAAAAGCAATGTTTGTGCATTAAAACCTAGTTTTGGTGTAATGTGCAATTTACCCAAAACCTAGGGTTCAATATGCAAATTACCACTTCAAAATAGTACCTAATGTTTATTGGAATTATGTAGAGCAAATAAAATGAGGGGGGCGCCTCATTTGGATCACTTTGGAGGAGACAGAATCTTGATATTAAAATAATCAAGATTTAAGCATAAATTGGAACTTTACTTCAATTTAAAGCAAAAATAAATATATTAATTGAAGAGCCCTTCAACCAAAAGGATAGGGATGATTTTGCAAAATAATGGACGACCATGTGCCTTGAAAAGGCACGAAAATATCTCAAGCAAGTGGATAACCCACTCACATTATTAAAAGAAAAAGAAATATCCACTAACTTATGGATATTATTATTATAAGGGTTAAGGTGCTTAATTTGTTTTCCTTTATTTCATGGATAATTGAGTGGAATATGAGGCAAAGGGGATAGCCTCGTAACCAAGGAAGGGAAGGGGGAAAGTGGCAAGGAAATGGAGGAGATAATCCCTACTTTCTCTCTCTTAAATGAATTTTCAATAAAATTCATATATATGCTCCTTTATCCATGAGTTGAAAGGGAATTTCGAATCCACTTTCACTTCTAACTTGCAAAAACGACCAAGGGATCTTGGAGCAATAGGAGGACGACCCCCAACATGTTGGTAAGCTTCTTGACCTTCGTTTACCTTGATTCCATGGTGGAAATCGAAAATCAATGCATGATTTCTTCATATATCGATCCCATCTTCAATTCTAACCATTCCTTTTCACTCAAAGCTTGAGGACGAGCCTTGGGATAGTGAAAAGAGTTGCATCCACCATTGTTTACGTGATCTTGAAGCTTTTATGCTCAATTGGAGGCGGATTTTATAACTTGAACCCTTGAACTTTGTTATTGATTCCATATCTTTATCAATTGTTGATTCCTTCATTATTCTCAAAATTTTATTTGAATGATTGGTGAAATCACCATGGAAATTACAGCAAGTTTCGTGGGTTTTTAGCTTGAAGATGACAATGTCATCTTAAGCACACACCTCAACATGGGAAACCAGTTTTCAAAACTGATTGAGTTAATTCAGGTACAAAATCGAATGGATAATTGATTTCAAGAATGAATGGGTAATTGCTCTCAAGATCAAATGGGTAATTGATCTTAACACGAGTTGGAGATACTTGCTGATGTAGTTGGACGTTGATCCAATGGTCCTAATTGATTGGTTGAAGGAAACCCTAGATGCCCAAACAGTTTCAAAACCATTTGGTGTTGAAATGCCAAAACCGAATGGAGATCTAAAGTGATCAAATCGTTTGGAGATTTAAGGTGATGATTGATCCATTGATCCAATGGTTGATAATAATGATTATCAATGATAGGTACAAAGGTTGAAATCCTAAAGTACCTAGATGATCAGTACCTTTAGAATGGTTAACCCTAAAAGCTTATGAAAGCAATGTCTTAATACACTATGTCAACCATAGTTGTACATATTTGATTGAAAGGTTGATGTAACCTAATCAAGTTGAGTGGATGATAGAAAGGAATTCATACATGAGTATTAATTATGAAGAATATGTGATTAGGGTATGATCCTTAGTAAAGAGATCATGAAACCCTAATCGAGTGGGTTAATAAGCCATAATCCTAAAAGTTGGGCAATATTGAGTGAAACCCTAGTCTAGAGTAATGATGTAACCCTAATTATGGGTAATGGAAGATGAAACCCTAATTGGGATAAATAGTAAACCTTAATTATGGGTAATTGAATGGAAACCCTAATTAGGATGAATAGCAAACCCTAATTGTGGATAATTGAATTTAAACCCTAATTGAGGGTGATGTCATGCGAAACCCTAATTGAGGGTGATGCCATGTGAAACCATATGCAATGGTATGATGAGGAGCCCTAATACAGGGTGAAGGTATGTGAAACTCAAATTTTGAGTTATAATAAGTGAAGCCCTAATGTTAGGCAATATGATGATAAACCATAACCCTAATAAGAGAACCCTAATGATAAAATAGTGGGTATTACCTTATAAAGATGAAACATCTCAAATGGTTGATCATAGGCAACTTTATAGTAAGAAATGCCTTAACCTAAAATGAGTTCATATCATTGAAGATAGTTGGACCATTCTTGTGTGTAACCTATGCACTTCATGGTAAAAGTGATAGGTTAGTGGATGAAAGCATTAAGATGGGAAATACCTTAATCCAAGATAAGTTGATAACTCAAGTAAGTTGGAAGTGATGAGGAAAGTGATACATCAAGATATGATTGATATCACTTTTAGCATCCCAAGGTTGATAAGCATTGATGTACCTCAAATCCAATATACTTGGATAGGAAACACATGAAGTATGTTATGTAAATTGTTACAATGAATTGTAATGAGTTTGATATACTTTGATAAGAATAGGATAATATACCTTGAGAATGGGGTTAAGCTAAACTAATGAGTATGATGTAATCATACCATGATAAGGATGAGAAATGAACTCATACCTTGTATTGATAATCATTTAATGATAAATGTTAAAAGTAATAAACATGATTGAATACTCGAGATGTTAATGGATGCTCCTAGAGGTGTGGAGCAATATATTAAGGTTGATTTGATAAATATGAAATCCTAATTAATGTGAGATGGGAAACCCTAACCCTAAATTGGGTAATGGGACATGAGACCCTAATGTGACGTGAATAGTAAGCCCTAACCCTATTGAGGGAATAGTGGTGTTACTATTGTATTACATGAGGTGATATGTTATTGTTGCCTAGTGAGAGGTGACAAGATGTGTAATGGCCTTGTGAGCCATATGATTAGATGTTGCCTAGTGATAGGTGACAAGATGTTTAATGGCCTTGTGAGCCATATGATTAGATGTTGCCTAGTGAGAGGTGACAAGATATTTTATGGGCCTTATGAGCCATTAGAACAATTGTGGCATAGTGAAAGGTACCAAGATGATTATAAAAGTTTATTGTAAGAAATGATAATATTTTAATAAACTTAATAAAAGGAACAATTGTATTCAATAAATAATGTGAAAAGCTATGAAGGCTAACCTTAGGGTTCAGAGCCTAGAGAAGGATGTGATGATCAATGATGAGTTAAAGGAATTTATATCCCATGATCTGTGTAATCAGGATTGGTTAAAGTCCAATACCTGGCAGATGCATGAAGCCTGTAATCAGGAGTGGTTAGAGTCCACTGCCTGGCTGTGTAATCATGAGTGGTTAGAGTCCACTACCTGGCTGTGTAATCAGGATTGGTTAAAGTCCAATACCTGGCAGAGGCATGAAGTCTATAATCAGGAGTGGTTAGAGTCCACTTCCTGGCTGTGTAATCAGGAGTAGTTAGAGTCCACTGCCTGGCTGTGTAATCAGGATTGGTTAAAGTCCAATACCTGGCAGAGGCATGAAGCCTGTAATCAGGAGTGGTTAGAGTCCACTGCCTGACTGTGTAATCAGGAGTGGTTAGAGTCCACTGCCTAGCTGTGTAATCAGGATTGGTTAAAGTCCAATACCTGGCAGAGGTATGAAGCCTGTAATCATGAGTGGTTAGAGTCCACTGTCTGGCTGTGTAATCAGGAGTGGTTAGAGTCCACTGCCTGACTGTGTAATCAGGATTGGTTAAAGTCCAATACCTGGCAGAGGCATGAAGCCTGTAATCAGGAGTGGTTAGAGTCCACTGTCTGGCTGTGTAATCAGGATTGCTAGAGTCAAATGTCTGGCGGTATAATCAAGATTGGTTAAAGTCCAATAGCTGGCAGAGGCATGAAGCCTATAACCAAGGGATTGGCATAGTCCAATGCCTAGATAGAATATGATGATGTATGCTCTTATGTCTGGAATAATTCAATATTTGTTTAGCAGATTGGCTAAGGCCAACAGATGAAAACAATAATGAATCATGGGTGACATATTAGGATAATAAGGAAAAGCTTGAGATGTTGAAATGATATGGTAGATAAATGATATACATGTTCTTCCTATTACTTATTAAGAGGATAGATGATTTATTGTTCTATCATAAATAGTTGCAATGCTTTAAAAGATGAGAATTCTTTAAACTGCTTATCCTCTGCCTAGTTTTATATCATTAAACTGCAATAATAATGTTTTTGGCGGAGAGTTATATCTCTCGTTGAGGCAATTACAATTGTCTCACCCCTGTGGGATCCAACGTTTTTAGGTGGACAAGCACGGAGGAGACTGAGAATATCTTGCAGAGGAAGAACATCAATAGCAGCAAGGACAGTAGTGACAGCTCAGGTTGAGTGTACTGTCTGTCGTGTCTTGTAGATAGAAGTCCTATGTGTCGTCTCTGTACTCTCAGGTCCTCGGAGTTAGTAGTTAGTTATTTTAATGTATCGATCTGAGATTTTGGTTTGATGCCTTGAGATTTTGAGTTGCTTAAGTATAATTCTGACAAAGTAAGTGTTGTATATAATTCTCGAGAAGAGATAGTACATGTGATATGCTTATGAACCATGATGTAGATGATATACATTGGTTCTTGATAAAAGAGTTTTCCTGTGTATGGACCTCTTTGCAAAAGGTTTACATTTTTAGTAGTTTTATTAATCTGTTGCGAATGATACGCTTCCGCATTAGTTAATCTTGTTTTTATGAGTTGGATGCCACAACAGTGGGTAAATCATTCAAGGAAATAGACATGTTGCAAGAAGGGGATCTCCTTGGTGAAGGTGTCATGTTGCTTGCAAGAGTGGGTAGACTTCAGCTCCTCCTCATAGATAAGAACTTGGTTGGTTATTGGCTCCCTTGTCCTCAAAGGGAATGTTTGGTATCTTTGCCGCAAAAATGAAGTTCACCTTGTATGCCTTATAATGGAGTATAAATATACATTGGTTACAAAATCCTAGGGCTTGACCTCTCTAGGTAGTGGACTGACTTTCTACTAGTTTGGGGATTGGAACCATTCTAAATAGCTTTTGTTATTATACTTATTCAATATATCTCATCCTTGTAATGTATGTTTAGTTCCAATACAAATTCAATATTTGCAATCCCACAGATAGTTATAAGTTGAAGGTCTAACGAATTTTGTGCAAGTATTTTTAGCTCTATTCACACCCCCCTCTAGAACCCTTTTAGTCCAACATATAAGCCTTGTTAGTGGTTGGGGTCGAGGATTAGCTCCCTTGAAAATTCATTTCACTTTCCTACCTCCTACCTACCTCATTCCACTCCCATTTCATTACCTTCCACCCCCAAAACCCTAATTTTTATGATTCTGGCTATCATCCATTCTAATACCATGCCATTCCACCTTGGAGGAGGAAAGTGCTCAAGCTTGCATCTATTGCAAAAAAAGATTTCAACCTCTATACCAAGATACATGGCTTCTGTTGTCTCTTTCTTCTCCATTTTTTGTATTTTCCATTTTCATAGACAGTTAAGTTCCATTGTCGGGCTATTTGCAGGAATAATTATGAGTTTGATACCACATTGGGGTAATATTGTTGTATACACCATAAGTTTGTTTGCAAATGTAATCGTTATGCTTCTATCTCATATTCTGATCTGTCTCTATAATGCTTAAAACTATCTAAGCATAGAAGAATGTGTTATATGTGGTTATTTGCGGAAAAGCTCACAAGTACAATCAGTAGATCCTTAGCTAGCTACCCATCTTCCAACATACCCATCTATTCTTCTATCCCTATGTCTAAGATATGAGTAGCTAGTATTTCCTCACTTAACGTGCTTAGAAAAGAGCATGTATATAGGTTGGATGGAGTATAAAAGGAGGTAAAATATCCTTCTCCTACACTCAATGCCATCTTCTGCCACTAAGTACATTAGGAAAGTCATTCCTATAGGCCTAGTCTAGTGTGATTATGATTGAATTATATAGATACCCTAGTCAATTAAACACCTTAGAGTTGGATAGGGGGTAATAAACAGTAGTTCCTCTATGTACACCCTACACCACCCATGGTCAACTATTAGTATAGGATAATTCACAATCACCCTACTGGTGTTGTTTGGTTAAATAACATGGTTTGATTGAATATGTTGCATGATATGACCCTAACTAGGTCCATGTCACATTTTCCCCCAAATGGCCCACTTCCCTAATTAATTGCCTAAATCCCTAATTGCTCATTTCCTTAGCTAGTGTAAAAGTAATTAGCTTCCTATCTTGTTTACTTAGCTATTTGCCTTGCTCAAGTTATTTTTCCCTTCCTATAGTAGTTAGCTCTTTTCTCTAGTCTTTTATGCCAGATTTTACTAGTTTAGTTTATTACTTGTCTCCTTAGTGCAATTGCTAGCTTAGTATAACTAATTGCTCTTCTTCTTACCTTGCTTAGCTAATTGCCTAGTTTAGTGTTAATTGGGATTGCTTGGTTGGTGTAGTGTTAATTTCTAGTCTAATCTAGTGTAATTGTCGTCATTGCTTAGTTCGATAATATTGTTTGTGTAGGGTTAACTTTACGTTTATTTCTTGCTCATTTCCACTGTTTATTTGCCTTGGCGTAATCAAAAAAACCCCATTTATTTCCTAAAACCCCTACTCCACAATAGCAACCTAGTAAAGCAAACACAGCTCCTAGTGTCCCATCTCTCCCTTGGGTTCGACCTCGACTTGCTGCTCCTATACTGCTCTCGAGCCTGAGCGTTTGTGGAATTCTATAAGAGTGTGTCCAAATAGGGTTTTAAATATATTGATAGACCCAAGTGTGTACTAAGGTTTGTCTAGCCACATCAACTAGCTAGGGGTCTTGTGGACGCATCACTGGTACATTCACTAGATCTAGTCATGCAACCTATTGACTATTGGTAGAATGTGGTGTGTTGTCATCACCAATAATATTTTTTCTTACGGTGTATAATGAACAATGAGGCATTCAATTGGTGAGAACATATAAGTTTAATACCAAGACCATGCCATCATGAGGACATCCATTTCCTCCTTCATATGTAGTGGTGGCCACACTATGGATTTCAAGGTGTCACAGGCTACGACACTCATCGACGTCCAATACATGCACAATGCAAAGTGTATAAAGAGACAAAGAATGATGAGAAATTCCTTCTTTAGTTGAAGGTCTGCAAGGCTACACTTGAGTTGCCCGTGATGCTCACTTTACCAACAACGACCTTTGTTTTGAGCTGGAAAACCCCAACGCTCAGATCCAACACTTTCACCACGAGCATCCACATGCAAGGATAACAACAACAATCGTAGAGAACAAGTACATTGAGGGTCATGATGAGGAAATTCCAAATGCCGATATTACTCCCTAGTATCATAAAACAAAATGGAAACCAACACCAACCCAAGTTTGGAGTCGTACTCTATTTCATTAGCTCGCCACTCTGTCTCGTCATTGACTTTATCAGCCTTGATGCTTATTGAAAGGGCATTGAATATTAGTAGGCTGGGAAGAACAACAACGACAGAGACCAACTAAATCATTTGTACTACATACAATATGTTGATTATCAATGGCACCACCAACAAGGACGCTACAACACTTCTACTCATCAAACCAACATCACATATTGTAGTACCCAACCCAGGATTCTGACTATTGGGCCCAGTGCTATACTCAAGATCCACAATATGCAGCCCCTTCTTAGGCACTGCAGCAACATGACCCATAATGTGATTGGTTGTTATGGCTAAGTCAAGGTGGCCATGAAGACGGGTTGTACGGCAATGTTCTTCCCCTCCACTTTGAGATTAGGACTTTACCATGGAAGAGGGAGTTTATAAGCTTAGGGTGGAGGGTAGGTGGACACATTAATGCATTATCTCATACGCACCCATATTTATAGTTTTTTTTATTTCAACATTTTGTGAAACTAGCATTTGCATGTAATCATTTCACGATAGCTAGTTTCTATCTCAAAATATCAAATCAATTTTTCAGTTGTTGGTATTTGTTATTCTTTTACATATCCTAGCAAATATTTAACTAGCTTAGCATTTTAGAATTGTGTTGCATAATTGACTTTGTTATTATCACCCTACTAGAATTGTGTGGGTTTTGAGTAAACAATTATTGACTTAATGTTCCTATTGTTGAATTTGTTGACACAACATTCTCCGCCTAGGTGTATGGCACATACTCCACTTGACATCTTTTGAGTATACCAATGCATTGGTATTGTGTATGATTGTACTTTTGTAGGACTTCTTAATTATTCGTGAAATTCTCTTACATGTGTGACATTTGGAAGTCGCATCATATATTTGTGTTGAGAATTTAAGTCGAGAATGACGACATGGCTAGTCATATTATGTGATCTCAAAAGGTTGGTATGATTGTCCATATTGATGGGAGGTATCCTAAAGTATTGTCAATTACCAAGCAGACACGGGAGTGAGTGTACACTTTTTTCAATTTTGCCTTTTGTGTTACTCAAGTACTAGAACGATCCAAGATCGAGGTGTTTCAATGAATGCCAATTCATCTAGATTTTCATGCATCACACATAGGGCTTTTAAGTGTTTTATTACATTTTAATTGGAGTTACCTCTTAATCATGCTTTTAGTCAAATTTATTTATTTTGAACTAAATTTGTGGTTTTTAATGTATCAACCGGGTATCGATGAGAGAAAAGGAGATATCATCCACACTTTAAAATGATATTGGCATAATGCCTACGGGAGTTTCATTGAGTTAGAGGGGTTCGATGACCGTCTAAACCCTCTAAACAATTATCTATCATCATATTCACCATGCTCAAGTATTGGGACAAGTTAGCTACACTGAAAACCGTGAAAGAGATTATGTTAGCCACCTGATTGGCTCCTCTAGTTGGTCAGGTACTCTATGTGAAGCCCTAGAGCCAAATCCAAGACTTGCTAAACGCCTGACTAGCTCCTCTAGTTGAGCGCCTAGGTTACTTAGCAAGCAATCACAAACCATCTAGACAGTCATCCATCAATACTTTCCAAAAAAAGGTCACCTCCGAGCAATCCTAGTCAATTGCCTAAACCATGCAACCAATTGGTTATGACCACAGGACATGCACAGATCACCCACAAGAAAGGCTAGCTAACTAATTAGCCTAGATGACCAACTGATTAGCAGTGTATCACATGCACAACCAAATTTTCATCCATTAGTCGATTGTGGATCATGTGACTAAGGAACTTTTGGAGTGCAACACAAACTTGCCATGCACATCGAAGAAATGGATTCAAACCTAGTTGTCATTGTGGAAAGACGAAGACCAACATTCAACAGCTATATCGTGGAGGTGCAATTGAACAGAGACTTCACTTGAAGTTGGACATGTTTATTAGAGGGTGGTGATGCATACCACAAATTATCTTCTACATGTTTCTCTTATATCCATGAATTTACCATGTCTCTTTTCTACCCATGCTTCAATAAAACGAGTAGCAAGTACTTTAACTACTATACTGATGAGAGCATCCCAACACCCCTCTTTTTAGTTTGTCGTTCTTAGTTTGAATACTATATGAATCTCTAGCCATGTATGTGGTTATCGTTTATTTTCACTATGTATGCTTGATCACCATCCACTAAATTTATTGGTTCAATGAGTATCACAAATATATGATCTTATGTTTTCAATTTGGTTGCTACATAAAAAATGTCTGGGGTGACAGAGGTGTGATCTCTCAAACATCACAACTATATGATTGGAGTGACATCTCAAATAAATTTCATATACATATGTGATTCGACATGTTATGATAATTACATCACACAACTACTTTTGTGCATGTCAAAAATCATCGAGAGAGATAGGACTAGGTACTGTGAGGTGAAACATAAGCCTTGGTTCCTTTACTAATTTGATAACTCAATCCTCTTCTTTTTAACTTGCAAATTATTTGATTCAACAACAATCAACCATTGTCTTGCTAATCACCTAGTTCTTGTGGTAATTATCTAGTCCAAATTTTTAAGCAAATTATTGTCCTTTGAGATTCAACCGTAAGTTATTCTAAATAAGACTCGCATGTTTGCGTGGTGTTGTGTAGTACTATTGTTTGAGGACATAAACTAAAAATGTGATGCAATTCAAATCTTTTCCAACCAAAAATATGTATAAAAAGTAGGAAAAAATAAGTCCATGGTGAAGATGCATGTGCATTCCCACCCCACCCCCATCCACACAATCCACCAACACATACATATATAAAGCATATGCACTAGAGCAATAGGTATGTGCATGCCAGACAAAGAGGGAAACAAAGGTCAGGACAAATGATTGTGTACAATTTAGTCCCATATATATTAATCATGCAAACCAAAATATAAAACTCCACAGAATCATGCATATTACAAAACAGACAATAGTAAAAGTAAATCAATCTCATTTGTATCATTACAAGTGGCTAAAGATAACCAAACAATTTCAACAATTTTGACAACTTACCATTTGTTTAATTTCTAAATAGGCATACCAATACAAATTGTGAAGCATGCCACATCTGAATAGAAGAAAAAAAATCAAGATTGGTGTGGTAAAATTTTGTGGATATGTTGAATAGAAAAGGGATAGATTTATGAATGTTGGGAGAGTGAGAGATGTTGCATTAAGCAAATTACCAATGATGTTGATACTTAAGTTTATTTGCATAAACAACTACTTTTAAGTTTATAGAATGTATAAACAACATATTTGCCAAATCTATATGCACTTGAATACTAATAGGTCATTCGTAGAATTGTTATAAGAAATAATAAATTAATCCTTCAAACTCCCCATCTGTAGGGGGTTATAACGGAAGGGGGAAGCCCCAAGAGGAAGGGGGCAAACAGTTCACTTAGGTCAATCGAGTTAGCTAGTATATTTATCAACACAAACCATTTTAGAACATATGTTTCATGGGAAGTGATCAAACTGAGTGACAGATGATTGTCACACTAAATTTTAAAACAAAAAATCCCAACTAGAAATAAAGTATGGGTATGTTACTAAATCATCTACGGAATCTATAATATAAAAAAACTTTAGAGGCATGAGGCACAATATTAATAACCATGGGAACATTGTTTGCGAGTGTCATTGTTAATAAATGACCATAATAAGTCTTCCCCAAGATTTATTAATAACTTATCTAATAAAACTATTCACTTTCTTATTTGTGCACAAAAGTACAAGTTAAAAATGTTATGGATTTACTTCCAAATTCATGCAAACAAGACAAGACAAAAAGAATTGTCACACCCATGGGTTCCTATCTAGTAGGATATATATACTCATTATGCAAATAAGTGAAGAAAAAAACATGAATATAATGAATCATCATTGTGTTACCCATCTCAATCAACTATATTATTTAGTGGTATGCTAATATGGCAACATGAATGAAGAGGTATGTGGGAGTAAGCATTTTTATAATGTCTAAGATGTAGAGGAGAGATGGAAGGGTTGAGTACTTGGGAAAATTAGCTTCAAACAGAAGAGAACAAAGGAGAGTAGGCATGTTACCGCGTGCACGCGAGAGAGAGAGAGAGAGAGAGAGGGTCACATTAGTGTCAAGAGAAAGTATTCATGCAACTATGGCGTCATAACATGTATTTCATCCCCCCCCCAATGTTCTCATGATTCCACTATATCATGGTTGTAATTGTCATATAGTTCCACACCTCAAAATTTACTTACAATCTCTATCGAGAATCAAAAAAAGCACACGCACATGCACTAGATTATGTCTTCATAATAGGATTTTCTAGTGTTCTATATACATGTTATTTGAAAATGATGTATCTTGCTTTTGTCCATTACTTTCCCAAACAAAGTAGTGCACTCAGTTTGAAATCCCCTTTGCACTTCTTATTCTTATTCAGACCCCATGTTCATACGTCAAATTTTAAACTAGAGAAATATCATACATTATGGGTTCACAAGGAAATGAAAAAGACGATAGTTTTCATACACTAATTTACACACACTGTGGTTTTTGTAGATGATTGCACCATGACCGGGGAGAAATGTGTGATGCTAAGGAGAAGGGAAGTTGAATAGTTGATAAGGTTATCTTGAGATATGGAAGAGGGGGGCAGGCCAAGCATGTTAGTGATACAGCATAAATCATTTCCATCATGGTTGTTGTGGCATTAAAAGTTGAAGTTGATATATGTGAGTGATGTAATATTTGTGTTCCATGAGACTCTTGTGATTCTCAAAGGAAATTATTTGAAATGATCATCTCTACAAACTAAGCAACAAAAACATTAACATTTGATTATTTCATTCCAATCCCATTGAAAATGATCTATAAATCTAACTTTATAAACATCAGTACTGACATTGAATTATGTTGTGTTTTGAATATGTAACAATGCAGTGACAAAATAATGTTCCCACAACACCTGACTTGGATATGCATTTTTTAACAAAGACAATTGGAGAAAACACTTTGGCCAAACTAGACAATTTTGCAATATTTCATAGGCTTACAACATGGTCGCATAGATCATTAGTCGATGAATCAAGGAAAATTGTCTTAAGAGTGGCAATTGGCAATAATAATAATAGGTCCTTTAGTCAAAGATCAAGCCCAACTCACTTAAGTGGAGTAGAGCCTGCATTCGAGCTAGTACTAGCTTTCATGTGAAATCGAGTTACAATTCATCTTCAAAATCTAACCAGGCAATACGAATACACATTTTCAATTCCACCACTATCATCTACAATAGCAGCAAACTCTACTTCCAAGTGTTCACAAGAAATAAGATCACGCGACATAATTTGAAGCTAACTACAATCCTTGGGTAGTGTTGTGAGTTCTAGGTCTACCATTACAAAACAGAGTTGATGCTCATTAACTATCACTAAATTAACATTATCAATTAATTAGATACATCCACAACAATGTGCACGCAATATGAATTATATCTTAGTTGTGTGTGCCATTAGTAAGGCTCAAGAGGTTGCTCTTGTTAACTGAATTTATTGTCTAACATGACCATATATTTTACAATTAAAAAAGTTCATCAAACATAACACGTTAAGCATCCACATAATACATAAGTAACAAATGCAAATTTAACATATTCACATAATACACGTATAACAATAAAGTTGACCCAAATATATGAGTCAAATGTCCAGGTTCAAGTTGGGTTTTAACTTTAATTTGTGACAATTTGTGCCTCAAGGCAAGATGACGTGAAATCAAATGATTAGCAGGTTCATTATTTCAACCATGGACAGGGTAATACTTCTAATTGAAAAGGCATTTATCATAGCTATACAACCAATCTGACCTTAACATTCTTACAACCTCAGATTATTTGACTAAACTTTATGTAATACCCCATAGTCTATTCAATGCACCACCCCTACCCTATCTGCTCCATCACAACGGGTACACATAACATATTTAGTCAAACCACAACACAAGTAGGTTTATATATCCAACCCAATCACATTGATCCAATCAAACATTGACTACAAAAACCATATGCATTGAAGTATCGGAATCCATATTTGAAATCAGAATTGAAGTTGGCCCACGTTAATACACAATTCAAGATTCTTAACCTAAAAATCAATGTCAAACAAGATTTACTCAAAATGATATTAAGTAGATCAAAACATATTACTAGCATTTTCATTAAAATCATACGAAAAACAATGCTAACATATGTCATGGGAAAATATATTACTAAAAGTAGTTATGAAAAATAGCATTTCAACTTGAAATATGCTCTTTGATGTCCTGTCAGCATGGTTCGTTCTCAATTTGGATTTGGTATACCATTAAAAGGAGCTTCAATAAAGTTTATCAACGTGAAACCATCGATATGAACCAGAATGTCATAAGTAAAAATGACAAACTACTAGTAGAAAAGCAACATCTACCATATTCACCATCCATCATTCATCTAAAGATGGGAATGTTGTGAATCAAATGGCAAGGATGTAAAGTTTGAAAGATGAAATTGGATATTATATGTACAACATGCAACATCACTGATTTGAGGGTCTACTTGGGCAATGAAAAAAAGAGAGTTGGAAAGATTAATGTCCAGAACAAGGAAAGACGACCAACAATTGAAGTAACTTTTATACACACCAATATTACATCAAATTCCTTCCACAAGTATGGCTCTAATCGATAGACACATACCAAAAGGATGCACCAAACACTTGGCAAAATGTTGCCATTCTCAAGTAAAATCCTTGCCCTATATATCATATCATGGTCACTACAAGGGGATATCATCAACGATCCATAATTCAGATCAACTTCAAGTTTACTGGCAGGGAAAATGACTCTTAACGCAACTAAAGCAATTGACCATATCCAAGTACACCGACCTCCACACTAATTGAACAATGTTGCAAAAAGAACACTAAGAACTGTAAGAGCTTCAATCTCTAAAAGATGGTCCTTGACGCAATATACTCAACATAATGTCGTACATTTACAACATGCATTGGAACAGATACAATATTAAATCTAGATATTGGGGCCCTGATATGTCCAGTTACACAACCCTTACTTCACATATACACACAAGTGGCATATTGATATCTCATAGAAACCACAACATAATTATGGTTTTTAAATATGACATGGGAAGACAACCTAGTGTATCTCCAAGGCTGGGCCATCCAACTAAACTTGAATACAAGGATTTATATAAACTCTAGCACGAGTAACTCAGTCTCTCCCATCTTAAAAGTGAGATAGAATTGAACATATCTGAGCTCCGATTTATCAATAAAAGAAAAGGGAAAACAAAGAGTTTTCCACAGCACATTGCATAAAATACGTTATTTTCGTAATCTCCGAAATACTGTTTACTCGCCAAAGAAGATTAATCTGCAGACAAGGTACCAAAGCATATCTTTGCCATTACTTGATGCATCCTATTACATGAAAACAGATGACTGTACAAAGTTGAACGTCAAAAGCCATTCTACATATGAAACAAACTCGTCAGAAGAGAATGCGGAAATCCAAACGTACATCGAACCCAGATTAAAGATAGAAAGCAGCTAGTTAAACAGGACGAAATTTTCATTATGGCATCAAAGACGGTGGCTGCCTTCCATTCCAACTGAAGTCCATTTTTGTATGGCTAGCTAATGCATGCAACCAAACCCTCTATACAATTCATCTGAAAACAAATCCACAAATTGTGGTTCTGCATAATTAGGGCAAAGGGAGGCTCTATCGGACGTCAAAAGACTTCCTCTTACCCCAGTTGTTGACAGTGAAACCAAAAATTTCAAGAGATACGGCCCAAAATTGATTACAGGAGTCTGTAGCCGCAAGACAGCAATTTCAAGAGAAAACTGTGAACGTCCATATTTTGATTCCAAAACGATGCAAGCTACAACAGAATGGCCTCCATATAGGTGCAGAAGGCCCGTAATGGAGTAGAGTAATGATACTGGTAGATTAATAAAATATAGCCACTTGGATGTCTAATCTCAAACAAATTAATGCATGCTGCTTATTTGCCGTTTATTTAGTGAAGAGACTGATAATTTGAGTCATATAACTAATAGTAAAGAAAGAAAGACAGGACTAACTCCGTTGAGCTCATGTCTTTACAGAAAAGTGTAATTGTTAGAACAGAAAACTATGTTTTAGTCTCACCTAATAGCAGCAGCATGGATCCTTTACATCCAGCTGCATTACATTGAATAATCTCATTAAACTGGAACAAAGCCGTTCTATCTATACATAATATGAAAAACCGTACCTTAATAGCAAGCGAGCAAGAGCGTGTGAAAGAAATAGGTATATACAAACATAACCAAATGAAATAGAAATTAATTGTGAAACTTAATAGTGATAATATAGACTAAGGACCCACCTCAATACCAAAATAAATATGTAAAAAATTAACGAGATATCAATTCTTTATACTATTAGAATAAAAAATGTCAATGGCAGAAAAACTAAAGGAGATGGAATTTCAAATTAACAGGAACAAGAAACCAAAGTTATTTAACTATGATACGAAATTCAACAACATAGTGAATAAGGAGGAAGCAAACAATGATAAATTTGACAAAGAAGACTGAAAATTGTAACTTAGAGATTGATGAGTAAATGTTCATTAATAAAAAATAACAATTAACTATAAGAACTATAAGATTTTTTTAAAGAAAGTGTTTTTAAAAATCTTAAAAGTACACAATTTGATGGTTAACATAAGACTTTATCATCTAGAATTGAGGCATGCGCCTCAGCTAAGCCTCAGAGCCTCAGTGCTTTGAGGCGAGCCTCAGACAATGTGAGGCGTAAGCCTCAGTCTTGGACACCGAGGTGTAAGTCTCGAGTGGCATTTGGGATAGCCTCACCAAGAGGTGTAAGCCTCGAGAGCCTCAAGGCGGGTTTTTTATTACCATGCCAACAATGCCCCCATTGTTCATTGAGACACCTCATTCTCCAACAGTGGGCAAGGAAGAGTGAGCAGTTTGCTGAATGGTTTCATAGGATGGCTCCAAGATGCACAGATTTGCTACAGAAGTTTTATGAAACACTTTATTTCTTGAAGGTCATTCAGTTACTACCATTGCATATAGCTAGACCAAGACTTAATCAGTAAACATAAATGACAATCCAGAGGATATTTATCATCTTGGCATCCCTATCAAATATTGCCACACACCCCACCCATCACATCCAGAATGCTTTATCCTTATATTAAAACCTCGCCATGTGTTTCAATTGGATAACAAAGCTCAAAATAGAAAAACTTTAATATTTGGGTTACTCCACACCTTAAGGAACTTCACATCAGCTAAGTTAGCAATGCACATTCTAGTTTGCATTTTTGTGTTCCTTAACCTCCAACACGCTTATCACCATACAGTTTGTAACCACACCTCATGTCTAACCTATTAGTAAAATAGCATCAGCAATTAATATAGCATCAACGATCATGACACAAAATTTCGATCAAAATTGCTAAATTTTGCTCAAAATTTCGTTTTTTTACAATCGGACATGGAAACGTCAGTACGCATGAATTGGGCCGCAATTTTGCAAAAATTTTGCAGCTAGTCAAAATTTTGCAAAACATGGGGTATTTTAGTGCAAAAAAGACCAGTTTGGGCCTTTATAAAATCAGTGTGAAATGCAGCACCTAATTCGTGAAACAGTGTTCCATCGACCGGATTTGCTGGGAGTGGGGCTTTCATCTTTTAGCGATTTTTTTGTGATATCTTGCTCTCGAAGGCTGCCCTACTTGATTCTAAGGTATGTAACCCCTCTCCCTAGCCCATCTACTATCCTCCTTCTATTTCATTCCCTTTTAGACATATCATAATAAATACTCAGAAAATCCTAAATTTCTAAATAACATCTCTTAAAATTCTCAAGATTTTGAAGTGAAATTGTAAATCTAAGAAACAATAGTGTGAAATATGAATATCTATACTTATTTTGAAAATCTAATCAATACATTTCGTATTTATACACAAAATGGCTACAAAAGCTTTTTAATGGAAGTTCTTATATTTTCGTATTTTTCACTTATGTAACCCTAAATATATCATAATAGTAGCCTTATACAAAATGTAAGAGTAAGTTGTAACTTGTAACCCTAAACTTTTTTTTATTATTCACTTATGTAACCCTAAATATATTATAATAGTAGACTTTTACAAGAAATATATTAACCTACAATATTGTAACTTGTAAGTTGTAACTCCAAGTTATAAAGTCTAGTACTCTTAGTTGTTTTAACTTGTAGTTTGCAAGTTTGTAACAGTCTATCTGTCTAACATACTTGACATTTATGTTCATTTGTGCACTCACTCATCAAGACATGAATCCCACCCTAATCTCTAAACATATAAATTTATTATACAATCTAGTGTGTCTATGTTTCAACATTGTGTTTGCAAAATTTCATAACTTAATTCCTTCATTTTGTCATCGAAATTGCCATCAAAATTCTGTCAAAATTGTTCAGCTTCCTTCACTTACAAATGTGGGAGACCCCCCCCAACATATCAAATATGAAATATTATTGCATATTTGAGTAGATCTTGGCGTTTAGATCATCCTAGTAAATTTAATGATTTAATTCGCTTATTTGGTCGTTGAAATCGTTACGGCCGTAAATTTCGAAATTTCGGCCAAAATTTGGATAAGTTCTGTTTCTAGGCCATCAGACACGACATCGAAATCGGACATTTAATTCTATGTCGAGGACATCTCAACCCATTCGTTACCAAGGCAAATAAGCGGGACTCAAAGCCACTTCAAATACCATTTATGCATCCTTGCATGAAATTCTTCTAACACTAGTATATGAACCTATCAGATGCCCTTAATCAGATCAATTTATTGAACAAAGTGTAAAATTCAAACACAAGTTTTCCGTTAAAGCAAAATGATCTTGTGGCATTTCTCTTAAACTAGATTCAAGCCAGCTTATCCAAAATAAGACTCCACAAAGGGTTTTCTAGATCATTAAACCAAACTGTAAGCCAACAGATCACTGGGGAGGCGCAAAAGGGAAGCTAAACCAGACCAATGGGGAAGCATGCCTTGATGGATGCTTCATTGTGAATCCATTTGGGTCAAATAAGATGAATTCACAAGAGAAACAATTGAAGGGGTAATTGGGAAATTAATGACTAAAATCAAGACTAATCAAATTAACTAATAACGGAAGCTAAACCAAATGTCAAATAGATTTCAATAAAACTATCAGATAAATTTCAATTATCAGACGCATCTATTACTAATCCAAATTAATTGCTAACAGGTTTAGCATAAGTGAATCGAACCGAACCGAACCGTCTGGTTCATCGGTTGAACCAGGAACCGGTTCAGAGTGATCCCAATCAGGAAATCACTAAACCAGCAAAGAATGTGTCAACCCGCAAGTTCAACCGGTGAAGTGGTGAACCAATCTGATTTCTGAATTTTACTCAACCAGCCAGTCGGGCACTTTACTGCTATCCCACCTGTGTGCAAGTCATGTACATCCAAAATGAAAATGGTGTAGGGCAAATCAGAACCCGACCCGATATTTGTACTAATTCCTCTCCTTTTCAGCCACTATGCAGCAGGTCCATGCCATCTATAGCTGTATAGCCACCAACAGGCACTGCTGCAGTCTCCAGCCGACTCCGCTGCAGCCTCTAGCCGGTGTTATTGTTTAGTACAGCCCCTCCTGCTGTACACTTTACATGCAGATTCCGTTACCACTTCTCCAGACATATGATGCAGTTGTTGCTGCTACATTGAATTGCTGCAGATGCACATGACCCTCATCCAAATTCCTTCACTTCCTAATCTTCCTCGACCCCTCTTCCTACCAATTTCAACAGTTGGTACCATTGTGTTTCACTTGAGTTGATGGTGTCCTCTAGCAATTACTTAGGTGCCTCTCTTCTTCGTCTACTAGCAATATTTCCATTCAGATACGTATTGTGCCTACCATGGTGCAGAACTTCGACTTCGTGTCGACATCGCCAGGTGTGGAAGTGGAAGTTTGTGGAAACTTCGAGGAAGTTTAGACGCAAACTTCGACAAACTTCGATGGCATTTTTTGAAGAAAATGCTGTGAATTTGAAGGAAACTTTAATTGAAAACTACTATATATGTTATACATCTATCTTATATATGTTAATTTAACATAAAACACAATTCACAACTCTCTAGCCCTAGTTTCAAGGGTCAAATGTGCAATACACATATACAAATATAGTTCACCATATGTATTCTATACAATATACAGTCAAATAGTAGTTAAAACACCCTATCTAGGAAAGAGTGGCAACAAACAACATAGGAGTTGATATTAGAAGTTGTGAAGAGGGTTGGAGGCAACACTTATGCCTTATATGGCCTTTGGGACACTAGTTAGGATTAATGCTCTGGGTCATCTCAACTTCGACCAAACTTCGCCCAACTTCGCCAACTTCGAGGAAACTTCGACAACTTCGCCGACATCACTGAAACTTCGCCCCGAAGTTTGGACGAGGCCGAAGTATTTGGGATTCGACGTCGCCTATGGTCGAAGTTCGAAGTTTCGGCGAAATTTCGCCAAAAATCGTCGAAGTTATGTTCCATGGTGCCTACCTTTTCTCATGTTTTTCCATACTTCTAACAAATAATTGTGCAAACGTCTAACGGTATTGTCTGTTTTTTCCTAAACGGCTTTCCTTATGCTGATGCTACTGCGTATTGCCTATGCAAATAAGAGACTTGGTTGTTTGATAATTCGATATAGGAAGTGGAGTTGTTGATTGCATTGTTGTGTGCAATGATGCACTTAATGTTACTATGCTATTTTATCATATTCTCCTTTATATGCTTACTTTTTCCTTTTTTTTCTTAAACTATAAGACTTGTGATATTATTTACAATGTCATTCTGATTTCAGTGGTTTAAAAGATTTTTAATATTATTTACAATGTCATGCTGATGTCAGTGGTTCAACTAGCGAACAAGAACTTGAGGCCTCACCAGTATGGTTCTGACAACCTTGAGTGGTACAAAAGTGGGACTAAACCACAAGTTTGTTGAAGTGCCAACATTGAATGATCCAAAAGCACTTGTCGGCTACCTCAGCTGGTTAAGTCTGCTGCTTGTGAAGCGCAGGTTGGGGGATCAAATCTCATTGGCGCACTACAGGAGGGACTAAGGCCTCTTTGCGATTGTGATAGGTTATTCTCCCTTCATGGTCAATTGAAAGGGGTTTAAAATCCCCACTATCAAAAAATGATACGAATTTGAACCTGGAAAGCCGTCTCTGATTTTTATGATTATTCGGCTCTCCGTGAATATTCCTAGGGTTTGCAGAGTTGTTGGCGTAGGAGTGAGGACCCCCCCGCATTGTTGTTCCAAAAAGCCACAAGGTTTTAAAATATCTCAAAATAGAAAATAAGAGAAACAACACCTCATACTTGAAAAATCATATGTTCATCCCACATCAAGGGCCCAAAGCAGATCGCTCAGCCATGTGCACAGGCTTCAAAAAGAGTCAACATTGCATCGGTGGTAGATATAAAGACATGTCATTATGGTAATTCATCCTTCTCAGATTGGAAGCATGTTCACCTAATAAATATTGATGACTACAAGTCTCCATTTTTAGGATATACATTGACCTCCCTCCGGTTGTAGTTTAGAAGTAGGATCACTATCACGTGTACCGACACTATGTGGAAGGATAGATAAGGGACAGCAAAAGTATGGGTATTTGCATAAAATGTGCACCGCCCGTAAGAAACTATTGTTTACATCCATATTATTCTAGAGCAGGTAGAATGGATGCAACTAATTGATTATCCATGGTTTGCTGATGAACATCCACTCTTGGTAACACAACTACATCACACATCCATCATAACTTCTCTTGCTTATTGAATTCAAAACTAAAAATAACTATGAACTGAAATATGCATGCCACTATATCATTTGATTTGATACATGCAAGGTTTTAAAAAGTGCGAAGCGGGAAGCGTGCGGATGGGACCTTGTAGCCGATTAATCGCCAGGCAGGAGATTAAGCAGGCGCTTTTTAGAAAAGAGGATTTCCAATTCCTATAAACTTTTAGGCAATATTACATACATATGTATATAAATACTATATTTTTGAAATTTTTATACATATCTAAAAATTGTACAAGACAATATAAAACACTCAAATAGTTTATAACACAACTATACAACAATGATTGTATCTATATAATATAGTAAATAATATACTTGTCATGGATAAAGCACCATACACGTAAAATAATAAGTGTATATACAAGATACAACAACAATTTTGTATCACATGTTTACATAGCTAAACAGTAAACAATAAACATATCATAGCTAGCTTACAAACATATTATATCATTAAATAGTCATACATTACAGCAGTACATTTAATCAAAGTATGCATTCTAAATTAGATAATAGTTACCTATAATATACTTGGATACATCACAAAAGTACCATATCATACAACTTACATACAAAGTATGCATTCTTAATTTGAACTAGGTACATCATAGTACATTTAATGTATGCTAGTTTAATATATTATAGTCAATACTACTCGGGGCATATAATGTACTTAATGTTATATGCTTACAGCAGTTTTTTTTTAAAGCGAGCAAAAAGCGGGAATAAAGCGGGCAAAAAACGGGCAAAAATAGGGAAAACGCGGATTGAGCGGGCAAAAAGCGGCCGCTTTTCTCAAATTCACTCAAGCGGCGCTTACATGTGATCAGTCACGTGGTTGCTCGGTGAGCATTTTCAAGGAGCATTGTGAAAGCGTCTCAACCGTCGAGTGAGGAGGTTTAGGGGTTGCGGGTATCCATTAACATGGTAGAAAGGTTGAGGGAATGCAAAGCCAAAGATTCGATCAAGCAATATGCATGCTTATGGAAGTAAGTAGATGAACTCAAGGCAGTCTGATATGACAAGCCTCTTAAGAGTTGTAATTGAGAATACGACGAACCTCACAGCCACTAGGGATAACAGCCAGGTAGGGAAAATCTTTCCTAGGTGTCCCACCTCAAACCAAAGGCCACAAGGACCACCACCACCACAATCATGACAAAGCAAGTTGAATAATTCTACCTTGATGAAGTTTGCACCCCAATCATGACAAAGTAAATTGAATAATTCTGCCTTGATGAAGTTGTGCATGTGAACTGCATCCTATTGACGGTTAGGCTAAAAGTAAGATTTCCAAAACAATCCAAGACTAGTTGTACCTATCATGACATCCAGGAAGATGATGCACTTCATCACTACAGACATGAAATCATCCTATCTCACCTGTAGGTAGGTGAAGAAACCTCCAGTTGTAAGGATCTTAGACATCATAACAGGCGTCGGACTTCTACTTGGAGGAAAAAGGAGCTCACCATTGCTTCAAACTCCAACCAAGTTGACTAAAGTCACGCTCTTAGCTTTGTGTGCCATTACATAGGGACAATTTGGGATCATGCACAAACCATACCCCAAACAATCAATGTAAACAAGGGCATGTATTTTATAGGCTATGGATGTATTGTACATAATACTTGTTTATTTTGTTAGTTGTAGGAGATCGGATGCGTAAGGAAAAAGGTAGAGTGATATTGGAAAATGTGTGGATGGTCTGGCCTATACACCCATCAGCACCTATGATCCAAAACAATGGACACCAAATCCATCATCAACAATACCATTGGTTATCCATTCATAATTGTATGTGTGGGGATCAGTATGGATCGGGTAGCTATGGATGATTTTACCATTCCTTAGATGTGTTCCACAAGTGTGGAAACCACGACGTTTATTGCACAGTTTTCGAGAAAGAGGAAGCCTATAAAGTAAAGCATGAAGCAAGTGATTCACATGAGAATTTAATTGTTACAACCAAGTGTTCAATTTTTTTCAAAAAGGACTGCATGCACTTTGAGAAAGCTAAGCTTTTGCTAGAGCTAAAGATGCAGCAACATGCCAATTGTTGAACTTTGTTTACAAACGAGTACATGTGTGGATGTCCTTCCATCTCATCGAGTGATCAAGGACACTCTTTGGATGAGTTACACTTACACTTAATTTGTAAGAAGCATGCAATGAGTAAACCATACCCTTGCCTTGTATACCATCCTCAACCACAAGGAAACCAACAACTTGAGAACAATGGGCCCAAATATGGACCTACTTAATGTGGTCAAGCTAGAGGAGAAAACTACATCAACTACTTTTCAAGGGTCGTACATGATTGTCTGGAGCCCTCAGGAAACACGGAAATTTTGAAGGAACTAAGATGTTGGTGGTTGTCTCCATGTAATCCGAGGAGATCTCACCCTACCTATAGTGGAGCACAAGCGCACATTATAGTGGTACAATTGCTCTTGCACGAAGATACAATTTAAGCAAAATCCAATATGTATTACCGTGGTAAACGTTGAAGTTCATGTTGTGCTAGAGTGTTCATGGTCTGAAGAACATCATCATTATCTAAGCCTCAATCCCAACCGTGTTGGCTTCAGCTACATGGACCCTTCGTTTCCAATTAGCTCTCTTATGGGTCATATGCTTTGATCAAGATGTAAAGATTCAAAATCTCTCTTTATAAGATCTTTCGAAGTAAATTTAGGTCTGCCTTTGCTTCTTTAAATTATGCTTGACTCAATAACCTTGCTTCAAATAGGTGCATTTGTCGATCTGCGTTGCGCATGTCCATACCATCTTAGACGGTCTTCTCGCAACTTGTCCTCGATGCTCACAACCCCCACTTCGTTCTTGATATAGTCATTCCTCAAACTAACTTTTCTTGTCTTCCCACACATTTTATCCCAGCATAAGCAAATCTGCCACATCTTATTGAGACCTTGTTTCTTCATTGCCCAACATACACTCCCATATAGCATTACTGTCGTATAGTTGTTTTATAAAACTTATTTTTCAATCTGAGAGGGATCTTTTGGTCACATACTACTCCAGTTGCACTGCACCACTTCAACCATCCTGTTGTGAACATGTGACAAACATAATCTTGAACCCCGCCCTCGCTTTCAGTGATAGAACCCATGTAACGAAACTCATCACATATTGGTACATCTATTACAACCAAGGAAGCACAGACACATTTTCTAGACACAGACACAGACACGGCAAATTTCTAAAATGTAGGACACAGCATTGGATAAGTGGAAAATATTTTTTTAATATATGCATATATGTGTGGGTGTATGATATGTATGAACCGGAATTTAATTGAAAATTTATCCATATTAATGTATTCCATGTATGTATAATCTTTATTGCATAAAGATGTGTTTTCGTGTGTAGTAGAAACAATCTGAAGTAGAAAACTAAACGTGTGAATTTTGTAAATATAATAGATTACAGAATATGAGTTTGTATTACTCAGTTAACCAATTAATTAGACTATAATTTGATTCATAGCATCTGAATCAGCTTAGACTCTACATATTGGTTCTTTTCACCAGATTTGTTTGTAGTTGTGATTAGATCTCAGCTCTGTGAAACATTTTGTCAGAATTAAGACAAACAATAGTTCTATATTCAACATTTGCACTTTAAAATAGGCTCAATTGTAGCAGCAGCCACTACAATGATGTGTCCAAGAAGTGTCTGGGCAGTGTCCAGCTGTGTCCGGGGTGCAAAAAAAGACCAAAACACATTCCAGCCGTGTCCAAAACGTTTAGGGCCGTGTCCGCGAAGTGTCCGTGTCCAAAACGTGTCTAGAAGTGTTCGTGCTTCCTAGATTACAACCAACTTGACCCCACCATTCGTGATTCTAAATTGGCTTAGATTAACAGTAGCCAAGCTCATCAATGTTTGATGATGTTCCTCAGTTTCTACCTACCACAACTTCTTCTAGAACTGCATCCACCTAAATCAAAGTCTAAGCAGAATTGCACAATTTACGATGAACTACATTGTATTCCCCCTAGGTCCTACTATAGTTTATTGCAAACGAGCTTGGAGTTGGTAGTAATGTTATTCCCTATTATGTTACACCTTACAACTTTCCTTATAAAGTAGATTTTTCCATTTCTTAACACAAAAAAGATGATCTTCTACTAAACATGATTTTACTCTTCAACGTCTTTTATGCTCATTTACGCATAAGCTCGCATTTTGTCATCTCTTACTCTATATGTGTTTTGAAGAATATTGTAGCCTTATCTCATCCTAAGTCCATGAGGTACATACGTGCTAGTTCATAGTTCTTCTACTGCTCAATTTCAAAAGTGCATTTTGCATGGGACTTGCAAGAGAATTTATATCGATTGACCCATTGGCTCTGCTAGCTTTGAAACTCAAGGATAGTGTTGAAAAGACAATTATGAATTTACAAGTAGTTGATGAGTTATCTCAAATATCGTGGGCCTTTGGTTTTCAGAGATCTAATTGTGAACATTTACTTTTGTAAAAACTAATATGGCAGTTACTCATATCCTTATTTTGTGTGTGGGGATATCATTAAAACTGCATAACAAGAAGTGAAAGTTCTAATATAATAGACATGAAGTCATGGTACTAAATATCCTCGACATCTAACGAATAATCTTCGATGTTACATATGTTTACGCATGTCGATGCCCATGTCGAAACCTGGTAAACTTCCATGCGTTTCGAAGTTGACCCAAAGATGACATCTTATACATTAGCATGTGACTGTGTTTTTCTACATATGTAAACCCATGGACCAAAATTTCGCTCAGAATTGCCAAATTTCCCCGGGGGGGGGGGGGGGGGGGGGTTGCAATCAAACATCCAAAGACACAAATGCAGTGAATGGGACGTAATTTCGTGAAAAATTCAACCCTAGGTGCGAAATTTCACAAAACAATGTGAAATTTCGCAGCTAAAAGCCCAATTTGGGCCATACTTTCGCAAAATTCGAAGAAACACAGCTTAAATATTTAGAAATGAGTTCCTAGGGCATCAGAATTGCAAAATTTTGCGACATTTTGGGGTTCTTTTTGCAATCGGACATCGAAACACACAAATGCAGTGAATCAGATGTAATTTCGCGAGAAAAAATTGACCCTAGGTGTGAAATTTTGCAAAACAAAGTGAAATTTCACAGCAAAAAGCACAATTTGGGCCATAATTTCGCAAAAATTGAAGAAACACAGCTTAAATTTTGAGAAATTTGTGCTAATACTACATATTGGGCATCTTTGCAAAAAAAATTATCTCTTGCTTATAGAGGCTATTTCTCTTAATTCTAAGGTATGTTTCCCCTATCCCTAGAGTATATATACATTACCTTCTTCGATTTCTACATTTTCTATAGAGATCTAGAGAAATGTTTCGAAAATAACAAAATTATTTCTTGAATCTAAGTATAAATGTCCAATGTATCCTACTTATATGCTAACACTATACTTATACAAGTTGTAGCTCTTAAGTTTGTAACTTGTAACTGTAACTTTAAATTGAGCGATTAAAAAAGTAGATTGATTCACGCTTAAGCGTTGTGCAAGAGGCAGTCGTTGCTTTTTGGGCCTAGGCGGGTGTTGAGGCAGATTGAACTGAAGCGGCCGCTTTTTAGCAAAAAAATCACCTCGGCCCGCTTAATTGGGCCCGCTTCAGTCGCTTTCTGGTAAGGTGTGGAACTATTGTCAATTAAGTACCCGAGTACATAGCCCCTTAAACACCAACACCTCCATCGACTTCCCAATAGAAGACGTTAGAAGTCAGTAGCAACAATGCAGCTAGGAAATGGTTTTTGCGAGCCTTTTGGTTTCTGATTGGGAGTGAGAATCCATCCCCATTCCCTGGTGCCCCCATCTGTCCATTCTAGAAACAACAATTGTTGCACATAACACACCAACAATGGCAAGCGCTTGGAGTTAAACAAGTCGATCCATGGCGTCCGAAGGGCAAAACAAAGTGAAATTTCGCAGCAAAAAGCACAATTTGGGCCATAATTTCGCAAAAATTGAAGAAACACGGCTTAAATTTTGAGAAATTTGTGCTAATACTACATATTGGGCATCTTTGCAAAAAAAATTATCTCTTGCTTATAGAGGCTATTTCTCTTAATTCTAAGGTATGTTTCCCCTATCCCTAGAGTATATTTACATTACCTTCTTCGATTTCTACATTTTCTATAGAGATCTAGAGAAATGCTTCGAAAATAACAAAATTATTTCTTGAATCTAAGTATAAATGTCCAATGTATCCTACTTATATGCTAACACTATACTTATACAAGTTGTAGTTCTTAAGTTTGTAACTTGTAACTGTAACTTTAAATTGAGCGACTAAAAAAGTAGATTGATTCACGCTTAAGCACCCGCTTCAGCGTTGTGGAAGAGGCAGTCGTTGCTTTTTGGGCCTAGGCGGGTGTTGAGGCAGATTGAACTGAAGCGGCCGCTTTTTAGCAAAAAAATCACCTCGGCCCGCTTAATTGGGCCCGCTTCATTCGCTTTCTGGTAAGGTGTGGAACTATTGTCAATTAAGTACCCGAGTAGATAGCCCCTTAAACACCAACACCTCCATCGACTTCCCAATAGAAGATGTTAGAAGTCAGTAGCAACAATGCAGCTAGGAAATGGATTTTGCGAGCCTTTTGGTTTCTGATTGGGAGTGAGAATCCATCCCCATTCCCTTGTGCCCCCATCTGTCCATTCTAGAAACAGCAACTGTTGCACATAACACACCAACAATGACAAGCGCTTGGAGTTAAATAAGTCGATCCATGGCGACCGAAGGGAAAGCATCTCCAAAGGAGATGTTGCATCCTTGGAGTTCGCCTAGATTCAAGCAAGTGCTCGATCACCCCTCATTGATACATCAAGGCTAACAAAGGGGAAGCAAGGACCAAGAACAAAGGTAACAAAGCTTTTACTTGGTCAACAAGTTAGTATTTTAACTGGTCATTTCTCTCAAGTTAAACATCTCGCTTCTAATTTTTACATGCAACGATGACTAGTGTATACTAGTTGTCTGTTGGCGAGTAATAATCAACATTTGTGAGTGATGTAATTGACTCAAAACGCTTTATTTCAATACGCATAGACCATGCTCCATTACTGCTTCCAGGTGTAATGATTCTCATTGTGTTGTAACTTACTGCCTATGTGCCTAGTGCCTACATATTTTAATTTCCTCTAAATTATGGAACCAATTGTTATATTGTAGATCGGTAATTAAAACTAATTATTTATTTCAAGGTAATATGATTCATACCTACTCAATGCATCTTTACAGGATGATTTTGTTTTTACTGGTTGTATGAGTGAGTACTAGAGTTGTGTTTGATGTTTGAGTGTCTTTAGCCTGTAAGTTACTTTTATATTTAGGACTCTTTTTAATCTATAAGAGTCATTCTAACGCAATGAAAATCATTTAGAATGTTTGATTGTTGAGTAATATTTCTTTATGTTAGTATGGAGGTCACTTAATTTTTCACCATTTTTAACAAGTGCAAATCATTTTTTTCTAAAACAGCCCGCTTTACCCCATTTGAAAACTCACTTCGTGCTTCAAGGGGGTCAATCTGCACGCTTCCTACTTTGCGCTTTCCAAAACCTAGTTAAAATCAATTGTAATTTGAAGTTTTAATAGTCTAACTGTCTAGCAGACTCGACATGTCTATTCAGTTGTACACTCACTCATCAAGACATGGATCCCATCTTGACCTCTAAACATATGAATTTATTAAATAGTCTAGTGTGTATTTGTCTAAACTCTAAACATTGTGTTTGCAAATTTTCATAACCGAACTCCTTCATTTTGCCATCAAAACTCTTATCAAAATTGTTCAGTTTCCTTCACTTACAAATGTGGGAGTCCCCTCCCATATATTCAATACAAAATATCATTGCATATTTGTGTGGATCTTGGCATTTAGACCGTCCTGGTAATTTTAATGATTTAATTCGCTTAGCCGTAGAAATCGTTAGGACTGTAAACATCGAAATTTTGGCCGAAATTTATGTTTCTGAACCATCGAACACGACATCAAAATCGGACATTTAATTCTGTGTAAACCTATATGGATGGTTACATATAAATAGATATTTTGTTTTTAAACTAGATTTGTTGAAATAATATCAATTTTCATCATCAAAACACTATTTTTAGCTTAATTTTATTCAAAGATGTGTCGAAGTTTAATTGTAAAAAAATCCTCAAAGTTTCCTCGATGTTTCCACAAGCTTCCATTTCAACACATGTCGAAGTGGACTCGAAGTTGATGTCATGTTCCATGCATGAAGTACATGGGGGTCTTGGAGCATTTTTCATCGAAGATCTACGCAGTTTTGGGTAATACTTGGGAATTGAGATACCTTAAAACATGGAAATTTATGCTCAAAAAGAGTTACACACTAGATCTTTTTGAAGAAACAACTATAAGGATGGAAATTGGCTAGTTTTCCTATGGTTCGATCATAATCTCTGAAAGTACACCACAATTTTATTAAGCTGCGAGATAGATTGAGTTAAACGACTCGTTGTCGATAATCATGTTCATCATACTAGCACTAGATTTAATATATGGTCTCTCACAGTTCATTTTATTGGCCACTTTATGAATAAAGAAGCGACCTACATATTTTCATTGTTTAAAATAGATACAAGAGCTTAATTACGAAAGGAAATGTAAATTTGGTTGGATATTCAGATGATTATGCAAGTAGGCATTCTAATACAAGATCTATTTTGAGGCGATTGTGCGCTTGTTCTTATAAATCTTAATAGTTGGAGAAAAAACAAAACAATGTGGTGAGATCCAATGTATGAGAAAATAGAGGCATGTAGCCCACCTTTAATTTGTTAAAATACCTCTTTAGTTTGGTAGAATTTGTTATTCCCATTAATTGAGGTTATTAGACCACCACCTTCATTATCAATAATTTGGACTTCCGTAAGAGGGCTAAGCATATTGAGTTTGAATATCATTTTGTGAGAGATTCAATTACTAAGAAGATATCTATGTCATTCACTAAAAACTCAGTAGAAGCTAATTTGTTTAGCCAACCATTCATTGGGTGTGCAAATGCATTCATGACCTTTGTAGTAGGTCAGACAAGTTCGAAATCTATGTTTGTATTTTTTTCATATATTTTGTGACATATATTAGAGTTACCATGTTTCCTACCATCTCTAAATTACGTTTGGATTAGTGAATAGAGGCAATATGTTCTCTCTATAAGTAAAGTAAAATTAATTTATATAGAACACAACCTTTGTTCAGGCCAAACTCAGGGGTTGAGCCCATATACAACTAAAAAATGAATATTAAACCCTTAACTAACCTTCACCCAACTCATTTACGAGTCTCACAACTCACCCTCGCTCTCTTGTAACTTTCCCCTTGCAACCCCACTTCTTCCTCTACAATATCCCTCTAACAACAACAATGGCCACCACCGCCTTGTGCAAAGATGAAGTCCTTATCGATCTTGCTTACAAATAGGCTCAGAAGCACAGACACTTCCCCAGGGCACCCGTTGCCTTCATGGGCACAAGTCAGACACAAAAGAACACACGGAAGACAATACCTAAATGTGTCCCCTTTCTTTTTTATTTTTTTTCTAAAGTCCTAGTGCAAGTTCAAACCTATTCCTTATATAATATATAATACTATTGCATGCCCCCTCCCTACCTCCTCTTCCTCCAGCAAACACCAATATGCCTCCTCCATCTACTATTCCTATCAGTCCTATATAATCATTTATTATACATCATTGTTATGAAGATAATACATAATTCTTATAACAATCATTCTTGAAATTTAACATGCAAGTTTATTATAATTTATCATTCTATATTGAGATTACAAACTCCATTACAATGATTGATTTCATAATGTAAACAAATAGGCAGCTTCATCATAATTAATACTATAACATTTGCTTTCATATTATAAATGAACTCTAGGTTTGATTTACCTTTCTTTTGTGTATGTTTCTATACTTCCATGTCAGGACTTACTCAAGAGCTTTGGATGAATGTCTATTATGTGTATCAGATCCATAATATGTATTATATCATTTTGTTATTTATACATAGGGTATCCAACATCATGCACATGTAACGCAATTTTAAAATTTATGTGTCACGTGTATGCTTTTGTGACCATGTCATGTCATGTCCTATGCATGTGCGTCCCAGCATATTGGACATTCTTGGATCTAGTTCGAGTGAGTATCAAGACAACAAGGGATAGGGTAAGAGGATAAACAAGACGACCCAACCAAACACCAAACTGGCAACCACACTACCAAAATGAAAGAGAGAGAAACAAACAGTATATAAGGAATCACTTAGAAGTTAAGACTAGTTTGGGTGAGCAGTAAGACAACAACAGTGAATAAATGGGATACGAGAAGGAAATGAGAAGAGGACAAGAACGAGATCAAATATAGGATATAAAATAAGCAGCTCCACCAGATAAAATAAGCTTGATAAACTATTGGTGAAAATATCAAAATTATAATGACCCAAGATTGAGGCACTCCCAAAATAATCCAATGGCCAGCAACTTATGCAATGATTCTATTCCGGGGTGCCGCGCTTCGCAAAGTCATTAATGATGCGTTTGTAATAGCCTAGACTTTCTCTCCTATTTTTTAACAATACCGAGTTCTTCTCCTACCAGTCTCAGGAGGATTGAGGACATCTGCAGATGTTCAACCTTAGCTACGAGAATTCTGAACCAAGATAAGCACTTATTGTGTTCAGATAGGAAATCAAATCATCATTTTAGATAGTTTTACTCTTATTGCAGACTTGAGGCATAATAAACTATTGGCAATGAACTTACAAAATCAATTATCCAAGAAAAAGGCATTCTTCAATAGATTTCAAAAGTGGCAGAGAAACAATTTTAACAAGCATCTAACGTAAATTTGTGCAAAGGTTGTGTGCAGCCTTCGCCAACAAAATAAAATAACTAGAATTTCAACCAAGATGAGCTTTTATTGTGTTCTGATAGGAAAAATAATACTTTGTTGTAAAAATTTAATGACATTGCAGAGTTCAGATTTTTTAACACACCAACAACAAATAACGTATCAGGCGTGTTCTATTTTAGATTTCGTTTTTGGTAAGTCACTGAAGTGACCCAAACAAAAAAGGACAAATAGACCCATATCTCACAACTCAATAACCAGGATACAGATGTGTTTCTATCACCAAAACAACCAGATCTATTGCTTCACCCTAGACACCAGCAGTACAAGGATAAGAAAAGATATTGACCAGCTGAGCACAGGAGACTAAGAAATCCACATCTAGCTTGACCCTTGTTAGAGAGGCTTTTTCTTATATGGGGTTATGTTCAGTGACTCCTATGTCAGGGAGTTAGTAGTGGATTACACTAACTCCTATATCAGAAAAGCCTCTCTAACGAACTTCAACAAACCCAACCACCATGTAAAATGACAATGACTAAATCAACCTGCACTATCATAATCAAGACGACAAAAGACAAAATGACTAAATCAAAAGGAATACTCGAAAGTAGTTTACAAAACCTTGCAGAAACATTAAAGATTAATCGACCTCCACTATCATAATCAAGACGAGAAAAATAAAAACCTTCTTGATGAGCAGAGGCTTCATAGAAGAAAGGTTTTGAAACATGATGAAATTAAAACTTCTATAAGTACTCTAGCAGAGATGAAAATTTTGACTATTTTCTTTCTAAGATATACTTTTCAGGAACCAGCAAGGCACCTAAAAACTAGAATTTATTCTGATTAATCTTGCAGAGTCCATCAGAAAGAAGGAAAAAAAACATATGCATCACCAAAACAACAAACAAGAACCATGCCTACACACGAACATTACAATATAAGAATCAGACATCAAAATTGACAGCTGAACATGCCACTACAAACTGTAAATAGATCAATGTCTAGCTACACCTTAGAAGTACACTTCCACCATCTGGTAGATTACAACCACAAAGACCAAAATCCAACATTACTGGTAGGTAACAGCTTAATAAACACATCTGTACTGAAACAAGCTTAGAAGACCAACCTGCATTACCATAATCTGAGCGAGAAAGAACAATTAACCTTCTGGAAAAGACTGGATTGAAAGAAGACGATGCCAAATCCACTGTTGCATGGCAGAAAAGACATGCCTCTAACAGGACATACATGGAATGACATAACGACAGCCACAAGACATGACAACTAACTCTTCAGACACTGAGACTGGATGACGCCAACAACGACTCTGTACCTCCTCAACCCACATGACAGAACTCACTGGAATAGTAGCAGAATGAAAAAAAATGCTGCTCAGAGAAAATCCATTGGAAAAAAATATCTTTTTAAATAAATCAAAATTTTCATTTATATTGGAGAAAATAGTATTATTATCTTTACAATATTCACTGTACAAGAGATTGTATAACAGCCTCCCAACACTTCTAAATTCACAAACCTGATCTTCTTCACCAGATGCCACAGCAGAAGCATCGTTCGCTTCTGGCCTGTCGGCACCACAGTTCTGACGATTACACTTTGTTCTGAACGGATAGTTTATGTTGCCGCACTTGTCGCACTTCCAGCTCCCTTCAGGCATTTTAGATTCTGCAATGCCAATAAATTATATGAGAATTGTGTACGTGGTATAAAATAGACGGATGGAAAAGAAACTTACTGGAACCTTTGGCATTATCTGACTTTGTAGTCTGCTAAAAAATTACAATGGTTAGGTTTCTTGCAGACGTAGAACAGAAAGAACAGCACCAGAGAAAAAATAAAGAGTTTTTTAGGACAGAAATGTGCTGATGGTAACTTCTTATTCAGTACAAAGTATGGTTAGCACAATCTTAAAAATTTGCTACAGATAAATAAAAGTCGACCTCTTAAGTAGTGAATCATCATTACATCATACAAATATGACCCACAGACGATCAAGTCACATTGATGTTATAGGAATAATCATATCATGGCTGTCAAGGAGTCTAGCGACGTTGTCTGAGGGCCTTGATGCCTAAATAACAGGCTATTTTTATGGATGAATCTATATCTTATCAGGTTCACCTACACTCATGTTTGTCGTTTATGCAAGGGTGGACACTAACTGTGTATCACTTGAGAAAAATGTTTACATGAGAAGATGGTCCTGAGCCCAAGCCCATAATTTAAGTGTTGATGGTAGTTGGATTTGTTGGACTGTCCTGACCTACACAGTTTGCATCAGCACCCAACCCAAATAAGATGACAAATGAAAAACCAGATTCAACATACTAATGCCTGATGTACTGGTTATCAAAGGTTTCCACAACTAGGACAAGTGTGGTTAGAGAAGCCCAACCCTGCCTCATCTGAACCTTAATATCTTGTGTCGTTAGCATGGACTCCTGCATCTCCGTGGTTGGATCTATGTAAGCAGCTCATTCAAGCTAAAAAGCTTTAGACTAGGATCATAGTATATTGGCTCATTGACCGGCAAAGATGGAGGATATATGATTAGCAACAAGATTGATGTAGCTTGCTTACAGTTAACTTAGTTAATGGGTGAAAGATACCGAGAGATAGGGGACATTGCGTATTGAATCTGGCAAACTAATATTGACATTTGAAGAAACTGTGTGGGAATAATTCTTGACAGGATGTTTAAAAACTGTTGCCGACATCACACGAATACATGATAAGATCATTGCAACTAAGCTCTTTGTTAGGAGATAAACCATTAATGGCTTAGTGCTTACGCCCTCCAAGTTGGCCTACAAAGATTATTTTTGGACAAAAAAGAGAATCTGTATTGTTCCAATATCGTAGGTGTATAATTAATTGATTTTGATGGTCACATCAATATATCAACCATGGTTTTATAGGATTGTGATGGTTGAATACGGAAAAACCAGAGCTCACAAGTTATTGTAATATATATTAGAAAATATCAAGCTTAAAGAATATAAAAGAATAGACGTTTTATTATTCTTGTAACTGTAGCCAAATTGGATGCTTCCTCACAAGATCAATAGTACAACAAGTATGCTAAGATTCTAAACTAATGTTGAGATAAAGAATGGAATGGATGGAGCTATATTGAAATTTGCATGTGATTACATATATTGGCAAATGCCTACTTCAAAAGAAAGACAGAAAAAGAGTCACAGATAGTTACTTTTAGAGGAAATCATAAGTGTAACTAAAATCAAAATAATTTCTTCATCAGGTGAATAAAAGATTGAAAACTCTGCACAGATTCTAACACGATAGCTAAAAAAGTACTTGTTACCTAAAATAGGTCAATGATTTTTGATATATATATATATATATATAGAGAGAGAGAGAGAGAGTCAGGCTAGAATACACTCGAGTGTACAGATCAGGCCGTACACCCCAATGGTGTTTGCCTATCTAGACCATGTTTTTCCAAAATCTAATCCATTGATCTTCATGGTTACAATAATAATAGGTCAGATACAAAATTTGAACTCATTTGGATGAGTGTAAGTCACTCATCCAAGGAAAACAAAATCGACGCACAAAACTAATTTGAAATACATGATTTTTGCCTCCTTTAGATGCACGACCTATAAGTGTCCAAATGAGCTAAAATTTATTATATATTATGTTCTTATGATAATTAAGAAGATCAATGGTTTAGATTTTTCAAAAATTTATTGCATCTTCAAAAATGACTGAGGTGTATGGTGCATGCGGTACACTCGAGTGTATACTAGCCTAACTCTCTCTCTCTATATATATATACATATATATATATATATGTATATGTATGTGTGTATGTATACATACTTACATACATATATATATATATAGAGAGAGAGAGAGTCAGGTTAGAATACACTCGAGTGTACAAATCACACGAATACACTCGTGTGTTTGCATATCAAGGCTATTTTTTGCAAAATGTAAACCATTGATCTTCACGGTCATACAATAACTAGGCTACATACAAATTTTGAGCCCATTTGGATGTGTAAGTCACTCATCCAAGGGCAAAAAATCGACGCGCGAAACTAATTTGAAATGCATAATTTTTGCGATCTTTATAACATGACCTATAAATGTCCAAATGTGCTCAAATTTTGTATATGAGCAATTCACAAGATGTTTAAGAGATCAACGGATTAGATTTTTGAAAAAAATATTGCGTCATGAAAAACTACTTGTGTATTCTGCTCGGAATACACTCGAGTGTATTCTAGCCTGACGATATATATATATATATATATATAAATATATATATATATATATAAATATATATATATATATATATATACGTGTGTGTGTATGTATACATATACATACATAGATGTATATATATATATATATATATATATATGTATGTATGTATACATAAACACACACATACATATATATATAATGTAAACCATTGATCTTCACAGTCGTACTATAACTAAGTTACATGCAAATTTTGAGCCCATTTGGATGAGTGTAAGTCACTCATCCAAGGGCAACAAAATCGACGCGCGAAACTAATTTAGAATGCATAATTTTTGCGGTCTTTATAACATGACCTATAAATGTCCAAATGTGCTCAAATTTTGCGTATGAGCTATCCTCAAGATGTTTAAGAAGATCAACGGATTAGATTTTTGAAAAAGATATTGCATCATGAAAAACTATTTGAGTGTATTCTGCTCTGAATACACTCGAGTGTGTTCTAGCTTGACTCTCTCTCTATATATATATATATATACACACACACACAGATATATATATATACTAGTGAACGCACACGTGCACATGCACGTGACATATAAAATTTGTTGGAAATGTGCGGGGAGATGACTCGTCCGTGAAAGGGTCCCTATGGTAAAAGATATTTGTGTTTGTTGTTTGAAAGGAGAGAATCAAGGAACCGTTTCCGTGGGATGGAGAGAGAAATACAGAATTAAAGATAATAAAAGTTAATAGGAGAGTGAGAATAAATATTTATAGGAGTAAAATTCCTTAAAAAAAGGAGAGAAGAGAGTGAATCAAGGAGAGTGCACCATCAAACTCGCTCTTTTATAGTAGTAGTAGTAGTAGTATATATATATATATATATATATATATATATATATATATATGGGCCCATCTTTATTGCCCGCGCGGGTAGCTACCCGCCCACCCTTCCGACCACTTTTTTTCAAAAAAAAAATTCGCAATTTTAGAGGACTATTTTGTCTAGCTCTCCAAAAAAAATTAGCCAAAAATAATATCATTTGCCACTCCAAAATCAAAAAACCCGTCCTTATATATATCTGTTGTATATTTTGTATAGAGTTACTTTTTTGGCCAGCAAAGTTACTTTTTTCACACCATAGTTACTTTTTTTTACAGCAGAGTTACTTTCTTAGCCAGGAGAGTTACTTTTTTGGCTGCCGGGTAGCAAAAATCCAAGCTACCCGCGCAGGCAATGAATGAACGCCCTATATATATATATATATATATATATATATATATATATATATATATCAGTGAATTAAAAAACGACCGAGGCGGCCGATTAGTCGGCCATGACCCTCATTCGCCTAATTTAGCCCCTAAGCGCCCGCTTAATCGTTTTGAACATAATCGCCCGCTTTTTGCCCGCCACACCCGCTTTTGTTTAAAAATCCTAATGTAAGCATCTAACATTAATTAATTACATAGTCCAAGTAGTGTTGACTATAATATATGAAACTCGTATACATTAAATGTTCTATGATATAGCTAGTCCTAATTTAGAATGAATACTTTTTGTGTAAGCCGTAATAATTGGGTACAGCTGTAATGCATCTAAGTAAATATCATATTGCTCTATTATACTTCTAATGCATATGATTAGTTTTACTGATTTCCTTGCTGCTTTCAGTGATTAATGATTGGTACTACTGGTTAGTATTACTTTAGTGATTACTTTAATTCAATAATTCATAGTTTGTTATTTACAATTACTGATCTGCTTGCTGATTTTAGTGATTAGAGATACTGATTAATAGTAAAGTATTGATGAATACTTAGTTAATTACTGATTTGCTGATTAGATATGTATAGAAGTTCCTTATAAATATATTTTTTATATACACATACATGTAATTTTGTATAAAAATATATAAATTTAGAGACCCGCTTTTTCAAAAATCACCCGCTTAATCGCCCGCCTATCACTTAATCGGTTACAAGGTGATGTCCGCTTCCCGCTTTCTGATACATATATATATATATATATCGAGAGAGAGAGAGAGAGAGAGTCAGGCTAGAATACACTCGAGTGTACAGATCGCACGAATACACTCAAGTGTGTTTGCATATCAAGACTATTTTTTGCAAAATATAAATCATTGATCTTCACCGTCGTACTATAACTAGGCTACATCCAAGGGCAACAAAATCGACGCGCAAAACTAATTTGAAATGCATAATTTTTGCAGTCTTTATAACATGACCTATAAATTTCCAAATGTGCTCAAATTTTGCGTATGAGCTATTCACAAGATGGTTAAGAAGATCAACGGATTAGATTTTTGAAAAAAACATTACATCATGAAAAACTACTTGTGTATTCTGTTCTGAATACACTCGAATGTAGAGGCATGACTATATATATATATATATATATATATATATATATATATATATATATATATACACATACATACATTAATACATATATGTATGTATGTATGTATACATACACACACACATATTTATGTATGTGTATGTATGTATGTGTGTGTATGTATACATACATATATATGTATATATGTATGTATGTATGTGTATGTATATACATACATAAATACATACATACATATATATATATGTATATATGTATGTATGTGTGTGTATGTATATACATACATACATACATATATATACATACACACACATACATATATATATACATATATATATGTATGTATGTACACATACACACATAGATATGCATACATACATACATATCATATATATGTATGTACACACACACACACACATATATATTTATGTGTTTGTATGTATACAAACATACATACAGACATACACACACACACATACATACATATATACATATATATATGTATGTATGTATACATACACACATACATATATGTATGTATGTATTTATATGGGATTAAGAGAGAGATTTCTCTCCCCTCTCCCATAACCCATGGCGGAGGCCGGACGCCTGGGAGGGTGATAAATCAAGACATGCTTCTCCGTGTGGTTTCGAACTCGGGTCCCTTCATTGGGGACCAGCGGAATTCGTCAACCGGGCTATTCCCTTGCCAGCATATATATATATATATATATATATATATATATATATATATATATATATATATATATATATATGTATGTATGTATGTATGTATCGGAATTAGGTAAATATATTCCGACTTCCCCCCTACAACTGTATGAGGGTCAACAGTTACATATAGCCTTATGCTCGTTATACAACGTGTACGTGAGCAACTCACCCAGCTAGCTAAGACGTAATCTCTTTTTTACATTTTTACAAATTTTTGCAGCAATAGAACTCACACTATTTTCTAAACCACCATGCTTGCGAGTGTTCCTTTCATTCCAAACATGGAAGCACATGGCAGCAAAAAGGAGCATCTTCTTCTCCTCGTTGGCGCATCGTTTGACCATCTTTTTTAAGTCTTCATTCAGCTCTATTCTCAGTAGGAACTCTTTGCAAATTTTCCCCAACAAATTTTCGTAAAACTGCAGCTACCAAACAAGTGACTGTGGTTTTCCTCCTCTTTACATAGGTAACAGGTGACAGAACTATTGCAGTTCCATTCATGAACTTTGTCCAAAGTCACTAAGGCCCAATGCAAAATTTTGAAAACACATGTGGACCATTTAGGAACTATATGTATGTATGTATACATATATATATGTATCTATATATATATATATATATATATATATATGTATATGTATATATATATATATATGTATGTATACATGCATATATATGCATGTATAAACATATATATGTATGTATAAACATATATATATATATATATTTATGTTTGTATGTATACATATATATATATATATATGTATGTATGTATGAGTGTGTGTATATATATAGTCATGCTGGAATACACTCGAGTTTATCCGGAGTAGAATAAACTCAAGTAGTTTTCCATGATGCAATATTTCTTTTAAAAATCTAATCCGTTGATCTTCTTAAACATCATGTGAATAGCTCACATATAAAATTTGAGCCCATTTGGACATTTATAGGTCATGTTATGAAGACCAAAAAAATTATGCATTTCATATTAGTTTCGTGCGTCAATTTTGTTACTCTCGGATGAGTGACTTATACTCATCCAAATGAGCTCAAAATTTGCATGCAGCCTAATTATAGTATAACAATGAAGATCAATGGTTTAAATTTTGCAAAAAATAGTCTTGATATGCAAACACCACTTGAGTGTAGCGTGCGATCTGTACATTCAAGTGTATTCTAGCCTGACTCTATATATATAGAGAGACACACACACACATACATACATATATATATATATAGAGAGAGAGAGAGTCAGGCTAGAATACACTCGAGTGTATCCTTAAGCAGAATACACTCAAGTAGTTTTCCATGATGCAATATTTTTTTTAAAATCTAATCTGTTGATCTTCTTAAACATCATGTGAATAGCTCATATATAAAATTTGAGCCCATTTGGACATTTATATGTCATGTTATGAAGACCACAAAAATTATGCATTTCAAATTAGTTTCATGCGTCGATTTTATTACCCTCAGATGAGTGACTTATACTCATCCAAATGAGCTTAAAATTTGCATGTAGCCTAATTATAGTATAACAATGAAGATCAATGGTTTACACTTTGCAAAAAAATAGTCTTGATATGCAAATTAGACTTGAGTGTGGCGTGCGAACTGTACACTCGAGTGTAATCTAGCCTGACTCTACACACACACACACACACACACATATATATATATATATCAAAACCAATATAGTAGAATAAGGGGATCTAAACATAAGGGTACATTAACATATGGAGAAAGTGCTGCAACCTAAGAGGAGAGATACAAGTCAGGAGTTAATATTTTCTTGATGGACTCGGAGGAAGTACTTCAACTTCAAGCCAGGATTATGAAGGTATTACTAAGTAGATAGACATCAATTTTTGCATTAAAAATAGAAGAGAGCAAAGCTCTGAGGGGAATCAAAAAGTCAAGGGCCTACTTAAAAAAGGCATGGAGGTGGATTGAAGTGCAAAAAATACATTAAAGTGAAAGGAACATAGAAACATACATAATTGTTGAGACACTGCAACAATACAGCAAAGAAGGAAGCTAAAAAGGTAGTCAATGAAGACAGCTCTAGTTCAAAGTTATGTATAAAATGCAAGGTTGTCAAGGCGGCTAGGCGGTAATTTTCATCCTATGGGCGCCTTAATTTTCAGTTACATATTTATTTATTTATGCACATGATACTACATGCAATTTTGTAATTATGTGTTCATTAGATGTTGTGATATGCTGAACTTCTATTGATAACTGTTGGGAGGACCATAGGAAGGAGAATTAAGAGGAACTGAATGTTGAAGATAAGTACAAACTGAACAAGAAACAAAACAGGAAAATATAAAAGAAAAATGCAAGTAAGTTGCTGGAAGAAGTTAGATAAAGAAACGTGCAACAACAACAGAGGAGACGTGAAGGAGAAAGAAGTTAGATAAACAAAAAATAGTTGTAAAGGAGTTGTTGGGGGACACCTAGGGGGACGAAGAAGAGATCAGTAAGCTTTAACAAATACATGCAAACAGCAACAGCTGTTTGAGATGTAGTCATGTAGGAGCAAGAATAAGTAAGAAAAAGTAGAAGAAAACTTGCAAATAGAAGTGGTACTAGTAGTCTAGTAGACGTGCGAGCAGGAGATGCAAGTAAGAATCTGAATTTCTGACAAGGAAATAGCAATAAGAGGGGACATAGAAGTAACAAAAATTTAGATGCAATAGCAGGAACAGGAAATGAAGGAGAAATTGCAAAAAAAGAAAAGAAAAGAAGCTAGAATAGGAGACACAAGAGGAAATAGAAAAAAATCAAAGAAACAGTAGTATAAAAGGACTGATTTTTTTGCAACAATTGCAGCAAAATCGCCTAGGCTGTCCGCCTTGACCGCCTAGGCGCCCGCCTAGCCCGCCCAACCCGCCTAGTTTTCCCAACTCACCTATGACCCCTAGGCGCCTAGATTTGAGGGATATCTGGAGCGCCTAGGACGCCTAGGCGCCCGCCTTGATAACACTGATAAAATGTGAACACACAAGAAAAGGAATAGAATATAAATAGATCAGGTATAAGAAGAAGAAAAAGAGATAGATGCACCTAGTTGAACGCACCAAGAATGAAGACAGTTGAGTGTTAGAAAAGGATGAGCATATCAAGTATCCACTACGAAGCTATTTCCTCAAAAGTTTAAATCGAGACATTTAAGATAACGCTAGAGACTTGTTTGCAATGAACGCGATGATCAACAAATCAGAAGCTAGCAATGATTTGATAAAGCCAAAAACAGAAAAGGTGTGTGGGTCAGACAGCACCTGATAGTGATGTATGAAGGAGCATCTCAGAGAAATAAAACATGCACTTAATACTATTTTTCGAGAAGATGGTGACAAATCAAAAAATTACTAATGAGTGGTGTGAAATACAATATAGACTGCACAAACTACAAGTCTTGTCTCAAACTATGAGTCTTTAAATAGCATTGTTGAGTAACCCTGACAAACAACTGATTTGGTTCATGTTCGAGAGGTTGATCAGTTGTCTCATGTGCAGCCCATGCGGCCACATATGCGATTCGGTCAGCATAGAGGTGTGGGACCGCTGTGTGTGTGTTTTACCAGTTATTTTGTTTAATTATTTATTAAACTACCTATAGACGCAGCCACACACCAATAGATACATATATGTATAAATTATGCCCATATATAGAATATACAATACATGCATCCTAGTCGTCAGATCCTTGGTTTGTTACCAAGAGGTATCAGGTTCAAGCCACGGCGACAGCATGAATGGAATCGTCTGTTTAAAAAAAAATACATCCATATTTATATGTTTACATATTAATATAGATGTTCTAATATTTTACACTTCAAAGAAGTAATGGTATGCTCGTATATAATAAATATATTAAATAATATTGGAAGCTATCTTTCATATAAAAACTCGTGAAAAAAAATACACAAAAAGTGTACTTTTCATACATTTCTTTTATAGAAAAAAATGGTTTGCAGTTGAAGAACAATCTTTGGTGGGATTTGGAGAAAAAAAGAGGCTTATTTCAATATATGATAGTCAACCGCTGTAGGCAAGAATTTGAAAGGGGAGATATCAATTTTCCTTAGAACAGTTAGAACACATCAAGGATAAGTTCTGAGTCCTTGTTTATTTCTTTTAGTTTGGGCCCTTTTCTACTTGTTTGGTTATGTGTGAGCTTAGCAAAAATGGTTATTTTCCTTTGTGTTTTTTATGATATAGCGTAGATTGATGGAACTTAAGGAGTGAAATCCAAACTAAAACTAAGGTGGAGAGAAGCTTTGGAAACCAGTGGTCTCAAACTAGGAAAAATCAAAAAATATTACACACATTGCAGATCTAGCCAATGTGGAAGCCTAACAGGAGGTGAAGCATAACTGGAGGCAATGGATGTCCCAAAATGTAATCAGTTTAGTTGATTAAGGTCGGTTGTTCATGTAGGAGGTTAAGTACAAGAGGATGTCTTTCATAAGATCTTACAGGCTGAAAATCACTATTTTAAAAGATGTGAGGGTAACGAAAGTTTGGAGGACAAACTACGAGAGTCACTTAGCAGGTCTGCACCTTTGCGACATCAACAAACAATTGCACCAATTCAAGGTCTTCTTATGGAGAACATATTTAAAAGCAAATCGTCGGTCTAAATTAATTTAGCTTACATTTGTTACATGGTGAATCAAGGGGAAGGGAATGATGGTGAAATAAAAAAAAGTTGTTTGTTTTCCATGGTGATAGGGAAGGGGGAATATCCCATAGTGAATTAATGATGAAATTTCGGTCTAATTTTGTCCCCATGGAAAAGCATGGTGAATCATAGTGAAAGAAATTTCTTTTAAGGTTCCACCACTTATTTAGACAGATAAGCAAAAAAAACTTTCTAACAAATACAATTTTTTACTTGTGTAGGGTGTTTTTTATAAAGAATTTCCTCTCCCCATCCCTATACCTATGCAAAAAACTTTTAAACAAATATGATTCATACTTGTGTAGGGTGTTTTTATAAAGATTTTTCACATCCCCGTCCCTATACCCATGTAACAAACAACATTTTTTGATTTTTTCACCATCGTTGTCATCTTCACCATGCACATATTACCAAACAACACATTTTAACAATTTCCCCTTTCCCATCACCATCCCCTTCCCCATCACTGCCCCCTTCCCTGTCACCATCTATTTTTTCACTACGTACCAAATGCAACCTTAGGAAGAGCTATTAAATTGATGTCGAGATACATTCTTTTAGAAGACCATATAAACCAAAGCGAGCTAAGAGGGAAAGGATCAAAGTAGCCAACCAGCACTTTTGTGGGCCTTATTAATAGAATATTGAAGCCATTATTATGCCTTTAATTTCTGTATGGAAACCCTAACATGGACTATATTCGTAATTCAGGTACTCAAACGTAAGTACTAAGGCCTAAATATAGGTAATCAACCACAATAACAAGGATCTAGGCAACCAGCAAAGGCAGTTGGGCACCTTATCGCATAGGCGGCACCTTTGTGTATGCCTTCAAGCACATTAATCATAGAAAAAAGTCCAAATAGGCAAAGTGAATGTAATCAAATCATGAAGTCTAGTTAGAAAGCCACTATACATTAGAAGGTTGACATTAGACATACTGAAATGATATGAATCACAAACGGAATGAAAATACCTGAGATTCAGGTTTAGGAGTGTTGCATTTCCTCATGTTGCAGACAGTTCGGAAGGAAAAATTATTATTACCACATTTAGGACATGTCCAATCATTATCACGGCCAGAACCTAACCAGAAATATACTTTGATTTAAAACTCAGAAGCATTCTAAGGACCGAGCAACGCAAAGAAAATTAACATATTTATATATATACCAGTCAGCTTCTTCTGAGCTCCCTCATCAACATAAGGTCCAGGTCTAGCACCCTAAAACATACCACATTTTTTACAAAAGAGAATATAACACTGCTTATCAAGGAAAGATTCTTTTTGGAAGAAAAAAATTCATTCATATACCAAAATCATGATAATAAATAAAAGTGAGCATCAAAGTGGAATAAATCACTATTATTTGCTAAATATCTAGATAGATTCAGATATGCAACATACCAAAGGACTCTGACCCATAGGCAATCCCAATCCATATCTGTCCATTATTGGAGGCAGACCATACATCCCACCTGCAGCACAAATCAATCAAAATAGAGTATCAGAGATTGCAAACAGATGCCCAAAACTACAATTTACAAATGCATAATACAAACATGATTCACAATCATGATTTTAAGTATGTGGGGTGTAATGAGGTATTCCATTCATATCAAGACGAGGCGGGGCATAGGTCTCGGTATTGAATGAGGTTTCTCTCTCTCTACACACACTCAAGTCGATCTGTGTCATCCAACAATTCTTTTGAAAAGCAAACCATTGGTCTTCTTGAATATCATATAAATAGTTTAAATAAAAAAAATTAAGCTCACTTGGAGACTTATAAATGATGTATCTAAATTTAAGCTCACTTGGACACTTATAGGTGATGTATCTAACACATGTATTTAAAAGGCAACTGAAATGGTGCACTTGAAAAAGTTTGTACGTCAGTTATGTTGTACTTGGATGGGTGCCATACAAGCATCCAAATGAGTCCACATTTTGTGTGTAGTCTATATTTATCATAATAACGGTGATCCATGGTACCTGTGTAGGCCAGAGAGCATCGGTCGGAGTCGCTGGGTCATCTTGACCTAGGCGACGCCAGGTACCAAGGGCAGGAGCTGAGAAGAAGACGGAAGGGCGAGCGGCCGTGCTTGAAACCGGATCCATCAGGAGGAGGCTCCTCTCCATCCGTCCCTATAAACGGGGTGGAGTCAACCAAAGTTGAAGCTGCCGCACGACCTGGGCTCCAACTTCGGCGCTCTACTCCGCCTCCTTCTCGCTCCAAGTCGAGCATGCCCCAGACATCGGCAACCATCAGCTCGAGGACCTGCCCCGGAGAGCCGCCGCTTGGACACGGAACCACGCCGACCCGAAGAGGAATCGAAGAGGCTGCGCAGAGCCAATGAAGGCCAGGGGGAGGAAGCCGCCGAAAACGCACTCCCTCCCCCCAGCGGTGGCCGCCGGGGTACGCTTAGAGAGAAGCGGGAGCTAACCCTAGAGAGGGAAAGCCCTGTCCGGCGGTGTTTCTCCTTCGTGGTGGCGCCTCCTGTTCGGGGGTCCCTGAGTACAGAGGGTTCCCCTTCCGTCGCTTGTTGATGGGCGAACGAGTAGCTTAGCTCCCAGGTTGGCGGCATCCTCCCTGCTGCGAAGGTGGTTCTGGCCTTTGTATAGCTCGGCTTTCGGTGGCGCTCCTCCCGTTTGGCGTCAACGTTGAGTTTGGATAGGGCTTCGCCCATGTTGGTTGGACGCTCGTCTAGTGCTCGCTGATATGTTCATGTAGAAACAGGGGCATCGAGCCTTTGTGGTGGTGTCTGCTATGTGATGCTCTCAGGGTGTTCGTAGATATGCTCAGTGCTTGCAACAACATTGGGCATCTTCTCCGGATTTGTTGTTAAGTTGTTGTGTTTACAGCAGTTTCTGATGATCAAGGACTCTGGCAGGTCAGCTTCTCGGCTGTGTGGCGGGATGACAATTAGAAGGTTCTCCCTAATCTTGGCATAGCTCTACATTTTGTGGGTATTCTTAATAGTTAGTTGGTGTTGTGCTAAGCATGAAGGAGTGCTTTGGAGTTGCTCTTTTCCCTCCTACGCTCTGTTGGTTAAACGTGCTGGTTCTTGCTTCTCTTATGGCTGGCTCAGCTTCTGTTTTCTGATCTGATATCTAGGGGTTCTTGTTTGGGTGTCATGCCCATTTAGGGACCTGAAGTTCTGGTAGCTGAGAAGGTCATAAGCTTCGGGCCTAGCTACAGGCAGGAAAATTAGAGTTTGTTCTATGTCAAGCTACTGTTACTACTTGTGGGTACGCTGAATGCATGTAATAATGGCTTGTTATAGTTCTCTTCTGGTTGGATTGCTCGGAACTAGCCCGCGTAGTTAGATGGGCCTTCTTAGTTTGTCTCGTCTAGAAATCTTCTGTTTCCCCCTGTGTGGGGAGTTTGATCTTTGTTTGAGCTTTTTAGCTCCTGTCAATGTAATGGGGTACTTAGTGCCCAAAGTTTTTGGTTTCTATAGTAACACGTTTTTTTGACCGACCAAAAAAAAAAACGGTGATCCATGGTTTTGGATTTTTCAAAAAAAAAAAAAATTAACTTGACATGTAAGCAATACCGGAATGTATGGCGTGATTTGTACACTCATGTAGTTTCTCTCCCCCCCCTTAAATTGCCTTTGTACCAACGACATGGATAGCATTGATTTCCATGTAAGTGGCAGCAAATACTGCCATCTGACAGTACAAACAGTTCGTACCATGGATTTTAGTAAATAAGTATTAAAACAAGTCCGAATATCCCATCATCCTCCACCTCTTCGAATCCCTTCATTTTCTATTCCGTAAAAGCTACGCATCCCCCCTCTGACGCCCTTCCCTCGTCCCCTCCATAGCATATAAATGGCGTGACTTACTAATTTAAAAGGTTTTTGTTTCTCCTTATTAGGATAATGTATATAATTTATGAATAGTGCTGGAAAATTTACATGTAGATTTTTTATCTTATGGTTACATAACATTTTCTTTGGGTTGCACTTCCATAATACATGTTGCTTTGACCTTGTTTTGGTCTGAGTAATGCTGAGTTTGTTTGAATTTTTTTAGCAGCTCCGGTATAATATTTAATGTGATATGTCACTGCTGCAGAGACTAGGTCTGACGTCAAATCAACAAAACAAAAAAATTACCATCAATTCTCACGACTGTTATCAAAATAAATATTGATGTCATGCTCTAGACTCGGGTCTTCACTGAAGTGACAAGTAATGGCGTTAGTTTTTGCAATAAGAGAATCGTTGCTAGAAAATTTACTCACAAGGGTGTTGTTGAACAAATCCATCAGCAGGATCGGCTTGGTTTTCACTTAAGTGGCCATCCGAGCAAACCATGGTAAAAAAAAGCCCACCTTGAGGCTCTAGAGGCTTACGCCTCGAGGCGAGGCTATCCCATTTGCACCTCGAGGCTTACGCCTCGATGTCCTGGACTGAGGCTTACACCTCACAATGTCTGAGGCTCGCTTCAAAGCACTGAGGCTTTGAGGCTTGGCAGAGGCGCACGCCTCGATTCTAGATGATAGTGTATTATGTTAACCACCAAATTTTCTACTAATAAGATTTCTACAAACACTTTATCTAGAAAATAATATCCAGAGTTGTTGTAGTTGATTATAATTACTTGATTACTAAAATTTATCATTATCATTGTTTGAGTGACATCTCTCAATCTACATTGCTAAATCTATCTTTGTTTGCTACCTTCTTATTTACCATGTCGGTGAATTTCATCTCATTGTTAACTAATTTTGGATCCTTATTCCTACTAATTCCATATTCTATCTCCCTTACTTTTTCATTGTTAATTACATACTTTAATCTAATAGTATAATTAATTGATATCTTATTATTTCTACGCATTTTCTTCAATATTGCGGTGGTCTTTAATGTCTTTATTTCCTTATTAGATTTCATAAATATTTTCTATTTTATTTTAGTTTTGTTTGTGACTTTGTATATACATATTTATGCTACACACACACATACATCAAATATATCTAAACATATATCATTATATATATAAATATTTATATACATCTACAATTTTATTTATTAAGATCGCCTCATGCATATTTTGAGGCTTACGCCTCGCCTCACTAAGATAAAAACGTCTTGTTACACCTCACGCTTTTTATGACCTTGCGAGCAACAGTTTTGTTGAACAGAATTGTTGTGAACAAATTTTCTTGTGATACAGTTTCTGGCGATCATTTCTGTAAAGAACTGGTGCAGAGATCATTTCGTAAAACAATTTCCCTCCAATCCCTTTTTACCAAATAAAACAAACCATTGTGTGTGTGGTGCGTGATGTATGCGTGTATGCAGCTTGCACATTGTGTTGGTGTGTTGCGCATTTGCGTGTGAGTGTGCACGGAATATATGTCACCAATACACATACATATACATTTTTAATTAAAAACATAAGTAGACAATGATCTATGATTCTATGTCTACAAATTATCAAAACCACAACCAAGGCCAAGGAACGGGTTATCCAATTTTCTATGCCTGCTTGGAAATGGAAATTTATAAAATTTCAACAGAAATTTTGATAAATATATTACAGGCTTGGCATAAGTAGTGGTGAAAAAGACCCTGGAACATGATGCTACTCCGGTTTTGTTGAGTGACTTGAGATCAAAATTGAGAGAAAAAAACACAGAATGTAATGCAAAAATAGAAGTTTATATATTTCAGTGCACAAATCAATCTTCATTCAAGTAAAAGAGAAAAGTAATTACAAGTCCACACTGCATCCCGAACCGACATAGCTCACACATCTTGGATCACAAGAGCGATGATCAGCATCACCTTGTGATTCCTTACATTATACTAACTTGATTTACAGAAGATTATGCACATCAAAGATCCATACACACATGACACAATTACACCTGTTCGATCCAATCGTAACTTGTAAAACCAGGGATATACAAGCAATTGCTTGTGCTGCTGCTATAATCAAAATTTGAAGTAAATTGATAGGCAAATAATAATTTGGCATATTAACATAAATCTAGGAGACCTGTTACATCGCATTAGCAAGCAAAGTAACCAATCTTCGCATGCATCTAAAGAATAGAGGAGAACAAGATTACCTGCTCCCATCATCGGCCCATTTGAGTATGGTGCGGGACCAGGTAAAGGCATGGCACCATAAGGGTTACCAACAGAGAGCCGGTTGCCATACCCATAGTTGAATCCAGAGCCTCCAGAGAAAGGATAGTCGTACGGAGGAAGTGAGGAGCCACTGTAGTGGGATGAACCGTAGGGAGGGCCACCACCCAGGTACATAGATGAAGGGACACCAGCATTCATATAACTAGAACTGTATGCCGGAGGAACTTGAATGGGCTTGGAAGAATACTTCTGCAAGTGAAAACCAAAAATATAAATGAAGATGGGTGGATATTCAATCACCTCAGGAGAATATAATTTGTTTGACCCCTGTAACGAGAGCTTCATTAGCATAAAACACGGCGGCAGACAAACAGCAACTTTGAACTCCATTACAAGATCTAAAATATAGGGTTCAGAAATAGGGTTTGACAGCTACCATCTAAAATAGGCTTCACCGTTATATCAATCCTTTGTCATATTAAGTAAATTTGAGTAAATGCAGTGGGGGTCGCAGGCTCAGAATACATTCAAACAAGAAATAGAAGAATCCAAATCCGGGTTCAAAGACATAGTAGACGACATAGTAGACAACTCACCGCATTGTGGTTTGCGGGCCTGGACTGGGTGCAATTCCGCATGTTGCACGTTGTTCTGAAGGAGAAGTTGACATTCCCGCAGCTGGGGCACGTCCAGTCGTCTTCCCTTCGACTACCTGTACAGCGTGGAGTTAAGGGGGAAAAGGCCACAATACGGTCAGCACAACAGCGGGTTATATTGAAATCACAGGGCAAAAAAGCAGATTTCCCGTGACGGGAGCAGCACCAAAATTCCAATGCTCACCGTCGGTTCGTGCACGCTTCCCGGCAGAGGAGTTCGAGTTATCCACCTGAGCAGACGACACATGTGAGAAACCAAATTGTTGAAGCGTAAGAGCATCAGTGGGCACGGCAGGGGTTACGACGAAGTCGGGGATCAATTACGGATGCGTGTGGAGAACTCGGAAGAAAGATCATAGTCATATATAAAGATGTCCTAGCAAACGAGTCGAGTTAAAACCCTAGATACTCGGCATGGAAATCAGATTCAGAGATACAAGCAGCGAGAGCGGGCCCGAAGCTTTCGTGAGAGAAAGAGATGCAAACTCTGCCGAGAGATTTCGATCGATAGCTTACCTGAGACATGGTGGCGATTCGATCTTCAAGTGGAGGATACGGCGAAGGGTTCTGCGACAGTGTAGAAGAGAGAGAGGTCTGCCTGGCTGCCTCTTCGAAGCACAAAAGGGGTTAGAGCCTAGAGGGGGACTCATCATGCTCCGGTTTGTAATATGGACTTTATCGAGTTGTAACAGAAATCCGGAAATCGAGTGAGTCCGGTTCGGTTTGAGGCGTAACAGAAACCGAGAGGTAGGTGTAAGTTTTTTTTCTTCGGTTTAGCTTATAATTTTAAACTAAAAACAATTTTTTGATGAAATAAAATGTATTAGAATCTTTATAAAAATTACATTCCAGAAAGACTAATATTGAAATTTTTTTTAATGAGGATCGAGAGGAGAGAGGAGGGAAGTAAAATAATAATAAAATGAGATAACAAATGTGTCCAATATGGTGTTAACGCGTAAAATATGAAAATAAATCCAAAAAATGTATTTTGATCACCATCATCAATAACAACAACAACATCATCGTCGTCATGTTACTACTATGCCAAATGTACCTAATTGTGTGATACATGCTCCTAAATGAATAATCATGTGCCTACTTGTATTGTGGATGCATCTACTTGTATCCTAAATGAATAACCATGTGTCTACTTGTATTGTGGATGCATCTACTTGTACAACAATGTGTCTATATGTATAGAAAATGCACCTACTTGTATGATACATGCTCCTAATGAATAAACATGTGCCTAATTGTATACAACTATGTCTACTTGGATGCTAATGCGTCTACTTGTATGGCAAATGTGTCTACTTTATGGCAAATATGCATACTTGTCTGAAAAATGTGCCTACTTGTATAGAAATGTGCATACTTGTATGGAAAGTGTGTCTACTTGTCTGGAAAATGTGCCTACTTTATGGCAAATGTGCCTACTTGTCTGGAAAATGCACCTACTTGTATTGTATGGAAAATGTGCCTACTTGTATGGCAAATGTGCCTACTTGTATGGCAAATGTGCCTACTTGTATGGTAAATGTGCCTACTTTATGGCAAATGTGCCTACTTGTCTGACAAAAGTGCCTACTTGTATAGAAATATGCATACTTGTATGGCAAGTACGCCTACTTGTCTGGAAAATACGCCTACTCTATGGTAAATGTGCCTACTTGTCTGGCAAATGTGCCTACCTGTACTTGTCTGGCAAATGTGCCTACTTGTCTGGCAAATGTGCCTACTTTATAACAAATACTCATACTTGTCTAACAAATGCGCCTACTTGTATAGAAATGTGCATATGTGTATGGCAAGTGCGCCTACTTGTCTGGCAAATGTGCCTACTCTATGACAAATGCACCTACTTGTCTGGCAAATACGCCTACTTGTCTGACAAATGCACCTACTTGTATTATATGACAAATGTACCTACTTGTCTGAAAAAATATGCCTACCTTATGGAAAATGTGCCTACTTGTATAGAAATGTACATACTTGTATGGCAAACATGCCTAGTCTATGACAAATGCACTTACTTATCTGGAAAATGCGCATATTTGTCTGACAAATGTGCCTACTTGTATTGTCCTGAATACGCCAACTTTTGCTTGAATGCACTCACTTTTGACTGAATGTGCCTACTAATGCTCTCAATGCGCCTACTTTTGATTGATTGTGCCCACTATTATCCTGAATGCACCAAATATTAATTAAATATGCACACTATTGCTCTGAATGTGCCCACTTTTAATTGAATGTGTCACTAATGTCGTCAATGCGCCCACTTTTGATTGAATGCACACATTAGTGCCCTTAATGCGCTTAATATTAATTGAATGTGTACACTATTGCCCCGAGTGCGCCAACTTTTGTTTGAATGCACCCACTTTTGATTGATTGCGCCCAATATTTATAAAAAATCTCACAGTTATGGTGCGAACATGCCTAATTTTGGTGTGAATGTGTATACTTCTTAGATGTTGTACATAAATAGCAAATTATCACAAGTCTTAAAATAATGCCCCTAATATTTGTAGAAAAATACCTAATTATGATGTGAATGTGCCCTACTTCTTATAGTATGTTCATAAATAACATATTAGCACAAATCTTAATATAATACGTTCATTATTTGCATAAGAGCGCCAATTATGGTACGAATACGCCCAATTATGGCGTGAAGGCACTTACTCCTTAGATGTTGTACATTTCTCTCTCTTATTTTTTTCTTATTGTTATATTCTTATTTTTATATCGTGGATCATTTTTTCAAAATATATCGATATTAGTGTTGTTGGATTGTATTTTTCATAATGAATCCAATGGTCTTTATTTCGGCAAAAAAAATCATCATGGATCAAAAGTTATTAGCGAAATAAATTTCTCTTTCCTATTTTTTTTTCATTCGTTGTCCTTTGTTCTGCACATGCCATGTGGTAAATAAAACCATCACACACGGACAGAAAGGGGGGAAGGAGGAGGAAAACCACCTGCACATGTGGGTGGGTGGGAGGTAAAACCACCTAAACCCCCCACTTCAAAAGCGCCTAAGGGGCCAAGCGTGTCACCTATATATATCTGAATTGGAGTCGGACTATATTTTCTTTTGATAGATTTCATTGATAGTATTGGGCATGTTTGGTTTGACGGAAAGGAAAGGATTATGATGGGATGGATCACGGAACGGAATAGACTCGTACTCGTACAGGATAGGATATATGTCTTCCCTACCTATGTTTGGATGCACATTGGGAAATGATTTTTATCCTTTCTTCGTCCTTCTATATCGTTTCTCCATCTACAACTCAGAAAATATCTACTTTCCTAGCATTTTCTGTACTATATATCGATTAAAATTTCACTAGTTTATATTGTGAATTGATCAACACATCTGGGATTGATACTCTGCTATAGATTTGTCTCACGGTTATATATTATTTGGGTTGCATTTGAGTAATTCTGAAGAAGCACAAAGACAATGATTGCAGGCCGCAATTGCGGTTTTTTAATAACTAGCAAAGGAGCACGTGCTAAGCACGTTTATCACAGTTAAATCAGAGTAAAATTGTCACAATATGAAAATAGGCATGATTTCACATTTATATATTAACATATACATATGTCATTATGATGTATGACATGCATCATTTTTCAATTGTCAAGTGCTTTTATAATTTACATCAACTTGCACATGTTAGATCAAATGCATGCATGATAGTAAGTTGAGATCATCATTTCTCAATGAGTTCATATTGATCTTGTAATGAGTATACTTACCATAGGACTAAGTGACGCCAGTATAAGTGGATCGGATGAAAAAGATCTTATGCTTGTTTTCCAAATAAAGAAGAATGCCTACATCATACATGCCATTAAAAATGCCAGATGTTAGTAATAAATATGTTGTAAGAGAATAATGAGTACAAAAAAGACTTGTAAAAAAATAGTGATCTCTTACATGAAAGTGTATCCCTTGCATCTAGATAATTCCCACAAAAGATAATACTTCAGTGTAGACTATGTTTCTAGTTGTCATGGTAGTTGTCTTTTTTGTGGTAGCTGGTTTGATGAGAAGTTTCAGATCTCTTGGTAATTTTACTCTAGATAGAGCAACATATAACAGACTATGAGAGAATACTTATTGAGGCAAGTATATTCCAACTTTTTCTAGAGTTTGTCCTTGTGCTTTATTGATTGTCATTACAAAACATAGTCAGACTGAAAATTGTACTCTCTTAAATTCAAATGGTAATTTTTCATGGTCTTTTGGAATCAATGGAACTGTAGGTATAAATACTCTCGCTCCTTTCTTATGTCCAATTGTTATATCGACATCAATAATATTTCGAGTGAATTTTTTACAAATAAGTCGTGTGTCGTTATAGAGACCTACAAAGGGGTCAATATTTCTCAATAACATGATTGGACAATTTCTTTTGAGAACCAGCTTGTGATGTGGAAATTCCTCTTCTTGAAACTAATTGGTCTTATCAATCGTTAAATCAAAGATAAAGTATTCTTTCTTGTCACCAGGAAATCTATCAATCAATAGATCATTTATTTCATCAACAAAATCATTTTTTGTAGTGAAAATTGCATGATTTGTTAAAGAACACAATCTGACTACATCACATGTAAGCTCAGGAAAATTGCACATATTAACTCAAGCTTGGAAGACGTCTCATCAATATAAGGGATCAACATGTCTATAGGATTTTCAATTTGATTACCAACTACAGGCTCTTTCATTCCATTCCCAACTTGAAGCAAATACTCACTAAATGATGGATTTGATATAGTTCTCATGTTTTCTATTAGTCGCAACTTCTTAACATGTTCCCATAGTTTTGATTTTACAAAACTTGCTAAGATTGTCTATTCTTTCCCTCCTTGCAGTACAACAGGAAGAATCTGTCTGAAGTCACTACCAAAAACTACAATTTTTCCTCCAAAAAGTAATGTATTGTTTGTCATATATTGTAATAAAGGATCTAGTGATTTAATTGCTTATTTTTTGCCATATATACTTCATCCCATACTATAAGCTATGTTCTTCGAAGCAATTCCTCCAAAACTACTTTTCTTTGAAATATTACATACTTTTTGTTCTTCAATGTTCAATGGTATTTTAAACCTCGAATGTGTAGTACGACCAAATGGTAGTAGAGATGTAGCAATCCCAAAGTGCAAATTCTATCTGACCGCATGATCTTACTTTGGCAAGAAAAGCACGATATACAAATGTCTTCCTTGTTCCTCCTGGACCATCAATGAAAAAAAGTCCTTCTTTTCCAGTATTCAATCTATCCATGATTATTCTATAAGCACAACTCTGACCATAATTTAGTTGTGAAATTGCCAACATATCTTCATCAGATACAACAATATTTAGTTCCTCTTGTACTTCATTATATAACTTCTTGTGTTCATCTTGAACAATACATGGTAAGTTAAAGTTTGACAAACTTTTTCCCATTGATTCCAAGCACATATTAATGTTTTTCAGAGCATTCATATGAGCATTGGTCCAATCAATTTCATGAAGACTGTAAAGGTCTTCACTCATTTGATTTTGAAACGTGTCCCACAATTGTATAGGACTAATAGAAGAGCAATAGACAATTATAGTAGAAAATAGTTGTCTCATACTTGAAGGCATTTGGAACATCACCGCTTCTTCAAGGCATTCTTCAATACTATTATCAGTTTCCAGTAAACCATACCTTTCAACTGGCTCTTTAAATGTTTTATATTGTGTGTCATTGACAGTTTTCATATGTTGAAAAAGTGTAGCACCTTTCACATGATTAAGTAGACAATGCAAGTAATATCGTTCACCTTCAACAGGATGTGCAAATATCAACCTTCCAATAGAATTCTTTTTCTTTCTTCTATTCCATGATCTAGATTTTTTGTCCCAAACATAATGCTCAGGAAATTCCTTATATTGATATCTTTGAGCTTCTATATCGGTGCAATTTTTCCTAAAGTACTCTGTTAGCATTGTCTTGGAGAAATGTTCATTATATATAATAGTTGATAAATCTTGATTTTGATGAAATGTAACAGTCTGCATATCTTCAAGGTGAAGTTGTAGAGATAATACAGATGGATGCATTTCATTCAGAGGGAATTGATAAATTCTCCATGTTGCTTCTTGTGGTGATACCCAACATCCAGAAACATATTGTGAAATTTCATCATGCACATTCTTGGTGTGGTTCTCATTCCATTGAAACAATACACGATTGTGTCCTTTGTATATGTATTTGTATAAGTATTTCACTACTTAAATTGAAGAACATATCTCGACATTTATATGGCAATTATATTTTGCTAACAAATAAGAGTTGTAAGGAACGATCCAACAATTATCAATATGATTGGGACCCATCTTTTCCAAACGACCAGTGTCTCTTCGCCTATACAAAGGGTATGAATTTTTTTTCCCGAGTTGTTATTTGGCAGAAGTCTTTTGGGTAGTATTTTTTGCATTTTCCATCCTTCATACAAACATTGTTTGGATTTAAGGTTCCACATGGACCATGTACCATATGTTTCAAAACCATATTGTGAAGATGTGCATTAGAATCTTTTTCTGGTATTTCAGCAGATACATATTGATCATATACATCAGGAGTAGTAATCTTTTGTCTCTTTTCTAAGATGATAAGAAAATGTGCATGTGGAAGTCCTCTTTTTTGATATTCTATCACATAAACATGAGCAACCACATGCCCAAAAATATGTAGTTTAAAAAGATCAACTTTTAAGTCTTCTAATTTTGCTTTGAAAATTCTAGCAAGTAGGTCTGGTCTATTTTGTGCTTCTTCAAAAGGCAATAACTCTTTTTTTATTTCAAGCCATAATGGATTACATGTAAAAGTTAGAAATATGTCAGGTTTCCCATACTTTTGAACTAATGCCATGGCATCAAGATAACATTGTTGCATATCTATTGGACCACCGATAAAAGATGAATTGCAGTGCCACTCTTTTTTCCATCATTATAGCCATCTATGATGCCTTGATATAGATCATCTCGGATCTTTTGTTGGTCCCTTCTAATGTAGTCTAAACGACTACTTTCAAGATTGACATACATATCAACAATATATTGTTGCAGAAGTTTACCAAAGTGCGGTAGAATCGATCTATCAATATCTCTCATTTGTAACTTGTAACAGTAGTATTCACGACATGACACCGTTTTTCTTCTTTTTGCTTATTTTCAAGAACTTCTAGAAATAATAACATAATTCAAAAGATATATATTTTATTATTAATAAACTAATTGATTAATAGGTTATTATATTACTTGTTTCCTCTTGTAGTATCAGTTCATCGATATTTCTTGTAGCATCCCTGACCTGGGTTATGCTTTAACCCTAATTGTTTTGTTTAAGAAAGATAATTATATGCTTGCTCTTATCTTTTGAAAAGTAATTAAGGCTCAAGAGGAACTTATGTTTCAATTTTAGTCCTTTTTGAATAATGTTGAAAACAATGTTTTGCTCGTTTTGGACTAAAGTGCAAATTACCCAAGTTGAGGGGTTAACTTTCAAATGTTACATGATAAAATGTTACTCAAGTGTTGAAGAATCATAAGAATGAAAATGATGCAGAGGTATGGCTTGTGGTAGCCTAAGCACCAAGAAAGAGCTTATTAAGCAATGTTTGTGCATTAAAACCTAATTCTGGTGTAATGTGCAAATTACCCAAAACCTAGGGTTCAATATGCAAAATACCACTTCTAGAGAGTCCCTAATGTTTCTTGGTATTAATTAGAGATAAGAAAATCAGAGGGGTGTCTCATTTGAATCTCTTTGGGGGAGAGAGAATCTTGATATTAAAATAATCAAGATTTAAGCATAATTGAAACCCTAATTCAATTTAATGCAAATATATATATATATATATATATTAATGGAAGTGCCCTTCAACCAAAAGTGTGATGGTTGAATCTGTATAAGTATGGACGTCCTTGTGCCTTGCAATGGCACCGAAATATCTAAAGTGAGTGGAGAGCCCACTCACATTAGTTAAAGAAAAAGTAATATCCACTAATTTTTGGATATTATTATTATATTGATTAAGGTGCTTAATTTATTTTCTTTTAATTCATGGATAAAGAAGATGATTTAGAAGGGTAGGATGATGGCTTCGTATGCAAGGAAGTTAGGGGGATAAGTGGCATCAATTTTGGGAATTAAAGGATTTTTATAACACTTTCTCTCTCTTGAAATCCCCTTATATACACTCCATTTTTCACCCACATGAAAGGCTTTTTTGACTCTTCTTTCTTTCTTTGCTTTGGCCGAGCACAAGGGAGATTAGGAGCAACAGGATAATGTACCCCATCCTGTAGGTGAGCTCCTTAATCATCTTCAACCTTGATTTCATGGTGGAAATCGAAATTCAATGCTTATTTTCTCCTTTTCTCCATTAATCAATCTTCAACCTTGATCATCCTTTGCATCCAAAGACTTGAGAACGGACCTTGGACAGTTAATAAAGCTTCATTCACCATTGAAGAAATGGATCTTGAAGCTTGGATTCAACTTTGAAGGCATGTTATATAACTTGAACCCTTAAATATCATTATTGATTTCATTTCTTCATTATACCTTGATTCCTTTTTCTTTCCCGAATTTTCTTTTGATTAATTGTTGAAATCACCACAAAGATCACAACAAATTTCAAAGGTTTGTAGCTTGAAGATGATGATGTCATCTTAGCAGACACCTCAATAAATATCATGAGCAAACAGTTTGCAATTTTTGGTGACCAAACGGTCTCAAGACCGTTTGGTGATCAAATGGTCTCAAGACCGTTTGAGGGCAAACGGTCTCAAGACCGATTGAGGTCAAACGGTCTCAAGACAATTTGGGGTTAATTGTTGATGTGTATGAATGAAGATCCAATGGTTCAAATTGATCTAATTATAATGGATTCAAGAATGGATGGTCCATTGATTACAAACCCTAATCAGATTGATTGGTTGAAACCCTATATTGATTGAGTCGATTTCAATGTTGAATGGCTCAAACGGTCTCAAGACCATTTGAGGTCAAGTGGAATCATGGATGGATGGAGATCTAAGGGTTACATTTTGATCTACTTTCAATGGTCTCAATGTTGGATGGTTCAATGAGTGCAAACCCTAAATTGATTGGTTGGAGGAAACCCTAGTTGATCCATTCGGTTTCAAGTTGGTTTGGACCAAACGGTCTTCAGACCTTTTGGAGGGCAAACGGTCTCAAAACCGTTTGATGTTCAATCGGTTTCATTGATGGGTTGTTCATTCGGTCTCAAGGTTAATTTGATCAAACAGTTTCAAGGGTTGAAAGCACCAAACGGTTTCAATATCGTTTAAGAGCAAACAGTCTCAAACCTAGATGCCCAAACGGTCTCAAGACTATTTGGAGGGCAAACTGTCTTAAAACTGTTTGAAGGTCAAGGAGGTCAAAATCGTTTGAAGGTTTAAAAGTATCAAAACCGTTTGGAGACCTAATAGTCTCAAAGCTATGAAAGATCAATTAACCCCATGATTGTTAATGATGTATATCAAAGATGATTACAATGATTGTACCTTTAAGGTACTAGGGTGATTAGTAACCTTAGAAGGGTTAACCTTTGATGCTTATGAAAGTAATATCTCAATACATTATGTTAACCCTAAATGTATGTACTTGAATGAAGGGTTGACCTAACCTAATTAAGCTTGAAGTAATCAACATCCTAGAGAGGATGAGAGAGAGAGGAATTCATACATGTATAATAATCATGTAGTGGTTAAGCCTCAACACTTTCAACATGAATAGAATATGTAATTAGGGTATAATCCTTGACAAAGAGATCATGAAACCCTAATTGAGAAGGTTGATGAGCCATAACCCTAATTTAGGGCAATGCTAGATGAAACCCTAATCTAGGGTGATGTTATGTGAAACCCTAATGCAATGATGCCATGTGAAACCCTAATGCAGTGATGCTATGTGAAACCCTAATTTTTGGGTTATAGTGCATGAAACCCTAATCTTGGGCAATATGATGATAAACCATAACCCTAATTATGGGTAATGGGATGAGTATCCCTAATTGACATGAGTTGGGAAATCCCTAACCCTAAAGAGAGAATAGTGATGCTACTCTTACATTGCATAGTACTGATATGTAATTGGTATAACTGTTATCATGTGTACTAATCATGCGGGTATCATGAGATGTTGGACATAGCCAGGTATGAGCTATGATGTTTTATTATTGGAATTGTTTTATGGGCCTTGTGAGCCATAATATGCCTTGTTGCCTAGTAAGAGGTAATAAGAGATTAAATGGGATTTGAGAGCCATGTGAAATGCTTGTGTAGCAAATATCATGTTTACCTTGGTCAGATGACCTGAAGGTATTAATTACCTGATAAGTGGTAACAAGTGTTCTTTGATGAACTAAGGGTTTGAATACCTATATTCCATAATCATGATGATGAGATGTTCAGGGATGAAATTACCCATGATGTGACAAGGGATTGAGATCCCAATATTTTATAAAGCTTCGAAAAGTACTTGATAAAAGTATTACACATTCTTTGTAGCATTTGTTATAATAATTTATGTTTGAAAATCTGGCTGATGCTAAAACAATATGGTAATGTATTTAATTAATCAAGTGAAATCTTATCATGTAGATCCCTGGACATAGATCCATCATCGTCAGTAGTTGGTGATGGTGAAATAGGTTTTCCTACGAGATCTCCTAGAGGGCATATTGTTGAGTATGTGGGGGTTATCGACGTGAATATCCTTACGCCCTAATGGAGGAATTGATGTGAGATAAACATTAAATCTCTCAATCCTTTATTATATATGCCGGGATGGATGTATCACTAATCTCCCGATGCCGAGATGAATGTATCACGAATCTCCCGATAATGTTAATGCTGGATCGATGTGAGATAAACATGAAATCTCTCGATTGCGAAGAGAGTACAACCGCCACTGTAACTCTATAGTGAAGTTACCAGTATACCCTGGAAAGCTATTTAGCAAAGACACAAGATGTCCTGCATTTTGTACTCACACTGACTGAGGAGGATGGGGTCATGGAAATTTGACTCTTCCTTGACCTATGTATGGCACCGATTTCGACTTCACAATGGTCGGTTGGAGTATGAGCGGTATACCTCATCTCCTCAGGGCTTAAGTATGATTGTAAAAGGTAATCATCCGAGTAGTGTATTTGCTTAAGGTTGAAATATGAGAATCACTGGTTGATGTTACCTTGCTTAGCATATCTTAGACGGATAAATGTTATACATGTCTTCAATTCCTTATCGGATAAGTGACATGCTGCTTTATCAAGATATAGCTGAAATGCTTCAAATAAGAATATTTCTCTAATCTGTTTAGACTTTGGTTCATCTGTTGTTGAATATATATATGATTCCTCTGCTCAGTTTTATTCTATTAAACTGTAATAATAATATTTCTGGCAGAGAGTTATATCTCTCGCTGGGACAATTTCAATTGTCTCACCCCCGTGGGATCCAACCTTTTTAGGTAGACGCAGAAGAAGAGGCAGAAACTCTATAGTAGGAGAAGAACAACAACAACAACAGTAGGGACAATAGTGATATTCCAGGTGGAGGCACTGGTTGTCATATTTTGTATATAGAGTCATGTGTCGTCTCTGTACTCTCAGGTCCTCGGAGTTAGTAGTTAGTACTTTTAATGAATCGATCTGAGATTTTGGCTTGATGTCTCGAGATTCTTATGTTGCCTGTGTATAGTTTTAACAAAGCAGTTGATGCTTGTAATCCTCGAGAAGAGACGATACAACATATGTACTTATGAACCAATATGTAAATAAAATACCTTGGTTCTTGATAAAAGAGTTTTTCCTGTGTTTGGATCTCTTTGTAAATGGTTTTAATTTTTAGTGATTTTCAGTAATCCGCTGTTAATAATCGCTTCCGCTTAGTTAACAACGTTTTGTTCAAACGATGTGCGACATTTCTGAAATGAGAATTATCAAATAATGAATTGTTGCACAGCCATTGACCAACCTTTGTATCTCTTCGTGAAATTCCTTGATGCCAACAAATCTCACCATGTGGAAACAGTAACAGATATTGTAAAGGGTCATAACAACCATAGTAGTAATTCACACAATGACTGCTCCCATCATGACCGTAAACATGAATATCTCTTTGGACATTTTTGTTGTTGGTGGTGCCATTGTCATTTTCAGTCCAAATTGCTGCCACTTGCGAAGAAGTTGGTGCATTATGAACTCCTTGATGTATATTTGGATTGGACTTAAGAATTATTTGTAAATTGTCAAAATTCTGCAAATCCCTCAAACTTCAATTTTTTTTAGTAGGGATTATTCCATATTATTTTGACTAATATCTTAACAACATCTTCTTTCAATCTGGATGACTGATGTAATCTATTTTCTATTTCATTATCAGTGTCATAGAAGTATAACTGTAGATGTGATGGTCGCCCATTCTCTAGTATCATCCTATTGATGAAATGATAGACTTGTCTTTGTATTTTGAAAGTGTATATCCCTCTATTTCTCTTAGAAAGATTTTTATCCTCATGTACACCCATAGATGTAAAAGCAAATGTATTATTATACGTCCGTATACATTGTCAAAAGTGAACAACCTCCCTCTCTGTTGAGGTATACAAATCAAGTAGTTCTAGAGGGATGCCATTTATTGTCAAAACAATTTCACCATTATAACAACAGAACGTCTTCACTTCATATGAATATCTCTTTGCATGGCACAAACTACAATGTCTACAATTCAGAAGTACATATGACTCAGTAGGTATAACTAAATTTGCTATAGAAGTTTTCATGACTCTTTCATCTCGTTTCTTCATTTGATCTGAGCAAGCCAACAAAGGTCTGTCACCAGTAAAAGTTGATGTAGATCCAACTTCCCATGTGCCAAAAGCAGTAGATTGCATGTGTTGCCTTTTTAAGTATGTAGCTGATACTGTATGAGTAGACAATGAACTATTTTTGTTATGACCCACTTCATGATTAACCAGTAAGCACATCGATTAGTGCATCATTAAGTTTATTAAGTTGAGTTAAGTACTTACAGATGCAATTAGTGCTTTGATCTAGTGTTACAGTCTAATTAGCTTGATTTCTTGCCTTAAGGTTGTAGTGGATTTTGTGCTTGAAAATTTGCAAAAGAAATCATGCAAGTCGGACCTACGAGGCAAAATATATGATGTTTTCAATTTCTTGGGCTTAATCTGCAATTTTTCCATTAATTGGTTTTTTTACCCCTTTAGTGGGTTGGCTACCCCTTTCCTTATCCTTTCTTCTTCCCGGATCAAACAACATCGTTAAGCGGCACCCAAGCTGCAGCGCCCGATCGGCCAAGCTAGCATAGGAGATGGGTGGGGGTTAGCTAGGACTCCTCACCATCGACCAGTGGCGCCACTCCTCTCCTCCTTCCTTTCTTCTTCCTCTTCCATTTCCCCCTCTTCTTCCCCGCCCTAGCAGGTGCCCGACCTGCAAGAAGAGCAGCAGCGTCGACCGGCCAGGTAGTAGTGGTCAGTGCTAGGAGCAGCAGCAGTGGCGGTCGTCTAGGGCTCGCGACGATCGTTTTAGCAGTGCCATCGACGTCTCTGTCTTCTCCTTTCTTCTCCACGCTCAACCGACACCCAACCAGTAGGGCGGTGCCCCATCTAGTTTGAGCAGTAGTAGCTGCAGTCGCGGCCTTGAGCCGCTTTGGGCATGAGGAAGCACCAAGGAAAGGTGCTATTGAGCTCGTCTTTGAGGTCCAAGCATGAACCCACAGCTCCAGCAACGAATGACGCCCAAACCAAGAAGTTGTTGTGTATGCCACATTCAAACCAGAGCAAACTGAGGTTGAAGACAACCCCGCTGACGCCTGAAAACAAGCCATGGACACGTTTCCAGATGATTTCAGTCATCTTAGACCACTGTGAGTAGAATTTCACTCACTAAGCATGTTTAACTCAAATAATCAGGTGTTTTTGGTTGAATCAGTGTTATTTGTGGGTAACAACGTTTACCCAGGTACCGCGTAGTGCCGGCGCCGCACAATTTCTAATTTGCACATTTTATTTATTAACGCTTGCATGACGCTAGTTAGTTAATTAATATGTGTGATTTGGATTAGTGTAAATACACGGTCGATTGAAACTTCAATTGCTCGATTAAATGTTGAACTCAGTAGCACATGACCAGTAACGACACAATTTGGGTATAAACCCAGGCTGTACATTTTTAGTAAGTTAATAGATGCTTGATTTCAAAGAAATGACAATGACATAAAAAGGGTTCAATAAAAATCTAGTTGCACACTCCCGATCATATTTAATGTGAGTTTATTAATAATTATACGAATCAACATGTTTCTCAAGGATATCATAAGAAATTCTCATTTATTATCAATAATTTGTGCCATGATAAGTAATTAACTCTTAATTGGGTTATGTGACACACAACTCAGTATTAGGGTTGATGTACACATTTTTCGAGGAATTACATATAATTTACAGATGCTACTGATGATTTTTCATATGTCGAGTAATTAACTCTTATCATTGTATTAAGAGGTTCAATTGCATGAATGTAGTATATAAATGTCAAGTGGACATGTAATCTATTTATTTAATAATTTTAGTCTGCCTGCATATACAATATGTTGATTTCTCAGTAAATTACAGTGTTTGAGTATATTGTTCTGCCATGTTTAGAATGATATACATGTTGTGTTATAAACTTCAAGTAAATAGGCATGGTACGATAGAGATACCAGAGTTTAGCATAAGTAAGAGAAATGTACAATCTAGTAAGAGTCCTCCAAGATTAGTGAAATAATAGATTTAAGGGCCCTGACACCGTAGAATCCCTATGAGAGGTCTTCGCCTTAGGGATGAAACGACCTACCCTGGCAGTGCGTCCAGTACACGAGGGTCAGAACGTACCAACAGGTGGTACGGGGGATGAAGCCCTAGTGGAAGTCTCCTTAAATTATAGTTTGTAGTGTCCAACATCAACCAGAAGTCCTGGTGGCACTAGATTACAGAAAAGCCAATAGGTGGCTTGACTCTCCTCCTATGTGCTCAGGTTAGAGGAGGAGTCCAGTTTAGTGCACATTAGGAGTGCCGAGGTTAGAGAGCCACTTTCCCTGTTATAGACCAGTAGAGTAGTCAGACTTAACTATCCCGGATTGTCGGCTAAGTCTTGTACGGTGGGATCGTAGTTCGCTACGAGTCTTCATATGTAGAGTACACTGCATATGATCAGGGCATAAGATAAAATATGTTCATATAGGTTCACAGAGTTTCTTATAAGTTAAAGAGTTAAGAAAGATTTGAATTAGTTTCACAGTAGTTTTCCTTTAAATGAAATTTTAGTATTCTCTGTTATTTAATCGTATCTACAACTTTGCAACAGTTGTTACCTTAATGAAATGTTGACATCTCCTGTCATTTAAATTATATTGTTTAGATCTGCTCAGTATAGTATTATCTTGTATTTTATTCCAATTAATAAACATAAAATGAGTTATCTATGATGGTTGGGTGAAATTCTATTCACTGAGCCAGCAGCTCACCAACCTACTAAAACCTTTTTTTCAGGACAACATCAGCATGAGGAAGCTGAAGGATCGTATCACCCAAGTTCTTAGAAGGTAGTTCGTAGTTAGATAGAGGTCTCTTAGTCCTTTCCCCTTGGTCCTTGGGCATGTGGTGTGATAGAGAGAGAATGTAATGTAATATGTAGTTTAGATTTCAGTTATCTATTGTGTTTTACTTTCTGCATGAACAATGTAATATGTCGTGTAAGTTTGTTTTTCTTCCAAGTAAGTTTAATGGTAAGTTGCTTCTGCAGTTTTATTATGATCCGATGTTATTCAAGCTATTAGGTTTTTCCTATAAGTTAATTCTAAGTAACTAAGTAAAGAAAAGGTTAAGGGTGGTTTACCGAGGGTGACTCCCCGGTCACCAGGGTCATTAGAGATGGCACGGGGATTAGGGCGTCACAAGTCTTTTGGTATCAGAGCATAGGTTGAGTATGTAGTTACTCTAAGTCAATGTCAGGGGATGATAAGAGACCAATAGGATTAGGACTTAGGTGTTTTCCTTCTAACTGCAATTTTGTAACAAGAAGTGTTCTGTTATACTATTACAGATGGCAGGAAGAGGATGTGGTCATGAGGACCAAGCTGAGAGCCACATTGAACCTGATCCTCAGGTGATGGGTCCAAGTGGTGGAGATGATGTGGATGAGGCATCAAGGATGTACATGATGTTTCTTGAGACCAGGGAAAAGTATACGATGGAGAGGTGAGCTTTTACCTTGAGCAGCAAGGACCTGATGAGATCCTATGAGCTAGTTAAGAAGCTTGGAGGTACTAAGTTCAATGGAACTACGGACCCTACAGTGGCAGATAAATGGCTGAGATAGTTAGAGAAAGTGTTCCGTCTGATGGAGCTGTCCGGGGAAAGACAAATGAATCACGTAGTTTATTTACTTAAAGGTGATGTAGAGCTCTGGTGGCGTGGAGTGGAAGATAAAAGGAGGAACACGGTATTGACTTGGAAGGATTTCGTTGATGAATTCCATCTTAAGTACTACCCACCTACCTTCTTGAGTGAGAAGATAAGATAGTTGTAGAATATCAGACAAGGAAGTATGAAAATTGGTGAATACGAGGCACATTTCACAAGGTTGGAAAATTTATGTCCGCAACTTGTTCCTAATGATGTAGCAGAAGATTTCAAGAAGGATTAATATCAGAGATTAGACACACCATTTCAGCCATTGGTCGAAGAGATAGAGAAAACTTTGGGGAATTTTTAGAGGCATCAAGACGTGTAGAGGACTCTGTGAATGCTGATAAGCGTTATGAGAATAGAAAGAGACCCGGAGACTTCAGAAGAGGACAAGCTAGCAGTGGACACCGAGGAGGTGGTGGTGGTTTCTTCTTGAAGCTTGGATGAGGATTTGGCTGTTTCAGTAAACAAGGATCTGAAGATGTGATATCTTCTCAGAGTAGGGGAAGATCCAGTCTAGGGAGATGGATCAACGCGTCTAGAGGAAGGTCTTATGGATCATCAGTCTCAGTGATAGGTCCGCCAAGGAAAGAGATACTGATGTGTGATATTTGTGGAAGGTCACACTCCAGTCAGTGTTGGGGTGCAAATTTTCAGGGTTGTTATATCTGCGGACAGGTGGGACACTTTAGAAGGCAATGTCCCCAGTTACATCAAGTGGCAACACAGAGTTCCCAGTCACAGTACCAGAATGTCCCGAGACAGGCTCCAACTGGAGGACCCGGTTCCTCTGTAGCTTCAGGTTCTCGAGGTGGTGCAACACCCAGTGCTAGGGAAGGACAATGAGGACATCGTGGGAGAGGAAGAGCTTTAGGACGCTTCTTCTCTTTGACACCACAAGAAGGTATTATTTCTTCTCGAGTAATTATAGGAGAAATGTTTTTCTTTAAAAACATTTCAGTTACTGTTTTGATAGATCTGGGTGCTACCCACTCGTTTATACAATGTTCTTTAGCTTATGAACTTAACCTGTTAACCCAGGAGTTATCAGTTGAGTTGTTATTGAGGGTTCTGTTAGGTAAACCGACAGTGTTGACAGAGTTTTGTCCTGGATGTTTATTGACCTTTGGTGGTTACACCATCGCGGTTAATCTTATACCCCTAGATGATAACTCTTTTTAAGTTATCTTGGGTATGGATTGCCTAGAGACGTGTCGAGTTCAACTCGACTGTTGGAAGAAGGAGGCTATCTTTCAACATGGTGGATTTTCTTGTGCCTTTACTGGAGATAGGAAAGTTTTGCCTACGTGTATCATATCATCCGTTGTAGCTGATAAGATGTTGCAGAAAGGTTGTGAGGCATTCTTGGCACATGTAGTGGATACTAGAGCAAAGAAGAGCACAGTCAATCTATGGGTTATGCCAGTGGTCTGTGAGTTCCCCAGATGTTTTTCCAAATGATTTGCCAGGTCTACCTCCTGAAAGAGAGATAGACTTTGAGATCCAAGTGTTTCCAGGTAGTCAACCTATAGCGCTACCAGCCTACATAATGGCACCTGCAGAGTTGAAGGAACTGAAGATCCAGTTACAGGAGTTACTAGATAAGTGTAACATCCCTGACCTGGGTTATGATTTAACCCTAGATGTTTTGCCTAATAAGGTTAAGTAGATTCTTAATCTTATCTTGGGAAAAGTAATTAGGCCTCATAAGAAACTTATGTTTCAATTTTGGTCCTATTTGAGCAATGTTGAAGCAATGTTTGCTTATTTTGGACTAAAGTGCAAATTATCCAAGTTGAGGGGTCAACTTGCAAATGTTGCATGATAATATGCTCCTCTGATGTTGAGACACCATAATAATGATTATGATATAGTGGTATGGTTTTCACAAGCTTGGGCACCAAGATTAAGCTTGTAAAGCAATGTTGTGCATTAAAAATCTAGTTTTGGTGAAAAGTGCAATTTACCCAAAACCTAGGGTTCAATATGCAAATTACCACTTCAATAAGGTCCCTAATGTTTCTTGTCATCATGTAGAGCAAAGAAAGTGAGAGGGGTGCCTCTTTTGAATTAAGTTGGAGAGAGAATCTTGATATTAAAATAATCAAGATTAATGCCTAATTGAAACCCTAATTTGATTTAGGGCAAAAATGAATAAAAATAATTGAAGGGCTTTCAACCAAAATGTTTTGGGTTGATTTTGAATAAGTATGGACGTTCCTTTGCCAAGATAAGGAATGAAAATATCCTAAGTAGGTGAAATTCCACTCACCTTATTATACGAAAAAGAAAACCCACTCACATATGGATATTAATATAATAAGCATTAAGGTGCTTAATTTGATTTTCTTTAAATCAAGGTTAATGAAGGAGAATTAAAGGAAAAGGAAGGTGCCTCGTCCTTAAGGGATTTGAGGGGGAAGAGGCGGCCATATTTTTGGAATTTAATGCATTTTAATAATGCATTTTCTCTCTGATCAATTTCCTTATAAAAGTGCCTTTTTCAAGCCAAATGAAAGGCTATTTCGGATTTTCTTCTTTCCCTTGCTTGCAAAACCGACCAAGGAGCTAGGGAGGAGCAGGAGGACGCCTCACAACCTGTTGGTAAGCTCTTGACCTTCGTTTTCCTTGATTTCATGGTGGAAATCAAAAATAAATTATGGATTCCTTCTTATTTCGATCTCCTCTTCAACCCTAGCCAACTTTTGCAATCAAAAGCTTGAGGACGAGCCTAGGGGGAGTTTCTAGAGCTTCATCCACCATTAATGGCGTGATATTGGAGCTTTGGAGCTCTATTGGAGGCGGGATTTATAACTTAAACCCTCAAACATTGCTATTGCATCAATCTTCTATGCTTTGTTGATTGATTTCTTCAATTTGATAAACTTTTGCTTCTTTGCTGCAAATTCCATCAAGAACGGTTGCTGTTCTTGGGTGCACGAAGGAAGATGATGATGACATAATCATAAGAAAGTACCTCACCAAATATCTAGGGAGCAAATGATCTCATTGGTTGGGACCAAACGGTTTCACCAAAACCGTTTGGTGGCAAACGGTTTCAAAACCGTATGCAAGAATTGACCAAGCGTGGACCGTTTGGGAATCTCGTTCCTAATTATGTAGGCTAATGACCCTAAAAATTTGAGGGGTTAACTCCAAAGGAATCGTGAGTTGAAGCCTAATCAATTAGGGAAACCTAATTGGATTAAGTGCTGATTTTCAACCTGATCAACTTGACCTGCTTGGGCAAACGGTTTCAAGACCGTTTGAGTGCGTTGACCAAGCATTGAACGTATGAGATTTTTGATCCTAATTATGTTGGATAATGACTCACCAAGTTTTATGGGTTAACTCCCAAGGAATAGTGAGTTGAAGCCTAATCAATTAGGGAAACCTAATCGGATTAAGTGCTGATTTTCAATCTGATTTAATTGAACGTTTTGGGCAAACGGTCTCAAGACCATTTGAGTGCGTTGACCAAGCGTTGACCGTTTGGGATTACTGTTCTTAATGATGTTGGTTAATGACCCTCCAAATTTGAGGGGTTAACTCAAAAGGGATCATGAGTTGAAGGCTAATCAATTAGGCAAACCCTATTTGAAAATAGTGCTGAAATTCCAATGAGTTAAGTTGAGATTTTGGGTTGATTAGCCCAAACGGTCTCAAGACCATTTGGGGATCACCCAAACGGTCTCAAGACCGTTTGGGGATCACCCCAAGACCGTTTGGAGGTCTGGGGTCAAGTATAGTTGACCAATTGAAGGTCCAAAGGTACCAAATCATACTGCAACTAAATGCTGATTTGTTGATCAACTTGATAGACCAATCCATGATGATTTTTCACTAAAATCCAAAGGTTGGATGGGCAAACGGTCTCAAGACCGTTTGGAGCTCATCCAAACGGTCTCAAGACCGTTTGGCGGTCACCCAAGACCGTTTGGAGGTCTAGGGTTGAGTATAGTTCAGTGGTTGAAAGTCTAAAGATATCAAGTTGATCTGCAATAGATTGCTGATTTGGTGAGCACTTCAATGAACCAAACCCTAATTAGATTGCTTAGATTGGAGTGATATGATGGGCAAACGGTCTCAAGACCATTTGGAGCTCATCCAAACGGTCTCAAGACCGTTTGGTGGTCACCCAAGACCGTTTGGAGGTCTAGGGTTGAGTATGGTTAGGTGTTTGAAGGTCTAAAGGTATCAAGCTGTTATACAATGCAATGCTGATTTGGTGATCAATCCAATGATCCAAACCTTAATTGGACGGCTTGGATTTGAGTGATATGATGGGCAAACGGTCTCAAGACCGTTTGGAGGTCATCCAAACGACCTCAAGACCGTTTGGGGTCAGGTCATACCCAACTTGGATGATGGTTCAATGGTTTCAAAGCAACTAGTCTTACATTGATTAGTGTTGTTGAATCATCGATTCCAAACCCTAATTCAATTGAATCAAACCCTAATTGATGACCAATTGAGGTTTAATTAAGGGTCAAATAAGTTGAAGGTTGACCTATTTAAACTCAATTGAAGTATGGGTATAGGTCCAATTGATGATTGGTTCCATGAATTCAATGATTGAAGGAATCAACATTGAAAACCCTAATTCAATTGGATACCTTATGTCATTGAAGGTCCAATGGATCAAACCTTTTTGAAAACCTAATGTGATTAGGTGGGAGATACCTTTAATGGTACTAGTCATTAATGCATAACAAATGCATGGATCCAATACATGATGTAAACCCTAATTGAGGCCGATTTCATGTATAACCCTATTAAGAGGTTGCCTACATGTGAAATCACTAATTAGGATGAATAGTAAACCCTAATTCCTTTGGATACCTTATGTAATGGAGGTCCAATGTGATGATGAATGTAATATTGATCCAATGATGGTTAGTAATGATAACCAATGAAGGAACAAAGGTTAAAACCCTAATAGTACCTAAGTGATTAGTGTCAATTAAGGGATGAACCCTAATTGCTGATAAGATCAATGACTTGGTACACTATGTAAATCATACTTGTATGTACTTGATTGAAGAGTTGATATGACCTAATCAAGTTGAGATGATGATAGCATGAATTCATATATGAATATGATTCATGTGGTGATTAAGGGCATGATCCTTAAAGTAGAGAGATCATGAAACCCTAATCATAAACATAAACCCTAATCGTCAGGGTTATTGAGTTGAAACCCTAGTTGAGGGTGTATCATTGTAAACCCTAGTTGGGGGTGTATCCTTGTGAAACCCTAGTGGAGGGTGTATCATTGTGAACCCTGGTTGAGGGTGTATCCTTATAAACCCTAGTTGAGGGTGTATCACTGTGATTGTTTATAGGTAACTTTATAATAAAGCCATGCCTTAAACTAAGATAAGTCCATATCATGTGAGATAGTTGGACAATTCTAATGTGTGGCCTATGCATTATATGCGAAGGGTGAGTATTTTGTGATGGAATGTATTAAGAGGGGAAATACCTTAATACAAGACAAAGTTGGTTAACTCAAGAGGGTATGAATTAATGAGAAATGGGGAACCCTAACCCTAATTTGGGGAAACGGGAATGATAAGCCCTAATTGATGGTAAACCCTAACCCTGGTAAGGGAATAGTGGTGTTACTCTATATTGCATGATGTGTTGTGAACTTGATAAGTCTATTATCATGTGTGACAATCATGCAGGTCTCATGAGGTGATGATCATAGCCAGGTATGAGCTATGATGTTTATGTGATAAGAATTGATTGGCCATATGTGCCATTATGTTTTTGTTACTTAGAAAGAAGTAACAAGATGAGTTGGGCTTGTAAGCCTTTGTTTTAAGTTGTTACCTAGTGAGAGGTGACAAGATGTGAATGGCCTTGTGCGCCATGTGAATAAAGTTGTTGCCTAGTGAGAGGTGACAAGATGTGAATGGCCTTGTGCGCCATGTGAATAAAGTTGTGCCTAGTGAGAGGTGACAAGATGTGAATGGTTTTGTGAGCCATGTGTGATGGAAACCCAAATCCTGGTAAAGGATTAAGGGTAATACCCTTAAATTATTAATACATTGTTTTTGCATGGTATTGATAGATAATTGGTGTACTTCTATTATATGTGCTAACCATGCAGGTATCATGAGATGATGAGCATAGCCAGGTATGAGCTATGATGTGTTATTAGTTTGAATTTGTTTATTGGGCCTTGTGTGCTATAATATACCTTGTGCCTGGTAAGAGGTGGCAAGAGAGTTAATGTGCATCAAGTGCCATGATGAATGCTTGTGTAGCAAGTATCATACTTACCTTGGTCAAATGACCTAAAGGTGTTAGTTACCTGAGAAAGAGGTAACAGTTCTCAAGTGATGAACAAAGGGTTTGAATACCCATGATTTCATGGTTATGGTATTGAAATTGTGAAAGGATGAGAAAAACCCAGTGGTGAAGTGAGGGATTAAGATCCCAACACTTATGAAAAGAGTATGGCTACGGGCCATGACTCCACATTGATAATGCCAGGCTTTAGATATATGATCTAAGCCTGAAGAAAGTTAATGCAGTGGTAATGATTCTATTGTTTGAATAGATGTTATACATGTTCTTCCTATTCATTAAAGGATAAGTGACATGTTAATTCTATCAAGTAATAACTGCAATGCTTCTGATATAGAATAATGTTCTAATCTGTTAGACATTAAAATATTTGCTGTCAAAAAGATATGATTCTCATGTTCATATTTATCTTCTTAAGTTACAATAACAATGTTTCTGGCGGAGAGTTATATCTCTCGCTGGGGCAATTTTTATAATTGTCTCACCCCCGTGGGAACCACATTTTTAGGTGGACGCGGACGAGGAGACATGATTCCTTCAGGAGGTGAAGGACATCAGCAGTAGCAGGGACAACAATAAGATCTCAAGTGGAGATATTGTCTGTCATGTCATGTTCAGATGTATATAGAAGTCCTATGTGTCGTCTTTGTACTCTCAGGTCCTTGGAGTAGTAGTTAATGATTTCGAGATTTTGGCTTAGTGTCTCGAGGGTTTTATACTACCTGTGTACAGTTAAGACAGAGTAGTTAATGTTTGTATTCCTCGAGAAGCAAAAGTACATGAGATGTATATATATGAACCAGGATGTAAAGTTTTACTTTGGTTCTGAATGAAAGAGTTTTCCTATGAATGGATCCCTTTGCAAAAAGTTTTAATTTTTAGTGATTTTCGCTAATCTGCTGCTTGATGAACGCTTCCGCATTAGTTAATCTTGTTTTCGCGAGACGGTCGTCACAATAAGGGTTTCATTCGACCTAGTTCTTCACCATGGGGAGCTCCAGTCTTGTTTGTGAAAAAGAAAGATGGTACTATGAGGTTATGTATAGACTACAGACAGTTGAATAAGATCACCATCAAGAATAAGTACTCGTTGCCAAGGATAGATGATCTGTTTGATCAGTTGCGTGGATCGATGATCTTTTCTAAGATAAACTTGAGATCTGGGTATCATCAGTTGAGGATAAAGGCTTCAGACATTCCTAAGTCGGCTTTCAGAACAAGATATGGGCATTATGAGTTTCTAGTCATGTCGTTTGGACTGACTAATGCCCCAACAACTTTCATGGATATGATGAACCAGATTTTTAAGCCGTTATTGGATCAGTTCATAGTAGTTTTCATAGATGACATTCTGATTTATTCTAGAGATGATGAGCAGCATGAGCAGCATCTGAGGATAGCATTACAGTTGTTGAGACAACACTAGTTATATGCTAAGTTCAGTAAGTGCGAGTTCTGGTTAGCTGAGGTGTCTTTTCTTGGACATGTCATATCAGGAGATGGAGTAAGTGTTGACCCTAAGAAAGTCGAGTTTATTCTACAGTGGGAGCACTCTAAGACTCCTACTGAGATCAGAAGCTTCTTAGGATTGGCAGGTTATTACAGGAGGTTCATCCAAAACTTCAGTGTTATAGCGTCACCTCTGACATGCTTAACGAGAAAGAATGCACCGTTTGTTTGGTCAGACAACTGTGAGAAGATCTTTCAAATTTTAAAGAAGAGGTTGGATACAACACCAATGTTGATCCTGCCCGAGGCAGATAAAGGCTACACAGTGTTTTGTGATGCTTCAAGTAGAGGTTTAGGCTATGTGTTGATGCAGGAAGGCAGAGTAGTAGCTTATGCATCTAGACAACTTAAGAAGAATGAGGAGAATTACCCGAAACATGATTTGGAGTTAGCTATTATAGTTCATGCTCTTAAGACATGGCATCACTATCTTTATGGTGAGTCGTGCCAGGTGTTTACAAATCATAAGAGCTTGAAATATATTTTCACCCAGAAGGATCTGAATCTTAGATAGTAGAGATGGTTAGAATTGATCAAGGATTATGATGTGATGATAGATTATCATCCTGGTAAGGCAAATGTGGTAGCAGATGCCCTGAGTAGAAAGTCAAGTTCAACAACTGATGTATTCTCTATGGCATGCTTCAGGAGAGACCTGCTAGTAGAGATGCGAAAGTTGAACTTAGACTTAGAGGGTGATAGAGCAGAGTGGTTTGATTGCACAGATGCAAGTCAAGCCTACCTTTTATGATCAGATCAAGGAACTACAGCAGAGTGACAGTGAGTTACAATAGATCATGCAGGATGTGACAAAGGGAAAGAGACCAGAGTTTAGGTTTTCAGATGATGGTTTATTGTATCAACATGACAGGTTGTGTGTACCTGGAGACAGTGATTTGAAAGAAAAGATTCTTAAGGAAGCACATGCATCAATGTACGCCATGCATCCAGGTAACATTAAGATGTACATGAATCTTAAGGAGTTGTATTGGTGGTCAGGTATGAAAAATGATGTAGCTGAGTATGTGTCTAGATGTAGTGTGTGCCAGTAGGTTAAGGCTGAGCATCAGAAACCTACATGTACATTGCAATCTCTTCTATACCAGAGTGGAAGTGGGAACATATCTGTGACAAAGTGGTTTCTGGCTTAATTCCGAGGATGGAATTTGTTTTAAGGTGTGTAGGATGTGATGGAGTGGACTTTTGGATCCATGGATATGTAATGAGATAATTGGATTCATGTATACAAGCTGTTTGAAGAGTCCATGTGCTTTGATAAAATATGGACCTTGATTGGTGTTGACATCATGATTAAGATTACTAAGTTTATGCCTATTTGAGGAATTTAATTGAATGGTCTAATAGTTGAGTTTTGTCACCAAATTGGAGTAGAATGTACCTTTAGAGGTAGGGAAGCTATGGTTAAATTTGGAGGCAATTGGATCTTCCTAGAAGGAGTTATTTAGGCTTGAAATTTGTGAAATAATGTGCATACTTGATGATTCATAGACCTAAGTTTGTGATTTTATACCAGTGTTATGCGCCCCTTAGTTGAGTTGGGGCTGCGTGGCCAGTTTTTGACCCTAGATCTTCGATCTAGTGGTGGTTGGCTCTTAATAGGAGGAGCCACATATTGTCTATGAGGGGTTGTCCTCTTGACCGTCGGATGGAAATCAGACGACAGATAACTCTTCTCCTACCTCCGGGTTACAGCTCAGAACGTGAGGAGGATGAGTCCAAGATTGCCTCCACCACTTCACAGATTGTGGGAGTAAACAAGATTTTCAACTGGGCAGTTGGCTTCGAACTGGGATGAGCTCCCATTTGACCCCTCATTTGGGATACGAAGTCACCTAACGAAAGAGCACCACCTTCTTCTCCTGCCCATCTCTCCACCACATTTTGCATGTGGCGGCTTAAGGAAAGGGAAGGAGTTAGAGAAGAAATCAGAGGAAGATGTGTATATGGGAAGGATGGTCGAGATCAAAGGAGTTGCTTTTAGGTGTTTTTATGACCTGTTATAGTGGTGGTGTGGATGACAAAGTGGAGGTTTTCCGGAGATGAGAACTAAGATCGGGGGTGGTCCGCGAGGCCTTGTCAGCATGGTTTGAGTATAGGGACGAGTTCCTATGGACATTGTGTTGTTGTACGTCACTTTGTCTTGGTTTTGAGGGACTGGGGCCATTTTGCCTCTTCTACACCTCTGCAGCAGATGCTAGCTACGGCGATCTCACATGGACGGAGATACAGAGGCTCAAGGGAGCACCTGGGAAGATGTAGAGGTGCTAAGGATGTTGTCGGAGATTTTGATGGTCTTAGAACCTGATGCAGGGAACCTCTACTCCACTGATTGCTCACCAGAGCTTCCCCAATCAGGCGACGACACTCTAGTGGAGACTGAGCTCCACAGTTGAAGACTAGGAAACGAATAGTCGTGGGCATGTGAAAGATCTCAGCGAAGCTAATGGTAGCTCTAGAAGCCGACGAGGGGCACCTTGTCTCAGTGGATTGCTCGATGGAGGAGCACATCGTGACGGCGACTCTGTTTTTGTCTCACGTGAACAGATCACGTGGAATCACAAAGAGGAAGAGGAGTGACCGGTCCAATCGCCTGAACCGGCCGATTAGGCCTCAAGCCAGCAAGGGAGAGCCGATCACTAGAACCGACCGGCTCAAGCTAAGGAGCGTGTCCCTTAGTGGACACGTGTCGCCTCTGGTTTGGCCAAAAGGTAAGAAAATATCAGAATTACATAGATCTTCAATAATTCTCAGATCTCGCATGATTCGTAGAAAATAGCCCGATTATCAGAAAAATACAAGTAAAATACCAAAATTCTCAAAAAAATGCTTAGAACAATATGGAATCATAATATCAGGCTTTTGATGCATAAATATTGATGATATCATGTAAGATGTATAATGCTTAGTCCATGAGTAATATATATCAATTGATGGTATAAAATTATGGAAAAATATCAATATATTCATAATTATGTTTATAATGCATATGATGTCAGTTATGGTCATGTTGATGTACGAAATCATGTAATTTGCTTAATATGGCTAATTAGGGATTTTAACCCTAAATAAAATGTAATAAATACATACATGCTCAATAAATGATGGAATTTACAAAGTAAGCTCATATCAGTAATTAGAAGATAATATGTAACTCTGAGATCAGTTGATATATATGGAATTAATGGAAACATGATAATGACTCTTCATGTGATATAAAACCCTAATATGCTAAATGAATATGATCTAGAGTTAATATGTACACATAATCATATGTAATCAAATAATCAGATTATTGATCATAATCTGGAATACAATATCAGTAATGTCAATCCTAGATAACAAGAAGAGATACACTAGAAATAATATTGAGAATATCCTAATGAGTAAGCAAACCCTAAAATGGATATAAATAGGGTTAAGATGATGGGAATCTAATGCATGGCATATATGATCTTATCTTAACCAGGGTTTGACCAAGATATAGATGACACGAGGAATATGTGATTAGGATATGTCTTGATCAAGGTATGCCATTACCTCTTACTTGGCTTATTATACAATATGCTTGTGTTATATGTGTAGTAAAATACTTGGCATATGATATTGGATGAAATGATTGTTCTTGTATGATATCTTGCTTGATTTTCCACATTTATGGCTATGAACACATGAAACATAAAATATCTGATCCATCATATGATAACACTAAACTCTTTGGTAGTACAGTGCATTGAAGTGATCACAAACTCCTAGGGGGTAGATCACATGTACAATGATCACAAACTCCTTGGGGGTAGATCATAAGGCCTAAAACATCAAATCCCTAGGGACAGATGTATGAGATATATGATGGAAATAAGCTTAACATATGTGTTCTCTTTTGTTAATGAATATCTTTGTGCAAGTATACACCTTTTCTTATATTTGTTTAATACTGCCAAGTATTAGTTTTATCTTATTGCCAAGATATGATGAGAGGTAAATAAAAGACAAGTAGGCGTACTCAGTACAATATTATTGAATATTGTGCTGACGTGTACCACATGTAATCTTTTGTTTAGATTGTGGTTATGCTATGGAAGATCCAAGATAGTTGAGAGTTGTGTGGCGAGTTGATGTACAAGTGGACCTATTGTCTTAAGTTCTTGTAGTTTAGTGGTAGTACATGTTTATGTATTAGAAGTTTGTTGTTCAATATGTAATATCAAATGTTATAATAATTCATGTTGTAATTATATGTTGAATGGTGAACATATGTCGTATGGTTTTATTATTGTTCATGTGCATATGCTACTGGTCATTTCCTTCTGACTTCCTCTGATTTTCTTCTTCTTAGCCTAGTGTGGAGTGTTTAAATTGTGATTCTCGTTGAGGTGAGGTTTCAATTTGGACGTCACACATTAGATTAAGTTTTAGAAAATTCGGGGATGTCACAATATCACAATGGATTTTGTGGTAGGCTTGCCTAGGACACCTAGAGGTTGTGACTCGATATGGGTGATTGTGGATAGACTGACTAAGTCTGCTCACTTTCTTCCTATTAAGTCAACCTTTGATGTCCTGAAGTTGGCCAAGATATATGTGGATGAGATAGTCAGGTTGCATGGTATTCCAGTTTCAATAATATCAGATAGAGATCCTAAATTCACATCCAGGTTTTGGAATCAGTTACATCGTGCTTTGGGCACAAAGTTGAGGTTCAGTATAACTTTTCACCCCTAGATAGATGGTCAGTCAGAGAGGACCATTCAGACTCTTGAGGACATGCTGAGAGCATGTGTCCTACATTTCAGTGGAAGTTGGGAAGAACACTTGAGCCTTATAGAGTTTGCATACAACAATAGTCACCATTCCAGTCTTGGTATGACCCCGTATGAAGATATGTATGGCAGAAAGTGTATATCACCCGTATGTTGGTATGAGGTGGGTGAAAAAGAGATTCTTGGACTAGAGATAGTGGATTTGACTACAGAAAATATTACAGTGATCATAGAACAGTTGAAAGCTGCACAGGACAGGCAGAAGAGTTACGCTGAGAAGAGACGTAGACCTCTTGAGTTTGAGGTTGGTGATGAAGTGTATCTAAAGGTTTCACCATGGAAAGGAGTGTTGAGGTTTGGCAAGAGAGGCAAACTGACTCCTAGGTTTATGGGCCCACATCTTGTCATTGAGAGGATTGGACATGTAGCCTACACGTTGTATTTGCCATCCGAGTTAGCTAATTTACATGATGTGTTTCATGTATCGATGTTGAATAAGTGTTACCCTAGTACAGAGAAAATAGTGGACCCAGAACCTGCACATCTCATATCAGATGTGTCCTATGTTGAAGAACCAGTACAGATAGTTGATCGGAGGATCAAGAAACTCAAGAATCGCGAGATACCGTTAGTGAAAGTTTTGTGGATGAACCATAACCTAGAGGAAGCCACGTGGGAGCTTGATTCTGAGATGCATAATAAGTTTCCTTTTCTCTTTTAGGAATTTCGAGACAAAATTCTTATAAGGGAGGGAGATTGTTATGACCCACTCCATGATTAACCAATAAGCACAACGATTAGTGCATCATTAAGTTGATTAAGTTGAGTTAAGTACTCACAAATGCAATTAGTGCTTTGATCTAGTGTTACAGTCTAATTAGCTTGATTTCTTGCCTTGAGATTGTAGTGGATTCCGTGCTTGAAAATTTGCAAAAGAAATCATGCAATTCGGACCTACGGGACAAAAGATATGATGTTTTCAATTTCTTAGGCTTAATCTGCAATTTTTCCATTAGTTGGTCTTTTTACCCCTTTAGTGGGTCGGCTACCCCTTTCTGTATCCTTTCTTCTTCCCCGATCAAACAAAATCGTTAAGCGGTGCCCAAGCTGTAGTGCCCGATCGACCAAGCTAGCAGAGGAGATGGGCGAGGGTTAGCTAGGACTCCTCACCATCGACCAGCGGCGCCACTCCTCTCCTCCTTCCTTTCTTCTTCCTCTTCCATTTCCCCCTCTTCTTCCCCGCCCTAGAAGGCGCCCAACCTGTAAGAAGAGTAACAACATTGGCCGGCCAGGTAGCAGTGGCCAGCGCTAGGAGTAGTAGCAACGACGGTCGTCTAGGGCTCGCGACAGTCGTATTAGCAGCGCCAACGATGTCTCCGTCTTCTCCTTCCTTCTCCACGCTCAACCGACACCCAACCAGCAGGGCGGCTCCCCATCTAGTTTGAGCAGCAGTAGCTGCAGCCGCGACCTTGAGCCACTTTGGGCACAAGGAAGCACCAAGTAAAGGTGTTATTGAGCTCGTCTATGAGGTCCAAGCACGAACCCGTAACTCTAGCAACGAATGATTCCCAAACCAAGAAGTTGTTGTGTGTGTCACGTTCAAACCAGAGCAAACTAAGGTTGAAGACAACCCCCATGACGCCTGAAAATAGGCTCTGGATGCGTTTCCAGATGATTTCGGTCATCTTGGACCACTATGAGTAGAGTTTCACTCACTAAGCACGTTTAACTCAAATAATCAGGTGTTTTTGGTTGAATCTGTGTTATTTGTGAGTAATAGCGTTTACCCAGGTGTCAGGCAGTGTCGGCGCTGCACGATATCTAATTTGCACGTTTTATTTATTAACGCTTGCACAACGCTAATTAGTTAATTAATATGTGTGATTTGGATTTGTGTAAATACGTGATTGATCGAAACTTCAATTGCTCGATTAAATGTTGAACTCAGTAGCACATGACCAGTAACGACACAGTTTGGGTATAAACCCAGGCTGTACATTTTTAGTAAGTTAATAGATGCTTGATTTCAAAGAAATGACAATGACATAAAAAGGGTTCAATAAAAACCTAGTTGCACACTCCCGGTCATATTTAATGTGAGTTTATTAATAATTATACAAATCGACACGTTTCTTAAGGATATCATAAGAAATTTTCATCTATTATCAATAATTCGTGCCATGATAAGTAATTAACTCTTAATTGGGTTATGTGATGCACAACTCAGTATTAGGGTTGATGTGCATGTTTTTCGAGGAATTACAAATAATTTACAGATGTTACAAATGATTTTTCATATGTCGAGTAATTAACTCTTATCAGTGTATTAAGAGGTTCAATTGTATGAATGTAGTGTATAAATGTCAAGTGGACATGTAATATATTTATTTAAGAATTTTAGTCTGCCTGCATATACAGTATGTTGATTTCTCAATAAATTACAATGTTTGAGTATATTTTTCTGCCAAGTTTAGAATGATATACATGTTGTGTTATAAACTTCGAGTAAATAGACATGGTACCATAGAGATACCAGAGTCGAGTATAAGTAAGAAAAATGTACAATCTAGTAAGAGTCTTCTAAGATTAGTGAAATAATAGATTTAAGGGCCCTGACACCGTAGAATCCCTATGAGAGGTCTGCGCCTTAGGGATGAAACGACCTACCCTGGCGGTGTGTCCAGTACACGGGGGTCGGAACGTACCAACAGGTGGTACGAGGGACGAAGCCCTAGTGGAAGTCTCCTTAAATTATAGTTTGTAGTGTCCAACATCAACCAGAAGTCCTGGTGGCACTAGATTACAGAAAAGCCAATAGGTGGCTTGACTCTCCGCCTGTGTGCTCAGGTTAGAGGAGGAGTCCAGTTTATGGCACATTAGGAGTGTCGAGGCCAGAGAGCCAGTTTCCCTATTGCAGACCAGGAGAGTAGTCAGACTTAACTATCCCGGGGTGTCGGCTAAGTCTTATACGGTGGGATCGTAGTTCACTACGAGTCGTTATATGTAGAGTACAATGCATATGATCAGGGCATAAGATAAAATATATTCATATAGGTTCATAGAGTTTCTTATAAGTTAAAGAGTTAAGAAATATTTGAATTAGTTTGACAATAGTTGTCCTTTAAATGAAATTTTAGTATTATCTGTTATTTAATCGTATCTACAGCTTTGAAACAGTTGTTACCTTAATGAAATGTTGACATCTCCTGTCGTTTAAATTATATTGTTTAGATCTGCTCAATATAGTATTATCTTGTATTTTATTCCAATTAATAAATATAAAATGAATTATTTGTGATGGTTGGGTGAAATTCTATTCACTGAGCCAGTAGCTCACCAACCTACTGAAATATTTTTTTAGGACAGCGTAAGCACGAGGAAGCTGAAGGATCGTATCACCCAAGTTCTTAGAAGGTAGTTCGTAGTTAGATAGAGGTCTCTTAGTCCTATCCCCTCGGTCTTTGGACATGTTGTGTGATAGAGAGAGAATGTAATATAATATGTAGTTTAGATTTCAGTTATCTGTTGTGTTTTACTTTATTCATGAACAATGTAATATGTCGTGTAAGTTTGTTTTTCTTCCAAGTAAGGTTAATGATAAGTTGCTTCCGCAGTTTTATTACGATCTGATGTTATTCAAGCTATTAGGTTTTTCCTTTAAGTTAATTCTAAGTAACTAAGTAAAGAAAAGGTTAAGGGTGGTTTACCGAGGGTGACTCCCCGGTCACCAGGGTCATTAGAGATGGCACGGGGATCGGGGTGTCACAGTTTGTGTTTGTTTCATTTGAAGGTGTTTCCTTAAAAACCTTGATTGTGTTTGTCAAACTTTCTCTTAGCATATTTTTCTCTAGATTTTTCACGTGTTGCTTCTTTTTTCTTCTCTGAAAGACTGGCATAATTCTCTCTTCTTCTTTTCCAGATAATTTTTTTCTTTTCCTCAGATAGATTTGAATATTTCATCATAGGAAGATTGATAATAAAAATTAATTGTAGTATTATTTGTATGAATTTATAATTATATGTAAGTTGCACAATTAATATATAATTTTTATATGTCATTGTATAATGAAAAAAATAAGAACTATGATATTTTTATCTATTTGCACGTCACAAAACATGTAAGAACAAACCAAATATGAAAAAAACTACTTCCTGATATATGACACAAGAATACCACTTAGATGGAAATAACTTTCTAACAAATATAGATTAAAAAAATTTATATTAGAAAAAAACACAACTACGCACAGTAAGTTATAGAAATCATCTTTATGCAGAACTTGGGATGGATGTAAAGCTAAACAAATTGTTTCTGCGCCAAGAACTGAGGATTGTGTAGATTGTAAAAGATGTGAATCCGCTTGTCCAACAGATTTTTTGAGTATTTGTGTTTATTTATGGCATGAGACAACCTGTTTATGGAACCTTAAACAATTTACGGATTGGTCGTAGCATATACAACCCGTTTGGCTTTTATGCGTTTATCATTTGCATTGACCTTGTTCTAGCGATATCGCTAAATGATTTGTTATGCCTGTCACAGCTTGATGAAGTCACGGAGATATGCCGCCTACCTCTTCTTTATAATGTTTCTAATAAGTAATAATATACGACTTTATATATCTTAGTTGTTATCTACCATCTCCATTTTGTTAACCTATTGACTTTCTATCTCTAAAAACATAATGACAAAGTATCGTTATAAAATATAATATCGGAGTTGTATGCTAAACGCATCCTTAGTCCACTTTGATTTGTTACATCAGTTTAATATACAACTTTCATCTAAGTATTTAACGCTACATTAGACCAAAGTCAATCGTGGACACAATCCATCCTACCGCACATCAGCATGCCATTACCGCGTCCGTGGTAGTGTTTAGAGTAGTGACGTTCTCCTCTCATACCCTGTTGATTATTTAAATAAGCTATAAATGTCTCTACGTAAATAAAAATCAGTGCTTTGAGAGGGGCGATGCCTCCAGAAGGAGCTATTGCCGTTGACCGATGACCCTGGTAGTTTTTTGTTTTCCACCTACGACCCATGTGAAATATGTTTTTGTCTTAGTGCAGCTAGGCACGTCTACGGAAATCCACAAATAAAGACATGTATATACCGCGCCTGGCCACCTGACCTTGATAAACACAACTTAACAGCAATCAGAACTGTTCTGATTTGGAGAAGTAACACAAATTGAAAATGAAAGCAGGAGTTACTGTAGTTGCGGACCTGTTGTGAGCAGTGCTTGCAATGGCAATAAGGCAATAAGCAGCTGATGACGCAGTCTAGCGTTTCTGGTACAGAAGTGAAATATAGCAGAACACGTTTACTGTTTAACACCACCAGGACAGAAATTTACTGTATAACACCAGCAGGACAGAAAAAAGAACAGAATCAGTGGTTTGTTAAAATTGTACAAACCTGCAACTTCTGGCTTCGCACACAGTAGCCGAAAGAAAATTGTCGGCACTTATATTGGTAATCACACATTCACACGGTGGCTTTACATGGTGAGCTTGCACACAGGTGCCACAGCCCCTGTTTGGAAACAAACCAGGATGGGATTGGGTTTTGTCTTATTAGGCCACGTTTGCGCCACAACAGCAAATTCAGTCCCGATCGAGTCCGGTTCTGCACTTGTACGTTTGGCTAGAATCCCCGTTTTGAGATTCCATAATCCCAAAAGTTGGACTATCTCAGTCCTGCCAGTAGCAGGATTAGGAATCCCAGTCCGGATCAGGCTCTGTCTTTAATGTATTTTGTTTTATATAGCAGACTGAAAAACACAAGTTACGAGGTAAGCCAGATTGGTTTGCCAAACAGGGCCAAGTGGAGAACACCAATCCCAATCCGGATGATGACTGGACTAATCTAGTTCGGATTTCATAATCCCAATAATCCCAGTCCATTCCCAAACATGGCCTCAGTGTTTAGGGGCACGCAGGTGAGAGGCCGTTTAAATACGGTACTTCGACACGGTATTGTATTTCGTAGTAGTATTCTAACTACCGCAATTACAAATATGTCGTTTGGCTGATTGTGCAGTTTTTTTCCGATTGCGGTAGTTGAACAACAATATTCACTCCCGTTTTTATTCCCCGACCCTCTGAAATCTCATCAATTTTGGCGAGATTTGGAATCGCAGAGACGAAGCGAGGGTTCCGTCTCCGCTTCCCCCGATCCCATTTCTCTCGCGATCCCTCTCGTCTCCTCCGCGACCTTTCAAATTCATTAAGCCCAGTTTGGCCGCCTACATTATAAATGCTGCAGTCCGGTAGATGACATCGACATTTTTAACACGACATGACAGATGAGCTGTACGTGGCCTGCGAACTCCACGAGTTAATCGGTCGGGAGAAAAATGGACTAGTATAGGAGATTAGAACGGAAGCGGTCTTTGTCAATACCTCACAAATCGGCGTGCCTTGAAAAATCCGCCGTCATCGTTATGTTACTTACCGAACTGTAGTTACAACTTCCGTTTATAATGTGACGGGCCATGAATTACTATATAAATTACCAGCATTTTAGAAGTCAGCGGCCAAACTAGGCCTAAGATTTCATATACGGATTCTTCAATACCTACTAATGTCGAGTACTCATGTGTGGTACTCCCTCAAATTTTGTGCGTGTGATACCCGTTCCTTCTATTTCTCCAAGTAAAACCCTTCGCATCGCAATATCTATGGTATCGGCTTGACCCGGGGACAGAATGAAACGTCCATAATAAAGACACTTAATGTCTACTCTTGATTCAACACACTTCCACTATATGTTCGAGTGGATTCTGCTGCTTACTCTGTTCGAGTGGATTCTGCTGCTTACTCTCAAATCATAATATATTATGATATGATTGGTAAATCATTTATTTCTCTTGAAATCCATTTAACTAGACTAAAACCCGTGCTACGCACGGATGTGAGAACAATCAATTATCTTACAAATTATTTTGACTGCAAAGTGAGAAGCAAGACTTCTGTTAGATCGATGCTAATCATCAAAATTCTGGAGAACCCATCATTCGGCCAAAATTGATTAATTATTAAAAGCCACCAAAAGGAACCACTAAAATAGAAATGGAGACCAGATCCAATCGGCAATAGTTTCATACACAGATGTAGCATCAAAAGCTAAAACGAACCAAAAATAAAGTAGATAATTCAGTTATACTGATAGTTATTTATGTATATACATTATATTAACATGTCCACTTTACTGTTTCTGTTCCAAGTACAACCGACCACACTTAATGTGAAAAAGCTTCATATTTAAGATTTTGATCTCCGTTCCGAAGTTTCAAATCCGCAGGAAACTGAAGCCGCAGGACTAATCCTTCCGATGTATCCTTTTCATTAAACAGATGTTTCCTCACCCAATGCGATGGTTGTGGCAACTCACTCCCAAACAGATAAACTCTCTCCCCAATCTCTTGTCAACGATCCAAATTAACCTATCTATTTTCCAAAAATTTGTTTCAAATGAATAGCCAGGAATTCATTTTCCAAGAAAGCAATTACAGTTAAAGAAAATGACTTCCATGGAAAATTCAATTACATCCTATTAGTGAACAACGATGAAATGTGCTTCCCAACAGTCATAGTAGCAGTTACCCTCCCGAAGGCATGTTCATCGTTATCCTGCAATTTTTTTTGTAATAAGAAATCCAGGATCAAAAATTTGTAACAACAGCGTAGAACACATGTATTCATATAGCCAGGTCAGTGATCAACTTTAGCCAACAACAACCCTTTTTCTATGAAAACATAAGCGACCTATCAGGTTTATGGGTTGGTGCAAGCATTTATAATAATGTTACTACGTTTTAGTCCAAAACTGAAATGTTTGTTAGCTACTTTAAAGTAAATATGAAACTGACCGTGCAGAAATCCACATATTAAGATCTAAGTTAAAGAAAATAGATGTAAGAATAGCACGAAAAACAAACTCACATAAGGAAAATATATTAAACATGATAAATTGCAAACGTTGAATGTATCTTGGTCTTAAATGCAAAGTTAGAAGGGGATGAAATAATACCAGCACTAACCAGACCATTGATATTTGTCATACTAACTAAGATAGATTTGTGGTTTTTACAGACTTGGCAATTGTTATAGATATAAATCAAAATCAGATTGCAAAGAAAGAAAATTAAATAAAGAATATTGTGTCAAGAAAATTGTCAAATGGCATCACCTTGCAAATGCATGTATAGTCATAGAGACCAGTGTAACGACTAATTCCAGCTACACTCAACTTTGGTCTGAATAGTATAGCACTTTTCTCCAATTGAAATCAAAATACAAACAAGGAACTTGAGTAAAATAATTACTGACTAAATAGCAATAAGAATCTCAATATAGAAAACTGCAATCATCGTATTATCTATATACAAAGCTATATTAGCTACTCAATTGATGATTAAAAATTAGATTATATTTAAATATGTATGTTGATTATTTGCTCATCATAGATGATTGAAAATACCAAAGTTAGAGGAGAAGAAATGATCGTCATTTTCACTCTTAAGGTTTGAAATAGGAGAAAGCATAAGTACATTTGTACCAATATTTAATTAGAAATTTTATTTCATAATCAATAAATGATTCCATTTAGTACCAATACATAATACTACTCGTAAGTAAGCTTGAAGGTTACAATAGACTCAATAAAAACACATTTAATTGATTGAAACTAATGCAGCCACAATTATATAATTATAGGTATGGCTCATGAGTGTATACATTAAAACCAATTTCATAGCAGACAAAGTTTTTGTTCATCGTTATCCTGCAATTTTTTTTGTAATAAGAAATCTAGGATAAAAAATTTGTAACAGCAACGTAGAACACATGTATTCATATAGCCAGGTCAGTGATCAACTTTAGCCAACAACAACCCTTTTTCTATTAAAACATAAGTGACCTATCAGGTTTATGGGTTGGTGCAAGCATTTATAATAATGTTACTACGTTTTAGTCCAAAACTGAAATGTTTGTTAGCTACTTTAAAGTAAATATGAAACTGACCGTGATCAATTGTCAGGAGGGTTTAGTTCAGAAATCCACATATTAGATCTAAGTTAAAGAAATAGATGTAAGAATAGCACGAAAAACAAACTCACATAAGGAAAATATATTAAACATAATAAATTGCAAACGTTGAATGTATCTTGGTCTTAAATGCATAGTTAGAAGGGGATGAAATAATACCATCAGTAACCAGACCATTGATATTTGTCATACTAACTAAGATAGCTTTGTGATTTTTATAGACTTGGAAATTGTTATAGATATAAATCAAAATCAGATTGCAAAGAAAGAAAATCAAATAAAGAATATTGTGTCAAGAAAATTGTCAAATGACATTACCTTGCAAATGCATGTATAGTCATAGAGACCAGTGTAACCACTAATTCCAGCTACACTCAACTTTGGTATGAATAGTATAGCACTTTTCTCCAACTGAAATCAAAATACAAACAAGGAACTTCAGTAAAATAATTACTGACTAAATAGCAATAAGAATCTCAATATAGAGAACTACAGTCATCATATTATCTATATACAAAGCTATATTAGCTACTCAATTGCTGATTAAAAATTGGATTATATTTAAATATGTATGTTGATTAGTTGCTCATCATAGATAATTGAAAATACCAAAGTTAGAGCAGAAGAAATGATCATCATTTTCACTCTTAAGGTTTGAAACAGGAGAAAGCATAAGTAAATTTGTACCAATATTTAATCAGAAATTTTATTTCATAATCAATAAATGATTCCATTTAGTACCAATACATAATACTACTCGTAAGTAAGCCTAAAGGTTACAATAGACTCAATAAAAACACAATTAATTGATTGAAACTAATGTAGTCACAATTATATAATTATAGGCATGGCTCATGAGTGTATACATCAAAACCAATTTCATAGCAGACAAAGTTTTTGCTTACCATACTAAGCGCTTGACACATGAGTTTCTACATTAAAACCAGTGCCATGGCGGACAAGGTTTTTCCTTTTAGTATTAAGCTGCATACTTAAGAAGAAATCGATGCATTTTCCTGTGGTTAGTATTTGGCTAAACAACCAACAAAGTATTTGTCATAAAATGAAGATGACAATTTCATCATAGAGAGAGAAGAGAGACAGATCGAGGAGAGAATCCAAGATTAAAAAGAGATAGACATTTCGATTTTAGAATGCACAAACCTGCTCTTAATGTTTCAAATATAATTTTCTTAATAATAAAAACAAAACAGAATAAATTTGTAGTACTCACTCTGCTCGAATTATACGAAAGATATCTGAAAGTGTTTATATGAAATTTTTTGAAGGGTTCTATGTCAATTCTAGATCGGGAGTTTTCTCCAACTCCAAAATCAATTAGGAAGTCTCGTTTTTGAGCTTGACATGCTCTGCTACAAGCAAAATGAAAATTGAAATATGCTAATGTTCTGTATTGGGTCAATCCTTTTCAACTGTAAAATCATTTAAGCTTTCACAAGGACTAATCCATTATTAGAATCTAACTTATTTATTTAAACGTCTGCAATTTGTTTGCATCTTGGATTAACTGTTATAGTTAATGAAAATATGAACCCATAAAAGAAAATACTACATTTATAGATGGGCATGCATCAAGAAGTCAAAAAGTGGCATGCCCTCTTATTCACCAACTGTCCGGAATCCTTAAACCAAAATAGTATATAAATTCAAAAGGAAAAAGAACATATGGGTTGTCAAGACATAACAGTGTAGTAGCTCATTTGGGATCTTGCCAAGGAATAACAAATTGTAGCAGTGGCTGGAGGGAGATGAGAAAAGGGAGAGATAAGAACGAATAATGGTAGATTCGAGTTTTACCTGAAGATGCTACAAGAAGCTTTTCACCTCTTTCCCCATGCCGTTCTGATCACCCTACCAAAGCACCAATCTCCTCCAAACTCTGTAGCTTGTGAAGCCCTACAACAACAGTGTGAAGAGTGGGTTATCAGTTTTTAGTTATCAAAGCAGCAATTTGGCTGAGATGATATTTTAAAAAGTTGAAAACAACAGTACAAAAGTGGCAATATTCATTAAATGTATTAGCTTATAATAATAACCATTTGATTAAGAGTAATATATGCCGAACTAATATATAGTCTTAATAAGAACTAATATATAGTCCTAATAGGACATTGATGGAAATGTGTTGTATTAGAATATTCAGAAACATGTTACAGATTTCAATAAGAGGCCCTCATCGTGAACAAACCATGTGCTCCTTCCGAGGTGCACGTTTCAATGGCCATGGCAGAGAACAATAATTTGAAATAAGCGGACCTTTTGGAGAAACTGCAACAATATAAAAAACGAAACATACCTATTTTCTGCAATCAACAAAATTCATATCGCATTGTTTTTTGACTATATCCTCTCTTAGTTGTCTTTGCTTAATGTTAAAGACTCTAGAAAGAATACCCGGACGATCTTCTCTTGATTTTCCACCAAAATGATCAATGTATTCCTGTATTTCAGGCCAATTTGGATTACATGTGAATGTAATGAAAAGATCAGGAGGACCAGCCCATGCACATAATGTCATTGCATCATGAAAATTTTGTCGCATGTACCTTGGTCCTCCTGTAAATGACGATGGTAAAATGACGTGTTTTCCTATATTTGTTGCATTTTCAATTCCACATGAAAATGAATCTTTGATATTAACATATGTCTCAACTCGAAGCTTGTCCTGGTTGTTTCTATGCCAAGCTAAACGATCAGATTCAATGCAAGCATATGCATCAACTATAAATTGTTGCAACAATCGACCACTTCGGAGTAAAGCACTTTTTGCTTCAATATTTCTATCATGTAATCGATATGAGTAAAATTCTAACATAGTAACCGATTTTCTTATACGATCACCTTCATTTTGGTTGAATCGCATGTATGGTCTCCAACCATCTTCACCATAAGGAAAAAGCAATGGATACTGCAATGGCATATAAGCAGGATGCTTTTCACTAATTTTTTTAAATGTCCTATCTTTTAAAGACACTATGATGTCTCTAGATTCAGTAATTCCTTCGTCTCCACCTACAATTAACATAGCTATTTCATTTGTAGTAGGTAATGAATATTGGTTGTCAACATATTTTCGATTAGCTATCAAACGTAATGATAGTTCAGTAGTAGAATGAATTTGTATCTACTGATTGACAGATCGAAAGAGAATGGCATAAGGATTTAGTTATTTATCATTTGTTGTAATTTTGTTATGATGTCTGTAGTCAATTTAGAGCATTCCTTATTATTTGAGAATATGTTACATCGGTTGACATCTTCATTTTCAGTATCATATACATAGAGTTGAGCATACATAGGATAATCATTCTCAGAAGGCAAAAGTGAACCAATACGGTGATAAATTTGTCCATGAATGCGAAAAGTATAAGGACCTCTGCCATCGTTGATAGATGTATCTTGTAATGCGCCCATGGATGTAAACGCAAAAACATTATTGTATTGGCGTATGTATTTACGAAAATGTTTTCCTTCCTTAGAAATGTCTTTTAATAAATAATCTAGATAAGAGGGAATGGATTGTAAGGTTGGCAATTTAATCTTTCCATCCCAACAACATGAATGAAAATGTGGTATGTGATCACCTTTACGTATTATCCGCTCCTCAAACCACATGTATGCACCACAATGTATGCAAGTACATGATGGAAATCCTAGATAATGTCGTTCATTGAAAGCTGCATATATATTTTTATTGTTTGTAATCATAAAGTATGTTAATGTACATACAAAAGATTTATTTAAAAATTACATCGGTGTTGTTGTGGCATTCTAGCTTCAGATAGATAATTTCGTAACCGCTTCCTAGGTCTGATGGAGTCACCATTACCTATATTCAATTTATCAATATTACTCACTCAGATAAGAACCAATACATATAAATAATACGAATTAGAGAAAGCATAAATATTCATAACAGTAGATATATATGATTATAAAGATGAATAAAAAGTCGTACACATACAAACCTTGAACAGATGAACTTGCCATGTGTAGCACAGCCAGTATCTGATCTGTAGAAACAACATCAACAAAATGAACAAAAAAAACTATACACATTTTTAGATATGAATTCGTAATAGGACAATAACTATCTGAAATGTTGAAACAACGCGAAAAAATTATTAACAAAGAAAGAAATGGTTATTTCTCATCTTTTCCCCTGTCATGTTTGGGTTGGGTCTGTTTATTTCTGACATTGAGCTGCTCAGGGACCCACAGAGTGCTCATTCACCAAGTTGTACATGGCGAGAAGGCTTTCTTTTGGGACAAAGGCTATGAAGAATCTTGGTCGGCGGGGGGGGGGGGGGGGGTAGGAGGAGCTGATGTGAGGAGAGTGAAAGGAGGGACAGAGATAGACGATGATGGGAGGAAGCACAACGGGGAAAAACATCGACGTAGGAGGAGGTTGTGCGAGGAGAAAGGATGGATGTAGAATCTCGTAAAACGCGACTGCCGTGGGTAATTCTGAATGACACCGATCCTGCCTGATGCTGAAGGTTGCATTTAATCGTCTGAAAAATACCAGTTTGGAAATATCGATAATCGAGATGGTATTTATTACATCCCCGTGAAGTACATAACCCAAATGACCCCTAAGGGGATGGTATTTATGTATGTGATACTTTTACTTGCGTATGAATACCTCTGTCAGCAATTCCATATTACAGCTGTTTAATTCTCAGTGGATGTTCACAGAAAAAATCTCCCAAGTAGGGATTGTATGCTTTGAAAAAAATCTCCCAGTGGGTACTCACACACTAAGGATATCAAAGCTAAGGACCAATTTGTATTTTCAAAAAATGATGGTGAAAATTGCACAAGAAACCCCAGATTACAGGATACCTTCTATTGCCAATGGTTAGTATCTGGACCATGCGCCTTCTTATGAGATCAGAATAGATCAGAGATATTCCAAAGATTGTACAAATGACATGGCTGATACCAGAGAATCAAAGGCAAAACTTGAGGAGCTGGTTACAGTAGTAATGAAGAGGAAGAGAAAGGAGAAGAAGTACAAAGATAGCAGTGACAGGAAGAAATATAGGAAAACACACACACTGTAAATTTATGAGAAAGAATATGCTCCTATTTTGTTTATTATAGTAGTAACTTGGGTCTATCGAGACCCCAAAAATCTTTCTCAAAAAAGAAATCATGATGATTATGCCCTTGCTAAGAAAGCCAAGCCGTAAAGGGAGGCTGGTGATGAGAACGATGGTGCCAGATCATGCAGAAGTCACAGACAAGGAGTAGAGACAGTGTGGATCGTGGCTGAAATACTGCTCCGTAAAATTCATCTTTCTGCTATCAGAAATTCCGAAGAAAACTTTGGCCCCCTTCACCAGTGGAAGATAAGAGGGAGCACCTGTGTGCTTGCGAGGACAGGAAAGTGGAAAGTGGATGGAGGACAGCTAGAAGCTGCGGGTTCATGTTAGAACCTCAAGGTCGGCCTCCAAGGTGATGGACCGGACTGTTGGATGCGCCCCAAAGGCTTCCAGCTGCTGCCTTGCGCAACTGTAGCTACTGGCCGACCGTCCAAGCAGCTAGGGCGGCTGCTGCTGGCCGGCGCCACAAGGGCTGGTCGGGGCTGCGGACTGGAGCGAGAAAGAAAGGAAGAGAAGAAGGAAGCAAGTCGGCCGCTGGATCGAAGCAGGAGCCCAAAAATCACCCTCCGGCTCCTCCTCTGCTGCGGCCGCTCAGCTTGTTCTGGGCGCCGCCTTTCTTCATTCTATCGGGTGAAAAGGGGGAAGGGATAAGCGAGAAAAGGAAAACCGAGCAAAGGAAAAAGGTTAATAACCTATCATCCTTTTCATCCTTCTGAGTCGCCTTCCCTCGCCGATAAATACAGAGAGAGACCAACCAGCATAGGGAAGAAGAGAGGACCGACGAAGAAGAAACCACCAAAAATGGAGGAGACCCAACATCCCGCCATCAAGCCCAGTACCAATGGTGGTAGCGGCAACAACATCGGAAATAAATTGTGGATACTCACCTGCTCGGTTGTTGTGATGGCGTTGATCTTCTCAATCGTAGGAAAGCTGCTACGTACTGCAGAAGCAACGAAGCACCACCAGGCAGCCTTGTCTTGCTGCTGCTGCACCGGCCAAACCGCCCCCACCTTTCGCCGCCCGCACAGAAATCCTACCACAGCAAGTCGGTGGGCGAAGACAGAAGAGTCATTCTGAGAGTAGTAAAGAACTGAAGTCGGTGGACGAAGACGTAAGAAACGTTGTAGGCTAAGGACCAGGTTGTAATTTACAAAAATGCTGGCGAAAATTACAACGAAGACCCTCCACGCACTTTCCTGTAAAGTATAGATCTCAAATCATAATATATTATGATATGATTGGTAAATCATTTATTTCTCTTGAAATCCATTTAATTCTTATTTTTATACAAACCTTTTTTTAGGGTCCTTTCCCGACCGTCCTCCTCTCCTTCCTCCACCACTACTCCCCTTCCCCGTCCACCTCCTTTTTTCCCTGCGCCCAATCTGTCCTTGGGTTTAGGGTTTTGCCCGATACCCTTCATCTGGCCTCTCTACCTTCGACGCGACTTGGAGAAAATCTGCTGCCTTTCAGCCCTATCGTCCATCCCCCAGCTGCTGCAGATCCGAGTTGCAGCCGTTCCATATCTGAGTTGCAGATCCGTTGCCGACGCCGAGCCGCGAGTTGCAGGCCGTTGGCGGTCTCCAGCCGATTCGTCATCACAGCCGAGCCCCTGTTTGCTCCACTTTCTCCGATCGATGCACATTGGCTCAGGTACTCCTCCGCCTCACCCCTGATCTACGTTCCCCCTCAAATCTTTCACATCTCAGTGCGCTCGCACCCTTGTCCTGGTCTGTTTTTCTTCCCCTCCCCTTTCCCTATTAGCAGTGTAGGTAGTCGGGCAGGACGGGGAGGTCGGCGTCGACGGAGGTGGGGAGGACGGCGAGCGCGGTCACGACATCGGCTATGTAGTAGTTGCAGAGGTAGCCGATGTTGGTGGCGTCCGGGTCGGTGACGAGGATGCGTATATGTCGGGAGGGTGGGAGTAGGCGCTGCTTGTTGTTGATATCCTTGGGAGATGGTGGTGCTAGCGTTGCTACTGGAAGTGACCGAAGTAGTAGTAGAAGTACGCCATAGTTCCTCACCGGAGCCCAGCCTCATCATTTCCCTCCTGCCATGGACCTTCGCTAGCTTGCAACCATACCGACAACAGTTACAATTCGTTCGTTTCGCAGTATGTTATGACTCTCTTGTGCGTGGCCTTTGCTTCTGTTATCAACTCCTTTTGAGCTATAAGGTTAATTTCGAATAACTTTAGCTTGGGTTAGGAGGAATCGTAGAAACCATGTGCATTACTGATACGAAATAATTTCTTGTATTTTACTAATTAAGTCCAGAAAAGAGATATAGATTCCTACAATGTTGGCAAATGTCGTGACTTCTTCAAAATCTTTTTTACTCTTCCAACCGTTCCCCTCGTCCATACCATACCAAAGTATTATTATAAGCATGCTCTAGTGACATAGTTTTTGTTGTGGCTGCTGCCTTATTTCAAAGTAAAAGTCTTTTACTCCCGCATTGCGTGCTTTGGAGACTTTCCTGCTATTCATATATGGCTGCTAGTCTATGTAATATTTGAGGAATAAAATAGGACATGGGCTTCGCAAGCGCATGGTGGGGCAGCCCAAATGAATTTGGGCCGGTCCGGTCCGAAAACCTTTAATCGGGCACGTCAGCGCACGTCGCATCCCGCGCACAGCGGTGCAAATCCGGCCTTCCGGAGCCCCTTGTACGGGCGCGGCCCCGTTTGGTTTTGCTCTTCGGTTCACTGAACCAAATATTTTTTATTGTCGCACCTCATCGTTTGGATGCTTGGATGCTTCCAAACGACGGCCCGGTTTGCAACCGCAACGCAACTCTTCACACCCCTTTTCGTTGTTACTTATTCTTTATCCTTCGCTGTCGTTCATTACGGTTGAAAAAACGTCTCTCTCGTTCTCTTCTTCCTCGCTTCTCCGCCTTCAGTCTGTCCACTGGAAAGACGATCGGTTGCCTTTCGCTCGTCGTCGTGACTGCGTGTGCGCTTCACGTCGGCAAACGCTGTTGGATCCTGGGAGAGTAGCCGCGCAGGAGACTATCGCACAGACGCTCGCCGTCGAGTACCGCGGAAATACTCTTAAAACTGATAAAAGCTTTACTGTTAATGGCTTACACCGCGGTTTGTACCTTATTACGACTTAAATTTTTCGACCAAGCCTGCCTCGTACCTATACTTATGGTGTACAAGTAATACTAGTTACTAGTCCTAACTTTGTTCTATCTTCTTTATTGTTGGTCTGTTCTAATTGCTAATTAGAGAGGAGAATTGCTCTGATTTTTACGTACTGGGCTGTAGCAGAGAGGAGAATGGCTCTGGTTTTTTATGCTAGTGGTGAGGAGGTTGAGTGAGGGTGCACCGAATGAATGTGGTACTGTTTTGTGGATGGTGGTGCTGTTGGTTGGTGGTGGTGAATCGTGGTGCTACTGGTTGGTGACGGCTGTTAAGAGGTTGGGGAAGGAGAGAGAGGGTGGTTGTTGTTGGCGTGGAAGCAAAAACTTGCCGGTGTGCTGATGTGCTGATGATGGTTCAAGAGTAGAATACGTAGGTATTAAGAGGTCGGGGAGGGAGAGGGGGGGGGGGTTGCTGGAGTGGAAGCAGCATGTTGCTGCTGTGCTGATGATGGTTGGGCGATGGGTAAATTAAGTAATTGGGGGTGCTGTTGATGATGGTTTTGTGATGGTTTGGTAATGGTTGTGTGATTGGTTGATGCTTGGATGACTGGGTGTTGGTTGGTTAATGATTTGGTGATCAGGTTATCATTGGGTGGTTTTTTTAGTGGTATGTTTAGATTAAATCTAGTGGTTGCAACAGCGCTAGAAGCTGTAATCCTACAGGTTTAATTGTTGTGTTATACTTCTTTTTCTTTCTTTTATAGCTACTTCTACAAATTTCATCTTTGCTGCATACATTGTCTCAATATCTTGTTCTTAATATATCTCCACATATTTTTTGTACTTGGTTCCATGTTGTAGGTGTTGGTTGCAGGTGTCGGAGGGTGATGGGAGTTGTGGTGGCTAGAGGGGCAGTGGTGTTGCAGGTCAAGAGTGATGATGATTAATGCTTGGCCTATGATGCTGGTGGTGAGGTGGAGTGGTGTCAAACTTGTGGTTGAACCGAGCAGGTAGTGGTTGAAAATGGTAGTTGTGGTGTTGTTATGTTGGTTACTCTCTGTTGGCGGTTTTGGTGAATGCCGAAGTGTTCCCATTTTGATGTTTTCCCGTTGTTGAGGAATGTGGATCGGCTGTGATTGTGGTTTGCTTCCTACAACATGGAGGAGAGAGGTGTTTTGGCTTTGTTGATTTGTGGTGCTAGTATTGAGGGGTTGGAGTAGTGTGGTGGATGGTGGTGTTATTGCTAGTTAGTGGTGATATATGGCGGTGGTGCTGCTAGGTGGTGGTTGTAATTGGTGGTGTATGGTGATGGTGATGAGTTTTGGGGTGGTAATTGAGATCACTGTCCTGTCATCATAGTTTAGTGACTAATTTCTCTCTCTTTCTTTTCCAACTTTGTTTACCAATTTGACCTGGTAGTTTTCATCTTTAGTATGTTCAAATGTTACTCTCATTTTTCTTGTTTTACTTCCCAATAAATTGATTTATTAAATATTTTTGAATTAATGTAGGTTCTTCATTAATTGGACAAAAATCTTCATAGCTGCTGTGAAAAGCTGATCTTGTAACAGCTGTTTGGACAAAAGTCTTCATCTTTCTTTTTTCACGTGCATCAATAGTTGTTTGGTAGTGTTGGGTTGATTAGCCGGCAAAGGAGGAAGAGCACATCCACTGGTGGCGCCTTTTGTAATCGTTGTGGTTTATGTCGACAATATTGTGTGCCTTTTATGGGTGTATAAACAATGTATTGATGTAGGAGTGAGGCTAGAATACACTCGAGTGTATCCGGAGCAGAATATACTCAAGTAGTTTTTCATGATGTAATATTTTTTTTGAAAATCTAATCCGTTGATCTTCTTAAACATCTCGTGAACAACTCATACGCAAAATTTGAGCACATTTGGATATGTATAGCTCATGTTGTGAAGACCGCAAAAATTATGCATTTCAAATTAGTTTCGCGCGTCGATTTTGTTGCCCTCGGATGAGTGACTTACACTCATCTAAATGGGCTCAAAATTTGTATGTAGCCTATTTATAGTATGACGGTGAAGATCAACGGTTTACATTTTGCAAAAAATAGTCTTGATATGCAAACACACTTGAGTGTATTCATGCGATCCGTACACTCGAGTGTATTCTAGCCTGACTCTTGATGTAGTTTATATTTGACTATTGAACAATGTGTTGTGGTGATGTTGGGGCTTTATGTTGCGATATATGTTGAATGAGATTAAAAATGTTGACGTTACTTGTTTATGATATATTAAACAAGGATCGTTTATATATATTTTTGTTTATGTTAAATGTACTTTTCTTATGTCTAATGGGCTCCAATAGGTGCTGAATATGGATCGCTTGTATGCCATGTATCCGTATAAAAAGTATGCAAATGATGTGCAGGTATCCCTTTTTGTATGTATATCATGTATATGTACTACCTTAGCACCAGGCTTATATAATTTGTATGCCATGTAGCTGGTTAAATATGCATTTATGGAGAGAAAAAATGTTGCATGTCAAATACACGTTTACCAAATAACGTAATTAGGAATGACAATATTCATAATTATTGCTTTTTCGAATCAGCAGTCATCCAAACAATGTAATTAATAATGGTGGGATTTGTGAATTAGGTAATTAGAATCCCGTAATTTGTTGATTACTACAGTAATCATAAATGGACCACCCAAATGGCCCCTAAAGGTGTTGGGTTCCAGCAGATCTGGTCAGCAGACAGGTGCGCGAGTAGCACCTCTGTTAAGATGGAGGTCCAATTGGTGAGGGATGCCGATGCAAGGAACGATAAGTGAAGGTGGTTGTCGCCTTGTCGGTGAGGACGGGTTGAATTCGGCGTGCACTGCGGATTGAGAATCAGAGTCGAGTGACGAGCGGAAGGGGGGGGGGTTGTGTGCGTCACTCGCAAATCCTACTGGATTGGGAGTGATTCACCGCCGGAGTGAAGTTGTAGTTTCATTATTGTGCAAACAAATGTGGGATTACATATTTTTGTGGGATATAAATCCTATCACATTCGGAATCCTGCGAACCAAACACGCCCTATAAGTACACGTAAAGTAAACATCAACAAAAAGTTTTCATGGAGTACATAATAGACACGTGAAGTACCATAAAGGTTTAATAAAATAGAGCATAGGTTTAGAATGCAATGGTGAGGTTCAGAAAACACCATCTTGCAAGCGACAAGATAAATAGGCGCAAGTTACATAAATGTAAAGTTTGCATGGAGAGGACACTTCTGACTGGTTTGGTGTAACTGTAACTTTTCAGGAATTCATTTTCCCAGAAATAAAATTGAGTTCCCAGAAAATGAGTTCCAGATGATTGGTTTGCAATATGAGTTTTTTCGAAACTTGACTTCCATCTAATTGGTTTGTTGTAAGTTGCTTATGTATATAACGTTACCAACACCCACACAAGACATCCATTATTTTCTGCGTAATATTTTTTCAAATGGTTCAAGTAAAGGATACATTCTATTTTGACCCATGCAAATAACATAACAATTTGCTGCATACAAAATCATACCACAAACTTATTATAGTACTAAAAACTAACAAATAAACAATCAAGAATTTCCATCGAACACCTTCAGTGCATAACATCAAACATGCTAATACATGTCTTTGGTATTACATCAAACAACTTCAAGGCATCAATGATCTCTAATAAGCTACATCAGACGCCATTCACAATCAGATATGGAACAAGGGCACACAATGAAGGAAAACATACGTAAAACAAGAGAAATATAATAACCAAGCTTTGATCTGCATCACTTCTCTTGGTACAGTATACATCAGCTGAGCACTTCTTTCACGCATTCTACTGTATGATTAATTAATTAAATCAGAAGAGCTGTGGAGAAAGGTGGCAGATGTTCTTATTTGTTTGCGGCAGGTGCCTCTATTAGATATTAGAGAAGCAAAAATGTGATAGATATTGCTGCCCCAGGTAGAAGACGTATCTCTGCTTGCCTTTTGCACAAATATGGAATAAAAGACAAACAAAGTTATTGCCCGTCTGCCTTTTGTGTTGCTATTGATTTGGAAATGAAATCAGTGTCAGCGGCCATCGTCTGCAGAATCTCGCTCCAGTTCCCAGCCCGATTGATGGATTATCGTTGGTGTTGCCTCAATTTGGTCGTGTGTGCGAACGGTGTTGACAGCTGGAAGGGGGCGGAGAAGCTGTCCTTATTCCCATTTCGTGTAGGTCCATTCTAGATTTTATCCCATCTTTAGTCTTACTTGGTATATTCAACAGAGTACCAATGATGCTATCACATACATTTTTTCTCAACGTGCATGACATCGATACAATGCCTGACTGTCAAAGAACTCCAATAAGGAAGATCCCAAAATATTGACTTCTTCTTGAATAAAGACTTTTCACTCCATGTGGCCATCATACATTGTGATTTCTTACCAAATTCATTGTCGATGTCTTTTACTCTTTCAAAAACATCCTCCCCTGATATAGGATAAGGTGCACTCTATTCCTCATTTCGTCCATTGAATGCTTTGCGCAACCTATGATATAGATGAAATTTTGGAAGAAACCTTCGATGACCAAGATATACAGTCTTGCCGTCATGTTTTACTCGTATTGAATCAGTGTTCTCTTCACATATAGGACACACTTTAGATCCTTTGACACTATATCCAGACAAATTCCCATATGCTGGAAAGTCATTCATAGTGCAAAACAACATAGCGTGCAAACGAAATGTCTCTCTTCGTGAAGCATCATAGGTCATCACACCTTCACCCCAATGCTTCTTCAAGTCATCAATCATAGGTTCAAGATAAACGTCGATATCATTTCCAGGTTGTTTAGGGCCCGATATCAACAACGAAAACATAACGTACTTATTTTTCATACACAACTAGGGAGGAAGATTGTATATAACAAGTATAACTGGACAAGTGCTATGTTGGCTGCTCAATGTCCCGTACGGATTCATCCCATATGTACAAAGCCCAAGTCTTAGATTCCTATCTTCTTCACCAAATTTAGGGTACAATAAATCAATCTTCTTCCACTGTGGGGAATCAGACGCATGTCGTAGGATCCCATCGTTATTTTTCTTAACATCTGCATGCCACCTCAAATTCTTCGCATCTATAGGATTGGCAAACAAGCGTTGAAACCGTGGTATTATAGGTAGATACCACATCACCTTAGTAGGAGAACCAGTTTTGGACTCCCCCAAAGTTATCAATTTATACCTTGACGCACCACATTTCGGAAAATCTTTCAAATCCATAGTCCTTTTGAAATAATACACAATCATTCGGGAACGCATGTATCTTCCTAGCCTCCATTCACATTGGGCACAATTTTTTTTTTAACCGGCATGTTGAGATTGGCAGCTCGTTTCCTTCAGGAAGAATTTCTTTCAACAAAGACAACAATGACGTGAAGATTTTGTCGCTCCATCGATTGTTAGCTTTCAGTTTATACAATCTCAAAACAACGCTAAGCTTTGTAAACTTACAACCTGTGTATAATGGTATCTCAGCATCATGCACAATGTTTCTAAACATGGGAGGTAGATCGATGTGCTCTACCCCACAACTATCTAGCATCACATAAACAATGTCTACTGGAACTGGTTCGTTCACATCTACGTCATCAGATGCAATTACTTCTTCCACACAAGAACTGCTATTGACATCCACTGATTTCAGGTTTGAAATCTCTCAATGCCAGTGCCATTCTGTGTAGCCTTGTACAATCATGTTGCACATTACATGACTTTTGATTTCATCACCAGTGTTGACTTTCAAGTTGTTACCGCAATGCCTACATGGATAGTAGAACCTATCTCCAGGTTGTTTCTTATGTTCCTCGACAAATCTAATAAATTGATCAAGACCAGAAATAAACTCTGGGGTGCAGCGATTTGGAATGGACATCCATGATCTATCCATTCTATGATCAAAGAGAAAACAAGTATATATTTGAACAAGATTAGGGTCTAGGGTTAACAGATTAGAATGAGATAGGTGGTACACATTTATTATATATAAGAATGACAACACATGTATTTGTTGGCCTAGAAACCCATCCAAGATTTACTCATTAGGAGTAAATCTTGGATAGTCCCCGGTAAATAATGTGATAAATAATCTCAAGAGATGAGATTAAAGGCAAATTCATATTCCTTATGTTAAAGTTTACTTGAGGGTGAAGTTTCACATTATTTGAGTAATTCTTGATGCCTCTAATGCATTAGGAAAGAGAAAATATGATTTGCTTTAAAATAATTAAATAAGATATCAAAAGTCTTCAAATGTGAAAACTAATGCAAAATCAGATTCTTCATGCCTTAATTGGTCTAGTTGCAAAATTTCATATTAATTGGATAATGTTTGGACCCTCAATTGATAAGAGATAGAAAAAGGAAATAATGTATCAATTTCACTTTAATTGATTTAGATTTGGATAAGGTTTTTGATTTCATTTATTGGTCACACTATCTTTTCCAATTTTATTGTGTAGATTGGATTATGTCACCTGTTCGATCAAAATCATGCAACTTATTGTCTCCTAGCCCGAGTTAGAGACGCGCCCGTGCATGAACTAGTGCTTGGACAACAACAATTTTCTCAGATGTTTTTCTCCCACCTCAGTCTATCATTCTTTGTGATTTTTCTCTCTATGAAATCATGAGGAGATTCCACATCTATAAAGACCTCCAGTCATTTGATCTTATGCTTATTTAATAAATGCCCAAAATGATTGCAAGTTCCTTCAATGCCATGGGTATAGCCACCCTTCTTTAGTGCATCGTGACCCTATAAAACTACCTAGAATCCCTCCTGGAACTTCTAGGAATCACTCTCCTATATCAATTGGACTCCAAATCCCTAGTGTCACTTCTATAGGTCCACTCTGATTCATCGGCCTTCCATGATGCCGACCTACAAGTCTCAAGCACTTTAAGCCAATTTCCTTCCCGGTAAGACTCTCTGAGTCCTCCTCTATATTTCCCAATCATCCTTATGCCACCCCTCTTCTTGCTTTCATGTTTTGTTGGTCGTGTTTTTTTGGGGACCTGCAATAGTATCATCGACATACAAATACCCTCTTTCACATGTGATTTCACACCACATACCTATCTTCGACCACTTCCCTATTACTCTCAATGCTAAATTCACCTCTTGGGGCCCGAAACCTTTCCATTTTCAACTCTTCTGGATAAAGAAACGTACCTTTTCATACATCATAAAACTTTATGGAACACTACCCCTAATCCCATGACACTAGGGTTAAGAATACATCATATCCTAAGAAACATCAGCCAACACTTGATTCCATATATCAACTTTTTTTGAAAATATATCAAAAAAGTTGTATGATATACAAGATAAACTTATCGCTGCTGATACTAACCCAACCACCGACCCTACATATATACACCACCTGAGAGAATAGTGGGACTTCTTAGACTCCTCAAATTCTTTAATGTGGGAAAAAAGGACCAAGATCAAATGGATTATAAATGGAGAAAAAAAACACAAAATTCTTCCACCCGGTTTGCAACACCCATAAGAGACACTCACACTTCCATAACGGTGGGATCCAAACTTAAAAAAATAGATTTTCATTGCCACCAACTCCCATTTGGAAAACCTCTTTATACATGGATGATCCCATTCCAACCTTATTATCATATATCGACATACCCTTTGACCTAGAATTTCCATGTTGTCTCTACACTTACCAATCCCTTCACTACATCTGGAAAAAACAACAATTTGTTCTTTGGGTGATCATAAATGTCCTAATATGGATGGTTTCATTTAAGAATTCTTCCTTCACTATTGGTATGTTGTTAAATCCTCCTTCCTACACCCATTCAACTATATACATGATCATGATGATATCAAATCCCAGATCAAACCACTCAATCAAACCTATTTGGTTATGATCAAGAAAGTTAAACAACCCACCCTTGTCAACCAGTTCCACCCCCTCAGTTTGATTAGTACATCATACATGATCATCACCAAAGTTTTGAGCACTAGTATGAAAGACACCTCCCAGAAATCATTGGACATCAACAATATTCCTTATTAAAGGGAGAACCATCCAAGATGCATACTTTAGTGTTAACAAGATGGTTCATTCTTGCTAGAATCCCCTTGATCACCCACACAATTGATTTTGAAAAAGCATTCAACAACATTAGTGGGGTTTCCTCCTTGCCTATCTTTACGACTATGGCTTTCCCTCTAGGCAGATACAATAGATCAAATAGTGTATCTGTTCTTGCCATTTATGCACCCTCATTGATGGCTCTACTTTTGGGACTCAACAAACTCAAATGGTTTTAGACATGGTGATTTGATATAAACCTATCTCTTCATTATTGTTAACTTCATTCTATCCATCACGATTGCATTAGCCAAAATTTCAAAAGCTCCTTGAAAATCCTCCTACCAGGAACTAAATGATTTATTCAATCTGTGTTGACACTGCCATCTACTTGAAGAAATATACTCACATATCATTAACATCATTCACATTCTTGGTATCTTCTACCTATTAGTCTCAACACCAACTAGCACAAATCATCGATTGTGGGTACTTATAGGAGTGTAGAACATATTCACAGATAAACACACCTAATCAGATGTAACAAAGATATCTACCTAATCATTGTAGGAGGTTACTCGTATGCGGTCTCTTCCCCCCGTTAGCTCCCACGATCTCTAGGGCGATCTAGGGCTTGCCCCACTGCCGACCCTACTCGAGGGGGAGGTTGTCTGCCAACACGCAACGTTCCCTCTCCCCCTGGGCTTCTTCTTCCTCGACTGTCTCAAAGTGCCTCGACGATCGGAGCCTCCGCCTGCTTTTCTTCTAGGATCTGTCCTATTTAGCGGTTTTGTTACTTGTCCTCAGATCTAGTGGCTGCGGCACTAGAGGTTTGGGTGATGTGCTCTAGTGGTGCCTTGGCTTGCTCGGGTGGCACAGATAGTGGGTAGCTTGCCCTGATCGTCAGTCCCTACGACATTCGAGACCTCCCACCCCTGTGTTTCTTCTCTGGCCTCCTTGCGTTGTGTTTCCTTTTCTCCTTTTTTTGTCTGTGTCTGTTGATCTTGGGCTTTGCAGGGGTGCTGCCGGATTCTAGCGTGGCTTGCTTGGGCAGGGGATAACTCGAGGGTCCTCGGTTGGGAGGTGGTTGCTTTCGCCGCCCTTCTCGTTCCTGCTCTTCTCGAGTTTTTTCTTGAGGTTGAGGGGAGAGTTGGGGGTCGCTGAAAGTGGTGGTGGGGTTCCCTGTTGCAGTACCCCTCATTAGCATTCCTTCCTCCAGTCTTTTCTGCCCCTTCGCTTGTTCCACAGTTGTTGTCTTGTTGGTTAAACTAGCAGGTGCCTTTGTGTGGTCATTTTCCTATCTGTCGTGTGTGTTTTGGTATTTGTCTAGCTAGTTTTTCTATTGGGTATTGTTTCTCTTTTCAGCTAATAGTTTGTGTAGTTATGAGTCTGGTAAGAGGCTTGTCTATGCTACTTGGGGCGTGGAAGAGAGACTATTTTTGCCAAGATGATGGTTTCTATGATGTCAACTTTTGCAACAGGGGTTCATTCCATACAAGAGATACCCTGGATCGTGGAATTGTTCTGGTTAAAAGCTGCTTAGATCAACTTATTGGGGAGCAATCTGTGTAGAAATGTATTACTCAAACCCAATCCTTCTTGTATATTGTGGGTGTACATTTGACTGTAATGTTGTCACTGTTATTCGAAACTTATGTCTTTGTAGATGTCGTATGGCTCTTTTAATATATGACTAGTCTTACCTTAAAAAAAAGATATCTACTCCATCAAATACCTTGGCATACTCCTCTTACCGTACCCTATTCCCTACACTATCTGGCTTCCTATCAACAATAGCATGGAGAAAAAACTCAGCCTTTGGGAGACACAACACCTTAGTTTCGCGGGCCATCTTACCCTACTAAACACCTCCTAATCCCATGTCATCACCTATTACCTTAGTTGTTTTCATAGCCTACTATGATTCTCAAGCAAATTGATAATACACGATGGTGTTTCTTATGAAACAACTCTACCCAAAAATGAAAAATAGACCTGGTCAATTGGAACAAAATTTTTAGACCAAAAACACTGGGAGGATGCATGATCATTACTCTGAAGCTTCATGCCCACAACTCATCCACAAAATCACAACACAAAAATATGAGAACAAACATAGTATTTGAAGTGACCATATTAGGGTCAAATACTACAACAATAACAAACCATGGAATAAATCACATAGAACTAGACTCTACCCTCTATGGAAACACGTCTATAACACCCTTTACAACATCCAAAGATCGATCATTACACCCCCATTATGTGCTCATCACATCTCATTCTGGTCTGACCTCTGGTTTCACTCTACCATGATGACAAACATAAGATTGCACCTCGATATCAAAAAGAATATCAACAACACCTCCACTAAACTTGCCTTGATCAAACTTCATTAAAAAAACAACAACCTAAAAGGATTTTTTGCTAGACACTTCACCAACATAGAAATTGACTCATTAAATAAACCCTTGAGCTAGACATTAGAAATAAGGTACCATCCTTTTACAACGAATCGAGTCATACATGTACTTATATCAAAATATGGTAAATTAGATGTCCCAAAAAATACATTATACACATCTGGTTGATAGGTCATAATAAATTCATGACAAGACAAACTTGGCTGAAGAGAAGTTTCTATGAACCTACACTATGTATGCTTTATAAAACAAACATCAAAGCTAAAGGACAAATCTTTTTCAACTATAGTTTTAGTAAATAGATATGGAAAAAATTTGTTCACACACCATAATGCACTAACAACATTTTTATAGACACCATCAGTTGGACCACATATACCAAACCTTTCTCTTCTAAGCTATTTTCCACAATGATCAATCAATCCATCACCATGTGGACAATATGAAAAGAGTTATCATCTTACAAAAATCTATCACTTAAACTTACACACATTTTTTCATATTATAGTTGATGCAGGGATAAGAGCTATCATATCAGAGGCCAAAGTTTTGCACTTGCTTAGTTTCTGGGGTAGAGTGTCTCAAACTGAACACTTTACCATGGAACAAATTTTAGAGAAACAAAACTTGGAATCTGAATGAATTGATTGCACATATTTTCATGATCTCGATAGTGACACTATCTCTTTTGAGTTTACTCTATCTTCTCGAGGCTTGTTATGGGTTGCCTCCCCCTCTACCGTAACTCTTTACTATCTTTCATCTTTAAAGTGTGGCAATATTACCTCTGGTAACTTAGTTACAAATTTTAGACTAACATGTATGGTACTTATTTTACAGTTGTGATATCATCTATTATCATAATATATAAGAACTAATCATAAAAAATACTTTGGACTCAAGCACTTATGACTCAAGCATGCTTGGGACTCAAGGGAACCATATGGACTTGCTCATTTATATAACAAACAAATTAATTAATAACCTTTAACATCCACATTATTTCCTTTAGTGATTTCTATCTCCCAATTATTGGCTATGACTCTTACTGTTCTTCCCTCGTTGCTAGCCACTCCCTCACCCCTCATGGACTATCTGAATGGGCATGACAATGATAGATCTAATAAGAGATTTTAGCTCTTATAAGCATTCCTATGAGTTAGACAATCACAATGATAGTAACACTATAAGCTTGTTGCAGCATCTAAACCATGGAAATAATGCTCAAGTGTGTTTCTATCAACAAAAGTGTTGGAAGGGAATCACATCTGTTTTGTGCCTCTCCTAGCCATGTCATCTTCTTGTATTTTCTGTGTGCACTTGTGTGCCAATCTCCCATTCTTGTTTTAGCTAATTTCCATCTGACTTTGCCTATCATTTGATCCCTCAGATGTATGCCTTGATTTGAATATTACATAACAACCATCTATCCACACCAATTATGTAACCATCAACCCACACAAATCATCTCTAGATTATCCTCAAGTGTTTTGCATGTCGAGATAAATATGGGTGAATGCGCTTACACATGTCAACCATGCATGGACACATGGAACCTAGTAACTTAAAATGATGACACTTCATATACACTCTTTTTCATGAACCTCAACTATATATATACCACTCCTTTCACCTATTAGTGAAATTTTTTGAATCTTACCACCCTCTTTCTCTTAAATATAGTGCATAAGTGAAGGGGTATCGTGTATAGAGCCTTGTTATCAACCATAGTGAAGTGATATCGGCCATAGCAAAGTGATATCAGCCACACGTGAGGGATATCATGCATGAGTGGTGAGGTATCATGCATGGTGCTAAAGAATAAGGAGGAGCTCAAACCTTAACCCTAAGAGGATTTGTGAAGATCAACTTCAACCTTGGGAACGTGAAGCTTTGGATCTTGGAGATTTGAAGTTATTCTTGAGGTGGGTTATATAACTTGAACCCAATTATGTTATTATTCACCTTCAATTCTGTTATACTTGTTGATCTACTTTCAATTTTGAATTCTCTTGAATAATTGATGATCCTATGAGTTCTAAAAGTTGTTTAGGACTATTGTCCTTGAACTAGAACAATAATAACGAAGGTCTTGATCTTGATGATGATGACATCATCATGGTTCAACCTGATATCAGGTTGAAGTACCTCTAACCCGATATGACAAATCCTAGATGATGAATAACATGATATGGAGATATAAACACACCACTAGCATGATATAGTGATGAGTTTATACCTCATGGACGATATGAATGACAGATACACACATCTTGTGCACGATATGGGGTCAAGAACACACCTTATACATGATATGGTGTTAGGTATATACCCTAACCTGATATGGTGTTCAAACCCCAGATGGTGATATTAAACCCGACATACTTTGGAACCCCACACCCCTATCGATTTGTATACTAGAGCTAGTTGAGAATACTCAGTTGTCTATCCTATCACTTAACACATGGTGAAGGGTAGACCAATACCATGAAGGTTTGAAGAGATATGAGCATAAGGGTCAAACCCGATATGGATGCACAATGTGGTGATGAGGATACACCTTTATGCCCAATATGGAAGCATACATACACCTCTATAATCGATATGGAGGAAGCACCTCAATCTAATTTACTTGATTAAGTAACACATGAAGTGTGTTATGTCAAATGATACATTAGGATGTATAGAGTTCAATGCATTTTTTAAGAAGGCCAATGTGCCTTAAAGAAAGGGTTGAGCCAATTTAATAGAGTCTGATGCAGTCAAAAGGATGAGAGAGAAACTCATACTCTGTGTGTTAATCATGTAATGAGCATACAGTGATACTCCTAATAAGAGTGGAGTATGAAGTAGGGTTTTATCCTTGAGGATATGATCTTAAAACCCTAATCGGTTAATAAAGGGAAATATTAACCCTAATGAAGGGTGATGATATGATTTGAAACCCTAATCGGTTAGAATGGGAAACCCTAACCCTAATAATGGGAAGGATGCATTTCTCTTGTGTTGCATGGTGATGTTATGTACTTGATACCATTTTTATCATGAAGTTCTAACCATGAAAGAATCATGAGATAATGAGCATATCCAGATATGAGCTATGATGTTTCATATAATACAGATTTAAATGGGCCTTGTAAGCCATGTTAAATACTTGTACAAAAAGTATAATGTTTATATAGGTCTTAAGTCCTAGAGATGGTTGTTGCCTAGTGAGAGGTGACAAGATGTTTATATAAGTCTCATGATTTAGAGATTTTTATAAGAGATGGCAATGTTCAAAATAAACTAAGGATATAGAAACCCCATAACATAATAATAATAATTAATGGTTATAAAAATAATAATGAAATCTTGGTCATACATGGTTTATGGTTATAGCCAGATGAGGGCTATAGTGTTTTGAATATACTAAAATGAGATATGAGGAATACTTGTATCACAAAAAGGATGTGAATAGGTATGATGGCTTGGCTGAGGCATAATACCTAGTAAAGGTGATGTGGTATTCAATGATGAGTTTAAGGGATTGATATCCCATAATGAAAGTGAAAGGGAAACATAAAGGTATCCCAACTACTACGATATCCTTAGAAATATGATGCATAATCACAGGATTGGTAGAGTCCAATACCTGGTTGGAAATATATAATGCATATTCACAGGATTGGTATAAACCAATACCTGGCTGGAATATAATGATGTATATTCACAGGATTGGTATAAACCAATACCTAGATGGAACATAATGGTGTATATTCACAAGATTGGTATAAACCAATACCTGGCTGGAACATAATGATGTATGTTCATAGGATCGGCATAAACCAATACCTGGCTGGGACATAATGATGTATATTCATAGGATTGGTATAAACCAATACCTGGATGGAACATAATGATGTATATTCACAGGATTGGTATAAACCAATACCTGGCTGGAACATAATGATGTATATTCACAGGATTGGTATAAACCAATGCCTGGCTGGAACATAATGATGTATATTCACAGGATTGGTAGAAACCAATACCTTGCTAGAGAATTGATTGAGATTAATACCTATAAGGTATATTCATAGGATTGGTAGACACCAATACCTAATTGGCAGACTGACTGAGGCCAACAACGGGTAATGTGAATGATTCACTAACATCATACCATGATAATATTATCACATGATAAGCTTGAGATGTTGGTATAGCATGATTGGTAAACAATATACATGTACTTCATATTCCTTATAAAGGGAATAGATGATTTACTGCTCTATCATAGATAGCTGCAATGTTTAAACAAATGATATTGTTTTATTCTTCTTATCAACAATGATTAATCTTGCTTTTTAATATAAAAGAACCTCTGCTCAATTTTATATTGTTTACCTATAATAATAACACTATTGGCGGAGAGTTATATCTCTCACAGGGACTTGTATCTCACCCTGTGGGATCCACAATTTTTAGGTGGACGTGTACGAGGAGGTAAAGTCCATACTGTAGAGGAAGGACACCATCAAAACCGATAGTAGTAGCAGCTCAGGTTGAGTGTGCTCTCTGTCACGTCTGGTAGATAGAAGTCCTATGTGTCATCTCTGTACTCTCAGGTCCTTGGAGTCAGTACGTAATGGTTTTATAAACGATCTAAGATTTTGGCTTGTATGCCTCGAGGTTTTAAGTTGCTTATGTATATCTTTTTGGGCAAAGAAACTGGTATATGTTATCCTCGAAATGAGATGGTACAATGTATGTCCAATGTGAACCATGATGTATATAAAGTTTGGTTTCTTTCTTTCTTTAAGAGTTTCCTGGAAATGGATCTCTTTGCAAAATTGTTTTAATTTTGAGTGATTTTGTAATTTGCTACTTATGATTATTCTGTAATTTTTTACTGGTGGCGATTTGGCTTGATTCAATGTCGGGTCGTCACAAGAATAGTAAGGGACAAAAGTCTAGAGCTTGATGATGATGACATCATCATGGCACAAATCGATATCGGGTTGAATCACCTCTAACCCCACATAGTAATGAAACCCAATATGGTAATATGAAATCCGTTATACCTTGGAACCCCACACCCCTATCGTTTTGTACTTTTGGGTTGGTTGAAAATGGACTAACCAGTTGTCTAGGCTGTCACTCAACCCATAGTAGATTGATACTTTAAAGGTTTGAAAAGGTATCAGCATAAGGGTCTAACCCGATTTGCAAAACCCTATACTTGAGTAACCCGATATAAGTGACACACACACACACCTCTTGGATGATATGGTGGTAAGAACACACCTCTTTCCCGATATGGTGAAAATACACACCTCTTGCTCAATATGGTGAAAGCACACACCTCTTACCCGATATGGTGAAATCATACACCTCTTTCCCGATATGGTGGAAGCACACACCTCTTTCCTAATATGGAGGAACCACACACCTCTTGCCAGATATGGTGAAAGCACACACCTCTTTCCCGATATGGAAAAAGCACACACCTTGCACACACCTCTTGCCTAATATGGTGAAAGCACACACCTCTTGCCCAATATGGTGAAAGCACACACCTCTTGCTCGATATGGTGGAAGCACACACCTATTTCCTGATATGGTGCAAGCAGACACCTCTTGCCCGATATGGTGGAAGCACACACATCTTTCCCAATATGGTAGAAGCACACACCTCTTGCTCGATGTGGTGGAAGCACCTAAAACCAATATGGAGGTAAGCACCTCAAAACCGATATACTTGATTGAGTAACACATGAAATGTGTTATGTCAAATGATACATTAAGATGTAAAGAGTTTAACACATTTTGATAAGTGTAGGCCAATGTACCTTGAGAAAAGGGTTGAGCCAACATAATAATTATGATGTAATCAATATCTTAGTGAGAATGAGAGAGAAACTCATACTTTGTGTGATAATCATTTAATGACAAATGATGAGAATAAACAAGTATGATTGAATACTTATGATATCAATGTATGCTCCTAATATGTGTGGAGCTATGAATTAGGGTTTTGATTCTCGATAATATGAACTTGAAACCCTAATCGGCTAAAAAGAAAACCCTAACCCTAATAATGAGAAGGTTGTATTTCTCTTATATTGCATGGTGATGATATGTACTTGATATTGTTTTTATCATGAAATACTAACCATGCAAGTATCATGAGATGATGCACATAGCCAGGTATGAGCTATGATGTTTCATATGATATAGATTAAATGGGCCTGGAGAGCCATGTGAAATACTTGTGCCACAAGTATAATGTATACCTAGGTCTGAGGACCTAGAGGTAATAGTAACTTGATAAGAGGTGACAATGTTCAGTGATGAACTAAGGGTTTGAATACCCAAATCTAGCAATCATGATGATGATAATGTTAAGGGATGAGAATCCCCAGTAATGTGATAAGGGATTGAGATCCTGAGTGTTATGCAATCAATGTGTTCAAAGATTATGAAAGTACTTGATAAATGTATTACACATTTCTTTGTAGTATTTGTTATAATTCATGCTTGTAAATTGGTTGATGCTAAAAGATATTGTAACACACCTAATTAATCAAGTGGAACCTTATCATGTACTTGCCCTGACCATAGATCCATTAAGTGTCAAAATTTGCTGAATGGTGAAACAAGTTTCACTTAGAGAGCATATTTTTAAATATGTGGGGGTGATGGGCAAAAATACCTTTGTCCAAATAGGGATTGTTGTGCGATCTTTCTCTCATATACTGGGGTTGCTGTGTGATCTCCCCAAAGAAAATATATCAGGGTTGTTGTGTGATCTCCCTGAAGAGAATGCATGTTGTGGCTGTAACTCTATAGCAAAGATGCCACTATACCCTAGAAAGCTAATTGTGACGACCGTTATCAAACTGACAACCAAATTACACAGTAATTATGCAGAATAACCATGAGCAGCAGATTAATGAAAATCAGTAAAAATTAAAACCATTTTGCAAAGAGATCCATTGTCAGGAAACTCTTAAAGAAAGAACCAAAGAAATATATACATCATGGTTCACATTGTATATACATTGTACCATCTCATCTCGAGGATATCATATACCAGTTGCTATGCCCAAACATATACATAAGCAACATAAAACCTCGAGGCATACAAGCCAAAATTTAGATCTTTTATAAAACAATTACGAACTAACTCCCAAGGACCTGAGAGTACAAAGACAACACATAGGACTTCTATCTACAAGACATGACAAACTGCACACTCAACCTGAGCTGTTACTGCTATCCCGGTTACTGTTGTCCTCCCTCTACAAAATAGTCTCTACCTCCTCGTTTGCGTCCACCTAAAAATGTTGGGACCAATGGGGTGAGACAAAAGTCCCAGTGAGAGATATAACTCTCTGCCAACAACTTTATTATCATAGGTAAATAGTATAAAACTGAGCAGATCATTTATATTGATAATTAAAATAATCATTGTTTATAAGTAAAATAGAGCAATATCATCTTTTAAAGCAATGCATCTATCTATGATAGAGAAATAAATCATCTATTCACTTTATAAGGAATACAAAGAACTCATATAACATCTATCCATTTAATATGTATAAAAGTAATGTAACATCAACCAATGTTTCCGTATTCAATCCTTAAGCAAATATGCAACACGATTGATTACATATTTACAATCACACTTATGCCCTGAGGAGAGCTCATGCTCCAACTGACCACGACTATGTAAAGCATCCGTACCATACAAGGTTAAAGGAAGAGCCAACTTCCAAGACCTCACCTGTCTCGGTCAGTACGAGACCACCGGTAGTGACATCGCGTGTCAAACTACAATTAGCTTGACAAGGAATAGTGGAATCTTTGCTATAGAGTTACAAACACAACATGCACTCTCTTCGCAGATATCACACAACAACCCCAGTATATGAGGGAAAGATCACACAACAATCCCTATTTGGACGTAAGGATATTTTTCCCATCACCCCCACATATTCAAAAATATACTCTCGAAGTTAAACTCATTTCTCCATTTAGCAAATTCTAACACTGAATGGATCTATGGCTAGGGCAACTACATGATAAGGTTCCACTTGATTAATTAGGTGCATTACAATATCTTTTAGCATCAACCAAGTTACAAGCATGGATTATAACAGATGCTACAAAGAAAGATGTACTACATTTATGAAGTACTTTCATAATCTTTAGAACACATTGAATGCATAACACTTAGGATCTCAGTCCCTTATCACATTACTGGGGAATCTAATCCCTTAACATTATCATCATCATGATTGTTAGATTTGGGTATTCAAACCCTTAGTTCATCACTGAACATTGTCACCTCTTATCAGGTAACTATTACCTCTAGGTCCTCAGACCCAAGTATACATTATACTTGTTGCACAAGTATTTCACATGGCTCACAAGGCCCATTTAATCTGTATCATATGAAATATCATAGCTCATACCTGGCTATGCACATCATCTCACGATACCTGCATGGTTAGTATTTCATGATAAAAACAATATCAAGTACATATCGTCACCATGCAATACAAGAGAAATACAACCTTCCCATTATTAGAGTTAGGGTTTCCCTTTTTAGCTGATTAGGGTTTCAAGTTCATATTATCAAGAATCAAAACCCTAATTCATATCTCCACACATATTAGGAGCATACATTGATATCATAAGTATTCAATCATTCTTGTTTATTCTCATCATTTATCATTAAATGATTATCACACAAAGTATGAGTTTCTCTTTCATCCTTGCTAGGATATTGATTACATCATACTTTATTAAGTTGGCTCAATCATTTTCTCAAGTTACATTGGCCTACACTTATCAAAATGCATTAAACTCTTTACATCTTAATGTATCATTTGACATAACACACTTCATGTGTTACTCAATCAAGTATATCGGTTTTGAGGTGCTTACCTTCATATTGGTTTTTAGGTGCTTCCACCGTATCGGGCAAGAGGTGTGTGCTTCCACCATATCAGGCAAAATGTGTGTGATTCCACCATATCAGGAAATAGGTGTGTGTTTCCACCATATCGGGCAAGAGGCGTGTGCTTCCACCATATCGGGCAAGAGGTGTGTGCTTCCACCATATTAGGCAAGAGGTGTGTGCTTTCATCATATTGGGCAAGAGGTGTGTGCTTTCACCATTTCAGGCAAGAGGTGTGTGCTTTCATTATATCGGGTAAGAGGTGTGTGCTTCCACCATATCGGGCAAGAGGTGTGCGCTTTCACTATATCGGGCAAGAGGTGTGTGTGTCACTTATATCGGGTTACTCAAGTGTAGGGTTTTGCATATTAGGTTAGACCCTTATGCTCATACTTTTTCAAACCTTCAAAGTATCAACCTACCATATGTTGAGTGACAACCTTGACAACTATTTAGTCCTTTTTCAACCAACCCAAATGTAAAAAATGATAGGGGTCTGGGGTTCCAAGGTATAATGGATTTCATATCACCATATTGGGTTTCATTACCATATCGGGTTAGAGGTGCTTCAACCCGATATCGGTTTGTGCCATGATGATGTCATCATCATCAAGCTCTAGACATCCATTCCTTACTGTTCTAGTTGATCGACAACAGTCCTATGAAACTATTAGAACTCATAGACTCATCAATTATTCAAGAAAAATCGAAATTGAAAGTAGATTAACAAGTATAGCAAGATTGAAGGTGAATAATAACATGATTGGGTTCAAGTTATATAACCCGCTTCAAGAACAACTTCAAAGATCCAAACTCCAAAGCTTCACATTCCCAAGGTTGAAGACAAACCTATCAAAGATACAAGACTTGTTCACAACTCCTCTATATGCAAAGAATCACAATAGATAAGAACTTGGTGAAGAAGAAAAGAAAGGAAGAATCACAACTCGAGATTCATGCTTCAACCAAGGTTGAAGATGACCATGGCTTCACCTTAAGCTTAAGGATTGAGCTCCTCCTTTATACTCAACTACTATGCATGATATCTAAGAGAAAGAGAGTTGTGGGATTCGATAAGTTTCACTAGTAGGTGAAAGGAGTGGTATATATAATTGAGGCTAATGAGAGAGAGTGTATAAGAGGTGTCATTACCTTATACTACTAGGTGACACATGTACATGTATGGGTTGACATGTGTCCATGAATGCACACATATTTATCTTGTCATGCTAACTCTTGGGGATAATCTAGGGATAATATTTTGGCCATTAGTTATCTTGTTGAACAAGATATTTCAACCCAACATTACTTTATTCACAAATTGATACAACTTTTACAAGGAAAGTTGTAAACCGATATCCATCACCTTCTTGAGGTGCTTAAATAGTCATGTCCATTTTCAAGAGTAGAAAAAATGATATGGGACCTCCTCTATGGCTTCTTGGCTAATAGGCACTCCCATATAAGCTATTCAACTCAATAAAACTCATTTTAGGGTTTCAACTATACAACTCTTCTTGGTCTTTTCATCACCAAGAATACCATCACTCTAATATGATTCAAACATGGTGCATATTTATTTCTCTCTCATCTGGATGATTCTAAGAGAGAGTAGGGACACTCTAGAGGTGGTATTTTTCATATCAACCCTACATTTTGGGTAAATTGCAAAGTGCACCAAAATTGGTACAGAAGGCACAAGCATTATTCAAACAAGCTCCAACTTGGAACTTAGGCTTTCCACAAGCCACCCATTAGCATCATTCTCTCTCTTATGATGTTAAAGCACTTGAGGCACTTTCAACATGTGACATATTGTAATATAACCCCTCATCTTGGGTGAATTTGCAATTTACACCCAAACTATCATATAATGCACAAACAGTTTGCAAATAAACTCAAACTTGAAAATTAAACTCTCCTCGAGTCTTAATTACTTTTAAAAATATTACAACAAGTTTATAAATAACTTACTTAAGCAAAACTTCCAGGTTTATGGCATAACCCAAGTCAGGGATGTTACACTAATTGCAGTTTGACACGTGATGTCACTGCTAGTGGTCTAGTACTAACTGAGACGGGTGAGGTCTTGGAAGGCGGCTCTTCCTTTGACCTTGTATGGTACCAATTATTTACATAGCCATGGTCAGTTGGAGCATGAGTGGTATACCTCATCTCCTCAAGACATAAGTGTGATTGTAAATATGTAATCATTTGTGTAGCGTATTTGCTTAAGGATCGAATACGGAAACATTAATTGATGTTGCATTACTTTTATACATCTTAAGTAAATAGATGTTATATGTGTTCTTTGTAATTCTTATAAAGTGAATAGATGATTTATTTCTCTATCATAGATAGCTGCATTGCTTTAAAAGATGATATGGCTCTGTTCTGCTTATAAAAATGATTAATCTTGATTATTAATATAAAAGATCCTCTGCTCAGTTTTATACTGTTTACCTGTGATAATAATGTTGTTGGCGGAGAGTTATATCTCTCACTGGGACTTTTATCTCACCTCATTGTTCCCAACATTTTTAGGTGGACGCAGACGTGGAGGTAGAGACCGTACTATAGAGGGAGGACAACAACAACAGGGACAACAGTAATAGCTCAGGTTGAGTGTGCTATCTTTCGTGTCTTGTATATAGAAGTCCTATGTGTTGTTTCTGTACTCTCAGGTCCTTGGGAGTAAGTATGTAATGGTTTTATAAATGATCTCAGATTTTGGCTTGTATGCCTCGAGGTTTTATGTTGCTTATGTATATGTTTGGGCAACACAACTGGTATATGATATCCTCGAGATGAGATGGTATAATGTATGTACAATGTGAACCATGATGTATATATTAATTTGGTTCTTTCTTTAAGAGTTTCCTAGAAATGAATCTCTTTGCAAAATGGTTTTAATTTTTAGTGATTTTTGTTAATACGCTACTAATGGTTATTTCACTTAATTACTGTGCAATTTGGTTGTCGGTTTGATAGCGTTCATCACAAGTTTTTGGTATCAGAGCCTAAGGTTCTCTGAGTCTACAAAGACATAGGATTAAGGTTGTTGAGTCTGTTCTAGTGTCCTCCAGTTTATCTTATAGTGACTTCTGCTCATATAGGAGAAGAAGTAAAGCTGAAAGATGGTTGGAGCACACGAAGAACATGCTACTGAGAGTAGTGTTGCTACACCAGGAGGAGGTGCAAGGGATAATGCAAGAGAGGAATCAGTGCATGAGATACCCCATCTTGATCAAGCCATGCTAGAAAACCCAACCTTTCATGCTCTTTTCAGTCAGTTCATGACCACAATAACGCATATGGCAGACCGAATGTCAGCACCAACACCTAGGGCACCAGTTCCCAATGAGGGACATGGGTCTGGTAAGACCTTTGAGTGGTTATGCCGGGTAGGAGCCACCAAATATGCTGGTATAGCTGACCCAATAGATGTAGATTTATGGCTCACTGAGCTGGAAAAAGCCTTTGGAATCCTTACCATCCAAGAAACTGATAAAGTTAAGCATGTTGTGTACATGTTAAAAGGAAGCGCTGGCCATTGGTGGGCCATTGAAGAAGGGAAAAGACCAGGTGTTGAGGTCGGATGGGAGGAGTTCCAGTGTGAGTTTGTCAGTAGATACTTTCCCATGACTTATCTGGATCAGAAAATCTCACAGTTTGAGCATATTAGGCAAGGACAAATGAAGATTAGTGGGTATGAAGCTAAGTTCATGGAGCTTCTATAGTTTTGTCCACACATGGATACTATAGAGGAGGAGAGGATTTAGTATTTTGAGAAGGGTCTGAACAATGAGTTATCCACAGCTGTAGATTCTCTAGGGAATAGAGAGAGGTTTGCCACCTTTGTGGATTCAGTTAGGCGGATAGAGAGGTCAGTGACTGAGAAACATGAGGCGAATAGTAGGAAAGGACCTACCCAGTTTCAGGGATAGAGGTATGGAAGTTTCAAGAAATCGAGGTTTCCTACACCATTAGCACCACAAAGGTTCAATGTTCAGACACAATGGATGTCAAGCAAGGGTAGAGGCCATAATTTTTTGCCAAGTGGAGCCCATAGTACGACATCAATGTCAGTAACATGACCATCTAGGCCACAATGGGAGAACAAAACCTGCTTCAAGTGTGGGTAGGAAGGACATATGATAAGAGAATGTCCAGTTAGAGATATGGAGGTAACCCAACCATCGAGGCAGAGTCAACAAGGCTCTCAGAGGCAACCGTTTAACAGTCGCACATGTGAACGTGGACATGCGTCCCAAGTAGATTCATCTACACCAAACAATAGAGCACAGAGTCGGCAATAGGCAATGATGAGATTCTATTCTATGAATCATCCGGAGGTAGTAGTCAATCCACGAGTTGTGACAGGTCATATGGAATTGTTTCATTCATATATGTCTTCATCCTGCTTCATATTTGTTTTGATTAATCCAGGTGCTACACATTCCTTTATTACTCGAGAAGTGATTCATGACTGTAATATGACTGTCAGTCATAGAGAAGATAATATATTATTAGAAACTCTATTAGTTGGATCTATAGTGTTGCAGGAGGTATGTTCTCCTTGTGTTCTTTCTTTTTTTAGAACACAACATTTAGGTGGATCTTAAACCACTTGAGATGCACGAGTTTGATGTAATTCTTGGGATGAATACCCTAGAAAAGTATAAGGTTTTCTTGGATTGTGGTTCCAAGCAAGCTATGTTCGCATATAGTGATGAGACATGGGTCTTTCAGGGGGATAGAAAGATTCTTCCAACCTATCTAGTATCAGCAATGGTAGCTGAGAGACTTATGTGACAAGGATGTGAAGCATTCTTGGCACATGTGGTAAATACCAAAGTAGAAAGTCCTAGTCTTACTGAAGTTCCTGTTGTTAGAGAATTCAATGATGTGTTTCCTAAAGAATTTCTAGATATTCCACCACCTCAAGAGATTGATTTTGAGATTAATCTAATCTCGGGTATGCAACCCATAGCCCAAACACCTTATAGGATGGTGCCAGTTGAGATGTCACAACTCAAAAAATAGTTACAGAAGTTGCTTGAGAAAGGTTTTATTTTATTGAGTACTTTGCCATGGGGTGCTCTAGTTCTTTTTGTTAAAAAGAAGGATGGGTCAATGCGATTATGCATAGACTACAGAGAGTTTAACAAGATGACTATAAAGAACAAATATCTTCTGCCAAGGATAGATGATCTATTTGACTAGTTGCGTGGTGCAACAGTGTTCTCTAAGATCTAAGGTCAGGATATCATCAATTATGTATCAAGGAGAGTGACATACCTAAGTCAACCTTTAAGACAAGGTACAATCATTGTGAGCTTGTAGTTATGTCGTTTGGACTAACTAATGCACCAACTGCATTCATGGAGCTGATGAATAGAATCTTTTAGTAATTCCTTGATTCGTTCATAGTGGTCTTCATAGATGACATCCTGATATATAGTAGAGATGGTCAACAAAATGAACAACACCTTCATCAAGCCTTGACTTTGTTAAGACAACACAAGCTATATGCTAAGTTTAACAAGTGTGAGTTCTAGTTGTCAGAAGTGTCTTTTCAAGGACATGTTATATCTTCTTCAGGTATTTGTGTTAATCCTAAGAAAGTGGAGTCTGTTTTAGAGTGGGAACAACCCAAGACACCAACTGAGATTCATAATTTCTTAGGTCTGGCTGGTTACTACAGAAGGTTTATTAAAGACTTTCGTTCTATATCATTACCCCTAACTAGGTTGACCAGGAAGGAGGTTCCTTTTTTCTGGAATGACAAGTGTCAGCGTTCTTTCTAGTTGTTGAAAGAAAGGTTGACTAGTGCACCTGTGTTGGTTTTACCTGAGTAGGGAAAGAGATACATTGTTTTCTGTGATGCCTCTAAGAATGGTGTAGGATATGTGCTGATGTAGGGTTATCATGTAGTTTCTTTTGCCTCCCGACAGCTTAAGAAACACGAGGAGAATTATCCAAAGCATGATTTAGAGTTAGCTACAGTGGTCCACATGTTGAAGATTTGGAGGCATTATCTTTGTGGAGAAATGTGTCAGATTTTCACAGACCATAAAAACTTAAAGTACATCTTCTCACAACATGAGTTGAATACGAGACAATGCCACTGGATGGAATTAATCAAGGACTATGATTGTATAATTGATTATCATCCATGAAAAGCTAATGTAGTGGCAGATGCACTAAGTAGAAAATCTTCATCTCCACCCATTGATAAAGCATAGTTGAATTCTTTAATGTTCTTTAAACGGGACATGTTTGTCTCTTTGAGACAAATAAATATACAATTAAAAGTATCTTTGTTAGCTGGATTACTGGCCAAGATTTATGTGAAATCTACTCTGAGACAACAAATTAAAGAGACACAATAGGCTGATATTGTGATTCAGCAGATCAGGTCAGAGTATGGTAGTGAGAAACAGGACAGTTTCCATGAGTCAGAGGATGAGGTAGTCTATTACCATGGTAGGATGGTAGTACCTGATTCTAATGACTTAAGAAAGATAGTTATGGAGGAAGCTCATTCATCCATGTATGCAATGCATCCAGGGAGTACTAAAATGTATCATAACTTAAAAGATATGTATTGGTGGCCTGGTTTGAAGAAGGATGTAGCTGAGTTTTTTATGTGGTGTCCAGTGTGTCAGCAAGTTAAAGAAGAACACCAAAAGCCTATAGGAACATTGCAACCCTTACTTATATCACAGTGGAAATGGGATCACGTGACAATGGACTTTGTGGTTGGTCTACCCTGAACAACCAAAAGTCATGATTCCATTTGGGTGATAGTTGATAGGTTGACTAAATCAACATATTTTCTTCCTGTTAAAACAACCTATACTGTTGAAAAAACTTGCACAGATCCACATAGATGAGATAGTGTGGTTGCACAGAGTTCCAACCACAATTGTGTCTGATAGAGGTCCCCAGTTTACAAGTAGCTTTTGCGAACAACTACATAAAACCTTGGGTACGCAGTTAAAGTTTAGCAAAGATTTTCACCCTCAGACAGATAGACAATTTGAAAGGACTATACAAACTTTAGAGGACTTTCTTAGGGCATGTGTTCTTTAGTTTGTAGGAAGTTGGGACTTACACTTGAGCTTAATAGAGTTTGCCTACAACAATAGTTATCAGAAAAGTATTGATATGTCATCATATGAAGCTTATATGGTAGACATTATAGATCTCCGTTATGCTGGTATAAGACAGGAGAATACCAACTTCTGGGTCCTGAATTAGTGCAACAGACAACTGAAAAGATTAAAGTAATACAACAACAATTGAAGGCTGCATAGGATAGACAGAAATCATATGCCGATAAATGCTAAAGACCTTTAGAATTCCAAGTTGGAGCTAGGGTGTATCTCAATGTCTCTCCTTGGAAAGGTGTTCTCAGATTTGGGAAAAAGGGTAAGTTAGCTCCTAGATTTATAGGACCTTTCCCAGTGACAATACGGATTGGAAAGGTAGCCTATAGGTTGGAGTTGCAGCCTGAGCTACATAGACTACATCCAGTGTTTCATATATCTATACTGAGAAAGTGTCATCTTGATATAGGGTTGGTGTTGCAACCTGTAGAGGTAGAATTGAATGAAGATATATCTTGTGTGGAAGGTCCAATGATGATTCTTGACAAAAGAATCAAGAAGTTGAAAAAGAAAGACATAGTTCTTTTGAAAGTTCTCTAGAACCACCATGGCATTGAAGAAGCCACATGGGATTTGGAGGAAGAAATGAGGAGGAAGTATCCTTCTCTTTTCTCTTGAGATTTTAGGGAAGAAATCCCTATTAGGGGTTGATAATTGTAACATCCCTGACCTGGGTTATGCCATAAACCTGGAAGTTTTGCTTAAGTAAAATATTAATAAACTTTTTTTAATCTTTTGAAAAGTAATTAAGACTCAAGCAGAGTTTAATTTTCAAGTTTGAGTTTATTAGAAAACTGTTTGTGCATTATATGATAGTTTGGGTGTAAATTGCAATTTACTTTAACATCCCTGACCTGGATTATGGCATAAACCTGGATGTTTTTCTTAATTAAGTTATATATAAACTTGTTTTAATCTTTTTAAAAAGTAATTAAGACTCAAGGAGAGTTTAATTTTCAAGTTTGAGCTTATTTACAAACTGCTTGTGCATTATATGATAGATTGGGTGTAAATTGCAATTTACCCAAGATGAGGGGTTATATTGCAATATGTCACTTTTTGAACGTGCCTCAAGTTCTTTAGCATAATAAGAGAGAGAATGATTCTAAGGGGTGGCTTTTAGAAAGCCTAAGTTCCAAGTTGGAGATTGTTTGAATAATGCTTGTGCCTTGTGTACCAATTTTGATGCAAAATTGCAATTTACCCAAAATGTAAGGTTGATATGCAAATTACCACATCTAGAGTGTCCCTAATCTCTCTTAGCATCATCTAGAGGAGAGATTAAGAAAGAGGCACCATGTTTGAATCATATTTATGGTATTCTTGGTGATGAAAAGACCAAGAAAAGTTGTATAGTTGAAACCCTAAAATGAGTTGTATTGAGTTGTAGAGCTTATATGGGAGTGCCTATTGCCCAAGAAGCCATAGAGGAGGTCCAATATCGTTTTTTCAACTCTTAGAAAAGGCCATGATGAGTTAAGCACCTCAAGAAGGTGATGGGTATCGGTTTACAACTATGCTTGGAAAAGTTGTATCGGTTTGTGAATAAAGTTATGGTGGGTTGAAATATCTTGTTCAATAAGATAACTAATGGTCAAAATCCTATCCCTAGATTATACCCAAGAGTTTTTCATGTCAAGATAAATATGTGTTCATGCATGGACACATGTCAACCCATGCATGGACATGTGCCACCTAGTAGTATAAGGTGATGACACCTCTTGCCCGATATGGTGAAAGCGCACATCTCTTGCCCGATATGGTGAAATCACACACCTCTTGCCCGATATGGTGAAAGCACACACCTCTTACCTGATATGGTGGAAGAACACACCTCTTGTACGATATGGTGGAAGCACACACCTCTTGTCCGATATGGTGAAAGCACACACCTCTTGTCCGATATGGTGGAAGCTTACACCTCTTGCCCGATATGGTGGAAGCACACACCTCTTGCCCGATATGGTGGAAGCACACACCTCTTGCCCGATATGGTGTAAGCAGACACCTTTTGCCCGATATGGTGGAAGCACCTAAAAACCAATATGGAGGTAAGCACCTCAAATCCGATATACTTGATTGAGTAACACATGAAGTATGTTATGTCAAATGATACATTAAGATGTAAAGAGTTTAATGCATTTTGATAAGTGTAGGACAATGTACCTTGAGAAAAGGGTTGAACCAACTTAATAAAGTATGATGTAATCAATATCCTAGTGAGGATGGGAGAGGAACTCATACTTTGTCTAATAATCATTTAATGATAAATTATGAGAATAAACAAGTATGATTGAATACTTATGATATCAATGTATGCTCCTAATATGTGTGGAGCTATGAATTAGTGTTTGGATTCTTGATAATATGAACTTGAAACCCTAATCAACTAAAAGGGAAACCCTAACCCTAATAATGGGGAAGTTGTATTTCTCTTGTATTGCATGGTGATGATAGGTGCTTGATATTATTTTTATCATGAAATACTAACCATGTAGGTATCATGAGATTATGAGCATTGCCAGGTATGAGCTATGATGTTTCATATGATACAGATTAAATGAGCCTTGTGAGCCATGTGAAATACTTGTGCAACAAGTATAATGTATACATGGGTCTGAGGACCTAGAGGTAATAGTACCTAATAAGAGGTGACAATGTTCAGTGATGAACTAAGGGTTTGAATAGGCAGATTTAGCAATCATGATGATGATAATGTTAAGGGATGAGAATCCCCAATAATGTGATAAGGGACTAAGATCCCAAATGTTATGCATTTAATGTGTTCCAAAGATTATGAAAGTACTTGATAAATATATTACATCTTTCTTTGTGGCATTTGTTATAATCCATGCTTGTAACTTGGTTGATGCTAAGAGATACTATAATGCACCTAATTAATCAAGTGGAACCTTATCATGTAGTTGCCCTGGCCATAGATGCATTCAATGTAAGAATTTTTTGAATGGTGAAACGATTTTAACTCGGAGAGCATATTTTTGAATATGTGGGGGTGTTGGGTGAAAATATCCTTACATACAAATAGGGATTGATGTGTGATCTTCACCTCATATATCGAGGTTGCTGTGTGATCTCCTCAAAGAAAATATACCAGGGCTGTTGTGCGATTTCCCTAAAGAGAGTGCATGTTGCGGCTGTAACTCTATAGCGAAGATGCCACTATACCCTGGAAAGATAATTGTAGTTTGACACGTGATGTCACTGCCAGTGGTCTTGTACTGACTGAGATAGGTGAGGTCTTGGAAGTCGGCTCTTCCTATGACCTTGTATGGTACCAATTTCGACTAAACGGTGGTCGGTGGGAGCATGAGCAGTATACCTCATCTCCTCAGGGCATAAGTATGATTGTAAATATGTAATCAGCCGTGTAGTGTGTTTGCTTAAGGATTGAATACAGAAACATTAGTTGATGTTACATTACTTTTATACATCTTGAATGGATAGATGTTATATGTGTTCTTCATATTCCTTATAAAGTGAATAGATGATTTATTGCTCTATCATAGATAGTTGCATTGCTTTAAAAGATGATATGTCTCTGTTCTCTGTATAAACAATGATTAATCTTGATTATTAATGTAAAAGATCCTCTGATCAATTTTTATAATGTTTACCTGTGATAATAATGTTGTTGGTGGAGAGTTATATCTCTCGCTGGCACTTTTATCTCACCCCGTTGGTCCTAACATTTGTAGGTGGATGTGGAACAGGAGGTGGAGACCACACTGCAGAGGGAGGACAACAACCACAGGGACAACAATAATAGCTCAGGTTGAGTGTGCTGTCTGTCATGTCTTGTAGATAGAAGTCCTATGTGTCGTCTCTGTACTCTCAGGTCCTTGGGAGTTAGTACGTAATGGTTTTGTAAACGATCTGAGATTTTAGTTTGTATGCCTCGAGGTTTTATGTTGCTTATGTATATGTTTGGGAAAAGCAACTGGTATATGATATCCTCGAGATGAGATAGTACAATGTATGTACAATATGAACCATGATGTATATATTGTTTGGTTTTTTCTTTAAGAGTTTCCTGGCAATGGATCTCTTTGCAAAATGATTTTAATTTTTAGTGATTTTTGTTAATCCACTGGTAATGGTTATTCCGCGTAATTACTGTACGATTTGGCTGTCAGTTTGATAGCGGTCATCACAAGTTTTTGGTATCAGAGTGTAACATACTAAATCTCAGGGTCTTTCCTGTAATTTACCCACTTTTGAGCTTTTCTTTGCCTTCTAGTCCATTTGGACCTTTTTCATAAATTTCCCTTCTTTTATATTCTTTTTGGACTCCTTGTGCAAATTGAGCACAATTCAATGTTTAAAATTACCTTTTTCCCTCATTTACGATAATGAAGGGGTGTTTGCACAAATAACCCAATTAAGGAGATAAGTGAAGGTTAATAATGTAATTTGGTCATTAAGGATGGATATAAGTAGATAATATTAATTTGGAGCTTTTTGGGTAAATATATTAGTAACAATGTGCATTTGAATTAATTATGAGTATATTAACCTAATTTCCTTCTCACTCCTCAAAAATGATAAATATATATAAAAATAGAATATAATGGTTATTTTTTGCTCTTAAAGCTAATAATTGATGGATACCTCGAAATCCACTCATGTAATCCATTAAAAGAAGACTTTTCAAATAACTCATTCATTTTAATACATTAATAAACACTTTAATGAGCAATATATTTATTAAGGGCCATATTATGAGTAAAACGAGAATATCATTGCATAGGATTGTTCTAGACTTTAATATGAGCATGTGGTTAAAATTTGGTGATTTTTGGAGTTGGTTTGACCCTTCAAAATGATTTTAATACACTTTTAATATAGTGTCAATTAAAATGGTGAATAATAACCCACCTTCATACCTCACTCTTAATATGGGATAATTAAAGTTGAAAATGCATGTAATAAGTGAGTGGAGGACTCTTGGACTCCAAATCTCGGATTTGGGAACCAAAGGTTGCTTATAAAAGCAATACATAATTATTTGCTTAAGCATTATATTAATATATGCTTTAATAATCAAAATAATTTTTTTGGAGGTAAAAGGTTGGGTGAAACGCAAATATAATTACATATCATAGATCTAGACGTAATTATCAACCTAGGGTTAAAATTTGGGGTCATTTGGAGTTCATTTGACCTTCCAAATGCATTAAACAAGTTTCTATTAAAGTGTGACATAATATCTTTCACATATGCACATCATTTAAGCCAAAGTTTGGCTTAAATGTCCGTCACGCATGCTTTGGCCGCACGGGTCCATGGTGGACTCTGATCCAGTGGTTCATGTGAGCCCCGACCCTGATCCAATGGCCTAGAGCCTGTCTTCCACCTCCAGTCGTTACATGAGTAACGAGCTCGACTCCTCAGCTCCGTTCTCTGTCATTTTGTGACCATTGTACGAGATCTCTTCGCCTATAGGTTCGTATCGACCCCCCGAGTCATTTGAGCTCTCACTCGACCAGTGAGACGCAGCGTAGACAGAATGGTAGGAGCCGCCGGTCGAGATCTCTCACGGCCACATCCATCGCGGTTCCACATGCTCGATCACCTATAAAATACCACCTACACACCTTCGTCGGAACCTTAGCAACTCATCCAAACCATCGATTTCGCCTAAGGAAGCAGGTGTGGCCAATGATGTAGAGTTTTTGCAGCAGACCTTGCGGCACTCCTCCCAGTTGCTAGGCGGCTCGTGCATCAAAATTGATTGGTTAGGTGAGTTCGTAGTTCGATCCTCTTCGTTTCGAATACCTGAACGACTGTTTTCGTTGAGTATCGCAAAAATGCCCAAAGGGCCAAGGTTGCACCCCATCGCAAGGCTAGGCACAGCCTGGGGAAGAAGAAGATGGTCAAATGTCCATTTTTCCCCCGCACGCCCTTCCTCGATTCTTTAGCCGAGGGCAGATCTGTCAACTTCAACCTTGATTTTTTACCCATTTAGCAATTAACTAGTCAATCTTGTTTAATTTGTAGAAAATCGCTTAGTTATCAAAAAAATACAAATAAATACTCGTTGGAAAGATAAAATCATTTAGAATCCGAATTTTCAAGTTTTGAACCCTGTTTTCCATTACAAACCTGTTAATTAATTCAAACTCTAATTTAAATGTTCTAAAATACATAATTAACCCATTTTAACTCCAAATTGTAAAATAAAATATGTTTTATTAATTAGGAGAATATGAATAATTGTTTGGTCAAGGTTTTTAGTCACAAATCGAGTTTTGGTTTTGAAGGTAGAAAATTAGGGGTTTTCCTATCTTTTATGTCTTTATATATATTAATACATGTGTAATAATGTAACTAGGGGAAATATGGATGGTGATACAATCAGATTGGTGAATATGATGGTAATTAATTAAAACAGGTATGTGAAGCCTATTTTAGTATGTGCACCCTATTCTAGTATGTGACACCTATTTATGTATGTGACATCTATGTGAATGTATATGTGCAAACTACCTATCCTTCAGTTGGGCTCTTATCCAACCCTATCCTAAAGATGTACTTGCCTTGTTATCCTTCAATATTCCTTTATTTGGCTCTCTACATATTTGATGCTTTTGTTGCCATTATGACTCATCTATTTGAATTATGTGAACCTTGCTATTGCCTATGTTGGCTCATCTTTTGAAATACTTGGAAACATTGTATAATGTAGTTGCTTTGTTGGCTCCTTTATTTCTTGGAGTTCTTGGATATTATTGTTGCCTATGATGGCCTATTTATTTATTTTTTGGGATTTATTCCCAATGCTATGTTGCAATCTTGCTATATTTCAGTCTACTGCCAAGTGAATGTTTATGCATGATATAGTTATTGGCTAATTAACAATGTAGTGTACATGAGTATAAACCACCCACAGGGCACTGGGGTTTTAGTCCCCCTTCCGGGCACTGGGGTTTTAGTCCCCCTGCCATTTTATATATTAGGCACTGGGGTTTTAGTCCCCCTGCCACTTTTTAGGCACTGGTGTTTTAGTCCCCCTACCATTGGTGAGGTCGGGTAGGTGCCTCACCCTACATTGAGATGATTTTGAGTCATAATTTATATTCATGCAAAGGTGATATTTGTTGATATTGAAATGTGGCAGTTTTCTAAAAGCGTATTTACTCATTTGCCTCTTACTTCTTGAAATTCCTTAGTGGAATCTTTTGTTATGAAATGCTTAACTTTATGATTGCCCTTTATCCTATTATTGACACATACCTTTTATCTTTCTCTTGCTGGATGACCCCAACCATCCAGGTTAGGATCAGAGTGTGCATGGAAGCTTGGTGAACCTAAGGCTAAGGATAGGACAAGAAGAAAAGGAATATATAGCTTGCATGTTTTAAGTTTTTTTGTTTGGAGACAATGTTGTATTAGTCTAAGTCTTCCTCTACCTAGATCCTAGTCCTTGTATAAAGATGTACCCCTTTTGGGAAAATTTTGTAATGTACTCTTTATACATTTTGAATAAAGTCAAGATTTAAATTTCCGCTTCTACACAATTGATGATTTTGGTTGCCATGGTTTATAGTAGAGACTTGGTCTTTACAGAATGGTATCAGAGCATCAAGGTAGTCAGATTCTTGACTAATTCAAATTGTCTCCCTAGAGTATATAGTTTCCCTTTAGTTAGTTTTTCACCTTAGAGTTGACCTAGTATGAAAGTTTAATTTAGGATCATAATAATTTCATAATTAAAAATAGAATTTGTCAACTTTTTGGTGAATTGTCTATTGAGAAGCTACTAGAGCAATAAGTTGAAGTGATGGTGTCTAGAAAGGGTCAGAGCTTGGGGGTTGGCAATATTTTCCTCCGCCCCACTAGCTTGGTAACGAGGACTCTTGAGCTCATATGACCTGGCCTGGCCTGATCTGATACAGACAGCTTGAAATAGTCTATCTTTGGGCATGTTGCCTAATTGTTGAATACCTTAGGAAAGCTATAAGTGATGATTTGATCTCTTACACAAAAATCATCCTTAAATACCTTATACTCCTATGCTTAGGGTTTAGTGTACCCTATGTTACACCCTAAAGCTTGGTTAGTAAATCCTTTTAGTGTGAGTTTTATGTACCCTTCTACCCATAGCTTAGTTTGACTTAGTTGACCTTTTTTTAAGGGGTGGTGTGAGGGTAATGGTGTTAGTACCCTATTTGGTTTTGCAAATCTGATTTCGAGGATGAAATCCCTTTTTAGGGGGATGGAATCCCAATTAAAAGAAAAATCAAATACCTTGGGAGTTAGAAACCCTATCTCTGTGGACATATGTACATAATAACTTATGTGAACAAGAATTTACCAAACACATTATACTTGTAATTCAAATTGTTTTTTTATACACACATGAATATATATAGTAAGTCATATAGATATAGTTCTTATGCTTGAACCTTCACATATTATTAATGCACATAATAATGGGTTACTCATTACTAATGGTGAATATACATAACGTTGACTATGCCACCCTAATGGTAAAATGCACCCTGAGGATGCTTTAACATGTAATGGTCATGTTGACCTAAACCCTAATAGGTAATCATCTAGTTTTGACAACATATACATATATATACCCTTAATGTCTTTCATGATACATTAGTGACATTAGGTGTCATCATCACATAATATACCTTAATGCATATAAATGGATTATAGTCACAAAGTTATCAATATGTGTAAGGTATATCACCTTGTTATCTAATGAATACCTCATCATAACTTGATATATGAAATACTTCATTAATATTTAATATGTTACATCATATTCACTAAAATGCATATAATGACTCAAACATGATAATGAATGATTGGATTCACATAAATATTCATAAATTGCCTAATGTGAAGTAAAATATGTATAATTTAGAATACAAAGTGTAATGTAAGAAAATGATTAATGATGTCATTAATATGAGTATGAAAGATGATATGAAAATGTGCAATCGGAACATTATTTGGAATTATTATAGGCTTAATAACTTGTTGGATAATATTAACTTTTTCCACAAAATAATTTGTGATAATTCTACATGGTAGTTTTAAGAGGATAATGGAAAATGAATTCATATTATTAAGGTTTTTTACCTAATGCATTAATAAATGTGAAATGGATAAGTAAACCCTAATTGTTCTTAAAACCCTTGATGAGGGAAATAAACATGATATAATATTGAGATGTAATTGTTTTGAATAAAATGTGGCACAAGTGATAGTATAATAAATATGATACCTCTTCATGATGGAGATTATGCTAATAAGGCAAAAATGTTAATTTGAGTTTGATAAAAGGCTATAGGTTTTGTGGAAACCTTAGTAACACCTGACTTATGTAGATTTTGTGTTGTACCCTAGATTAAGGGTTATAACCTAGTGTTTAAGGTTGGGAAGTTGCACACCCACCCTCTCTTCCCTCTAGTTGTGATTTTGGGGGAGAAATTCTCTTTAAGGGGTGGTGTGCTGTAACATACTAAATCTCAGGGTCTTTCCTGTAATTTACCCACTTTTGAGCTTTTCTTTGCCTTCTAGTCCATTTGGACCTTTTTCATAAATTTTCCTTCTTTTCTATTCTTTTTGGACTCCTTGTGCAAATTGAACACAATTCAATGTTTAAAATTACCTTTTTCCCTCATTTACGATAATGAAGGGGTGTTTGCACAAATAACCCAATTAAGGAGATAAGTGAAGGTTAATAATGTAATTTGGTCATTAAGGATGGATATAAGTAGATAATATTAATTTGGAGCTTTTTGGGTAAATATATTAGTAACAATGTGCATTTGAATTAATTATGAGTATATTAACCTAATTTCCTTCTCACTCCTAAAAAAGGATAAATATATATAAAAATAGAATATAATGGTGAGTTTTTGCTCTTAAAGCTAATAATGGATGGATACCTCGAAATCCACTCATGCAATCCATTAAAAGAAGACTTTTCAAATAACTCATTCATTTTAATACATTAATAAACACTTTAATGAGAAATATATTAATTAAGGGCCATATTATGAGTAAAACGAGAATATAATTGCATAGTATTGTTCTAGACTTTAATATGAGCATGTGGTTAAATTTTGGTGATTTTTGGAGTTGGTTTGACCCCTCAAAATGATTTTAATACGCTTTTAATATAGTGTCAATTAAAATGGTGAATAATAACCCACCTTCATACCTCACTCTTAATATGGGATAATTAAAGTTGAAAATGCATGTAATAAGTGAGTGGAGGACTCTTGGACTCCAAATCTCGGATTTGGGAACCAAAGGTTGCTTATAAAAGCAATACATAATTATTTGCTTAAGCATTATATTAATATATGCTTTAATAATCAAAATAATTTTTTTGAAGGCCAAAGGTTGGGTGAAACGCAAATATAATTGCATACATTGACTCTAGACGTCATTAGCAACCTAGGGTTAAAATTTGGGATCATTTGGAGTTCATTTGACCTTCCAAATGCATTAAACAAGTTTCTAATAAAGTGGGACATAATATCTTTCGCATATGCACATCATTTAAGCCAAAGTTTGGCTTAAATGTCCGTCACACATGCTTTGGCCGCGCGGGTCCATGGTGAACTCTGATCCAGTGGTTCATGTGAGCCCCGACCCCGATCCAATGGCCTAGAGCCTGTCTTCTACCTCCAGCCGTTACATGAGTAACGAGCTCGACTCCTCAGCTCCGTTCTCTGTCGTTTCGTGACCATTGTACGAGATCTCTTCGCCTACAGGTTCGTATCGACCCCCCGAGTCATTTGAGCTCTCACTCGACCAATGAGATGCAGCATACCCAGAATGGTAGGAGCCGCCGGTCGAGCTCTCTCACGGCCACATCCATCACGGTTCCACAGGCTCGATCACCTATAAAATACCACCTACACACCTTCGTCGGAACCTTAGCAACTCGTCCAAACCATCGATTTTGCCTAAGGAAACACGTGTGGCCAATGACGTGGAGTTTTTTCAGCAGATCTTGCAGCACTCCTCCCAGTTGCTAGGAGGCTTGTGCATCAAAATTGATCGGTTAGGTGAGTTCTTAGTTCGATCCTCTTCGTTTCGAGTACCTGAACGACTATTTTCGTTGAGTATCGCAAAAATGCCCAAAGGGCCAAGGTTGCACCCCATCGCAAGGCTAGGCATGGCCTGGGGAAGAAGACGATGGTAAAATGTCCATTTTGCCCCCGCACACCCTTCCTCTCTGATTCTTTAGCCGAGGGCAGATCCGTCAACTTCAACCTTGATTTTTTACCCATTTAGCAATTAACTAGTCAATCTTGTTTAATTCGTAGAAAATCACTCAGTTATCGAAAAAATACAAACAAATACTCGTTGGAAAGATAAAATCATGTAGAATCCGAATTTTCAAGTTTTGAACCCTGTTTTCCATTAAAAACCTGTTAATTAATTCAAACTCTAATTTAAATGTTCTAAAATACATAATTAACCCATTTTAACTCCAAATTGTAAAATACAATATGTTTTATTAATTAGGAGAATATGAATAATTGTTTGGTCAAGGTTTTGAGTCACAAATTGAGTTTTGGTTTTGAAGGTAGAAAATTAGGGTTTTTCCTATGTTTTATGTCTTTATATATATTAATACATGTGTAATAATGTAACTAGGGGAAATATGAACGGTGATACAATCATATTGGTGAATATGATGGTAATTAATTAAAATAGGTATGTGAAGCCTATTTTAGTATGTGCACCCTATTCTAGTATGTGACACCTATTTATGTATGTGACATCTATGTGAATGTATATGTGCAAACTACCTATCCTTCAGTTGGGCTCTTATCCAACCCTATCCTAAAGATGTGCTTGCCTTGTTATCCTTCAATATTCCTTTATTTGGCTCTCTACATATTTGATGCTTTTGTTGCCATTATGACTCATCTATTTGAATTATGTGAACCTTGCTATTGCCTATGTTGGCTCATCTTTTGAAATACTTGGAAACATTGTATAATGTAGTTGCTTTGTTGGCTCCTTTATTTCTTAGAGTTCTTGGATATTATTGTTGCCTATGATGGCCTATTTATTTATTTTTTGGGTTTTATTCCCAATGTTATGTTGCAATCTTGCTATATTTCACTCTACTGCCAAGTGAATGTTTATGCATGATATAGTTATTGGCCAATTGACAATGTAGTGTACAAGAGTACAAACCACCCACAGGGCACTGGGGTTTTAGTCCCCCTATCGGGCACTGGGGTTTTAGTCCCCCTGCCATTTTATATATTAGGCACTGGGGTTTTAGTCCCCCTGCCACTTTTTAGGCACTGGGGTTTTAGTCCCCCTGCCATTGGTGAGGTCCGGTAGGTGCCTCACCCTACATTGAGATGATTTTGAGTCATAATTTATAATCATGCAAAGGTGATATTTGTTGATATTGAAATGTGGTAGTTTTCTAAAAGCGTATTTACTCATTTGCCTCTCACTTCTTGAAATTCCTTAGTGGAATCTTTTGTTATGAAATGCTTAACTTTATGATTTTCCTTTATCCTATTATTGACACATACCTTTTATCTTTCTCTTGCTGGATGACCCCAACCATCCAGGTTAGGATCAGAGTGCGCATGGAAGCTTGGTGAACCTAAGGCTAAGGATAGGACAAGAAGAAAAGGAATATATAGCTTGCATGTTTTAAGTTTTTTTGTTTGGAGACAATGTTGTATTAGTCTAAGTCTTCCTCTACTTAGATCCTAGTCCTTGTATAAAGATGTACCCCTTTTGGGAAAAATTTGTAATGTACTCTTTATACATTTTGAATAAAGTCAAGATTTAAATTTCCGCTGCTACACAATTGATGATTTTGGTTGCCATGGTTTATAGTAGAGACTTGGTCTTTACACAGAGCCTAAGGTTCGCTGAGTCTACAGATACATAGAATTATGGCTGTTGAGTCTATTCTAGTGTCCTCCAATGTATCTTATAGTGACTTCTGCTCATATAGGAGAAGAAGTAAAGCTAAAAGATGGTTGGAGCACACGAAGAACATGCTACTGGAAGCAATGTTTCTGCACCGGGAGGAGGTGTAAGGGAATAGGCAAGAGAGGAATCAATGCCTGAGAATTCCCATCTTGATGAAGTCATGCTAGAAAACCAAGACTTTCATGCTCTTTTCGGGTAGTTTATGGCCACAATAACACATATGGCAGACCAGATGCCATCACCATAACCAAAACCTAGGGCATCAGTTCCCAATGAGGGACATGGGTCTGGTAAGACCTTTGAGCGGTTATGCCGGGTAGGAGCCAATGAATGTGCAGGTACAACTAACCCAAAAGATGCAGATTTATGGATCACTGAGCTGGAAAAATCCTTTAGAACCCTTTGCATCCCAGAAACTAAAAATGTTAGGCATGCTATGTACCTTTTAAAAGGAAGCGCTAGCCATTGGTGGGCCATTGAAGAAGGGAAAAGACCGGGTGTTGAGGTTGGATGGAAGGAGTTCCAATGTGAGTTTGTCAGTAGATACTTCCCAGGACTTATCTAGATGAGAAAATCTCACAGTTTGAGCATATTAAGCAAGGACCAATGAAGATTAGTGAGTATGAAGCTAAGTTCATGGAGCTTCTGTGGTTTTTCCTACACATGGCTACTACAGAGGAGGAGAGGATTCAACATTTTGAGAAGGGTCTGAACGCTGAGTTATCCACAGATGTAGTTGCTCTAGAGAATAGAGAGAGGTTTTCCACTTTGTGGAGTCTGTTAGGCAGATAGAGAGGTTTATGACTGAGAAACGTGAGGATAACAGTAGGAAAGGACCTACCCAGTTCCAGGGATAGAGGTTTGGAAGTTTCAAGAAACCATAATTTCCTACACCATTCACACCATAAAGGTTCAATGCATAGACACAATGGATGTCAAGAAAGGGTAGAGGCCATAGTTTTCTTCCAAGTGGAGCCCATAGTATGGCATCTATGTCGGTAATAAGATCATCTAGACCACAACATGACATAAACTACTTCAAGTGTGGGTAGGAAGGACATATGATAAGGGATTGTCCAGTTAAAGACATGGAGGTAACCCAACTACCGAGGTAGAGTCAACAAGGATCTCAGAGGCAACAGTTTAGCAGTGGCACATGTGGATGTGGAAAGACGTCTCAAGAAGGTTCATCTACACCAAACAACAGAGCATAGAGTTAGCAACAGACAACGGTGAGATTCTATTCTATGAATTAGATGGAGGTAGTAGTCAATCCACGAGTCGTGACAGGTCAGATGGAATTGTTTCATTCTGATATGTCTTCATCCTGCTTCATATCTATTTTGATTGATCTGGGTGCTACACATTCCTTTATCACTTGAGAAGTGATTCATGACAATAATATGACTGTCAGTCATAGAGTAAATAATCTATTATTATAAATATTTGTTAGTCAGATATGTAGTGTTGCAGGAGGTATGTTCTCCTTGTGTTCTTTCTTTTTCATAACACAACATTTAGGTGGATCTTACACCACTTGAGATGCATGGGTTTGATGTAATTCTTGGGATGGATACCCTAGAAAAGTATAAGGTTGTCTTAGATTTGTGGTTCCAAGAAAGCTATGTTCGTAGACAGTGATGAGACATGGGTCTTTCAGGGGGACAAAAAGATTCTTCCAACCTTTATAGTATCAACAATGGTAGCTGAGAGACTGATGCAACAAGGATGTGAAGCATTATTGGCACATGTGGTAGATACCAAAGCAGTAAGTCCTAGTATTTCTGAAGTTCCTACTGTCAAGGAATTCAAGGATGTGTTTCCTGAAGAATTCCCAGATATTCCTCCACCTCAAGAGATTGATTTCAAGATTAATCTAATCCCAGGTACGCAACCCATAGCCCAAACACCTTATAGGATGGCGCCTGCTAAGATGGCAAAACTCAAGAAATAGTTACATGAGTTACTTGAGAAAGGTTTCATTCAACTGAGTACTTCACCATGGGGTGTTCCAGTTCTTTTTGTTAAGAAGAAGAATGGGCCTATGAGATTATGCATAGACTGTAGACAGCTTAACTAGGTGACTATAAAGAACAAATATCCTCTGCCAAGGATAGATGATTTGTTTGACCAGTTGCGTGGTGCAACAATATTCTCTAAAATAGATCTAAGGTTAGGATATCATCAGTTATGTATCAAGGAGAGTGACATACCTAATTCAGCCTTTAGGACAACGTATGATTATTATGAGTTTGTAGTTATGTCATTTGGATTGACTAATGCACCAGCTGCATTCATGGAGCTGATGAATAGAATCTTCCAGCCAGTCCATGATAGTTCATAGTGGTCTTAATGGGTGACATCTTGATATATAGTAGAGATGGTCAACAACATGAACAACACCTTCGTCAAGCCTTGACTTTGTTGAGACAACACAAGCTATATGCTAAGTTTAGCAAGTGTGAGTTTTGGTTGTCAGAAGTGTCTTTTCTAGGACACGTTATATCTGCTTTAGGTATTTGTGTTGATCCACAGAAAGTGGAGTTTGTTTTAGAGTGAAAACATCCCAAGAAACCAACTGAGATTCAAAGTTTCTTAGGTCTAGTAGGTTACTACAAAAGGTTTATTAAAAAACAAAGTTCTGTAGCATTACCCCCAACTACGTTGACTAGGAAGGAAGTTCCTTTTGTCTAGAATGACAAGTGTCAGCATTCTTTCCAGTTGTTGAAAGAAAGGTTGACTAGTGCACCTGTGTTGGATTTACCTGAGAAGGGAAAGGGATACATTATTTTCTGTGATGCCTCTAAGAATGGTCTAGGGTGTGTGCTAATGCAGAGTGATCATGTAGTTTCTTTTGCTTCCCGACAGCTTAAGAAACACGAGGACAATTATCTAACACATGATCTAGAGTTAGCTACAGTGGTCCACGCGTTGCAAATTTAGAGGCATTATCTTTATGGACAAATGTGTCATATTTTCACAGACCATAAAAACTTAAAGTACATCTTCTCACAACACGAGTTGAACATGAGACAATGCCGCTGGATAGAATCAATCAAGGACTACGATTGTACAATTGATTATCATCCAGGAAAAGCTAATGTAGTGGAAGATGCACTAAGTAGAAAATCTTCATCTCCACCCATAGATAAAGCACAGTTGAATTCTTTAATGTGCTTTAAATGGGACAAGTTTGTCTCTTTGAGACAAATAAATGTACAACTAAAAGTGTCTTTGTTAGCCAGATTGCTGGCCGAGATGCATGTGAAACCTACTCTGAGACAACAGATTAAAGATGTGATGACCTGATAACAAATCAATCCATCACCAATAATAATTGCATAATAACCATAAACAAAAAATTAAAAAAATCACTGAGAATTAAAACCATTTTGCTAGGATATCAAATACCAAGAAAATCTCACTGAGAGATCCAAAACTTATATATATCATGATTCACAGTGTACATACACTGTCTCATCTCATCTCATCTTGAGGACAACATATAACAGTTGCTCTGTCAAAACATATATTGAAGAAACATAAAACCTTGAGGCATACAAACCAAAATCTCAGATTGTTCATGAAACCATTACGTACTAACTCCAAGGACATGAGAGTATAGAGACAACACATAAGACTTCTATCTACAAGACACGACAGACAATACACTCAACCTGAGTTGTTACTATTGTCCCAACTATTGTTCTCCCTCTGCAGAAAGGTCTCTACCTCCTTGTGCACGTCCACCTGAAAATTGTGGATCCCACAGGGTGAGACAATTTTCCCAGTGAGAGATATAACTCTCTGTCGACAATATTATTACCACAGGTAAATAGTATAAAATTGAGAAGAGGTTCTTTTATATTAACAAGCAGGATTAATCACTGTTATATGTAGAATAGAGTAATCTCTTCTCTTAAATAATGCATCTATATATGGTAGAGCAATAAATCATCTATTCACTTTAATTGGTACATCCTTATCAATGTTATGTTTATGCAGAGCATAAACCCCTAACATATGATATCCATACTATAGTTATCTCAAAGTTGGCCCTTCTAAGTAACCAAATCATGATTCATCTTATCAGGAGTCATGTTCTCATTTTCTCATATCATTGAAAGTTCTTGGATAATAGGATTCTTTTCCTTGGTATCCATGATATGTGTCAAAAACACATCACATCCTCATAATTTCCATCTCTCTATTGTCATTACCAAATCCAAACATATAATAGGACCTTTCTTTCATCTTGGGACATTACTTATCATCTAGGATTTACTATATCGGGTTGGACCATATGTTTGACTCCATGTCGTATATATGATATATATACTTGACCTTATATCATGCACATAGTGTATGCTTAACAACATATCGTGCAAAAGGTGTGCACTTTATGATCATAACATGCAAGAGGTACCTACTCATCACCATATCGTGCTAATGGTGTATTCACTCCATCATATTGGGTTAGAGGGGCTTCAACCCAATATCAGGTTGGGACCATGATGATGTCATCATCATCAACCTCTAGATTCTTGTTCCTACTATTATATATCATGGAAAAAAATCCTAAGATACTTTTGAAACTCAAAGGAACATCAATTAATGAAAGTAATTCGAAATTGAAAGTAGATCATCAAGTTCAACAATATTGAAGGTGAATAATAACATAGTTGGGTTCAAGTTATATAACCCGCCTCAAGAACAACTTCAAAGATCCAAGCTCCAAAGCTTCACGTTCCTAAGGTTGAATATGAGCTTATACAAGGTCCAAGGCTCATTCACAACTCTTCCATATATAAGGAATCACCATAGTTAAGAACTTGGTCAGGAAGAAAAGAAAGGAATAACGACAACTCGAGAATCATGCTTCAACCAAGGTTGAAGATGACCATGACCTTACCTTAAGCTTAGTGCTCGAGCTCCCCTTGTTCTTTAAGATACTATGCATGATATCTAAGTGGTATGCATGATATCTCAAAGAAAGAGAGTTGTGGGGTTTGTAAACTTCCATTAGTAAGTGGAGGGAGAGGTATATATACTTGGGGTTCATGAAAGAGAGTGTATAAGAGGTGTCTTCACCATATGCCACTAGGTGACACGTGGCCATGCATGGTTGACACATGCCTATGCATGCAAACATGTATATGTTGACATGAAAAAGTCTAAAATATAAACTAAATATGATATTTCAGCCATCCCTTATCTTGTTGGATAAGATATCTCATCTTTATCTCACAAGTTATGCAAACCGATACACTTTTTACAAGGAACATCTAACTCATCATGGATCACCTCCTTGAGGTGCTTAGGTCATCATGAAATTTACTAAGAGTCCAAAAACCGATATGGGATCCCCTCTATGGCTCCTTGGCCGATAGGCATTCCCATATCAAATCTACAATTTGATACAACTCAAGCAAGGGCTTCAACTGTATATCATTCCTTGGTCTTTTTATCACCAAGAGTACCATTACTCAAAGGTAATTCAAACATGGTCTCCTTATTTCTCTCTCCTCGAAATGATACATAGAGGAAGTAGGGACACACTAGAGGTGGTAATCTACATATTAACCCTACATTTTGGGTAAATTACAATTTGTACCAAAATTGATGCACAAGGTACTAGCATTATTAAAACAAGCTCAAACTTGGAATTTAGGCTTTACACAAGCCACCACTTAGCATAATTCTCTCTCTTATGATACTAAACACTTAGGAAACATTCAACATGTGACATTTTTCAATATAACCCCTCATCTTGGGTAAATTGCACTTTACACAGACTATCATATAATGTACAAATAGTTTGCAATTAAGCTCACACTTGAAAATAAACTTCACAAAGAGTCTTAATTACTTTTAAAAAGATTCAAACAAGTTTGTAAATAACTTAATTAAGCAAAACATCTAAGGTAAAGCCATAACCCAAGTCAGGGATGTTACAAAAGAGGCACAACAGGCTGATACTGTGATTCAACAGATCAGGGCAGAGTATGGTAGTGAGAAATAGGACGATTTCCATGAGTTAGAGGATGAGGTAGTCTATTACCATGGTAGGATGGTAGTACCTGATGCTAATGACTTAAGAAAGATAGTTATGGAGGAAGCTCATTCATCCATGTATGCAATGCATCCAGGGAGTACGAAAATGTATCATAACTTAAAAGATATGTATTGGTGGCCTGGTTTGAAGAAGGATGTAGTTGAGTTTGTTATGCGGTGTCCAGTGTGTCAGAAAGTTAAAGAAGAACACCAGAATCCTGTAGGAACATTGCAAACCTTACCTATACCGCAGTGGAAATGGGATCACGTGACAATGGACTTTGTGGATGGTCTACCCAAAACAACCAAAAGTCATGATTCTATTTGGGTGATAGTTGATAGGTTGACTAAGTCAACACATTTTCTTATTGTTAGAACAACTTATACTGCTAAAAAACTTGCACAGATATACATAGTGGAGATAGTGCAGTTGCACGAAGTTCCAGCCACAATTGTATCAGATAGAGGTCCCCAGTTTATGAGTCATTTTTGGGAATGACTACATAAAGCCTTGGGTACGCAATTAAAAGTTTAGCACAACTTTTCACCCTCAGACAGATGGACAATCTGAAAGGACTATACATACTTTGGAGGACTTGCTTAGGGCATGTGTTCTTCAAGTTGTAGGAAGTTGGGACTTGCACTTGAGCTTAATAGAGTTTGCCTACAACAATAGTTATCAGAAAAGTATTGATATGGCACCATATGAAGCATTATATGGTAGACATTGTAGATCTATGTTATGTTGGTATGTGACATGTGAATACCAACTTCTGGGTCCTGAATTAGTGCAATAGACAACTAAAAAGATTAAAGTAATACAACAACAGTTGAAGGCTGCATAGGATAGATAGAAGTCATATGCTGATAAACGTTGTACACCTTTAGAATTCCAAGTTGGATACAGAGTGTATCTCAAGGTCTCACCTTGGAAAGGTGTTCTCAGATTTGGGAAAAAGGTTAAGTTAGCTCCTAGATTTGTGGGACCTTACCCAGTGACAACATGGACGGGAAAGGTAGCATATAGGTTGGATTTGCCACCTGAGCTACATAGACTACATCTAGTGTTTCATATATCTATGTTGAGAAAGTGTCATCCTGATACAGAGTTGGTGTTGCAACCTATAGAGGTAGAATTGAATGAAGATATATCCTATGTGGAAGGTCCAATGATGATTCTTGACAGAATAATCAAGAAGTTGAAAAAGAAAGACTTAGTTCTTGTGAAAGTTCTCTAGCATCACCGTGGCATTGAAGAAGCCACATGGGAACCAAAGGAAGAAATGAGGAGGAAGTATCGTTTTCTTTTCTCTTGAGATTTCGGGGATGAAATCCCTATTAGGGGTTGATAATTATAACATTCCTGACCTGGTTATGGCATAAACCTGGAAGTTTTTCTCAAGTAAGTTATTTATTAACTTGTTTTAATCTTTTGAAAAGTAATCAAGACTGAAGGAGAGTTTAATTTTCAAGTTTGAGCTTATTTTCAAACTGTTTGTGCATTATATGATGGTTTGGGTGTAAATTGCAATTTACCCAAGATGAGGGGTTATAGTGCAGTATGTCACATTTTGAACATGCATCAAGTTATTTAGCATCATAATAGAGAGAATGATGCTAAGGGGTGGCTTGTGGAAAGCCTAAGTTCCAAGTTGGAGCTTGTTTGAATAATGCTTGTGCCTTGTGTACCAATTTTGATGCAAATTGCAATTTACCCAAAATGTAGGGTTGATATGCAAATTACCACCTCTAGAGTGTCCATAATCTCTCTTAGAATCATCTAGAGGATAGATAAAGAAATAGGCACCATGTATTAATCATATTGGAGTGATGGTATTCTTGGTGATGAAAAGACCAAGAAAAGTTGTATAGTTGAAACCCTAAAATGAGTTGTATTGAGTTGTAGAGCTTATATGGGAGTGCCTATTGGCCAAGAAGCCATATAGGAGGTCCCATATAATTTTTTCAACTCTTGGAATAGGCCACTATGAGTTAAGAACCTCAAGAAGGTGATGGATATCAGTTTCCAACTTTCCTTGGAAAACTTGTATCAGTTTGTGAATAAAGTGATGGTGGGTTGAAAGATCTTGTTCAACAAGATAACTAATGGTCTAAATATTATCCATAGATTATCCCCAAGATTTTTTCATGTCAAGGTAAATATGTGTACATGCATGGACACGTGTCAACCCATGCATGGACATGTGTCACCTAGTAGTATAAGGTGATGACACCTCTTGCCCGATATGGTGAAAGCACACACCTCTTGCCCGATATGGTGAAAGCACACACCTCTTTCCTGATATGGTGAAATCACACACCTCTTACCCGATATGGTGGAAGCACACACCTCTTGCCCGATATGGTGGAAGCACACACCTCTTGCCTGATATGGTGAAAGCACACACCTCTTGCCCGATATGGTGGAAGCACACACCTCTTTCCCGATATGGTGTAAGAACACACTTCTTTCCCGATATGGTGGAAGCACACACCTCTTACCCCATATGGTGGAAGCACACACCTCTTGCCCGATGTGGTGGAAGCACATAAAAACCAATATGGAGGTAAGCACCTCAAATCCGATATACTTGATTGAGTAACACATGAATTGTGTTATGTCAAATGATACATTAAGATGTAAAGAGTTTAATGCATTTGGATAAGTGTAGGCCAATGTACCTTGAGAAAATGGTTGAACCAACTTAATAAAGTATGATGTAATCAATATCCTAGTGAGGATGAGAGAGAAACTAGTACTTCGTGTGATAATCATTTAATGATAAATGATGAGAATAAACAAGTATTATTGAATACTTATGATATCAATGTATGATCCTAATATGTGTGGAGCTATGATGATATCAATGTATTATCCTAATATGTGTGGAGATATGAATTAGAGTATTGATTCTTGATAATATGAACTTGAAACCCTAATTGGATAAAAAGGGAAACCCTAACCCTAATAATGGGAAGGTTGTATTTCTCTTGTATTTCAATGTGATGATAGGTACTTGATATTATTTTTATCATGAAATACTAACCATGCATGTATCATGAGATGATGAACATATCCAGGTATGAGCTATGATGTTTCATATGATATAGATTAAATGAGCCTTGTAAGCCACATGTGAAATACTTGTGCAACAAGTATAATGTATACCTGGGTCTGAGGACCTAGAGGTAATAGTTACCTGATAAGAGGTGACAGTGTTCAGTGATGAACTAAGGGTTTGAATACCTAGATTTAGCAATCATGATGATGATAATGTTAAGGGATGAGAATCCCCAGTAATGTGATAAGGGACTGAGATCTCGAGTGTTATGCATTTAATGTGTTCCAAATATTATGAAAGTACTTGATAAATATATTGCACCTTTCTTTATAGCATCTATTATAATCCATGCTTGTAACTTGGTTGATGCTAAAAGATATTATAATGCACCTAATTAATAAATTGGAACCTTATCATGTAGTTTCCTTGGCCATAGATCCATTCAGTGTCAGAATTTGCTGAATGGTGAAACGAGTTTAACTCGGAGAGCATATTTTTGAATATGTGGGGGTGATGGGTGAAAATATCCTTACATCTAAATAGGGATTGTTGTGTGATATTTCCCTCATATACCGGGGTTGCTGTGTGATCTCCCCAAAGTAAATATACCAGGGTTGCTGTGTGATCTCACTGAAGAGAGTGCATGTTGCGACTATAACTCTATAGCGAAGATGCCACTATACCATGGAAAACTAATTGTAGTTTGACATGTGATGTCACTGCCACTGGTCTCATACTGACTGAGACAGGTGAGGTCTTGGAAGCTAGCTCTTCTTTGACCTTGTATGGTACTGATTTTGACTAAGCGGTGGTTGGTTGGAGCATGACCGGTATACCTCATCTCCTCAGGGCATAAGTGTGATTGTAAATATGTAATCATCTATGCATCATATTTTCTTATGGATTGAATATAGAAACATTGGTTGATGTTACATTACTTTTATATATCTTAAATGGATATATGTTATATGTGTTCTTTGTATTCCTTATAAAGTGAATAGATGATTTATTGCTCTATCATAGATAGCTGCATTGCTTTAAAAGATGATATTGCTATTTCCTTCTTATAAACATTGATTAATCGTTATTATTAATGTAAAAGATCCTCTGCTCAGTTTTATACTATTTACCTGTGATAATAATGTTGTTGGCAGAGAGTTATATCACTCGCTGGGATTTTTGTCTTGCCCCGTTGGTCCCAACATTTTTAGGTGGACGTGGGCAAGGAGGTAGAGACCGTACTGCAGAAGGAGGACAACAACAATAGGGACAATAGTAATAGCTCAGGTTGAGTGTGTTGTTTGTCGTCTTGTAGATAGAAGTCATATGTGTCGTCTCTATACTCTCAAGTTCTTGGGAGTTAGTATGTAATAATTTTATAAATGATATGAGATTTTGGCTTGTATGCCTCGAGGTTTTATGTTGCTTATGTATATGTTTGGGCAAAACAACTGGTATATGATATGCTCGAGATGAGATGGTACAATGTGAACCATGATGTATATATTGCTTTGGTTCTTTCTTTAAGAATTTCCTGGCAATGAATCTGTTTGTAAAAAGGTTTAATTTTTTATGATTTTCGTTAATCCGCTGCTAATGGTTATTCCGCATAATCATTGTGTGATTTGGTTGTCATTTTGATAGCGGTCATCACATTTACCCAAGATGATGGGTTATATTGAAATATATATGTCACATGTTGAATGTGCCTCAAATGCTTTAGGAGAATGATGCTAAGGGGTGGCTTGTGGAAGGCCTGAGTTCCAAGTTGGAGCTTGTTTGAATAATGCTTGTGCCTTATGTACCAATTCTGATGCAAATTGCAATTTACCCAAAATGTAGGGTTGATATGAAAACTCCTACCTCTAGAGTGTCTCTACTCTCTCTTAGCATCATCAAGAGGAGACCAAAATAAAGAGGCACCATGTTTGAATCATATTTGAGTGATGGTATTCTTGGTGATGAAAAGACCAAGAAGAGTTGTATAGTTAAAACCCTAAAATGAGGTGTATTGAGTTGTAGAGCTTATATGGGAGTGACTATCGGACAAGAAGCCATAGAGGAGGTCCCATATCATTTTTTAAACTCTTGATAAAGGCCATGACAAGTTAAGCACCTCAAGAAGGTGATGGATATCGGTTTACAGCTTTCCTTGGAAAAGTTGTATCAGTTTGTGAATAAAGTGATGTTGGGTTGAAATATCTTGTTCAACAAGATAACTAATGGTCAGAATCTTATCCATAGATTATCACCAAGAGTTTTTCATGTCAAGATAAAATATGTGTGCATGCATGGACACGTGTTAACCCATGCATGGATGTGTGTCACCTAGTAGTATAAGGTGATGACACCTCTTATACACTCTCTCTCATGAGCCTCAATTATATATACTACTCCTTTCACCTACTAGTGAAACTTTTCGAATCCTACAACTCTCTTTCTCTTAGGTATTGTGCATAGTAGTTGAGGAGCAAGGAGGAGCTCGAGACTTAAGCCTAAGGTGAATCCATGGTCATCTTCAACCTTGGTTGAAGCATGAATCTCGGGTTGTGATTCTTCCTTTCCTTTCTTCTTCACCAAGTTATTATCTATGGTGACTCTTTTCATATAGAGGAGTTGTGAACAAGTCTTGGATCTTTGATAAGTTCATCTTCAACCTTGGGAACATGAAGCTTTGGAGCTTGGAGCTTTGAAGTTGTTCTTGAGGTGGGTTATATAACTTGAACTGAATCATGTTATTATACATCAATACAGATCCTTAAGATTGTGATACATCTTGGTGCTAGGGTGCATATAGTCCATTAAAGGGTGAGCCTCTTCTAGAACCATCTGCCTCAGATTACCAACATCGGGAACTACAACTCCACCATGGTAACATATTGTCTCATCATCTGTGTCATGGGAACCATCACGCTTCTTGCTACCGAACTCTGGTCGTATCTACTGTATCACAAAATCAGCCTGTTGTGCCTCTATGATATGCTATTTCAACATGAGCTTCACCTACAACTATGCCAACAACCCTGCTAGCATGGACACCTCTAGCTTCACATTAATCTGATACAAGGTCACCAACATGTCTCTCTTATGACACACCAAAGAGTTCAACTGCCCTGCTCACTAATGATGTTGAAGAAGACTTTTTGCTCAATGCATCTGCCACGATATTCACCTTTCTTGGGTGATAATAAATGGTACAATATAGTCCTTGATTAATTACATCCATCACCTCTAACACATGTTTAAATCCTGCTGTGAAAACATATACTTCAAGTTCTTGTGATCTGTGAAGATCTGACACTTCTCATCATACATGTAATGTCTCCAGCTCTTCAAAGCATGAACCACTATGTCCAACTCCTGATCAAGGGTAGGATAGTTCTCCTCGTGCTTCTTTAACTATGATGGTGTAAAAGATATCACATTCTTGTCCTGCATCAGAACACAACCCAAACCATTCCACAATGCATCACAAAAAATTATGTAACCTTTCCCCTGCTCAGTCAGCACTAGCACTGGTGCACTCGTCAACTTCTCCTTCAACAATTGAATGGCGTGTTGACATCATTCATCCTAGACAAAAGGTAAATCCTTCCTCATCATCTTGGTTAGGGGCAACACCGTAGAGCTGTGTTCTTAATGAAACTCATGTAATAACCTGCCAAACCCAGAAATTTGTTCACTTATGTTGGCATCCTCAGATGTTCTGACTCCAGCATGGATTCAACCTTCTTGGGATCCACACAAACACCATGAGTAGATATCACATGTCCTAGGAAAAACATATCCTTAAGGTAAAAATCACACTTGCTGAACTTGGCGTACAATTGTTGTTACCTCAACATTGTCAACGCCTGATAGAGATGTTGTTCATGCTACAGGCTATCATGACTGTATATCAACATGCCATCTATGAAGACCACCACAAACTAATCAAGAAATGGACAAAACACTCTATTCATAAAGTCCGTGAGCATTGTCAGTGCATTGGTTTAGCCCAAACGTCATAACTATGAACTCATAATGACCATACCTAGTCCTAAAAGTTGACTTAGGTATGTCATCCATCTTGATTCACAATTGATGATACCCTAACCTCAGGTCTATCATGGAGAACACTATAACACCTCGTAACTAATCAAACAAGTCATCTATCTGCGATAAGGGATACTTGTTTTTTATCGTCACCATGTTCAACGGTCTGTAGTCTATACACAACCTCATGAATCCGTCTTTCTTCTTCACAAACAACATGGGAGCACCCCACCGTGATATACTCAGTCTGATGAAACCTTTCTCAAGCAACCCTTGCAACTATTTCTTCAACTCTTCCATCTTTGCTGGCACCACCCTATACGATGTCACCACTATCGATTGTGTGTCTGAGACTAGATTGATCTCAAAATCAATCTCTTTGATAGGAAGAACACATGAGAACTTGTTTGGGAAAACATCCTCAAACTCTCTAACAACGTGCACCTCCTGGATACTCGCACTCCTCTCTTTGGTATCCACCACATGTGCTAAGAACACATTACAACCCCGTCTCATCAACTTCTCAGCCACCATCGCTGACACCAAACATGTAGGAAGAATCTTCGTATCACCTTGGAAGATCCACATCTCAACACCGTCTACAAGCATCTCCACCTTGGATTTATAGTACAAAACCACCTTATACTTCTCCAGAGTGTCCACTCTAAGGATCACATCAAACCCATGCATGTCAAGTGGAAAGAGGTCCACTTGAATGCTATGTCCTGCGAAAGAAAGGACACATGAAGGACACATCTCTGGAAACTCCGCAGGACAAATTAACATAGTTTCTAAATGAAGACTATCCCGCCTACTTCTAATAGGCAAGGAACAAACATCAATCACTTCTTGAGTGACAAAAGAGTGTGTCGCACCTGGGTCAACCAAAATAGATATAAAGCAAGAAGAAGACAAATCAAAATAAAATAACTCTATCTGACTTGTCACTACTCACATGTTGACCACTCCTTCAGGATGAATCATAACATAAAATCTAGTTGTCGCTTGTTGCTGCTGTCTTCCTCTACTAGCCTATCCTAAAGGACTAGGTTGAGACACTTGTCCACGTCCCCATCCACTTCCACTGAACCGCTGTCTCCGTGAGCCATGCTGGCTCTACTTCAGTTGCTGGGTCACTTCCTCATCTTTCATAGGGCAGAACAACTTCATATGCCCAGCCTGTCTGCACTTGTAGCAGGTCTTGCTCTCATACCATGACCTAGACAGACCTATCACTGAAGATGATGCCACACTCTGATCTCTTGTCAGTAGAAAACTACATCCTCTTCCCTTACTGGGTGACCACTGGGTCGGTGCACTGGACCTCTATTGTGCTAGCGGTACTAAAAACCTATGCTTCTTAAAGGCCCCCGACAACTAGCCTTGGAACTATGCTAGCCTCTTATTAAAACTCCTCTCTCTCTTCTCGACCATTGACCATTCAATCCTCTGAATGGACTCCAAAAACGTCACAAACCTCTCATGGTTCTCAAGTACCACCACCGTCGTCGTCATCTCTCCGTTCAAGCCCTTCTTGAAATGTCTGATCCTTTCCTCATTTGTCAATGCCATGTGAGGACAGAACCTCAACAGCTCCATAAACTTCACTTCATAGTCATTGATCGACATGGATCCCTACCAAATCCTCTCAAAGTGACTGATCTTCTCATCCAAATAGGTATGTGGAAAGTACATGCTGACAAACTCTTGTATGAACACCTCCCATCCGATATCAACACCTGGTCATTTCTCCTCTCAATGGCCCACCAATAGCCAACACTCCCCTTTAGGTGATACACTACATGCTTCACCTCACCGACCTCAGGGATATTAAGGATCTTGAAAGCCATTTCCAACTCCATCAGCCAAACATTAGCATCTGTTGGATCATCCGTATCAACATACTCCACAACACCCACAATCTCAACCTCTCAAAGGTCTTCCCAACTCCTAGAGATTCGACACCGGGGACAACTACCCTAGGCTGAGGGGAAGGCATCCTATCTACCATGTGTGTCATCTCCATAAACTACCCAAACAGAGACTAGAAGGTAAGGTTATCTATCGCAGTCGGGTCAAATTGGGGCTCTTTAGGCATCCGATCTTCTCTTGATTGAGCCCTCACACCACCACTGGGTGCAGCAAAACTGCTCTCTATAATATGTTCTTTGTATTATCCATCCATCTTTCTACTCTTCTTCTTCTACATAAGCAAAAGACACTATAAGATAGACTAAAGTACACTAGAATAGTTGAAACCCTAGTCCTAGGTCCATGTAGACTCAATGAACCTAAAGCTCTGATACCAACCAAACTGTGATGTCCCGACATACCACAAATGAGATTACTCAAAACCAAAAAGAGGAAACAAAACTAAGCAAGAAGATTACCAAAAAAACATAGGAAATTAAAAACAATTCCATTAAAGGACCAAAAGCCAAAAACTTATTACATAGGAATCTACAAAGCCTGTCACATGCAACACATAACATGTTACGTGGTACTTACATCCCGGCAGATCAACATTCCTGCTATCAACTTGTTACACAATATATTGCCCCCCCTCCACACACACACACACACACACACACACACACACACACACACACACACACACACACACACACACACACACACACACACACACACACACGCACACACACACACATATATATATATATATATATATATATATATATATATATATATATATATATATATATATATATATATATATATATATATATATAAGCCGAAACCTCATATCGATTACATCACAACAAAACATCTTAAAAACACCCCAAGGACCCGAGTGTAGAGGGATGACTTTTTGGACTCTAACGCCAAAAGACTAGTAACACATCCAACCTTATTAGCTACTTCTCTTGCTGGTGCTCTTCCCCAACTGCATGACCTCTACCTCTTCGTGCACAGTCACCTAAAAGATGTGGAAACCCACTGAGTGAGACCAAATGTCCTAGCGAGAGATATAACCCTCCACCAATGCTATTAAAGCACAAATAAACTAAACAAGTAAAACAATATATGAACAAGTAGAGCAGATTCAGCTAAATGATATGCATATAACCGATAAAGTAGTTTAAACAAGATTAAGTAACCACCTTTTTTGGAGTAGATCAAGATATATTCCAAAAAGGAATATGAATAACATGTATAACATTTGAGTTCTTTTAACATCTTATAATTCAAGAAATTAGTAAAAAGACAAGGAAAAGGCTAAACCAAAGTGAGATGTATGCCACCTAAGCATATAAATAAATATTACACGACTGTGTTACATCTTTTATTATGCCCTGAACATTTGAGCCGTACTACCCAAATCTAATTGACCACTACTAATTAGAAATCAGTGCTATATAAGGTCCATGAAAGAGTCAGAATCTGCGACCTCTCCAACACCTCTTGGTCATCTCAAGAGAACACCACAAAGACATATTAGTCAACTACAAAAGGGTGGCATATAGTCAACACAAGGATCAGCTCACACATGGCTGTCCATATATATAAACACATATCCCACTTTGGTACATGTAACGACGCTAGAAGAACAAGCTCACACATGGCCATTCTTAAAAGGAGTGGCTCACTCATGGCCATCCATATCACAAGGAGATTGGCTCACGCATCGCCGTCTCACACAACCTATAGTTAAGGATGCAAGGAGATACTCAACTTGCACCCCACATATTCAAAAATATGCACTCTGAGTTACACTTGTTTCACCAATCCAGCAAATAAAGCTGACATTGGAATTGATCTATGGCACAGGACAACTACATAATTAGGTTTCACTTGATTAGCTATCCAATTGGGTGACTTTTAGCATCAATTAAGTTGTAACATATGAAGCTAAAACAAACTCTACAAGAATAAGGGTGTGTTGCAAATTCAAAAGATATAAAATGTATAAAGGTGTGATCTTGTCACACAACCACCACATGGTACTCAAAGTGGTTCTGTCCACAAGGAAATCATCAAAGTCACATATCACCATGGGATCTTAGTCCCTTAATCACATCACTTGAGGACATCGCCTCTCAATAGGCATCAAGCCATCACCAAGTCATATGACCTTTCACATTAAGAACTACATGTTCATCATCACATATTGTCTCATTAGAGTGCATAAGCACCACCCTGTATCACATAATCACCACCACGGAATACACAAGTCATGCATAAATATCACCTACAAGGTTAGGGACTTATAAACAAGAGAGAGAAAACATTATACATGATGAACATCTCATGAGGGAAACCAAACACACAATTTAGTATTAGGGTTAGGGTTTCAAGTTTTAGCCGATTAGGGTTTATAGGTACGTACAAGTACTAAACCCTCGATATAGCACCTCCCACATTATTGGAACATCTTAGGATTGAGAAACATGATTAGGGGTGATTAGACATTATCCAAGAAGCACTATACATGGATTATACATTATTCATGGAAGTATATCAACCATATGATCAAGCATACCTCTCAACCACACGTCATACAAAAGCCCTGATCACTACTATAACCAGGTCACGGCCACCCCAAGAATCACTTGTCATGACCCCAAGAAGAAGGGCTATTGCGACCACCAACCCTATGCAAGTTGTGACCATGACAAGGACAAGGGCCATCTTTAATGCAAGAGAAAGAATGCATCTGAAACATAAGCAAGGTCCTACCAAGTCAAGGAAGGAGAGAATGACACACAACTAGGACATCCCAACCGAAATAGCTCATGGGTCGCGACCAACCCTGATGTCATGACGGCGACACACCAAAGAGAAGACCTATCATGACCCCAAAACAATTGCAACCAAAATCAGGGAAAACATGGTGTTACGACTGCAACCAACAACAGGGAAAATGCGACGTTACAACCACGACCAACACCAGGGAAAATGTGGCATTACGACTGCCGGGGTGAGACAATTGTCCCAGCGAGAGATATAACTCTCTGCTAACAATATTATTATCACAGGTAAACGGTATAAAATTGAGCAGAGGATCTTTTATGTAAATAAGCATGTTTAATCATTGTTTAATTGCAGTGCAAAGAAAAAGAATTTTTTAAACAGTTCAACTATCCATATCAGAGCTATAGATCATCTATTTTCTTTATAAGGAATATGAAGAGCATGTGTAACATCTATCAACTAAGATGTATAGAAGTAATGTAACATCAAATAATGTTTCTGTATTCAATCCTTAACCAGATACACTACATGGCTGATTACACATTTACAATCACTCTTATGCCCAGAGGAAATGAGGTATACCACTCATGCTCCAACCGACCATGGCTACATAAAGCATTGGTACCATACAAGGTCAATGGAAGAGTCGGATGTCAAGACCTCTCCCGTCTCAGTCAGTATGAGACCATTGGAAGTGATATCATGTCAAACTGCAACTAGCTTGCTGGGGTATAGCAGTGCCTTCACTAAAGAGCTATAGCCGCAACCTGCTCTTTGGGAAGATATCACATCAATCCTCGATACATTTTCATCAGGGCGATAACATGGAAACCATGACATTCATTGGGGAGATAACACATCAATCCCCATCTGGACGTAAGGATATGTTCGTCCTTCACCCCCACATATTAAAAAATATGCACTCTGAGTTAAACTCGTTTCACCATTCAGCAAATCCTGACACCGAATGGATCTGTGGCCTGGGCAACTACATGATAAGATTCACTTGATTAATTAGGTGTATTATAGTATCTTTTAGCATCAATCAAGTTACAAGCAAGAATTATAACATATGCTACAAAGAAAGGTGTAATACATTTATCAAGTACTTTTATAATCTTTGGAACACAGTGAATGCATAACACTCAGGATCTCAGTCCCTTATCACATTACTGGGAATTCTCATCCCTTAACATTATCATCATCATCATTTCTATATCTGGGTATTCAAACCCTTAGTTCATCACTAAGCATTGTTACCTCTTATTAGGTAACCATTACCTCTAGGTCCTTGGACCCAGGTATACATAATACTCATTACACAAGTATTTCACATGGCTCACAATGCCCATTTAATATGTATCATATGAAACATCATAGCTCATACCTGGCTATGCTTATCATCTCATGATACCTGCATAGTTAGTCTTTCATGATAGAAGCAATATCAAGTACATATCATTACCATGCAACATAAGAGAAATACAACCTTTCCACTATTAGGGTTAGGGTTTCCCTTTTCACCAATTAGGGTTAGGGTTTCCCTCTTTAACAGATTAGGGTTTCAAGATCATATTGTCAAGAATCAATGCTCTAATTCATATTATTAAGAATCAAAACCCCAATCCATAGCTCTACACATATAGGGGTATCAATGTATGCTCATTGAATGATTAACACACAAAGTATGCGTTTCTCTCTCATCCTCACCAGGATAATGATTACATCATACTTTATTAATTTGGCTCAATCCTTCCCTCAAGCTACATTGTCCTACATTATCAAAATGCATTGTGAAAAACACTAGAGGGGGGTGAATAGAGTTTTTAAATATTTTAACAATTATTTAACTCAAACAACCAATCACAAGAATATTGGACAAGGGGACAAGGATTTAGAGTGGTTCCTACCTTAGCAAATACTAAGGTAGTCAGTCCACTACCCGGTTGCTTACCCAACCGGGATTTGGAAAGAATTTAATTTTATTACCTCGCAAGGACTTTACATAAAATTACAATTCTCTCCCTAAACCCTTCAAGCAGCCTTCACCTTGAAGTAATTGCACCACCTTGAAGCAGCCTTCACCTAGAAGTAATTGCACCAACTTTGAAGCAGCCTTCCTCCTAAAGTAGCTTCCCGTTGCAATAGCCTTCTTAAAGTAGCTTCCCGTTGTAATAGCCTTCTTAAAGTAGCTTGAAGTCCACCTTCTCTTCCGAGAAGAACCTTCTCCAATCCGCAGCCTCCAACCCTAGGAGTAGCAAGGAGAATACAAAGAATAAAAAGAACAAGAAGGAAAATAGAAAGTACAACTTATTCTTTGAAGCACAAGGCTTGATTTGCCTATATCAAGCGTATTGATCTCCTAACCAATGAGTGTAGAAGTGTAAGTGTTGTGGAAAGGAGATGCTAGCCTATAGGACACGAAATAGGAGCAATGGGAATGAATAGCCAATGTTGGAATTGCTCTATTGCTCAAAACAGATTGCCAATGAGTATTCAATCTCAATTGCAGCACACGTGTAGATTAGGTGAGTTTAGGTGTCCTAAGGCATGTCCTATTTATAGAAATGACCTACAAGTGCTTAAAGACGTTCTAGACACTTTCTAGGGGGTTCTTAGTGCTTAACTAGCCGTTATGTGTCCACTAATTGCATTTGCAACGGCTAGTTAATTGACCCTGAAAAGTGCAGACAAGACTTTTCTCGGTCGAAGATTTGTCGACCGAGAGTCCTTCTCAGTCGAAGATTTGTCGACCGAGGGACCTCTTGGAGCAAGTGTTTACAACGTTCATTTCCAACTCCCAACCACTTTGTCTGCTGGGTCTAACGGCTAGTAGGGTCTATTCTCGATCGAAGATTTTGTCGACCGAGAGTTTCTCGGTCGAAGTTTTTGTCGACCAATATTTTCTCGATCGACGATTTGTCGACCGAGAATATTACTGACTCAATGTATTCATTTACTAAGTGTGTGTATCAATGTGCAATTGTGATACTATCTTGGGGAATGGCCTATCTAAGTGTTGTGAGTGGATAGGGAAGATCTAAACGCTTGATATACATGATATCTAATTACTTGTACATTATATACTTGTACAAGAATTTACATTTGATTACAATCATGAAAATAAAGCGATTTTATCAAATTGTTCTTCCAAGTCTTTGTTATCCACCACCTTATATGCTTGTTCCTGAAATACTCAAATAGCACGTTAAAACCACAAGAATGAAATGTTTGTCATTATCAAAACAAAAGGGATTAACATAATGTCCAATTTAGCCAACAATCTCCCCCTTTTTGAAGATGACAAACATTTCCTAAATATAAAATAAGGAAATATAAATCATATGAGTTTCATACCTGAAGTTTACCTTTTGTAGCCATTCTTGTGTTTTGCAAGTGGGTGCTGGCTGAGATATTATGAAACTCATTTTATTTTATGTTTTTGATTTTATATTATTTCTCCCCCTTTGTCATTTCAAAAAGATATCCAAGTTTACATTGTATTTCTCCCCCTAAATTTTATGCTATGCTCCCCCTTAAAGAGATATTCAATTTCAAGTCAAGGGATTAATATAAATGTAAGCCATTTATTGTCGAATTTAGCCATAATGTATCTCTAACCAAATACACGGGATGTTAAGCCCAAATTTGTTTAGAGAATTCCATTAAGAACAAGATATATGTCATATTCATAAATTTTGTAGATTTCTTTGTTTTCATAACAAAAATTACTTTCAAGAATACTAAGGTCATAACAAGCTTCAAAGTTTTGTAAACTTCTTAATCTCATAATCAAATTTGTTTTTGTGAGCTCCCCCTTAATCTTATAATTAAGACAATTTAAGGATTCTAAGGTCACAAATGATTTTTAAGATTTGATTTTGACCTTTTATTAAAGCTCCATGTTTTCAATATGATAAACTCATTTTAAGTCAAGATACTAAGATTAAATGCATTAAAATGATGTACAAATAAGCATTTTGTCAAGCTTCTTTTAGGTCGACCTTGACTTCGACCATAACGCCCTTGGTCAAATTTAATTTCAATCGAGAGGCAAAATCTGCATATTTCACATTTGAACATTCATATGTGAAGTATAATTTCTGCAGGTAGCTTGATTAAATAAATATCAATTTGAAGCACATTAAGAGATACCTATTATGAAGACTTAATATGGGCATCATAGTGAAGTCTTTGACCTTGATTTTTCTGGAATGTATGTTTTACATTCATTGTGAATGATGTTTCATAAGCTTTGTTATGGGTACATAAATATCAAATCCCATTTGTTCTTGTATCCTTATTTTCAGATTTAATCATAAGATTCTTTAGAAACATATATTTTGAAAGCAAGATTAATATCTTAAAGTCAAGATTTTTGCTTTTGATTTCTTAGAACACACAAATAAATAAAAACATTAATATTTTTGTTCTAAGAGACACCGTTTGGCTTGTCATAGCATCATCATTCATTTATAATGTGTTGAATCACAATGATCATCCATTTATGGTTTGTATTATTTTAGACAAACCAAGTAAAACTGAAACACAATGATCATGGTACAATGATTTTGATAGAACAGTAGAAGCATATGATTATAATCATTTTTATCAAAACACATGATTCTTATAAGAATTACTTTAGGAAAACCATGTGGATAATGATAAAACAGTAATTTCTTTTGATTAAACTAATCATGATTTTCAGTTTTAAACTATTTAGAGGATAAACCAAAATAATCTACATTTAGGTTCATAAGTTTTTAATTTTAAGATAAGCTATATAACTGATCATACCTAACAAACTTTTTCAATCAATGAATAGGGTTTGTTCAAGATCAGTCTTCATATGTCACTTTTGCAATATGTTTAAGGATTTGCATATTCATAATATTTATCAAAAAAAATATTTTGTTTCAAGAATGGTCTTCAACATATATTCTTGTTTTGCATGTAAAATCAGTCATAATTGATAGCAAATAGATTACTTGAAGACATATTCAACATATTTATTACAGACTTGACAATAGAAACCTGCTCGGTCGACCATTTCTCGACCGACAGTTCTCTCGGTCGACAGTTTCTCGACCGAGAAAGGTTCTGTATTATTTCAGACCTGTTTTCAGAAATTGTTTACAAGTAAAAGCAAAAATATGAAAGTTAAAGCTTGATTTGGTTGAGATATTTAAATATCAAAGCAACATTTAGGTTAAATCTCAACTAATCATATACATTTTGAGAATCCAAACTAAAACAAGTAGTTTAAGATGTATATTTGGAAATTTTAATTTCTTGGATTAACTAAGTGTCCTATTATGCTAAGTTGAGATAGACATAGAGATATACAACTTAGAGTCTTTGGTCATATCTCAACTTTAATTTTATCCATTTAGTTTGGGGGTTTTGGAACCCATACTAACTCGACATCCTTTTTCTTGTAAGGACATGAAAAAGAATAGTGTCCAAGGCGCAAACAGTAATGACAACATATAGAATCAACCTCATATCTCTTTCTATGATTTTGTTCTAGGTTGTTCTTGGGTACATATGTATTTGTGCCTTTAGGTACATACATAGATTGGCTCTTTGGCACTTGTGTTCTTCCCCAACTAGGTTTTTGATAAGATTTTCCTTTAGGCTTGTAACCTAGTCCTCTCCTTCCAATTTGATGGTAAGAATTATTTAAGATTTTATCAAGAGTGTCATTATTACTCAAACTACTAACTTTTTGTTGCAGAGTAACAATCTCATCCATTCTCTTATTGATGTCTAACTTTGCTTGATCTAGATTAGATAGCAAGGAATCTCTTTCTTTCACAATAATATCATAATCTAGATGTGTACACAAAATAGGTTGTTTTTGAAGATTATTTACTTGAGTTTGCAAATTTAATTTTTCTAGGGAAAGAAGATTGCAATTTGCTTCTACAGATTTTAGCTTAATATCATGATCTTCAATAACCTTTTTGAGATCTTCATTTTCAGATGTGAGAGCAAGAAGCTTAGCATGTAACTCATCATTTGCTTTATTAGATTTCTTTAATTTCTTCTTGCACTCAATATATTTATTATGTGTCTCTTCAAGACTAGCAACCAGCTCTTCTTTAGATAAATCAAAAAGGCTTACCTCTTCTTCTTCTTCACTTGTTGTAGCAATAAGACAATCTTTGTGCTCATCTTCCTTCTTTGATCTCCATGGGCAGCTAGATGTTGTGTGGCTTGTTCCTAAGCACCAATTGCAACATGTTGTAGATTGGTCCAGGTTGCTCCTTTTATTTTGGTTGTAATCACCATCAACCTCCATTCTTCAAGACTCGATTAGAGCTCCTTGAAGCCTGCTCTGATACCAATTGAAAAACACTAGAGGGGGGGGTGAATAGAGTTTTTAAATATTTTAACAATTATTTAAATCAAACAACCAATCACAAGAATATTGGACAAGGGGACAAGGATTTAGAGTGGTTCCTACCTTAGCAAATACTAAGGTAGTCAGTCCACTACCCGGTTGCTTACCCAACTGGGATTTGGAAAGAATTTAATTTTATTACCTCGCAAGGACTTTACATAAAATTACAATTCTCTCCCTAAACCCTTCAAGCAGCCTTCACCTTGAAGTAATTGCACCACCTTGAAGCAGCCTTCACCTAGAAGTAATTGCACCAACTTTGAAGCAGCCTTCCTCCTAAAGTAGCTTCCCGTTGCAATAGCCTTCTTGAAGTAGCTTCCCGTTGCAATAGCCTTCTTAAAGTAGCTTGAAGTCCACCTTCTCTTCCGAGAAGAACCTTCTCCAATCCGCAGCCTCCAACCCTAGGAGTAGCAAGGAGAATACAAAGAATAAAAAGAACAAGAAGGAAAATAGAAAGTACAACTTATTCTTTGAAGCACAAGGCTTGATTTGCCTATATCAAGCGTATTGATCTCCTAACCAATGAGTGTAGAAGTGTAAGTGTTGTGGAAAGGAGATGCTAGCCTATAGGACACGAAATAGGAGCAATGGGAATGAATAGCCAATGTTGGAATTGCTCTATTGCTCAAAACAGATTGCCAATGAGTATTCAATCTCAATTGCAGCACAAGTGTAGATTAGGTGAGTTTAGGTGTCCTAAGGCATGTCCTATTTATAGAAATGACCTACAAGTGCTGAAAGACGTTCTAGACACTTTCTAGGGGGTTCTTAGTACTTAACTAGCCGTTATGTGTCCACTAATTGCATTTGCAACAGCTAGTTAATTGACCCTGAAAAGTGCAGACAAGACTTTTCTCGGTCGAAGATTTGTCGACCGAGAGTCCTTCTCAGTCGAAGATTTGTCGACCGAGGGACCTCTTGGAGCAAGTGTTTACAACGTTCATTTCCAACTCCCAACCACTTTGTCTGCTGGGTCTAACGGCTAGTAGGGTCTATTCTCGATCGAAGATTTTGTCGACCGAGAGTTTCTCGGTCGAAGTTTTTGTCGACCGATATTTTCTCGATCGACGATTTGTCGACCGAGAATATTACTGACTCAATGTATTCATTTACTAAGTGTGTGTATCAATGTGAAATTGTGATACTATCTTGGGGAATGGCCTATCTAAGTGTTGTGAGTGGATAGGGAAGATCTAAACGCTTGATATACATGATATCTAATTACTTGTACATTATATACTTGTACAAGAATTTACATTTGATTACAATCATGAAAATAAAGCGATTTTATCAAATTGTTCTTCCAAGTCTTTGTTATCCACCACCTTATATGCTTGTTCCTGAAATACTCAAATAGCACGTTAAAACCACAAGAATGAAATGTTTGTCATTATCAAAACAAAAGGGATTAACATAATGTCCAATTTAGCCAACAATCTCCCCCTTTTTGAAGATGACAAACATTTCCTAAATATAAAATAAGGAAATATAAATCATATGAGTTTCATACCTGAAGTTTACCTTTTGTAGCCATTCTTGTGTTTTGCAAGTGGGTGCTGGCTGAGATATTATGAAACTCATTTTATTTTATGTTTTTGATTTTATATTATTTCTCCCCCTTTGTCATTTCAAAAAGATATCCAAGTTTACATTGTATTTCTCCCCCTTAATTTTATGCTATGCTCCCCCTTAAAGAGATATTCAATTTAAAGTCAAGGGAGTAATATAAATGTAAGCCATTTATTGTCGAATTTAGCCATAATGTATCTCTAACCAAATACACGGGATGTTAAGCCCAAATTTGTTTAGAGAATTCCATTAAGAACAAGATATATGTCATATTCATAAATTTTGTAGATTTCTTTGTTTTCATAACAAAAATTACTTTCAAGAATACTAAGGTCATAACAAGCTTCAAAGTTTTGTAAACTTCTTAATCTCATAATCAAATTTGTTTTTGTGAGCTCCCCCTTAATCTTATAATTAAGACAATTTAAGGATTCTAAGGTCACAAATGATTTTTAAGATTTGATTTTGACCTTTTATTAAAGCTCCATGTTTTCAATATGATAAACTCATTTTAAGTCAAGATACTAAGATTAAATGCATTAAAATGATGTACAAATAAGCATTTTGTCAAGCTTCTTTTAGGTCGACCTTGACTTCGACCATTACGCCCCTTGGTCAAATTTAATTTCAACCGAGAGGTAAAATCTGCAGATTTCACATTTGAACATTCATATGTGAAGTATAATTTCTGCAGGTAGCTTGATTAAATAAATATCAATTTGAAGCACATTAAGAGATACCTATTATGAAGACTTAATATGGGCATCATAGTGAAGTCTTTGACCTTGATTTTTCTGGAATGTATGTTTTACATTCATTGTGAATGATGTTTCATAAGCTTTGTTATGGGTACATAAATATCAAATCCCATTTGTTCTTGTATCCTTATTTTCAGATTTAATCATAAGATTCTTTAGAAACATATATTTTGAAAGCAAGATTAATATCTTAAAGTCAAGATTTTTGCTTTTGATTTCTAAGAACACACAAATAAATAAAAACATTAATATTTTTGTTCTAAGAGACACTGTTTGGCTTGTCACAGCATCATCATTCATTTATAATGTGTTGAATCACAATGATCATCCATTTATGGTTTGTATTATTTTAGACAAACCAAGTAAAACTGAAACACAATGATCATGGTACAATGATTTTGATAGAACAGTAGAAGCATATGATTATAATCATTTTTATCAAAACACATGATTCTTATAAGAATTACTTTAGGAAAACCATGTGGATAATGATAAAACAGTAATTTCTTTTGATTAAAATAATCATGATTTTCAGTTTTAAACTATTTAGAGGATAAACCAAAATAATCTACATTTAGGTTCATAAGTTTTTAATTTTAAGATAAGCTATATAACTGATCATACCTAACAAACTTTTTCAATCAATGAATAGGGTTTGTTCAAGATCAGTCTTCATATGTCACTTTTGCAATATGTTTAAGGATTTGCATATTCATAATATTTATCAAAAAAATATATTTTGTTTCAAGAATGGTCTTCAGCATATATTCTTGTTTTGCATGTAAAATAAGTCATAATTGATAGCAAATAGATTACTTGAAGACATATTCAACAGATTTATTGCAGACTTGACAACAGAAACCTGCTCGGTCGACCATTTCTCGACCGACAGTTCTCTCGGTCGACAGTTTCTCGACCGAGAAAGGTTCTGTATTGTTTCAGACCTGTTTTCAGAAATTGTTTACAAGTAAAAGCAAAAATATGAAAGTTAAAGCTTGATTTGGTTGAGATATTTAAATATCAAAGCAACATTTAGGTTAAATCTCAACTAATCATATACATTTTGAGAATCCAAACTAAAACAAGTAGTTTAAGATGTATATTTGGAAATTTTAATTTCTTGGATTAACTTAGTGTCCTATTATGCTAAGTTGAGATAGACATAGAGATATACAACTTAGAGTCTTTGGTCATATCTCAACTTTAATTTTATCCATTTAGTTTGGGGGTTTTGGAACCCATACTAACTCGACATCCTTTTTCTTGTAAGGACATGAAAAAGAATAGTGTCCAAGGCGCAAACAGTAATGACAACATATAGAATCAACCTCATATCTCTTTCTATGATTTTGTTCTAGGTTGTTCTTGGGTACATATGTATTTGTGCCTTTAGGTACATACATAGATTGGCTCTTTGGCACTTGTGTTCTTCCCCAACTAGGTTTTTGATAAGATTTTCCTTTAGGCTTGTAACCTAGTCCTCTCCTTCCAATTTGATGGTAAGAATTATTTAAGATTTTATCAAGAGTGTCATTATTACTCAAACTACTAACTTTTTGTTGCATCTTAACAATCTCATCCATTCTCTTATTGATGTCTAACTTTGCTTGATCTAGATTAGATAGCAAGGAATCTCTTTCTTTCACAATAATATCATAATCTAGATGTGTACACAAAATAGGTTGTTTTTGAAGATCATTTACTTGAGTTTGCAAATTTAATTTTTCTAGGGAAAGAAGATTGCAATTTGCTTCTACAGATTTTAGCTTAATATCATGATCTTCAATAACCTTTTTGAGATCTTCATTTTCAGATGTGAGAGCAAGAAGCTTAGCATGTAACTCATCATTTGCTTTATTAGATTTCTTTAATTTCTTCTTGCACTCAATATATTTATTATGTGTCTCTTCAAGACTAGCAACCAGCTCTTCTTTAGATAAATCAAAAAGGCTTACCTCTTCTTCTTCTTCACTTGTTGTAGCAATAAGACAATCTTTGTGCTCATCTTCCTTCTTTGATCTCCATGGGCAGCTAGATGTTGTGTGGCTTGTTCCTAAGCACCAATTGCAACATGTTGTAGATTGGTCCAGGTTGCTCCTTTTATTTTGGTTGTAATCACCATCAACCTCCATTCTTCAAGACTCGATTAGAGCTCCTTGAAGCCTGCTCTGATACCAATTGAAAAACACTAGAGGGGGGGGTGAATAGAGTTTTTAAATATTTTAACAATTATTTAAATCAAACAACCAATCACAAGAATATCGGACAAGGGGACAAGGATTTAGAGTGGTTCCTACCTTAGCAAATACTAAGGTAGTCAGTCCACTACCCGGTTGCTTACCCAACCGGGATTTGGAAAGAATTTAATTTTATTACCTTGCAAGGACTTTAAATAAAATTACAATTCTCTCCCTAAACCCTTCAAGCAGCCTTCACCTTGAAGTAATTGCACCACCTTGAAGCAGCCTTCACCTAGAAGTAATTGCACCAACTTTGAAGCAGCCTTCCTCCTGAAGTAGCTTCCCATTGCAATAGCCTTCTTGAAGTAGCTTCCCGTTGCAATAGCCTTCTTGAAGTAGCTTGAAGTCCACCTTCTCTTCCGAGAAGAACCTTCTCCAATCCGTAGCCTCCAACCCTAGGAGTAGCAAGGAGAATACAAAGAATAAAAAGAACAAGAAGGAAAATAGAAAGTACAACTTATTCTTTGAAGCACAAGGCTTGATTTGCCTATATCAAGCGTATTGATCTCCTAACCAATGAGTGTAGAAGTGTAAGTGTTGTGGAAAGGATATGCTAGCCTATAGGACACAAAATAGGAGCAATGGGAATGAATAGCCAATGTTGGAATTGCTCTATTGCTCAAAACAGATTGCCAATGAGTATTCAATCTCAATTGTAGCACAAGTGTAGCTTAGGTGAGTTTAGGTGTCCTAAGGCATGTCCTATTTATAGAAATGACCTACAAGTGCTTAAAGACGTTCTAGACACTTTCTAGGGGGTTCTTAGTGCTTAACTAGCCGTTATGTGTCCACTAATTGCATTTGCAACGGCTAGTTAATTGACCCTGAAAAGTGCAGACAGGACTTTTCTCGGTCGAAGATTTGTCGACCGAGAGTCCTTCTCGGTCGAAGATTTGTCGACCAAGGGACCTCCTGGAGCAAGTGTTTACAACGTTCATTTCCAACTCCCAACCACTTTGTCTGCTGGGTCTAACGGCTAGTAGGGTCTATTCTCGATCGAAGATTTTGTCGACCGAGAGTTTCTCGGTCGAAGTTTTTGTCGACCAATATTTTATCGATCGACGATTTTTCGACCGAGAATATTACTGACTCAATGTATTCATTTACTAAGTGTGTGTATCAATGTGCAATTGTGATACTATCTTGGGGAATGGCCTATCTAAGTGTTGTGAGTGGATAGGGAAGATCTAAACGCTTGATATACATGATATCTAATTACTTGTACATTATATACTTGTACAAGCATTTACATTTGATTACATTCATGAAAATAAAGCGATTTTATCAAATTGTTCTTCCAAGTCTTTGTTATCCACCACCTTATATGCTTGTTCCTGAAATACTCAAATAGCACGTTAAAACCACAAGAATGAAATGTTTGTCATTATCAAAACAAAAGGGATTAACATAATGTCCAATTTAGCCAACACATTGAACTCTATACATATTAATGTATCATTTGACATAAGACACTTCATGTGTTACTCAATCAAGTATATTGGATTGAGGTGCTACCACCATATCGGGCATAGATATGTGTGTGTGCTTCAAACAATATCGGGCATAGAGGTGTGTGTGTGCTTCACACCATATCGGGCATAGAGGTGTGAGTGTGCTTCACACCATATCGGGCACAGAGGTGTGTGTGTATGCTTCACACCATATCGAGAATAGAGCTGTGTGTATGCTTCACACCATATTGGGCGTAGAGGTGTGTGTATGCTTCACACCATATCGGGTTGCTCAAAATTAGGGTTTGCATATCAGGTTAAACCCTTATGCTCATACTTTTCAAACCTTCATGATATCAGCCTATCCTTCACCATGTAATAAGTGACAGCCTAGACAACAGGTTAGCCTAAACCAAACCAAGTGTACAAACCAATAGGGTGTGGGGTTCCAAGGTATATCGGGTTTCATATTACCATGTTGGGTTTCAACACCATATCGGGTTAGAGGTATATACTTGACACCATATCGTATATAAGGTGTGTTCCTGACACCATATCGTGCATGAGATGTGTGTATGTGTCACTCATATCGTCCATGAGGTATAAACTCATGACTATATCATGCATTAGGTGGGTACTTAGATCACTTATATCGGGTTGCTCATAATTTAGGGTTTGTCATATTGGGTTAGAGGTACTTCAACCCGATATCGGGTTGAGCCATGATGATGTCATCATCTTCAAGCTCAAGACCTTCATTCTTACTATTCAAATTCATGGACAACAGTCCTATGTCACTAATAGAACTCATGGATTCATCAATTATACAAGAAAACCTGAAATTGAAAGTAGATCATCAATTATGGCAAGATTGATGGTGAGTAATAACATGACTAGGTTCAAGTTATATAAAACCGCCTCAAGAACAACTTTAAAGCTCCAAGATCCAAAGCTTCACGTTCCCAAGGTTGAAGATGAACTTATCACAGATCTAAGACTCGTTCACAACTCTTCTACATGCAAGGAATCACCATAGTTAAGAACTTGGTGAAGAAGAAAAGAAAGGAGGAATTATAACTCGAGATCATGCTTTATTCAAGGTTGAAGGTGACCATGGCTTCATCTTTAAGCTTAATGGATTTAGATCCTCATTGTTCCTCAACTCTTTGCATGATATCTAAAAGAAATGGAGTGATACGATTTGAAAAGATTCACTAGTAGGTGAAAGGAGTGGTATATATAATTGAGGTTCATGAGAGAGGGTGTATAAGAGGTGTCATCATTTTACACTACTAGGTGCCACGTGTCCATGCATGGTTGACACGTGTCCATGCACACATATTTATCTTGACATGAAAAACTCTTGAGGATAATCTAGGGATAATATTTTGGCCCTTAGTTATCTTGTTGAGCAAGGTATTTCAACTCATCATCACTTCATGCACAAACCGATACACATTTTCTAAGGAAAGTTGCAAACTGATATCTATCACCTCCTTGAGGTTATTAACCCATCATGGCAAAGGACAAGAGTTGACAAAACTATATGGGACCTCTTCTATGGCTCCTTGGCCGATAGGCACTCCCATATAAGCTCTACAACTCGATACAACTCAATTAGGGTCTCAACTATACAACTCTTCTTGGTATTTTCATCACCAAGAATACCACTTATTAAAAATGATTCAAACATGGTGCCTCTTTATTTCTCTCTCCTCTAGACGATGCCAAGATATAGTAGGGACACTTTAAAGGTGGTAATTTGGATATCAACCCTACATTTTGGGTGAATTGCAAATTGCACCAAAACTGGTACACAAGGCACAAGCACTATTCAAACAAGCTCCAACTTGGAACTTAAGATTTCTAAAAGCCACCCCTTAGCATCATTCTCTCTCTTATGATGATAAAGCACTTGAATCATGTTCAAAATGTTACATATTACAATATGACCCCTTATCTTGGGTAAATTGCAAATTACACCCAAGCTATCATATAATGCACAAACAGTTTGCAAATAAGCTCAAACTTGAAAATTAAACTTTCCTTGAGTCTTAACTACTTTTCAAAAGATTAAAAAAAATTATAAATAACTTACTTAAGAAAAACTTCCAGGTTTATGGAATAACCCAGGTCATGGATGTTACAATTATCAACCCCTAACAGGGATTTCGTCTCCAAAATCTCAAGAGAAAAGAGAAGGGTACTTCCTCCTCATTTATTCCTCCAGCTCCCATGTGGCTTATTCAATTCCACAGTGATGCTAGAGAAATTTCACAAGAACTATGTCTTTCTTTTTCAACTTCTTGATTCTTCTATCAAGAATCATCATTAGACCTTCCACATAGGATATATCTTCATTCAATTCTACCTCTACAAGTTGCAACATCAACTTTGTATCAAGATGATACTTTCTCAGCATAGATATATGAAAGACTAGATGTAGTCTATGTAGCTCAGGTGGCAACTCCAACCCAAAGGCCAATATGTGTTGTTAATGAGTAAGGTCCCATAAATTTAGGATCTAACTTACCCTTCCTCCCAAATCTGAGAACACCTTTCCAAGGAGAGCCCATGAGATACACTCTGTCTCCAACTTGGAATTCTAAAGGTCTACGACGTTTATCGACATATGACTTCTGTCTATCCTGTACAGCCTTCAACTATTGTTGTATTACTTTAATCTTTTCAATTGTCTACTGCACTAATTCAAGAGCCAGAAGTTGCTATTCTCCTATCTCATACCAGCATAATGGAGATCTACAATGTCTACCATATAATGCTTCATATGGTGTCATACTAATACTTTTCTGATAACTAGTGTTGTGAGAAAACTCTATTAAGCTCAAGTGTAAGTCCCAACTTCCTACAAACTAAAGAACACATGCCCTAAGCAAGCCCTCCAAAGTCTGTATAGTCCTTTTAGATTGTCCATCTGTCTGAGGGTGAAAAGTTGTGCTAAACTTTAACTGTGTACCCAAGGCTTTATGTAGTCGTTCCTAAAAATGACTTGTAAACTGGGGACCTCTATCAGACACAATTGTGGTTGGAACTCTGTGCAACTGCACTAGCTCATATATGTAGATCTGTGAAAGTTTTTCAGCAGTATAGGTTGTTCTAACAAGAATAAAATGTGTTGTCTTAGTCAACCTATCAACTATCACCCAAATGGAATCATGACTTTTGGTTGTTCTGGGTAGACCAGCCACAAAGTCCATTGTCACGTGATCCCATTTCCACTGCGGTATAGGTAAGGGTTGCAATGTTCTTGTAGGCTTCTGGTGTTCTGCTTTAACTTACTGACACACTGGACACCGCATAACAAACTCAGCTACATCCTTCTTTAAACTAAGCCACCAATACATATCTTTTAAGTTATGATACATTTTAGTACTCCCTTCATGCATTGCATACATGGATGAATGATCTTTCTCCATAACTATCTTTCTTAAGTCATTGGCATCAAGTACTACCATCCTACTATGGTAACAGACTACCTCATCCTCTGACTCATGGAAACCATCCCATTTCTCACTACCATACTCTGACCTGATCTGTTGAATCACATCATCAACCTATTGTGCCTCTTTAATCTGTTGTTTCAGAGTAGGTTTCACATGCATCTTAGCCAGTAATCCTGCTAACAAAGATACTTCTAACTATACATTCATTTGTCTCAAAGAGACAAACATGTCTCATTTAAAGCACATTAAAGAATTCAACTATGCTTTATGTATGGGTGGATATGAAGATTTTCTACTCAATGCATCTGCCACTACATTTGCTTTTACTGGATGATAATAAATTGTACAATCATAGTCCTTGATTAATTCCATCTAGCCGCATTGTCTCATATTTAACTCGTGCTGTGAGAAGATGTACTTTAAGTTCTTATGGTCTGTGAAAATCTGACATGTTTCTCCATAAAGATAATGTCTCCAAATCTTCAATGTGTGGACCACTGCAGCTAATTCTAGATCATGCGTCGGATAATTCTCCTCATGTTTCTTAAGTTGTCGGGAAGTAAAAGAAACTACACAATCACTCTTGATCAGCACACATCCTAAACCATTCTTAGAAGTGTCATAGAAAATAATGTATCCCTTTCCCTGCTCAGGTAAAACCAACACATGTGCACTAGTCAACCTTCCTTTCAACAACTGGAAAGAACGCTGACACTTATCATTCCAGACAAAAGGAACCTCCTTCCTGGTCAACCTAGTTAGGGGTAATGCTACATAACTAAAGTCTTTAATAAACCTATGTAGTAACTTGTCAGACCTAGGAAATTGTGAATCTTAGTTGGTGTCTTGGGTTGTTCCCACTCTACAACATATTCCACTTTCTTAGGATCAACCTGAATACCTGAGGCAGATATAACGTGTCCTAGAAAAGACACTTCTGACAACCAAAACTCACACTTGCTAAACTTAGCATATAGCTTGTGTTGTCTCAACAAAGTCAAGGCTTGACAAAGGTGCTGTTCATGTTATTGACCATTTCTATTGTATATTAGGATGTCATCTATAAAGACCACTATGAACTGATCAAGGAATGGTCGGAAGATTCTATTCATTAGCTCAATGAATGCAGCTGGTGCATTAGTTAGTCCAAACGACATAACTACATACTCATAATGACCATACCTTGTCGTAAAGGCTGACTTAGGTATGCCACTCTCCTTGATATGTAACTGATGATATCCTGACCTTAGATCTATCTTAGAAAACAATGTTGCACCACACAACTAGTCAAACAGATCATCTATCCTTGGCAGAGGATATTTGTTCTTTATAGTCACCTTGTTAAGCTGTCTATAGCCTATGCATAATCTCATAGACCCATCCTTCTTTTAAAAAAATAACTGGAGCACCCCATGGCAAAGTACTCAGTCGAATGAAACCTTTCTCAAGCAACTCTTATAACTATTTCTTGAGTTCTGCCATCTCAGCAGGGGCCATCCTATAGGGTGTTTGTGTTATTGGTTACGTACCCGAAATTACATTAATCTCGAAATTAATCTCTCGAGGTGGAGGAATATCTAGAAATTCTTCAGAAAACACATCCTTGAATTCCCTAACAACAGGAACTTTAGAAAGATGAGGACTCTCTGCTTTGGTGTCTACCACATGATCTAAGAATGCTTCACAGACTTGTCGCATCAATTTTTCTGCTACCACTACCGATACCATACAGGTTGGAAGAATCTTTCTGCCTCCTTGAAAGACCCATGTCTCATCACTATCTATGAACATAGTTTTCTTGGAACCACAATCCAAGACAACCTCATCTTAATTGGTATAAGATCCACCTGAATGTTGTGTTCTGAAAAAGAAAGAACATAGGGAGAACATACCTCCGGCAACACTGCAAGTCTGACTAATGGAGTTTCTAGTAAAAGATTATCTACTCTATGATTGACAGTCATATTGCAGTCATGAATCACTTCTCGAGTGATAAAAGAATGTGTAGCACCCAAATCAATCAAAATAAATACAAAGCAGGATGAATACATATCAGAATGAAACAATTCCATCTGACATGTCACGACTCGTGAATTGACTACTGCCTCTGGCTGATTCATAGCATAGAATCTTGTCGTTGCCTGTTGTCGACTCCGTGCTCTGTTGTTTGGTGCAGATGGTCCTACTTGGGACACTTGTCCACATCCTCATGAACCATTTCTAAATTGTTGCCTCTATGAGCCTTGTTGACTCTGCCTCGGTGGTTGGGTTACCTCCCTATCTCTAACGGGACAATCCTTTATCATATGTCTTGTCTGTCCACACTTGAAACAGTCTCTGTTCTCTCATCGCGGCCTAGATGGTCCTGTTAATGACATTGATGTCGTGCTATGGGCTCCACTTGGCAGAAAACTACGACCTCTACCCTTGCTTGATGTCCACTGTGTCTGAGCACTGAACCTCTATGGTTCTACTGGTGCAGGAAACCTCAGTTTCTTGAAACTTCGAGACCTCAGTCCCTGGAGCTGGGCAGGTACTTTCCTACTATTCACCTCACATTTCTCAATCACAGACCTCTCTATCCTCCTAATTGACTCCACAAAGGTGGAAAACCTCTCTCTATTCTCTAAAGCAGATACAGGTGTGGTTAACTCAGCGTTTAGACCCTTCTCAAAATGTTGAATCCTCTCCTCATCCGTAGTAGCCATGTGTGGACAAAACCGCAGAAGCTCCATAAACTTAGATTCATACTCACTAATCTTCATTGGTCCTTGTCTAATCCGCTCAAACTGTGAGATTTCCTCATCTAGATAAGTCTTGGAAAAGTATCTACTAACAAACTTACGTCGGAATTCCTACCATCTGACCTCAACACCATGTCTTTTCTCTTCTTCAATGCCCCACCAATGGCCAATGCTTCCTTTTAAAAGGCAACATCATGCCTAACTTTATTAGTTTCTGGGATGGTAAGGATTCTAAATGGCTTTTTCTAGTTCAGTGAGCCATGAATCTGTGTCTGCTGGGTCAGCTGTACCGACATATTCGGTGGCTCCTACCCGACATAACCGCTCAAAGGTCTTACCAGATCCATGTCCCTTATTGGGAACTGGTGCCCTAGGTGCTGGTGCTAGCATCCGATCTTCCATATGCGTCATTGTGGTCACGAACTGCCCGAAAAGAGCATGAAAGGTTGGGTTTTCTAGAATGGCTTGATCAAGCCAGGGATTCTCAGGCAGCGATTCCTCTCTAGCATGTTCCCTTGAACCTCCTCTTGATGCAGCAACACTGCACTCAGCAACATGTTCTTCGTGTGCTCCAACCATCTTTCAACTTTACTTCTTCTCCTATATGAGCAGAAGTCACTATAAGATAAACTGGAGGACACTAGAACAAACTCAACAACCTTAATCCTATGTCTCTGTAGACTCGGCGAACCTTGGGCTCTGATACCAAAACTTTGTGATGACCCACCATCAAACTGACAGCCAAATCACCACCAGTAATTAAGTGGAATAACCATTAGCTACGGATTAATGAAAATCACTAAAAATTAAAACTATTTTGCAAAGAGATCCATTTCCAGGAAACTCTTAAAGAAGGAACCAAAACAATATATACATCATGGTTCACATTGTACACACATTGTACTACCTTATCTCGAGGATATCATATACCGGTTGCTTTGCCAAACATATACATAAGCAATATAAAACCTCGAGCCATACAAGCCAAAATCTCAGATCGTTCATAAAACCATTACGTACTAACTCCCAACGACCTGAGAGTATAAAGATGACACATAGGAATTCTATCTATAAGAGACGACAGACATCATACTCAACCTGAGTTGTTACTGTTGTCCCTGTTGTTGTTGTCCTTCCTCTATGGTACAGTCTCTACCTCCTCGTGCACATCCACCTAAAAATTGTGGAACCCACAGGGTGAGACAATTGTCCCAGTGAGAGATATAACTCTTTGTCAACAATATCATTATCACAGGTAAACAATATAAAACTGAGCAGAGGATCTTTTATGTAAATAAGCATGTTTTAATCATTGTTTAGTTGCAGTGCAAAGCAATAGCATTGTTTAAATAGTTCAACTATCCGTATCAGCGCTATAGATCATCTATTTTTTTTATAAGGAATATGAAGAACATGTATAACATCTATCAACTAAGATGTATAGAAGTAATGTAACATCAACCAATGTTTCCATATTCAATCCTTCAGCAGATACACTACACAACTGATTACACATTTACAATCACACTTATGCCCAGAGGAGATGAGGTATACCGCTCATGATCCAACCGACCACGTCTACGTAAAGCATCAGTACCATACAAGGTCAATGGAAGAGTCGGCTACCAAGACCTCTCCCTTCTCAGTCAATACGAGACCACTGGCAGTGAAATCATGTCAAACTACAACTAGCTTGCCCAGTTATAGCAGCATCTTTGCTAAAGAGCTACATCCGCAGCATGCACTCTCTTCGGGGAGATATCACATCAATCCCCGATACATTTTCATCAGGGCGATCTCACGGCAACCCAAGCATTCATTGGGGAGATAACACATCGATCCCCATCTGGACGTAAGTATATGCTTGTCCTTCACCCCCACATATTCAAAAATATGCACTCTGAGTTAAACTCATTTCACCATTCAGCAAATCCTGACACCAAAATGGATCTATGGCCTGGACAACTACATGATAACATTCCACTTGATTATTTAGGTGTATTACAGTATCTTTTAGCATCAATCAAGTTACAAGCAAGAATTATAACAGATGCTACAAAGAAAGGTGTAATACATTTATCAAGTACTTTTATAATCTTTGGAACACATTGAATGCATAACACTCGAGATCTCAGTCCCTTATCACATTACTAGGAATTCTCATCCCTTAACATTATCATCATCATCATTGCTAGATCTGGGTATTCAAACCCTCAGTTCATCACTGAACATTGTTACCTCTTATCAGGTAACCATTACCTCTAGGTCCTTAGACCCAAGTATACATAATACTTATTACACAAGTATTTCACATGGCTCACAAGGCCCATTTAATATGTATCATATGAAACATCATAGATCATACCTGGATATACTCATCATCTCGTGATACCTACATGGTTAGTATTTCATGATAGAAGCAATACCAATTACATATCATTACCATGCAACATAAGAGAAATACAACCTTTCCACTATTAGGGTTAGGGTTTCCCTTTTCACTGATTAGGGTTAGGGTTTCAACTTCATATTGTCAAGAATCAATTCCCTAATTCATATTATTAAGAATCAAAACCCCAATGCATAGCTCTACACATATAGGGGTATCAATGTATGCTCATTGAATGATTAACACACAAAGTATGAGTTTCTCTCTCATCCTCACTAGGATAATGATTACATCATACTTTATTAAGTTGGCTCAATCCTTCTCTCAAGGTACATTGGCATACATTATCAAAATGCATTGAACTCTATACATCTTAATGTATCATTTGACAGAACACACTTCATGTGTTACTCAATCAAGTACATTGGATTGAGGTGCTTCCACCATATCGGGCATAGAGGTGTGTGTGTGTGCTTCACACCACATCAGGCATAGAGGTGTGTGTTTGCTTCACACCATATCGAGTATAGAGGTTTGTGTATGCTTCACACCATATCGGGCATAGAGGTGCGTGTATGCTTTACACCATATCGGGCATAGAGGTGTGTGTATGCTTCACACCATATCGGGTTTCTCAAAATTAGGGTTTGCATATCAGGTTAAACCCTTATGCTCATACCTCTTCAAACCTTCATGATATGGACCTATCCTTCACCATGTGATAAGTGACAGCCTAGACAACATGTTATTCTAAACCAAAACAAGTGTACAAACCAATAGGGTGTGGGGTTCCAAGGTATATCGGGTTTCATATTACCAAGTTGGGTTTCAACCACATATCGGGTTAGAGGAATATAATTGATACCATATCGTGCATAAGGTGTGTGCTTGACACCATATAGTGCATGAGATGTGTGTATGTGTCACTCATATCATCCATGAGGTATAAATTCATCACTATATCCTGAATGAGGTGGGTACTTAGATCACTTATATCGGGTTGCTCATAATTATGGTTTGTCATATCGGGTTAGAGGTACTTCAACCAGATATCAGGTTGAGCCATGATGATGTCATCATCTTCAAGCTCAAGACCTTCGTTCTTACTGTTCAAATTCATGGACAACAGTCCTATGTCACTAATAGAACTCCTGGATTCATCAATTATATAAGAAAACCTGAACTTGAAAGTAGATCTTCAATTATGGCAAGATTGATGGCGAGTAATAACATGATTGGGTTCAACATATATAACCTGCCTCAAGAACAACTTTAAAGCTCCAAGCTCCAAAGCTTCACGTTCCCAAGTTTGAAGATGAACTTATCATAGATCCAAGACTCATTCACAACTCTTCCACATGCAAGGAATCACCATAGTTAAGAACTTGGTGAAGAAGAAAAGAAAGGAAGAATCACAACCTGAAATCATGCTTTATTCAAGGTTGAAGGTGACCATGGCTGGCTCTATCTCCTCCTTGTTCCTCAACTATTTGCACAATATCTAATAGAAATGGAGTGATAGGGTTCGAAAAGATTCCCTAGTAGGTGAAATGAGTGGTATATATAATTGAGATTCATGAGAGAGGGTGTATAAGAGGTGTCATCATTTTACACTACTTGGTGCCACGTGTCCATGCATGGTTGACACATGTCCATGAACACATATTTATCTTCACATGAAAAACTCTTGAGGATAATATAGGGATACTATTTTGGCCCTTATTTATCTTGTTGAGCAAGGTATTTCAACTCAACATCACTTTATTCACAAACCGATACACTTTTTCTAAGGAAAGTTGCAAATCGATATCCGTCACCTCCTTGAGGTGATTAACCTATCATGGCAAAGGAAAAGAGTTGAAAAAACGATATGGGACCTCCTTTATGGTTCCTTTTCTGATAGGCACTGCCATATAAGCTCTAGAACTCGATACAACTCAATTATGGTCTCAACTATACAACTCTTCTTGGTCTTTTCATCACCAAGAATACCACTACTCAAAAATGATTCAAACATGGTGTCTCTTTATTTCTATCTCCTATAGATTATGCCAAGAGATAGTAGGTACACTTTAGAGGTGGTAATTTTCATATCAACACTACATTTTGGGTAAGTTGCAAATTGCACCAAAACTGGTACACAAGGCACAAGCATTATTCAAACAGGCTCAAACTTGGAACTTAGGCTTTCCACAAGCCACCCCTTATCATCATTCTCTCTCTTATGATGCTAAAGCACTTGAATCATGTTCAAAATGTGACATATTTCAATATAACCCCTTATCTTGGGTAAATTGCAAATTACACCCAAACTATCATATAATGCACAAACAGTTTGCAAATAAGCTCAAACTTGAAAATTAAACTTTCCTTGAGTCTTAATTAATTTAAAAAAGATTAAAAAAAGTTTATAAATAACTTAATTAAGAAAAACTTCTAGGTTTATGGCATAACCGAGGTCAGGGATGTTACACATGGATCCCCATATAGACCCATGCAACACCATTTAGAGTTGTTGTTCATATTACAAAAATTCATGGTGATACTATATGTGTCTAATTGTGGTTGATGTGATTTATCAAGTGTTCATCCCATTCTATAATCACCACCACTCCACTAAGACTAGTAGCTAGCATATGTAGCCATTATTCGATGTATTTACCACCCATGGTGTTAAGTTGATACGCTGTGAGTTGAGTTTTCATCTCTTATATTGTAACAAGATTGATTAATATACATAAAATCATGGATAAAGTTATCGATAAATAGACCGATCAGTAGAGATTTCTAATATATCTGCATCTTTTTGTGTTTTATGCTCCACAAACATTCCACGTAGCAAATATCATAGATGAAAATATCAACTAAACTAATAATAAACATAGACTAGGGAAATAAAGATATATATATTATGTAATAGTGAGGTCTTTTATCTGTTTCATGGCAAATGCACATGGTTTTTGGTTTTGTCAATCCTGGTATCATTCCAATTATGTAAGAGCTATACTTGTATCAAGTATAGTCCCTAAAATATTTGCCAAAGGTCCTAGAAAATGAAGGAAAATCATTGTCATTATGCCATAAAGAAACAATATCATCAAGTTTAGTAGACGTCATAGTATAGTAATAAGAGGTAGGAAAGTAATGGTGAATTCTACCTATTTTTCTAGCAGCAAAAAAGTGTCTCCTTTTTTTAGCTTTGGGTGAACTTGTTGTGTCATTCAATGGTGGATTAATGTGGTCCATCTTGTTTTTTTTTAATTTTGTGGGCTATGGTTATTTTTTGTAGTTGTTCAATAATCTCTATTTTAAGGATGACCACCATATCTCAACTTATTTGCTTTTTAGTGAAGGCTTAGGAGGGCTATTGTGCGGAAGTGGTTGCGAATGATTAGATGTGAAGGGGTTTTCCTATTGTTGTTGTGGAGGTTGTATTGGTGTTGTGTCCTCTCAAGGATGCTTGTTTGGTTGTGGAGGTGGTATATGTGTAGTATGGTTTTGGCATGTTAGCAGTCCCCCCTATTCAGATGGGTATGGGAGTGGGGATGTTCCTTTCTTATCCAAATGTTACGTTTTGTTTTGGTTCTTAGGTCGTGGTGGCTTTTTCATGTCCTTAGGATTTATAAATGAAGTATAGTATTCTACAAGGTAATCAAATATGGACATAGTAGTGGTTTTTCATCTTATAGAAGGACAGTATGGATGGTCACCCCATTTGTAATCTTAATAGAACCAAGTAGCCAAATCTCTTTAGTGAAAGAGAACACACAAAAGGATTTTTATGTAGTTGGTAGGATAAATGGTTTATGGGTTGATAAGTTGTATCGTAGCACCTATATTAGAGGTGATTATTTTTTTTAAGACATCAACATCTCATATGTGTGGCAGGAGGTTTGAATGGAGACCCAATTGACACCCCCCACGTAGGTGCCATCTCCACACTAATGTTTGCAGACCATTAGGTGATATGTGCCTCTACAAAACTATCACCACAAGGGAGCATGATGGTGACCCCTATAACATGGTTGTGTTTGTTACCTTGTGGAAGGGAGTAAAGGATATGGTCTTTGGATAGGATTTTAGGTTTGAGGATGGTGCATCCCAGGATAAGGATGCCAATAGCTCTCGTAGCATCAATGTTGAGGACATGTTGGTTGCCAAGGTTATTCTGGATGGCCACATGGATGCTATGGATAGTAAGGACCTGAGTAATCTCATAGAATTGATAGGGAAATCCATAATGTCCAAGGGCTCGGCGATAGACTATAGGTTCTTCATGAAGTTGGGTGACAATTCTACGTGTTGTGATGGGTAGAGTGGAGGTGGGAAAGGATAATGATGTTGCAGAAGAGATGGTTTTAGGGGTGGTGGAGGATACATGGATGAAGAATTTGGGTTTGTTGAAGTATGTGGTAGAGGGAGTGATGTTAGTAAATAGAGATCATTCATGGGACACAAATCATTGTTGGTGGGTATGGTTGGTGAGGGATCTATTGCATGGCTAGAAAGGATGGAGAAACAGTTTTGCATAAACTTTTGTTCTATAGGCATGGATCCAAGGGGAAGGATGGATGGGTGGAGGGATTTATGTTTCTCGTGATGATGGTTAAACCAGTTGGAGCATCCAATGGGAGCTAATGGTGAGACAAATTGGGTGTTTTGTGAGGAATGAGGAGAGGAGAAATAATTAGTGGGGTAGTGGATTCAGTTGGGCAAATGATAATTTAAAGGAATAATGTCCATGTCCATGTCCATGTCGGGCATAATAGAAGATGGGGTAATCACCAGCTGTAATGCTTATGCCCAAGTCTGCTGCAACATTTATATCTAAAAATTATCTTAACATATTTATTTTTTTCTTTTAAATATATTCCTTTTCATTTTTTTTTGTAGATTCCAAAAAGTAATGTGTGAGTATAAATGATGTATTTGTGGAGGAGTGTATATGGGGAGAATTAGCAAACCTCTGTGCATAATCAATAACTGGTGGAGCTTTGGTGGTTGGTTTAGTATCTAGATTTTGCTCCTCTATATTGAGATTGGATGAAGTGATAGTTGTATTTGATTAGACTGGTGAGGACGTATCCATAGAATGGATATTATGATGCTCAACTGTCTTATTATTATTGGCCGTGTTACTGGATATATGTTTATATGTGTTGTGTCATTTTCTTGGAGATGTCTGTAGTATCTAGATTGGAAATAGAGACCAACAAAGAATGATCTTGGGACCTCATCAACAAAGGTTGGAGGAAGACAAAGTGGATGTCTAGAATATTCAAGTATACTAATAGATAGTTGTGTTATTTGATGGGTCAGAGCTCCATAAACCATATATCAAGAAGGTCCATCATAGTAATGATCGCATCCAATTCCTAGATTGAACAAAGTTATCACTTGACATTCACCTAGAAGATAACTCTACAGTGGTGACTACCCAGAGTGAAGGTGATCCATCTAGGTTGTAAGTTGTAGTGGAAGTATCACCAAGCTCTAGGGAGGATGATGCAGTTGCTCGTGGTGGAATAAACATGGACTTTTATATAGATGTCATTGTATCTCTTTTTTGTTGTTTACCCTATGAGTGTAATGTTCCATTTAAAGTGGAATAAATGATGTGGTGAACTTTATGTGTACCATGGCATGTGATGAGTCTGATCACTGGATCTATTCTAGGTCGGCAGGCCAAGTATGATTTATCAATCATCAAAAGCCTCCTTGTACACATCTTCAATAAATACCAGTGTAGGTTATCACATATATACGATGTTGTATTGTCATTTTTTGTTGTTGTGTTTCCAAATAGTAAGCCCGATGAAAGGGAAGCAGCACAACTATTATCAATGTTGTGTCCCTTGATGTAGTGGATTGATGTAGTGGAATCATCTTTACGGTGTAGTGAGGGCGGCGTCACAGGTCCAAAATGTTGTTTGTTCCAGTGATAAGCATGGTAATTGGGTTGTGACAAATGTAGCCTTGATCTTATCCCATACGGTATGTTCATCTCTAGGTGTCCACATCCTTATTATTTTCCCCATGATAAGACATATCACCTAGTTTTTATAAGGGCTCTTTAGGGTCGATCTTCTGTATTTAAAATTTTCCTTAGGTGGTGGAGAAGAGGACTCACCATACTTTGTAGTTTGTGTGTGGATCATTGTAAAGTAACTGAAAGGAAAAATGATATATGAGAATCACAAAATACTTACTAACAACACATGTACTTTGCAATCAATTTCAAGCTAGAATGAAAAAGTAAGAAAAACAAAAACTAGCCTAGAGTGGTTGGCTTCATCACTTGTAGTGTTAGCATTTCCAGCTTCCCAGAAACAGCACAAGAACTTGACACAACTTAAATGTGTGTGCTAATGCAAGTGTATGCGTTGAACTGATAAAGTGACTCAATACCTCAGACATCAAACTCTAGAAATCAGAATATTGAAAGACTACTACACACTGAAATAGATCAGCCAAGCCAAGATGAAAGAGTTGATTGGTTGACTAAAAACTAAGAATAGAAAGTAGACGTGCATTGTAACATCCCTGGCCTGGGTTATGCTTTAACCCTAGGTGTTTTAATAAGGAAAGATGATTATATGCTTAATCTAATCTTGTGAAAAGTAATTAGGGCTCATGAGGAACTTATGTTTCAATTTTGGTCCTGTTTGGACAATGTTGAAGCAATGTTTGCTTATTTTGGACTAAAGTGCAAATTGCCCAAGTTAAGGGGCTAACTTACAAATTTTACATAATAATATGTTCCTCAAATGTTGAGACATCATAATAATGAATATGATGTAGTGTTATGGTTTCCACAAGCCTGGACACTAAGTTAGAGCTTGTTGGACAATGTTTGTGCATTAAAACCTAGTTTTGGTGTAAAGTGCAATTTACCCAAAATCTAAGGTTCAATATGCAAATTACCACTTCAATAATGTCCCTAATGTTTCTTGATATCATTTATAACAAAGAGAATGAGAGGGGTGCTTCATTTGAATTAAGTTGGAGGAGAGAGAAACTTGATATTAAAATAATCAGATTTAAGCCTAATTGGAACCCTAATTCAATTTAATGCAAAAATAAATAAAATAATTGAAGGGGCCTTCAACCAAAATTAATATGGTTGGATTCATATGTGTGTGGACATCCTTAAGTCTTGCAAAGGCACGAGCATATCCTAAGGAGGAGAAATCCCACTCACCATTATTATAAGAAAAAGAAATTCCACTCAAAAATGGATATTGATATTATAAGGGTTAAGGTGTTTAATTTCTTTTCCCTTTATTCTTGGATAATGGAAGGGAGCTCGGTGGGGATAGAGATACCTTTGTATACAATAAACCAAGGGGGAGAAGGTGGAAACAAATTTGGAATAAAAAGACTTTTATAAAAGTATTTTCTCTCTCATTGAATTTCTTATAAAAAGACCCTTTCCAAGCCAAATGAAAGGCTTTTCCGTTTCCACTTCTTCTCTTTTCTTGGAAACCGACCAAGGGAGCTAGGGAGGACCAGGAGGACGACCCCCAACCTGTTGGTAAGGTTCTTGATCCTTTTCACCTTGATTCCATGGTGGAAATCGAAAATAAATTATGGATTTCTTCTTATTTCGATCTCCTCTTCAACCCTAGCCAACTTTTACAACCAAAAGCTTGAGGACGAGCCTAGGGGAAGTTGCAAAAGCTTCATCAACCATTGTTTGCGTGAGATTGGAGATTTGGAGCTCAATTTGAGGTGGGTTTTATAACTTGAACCTTTAACTTTGCTATTGCATTCAATTCCATATCAAATAATGATCTTTTCTACATTTACAATAATCGATTTGGTTGATGAACGCAATTTCCATGGAAACCACAGCAGGTTTCATGGGTTTAGAGCTTTATGATGATGACATCATCATAATCAAGCACCTCACCAAATATCAAAGCCAAAACGGTTTCATTGAGTTGCTCAAACGCTAATGGTTTCAAACCGTTTGGGAGCAAACAGTTTCAAACCGTTTAGAAGCAAACAGTTTCACCAAACGGTTTCAAAACCGTTTGGGGGAGTTGAACAAGGGTTGAACGTTTGATAATCCTGTTCCTAATTATGTTGGTTAATAACTCACCAAATTTTATGGATTAATTCCAAAGGAATCATGAGTTGAAGGCTAATCAATTAGGCAAACCTAATTGGATTAAGTGCTGATTTTCAACTTGATTAATTTGACTTTTTGGGAAAACGGTTTCAAAACCGTTTTAGAGAGTTGACCAAGGGTTGACAGTTTGAGAATACTGTTCCTAATCATGTTGGTTAATAACTCACCAAATTTTATGGATTAATTCCAAAGGAAACATGAGTTGAAGGCTAATCAATTAGGCAAACCTAATTGGATTAAGTGCTGATTTTCAACTTGATTAATTTGACTTTTTGGGAAAACGGTTTCAAAACCGTTTGAGAGAGTTGACCAAGGGTTGACCGTTTTAGAATACTGTTCCTAATCATGTTGGTTAATAAATCACCAAATTTTATGGATTAATTCCAAAGGAATCATGAGTTGAAGGCCAATCAATTAGGCAAACCCTAATTGGATTAAGTGCTGATTTTCAACTTGATTGATGTGACTTTTTGGGTTGATTAGCCCAAACGGTTTCAAAACCGGTACCCAAACGGTCTCAAGACCGTTTGGAGGTCACCCAAGAACGTTTGGTGGTCTAGGGTTGAGCATGGTTAAGTGTTTGAAGATCCAAAGATATGACATGAACCCTAATCGGCTAAGTGCTGATTTTGTAAGTGATTGGGATGATGTTTTGGGTTGATTGACCCAAACGGTTTCAAAACCGTTTGGGGTTTACCCAAATGGTCTCAAGACCGTTTGGGGATCACCCAAGAACGTTTGGAGGTCTAGGATTAAGTATGGTTGCTTATTTGAAGGTCCAAAGTTACCAAGTTACAAAGCAATCAATTGTTGATTTGTTGATCGACTCAATAGACCAAACCTTGATGAATTTTCACTAGAATCCAAGGGTTGGATGAGACAAACGGTCTCAAGACCATTTGGAGCTCATCCAAACGGTCTCAAGACCGTTTGGAGGTCTAGGGGTGAGTATGGTTAAGCAATTGATGATCCAATGTTACTAAGTTAAAGTGTAATCAATTGCTGATTTGGTGATCAATCCAATGATCCAAACCTTAATTGGTTGACTTGGATTTTGAAGATATGATGGTCAAACGGTCTCAAGACCGTTTGGAGGTCATCCAAACGACCTCAAGACCGTTTGGGGTCAGGTCATGTTCACTTTGGATGATGGTTCAAAGATTTCAAAGTAACTAATCTTGCATTGATTAGTGTTGAAGGATCATTGATTCCAAACCCTAATTCGATTGATTCAAACCCTAGTTGATGACTAATTGAGGGTCAATTGAGGGCTAAATCAGTTGTAGGTTGACCTAATTTAACTCAATTGAAGTATGGGGATTGGTCCAATTGATGACTGGTTACATGTATTCAATGGTTGAAGGAACCAACATTGGAAACCCTAATTCAGGGTACTTTGATGATCACTCCTACTTGGAATAAATAGTAAACCCTAACTATGGAATGTTAATGATAAACCCTAATCTAGGGTGAAGTGATGAGAATAGTAAACCCTAATCGTGGGTTATTGAATATAAACCCTAATTAAGGATGATTTCATGTGTAACCCTAATGGAGGATGAATCCATGATAAATCCCAATTGAGGGTAATGTTATGTGAAACCCTAATTAAGAGCAATATTATGAAAACCCTGAAGAATGATGTGAAGTGAGACTTAAATCTAGGATGATGCCATATAATGACATGTGCAATCATAGTCATGGTATAATGGCCAATACACTAAAGTAGGATGTGGTTATTATAATCAAGTAAGATGAGGATGTTATAGCCATGAAGGGTAAAGTTGATGAACTATATGAATGATAGTGTTGATACTCTAATGAATAAGAGTCTAAAAGACAAGATGATGCCTAGAACATTATGTAATCAAATTCATGTATGTGTAATAATACTATGTATCTTACAATGATGAGGGTATGAAACTCTTAGGAGTGAAGTATGCAATATTATATAATGGAGTCACTACTACAGAAATGGCTTATAAAGTCACTTTTACAGGTGTCAGTTGTATAAATAAACCGACATCGAAACTATATAGTGTCGGTTGATAACATAAACCGACATCCAATCTATGAAGGGCGCCCAGACACGTGTACCACTTCTATTCAGTGTTGGTTACTTAATAAAAAACTGACGCCTAAAATTAACCGCCAAATCCAAAATTTCCAGCGGAAAAATTACCTCCAAAATTTAACATATGGTATCGGTTGATAAATGATAAACCGACGACTAAAGGTTATTCGCGAGACAGAAATTGGGCACATTTTGGTCGTCGGTTTAACCACAATGACCGACACTTATGAGTTTTCCCGCACTGTCCGCAGGGATTTTTTCACACCCTCTAAGCGTCGGTTGTCAGAAGACACCGACGACTATGGTCATTAATCGAGAACAATTTTTTTAATCGGCATATGTATTTAGACGTCGGTTGTTTTGTAGTTACAATCGACGACTATAGTTGAGAATAGGTGTCAGTTTTTGTGGAGAACCGACACTGTCAATTTTATGTGTCGGTTTATTTGAATAACTGACGCCTATGGTATAGTTAATAGCCCCGCGAAACAGATCTCTTTTCCCCATTGTCTCTATTTCATTGTGACTCTGCTAGGTCTGGTGATTCTGCTCCCCGCCGTCGCCGCCGTCGTTGCCCCGGTCGCCGTTGCTGCCCCGCACCGCCAGCACTCCTGGTTGACGCCCTCGCCACTACTCCTGCTGCTCTCCCTTCCGCCGCCGCTCCTCGCTGGTGCCTCTCCTCTCCTCACTGCCACCCCGCCGGTGGCTGCCGTCCTCTCATCGCCGCCCTCGTCACTGCTCCTCTCCTCTCCTCGCCGTCGGCACCGGCTGCCAGCTGCTGCTAGGTCTTGCTCCGGCCGCTGCTCTCCTCTACCCTCAAGGTATGCCCACCCTGCCTTCTTCCTTCTTCCTCTGCTTCGACGACTGCTTGGGCAGTGCCAAGGCACGCCTAGGCTGCTGCTGGGCATTTTTTTATTTTTTTTAAGTTATTTACTTATTTGTGTTTATTTATGTATTGATTTTGTTATGATTTAATCATCTACTTAATGAAATTTATTTATCAACTGATTTAACTATATTTTTCAATTGATCTATATGTATTCATCTAATGTTTGTATTTATTTATGTACTGATCCAGTAATTAATTGATCATCATCTACTGATTTATATTAGTTTATCAATAGATTTGTATTTATTCATATAGTTATTTGTATTTTTTGTCTACTGTTTTTATTTAGTTATCTAATCATTTGAATTTATTTGTGTACTACTTTTGAAATTATATAATCATCTAGTGATGTAACTTTATAGTGAAACTATAGGACATATATAGGACAAATCTCACCCGATAATACATAAAAGAAGTTGACAAGAGGAAGAAGACATCCACTGAACAGTGAAACTTCCTGGACAAAGAAGAATGGGATGCGTTTGTTGCTTCAAGACAAACTGATGAATTCAAGGTATTAGGCGTCAGTCCCAATCTCATTAATATATGTTGTGTTCACCTATTCAAGATTAACATTTACTGTTACTAACCAAATCATTAATGTGCATACTAACTAGGCCCTCAATGAGGCACAAAAATCAAGGTGTGCACTGAATGTGCATGACCACACAATGGGTCCAAAGGGGTATGCAGGCATTTGCCAAAGACTACAGTCTGAGGCTACTACTCAGTCTGCTGCTACTCAGGAGTCCTCTACTATAGGTAGCACACCTCTGCCTCGCCATGATGTCTGGATAGTTGGGAGGCAAAATAAGAAGGGAGAAATAAGGAAGCCCGCAACTACTGAGGAGGCTGCAAAAATGGTAAAATACAACTCTTACAGCAATCGTTTGAATATTGATTATTTGTGGTGTTTACTTAATTTCAAATTTTTGTTTTGGCAATTAGCGGGAGCTGCATGAGCTGAGGAAACAAGGAAAGTTCATCCCTGAGGGCACAAGGGATGAATTGACAGTTGCTCTGGGTAACCCAGAGCATCCTGGACGTGTTAGGGTTGCAGGCACTGGTGTGGGCACCAAATATTTTTTTGGGCCATCCCAGCGCAAACATGTCCCAAAAGTGGGACATTCACAATAAGAGGTAACATATTATTTCTTTATAATGTTACTGTAAAAAGAGAATTCAATAATTATAAGCTAACATTTCTTTTATCCATGTATAGGTAGATAAGCTAGTTGATAGGAAACTCGAAGAAGCACTGAAAAAGTGGCAGGCATCTCATACTGCCACTCAACAGACAATACCTATCATAGCATCCCGCACTACTCCTACTGCAAAGGTTGGGAGTAATCCTGACCCACCACCTAGCACATCCGTTGTAAGTATTTTTATGACATAGTAACTAGTTTTTTAATTCAAGATGATATGTTTTCAAGATGATATGTATATATGAAATTGTAGTCGTTTCAAAAAAAGATGATATGTATATATTTATATAACATTCTTTACACAAAAATTTGTAGGGGTTGAAGCCATGCCGTCTAAAAAGTAAAGAATATGTCGTTGCAGAGGCGTCGGCTTACCCATCCCTACCAGGGGAAATGTTTCACGGGTCTCCATTACCAGCTGGTTGGATTTGTGTGAGCCCGGTACATATATTCTCCAAGTGGATGGATCTTCCATTGCCATATGCCCACCCAGATTGTGACACACTTGGTGAGGCAGAAGGCGGAGTGATATTGTGGCCAAAAGCGGATGTCCTCTTTACTGAAATTGTATGGTAAATTTACATTACATTAAATTGTTAGTGTGTGTATATGATGTTAGTTGATCTGAAATTATATATATACAGGTTACAAAGAAGACACCCACAACATCTAGGCCTCCACCTCCACCTCCTACATTACCCAATTGGGTTCCACAGGACCTACCTGTCCCGTTAGGTCCTAACTGTAGGGGTATGGCAATATGGTTAGGTGAACATGATATAAATTGCCCTATAATTGTTTCTATAGATTCAGATGTTGTAGGTCAATCATACGAAAGCAAACTATTTATACAAGATATTTTGGAGTTGTTTCGATATGATTGGCTAAATACATCTGTGATAGAGCTATGGATAAGGTGAGATCTTCTTTATACATCCATATACCATGTGTAGGATCTGGTGATCTGGTTTCTTATTTATTAATGCATGCGTAATTAATACATATTTTGCAGCTACTTAGACAAGATATGTGCAGATTTTGCATTCGAACATGTAGGATTTTTGATTCCATCTTTGATTAGTCTAGTAGCTAAAGACCCTCCGTCAGTTCAACAATACTGCTGTGAGGCTTTTACAAATTTTGCTCAAAATAAGAAGACGGTGATAATAGCTCCATTCAATGTAGAGTAAGTTTACTTTGCTTATTATAATTTGGACTTAAAAAATTACATTTTTATTGTGGATTTTGAGTTATTAATTTTGAACTTTTTTACCTCTAGTGGTATGCATTGGGAGTTACTAGTTATTGTCCCCGAGACGTTCACTGTCTATCATCTAGATCCTAAGGGGAGTAAATTGAATTCAAAATATGGACACATAATGAAAATAGCATTATTCCGGTGAGAAATATTTCATTTTCAAATACGTTAACATATGTTATTACATTACTATTTAATTATGCAATGTACTGTGTTACATTAACATGTAGGGGTTTACATGAGTTCAAAAAGGCTGGAGGAAAGGTCCCCATGAAAAAGAACCAGCCAATAATTTGGAAGAACGTGAAAGTAAGTTCCCGACTGCAATATATGTATATATTATTTATGTGAACAATGCTTAATTAGTTGTATTTTTTTATATTTTGTATGTTTGAATTTATAGTGTGCTACACAAGACAACGGATGGGCATGTGGATACTATGCGATGCGATTTATGCACATGATTATCAAATATGCCGCAGTGGACATCGATACTATTCCTGAGGTATTATATAGTCTCATTAGATAATATGAAATATATCAATTTTATTTATAGCTCATTAATTATATATATACATCATTCTCTTTACAGGTGTTTACAACTGACCACACTACAGGAAATGCCTTACCAGATGTACATGCTCCCTATACGACGGGAGAATTAAATGAAGTAAGAGAAGAATGGACAACAGCCATACAAGTAGTGGGGGTTTTAACATATAATTGGGATGTTGATAGCGAATAATGACTAAAGAATGATATTTTGTAAATGAATTTCTGAATTATAATATATGTGTGAATGTTTCTACATGTCTGGATGTTTCTACATGTGTCTGAGTGAAAATGAATGAAACTGTTGGTTGCTATATGAATGTTTCTACATGTGTGAATGTGAAAATGAATGGAACTACAAATTTATAGCTACATGAATGTTTCTAAATGTGTGAAAATCAAATGGAACTGCAGGTTGCATTGCTAAATGTGTGAATATTTTTGTTGTTAATTTTGCAGGTTTGTGGCCTGTTGTTGGCTGATATCAATGGATGTCATAAAACCTACAGTTCATAATTGAACTGTAGGTTTCTCATCCTGCGACCAGCCATACAGTAGGTCTGCAGACTGACAGAAAAAAAAACAAAAAATAGGCGTCGGTTATTTGTATAAAACGACACCACATAGTTACAGTGTCGATTTCTACTCGTAACCGACATCTATTTCCTTAACACCATGGCCGTGCTGGCCAGCATGGCCGTGGCAGCGGACCAGATACCACGGCCATGCTGGCCAGCACGGCCATGTTGGGAGTGCACGGCCGTGGCAGCGGACCAGACACCACGGCCGTGCTGGCCAGTACGGACGTGTTGGGAGTGATATGACGTCAGTTTCTTATCTAATAACTGACGCTGATAGTGCCCAAGATGGCGCCCTTCTGTGGCGCGAAGGTATTTGGCATCGGTTTCTTATCTAATAACCGACACCTATAGTGCCCTGCTGGCGCATTTTCAATGGCGCGCGAAGGGTTTTGGCATCGATTTTTGAACTGACGCGTAACGAGTGGACTTTTAGCGTCGCCCACATAGGTGTCGCTTAGAAACCGACACTAAAGGCCTTAAATAATTGACACTAAAGGTCGGTTATGTACTAGTGAGTAAATAACATCCTAAGAGTTGACATACCTAAAATAGTTGATAATGATTTAATATCAACAATGCCTAATTATGGGATAAGTCCATATCACTATAGATGATTGGACAATTCTAGTATGTGACCAATGTACCACATGATGAAAGTGACAGGTTAGTGGGTAACATATTAAGAGGGGAAATACCTTAATACAAGGCTAATTGATTAACTTAAGTAAGATGGAAATGAGATGAAAGTGTTACATCAAGATATGATAGATATCACATTCATCATTTCAGTATAGACATACCTTGATGAACCTCTAATCCAATATTCTTGGATAAGAAACACAAGGAGTGTGTGATATGTGATTGTTACAATAAAGTTGTAATGAACTCAATGTACTTTGATAAATGTTTATTAATATACCTTAAGAATGGGGTTAATCCAAATCAATGAGTATGATGTAATCATACCATGACAAGGATGAGAAATGAGCTTATACCTTGAAATGATGATCATTAATGATATATGATGAGAATGGTAATCATAAGCAAATACTTATGATATCTTTAAATACTCCTAGAGGTGTGGAGCAATATATTGAGATTGAACCAATAATGTGAGCAAGAAATCCTAATTAAAGCATGATGGGAAACCCTAACCCTAATTTTGGGTAAAGGGAATGAAAAGCCCTAATTGATAGATAACCCTAATCCTGATAAAGGATGGTGGGGTTACTATTATTTCATATGATGTGATAAATGATTTACATGACTAATATCATGTCTATTATCATGTAGACATCATGAGATGATGAACATAGCCAGATTTGGGCTATGGCATTCATATAATAAATATATTGAATGGCCTTATGTGCCTAATGTTGTTGTTGCTTAGTAAAAGTAACAAAATGTATATGAACCTTATGAGTTCCATGAATAAGTTGTTGCCTAGTGAAAGGTGACAAGATACTTTATGGGCCTTGTGTGCCATGTAAGATATTTGTATAACAAGCATCATGGATACCTCAGTCTGAGGACTTAGAGGTAATAGTTACCTAACAAGTGGTAACAATGATAATGATGAATTGAGGGTATGAATACCCAAAATTGATAAGTATGATGATGTTGTTGAGGGATATGAACTTTCAAAGAAATGAAATGAGGAATTGAGATCCCAATGTCTTATAAAAACTAAGAAGTGATTGATGATAATAGTACATATTTCTTTATAGCATTTATCTGAATAAGTTATGTTTGAGAACTTGATTGATGCTAAAAGAATATGCTAATGTACTTAATTAATCAAGTGAAATCATATCATGTAGAGCCCTGACCATATAACCATCAGTGTCAGAACTTGCTGGATGGTGAAACAGGTGCTCTGCGGCAAAACCCGGAACGCATATTTTGAATATGTGGGGGCAATGGGAGACTGTATCCTGACGTCCTAATGGGGAATTGATAGAAGGTAAACAACAAACCTCTCAATCCTTCATTACTTGCATCGGGATAGATGTATCATGAATCTCTTGAAGATTGGGACAGATGTAGTACACATCTCCGAATAATATTAATGTCGGGTCGATGAGATAAACAAGAAATCTCACGATTGCAAAGAGAGTGCAGCACACCACTGTAGCTCTAATAGCGAAGTTGCCAGGATACCCTAGAAAGCTATTTAGCAGAGACACAAGATGTCCTGCATTTGATCTCGTACTGACCGAGATAAGGGAGGTCTTGGTAGCCGGATCTACCATTGACCTTGTATGGTACCGATTTTGGCTTCGTAGTGGTCAGTTGGAGCATGAGCGGTATACCTCATCTCCTCAGGGCATAAATGTGATTGTAAAATGTAATCAGCCGTATAGCATGTTTGCTTAAGGACTGAATACGGAAACTCATTGGCTGATGTTACATTCCTTTTATGCATCTCTAGATGATAAATGTTATTCTTATCTCTTTACATTCCTTGCAATTAGATGAATGGAATATGAATCTACCATGAGTAGATACAATGTTCTCCTTAGGAAAGGAGAATATCTTACTCTGTTTATACATTGAGTAATACTGCTGATAATATGTAAGAACTCCTATTCAGTTTTAATCTAATAATCTGCAATAATAATGTTTTGGCGGAGAGTTATATCTCTCACTGGGGCAATTTACAATTGTCTCACCCCCGTGGGATCCAACATTTTTAGGTGGACGCGGACAAAGAAGTAGACACTCTTTTGCAGGAAAAGGAAAGCAACAGCTTGGACAGCAGTGAGATCTCAGGTGGAGATGCTGACTGTCAAGTCATATAGTTAGAAAGTCCTATGTGTCGTATCTGTACTCTCAGGTCCTCAGAATTTATAGTTAGTGTTTTAATGAACCGATCTGAGATTTTAGCTTGATGCCTCGAAGTTATATGTTGTCTATATATTATGTCTTGAGACAGCTAATGTTGTAAATCTCGAGAGGAGATAGTGCAAGACATGTACATTGAAACATAATGTAAATGTTATACTTTGGTTCTTGTTGTAAGAGTTTCCTATGATTGGATCTCTTTGTAAAAAGTTTTAATTTTTAGTGATTTTCAGTAATCCGCTGCAAATGATACGCTTCCGCATTAGTTAATCTTGTTTTCGCGAGTCGGCCGTTACATGCACGAAGTAAAATTAGTGAAAAGATGGATGGATGAATTCTTTAGAACTCTGGTTTCACCATGTATTGATCTATGCATGCACTCCATCAAATTAATATAATTTCTATTTCATATTGAGATTTAGTATATTTAGCATGTACTACCTTATTTCACAACATATTAAATTATTTAGCTTAGTAAAATCCACTTTTGCAGCGTCAATATAAAATACCAAAAGATAACAACTATCTTTGGATGTCCACTTTTTTGTGGTGAACCTGCTTTCACAGCGCTTTAGTGACTACAATGATAATAGATTTTCCAACTCCCAACCCCGCTTTGTAGCAAGCAACAGTCCATGAAAATGTTATCAATAACAAACAAATAATGGATTCTATAACTATTAATATCACTTCAATATTCCATTATAGTTTATGGTGATCGGTCACAATTAAAATAATTAAGCTTTTCCATTATCAAATTGCAACAATTTTATTGAATCAAGGTAGAAACATGCAATTAGTTAACATTGGGACACTCCCAGGTCCTAAAGAATGGGGGTTTATCCCTTCATTCTCAATAATAAATTGGAAAAAAGGAGGAAGAAGAAAGCCATAGAAGACTCTTAAAACATGAAACTAGACTCTTCATCTCCTCTTTGTGGAACTCTGATTCCTCCAAGGAAGGCCATTGGGATGGTCTCCAAATGACATGTTTTACCCATAGGCAAGATGCCCCTAGGGGCTTCCCCTATTTTGTTTGTGTAGGGAAAATTAAGGAACCACTTGGCCATGGATCATCAGATGCACCTCTTTTTTATCAAGGTTGTTATCTTAATGTCAGGGCCACCAAAAAAATTCAGTTCTATAGACTTCTCTCTTAGGCAATACATTATGGTTTCCAATCTTGGTGCCACCGACTTGGGTCAGTGGTATCAAGATGCAATTTGACTCTTCCCTTTCTTCTTCTTGACCCTTCTATGCTTTGTCAGCCTCCTCCTCCTTCTTCGTGTTGGTGCTACCAACAAAAATCAATGATATTGACTTGATTATGCTTTGAATTGATCAAGCCTACCCTTTAAACAAAACAATATCATGCAATTGATAAAATATAGTAATTTCAGCCTAATTATAGGATAAAATGTGAAATATTGATGCAAAAGGGATATTCTAGGCAACATTTTTGTAGACAAATCAAGTACATCTCAATCCCATTAAACTCATAGATATATGTACGTACTAAATATGGAACATATGAATTCATATTAATAGAATGAAAAGGTTTTTTTGGATAATTTTGCTTGTACAAAAACTTCACATCTACTATTATTAATGAAAGTCTTAGGAATTATTACCAAATTCATCATACATTTTATCAAGTAAACATTCACACGATCCAAACAAAAATGCTATACATCAAAATAAACAAGAATCAAACAAAATAAAATTTTCAATCAAATTCAAAATAAAATCTAAAACATCAAGTTCTAAATGAATCTAAAACAAGTTCTCCAAATCACATAAATACCTCTTTCTTAATAATAAACTATCTCCAACGTGAGTAATTATTTCTTTATTACATTTGCAACCTATTCTCAAATAATTCTAGCTAAAACTACACAACTTATTATATTGTGCCAAATAGATGGAATGTGTCCAACTCTGTGAAGCTTCAAAATTCTTTTCTAAAGAAAACATCAAATCCACCTATCCTTTGCCTTTGACTTCTACACAACTTACATCGGTCAAAGTGAAAGATCATCCTAAAGAGGCATGGTAGGACACAAATAGAGACCTATTAGCACAAACATGCACGTTAGCCCCAATCTCTATAATCGAGTAAAGTGATTTAAATGTAGCAAGGGTTTATATATCAATAGAAACATACCATCATTGAAGTTCAAGAAAATAGTCATCATGTTGACCACTTCCTCCTCAACTAGAGATGTAACATCTTTCTTTGCCTTTGTTGTAGGACAATTCTTGTTCTAGTGGTCAACTTGTCCATATATCCAATAAGGTTTTTTGTTTGGTTTCTTTTGAATGTTCACGTTAGTTTTATATATGTTCTTATCTTTCTTATCTTTGTTCTTAGTTGTCGTAAGAATTGCAGCAGGGTTGACATAAACATGCATCTTAACCTCCAAATCTTTTAAGTGATCCTCTATTATTGAAATATCTAACATAATTTCATTTTGGGATATGCCACCCTCCTTATGATTGAGATTTTGGCCAAAGTCCTTCCAATATTTAGGGAACTTTTCAATAATAGACACAAAAATATAAATTTTAAAGTAGTTACATACCCAATTGTTGAAGTTCATGACACGTGAAATGGAAATTGTGTACTTGATCAAAACATGTTTTCCCTTTACCTTCTAAAACCTAAGAAATTTAGATAGAATAATTTTCAACACCCTAATTCTCCCATTTTTGTTTCTTATTTGATCTATTCCATATAACTTTGATTGTCTTCACTAAAGGTTTAAAGTATACAACATAAAATGTTTTTGACAGTGCAAAGAGATCACATCCTCTACACACCTAATCATTTAGTTGACAATTTTTTAATGCTCCTAAGATCAATTTAATCTAGTTTAGGTTCATCCTTTTTAAGATGGTCAATAAACCCTATAATTCTTAGCCAAATTTCCATCTGACTCTTCCAACATGCAAAGTTCAATTTGGGAAGAAAAAAAATTTGGCACACCAGAGATTTCAATTTTTAGATGACAAGAACCACAACCATCCATGTTAAATAAGTACATTACTATTTTCTTTGAGACTGATATATTTTAATTTGTCATTATGGGCAATAATAGATGATTAAGCTAGTTGACTAATATGTTACATGCCAATTCCAGATTCACATAAGAATCATGATAGAATACATAGTAGGATAACAAAAAATAAGAGAGTTAAAAAAACTCATATCAAATTTCTTACTAGTCGAAGAGGGACGTTACTCAAAGAAATTAACACTCTGATATGCATCATATGCTCGTTATTCTTCTAGTCTTGGTTTGGTCACAAACATGTAGAAAGGGGTCATATTGCTTGCACGTTTATGACAAACAACAACAACACCAATGTGGCTCAATGATTGTTAGACACCACCATCCATCAGGTCATATCTTTCGAAGAGAGTGGACGGAGACACTTTCTGTTGGACATGAGACAAACTCCACAAGAGAATCATTGTAGGGAGGGGTAGCTACGATAGGCAATGGATGGTTGTAGATGATGAGACATATTATTAATCCTAATGTAAGGGCCTACTTTGTAGCAGTCCCACACTCAATCCTATCCCTAGACGGAAGCAATCAAAAAGTTTATCTTGTACATGTAATAGTAATACGATGAGTGACTTTGGTATTTAGTTCAACAAAATCATTTAAGAAAGAAAAAATAATAATTACTATATTTAAATAGGTAGGTATACTGTCAAAAGAAAAATATATCAAGGCTATACAGTACAAAATGGGGCATCTGGGAAACTAGATCCAAAAAACACACTACTTGGGGTTATATACAAATTCCCCAGTAGGTTCTAACGTTAGCATTTATTCTAAGAAAAATCGGGTGTCTTGTCTTAACATTAAAAACAAAATAAAAAGCAAAGTTATCTACCAATCTAATAGCCTCCACTTTCTTATCCCTCTGGATTCTCATGTTCCTTTCCTTCCAGATGAAGAAACATACCCTCGTTAAGCATAGTCCAGAGAAATTGAGCATGTCTTTATCATGATTATATCTGGCATTGATCCATTCAATGATCCCATCAATATTGTTGGGCATCCTAGCGCCCTAGTGATTTCTTATACATGTGATACCCCATACCATCTTAGAGTAAATACGTCAAAAAAATAGGTGGTTAGCAGCTGCTCAGCTAACCCACATAAGTTGTAGAAAAAAATCACATAAATGCCCCAGCTCATAAGCCTATCTTCATGAGGATGAATAAAGTGGGATTTATGTCTGACATGGTTTGTGCCGGAACTAATGGGTTGCAAACTTGGTTTACCATACTCCTCATGTATCGGGCCTCCACAGGTCAATGAGGGGTCGGGAAGAGGAAGTCTCCTTGATGACTCTTTTTTTTCATAATCATATCTTTAGTAGGTAACCTATTAAGAGTGTCCATGTAAGCCAATGTGATCCATTTAGGGTAGTAGAGATTCCCCTAGAATAATGGCGCCCAAGGGACAATGCTTCTAGTAGTTGTGTTGATTAATGGTGTGTCACAATTAAGGGCCCAAACACCATTATTATCAATACAATATAGATGTTGGATGTCTACAAAATCACCACACATGGCATGCCAAACTCTAGAGGTTTTGATCCGCTTCTAATTGATCAATGTATCATCATAATGTCTCTGCATTGATCTAACCCAAACACCAGTAGGGAAAGTCATAAAAATCTCCACTCTCTCACAAAAACCGACCTCCATAATTGTACATGGATCCATAACCTGAAGACCACCTTCTTCAGAGGGTTTAGCCATAATACTCAATGCACCCCAACATGAAATTAGATGTCACACTCGCATCCCATGATTTACCACTAATCATGAGATTAGGGCATGACTATGAGGATTACACTTAATGCAAAATCACCCTTAACTTTTACTTTTCTTAATCACTTAAAATTAACCTAAAGGAAAAATTATAATTTGGACAATACTAAAATCTTACTTAAACTTGCGGAAGCAAACTTACTGTTTCTTAATCTTGAAAAATACCTCAGAGTTTAAACAACATATTACATCTTACTTGCGGAATATGAAGCACAACAGATAATTTAAAACTAAACTACTTATTACATTACATTCTCTCTCTACCACACCACATGCCCAAGGACTGAGGGGAAAGGACAAAGAGACCTCTATCTAACTATGAACTACCTTCTAAGAACTTGGGTGGTACGATCCTTCAGCTTCCTCATGCTGACGCTATCCTGAAAAAATGTTTCAGTAGGTTGGTGAGCTACTGGCTCAGTGAACAAAATTTCACCCAACCATCGCAGATAACTCAATTTATATTTATTAATTGGAATAAAATACCAGATTATACTATATTGAGCAGATTTAAGCAATATAATTTAAACGACAGAAGATGTCAACATTTCATTAAGATAACAACTACTACAAAGCTATAGATTCGATTAAATAACAGAGAATACTAAAATTTCATTTAAAGGACAACTGCTGTGAAACTAACTCAAATCTTTCTTAACTCTTAAACTTATAAGAAACTTTGTGAACCTATATAAATATATTTTATCTTATGCCCTGATCATATGTAGTGTACTCCACATATGAAGATTCGTAGAGAACTACGATCTCACCGTACAAGACTTATCTTAAAACCCGAGAAGCTAAGCCTAGAACTGAATCCGGGTCTGCTTGACTCAAACGGTCACGTCTGACTAAGGCAGCTAAACAACTGGCCTTTAACTGGACCTCTCCTTCTAGGTTGAGTACACAGGCGGAGGGTCTGAGACACTCTGTGGGCCTCATCTTGGTATGCTCTTTGGGTACCTCTGGGTTACCACCGGGATCTCCGGTTCATATTGGGTAACCTATCTTCTATTAGGAGACTTCCTCAAGGGCTTCGTCTCCCCGCATGCTCTGTGGGTGCGTTCTGATCCCCGCATATTGGTCGCTGCCAGGGTGGATCATTTCCTCCCTATAGTGTAGACATCTGTAGGGAATCTACGATGTTTAGGGCACCTATGTCTATTATTTTATTATTCTTGGAAAGCTCTTACTATATTGTATCTCTCTCTTACTTATTCTTGACTCTGGTATCTCTATGGTACCAAGTTTATTTATCTGAAGTTTACACTATGACATGTATATCATTCTAAACTTGACAGAGCAGTATATTCAAAACATTGTAATTTATTGATAAATCAACATTATTATACTTGCAGGCATACTAACATTCTTAAATAAATAGATTACATGTCCACTTGACATTTATACACTAAATTCATGCAATTGAACCACTAATACACTGATAAGAGTTAATTACTCGACATATGAAAAATCATCAGTAACATTTGCAAATTTTCTGAAATTCCTCGAAAAACGTGCACATCAACCCAAATCCCGAGTTGTGCATCACATAACTCAAATAAGAGTTAATTACTTATCATGGCACAACTTATTGATAATAACTGAGAATTTCTTTTGATGTCTTTGAGAAACGTGTCAATTCATATTAATACTATATCACACACATTAACTATAATCGAGAGCGTGCAACTAGGTTTCCATTGAACATTTTCATGTCATCGTCATTTCTTTGAAATCGTGCATCTAGTAAACTACTAGAATTGTATAAACTAGATTTATTCCAAAACTGTATAGTTACTGTAAACCCTAGATTTGTGTGCTACTGTATTCCACTTTTAAACTGAGCAATTTAGGTTTTAATCAACCATATAATTCCACTAACCAAAACCATACAAATCAATTAATAAACCAAATCATGCAAAACGTGATGAATTGAATCATGCAATAAAAGTCAGGCGACGATGTCACTGCCTGGCACCTGGGTAAGCACTGTTACCTGTGAATAAAGCAGATCGAACCGAAATCGTCCGTTTCATGGAGTTAATACTTGCTTTGGGGAGTGAGATTCTACTCACCGTGGTCTGGGATGACTGAGTTTGACTTGAAACGTGTCTGAGGCCTGCTTCCAAGTGTCTGTGGGGTTGTCTTCAACCTCAGTTCAGCCTGGTTCAGACTTGCTTCACGTACATGTTGAAGAGGGGGCTGAGCTAGGTGCTGAATCGAAGCTATTGGCTGTGGATTTCAGTTTGGAACTCAAGGACGAAGTCGATGGCGCCATTTTGAGTTGCTCCTCGCGCCCAAGGCGGCTCCTAGCTGCTGGCCACTGCTTGCTATGGCACCGCCCTAGCAGGTGGTTGGGGCCGCTAGGGCAAGGATGAGGAGGGAAAAGATGGAGGAAGGAGAAGGTGAAAGGAGGACGGAGGTGGACGGAGCTCGGTCGGTAGCTATCACACCCTAAATCGCCCACACACCCCCCCTCTGCTACCCTCATTTGGACAGGTTGGGTGCCGCATCATTCGGTTATGGGAATCTATCGGGGGAAGAAGGGGATAAGGGAGAAAGGGAAAGGGGTTAATAACCAGCTAAATGGAAAAATTGCATATTCAACCCAAGAACTTGAAAAAATCATATCTTTTGTCTTGGATGTCCGATTCGAATGATTTATTTTGCAAAATTTCAAGCACAAGACCCACTACAACCTCAAGGCATAAAAACACAACAACTAAACCATATTATCTAGGTTAATCATCTTAGGTAATTAACTTAACGATTAACACTGTAGTTAACATTAATTACATATGATGAATCAATCTCGACTATTATTCACATCTTAACTTATCTTGATTAACCATGATGTTTAACAAAGTACTTAGTACTAATCAAGGTACTTCACTCTAATCGAGGTACTTACTAGCTAACCTTGATGTGGGTTATAACAATCTCCCTTATAAGAATTTCATCCAAAAATTCCTAAAAGAGAAAAGGAAACTTGTTATGCATCTCGGACTCAAGCTCCCACGTGGATTCCTCTAGGTTATTGTAAGGGACCCGTCACGCTAAATGAGATTAATCAAAACATAAAACACAATCAATCACTAATTAATCATATACCCAAAAATATGGGTAAATTAAAACCGATTTCAATGTCAACACTCACTCAAAAACATTTTCGTGAGAGACCAACATCTCTTATATCCATACTATGCTAAGAATTTGATACAAATTGGTCTATCTCCTTAGCCACAACATATATACACAGAAGAACAATATTCATATATATCACACAAACAAGCATTGACATGCTAACAAAATCCTGATTCATTTGAAACGCCATATACAAACTTTTCCTGCCCAGACCTGAGAGTACAAGGACGACTCTAGGACAAACTAGACATCTAATCAACTTTATCAAAGATTCATTACTATATCTCCTCTTTTCCGCCACATGTTTGTTTTTGTCACTTCAGATTACCTAAGAAAAAGTGTGGCGAACCACAACGGTGAGACCCAGTCCCAGCAAGAGATATAACCATCAACAACATTTATTGATAACAACATTTTTAAGTAATTAAACAAATAAGCAGTTAAATCAGATATAGCAAATAAAATCAACAATATTGATGATTAACAAAATACATAAAAGAGCAGATAATAACTATCATCATTAGCCAGACTATCATCCTTTATCTTGTTGACGATATAATCAATTCAGTAGCATATGCAGTTCTAGCATCATGAGCAAGTCTAGTAACATAACATAGCTAACAACATGAGCATGTCTAATTGGTTGAACATATAAACATTATAAGAAGAGCTAAAGGCATTAGCGCAACTACTTGGATAAACATGGTTAGCAGTATATGCATCTCTAGTTACAAAGTATGGCTAGCATGCTAAACATAACTAATAACATGAGATATCTAGCATCATGATTATAATCAGCCGTAGTAGTATAGTTATCAACATAAGCATGAGTAATGTATGTATGAATCTACAATCCTAAGCATATCCACAACATAAGTATATATATTATCTCTTAATTGCACCAAGCATCATCTTTATGTAAAGAAAACAAACAAGGGTTATCATCCAATGTGAAACGTTGTGTATAACCCTAAACAAATATACTACATGGCTATATTATATCTTTTATTATGCCCAGAGGAAATTGAGGATACCACTCAAAATCCAACTGACCACTACTAAGTCGAAATCAGTGCCATATAAGATCTAGGAAGAGTCGGACTCCTAAGATCTTCTCTGCCCCCGATCAGTACAGGTCTGCCACAGTGACACAAAAGGTTAAGCTGCTAACAGCCTAGTCCGTCCTTAGTACAAGTCACGACACTAGTGAAAGGAGGTGGGTACGCATACCCTACCATCTGAGGTACAACTGCAGTTGTCCTCTTATCCCATCACATATATAATCACTGAGACACGACCACAACCGTTCTCAAACTAAGGGCTAGGTATGACCGCAATCATCCTCCCTAAACACTTGAATTCAGGATGACAAGCACCCCGCATACTCATCAGTATGCGCTCCAAGTTTCCCTTAGGAATACTCATTTCACCATCTGGAAAATTCTGACACTCAGATGGATCTATGGCACATGGCACTACATGATTAGAGTTGCACTTGATTAGTTATGCCAATTGGGTGAATTAAGGCTGCATCAAATAAGTGGACAAACAAACCCTAATTCACTTCTAGCAAGCATATACATATCAAAACTTGAAAATATATAACATGTATGAAACATAATTTCTCATCTCATCAGCACATGGTACTATTCACTTGCCATTCACGAGACTACACTAGTCATCTTATTATCACAAGATATAAATCCTTTTCACAATATCACAGGGTATCAACCCTTATCTACATAAGAGGATCACACCTCATTTAGGGCTCAACCATGCCCAAAGGGTCATTAAGACCATCATACTATTCCCTACAAGATCATCATTATCTTTACATGCCTTATAATAAGGCTCAACAACATTACTTACATTTAATACACCAGATCAACACAATATTGCATTAATGAGCTAGGAGATATTCATAAACAATCATGGCAGGGTTATATTAACATTAGTAACATTCCTTTATTACATCAACATACAAGAAATCTAGATATGATTAACTCTCATCATATTCATTATGCACATGTTTAGCTTAAGAAAGTATCAACCATGTAGATATAATAACCACCAATTAACATATAAAAGTTATGATCATGGTAAGGAGGTTATTCTACGATCATTTTATCATATAAGAATGTTAAACATGAATACTCATCTTTATCTGATTGCATTAGAGTTAGGTTCAACATGATAAATTATATCAATGTTACTAATCATCACTCATACACAAACCTTAACTCACGGCAACCCCATTGGATCATGGATGCATAATGTGAAGCATCACCTTCATATTCCATACTATTCTCAAGTATGAACCCACACATAAATCAAGGTGTAACCATCAGGTTATAACATACTAGGGTTTCAACAATAATAACAAAGTCTCCATGATTGTATTAATCATTGAAGGACTATTAATACCCAATTACCATCATTTAGTTATATTAAAGCTAGGTATAACAAGCTATACCTAATTAGGGTTACATATCAACACAATATGGTTATCATCCCTTCCATTCATATGAGTGAATAGGTAAGACTAACTAATTAAGGGTAACCCTCCATTTGTTCCATCATCATTCAACCCATATCGCCATACCACAATATCACCCAGAACCATTGGATATTTAAAAGGTAAGACTATTGGTTGTTTACATAAGTAAACACCTTGTATAAACCACCTATGAAGTCCTTGATTTGTTCTCTAGAAAGAGTCACCATATAACCCTAGACATCCCTTGATTAACAACACAAGAAGTTCCATTAAGAGTAGGGTAAAACCCACGATCGACTGTTCATTTAAAACAAGCCATCCATTGTCAACAAGTAAGCCCTTAAGTTGATCCTATAAAGGAAACCATCTAAATAACATTTGTATGACTAACATATTACATTAGCCATCATTCCCACCTTAATGGAGGAATAAATAGTAGATCTCGACCATTGGGTCAAGTTCATATGTTAAAACCATCAATTACAGTATAGGTCTGACCATTGCATCAAATGACCCAAGAAACCATTGGTCTAAGGCTTAATTGATGCTAAAACTATATGATTAACTCACTATAGATTTTAGAGACATGATCCACCATCATCAGTGATCATTAAATCACTATAGGTTGTTAGATCAACAATATATTCATTAATCAACATCAAATATTAAGTTGATGTCATCATTGATTAATATCATCAGTAGTGTACTTAATGATTGATCATTATGCTTCTAATTGATCCAAAACCTGACCTAAGGGGTGACCATAGGTTGTCACCATCATTTGACACCCTTGATCATAACCATCAGTTGTTATGAATACAACACCATAGGGTTGTTGCAATGGTACCATCGTCGGGTCATGGTTTATAGAAGAAATCAGCTCTAAACCCTAAAATTGACCATTGGTTGATAGGTGCTTAGCACCATAGGTTGTCAAAACAACCTTATCCAAGTCACATTATACCTTAGTGATAACATACACATGATCACAGGTTCATATATATAACTGAAATCGGAACATGGAACATTATAAAAATCAAATCCAAGTCAAACATAGCCTTTTATGCATGAATCATTATTTTCAAGCAAGAACATGATCTAGAAACCTTATGGTAAGCAATAAACGTGGAGCAAGTTATAAAACTTGCCTATAATGTGAAGATGAAACCCCACACAGAAGAAATCTCGAGCATGTAGGGTAGAAAATCCAAGAGTAAGCTAGGAATTCGTCCATCTAGAACCTTTCTTCATCAAATGAGTAAACCCTAAACATAAGGAGCAAGAAAGGTAGGTTTTAGAACTTTAGAGAAATTTAGACTCTGATTAACCATGCAATTCCACTAGTCCAAACCACACTGATCAGATGATAAACTAGGTTATACAAAAGTCTAAAGAAGTGATTTATGAAATAAAAAGTCGGGTGACGCCAAATACTGCATGGCGCCTGATAACTACTGTTATCTGCGGAAAATGCACATTTAACTGAAAATTTCTAAACACCAGAGTTAAATCATGCTAGTGAGTGAAACCCTACTCGCCGTGATTATGGATGTCCGGATTCGTCCAGAAATGCGTCCAGAGCCTGTTTCTGGGCAAATTTTGGTTGTCTTTAACCTTGGGATTCTTTGTTTTTGACATGTTGCAAACAGAAACCCAACACGTTCAAGCACAGTTGTCGGAAGGTGCAAAGTTGGCGGATGAATCATGGCAGATAGCTACAAACCTTGCTTGGATCCTCAAATTTGGAACTCAAGGGAGTTTTCCCTGCTGCTGGAGCACCAAGATACACCCCCCAAGTTGCTGCCCAGCATAGCAGCTTGCTGCTGGACGGCCGCATGGCCAAACAGATGGGCGGATGGCTAGCTAGGCGAGGAAGAGTGGAGGGAGGAGGAAGAAAAGAAGAAAAAGAAGAAGGAAGGACGACTACTGGAAAATCGAACCTAGGATCTCCCTTGCGATCATGCTTCTGCGTGAAAGTCGGCCCTTGCACCACTCAACAGGTTGCTCGAAGAACGGATAAGCAAGAGAGGAAGAAAAGAAAAGTTTATAAAGCAAAAACTTTGGAAAATTTGCAAATTCTACCCTAGAATTTAAAAAGTTCATAACTATTTACTCGAAGGTCCAAATAATACGATTTATTTTGCAACTTTTCAAGTGCGAGATCCTCTACAACCCCAAGGCATAAAAACATGCCAATTAGCTTGTCTCAGCTAATCAAAATACTAATCGCATCTTAAGCACTTAACTTAGCTTAATCAACATATCAAGGTTAGATTAGGGTAATAAGCATTCAATTATGATAATTAATCTCATTAAACTCATTAAGTAAGTTTAGGGGCCTTACAACTATAAACCCCTAACAGGGATTTCGCCCCCGAAATCCAAGATAAACAAAGATGGGTACTTCCTTTGCACCTCATCCTATTACCTTCACATGGTGACTTGCATATCATGGTAATGTCACATCATTCATACATATCTCATCTTGGGTCAGCACAAAAATGCCCACATAAAAAGACATATCATGATCACATTAAGAAATTTAATCAACCCCATCTCACTCTTATTCAACTTGTTCTCATAGCAGTTACTGCTTCGGAAACCCTAAGGTTTTTAAATAAATATTGATCATATTTTTGACCATATTTGAAATACTTTGACATGTCATCATTCAAAGATTTCTACAACTTGTAAGACATTACTTGAACACTTTCTTCCTCCTATTCATAAATTCAATTGGTACATTGGTTAGTCTAAAGGACATAACTTTAAACTTATCATGGTCATGTAGATTATGTCATCCAATCTAACTCTTATGCATTGATATTTTATCATAGGTTTATCTTAAAGGAACATGGTATCACATATCTATTGACCAAAAAACCATCTATCCTTGATAGTGGTCTTGCCCAGCTATCACTGAACCATACACAACATTATAGAATCACTTTTTTTTACAACATTTATAGGATCATTATCAACTCTCTCTCTCTCTACAAGAGAGGAATACTTGGAATGTTCATTTAATAAACATCTCCAACCTTCACATATTTCTCATATTATTGATATATCTTAGATACTAGGTGTGACGACGGACTTGCTAAAATAAGATCAACGAATGCGGAAGCGATTAATTAGCTGCGGAATTACTGAAAATCACTAAAAATTAAAACTTTTAGTAAAGAGATCTACAAACTGTGAAACGCTTTTATAAAGAAACAAGGTAAGTTATTTACAAACTATCCATGAGTCGATCGACTCACAACTTGAGCCGATCGATTCACCAAGCTCAGTCGATCGGTTCATTACATGAGCCGATCGGTTGGGAGTGCAGATTGTGCAGAAACAGTCAATTGCAGTTTCAATCAATCTGATACTCTAATCAATTGGTCCAACACCTTGAACTCTATGATACTGAGCTATCAATTGATTGAGTGTTTAATTGAACTACTAAACTCCTTTAGTAATCAATCTAAACATTGTTTGTGTACAAACTCCTCTTCCAGGTTAAATCCTATGTGTGTGACCCTGCAGGTCCTTTTCACGTTGGCAGTGAAAGTCCATAATACTTATGACTTCACAAGCAAAGAGTGGTGCCTAGTCACACATCAGTGCTACCCAAGTGAAATAGAAAGTTGGAGAACAACTTTCAATCCTACAATCCATGAATGGTGTTACAACAAATGTATAATTCCTTTATCACTGATATCTCGAATGAACTCGAGGCATGGAACAATCATCCTGTCAACGTTCATTCACTTTCTTGATCTCAGAGCAGATTGGAAGAGATATGTATGACATCAATATCACATACTGATTCACACATGCGTGCACGCCTTTCTCAATCCTACTCATCAAGTGGCCATGGATATCAAACTCCCTCAGAAGGGACAAATCCCATATCTATCACTCACCCCTCAAAAGCCCCATGTGTCAAAGCCACCCAATCATCACCTTTATAACAACCCATGTTTCAGGACTGCATTTGATGATGTCAAAGTGTACCCAATGACATGTGTTGAGTGTAGTGATTTCAAGTCAAAGAATCACATTCATCAGCATCACTGTGAGTACTGACTGTGACTACCATGTCATGGTTCCATGTGTCAAACTCATGGTGGGTCTGTCCGGTACACTTGTTCTCTAACAAGTACCTATGTGTTTGGTTTGATATCTCTATATCATGACTAATGAGATTCTGTCATCAACCAACACCACAATCTAGTCTTATGTGTCATTGTTGTCTATCTACCTTCCACAATGACATCTGACTAGGGACATAATGAGAATGTACAAACTCTTAGCATCCGTATGATCTCATCGTTCAAGTCCTGAACCTAAAGGCATACGTAATTGAGTATTGTCATTCTCTAGACATTCAATATGTTCTATCACTATCTCATATGACTGAACCAGAAAGAATTGGAAGCTTGCCTTTGATGTTTATCAAATCAATCTTAATGTATCCCTTCAATCATCCCATGATTGGCTTTCAGGGCATACATACCAACAGACTCCCACTTGCACTGCGAGCCAATCACCCTTGAATCATATCCATAGTGATCTTAAAACATGTCCCACATGTCACTATGCTCTAGTGCTAATGCAGTGAGTTATGACAACACCTTGCCAAAGTCGGTACTAATTGCATATCTCACATCTCTTCATTGTACGTCACACATATGAGATGGAGCTGCCGTAATATGCGATCCAGTATTCCTTTGCTAACCTTTAGCCACATTGCATGATCAAGGATTCCATACTTGTCATCAATGACCGGAATATATATAAGTTCATCTCGTGAACTTCCAGATCCATGTAGTATCCACTGTTGTTCTCTAACACACAAATACTCAACATTTCCTTTTAAATGGTTTCATTGGAACACTTCCAATTATCAACAAGCTTTCACTTTATATATCCCATATATATTTTGCGATTAATTTTTTGTCCTTTTCAGAAGTTCACATCAATACAACTCTTTACATCAAACTCTTCCTTATCTCCATAGAACTAGTACTTCACAAGTACTTATCAAGTTCTTATGGTTTCCAGTAACCCTTACTGGAAGTATACAGACATCCACTCGTCATGTCCCACATACGAGTTATCAGGATGAGCATATCAAATTGTCATGTCCTACATACAAGATGATGAATGCATTTTGTTCTTGCCATGTCGATACATGCAAGGTAATGGGATGATTGCATACATGATAGATCCATATCTATTCTTAGTGTTCTCATTCTTCATAAGAATTGGACACTTGGCCTTGGGATACCAACTCCATGGAGCATGGACATGTTTTCTTCCACTGAATCTGTGCACACTGAACCCTTCAGTACAGATTGCCAATGTATGCTTTCTCTTTTCAGGTCAAGAGGTTTTCGAGAACTATCTCTATAGATCTCTATTCCTATCACATAGGAAACATCTCTATCTTCCTTAAAGATAATTTCCACTTTGGGTTTCCATTCTAGAACATTTCCATTTCACATCAACATGTGGAATGTGAATACGCTCCCACTAAATCACAGATCCCTTCTTTATCTTTGACATATCAGTCAAACCCTTTGACTATATCTTCAAAGTAAAGATCCAATTATGAGTTTCTTGTACTCAACTAATCATATTGATTAGTCCATTGTAACTTATAGACTTCATTTGCATTAGTGGATTCATAAACCTTATAGGTTGTGTCACGTACACATCCTTGTTTTATTCCTTATAGGAATGCGGTTTTAGTATCCTTATGCCAAATCTCTTAGTCATTAAGTTGCAATTAACAAGCATCATCCTTCTCAAATGTTATCCATTTGTCTTAACGCTTAAGACTTATTTGCACTTATGGATTTCATCCCAATGAGTGCTACCATCAAGGTCATACCTTATGGTTTACATGGAAGTCATTTAGGATGTAATGGTCATCTACCATAACTCAAAATCTGGTTCCTCATATTCATCTAGATAGTTGAATCATCATATGAACAACTCATCACATAGATAATTGAGGTGTATCTGTCAAGGATATAAGAACTCACAACTCCTTGTGATTCTTAATGTCCTTTATTAGTGTGGGGTATTCTTTATTTAACAAGAACTCAGTTATTTGATAATCATCCTCTAACTCCTTAGAGTATGATTCCTTCTTGATTTAGACATCACCATGCCTTAATCATGAATTCACTATGATACATTATCATAATCACTCATAAGTATCTCAAACATTTGGTCCAAGTATTTCATTCATTGATCTCATTAAGAATTAACACTTTACCAAATTCATACTTCATCTATGATATCCTTGAACATTTCAAGATATTCATATTGGTATTTCTTCAAACACCATTTGAAGTATTAGCATGTATTCCAATAGGTATGTAAATACATAACATGTATTATACCTAATAGGATAATCATTCTCCCACTACCATTAGTGAAGATTGATTAATCATGTCCAAGATATTCATATCTCTTACTGGTTATCTAACCAAAAGAGTCTAGATTTATCCATCACATGGAAACTAGAAATGAATTTCTCATGATTGATGCTAATTTGATTGTTTGAGTTATCTATAACTTTTAGGTATCATTTTATCTTATGCATATCAAATACCACAAGATAAACAAGGCATTTCCACAAAGATCATATCTTTAGAAATTGAAACATCTCTTTATTGATTGCCATCATTTTCATACAATATGCAAAAATAAAGTGTTTCTATCTATTGGCAAATATGAAATAGCAGTTCATAACTGTATTACATGCCTTTTAGGCTGAAAATAAACTAAAGTACTCCTATATATGGTGGAAACACTTGCCCCATTTATTGAGTGCTTTACACTTTACATCTTGGTATCATATACCTCAAAAAGTGTTACAAGTTTACTTTCATGACACCTTTAAGTAGAGACATATTTCGCCTCCTTCTTCTTTTGTTCTTCCAGATAGATAGGACAATTCCTTTTCCAATGTCCTAGTTTTTGACAATGGTGGCAATTTCCTTTCTTGGTCACGCCTCCCTTGGCCTTGAGAGCTGAAGACGACTTGGGCTCCTGGCTAGCATCAGAACCTTTCTTAGATTTGCCCTTGCCCTTGCGCTTGGACTTGCCTTTCTTGCTCGTGATCACCATCACAGACTTAGGCTTGTCCTTCTTCATTTGTGTCTCGGCTGTCCTCAACATGCCCAACAACTCTGACATTGGCCTATCAAAGTTTTTCATGTTGTAGTTCATCACAAACTGACTGTAGGATTCTGGCAACGATTGTAGTATCACGTCAGTAGCCAACTCTTAGCTCAGTGGAAATCCCAGTCTTGTCAAGTTTTCCACATACCCAATCATCTTGAGTGTGTGAGGGCCAACTGGGTCTCCTTCTGTCATGATGCACTTGAACAATGCCCTTGAGACATCATATCTCTCTTGCCGTGCTTGATCTTCATACATGTTCCTGAGATACTGAATCATCTCAATGACGCCCATGTTCTCATGCTGTCTCTGCAACTCGTGGTTCATAGAGCATAACATCAAGCACTTTGCATCAATGGCATCATCAAAATGCTTCTTGTAAGCATCCCTTTCTACCTTTGGTGCATTGGGAGTAGGTTCCTCTGGAATTGGAGTATCCAGGACATAGAGCTTTCGCTCTTGAGTGAGAAAAATTCTCAATGTCCTATACCAATCGTGGAAGTTTGTCCCATTCAGCTTGTCCTTTTCAAGGACCGATCACAAAGAAAAGTGATTTTTGTTTGTTGCCATTTGTACTACAAAAGGAAATATGCAATTTTAGTCCAAAACTCATTTTTGACTTGTTTGATTGATTTGAAAAATTTGACGATATAATTAGGCCTTTAATTAATTATCGCTCCCACTATTTTAGTTCAAATTGATAGACCTCACCATCAATTCAGAAGATTGCAGCGTACAACCTTCTAGTGGGCAAGATCCTGAAATCCTCTAAATTATGGACCAGCTAGGGCTGTCACCCACAACTTAGATCTCTCAGGTAGGCAACTTTTGCCAATTGCATCATATGCAACTCTTGATAAGATGTCATATGCAACTCCTTGCCATGATCATCTCCATGCCTCAAGGTGCTAGATCCCATCTAGGTCACCTTGTTAAGTCTGACCCAAATCAAACACGATGAATATGCACCTTGCTAGGGAAGACCCACATATTCATCCTTCACGCTTCCACGAGATAGATGGTGCACCATGCTAGGGCGTGCCCACACTTGGTCGATCAAGCTTTTCACGTGTGTCGCATTTGGAAGGCATCTAAAACTTAATATTTAATGAGGAATTTGGTTTTTATATACATATACATATCCAATCACCACAATATATAGTACATATCATATACATGCTATATCCCACAGAAAACATGTGAAACGATAAAAGCGATGATTATGGCCATCCTAATGTGATTCCTCGAGCCAAGAGAAATCAGGGTCATCTAGGTCTACATCACATGCAACTTGTACAAGATGAACTCTGTGCTTTGCCTTTCTGGGTTTGATCAACTCATCACATGAATGATCGGCTCGCCATCAGACTGGTCGGTTGGGTGCCACCATCCAATCGGTTGGCTTCTCCAACCGATCGGTTCGTCTGGCCGTCGTGCATCTCTTCATGGCCGCCACCCGCTCATTTTTCTCCTCTAACCGGTCATCAACTGATCGACTCACTCCTTGAACCGATCATCTCGAATGTCAACCGATCGGTTCACTCCTTGAACTGATCATCTCAGCTGTCGTCAGGATGTCCTCCGTTCTTTGACAAAATAGGAAATAAAAAAATCTATCCTATTTTACATTGTAAAAAGAGAAACCCCGAGTTACATTTAGGGGGAGCAAAGGTAGGAAAGAAATCTCGAATTATTTCGAGTTACATCAGGAATAGGAGAAGGAAGATCGGTGCGCAGACCGAGATGCAAGCAACCACATACAACCATACACAGATAGGGTTAATTGGCCATAACCACGCTATACATCCACCACAAAACTCATTTAAGGGCGACGCGTATCGAGTGCATTAATATTACATATCATATATGTATATTGGGATTTGTGGATTTAGGATTGGTCATGCATAAAGCCAATTTTATTCGCATCGCATGCAATAAATAAAGGTGACAAACCAAAATCGATCATATCGATAATCCTAAAATATAGAGCAGTTGACGTGGCTCTGATACCACTATTGGATTATAGGGGAGGCAGTGAAGGCAGTGGAAACAAAAAATTTCTCCTCCCCAAACCCAAAACAAGGAAATGCGTCAATGTCTATACAATAGGAAAGGGATGGTTTGTGGAATCATACCTTGTCCCGAGGATTGCTTGGCGACAATACCTCGCGCCTTGCGCAGTCTTCACCTCCAGTCTTGGACGGTGTCTGTGCAGCTCCTGGTCGCACCGGGACTGACGACTCCTGGTCTCACCGGGACTGTCGGGATTGACAACTGTTCTCCGAGCGGCAGAAATCTCCCGCCTTTGAAGTAGTCCACACAGACCACCTGGAACTCCAATCTCCTTGTCCCACAAGGAATTGGAAGGAGTCACACCCTCTTGTCAGCATACTAGTCACCGACACACTCTCCTGCCACCAGTCGTTTTCTGTAGTTGTCTTTCCCTTGCTGTGCCTCCCTTATCGGGTAGCACTTGCTCGGGCTCTCTCGCTTACCAAAACCAGAGAGAACGACAACTTTACAGAGCAACTGGTTGCACTGAGTTGTTGTCAGAGAAGCTCCCAATACCCCTATATATAGGAGGGTCATGGGACAGGGTTCTCTATCCCGGGCAATGCGGGACTAAAGCAGGAGTAGAAGGGTTCAAGATTTTCCACAAAAACAACCAACTGCTTGACCTGAACCGATCGTTTCATTTCTGAAACAGTCAGTTGGGGACCTAAGCTGGTCGGTTGACACCTCAACCAATCGGTTGGGACACCTCAACCGGTCAGTTCACTTCTGAACCGGTCGGTTCGTGGCCCTGGTCAGTTCCCGATTGACTTTTACTCTTTTGTTTCTAATTGGTACCTAATACCAATCCTTGTTCCAATCAAATTGGGCAAGTGAAACGAAAAGAAATTTCTCACCAATTCTACTTTCCCAACTTTTTCGGTTGAACTAGTTGAGTCGATCGGTTCAACCCTTGAACCGGTTGTTTCACCCTATTCATGAGCCGATCGACTCACAACTTGAGCCGATTGGTTCACCAAGCTCAGCCGATTGGTTCATCACATGATCCAATCGGTTGGGAGTGCAAATTGTGCAGAAAAAGTCAATTGCAGTTTCAATCAATCTGATACTCTAATCAATTGGTCCAACACCTTGAACTCTATGATACTGAGCTACCAATTGATTGAGTGTTTAATTGAACTACTAAACTCCTTTAGTAATCAATCTAAACATTGTTTGTGGACAAACTCCTCTTCCAGGTTAAATCCTATGTGTGTGACCCTGCAGGTCCTTTTCACATTGGCAGTGAAAGTCCATAATACTTATGACTTCACAAGCAAAGAGCGGTGCCTAGTCACACATCAGTGCTACCCAAGTGAAATAGAAAGTTGGAGAACAACTTTCAATCCTACAATCTGTGAATGGTGTTATAGCAAATGTATAATTCCTTTGTCACTGATATCTCGAATGAACTCGAGGCATGGAACAATCATCCTGTCAATGTTCATTCACTTTCTTGATCTGAGAGCAGATTGGAAGAGATATGTATGACATCAATATCACATACTGATTCACACATGCGTGCACGCCTTTCTCAATCCTACTCATCAAGTGGCCATGGATATCAAACTCCCTCAGGAGGGACAAATCCCATATCTATCACTCACCCCTCAAAAGCCCCATGTGTCAAAGCCACCCAATCATTACCTTTATAACAACCCATGCTTCAGGACTGCGTTTGATGATGTCAAAGTGTACCCAACGACATGTGTTGAGTGTAGTGATTTCAGGTCAAAGAATCACATTCACCACCATCACTGTGAGTACTGACTGTGACTACCATGTCATGGTTCCATGTGTCAAACTCACGGTGGGTCTGTCTGGTACACTTGTTCTCTAACAAGTACCTATGTGTTTGGTTTGATATCTCTATATCATGACTAATGAGATTCTGTCATCAACCAACACCACAATCTAGTATTATGTGTCATTTCTGTCTATCTACCTTCCACAATGACATCTGAATAGGGACATAATGAGAATGTACAAACTCTTAGCATCCGTATGATCTCATCGTTCAGGTCCTAAACCTGAAGGCATACGTCATTGAGTATTGTCATTCTCTAGACATTCAATCTGTTCTATCACTATCTCATATGACTGAACTAGAAAGAATTGGAAGCTTGCCTTTGATGTTTATCAAATCAATCTTAATGTATCCCTTCAATCATCCCATGATTGGCTTTCAGGGCATACATACCAACAGATAGCTATTATTGTAGGCAAACTCTATCAAGCTTAGGTGCAGATCCCAACTTCCTATAAACTGGAGAACACATGCTCTAAGCAAGTCCTCTAAGGTTCGTATAGTCCTTTCTGATTGTCCATCAGTCTGAGGATGAAAGGTTGTACTAAACCTTAACTGTGTGCCTAAGGCTTTATGAAGTCACTCCCAAAAATGACTCATAAACTGGGGACCTCTGTCAGAAACAATAGTAACTGGGACCCCATGCAGCCTTACTATTTCATCTACATACAACTGTGCTAGCTTCTCAGCAAAATAGGTTTTTTTTTATAGGTAAGAAATGTGCTATATTTGTCAAGCTATCAACTATTACCCAGATGGAATCATGTCCATTGGTGGTTCTAGGTAAACCAACCACAAAGTCCATGGTTACATGATCCCACTTCCACTGTGGTATGGGTAAAGGTTGCATTGTTCCTGTAGGCTTCTGGTGTTCAGCTTTAACTTGCTGACACACAGGACACCGCATAACAAACTCAGCAACGTCTTTCTTCAAACCAGGCCACCAATACATATCTTTCAAGTTGCGATACATCTTGGTGCTTCCTGGATGCATAGCATACACCGAAGAATGAGCTTCTTCTAGGATTAACTTCCTCAAGTTATCCACATCAGGTACTATCATTCTATCATGATAACAAGCTACTTGATCTTCTGAATCATGGAAACCTTCTCGTTTCTCATTACCATAATCTGATCTAATATGTTGAACTACAACATCAACTTGCTGTGCCTCCTTGATCTGTTGTCTCAGAGTAGGTTTTATGTGCATCTCAGCTAACAACCCTGCTAACATTAATATTTTTAACTGTATATTGTTTTGCCTTAAAGAGATAAGCATATCCCTCCTAGAGCACACCAAGGAATTCAACTATGCTCGGTCTAAGGCTGGTGTTGCTGATTTCCTACTCAAAGCATCTGCAACTACATTGGCCTTCCCTGGATGATAATCAATTATACAGTCTTAGTCCTTGATTAATTCCATCCAGCGACGTTGCCTCATGTTAAGCTCATGCTGATAAAAGATATACTTAAGATTCTTATGGTCTGTGAAAATATGGAATGTTTCTCCATAAAGATAATGTCTCCAGATTTTCAAGGCATGAATTACAGCAGCTAGTTCTAGATCGTGTGTCGGATAATTTTCCTCCTGTTTCTTAAGCTGTCGAGAAGCAAAAGAAATCACTTGCTTATCCTGCATCAACACACATCCTAGTCCATTCTTAGAGGCATCATAAAAGACTATATACCCTTTCCCTTGCTCAGGTAACACAAGCACAGGTGCACTTGTCAACCTTTCCTTCAACAACTGAAATGATTGCTGACACTTGTCACTCCAGGTAAAAAGAACATCCTTCCTGGTCAACTTAGTCAAGGGTAAAGCTATAGAACTGAAGTTCTTAATGAACCTCCTATAATAGCCTGCCAACCCTAAGAAACTTCGAATCTCCGTCGGAGTCTTTGGTTGCTCCCATTGCAGGACAGATTCTACCTTTTTAGGGTCAACACGAATTCCTGAGGCAGATATTACGTGTCCCAGAAAAGAAACTTCTGGTAACCAAAACTCACACTTGCTAAACTTAGCATATAACTTATGCTTTCTTAGCAAAGTTAGAGTTTGACAAAGATGTTGTTCGTGTTGCTGAGCATCTCTACTATAGATCAAGATGTCATCTATGAAGACAACAACACACTGATCGAGAAAAGGTCGGAAGATTCTATTCATGAGTTCCATAAATGTAGCTGGTGCATTAGTTAGTCCAAAGGACATAACTGTGAACTCATAGTGACCATACCTCATCCTAAAGGCAAACTTGGGTATGTCACTATCCTTAATACGGAGTTGATGATATCCCGACCTCAAGTCTATCTTTGAGAAGACAGTTGCACCACACAACTGGTCAAAGAGATCATCAATCCTCGGTAGAGGATACTTATTCTTTATTGTTACTTTATTTAATTGTCTGTAATCAATGCACAACCGCATTGATCCATCTTTCTTTTTAACAAAGAGGACCGGAGCATCCCAAGGTGAAGTACTCGGTCGGATGAAACCCTTCTCAAGCAACTCTTGTAGTTGTTTCTTGAGTTCTTCCATCTCAGCAGGCTCCATCCTATACGGTGTTTGTGCTATAGGTTGCGTATCTGGGATTAAATTGATCTCAAAATCAATCTCCCGGGGCGGTGGCACACCTGGAAGTTCTTCAGGAAATACATCTACAAATTCCCTGACTATTAGAACTTCAATAGGGTTAAGACTATCCATGGTAGTATCTACCACATGGGCCAAGAATGCATAACATCCTTGCCTCATCAGCTTCTCAGCAACCATAGCTGACACAAGACAGGTGGGTAAAATCTTTCTTTCTCCTTGAAAGATCCATGTGTCGCTATCATCAGTGAACACAACTTGCTTGGACTCACAATCCAAGACAACCTTATACCTTTCTAAGGTATCCATCCCAAGGATTACATCGAATCCGTGCATCTCAAGTGGTATAAGATCCACTTGAATGAGATGTTCAGAAAAGAAGAGATTACAGGAAGAACATATCCCCTGCAACACAGCAGATCCCATCAACGGAGTTTCTAGCAACAAACTACCTGCTCTATGACTTGTAGTCAGGTTGTAGTCAAGAATCACTCTTCGAGTGATAAAGGAGTGTGTAGCACCCGGATCAATCAAAATAGATACAACACAAGATGTAGACATATCGGAATAAAACAACTCCATCTGACCTGCCACAACCCGAGGGTTGATTACTGCATCAGGTGGATTCATCGCGTAAAACCTTGTCGTTGCCTGTGGTTGATTTGGTGCCCGATGACTAGGTGTCATTGATCCAGCTTGGGACGCTTGTCCACGTCCTCTAGCATTACTTGGAAACTGTCGCCTTTGAGATCCTTGCTGACTTTGCCTTTGACGTTGAGTTACACTCACTTCTCTGGCTCTGCAATCCTTCATCAGATGTCCCATCTTTCCACATATATAACAACTTCTGTTCAGTTGTTGTGGTCTGGGTGGTCCTATAACCGACATAGATGCTGAGCTATGAGCTCCTTCTAGCGGTAAACTTCATCCTCTACCCCTATTTGACGTCCACTGTGTCTGGGTACTGAATCTAGGTGGTGGTGTAGGTACAGAATACCTCAGTTTCTTGAAACCTTTAGATGAGGATCCTTGGAACCGGGGATACATATTCTTATTATTGGTCTGTCTTTTCTCTGCCACATACCTCTCTACCCTTCTAACAGACTCCACGAAGGTAGAAAACCTTTCCCTTTTCTCCAGAGCAGACACAAGAGTGGTCAACTCAGCGTTTAACCCTTTCTCAAAATGCCTAATTCTTTCTTCATCTGTAGTTGCCATGTGCGGACAGAACCGCAAAAGCTCCATGAACTTATCCTCGTACTCGCTAATGTTCATTAGACCTTGTCTTAACCTATCAAACTGAGAGATTTTCTCATCCAGAAATGTCTTAGGGAAGTATCTGTCGATAAATTCCCGTCAGAAAACTTCCCATGCAATCTCCACACCTGGTCTCTTCTATTCTTCCATGGTCCACCAGTGACCAACACTCCCCTTGATAAGATACACATCATGTCTAACCTTCTCAGCTTCTGGGATGTTCAGGATTCTAAAGGCCCTCTCTAGTTCAGTTAACCACAAGTCAGCATCTGCTGGGTCAGCTGTTCCAGCATACTCCGTGGCTCCAACTTGGCAAAGTCGTTCAAATGTATTGTCGGCTCCTTGTCCTTCAGGATGGGTAGGTGCCCTAGGTGCAGGTATAGGCATCCTATCAGTCATGTGTGTCATGGCAGTCATGAACTGCCCAAACATGGCTTGGACGGCTGGGTTCCCCATGTCAGTTGGATTGAACTGGGGTGGTTCAGGCATAGGTTCTTCTCTATCTGGGTCTCTTGCACCTCCTCTGGGTGCAGCGACACTACTCTCTGCAATGTGTTCCTCGTGTGACCCAGACATCTTTAGTTTTATCTTCTCCTCCTAAATGAGAAAAAGACACTATCAAATATACTGGAAGATACTACAACATACTCTACAACCTAAGTCCTATGTCTCTGTAGACTCGGCAAACCTAGAGCTCTGATACCACTAATTGTGACGACTGACTTGCAAAAACAAGATCAACGAATGCGGAAGCGATTAATTAGCAGCGGAATTACTGAAAATCACTAAAAATTAAAACTTTTAGTAAAGAGATCTACAAACTGTGAAATGCTTTTATAAAGAAACAAGGTAAGCCATTTACAAATTGATCCATCATTACATCTCTGTAATTTCTCATCTCGAGAGTCACAACATTAGCTGCCCTGTTAAACTGTACAAGGCAGGATACAAAAATCTCGAGGCATTAAGACAAAAATCTCATATCTACTTTAAACATCTAATGACTCCTAGGACCTGAGAGTACAGAGACGACACATAGGACATTCTATCTACAAGACTTGACAGACAGTGTCTCCACCTGAGAATCACTGCTGTCCCTGATGTTGTTGTTGCTGCTGCTGCTGTTGCTCACCCACAGAAGGGTTTCTTCCTCTTCTTCGGTGATTACCTAAAAATTTAATCCCACGGGGGTGAGACAATTGAATAATTGTCCCAACGAGAGTTATAACTCTCTGCCAGAAGCATTTTTATTGCAATACTGGAATAACATTAAGCAACAGAACTATAAACATTCAACAGCAGGTGTAACATTGTATAAACTAAGTGAAACAACATTCTTTTAAGCAATCATTTCAATTATAACTTAATTGAATGACAAGATATATCACAATAAGGAATATGATGAACATATATATACTAGTTATTCAACTAGAGCACTGTAAACAATGTATCATCAATCATTATTTCTCATAGTTCAACCTAAGCAATTATGCTATACGGTTGATTACATCTTTCAAACATATTTATGCCCTGAGGAGATGAGTTACACCTCTCATATTCCAACTGACCATTACGAAGTCGCAATCGGTACCATACATAGGTCATCAGAAGAGCCAGATTCCTATGACCTCATCCTCCTCAGTCAGTGTGAGGAACAACTTGCAGGACATCTTGTATCTCTGCCATAATAGCTTTCCAGGGTATTCTGGAAACTTCACTATTAGAGTTACAGTGGTGTTCTGTACTCTCTTCGCCATCGAGGGATTTCTTGTTTATCTCTCATCAATGCGGCATTAACAACATCATCAGGAGATTAGTGATACATCATCATGACATAAACATATAATGAAGGATTGAGAGATTAAAGGTACATCTCACATCAAATCCTACATTAGGACGTAAGGATATTTGCATCCATAACCCCACATACTCAAAAGTATGCTCTCCAGGAATTCCCTTAGGAAAACCTATTTCACCATCATTAAACTTCTGACAATGATGGATCTATGGTCAGGGCTCTACATGATATCATTATACTTGATTATTTAAGTACATTATGGCATTCTTTTAGCATCATGCATGTTTTCAAACATAAACCAATAAGACAGTTGCTATAAAGAAAGAGTACTAATTGTATCAAGTTCATATCACATATTGTTAACATTGGGATATCAATCCCTAACCATCTCACCATTGTGATTCAAGAATATGGGTGTTCAAACCCTTAGATCATCATAACACTTGTTACCAAGTAACATATTGATATCAAGTCATTTAACAACATGACCTTGATTATAGCAATGTAGATGTTTCTTATAGATGATACAGCCTACCATTCTCATATGTTACCTCTCATTAGGAAACATAGCTTATCATTATTCTTAAAGCTTATAAAGTGCTTTCAATATATGTGGCATCATAACCCTTACCTGGCTATGCTCACCTCTTTATAAAGACCTGCATGGTTAACACAATTGATAACATGCACATTGTATCTATATCAGCACAATATAAGTTCTTTTCAAATTAAATATAGAACACCACGACTGTGCTATCTTGCACGGTCATGCTACATAAGTTCACCACAACCGTGTTACATTACCACAGCTGGTTTCTAGGGTTAGAGTTTCCCTATTCAATTCCACTAGGGTTATTCAACCCCTTTAACTTACAAAAGCATAATGATAACTCATTTCTTACTTAAGTATAGAGTTCCATGTTTAAAAGCATAACCCAAAATTAGGGTTTACTATTCATACCATCACATTACCCTAGATTAGGGTTTACTATTCACATTTCATCACTTTACCCTAGATTAGGGTTGACTATTCATTTTATAATGAATTAAGATCATACTATCATCATATTTGAGGACTACTTCCATTAATGCCCTCAAATTAGGTTAAGATTCTTTAACCATCACAGTTAGGGTTTGCATGATCTCACTATGATGGATCATACCCTAATTAGGTATATTCATATATATATTGGAATTTCATTATTGATCATCTATCATATACAAATTCTTCTCTCTCCTCTTTCTATTAGATGATGTTTACATCAATCTTGATTAGGATAAGTCAAGTCATCATTGACATCATGGGTTGTGTTATTACTATTGTGATCAATAAGGCTCACTTGATCAAAGAGCATTGGTCACTCTATCCCATCAAGGGTACCTTAGTAATGTTCACCACTTGATTATAACATGTACTAATCAACTAACTACTTGGTTCCTTAATCACTTTAGGTATCTATAAGGTTTATGTTAATCAACCACTAAACCATCTTGACCACTAAGGCATCAAACGTTCTTAACCTTTTTAGACCTCAAACGGTCTCGCACTCAAACCTCCAATCGGTCTTGGATGGACCTTGAAACTGTTTGGTGTTGTTGACCGTTTGGTCTAGTTTGACTTTTGAAACCGTTTGATAAAGGACACACTCAAGACCGTTTGCCCAAGATGAGGTGAAGACCGTTTGGCCAAGTTTCACTTTGAAACCGCATGGTCAAAACCGATCTTGAAACCACATGAGATCAAACGGTTTGGGATCGTTTGGTCCCAAACGGTCTTGAGACCGTTTGGACTCAAACGGTCTTGAGACCATTTGGACCCAAACGGTCTTAAGATCATTTGGTCCAAACCACCTCAAAACCGCATGGACCAAAAAGTGTCATAACCACTTCAATTAAGTTAGGGTTTCCACTGTTGAACCCCTCAATCATTCATGCACTGACTAGCCACTTATCAATTGAGTCAATTAGGTCAACCCTCAACTAATTTGACACTCAATTGACCCTCAATTGGTCATCAATTAGGGCTTGGATCAATTGAATTAGGGTTTGGAATCGATTACCCTTCAACATGTATCAACATGAGTCTAATTGACATTGAAACCAGTGAAGCATCAGTCAATTTGGTCATGACCTGTCCCCAAATGGTCTTGGGATCCTTTGGACATCCTCCAAACGGTCTTGAGACCGTTTTCTAAAGTCAACACCAAAATCTAACTCAACCTATTAAGGTTTGGCTCATTGATTTGATCATTAGGTCACTAATCAATTATACTTCAACTTGCTATCCTTAGATTTCCAACCACTTGACCATAGTAAACCCTAGACCTCAAAATGGTCTTGGGTGACCCCCAAACGTTCTTGGGATCGTTTGGACATCCTCCAAATGGTCTTGAGACCGTTTTCCCATTATTTGATAAAAAACAAAGTCATTCACTTAAGGTTTGAACCCTAGGTTTGGTCACCAAATCATCACTTAATTGCTCATCGACATGATATCATTGGACCCTCAATTGGTCAACCCTACTTAACCCTAGACCTCCAAACGGTCTTTGGTGATCACCAAAAGGTCTTGATACCGTTTGGGTGATCCCCAAATGGTTTTGAAACCGTTTGGGCCACTCAACCCAAACTTCAACTTGATTCAATTATTGAAATCGGCAAATAACCCGATTAGGGTTTAGGTATTTGATGTGCCTTCAATTGATGATTTACTTGGAATTACTTGATGATTTTGGTAGGTAATTAGTCCACATTATTCACAACATACCTCCAAATGGTCAATGCCTAGTCAACGCATCCAAACAGTTTTAGACTGTTTGCTTCTATGCGGTCTTGTGAAACCGTTTGCTCCCAAACCGTTTGGGAAACCGTTTGAGCAAGGGGTTAGAGACCGTTTGCTAAAGAAAGTTTGTGGATAGACTTTGGAATTAATGTCATCATCTTATACCTCAAGAACAGGGGCTGTTCTTCACAAAAATACTAGCAAGAACACACAAAGGTGTCTAAAGAAGAAGAATAAACAACGTTTCTAGGAAAGAAGGATGCAATAGCAAAGCTTAAGGGTTAGAGTTATAAAACTCACCTTTAGATCTGATCTAGAGCTCCAATCTTTGTAGCTTTAATGGTGTATGAATATCCAAAGGTTTTCCAAGGTCTGTTCTTCAAGATTTGGATGGAGAAGATGGCTAGAAAGAAGAGTTGTATAAGGAAAACTAACAAACCAACCTTGTATTAGGGTTTCTTCCAAGAATTCGAGCTAGGTGATGATCCATACTTACCAGATTAACTTGGCCATCTTCCTCTATTCCATAGCTCCCTCTTGTTCGGTAAAAAGCAAGAAGATAAAGAAGAGACTAAGGGAAACGATCCCTTGCTTTGTTGTTTAAGGATGCTATATGTATTTTTGGATATTTTCAAGGCAAAGGGGTTATTTCCTTTATTTCTCAAATATATCCACCCAGTCCTCCTCCACTTCTTGGCCATGTTTCTTCCTCCTTCTCACATGCAAAACCTCTCTCATCCAAGGTTAAAGGAAAAGAAACCATATATCTTAACAATCTATATATATGAAAGGCCATTTTGCTTAAAACTTGGTTATTTAGATATTAAGGTTATCTTTCTTATTTAATCATTCAAATGAGGCGCCCTCCTCATTTGCTTTGCTCTACTTGATGCCAAGAAACATGAGAGATACTCTAGAGGGTATATTCTACGTTTTGCACCTTATGTTTTGGGTAAATTGCACTTTACACCAAAACTAAGTTTTAAAGCACAAGGATTGTTCTACAAGCTATATCTTGGTGCTCAAGCTTGGAGAATCCATTCCAACATATCATAATCATTCTTATGATGTCTCAATAGCAGAGGAATATCTTAACATGTGTAATTTGCAAGTTAACCCCTCTAATTGGGTAATTTGCACTTTAGTCCTTATTTAACAAAACAATGTTTCAACATTTATACAAAAAGGACTGAAATAGAAATATAAGTTCCTCAAAAGCTTTAATTACATTACACAAGATAACAACAAGCATCTAATCACATATTTAAGCAAAACACCTAGGGTTAGTTCATAACCCAGGTCAGGGATGTTACACTAGGATTCATTACCTTGGTATCCACCTCATGTGCTATAAGGAACTCACATCCTTATATCATTTACTTTTACCAACATAACAAATATCAAGACATATAAGAGGAGTCTTCCTAATTATTGGAAGGCTCAAAAGAAAAATCATCACAAACTTTATGAATTGGAACCATAGTCCAAACAACCTTATTCTATAATAAGATATCCATTCTCATGTTTAGAATGAATCCACACATACCAAGTGGCAATGATCCACTTGAAAGTTGTGCCCTATAAAAAAAAGACACAAAGGGAAAACACACTTCCCACATCATAGCAACATTGTTCAGGATCACTAAAAAAAAGGTAACCAATTCTATTTTCATTACGCATATTACAACTTCTTATGTATCATTTTACCTTTTTCATTTTAGGTTCCTTGCCATTAGCATAGGAATTATCACAATTAAAATATCTAATTATTCCTTCCTTGATGACTATTTATCATACTTGGTATGTTTTCTTATTTTATTATGTTTTTCAACCACTTATCAACATGTAAATCATCATATTCCACATTTTCTTCATTAAACAGGGATCATCTCTTAATTTCTTTCACATGCCATGCTGATTTTTCATTAACACTTTCTTACACACATAGGTTGGTCTGAGATTAACTCAGGTTCCACCTCATTTCTGTGTCATTGTCCCCATTCATCTTCTCATTTTGTACTTGTTATCGGAGTTCTCTCTATCTTATGTGGATTTCATACCTTGATTCACTTTATAAGCATAGACTTATCTGTCTTTTACTTTATTATCTTCTTTTATCACATATTCAAGAACCCCTATTTTCCTTATTTTATCCAGATTTAGATTTCATGGTGTTGTATCATTCTCTTATATTAACCAAACATTCAAGTTTTGATAGATAATGATGCAATTCTCATCTTCTTTAAGGTAGGATTGAGATATTCACACCATGATTTCTTATTCATTATGCTCTTTAGATTGTCTCAAAATGAATACTTGATCAGAGTAATAAAAAAGATAACAATCTAAGAGTTCCATACTTACCCTTCTTCAATAAATGAATACCTGGCCAGGGCACCCAAATACTGAGATTAGGCAGTATGCACCATATTTGTATGTCATATTCCTAACTTAGACATCATCCTAGTCTTAAGTCCTAGTGTCCCTGTAGACTCAGTGAACCTAAAGCTCTGATACCAAAACTGTAAGGGACCCGTCACACTAAACGAGATTACTCAAAACATAAAACACAATCAATCACTAATTAATCACATACCCAAAAATATGGGTAAATTAAAACCGATTTCAATGTCAACATTCACTCAAAAACATTTTTGTGAGAGACCAACATCTCTTATATCCATACTATGCTAAGAATTTGATACAAATTGGTCTATCTCCTTAGCCACAACATATATACACAGAAGAACAATATTCATATATATCACACAAACAAGCATTGACATGCTAACAAAATCCCGATTCATTTGAAACACCATATACAAACTTTTCATGCCCGGACCTGAGAGTACAAGGATGACTCTAGGACAAACTAGACATCTAATCAACTTTAGCAAAGATTCATTACTATAGATCCTCTTTGCTGCCACATGTTTGTTTTTGTCACTTCCGATGGCGAACCACAAGGGTGAGACCCAGTCCCAGCAAGAGATATAACCATCAACAACATTTATTGATTACAACATTTTTAAGTAATTAAACAATTAAGTAGTTAAATCAGATATAGTAAATAAAATCAACAATATTGATGATTAACAAAATACATAAAAGAGCAGATAATAACTATCATCATTAGCCAGACTATCATCCTTTATCTTGTTGACGATATAAGCAATTCAGTAGCATATGCAGTTCTAGCATCATGAGCAAGTCTAGTAACATAGCATAGCTAACAACATGAGCATGTCTAATTGGTTGAACATATCAACATTATAAGAAGAGCTAAAGGCATTAGCGCAACTACTTGGATAAGCATGATTAGCAGTATATGCATCTCTAGTTACAAAGCATGGCTAGCATGCTAAACATAACTAATAACATGAGATATCTAGCATCATGATTATAATCAGTCATAGCAGTATAGTTATCAACATAAGCATGACTAATGTATGTATGCATCTACAATCTTAAGCATATCCACAACATAAGTATATATACTATCTCTTAATTGCACCAAGCATCATCTTTATGAAAAGAAAACAAATAAGGGTTATCATCCAATGTGAAATGTTGTGTATAACCCTAAACAAATATACTACACAGCTATATTACATCTTTTATTATGCCCTGAGGAAATTGAGGATACCACTCAAAATCCAACTGACCACTACTAAGTCGAAATCAGTGCCATATAAGATCTAGGAAGAGCCGGACTCCTAAGATCTTCTCCGCCCCCGGTCAGTATGGGTCTGCCACAGTGATACAAAAGGTCAAGCTGCTAACAGCCTAGTCCGTCCTTGGTATAGGTCACGACACTAGTGAAAGGAGGTGGGTACACATACCCTACCATCCGAGGTACAATCGCAGGTGTCCTCCAATCTCATCACATATATAATCACTGAGACACGACCGCAGCTGTTCTCAAACTAAGGGCTAGGTATGACCCCAGTCATCCTCCCTAAACACTTGAATTCAGGATGATAAGCACCCGACATACTCATCAGTATGCGCTCCGAGTTTCCCTTAGGAATACTCGTTTCACCATCTGGCAAATTCTGACACTCAGATGGATCTATGGCACAGGGAACTACATGATTAGAGTTGCACTTGATTAGTTATGCCAATTGGGTGAATTAAGGTTGCATCAAACAAGTGGACATACAAGCCCTAATTCACTTCTAGCAAGCATATACATATCAAAACTTGAAAATATATAACATGTATGAAACATAATTTCTCATCTCATCATCACATGGTACTATTCACTTGCCATTCACGAGACTGCACTAGTCATCTTATTATCACAAGATATAAATCCTTTTCACAATATCATAGGGTATCAACCCTTATCTACATAAGAGGATCACACCTCATTCAGGGCTCAACCATGCCCAAAGGGTCATTAAGACCATCATACTATTCCCTGCAAGATCATCATTATCTTTACATGCCTTATAATAAGGCTCAACAACATTACTTACATTTAATACACCAGATCAACACAATATTGCATTAATGAGCTAGGAGATATTCATAAACAATCATGGCAGGGTTATATTAACATTAATAACATTCCTTTATTACATCAACATGAAAGGAATCTAGATATGATTAACTCTCATCATATTCATTATGCACATGTTTAGCTTAAGAAAGTATCAACCATGTAGATATAATAACCACCAATTAACATATCAAAGTTATGATCATGGTAAGGAGGTTATTCTGCCATCATTTTATCATATAAGAATGTTAAACATGAATACTCATCTTTATCTGATTGCATTAGAGTTAGGTTCAACATGATAAATTATATCAATGTTACTAATCAACACTCATACCCAAACCCTAACTCACGGCATCCCCATTGGATCATGGATGCATAAGGTGAAGCATCACCTTCACATTCCATACTATTCTCAAGTATGAACCCACACATAAATCAAGGTGTAACCATCAGGTTATAGCATACTAGGGTTTCAACAATAATAACAAAGTCTCCATGATTGTATTAATCATTCAAGGACTATTAATACCCAATTACCATCATTTAGTTATATTAAAGCTAGGTATAACAAGCTATACCTAATTAGGGTTACATATCAACACAATATGGTTATCATCCATTCCATTCATATGAGTGAATAGGTAAGACTAACTTATTAAGGGTAACCTTCCATTTGTTCCATCATCATTCAACCCATATCGCCATACCACAATATCACCTAGAACCATTGGATGTTTAAAAGGTAAGACTATTGGTTGTTTACATAAGTAAACACCTTAGATAAACCACCTATGAAGTCCTTTATTTGTTCTCTAGAAAGAGTCACCATATAACCCTAGACATCCCTTGATTAACAACACAAAAAGTTCCATTGAGAGTAGGGTAAAACCCACGATCGACTGTTCATTTAAAACAAGCCATCCATTGTCAACAAGTAAGCCATTAAGTTGATCCTACAAAGGAAACCATCTAAATAACATTAGTATATTACATTAGCCATCATTCCCACCTTAATGGAGGAATAAATAGTAGATCTCGACCATTGGGTCAAGTTCATATGTTAAAATCATCAATTACACTATAGGTCTGACCATTGCATCAAATGACCCAAGAAACCATTGGTCTAAGGCTTAATTGATGTTAAAAATATATGATTAACTCACTATAGATTGTAGAGGCCTGATCCACCATCATCAGTGATCATTAAATCACTATAGGTTGTTAGATCAACAATATATTCATTAATCAACATCAAATATTAAGTTGATGTCATCATTGATTAATATCATTAGTAGTGTACTTAATGATTGACCATTATGCTTCTAATTGATCCAAAACCTGACCTAAGGGGTGACCATAGGTTGTCACCATCATTTGACACCCTTGATCACGACCATCAGTTGTTATGAAATCACAACCTCTAGGTGTTCTGGGCAACCCTACCATAAAATCCATTGTGATATGTTCCCACTTCCACTCTGGTATAGGAAGAGATTGCAAGGTACCTACAAGTTTTTGATGCTCAACCTTAACCTACTGGCACACACTACACTTAGCCACATACTTAGCTACATCCTTTTTCATACCTGAACACTGGTACAATTCCTTGAGATTCCTGTACATCTTAGTGTTTCCTAGATGCATAGTGTACATTGATGCATGCGCTTCTTCAAGAATCTTTCCTTTCAAATCACTGTCTCCAGGTACACACAACCTATCATGCTGATACAAAAAACCATCATCTGAAAACCTGCACTCTGGTCTTTTTCCCTTTGTCATGTCCTGCATGATCTGTTGTAACTCACTGTCACTCTGCTGAAGTTCCTTAATCTGATCATAAAAAGTAGGCTTGACTTGCATCTGTGCAAACAAACCACTCCGCTCTGTCACCCCTAAGTCTAAGTTCATCTTCCACATCTCTACTAACAGGTCTCTCTTGAAGCATGCCATAGAGAATACATCTACTGTTGAACTTGACTTCTTGTTGAGGGCATCTGCTACCACATTCAACTTACCAGGATGATAATCTATCGTCACTTCATAATCCTTGATCAATTCTAACCATCTTCGCTATCTAAGATTCAGATCCTTCTGGGTGAAAATATATTTCAAACTCTTATGGTCTATAAACACCTGACATGCCTCACCATAAAGATAGTGACGCCATGTCTTAAGAGCATGAACTACTGCAGCTAACTCCAGATCATGTGTCGGGCAATTGTCCTCATTCTTCTTAAGTTGTCTAGATGCATAAGCTACTACTTTGCCTTCCTCCATCAACACACAACCTAAACCTCTCCTTGAAGCATCACAAAACATTGTGTAGCCTTTATCTGCCTCAGGTAGGATCAACACTGGTGTTGTAGTCAAATTCTTCTTCATGGTCTGAAAACTTTTCTCACAGTTGTCTGACCAGACAAACGGTGCATTCTTTCTCGTTAAGCGTGTCAGAGGCGACGCTACAACACTGAAGTTCTGGATGAACCTTCTGTAGTAACCTGCCAATCCTAAGAAGCTTCTGATCTCAGTAGGAGTCTTAGGTTGCTCCCACTGTAGAACAAACTCGACTTTCTTAGGGTCAACACTTACTCCATCTCCTGAGATGACATGTCCAAGAAAAGACACCTCAGCTAACCAGAACTTGCACTTACTGAACTTAGCATATAACTGGTGTTGTCTCAACAATTGTAATGCTATCCTCAGATGTTGCTCATGTTGCTCATCATCTCTGGAATAAATCAAAATGTCATCTATGAAAACTTCTATGAACTGATCCAAGAACAGCTTGAAAATTTGGTTCATCATATCCATGAAAGCTGCTGGGGCATTAGTCAGTCCAAATGACATGACCAGAAACTCATAATGCCCGTATCTTGTTTTGAAAGCCGACTTAGGAATATCTGAAGCCTTTATCCTCAACTAATGATATCCAGATCTCAAATCTATCTTAGAAAAGATCGTCACTCCACACAACTGATCAAACAAATCATCTATCCTTGGCAACGGGTACTTATTCTTGATGGTGATCTTATTCAACTGTCTGTAGTCTATACATAATCTCATAGCACCATCTTTCTTTTTCACAAACAAGACTGGAGATCCCCATGGTGAAGAACTAGGTCGAATGAAACCCTTATCCAGTAATTCCTATAACTGAATCTTGAGTTCCTTCAACTCTGCAGGTGACATTCTGTAGGCTGGTAGCACTATAGGTTGACTACCTGGCAACACCTGGATCTCAAAGTCTATCTCTCTTTCAGGAGGTAGACTTGGCAACTCATCTGGGAACTCACAGACCACTGGCACATCCCATAGGTTGACTGTGTTCTTTTCTGCTCTAGTATCTACTACATGTTCCAAGAATGCCTCACAACCTCTCTGCAACATCTTATCAGCTACATCGGCTGATATGATACACGTAGGTAAGACTTTCATGTCTCCAGAAAAGACATAAGGAAATCCACCCTGTTGAAAGATAGCCTCCTTCTTTCAACAGTCGAGCTGAACTTGATACGTCTCTAGGCAATCCATACCCAAGATAACTTGAAAAGAGTTAACATCTAGGGGTATAAGATTAACCGCAATGATGTAACCACCAAAGGTCAACAAACATCTAGGACAAAACTCTGTCAACACTGTCGGTTCACCTAACAGAACCCTCAACAATAACTCAACCTGTAACTCCTGAGTTAACAGGTTAAGCTCACAAGCTAAAGAACTCTGTATAAACGAGTGAGTAGCACTCGGATCTATCAAAACTGTAATTGAAATGTTGTTAAAGAAGAACATTTCTCTTGTAATTACTCAAGAAGAAATAATACCTTCTTGTGGTGTCAAAGAGAAGAAGCATCCTGAAGCTCTTCCTATCCCACGATGTCCTCATTGTCCTTCCCTAGAACTGGGTGCTACACCACCTCGGGAACCTAAAGCTACAGAGGAATCAGGTCCTCCAACTGGAGCCTGTCTCGGGACATTATGGTACTATGATTGGGAACCATGTGATGCTGACTGATGTAACTGGGGGCAATTCTTCTTGAAATGTCCCATTTGTCCGCACTGATGACATCCTTGAAACTCTGTTCCCCAACACTATCTTGAGTGTGGTCTTCCACAGATATCACATGCTCGTGTCTCTCACCTCGGTGGACCTATCACTGAAATCGATAATCCAGAAGACCTAGTTGGAGGTGTCCATGTAGATAGTGTACTCCATCTTTCGGAATTGGGTCTTCCTCCACTTGATGAAAAACTAGATCCTTGTCTACCAAAACAGCCAAATCATCGTCCTATCTTTGAAAAGAAACCACCACCTCCTCTGTATCCACCACTGCTTTGTCCCCTTCTAATAAAGTCTCCAGATCTTTTCTTACTCTCAAACTGCTTATCAGCATGAACTGACTCTTCTACACATCTCGCTGCTTCCATAAATTCCCCAAAGTTTTCTCTATCTCTTCAACCAATGCTTGAAACGGTGTGTCTAATCTCTGATCTTAATCCTTCTTGAAATCTTCTGTACTTTTCTACATCATTAGGAACAAGTTATGGATAGAAATTTACCAATCTTGTGAAATGTGCCTCATATTCACCAATTGTCATACTTCCTTATCTAATATTTTGTAGTTGTCTTATCTTCTCACTCAAAAAGGTAGGTGGGTAGTACTTAAGATGGAATTCATCAACGAAATCCTTCCAAGTCAGTATCGTGTTCCTCCTTTTATCTTCCACTCCACGCCACCAGAGCTCTGCATCACCTTTAAGCAAATAAACTGCATGATTGATTTGTCTTTCCTCAGACAGCTCCATCAGACGGAACACTTTCTCTAACTGTCTCAGCCATTCATCTGCCACTATAGGGTCCATAGTTCCAAAGAATTTGGTACCTCCAAGCTTCTTAAACAGCTCATAGGATCTCATCAGATCCTTGCTACTTGAAGTAGAAGCTCACATCTCCATCTTATACTTTTCCCTAGTCTCAAGAAACATCATGTACATCCTTGATACCTCATCCACATCATCTCCACTACCTGGACCCATCTTCTGAGGATCAGGTCCAATGTGGCTCTCAGCTTTGTCCTCATGACCACATCCTCTTCCTGCCATCTGCAATAGTATAACAGAACACTTCCTGTTAGAAAATTGCAGTTAGAAGGAAAACACCCTAATCCTATTGGTCTCTTATCGTCCCCTGACCTTGACTTAGAGTAACTAAGTACGCAAACATTTGCTTTGATACCAAAAATCTTGTCACACCCGCATCCCACGATTTAGCACTAATCATGATATTAGGGCATGACTATGAGGATTACACTTAATACAAAATCACCCTTAACTTTTACTTTTCTTAATCACTTAGAATTAACTTAAAGGAAAAGTTATAATTTGGACAATATTGAAATCTTACTTAAACTTGCGGAAGCAAACTTACTATTTCTTAATCTTGAAAGATACCTCAGAGTTTAAACAACATATGACATCTTACTTACGTAATATGAAGCACAAAAGATAATTTAAAACTAAATTACTTATTACATTGCATTCTCTCTCTACCACACCACATGCCCAAGGACATAGGGGAAAGGACTAAGAGACCTCTATCTAACTATGAACTACCTTCTAAGAACTTGGGTGGTACGATCCTTCAGCTTCCTCGTGCTGACGTTGTCCTGAAAAAATGTTTCAGTAGGTTGGTGAGCTACTGGCTCAGTGAATAGAATTTCACCCAACCATCGCAGATAACTCAATTTATGTTTATTAATTGGAATAAAATACCAGATAATACTATACTGAGCAGATTTAAGCAATATAATTTAAATGACAGAAGATGTCAACCTTTCATTAAGATAACAACTACTACAAAGTTGTAGATATGATTAAATATCAGGGAATACTAAAATTTCATTTAAAGGACAACTGGTGTGAAACTAACTCAAATCTTTCTTAACTCTTTAACTTATAAGAAACTCTGTGAACCTATATAAATATATTTTATCTTATGCCATGATCATATGCAGTGTACTCTACATATGAAGACTCGTAGCGAACTATGATCTCACCGTACAAGACTTAGCTTAAAACCCGGGATGCTAAGCCCAGAACTGAATCTGGGTCTGCTTGACTCCAACCATCACGTCTGACTAAGGTGGCTAAACAACTGGCCTTTAGCTGGACCTCTCCTTCTAGGCTGAGTACACAGGTGGAGGGTCTGAGAGACTCTGTGGGCCTCATCTTGGTACGCTCTGTGGGTACCTCTGGGTTAGCACCGGGATCTCCAGGTTCATGTTGGGTAGCCTATCTTCTATTAGGAGACTTTCTCAAGGGCTTTGTCTCCCCGCACGCTCTGTGGGTGCGTTATGATCCCCATATACTGGTCGCTGCCAGGGTGGATCATTTCCTCCCTACAATGCAGACATCCATAGGGAATCTACGGTGTTCATGGCACATATGTCTATTATTTTATTATTCTTGGAAATCTCTTACTATATTGTATCTCTCTCTTACTTATTCTTGACTCTGGTATCTCTACGGTACTGAGTTTATTTATCTGAAGTTTACACTACGACATGTATATCATTCTAAACTTGACAGAGCAGTATATTCAAAATATTGTAATTTAGTGATAAATCAACATTATTATACTTGCAGGCAGACTAACATTCTTAAATAAATAGATTACATGTCCACTTGACACTAAATTCATGCAATTGAACCTATTAATACACTGATAAAAGTTAATTACTTGACATATGAAAAATCATCAGTAACATCTGTACTTTTTCTGAAATTCCTCGAAAAATGTGCACATCAACCCAAATCCTGAGTTGTGCATCACATAACTCAAATAATAGTTAATTACTTATCATGGCATGAATTATTGATAATAACTGAGAAATTCTTTTGATATCCTTGAGAAACGTGTCAATTCATATTAATACTATATCACACACATTAACTATAATCGAGAGCGTGCAACTAGGTTTCCATTGAACATTTTCATGTCATCATCATTTCTTTAAAATCGTGCATCTAGTAAACTACTAGAATCATATAAACTGGATTTATTCCAAAACTGTAAAGTTACTGTAAACCCTAGATTCATGTGCTACTGTATTCCACTTTTAAACTGAGCAATTTAGGGTTTAATCAACCATATAATTCCACTAACCAAAACCATACAAATCAATTAATAAACCAAATCATGCAAAACGTGATGAATCGAATCGTGCAATAAAAGTCAAGTGACACTATCACTGCTTGGCACCTGGGTAAGCGTTGTTACCCACGAATAACGCAGATCGAACTGAAATCATCTGTTTCATGGAGTTAATACTTGCTTTGGGGAGTGAGATTCTACTCACCGTGGTCCAGGATGACCGAATTCGACTTGAAATGCATCCGAGGCCTGCTTTCGGGCATTCGTGGGGTTGTCTTCAACCTCAATTCAGCCTGGTTTGGACCTGCTTCACGTACAGGTTGAAGAGGGGGTTGAGCTACGTGCCGAATAAAAGCTATTGGCTGTGGATTTTGGTTTGGACCTTAAGGACGAAGTCGATGGCACCATTTCGAGCTACTCCTCGCGCCCAAGGCAGATCCTGGCCGCTGCCCTGCCACTAGCCACTACTAGCTGTGGTGCCGCCCTAGCAGGTGGTTGGAGCCGCTAGGGCAAGGATGAGGAGGGGAAAGATGGAGGAAGGAGAAGGTGAAAGGAGGACGGAGGTGGACGAAGCTCGATCGGTAGCTATCATGCCCTAAATCACCCACACACACACCCCCTCTACTGCTCTCGTTCGGACAGGTTGGGCGCCACATCAGTCGGTTCTGGGAATCGATCGGGGGAAGAAGGGGATAAGGGAGAAAGGGAAAGGGGTTAATAACCAATGAAATGGAAAATTTGCAGATTCAACCCAAGAACTTGAAAACATCATATCTTTTGCCTCGGATGTTCGATTCGAATGATTTCTTTTGTAGAATTTCAAGAACAAGACCCAATACAACCTCAAGGCATAAAAACACAACAACTAAATCATATTATCTAGGTTAATCATCTTAGGTAATTAACTTAACGATTAACACTGTAGTTAACATTAATTACATATGATGAATTAATCTCGACTATTTATTCACATATTAACTTATCTTGATTAACCATGATGTTTAACAAAGTACTTAGCACCAATCAAGGTACTTCATGCTAATCGAGGTACTTACTAACTAACCTTGATGTGGGTTATCACATTAGCAATGATTGTTAAACCACCTAGAGAATTGGAATCAATATCTCACACATTTGTGACCAGATCCTAGTGCTTTGTATAACAGACCTAACCTTGATCAACTTTTCCAGCCATAGAGATGCATATGCCAGACCAAGAATGCACTTTGTTGTTGATTTGATCAGTGCACCCACTAAAATCTTTAGTCATACCTATGCCACCTGCAATCGGAATCCCAAGGCATTTGGTGGGAAATCGCCCCATGTTCATACCAAAAACTCTTTTGAGTCTACCTCTCCTATTATCACAATATTTAGATAAGAAGACATGCAATTAAATGGTGCTTATATATAAAATAGTGATTTTGTTGAAATTATTAAGGACTTTCTTGAACTCCCTTAATCGTTTGGCATGTCCCACCAAGAAAACTAAGATGATATACATTTTAACTTAAATCCCTCAAACTTTGAAAGGTTGGATCTTCCCTGTAGCATTAGCATTATTAATTAGATGAGTGATCCCTTCCATGATCAAGGTGAAGAGAAAAGGTGATAAGGGATCTCCTTGTGGCATTACAATAGAAGTTCTAAATAGTTTGGTAGGTGAGTCGTTAAAGAGAATGAATAAGGAGTTTGTTTATGTGCACTGAATCATATAGTCAATTCATTTTTATTTAAAACCCAGATTCTTCATGGTCAACCATAAGGTAGCCCAATGAACATGATCATAAGATGTACTAAATGGATTTTCATACATGCCTTTGCATTAAAGCATCCCATATTGAATTCATTTAGAAGTTCAACTGCAAGCAATGAACAATCACCCATACTCATACCAAGAATAAAGGCATTTTGTTCCTCTAATATGATGTGTTGGAGCACAAGTTTCAATATGGATTCAAGTAACTTAGATATGATTTTATAAAGTATTGAGCAATAAGCTTGGTCGAACATCTATTATAGACACATCATTCTTTGACTTAGAGATCAACCTGATGAAACTATGATTAATGGCATGCACCATGTTACCCCATTAAAGAACCACATGACAGTGGTACAAACATCCTTCTTAATAGTAGACCACATTACTTGAAATAAACTGTTTCTGAACCCATCGAGTTTGGGTGCCTTGGATGGATGTATGCGAAATACAACTTCTTGGATCTCATCATCAGTCTCATCCTTTCATTACAATTCCATTCATTTCAGACATGATTCTTCTTTTTAGGTGGAACTCTTTGCCATTATACCATTATGTGTTCCTAGTAATATAGGTTATTGAAGAAATTTACTACATGGTTAGCCACCTCTTTCTAGCCATTAATGATCTACCCCTCTTTGTTCACCAACTCATGGATGGTGTCTCTCATCTCCTTCTTTGTTGTCACATCTTTATAAATTTTTGTATTTTTGTCTCCATCTTAAATCCACTTCATATGACTTCTCTACCACATGAAAAGTTCATTAGCTTTCTCTAATTCTTTGAGTCTTTTTTCCATCTTGCTTTCTTTCTAAATTACTATTTGAAGAAGAGGATGAAAACACACCCTAGTAGCATCCTCCTCATATTCACCTTTTGTTACTCTGAGCAGATCGAGTAGATTAATCTTTGCCTTAGCCCACATATTGAGATTAGCTTTTGTTCTCTTTAGCTTCTTGAAGATGATGAACAAAGGGTTACCTTCAATTGGATCATCCCAAATTCTTTATACCGCCTCCTTGAAGCCCTCCCAGTCACACTAGAGATTTAGGATCCTGAATGGTATAGCAATCCAACTAGTTTCAGCAAGGTTGACATTCATCCAAGCACGATCACTGAAAATGTGATTCCCCACCATGGTCATGGCATGTGGAAATACATCGAGCCATGCTTCACTAACTAGGAACCTATTAAGTATGCCAATAGTGCAACCTCTAGGGTTCTGCTTGTTGCTCTAAGAATTCATTTCCCCTATAAAATATAGTTCCATAAGACCAACTTCTTCAATGTATCATTGAACTTCCCCATGATCTGTTCAGGTACTTTCAAGCACCATGTTTTTACTCATCTCCCCTAATGTTGTTGAAATTTTTTATGACAAGCCATAGGACTTCATTCTGATCTATGTCAATGATCATATTCTACATCCTATCTCTATCTCTCTCAATATTCTTGTCATAAATCCCTGACACAATGCCAGAGAAGCCACCTTGATTAAAACAACTAATTATCATCATCTAATCAAGAGATTTAATGAGCTCCACCTATCACATATCTGGATTCCACACAACTAATATTCTACCTCCATCCACCTAATTGAGATTTTGATAAACAACCCTAATCTAGAGGAAATAAGGATCTAACTCTTCACCTATACTCCTTTTGATACGAGTCTCAAAACAAAATATTAACTCATCATTCAATTCTTCTAATTAAACTCAGTTTCATATACGTTTTAGGAAAGATGCTCCTCGCATGTTCCATGCAAGGATAGACATTAAACAACATGGTTGTGACCTCCCTAATGAGAGGGTTTAGTCTTGTTCTTTCCCTTGTAGCAGCACTTCGAGACTACTTAGGACTCCTACTTTTGTTACTTGAATTGGCCTCCAAAGGAAGCTCATCACCCACATTGTCAAGGATGGAGAATTTGTTTGCAGTTGAAGTCCCCATTCCAGGAATGTTAACCTCTACTTGTCGACTCACACCATCTTCATCTCATGTAACATTTTCCTCCTTGTCTCTATGCTTGTCTTCCTTGTTTCCTTACACCTCCAAGGCAACCGTCTCAATTTCTCCATCCAAGTTTATGGTTTTGTCTCCTTCTGGAGCCCCTTTTTTGTGTTTCCATCTTGTTGAGTGCCCATCATCCTTTAGGGAGGGGTGAGATTTATGTCTCAGTCACCCTTTAGGTGCTAGACGAGGATTCTCAACCATGATGGGGGTGACAACAGGTTAGAAGAACTCCTGCCACTCATACAATCCCCATCACTATGGACAAAGACCTTGCAAGTGTCGCACAGATCGAGCAAATCTTCATATTTGACTTTAACCACCCACTTTTCACCATTTGGGAACTCCAACATGATGATCGGTGGTGGCGCCTTCTCAACTTCAATGTCGACATAGAATCCTGCACACCTAAGTAGGGAGCCATCTGGTCATCAGTTGATTGCTCTCAGTTACCCAATTTATGGGTTATCACCGTGATAGCCTTAGCGACCAATGCTTGCCAACATCTGGGAGGGACACCCAAATCAGGGTCATCATGAGGGGCGTTCTCCTGATATCGGCTTTCAACATCCACCTTTTGATGAGGATGAGCTGATCATCAAAGAACCATGGATCCCCGTTAAGGGCATCCCTTGTGTCCTTCTCATTGGAAAATATAGAAAGGATGAGTTTGTTGGTAAGAGTAAACACCTCTAGGTCACCTCAAGGTTTTGAAGTGTGGATCATCCCTTCTCTAATTTGGAAGACACTAGCATTCTATCCGACAATTTGGACAATGGCTGAGAATAGTCGTCCATCTCCTCCATCATTAGCCAGTAAATCAAGTCCAAGTCTTGTCATCACCTTCGAGGAAAAAGGGCTTCTTTGAGTCGGCCTCCACAACACCTTGAATGCATGGAGGCAGACCCTCCACCATCTTTTCCCTATCCCTAGCCATTGTAATATCAATGACAGGTTTATTCCACTTCTGTGATGGCCGGGAGGGCCCCTGACATGTCATCACTGAGCCGAAGGAAAAAGCGCTACCTTCACTCTCCATGATCTTCATGCTAGAGATGGAAGAGGCCTAATCTAGAGAGAGGGACAAGAGGACCATGAAATTAATTAAATAATCAAGAAGTCATCTTCATGTTCAAAAATATATTAAACATGGAAGACAATTCTGATAAGCCATGTGCCTGTGCCTAACCTGTCCCAGCAAGGAGAGATGGGGCATGGCATAACATGGAGTGTGAGCACTTGCTAGTGTGTGGGGTCACCATAATGTCCCAGGAGTTGAGGCCTCAGGTAAAATGATCATAAAAGGAATTATTGGACTATCCATATCACCAAGGTGCACCTCCTTTTTAGGAATCCCATCACTAGGAACTCCAAAGTTAAGCGTGCTTGACTAGGCATAGTACTAGGATAGGTGACCAGTCAGAAAGTTCATCTCGACTTATGCGTGAGTGAGAACTAAGCGCATAGTCAAGGTCAGTGGTGGTCTGTAGCATCCAATCATCATTTCTAAAACTCTACTGGAGCTTTGGGATGTGGGCCTGAGTGTTATAAATTGTATTAAAGTCATAACCCTCTAGTAGGTGGGGCCCACGTGAGCATGTGGCATGCTAGTCTTGAGCCGTATGGGCCAGACTTGTTTGAAAGGGTTGTCCATGGTGATGGAGCCACCCTTGTGCTGGTATTCCGTGTTTGGGAGTTGGGTGTTCATGGGCCATTCTAGGTGTGTACTGAAATGGGAATATATTATGAGGCCATATAGTTGATCCTTGACAAGGACGTAAAGAGTCTAAGTGGGGGAGATTGTAACGTCCTAAGATTTGAGGCCTCAGATAAAATGATCTTAAAAGAAATGATTGGTCTAACCATATTACCAAGGTGCACCTCCTTTTCAGGGAGCCTATCACTAAAGAACTATGTGGTTAAGCATGCTCAACCCAAAGCGGTACTAGGATGGTTGACCAGTTGAAACACTACTAGGGCCTTGGCAGTAGGCCCAAGTTTTACAGTCACCATACCCACCAAAAAGATAATTATACCCTCTCCTAGAACTTTTAGACACCATTGTCATATGCATTCCTACATGTAAGGAGTATAGAGTTTTGGAAGTGACCAATGCAAGACTAAATCTTCTTCTCATTTACACAAAATACAAGAACTACTTTTCTCCTCCTACACTCATGTTCTAGTTGCATCACATTGGATTAACCCATGCTAAATTAATTAGCAAAAGAAAATAGAGATAACAAAGGTCCCACCGGCTATAGAAGCTTCTACCTTTACAACATCAAGACCTACCTCCAATACCTTCACTCCTCGATAGCAAGAAACATTCTTGCCATCTGCCTCGATGCCCTTGAGTGTTGATATTCCAACACCGTCAAAACTGCAAACTTCCATACCTCAGGACTGTAGATTTAGATTAGAGTTGTGCTTAGTCTAAACAAGAACCCTAATTTAGTTTAGGAGGTTAGAGTGATGGGGGTCTGAGATTTAGAAATAGAAAGAGGGAACATACACATAGACTTCTAGAATTTTGTTGATGTCCAGATAAATATGTTATGAACCAAGGAATCCAGACTACATTAAGGATCTCCTCAAATAAGGTAAGTGGGCTATGTCCATTGAATTCCATTATTATTATTATTATTATTCAACCTACACCTACTTACAAAATAACATAGATATTAAGTACTTTTAGACTTTAGTGTTTCATATTATGCCATGCTTTCAATAACCAAATTTCATCCAATTTGAGTTGTTTCCATATTATAAGATTTTAAATAGTTGAGATTTATATAACTTCTAGATACTAAATATTTCTATGCTCAGTCCAGTTTATATTCTTAAACTTTTAGACATTAATTGTCATATATCAAAATTTAATTAAGTCATTCTATTAAATCACAACTTCAAATTGAGATTTATTCAGACAATTAGAATATGAAATTCTATATTCATATTTAAATTCAATTCAAGATTAAAGAATAGAGATATAGATTCAGAGACAAAGATTAAGAACATATTCAGAGATAACATATTTAGATTTAGAGATAAGAAATTAAGAATAAAGATAGAAAAATATCAAAACATTGATTATATACATTATAGGATAAGTCCTTAACAAAGAGTCTTGAGATGATTCAAAAATATTGTGGGCATCATAGAGGACACGTTATGTCGACAGAGGGTGCGTTACACCATAGATCATACTTTGGTATCAACAGATGACACATTATGCCAACAGAAAGTGCACCATAGAGGGCACTTTGGTGTCACAGAGAAGGACTTATCATACAATAGTGGCTACAAGAAAATAAAAGACATAAATAAAAAAATACATCAATTCGGTATAAGATTATAGCTTTTAGATCTTAGATCAACTTTCAGTTATAGTATATTCATGTTTATCGTATTAGAAATTCCAAGCCACTTACTCTTACTGTAGTTTTCCTATTTGTGCATGTTTGGGGATGAAATGTCTATTTGTACTGATTTTCAGGAAGATTGATCAAGATAGAGGGCACAACTATAGTTTTAAGAGGTTTGCTTGGTGGGGCGCCATCTACATGATCATATATATTAAGATAGAGTGCAAACTTTTGCATCATGTAACTAGAATTTTTATAAAGTTTTATATAGCTAAATTTATTTCCTAAGAATTTATGAGAACATATTTTTACACTATTCTTTAATGGTTCTTTTTGTTACTATTGTTATGTATATCATGTTTGTGACACTTGTAAAAGGAGAAATTCAATCTTAGTTTCCGCTCATTTGATACAAAAATTGTGATACACTTGGTATGTTTGAGTCAGATACATGTGCTCAAAAAAGTCCATGACATATCCGACGCAAATGAAACTGCCACATGTCAATTTGATCAATGAACAATCCAAATCATATTTAGGATGTCATGAGAAACACATCTTCAGACATTTTCAAACTACCAAAAGTGGTCTATTATGTAGACCAGACATACTTCTCAAATTTCTTACAAAACACATTAAACACCATTCTCTTCCCACAATTAGTTGCACAATTTCATCATCGAAACCGATTACTGATCCCTTGAACCACCCTTTTGGTTTGTTGATAAGAAGACCCCACACTTTCGCTTTACTCTCCGGGTCAAATAACAACCTTAGGGCATATTTGGTATGTGGTGAATGGAGGAGAGGGGAAGGGAGGGGAAGAGACTTGGACTGTGTGATTGGATAAAGTGATGGAGAGTAGATGAGAATGGGGAATCTAAGTGTAGTTTCACCCACTTCTCTCCCATTCTCTCCCAACGGAATGAGAGTAGAGACAAGAAGAAGTGAAAAGATTTGGCGGAAATATATTTGAAAAGTTAGGGGAAAATATAAAATGGTGAGAGAAAACATAAATAACATGAGATGATAAATTAGTGTAACCCACAACTGATACAAATAGAGAAGTAGTATGTCATGAATGTGTAACATCACTTGGTTAGATGTATGGAACCATGGAGGAGTATTTGATAAATTTGCAGATACTTTTTTACAAAAAAAATTAAAAACAAAACAAAAGGAAATCAAACTAAAATATTAAGCATAACATGGAAGGAAACATACAGATTTCTTCATTTTAAAACATAAAAATATATATTTTTTGCTAGAAAAGTTGAAATTTTGAGATTAATATATAAAAATAAACAACAAAAAATATAAATAATTAGAGAAAATGTGTTGGACTTGACTACACATAGAAAAAATTTATCATAAATAAAAAATTTAAATGAAAGTACAACCACAATTTTGATATTAAAAAGCTTGTATCCTACTTTTGCAGAAAAATGTTTCTTGTACGACACTTTCAACATAAAACAAATAAAGTAATATGTTGTCTTCATCTACATCTTATAACTTTATTTTAGATTTATAGATTTTGCCACAAGGGATTGACATCTTTATTTGGAATTTGTGATCATTTAAGACATTTTTTAGAATAATATGTGTGAATATATATATATATATATATATATATATATATATATATATATATATATATATATATATTATAAAAGTGTTTTTATATCACGATTCTACGTCACATAGATTTTATTTATTTTTACAATATTTTTCATATTTCCCTTTCCTTCTCTTCTCCATGCTAACATTTGTCCCCTCTCCTACCTTTCCTTCCCTTCATTCACCAAACATAGCATTAGGGCTCCACCCTCCCACTCCGCCGTCAGGCTCCGATTGGTTTGTCGTAATTGTTCCGAAAGAATTGGAGTTCCTTAAGCAGTTTTTTATGATTGGTTTAAAATAAGTATTGGAAGTTGAGTTCCATGACTTCCGGTGAATTACAGACTTACATACAAAATGCAGTTCCTGAGTTCCCTCTTAAAAATGGTGGAAAAGGAGTTTCGGAAGAACTAATAACATTTCCTACACAATTATATTTTTCATTCTTCATACATAACACATGTATGACTAGAATGTTGGCGGTTTGGACATGATTTATTGCAACACCATAACATAATATGACCATATATTATAATCACACTATGTAAAACATTTTACATTATAACTACCATTATGAGTGTGGTTAATAAAATAAAAAGATATGAACACAATGAAAAGTAATCCCATTGCACCATGTGATAAAAAATATGATTTATCTAAAATATTTTGTTTTTCATGTTTGAACAATATGATGTGAAAAATGATAATTATCAATAATGTGTGCAAAGTATACACTAAAAATTAATATTGTACATAGATAAATAATGATGAACCAAAACTTAAATTTACAAACATATAAAATATAGATTTATCACAATACTTTGTACATACAAAGTGAAATAAAAATATTATAATGTGATTTTAACCCTATTATTTTTATTGAAAATGTAATTATACAACACAAAAATATTTTTAAAGGAGAAACATTTGTACCATAACTACTTATTGTTATGGTTAAAAATATTATGATTATGTAAGTATATGATTCTTTCTTTATGTCTTTGTCGTCTTTACTTATTATATATTGTACACTAAAAATCAACAATATTTTTTTATGATTTTTATATTTATACTTACAACAAACTAATCATATGGAACTGAGTGGAACTTAAGTTCTAAAAAAATGTAATAGAATTCCCGAAAAATAAGTTACACAAAACTTATGACTTAGGCTAAATCAGCAGAGAACGCCCACGACGAGTAGATATGGGCAGCGGCGTGGGTCCCCGCTACTGACTCGAAGACCAGCCCGCCTCATGACCGGCTCCCTGGACGAGACGGTCCGGCTTTGGAATTATAGATGCCAATTAAATCCATAAACTAATGGATTCCCGTAAACCAAACTACCCCATCCCATTTTTCTGGTCACCCGATGCTGACTGGGTTAATGGTGCGGACATCCGAAAGTAACCGTGGGTGTGGTTTGGGAGATGAGAATCTACCGAAACAACCGGCAACAGTGCAGATATCACGTCTTCTGCGTGACAAAGCAATGAAATTTGAATAGCCAGGGATTCTGTTAATTGCGACTGTCAATTTAGCAAATCGTTCCTACTGTTTAGCGGCTGATGGTTGTGTATAAAACGTGTGAGCATGCACCTATGCACACATGCAGTATTAGCTAGTTTGGTTGAAAGGGTAACCGTGGTTGTCCACAACACACCTCCTCCACCCATATCGGCACCCCAACATTGGGAATACGTAAAACAACCACTATTTGCATCTTTTAGCACTGTGCGACACGTTCTTTTAGGCCGAAAATCTGCTAGTGCTCTGCACTACTTGCATGCATGCATGTTGCTGCAATAAAGCAATGCATGCTGCTGTTGCAATTAAGCAACCCGCCACCCAACTACCCACTTACTTGCACTTATACTCGTTTTGCAACAAGACAATGATTTTGAAATTCGAATTTTTTTTCAGACTCCCTTCTTTTTTCAGCTGGTCATAATATCTGACTCGACCACACATTTGTATACATACATTTCACGACTAAGTCCGAAATCAATACTTAATTATATTTAATGTAGTACCAAAAGTCATTAGCAAATATACTAGATATAAACTAATACAGTGCGTACAGAAATGTAAATTTGATTATTGATTATATTATATAAACTTTTTCATTAATAAATATGTGAAAATTAATATTTTGTTGAGTATGAATTGCATAACGACACCAACACCAGAAAGTCATTATTAGCATATCTATATGTTTATTTTTTTATAGTGCAAAAAAAGATCAGTACTTAAATGTATCCATTACAATGCTTAAATGCATCTAACACAGTGCTAAGAATATAATATTTTGCTGCTAAGTCAAGAATATGTACTTAAATGTATCCAACGCAGTACTAAGAACATAACAACAACACATTAAAATATATATAGCGTAGTGTGACACGATCATCAAGGCAAGAATTTTACTACTAAAGTTGCATGGTTACATACATACAAATATTGTAACAAAGACAATAATGTCGGTTAACCACCCACCATCTAATCACTTGCATTGTGAAGTCTAAAAATTGTGTCAACAATTGGACTCATAATAGACTAGCACAATGTTTCTGTTATTAAAAAATTTATGACATTCACCACTTGCACTTATCTTCTTTCCACATACAAAATAACTCATTTTTTTCTCATTTTCCCTCCATTTTAAGCAACATAGTATTTTATCCGTCTATAGTAATAATTTTGTCCATTTTAATGCGAAGTCTAAAAATTGTACTTTAATTTATTCAAGACAGTACCAAAAGTTATCAACAACTAGACTCATAATAAACTAGCACATTATGTTCTATAATTAAAAAAATTATGACATTCAATATGTTGATATTATTATTTTGTTTAGTACTTATAAATATTTTAATATATGATAAATAATCACATTAATTAAAACTTATAACCCACATTTTTCAAGTTTTGTTGCAAATTCAAATATAATACATAAATCTATTTAAGACAGTACCAAAAGTTATATACGGTTGGACTCGAATAAACTAACACAGTGTATTGTATTTTTTAAATGTTATGACATTCATTGGATTGACATAATTATTTCATTTATTATGTATAAAATATTTTTATGTGTTTTATATGACTACATTGATAAAAATGTATGGATCATGTCTCTTCATATTTTGTTGTTAACTCAGATACAATACTAATTAATGTTCATTGCAATGCCAAAACACATCTTAAATGAGACTAAAGATAAATCAGAGTAGTGCTTGTAATCTAAAAAATTTCCTGATCAAACAAATATAATACAAGACACTATACTCATTTATTATTTTTTTGAAGCTTTTACATTATATATGCATAACTCTGCATAGCATACAACATATAAATAATCACACTTTTTATTTGGAACAAAATCAAAACTCATTTACAAATGTACATTCAACAAATGTCTAATGTTTGTCCATTACTATATCAATTCTAGGTGGCTCAACTAAAATACATAAATGACAACATCATGTGAATGACAACAACGTCATGTTGATCATCGACGGAGGAGCAGACATGGTTGTGGAGGTGTTGTTGTTATGACGAAGATCGAAAATGGAGGAGGAGGTGTGGCAACGTGATGCCGCGTTGGGCGCAACGGTGACCCGATCACGGCGGTTGCTGGACTTGTCGGAGGGTTGGACATAACAACGCTTGGTCCCGACGACAGCCGTAGAGATGAGGAGGTAGCCAGTATGCGAGGCGGTGGGATGGACACGATGACGTCCCGCTCACAATGCACGACGGCGGGCTGGACGCTTTGATGTCCCGTTCACGATGGCGGGCCGGCAGAGAAGGCAGCGTGGTCGGGCGAGAGAGAGAGCGAGTCGGCGGGATGGACGCGATGGCGTCCCGCTCACAAAGCGCGTCGGCGGGCTGGACGCTTTGACGTCCCGTTCATGATGGCGGGCCGGTGGAGGAGGCAGCATGGTCGGGCGGGAACGAGAGAGAGTCTGGTTAAAAAGAGGGAGAGAGGTGGGGATATGGGGGGTTTTATAGCCTCAACTTCAACCTGTCTATTCAACTTCTAGTATGGTTGAATTGTGAAATTGGCACAGTGTGACAGAGCATAGGGAATACGTGAAAAATTAAAAACTTCATGTGTGCCGAATGCCTGATGTGGGTTCCCGAGTCTGGGGTGTATATGATGATGGTGTAAGTAGTGATATCACTAGTACTTATTTAATACCACATATACCATTTAAAATGGAGTGGGCACCCACATATTCCAAATTGGAATGTCGACGAGCTCACTCCCGCCGCGCAGCCCAGCACTGCCTCGGTGTGGTCTATGTGGCCGCACACCCGTTGGGGTTTATTGCGGCGTCAGTGTCCATCGACAGTTACGTGCGGGTTTTCGAAGTCGATAGCAACGCCACCATTTCTACTCTAGAGGCCCCGCCCTCTGAAGTATGGGGTATGCAATTCGACCCCAAGGTAGGTGCATCATCCCCCTTCGTATCCTTTTTTGGTTGCATTAATGTATGTTCCTTAGCGCTTCCCTAAAAGTACAATTATCTGATGTGAAGTTTAGTTGATAGACGCCATTGTGATCCTTGTATTACCAGTAGAACGTCTTAGCACGACTGTAACCTATCAATTTGTTTCCACTAAGGGTCTGACTGGTTTGGTGTAACTGCAATTTTCCAAGAACTCATTTTCCCGGAACTGAAATTGAGTTCTTGGAAAAGGATTTTCAGGTGATTGGTTTAAAACTTGTGTTTTCTAAAAAAATCCGGGATTTCTGTCGAACAACTTCAAGACACTACATAAAACTTGATACAAAATGACTATGGCATTTTATCAAACAACTTCATGACATCAAAGATCGAAGGGCAGAAAAGGACTGATTCTCCGTGTTGTTCTGCTTCCTCCCACGAGTCACAGATTGGGGGCGAGGACCACATCCAGCACGCGAGCCGCAGTGTCACCATCTCGGCTAGTGCAGGTGAACGGACGAACGAAGATCTGGTACATAGAAGTCTTGAACAACCTCTCGTGGCAGTAGCAGTTCACCGTCGGGCTGGGGGTACCAGCGTCGACAACAGTCGTGACCCACCACCACGGAGGTTTTGCTGGAGAGAGATTCCCCACAGAGGCAAACATGGAGGGAAACAGGAGAGGGGAAACACGATCCTCGGCACCAGTCGACTTCCTCTTCCTCCTCCCACATCTTCGTGCCGGTTGTGCCCCCTCCATGGCGGCCATCAGAGGTCGATGGAAACTCTGGCATACGAGGAAATCTGACCGCCTGGCGAGGAAGGGAAGACCCTAGAATCATCAGCTCGGGGTGCCGCCGGGGGCGATCAGCGTTGGGGATTGAAGCGGGAGAGAGGAGTCCTGGGAGCGACAGGAGACGCGGTTGGACGGTGGCGGACGACCCGGTGGAGGACAGTGAGGAGGCACACCCTATTGAGTCGCCGCTTGGTCAGAAGAAGGGAGCGGGTGAGAGCCGCGAGACGCGTAACTCGTTTTCCCATTGGTTTTCTACGGAAGCCATTTTCAGAAGCGTATATATATCACCGGAAGCCCAGGGAAAATTGGGAAAGTTGAGTTCCACACTTTCATCAAACCAGTCAAACGAAATTAGTAAGGGAAATTGACTTCCAATATTTTCAGGACAAATTACATCAAACCATTCAGACCCTAAGATTCTACCCTGATTCACCCGGTTGGAAAGTCCAACAGCCACCCGTTAAACATAACCGTCTTTGGTGGTAAATGGTGGACTAATTTGGTCACAATTCGTCAAAGTGCTGGAGTATGCACTCTATTTGGGCACGTTTATTTTGTTGGATACAGCTGTATTGGATTGCATTTGTAAACCCAGCTGCTAAAATTTTATGTTTGGATTGCTGGAGCTGCAAAAGCGATGAAATCCTACATCAAAAATTATCGAAGGCGTGCTGCATTCTATCTTCCCGTTCGAAAGCGCTGGACGCCGGAATCCGTCTTGCCTCACGCGCATCTCCAGCCTGTCCCCATTTATCGGAAACCCCATTCTCCGTCTCGGATCCATCACAACCAATCATATTATCTTATTTTACAGAATTTCTGAAGCCCCGTGTTCTCTTAAATCTGGATCAGATGAATGCAGGATTTGAGATAATCTAACAGACTCCGAAAATCCAAATGTCCCCTTATTCGAAAAATGACAAAATATAAATTTCCGGCCCCACTCATTTTGCATATACAAAGCAGCCATCATTTGGTACTTACAGGTATAGCTCAACCCATCTTGACTCCCATGATTAGTAGAAGTGGGGATGTAGGCTTATTGAAGACTCTTCCATTTGCTCATAGAGAGGTGCTGATGAAGCAGCACTGTGAGAAAACTCAGAAAAGGGGGAAAAATACTCGAATTTTCAGAAATCCTGAATTCAATTTCTCAAATCAACAACTTCTGCATGTGTAAGGAATGGGGTTGTATATCGATAGAAGACACAGCTTAATAGTACCCAATTCAACAAATAGGAAATAAATATAAATTGAAAGAAGTTAATTGAAGAGAGAGAGAGAGAGAGAGCTTAATTGTTATTTTACGAATTTAAGGTATAATAGATTGTCAAATTTAAGAGTGGCCTCGATGGTCCTCCTCAAGCTCCACCACATCCCCTTGAAGCCCTGCCACTGATGTGCTGCTGTCCCCCTTGAATCCCTCTAGCCGCAAGTTTCTATGGGTGCTGCCGCCACCCAAAGGCTGTGCTACAGTAGCTGCTAAGATACTCGACATTATGCATTGTCTTCCTCTTTATCCATTCTTCTTCTTACAATAATCACCCCTCCCCTCTCTACTCCTTACAATCACAATAGTAGGTGACTATTATCACACCTTCCCATTCTTTTCATACTGTGACCCCCTCCCCTTCTATATCTAGTTCCTCTTTCATAGATGACCACTATTGATGCTTTTCCTCATGTTGTTGGGTTGCTTCTCTTGATCTTTTGGTTCTAGTTGCTGCAAGTGCTTCTCCTCCTATTATTAGGGTAGTCTTCTACCCTTCTATAATCTCATTTTCTGTCTACGTTTATAAAACTACCAATGTACTAATTACTTTGGATCAGTGCATCATAGAATATTTAATTTTCCTCTTCTCCTTCTTATTGCTCATTAGATTGGGTCATTACATGATCATGGATGATTATTGTGTGCAATTTTACACTTATCCTTTCAAATTTATTTTCTCTTATCTCTTTTATATGTTTACTTTCCTTGAATTATCACATATTCTAGGATTTTAAATTATTTAGATGTCGTGCTAATGTCACCGGTTGAATCGGTCCAAACATTGGTTGATGTAAAGTTTCTTAGTGCTTCCGTAAAAGTACAATTATATGATGTGAAGTTTAGTTGATAGACGCCATTGTGATCTTTGTATTACTAGTAGAACGTTTTAGTACGACTGTAACCTATCAATTTATTTTCACCAAAATTCTACCCTGATTCACCCAGTTGGAAAGTCCAACAACCACACATTAAACATAACCGTCTCTTGTCCCTGTATGGGCGGGGGGGGGGGCATCCGGGGGTTTACGCTGCCTGCGGGGGTCACAAAAGTGGCGCTCGTACGGGAGTGGTTCCCTCATCATAAAAAAAAACATAACCGTCTATGGCGGTAAATGGTAGACTAATTTGGTCACAATTCGTCAAAGTGCCGGAGTATGCACTGTATTTATTCAAAAATGACAAAATATAAAATTCCAGCCACTCTCAGCTTACATACACGAAGCAGCAGTCATTTGGTACTTACAGGTATAGCTCAACCCATCTTGACATCCATTATTTGTGGAAGTGGGGATGTAGATTTATTGAAGACTCTTCCATTTGTTCATAGAGGGGTGTTGATGAAGCAACACTGTGAGAAAACTCAGAAAGGAGGGAAAAATGTACGTATCTTTAGAAATCCTGAATTCAATTTCTCAAATAAATAACTTCCGCATGTGTAAGAAATGGGGCTGGATATCTATAGAAGACACAACTTAATAGTACGCAATTCAACAAATAGGAAATAAATATAATTTGAAAGAAAATTAATTGAAGAGAGAGAGAGAGCTTAATTGTTATTTTACAAATTTAAGGTGTATCGCATTGTCAAATTTAAGAGTGGCATCCATGGTTCTCCTCAAGCTCCACCGTGCCCCCTTGAAGCCCTGCCACTTATGTGCCACTGTCGCCCCCTTGAAGCCCTCACACCACAAGTTTCTATCGATGCCCCCGCCACCCAGTAGCTGTGCTATAGAAGCTGTTGGGTTATGGGGAAGGCAGAGAAGCAGCGGAAACAAAAAAAAATTTTCCTCCCAAACCCGGGACAAAAGGAATCGCGTCAACATCTATATAATAGGAAAGATGGTTTGTGAATCATACCTTGTCCCGAGGCTTGCTCGGCGACAGTACAACGCGCCTTGCACGGTCTTCACCTCCGGTCTTGGACAGTGTCTGTGCAGCTCCTGGTCACTCCGAGACTGAAGACTCCTCCTACCGGACTGTCGGATGACAGTTGTCCTCCTGAGCGGCAGTGACCTCCCGCCTCTGAAGTAGTCCACACAGACCACCCAGAACTCCACTCTCCTTGTCCCACAAGGAAGTGGAAGGAGTCGCACCCTCCTGTTGACGTACTAGTCGCCAACACACTCTCCTGCTATCAATTGCAACTGCAGTTGTCCTTCTCTTGCTGCACCTCCCTTTGCGGGAAGCACTTGCTCGGGCTCTCTCTCGGTACCAAAAACAGAGAGAACGACAACTTTGCAGAGCAATCAACTTGCACTGAGTTGTGTTCTGAGAAGCCCCCAATACCCCTATATATATAGGCGAGTCATGGGACAGGGTTCTCTGTGCCCGGCAATACGAGACTAAAGCAGGAGTAGAAGGGTTCGGGATTTTCCACAAAAGCAACCATCTCGCAACCTGAACCGATCGGTTCACAAGTGAACCGGTCGGTTGGGGACCTGAACCGATCGGTTCACCACTGAACCGATCGTTTGGGACCCTTGAACCGATCAGTTCACTCATGAACCGGTCGGTTGGGGTTCCAGGTTGGTTCCTGATTGACTTTCCTTGTTTCTTTCCCAATTGGTATCGAATACCAATATTATTCCCAATCGAATTGGGCAATTGAAACGAAAGGAAAATTCTCACCAATCCTACTTTCCCAAGTTGCTCGATTGCACCAGTTGAACCGATCGGTTCAACACTTGAACCGGTCGTTTCACTCTGTGCACGAGCTGATCGGTTCAACAATTGAGCCGACCGGTTCAGCAACCTCAGCCGACCGGTTCATCACATGAACCGATCGGTTGGGAATGCAGATTGTGCAGAATCAGTCAAATGCAATTTCAATCAATCCGATAATCCAATCAATGCGTCCAACACCTTGAACATTATGATATTGAGCTATCGATTAATTGAGTGTTTAATTGAACTACTAAACTCCTTTAGTAATCAATCTAAACATTGCTTGTGGACAAAACTCCTCTTCCAGGTTAAATCCTATGTGTGTGACCCTGCAGGTCCATTTCACGTTGGCAGTGAAAGTCCATAACACTTATGACTTCACAAGCAAAGAGCGGTGCCTAGTCACACATCATTGCTACCCAAGTGAAAGTAGAAAGCTGGAGAACAACTTTCATCCTACAATCCGTGAATGGTGTTACAGTGAATGTATAATTCCTTTATCACTGATATCCAGAATGAACTCGAGGCATGGAACATTCATCCTGTCAATGTTCATTTATTTCCTTGATCTCAGAGTAGACCGAGTGAGATGTGTATGACATCAATATCACATATTGATTCACACGTACATGCGCATGCCTTTCTCAATCCTACTCATCAAGTGGCCAAGGATATCAAACTCCCTCAGGAGGGACAAATCCCATATCTATCACTCACCCCTCAAAAGCCCCATGTGTCAAAGCCACCCAATCATCACCTTTATAACAACCCATGTTTCAGGACTGCGTTTGATGACGTCAAAGTGTACCCAACGACATGTGTTGAGTGTAGTGATTTCAGGTCTAAGAATCACACTCACCACCATTATTGTGAGAGCTGACTGTGACTACCATGTCATGGTTCCATGTGTCACTCTCACGGTGGGTCCGTCCGGTACCTTGTTCTCTAACAAGTACCTATGTGCTTGGTTTGATATCACCATATCATGACTAATGAGATTCTGTCATCAACCAACACACAATCTAGTCTTTAGTGTTATTGATGTCTATGGTTATTTCCACAATAACAACCGACTAGGGACTATACAAGAATGTATACTCTTAACATCCGTATGATCTCATCGTTTAGGTCCTTAACCTAAAAGCATATGTCATTGAGTAAAACAATCTTTAGACATCTATCATGTTACACCATCATCTCAGAAACAGTTTAAACATATAGATTGGAAATTGCCTTTATTATTATTATTCAAATCATTTACAAAGTATCCCATTACAATCATCATATGACTTGCTCTATGGGAATACATACCAACAGACTCCCACTTGCACTTAGAGCCAGTCACCAAGGAAACGCAGTCCTTGTGACCTAGCATGACCATCATGGTTCTGCTGAGAAAGGGCCTTAGTCAGTGGATCAGCTATGTTGTCTTCAGTTGGTACTTTGCAAATCTTCACATCTCCTCGATGTACGATCTCTCGTATGAGATGGAAGCGCTGCAGTATGTGCTTGGACCGCTGATGTGATCTGGGCTCCTTAGCTTGTGCAATAGCTCCATTATTGTCACAATAAAGCTCAATTGCATCACAGCTACTGGGAACTACACCAAGTTCAGAAATGAACTTCCTGATCCACACAGCCTCCTTTGCTGCATGCGAAGCAGCAATATACTCGGCCTCTGTAGTAGAATCGGCAACTGTTTCTTGCTTGGAACTCTTCCAGCTCACAGCTCCATTATTAAGGCAAAATACAAATCCTGACTGCGATCTGTAATCATCTTTATCGGTTTGGAAGCTTGCATCGGTGTAACCCTTTACAACCAGCTCTTCCTCACCGCCGTACACAAGAAACTGATCCTTAGTCCTTCGCAAGTACTTGAGGATGTTCTTCACGGCTGTCCAGTGAGCACCCCCGGGATCTGACTGGTACCTGCTCGTCATGCTGAGAGCATACGAGACATCTGGGTGTGTGCACAACATAGCGTACATGATGGATCCGATGGCTGATGCATATGGGATCCCATTCATACGCTCCCTCTCTTCACAAGATTGGGGACATTGAGCTCTAGAGACGGTAACTCCATGTAGCATAGGGACGTTGCCTCTCTTTGAGTTCTTCATGCTAAACCGCTTCAGCACCTTGTCAATGTACGTGCTCTGACTTAGTCCGAGAAGCCTTCTAGATCTATCTCTATAGATCTTAATTCCTAGAATATAGGATGCTTCTCCTAAGTCCTTCATTGAGAAAGTTTTCCCAAGCCAAGTCTTTACCTTCTCTAAGGCTAAGACATCATTCCCCATCAAAAGTATGTCATCCACATACAATATGAGAAATGTGGTCGAGCTCCCACTAACCTTCTTGTACACACAAGGTTCATCTTCATTTTGAATAAAGCCAAACACTTTGACTTCTTCATCAAATCGAAGATTCCAACTCCGAGATGCTTGCTTCAATCCATAGATTGACCTTTGTAGTTTACAGACTTTATTGGCATTCTTTGGATCTACAAAACCTTCAGGCTGTGTCATATACACATCCTCATGAATATTCCCATTAAGGAATGCAGTTTTAACATCCATCTGCCAAATCTCATAGTCATAGTAAGCTGCAATAGCAAGCATGATCCTGATGGACTTAATCATGGCAACTGGAGAAAAGGTTTCGTCATAGTCAACACCTTGAATTTGTCGAAATCCCTTTGCAACCAATCTGCCTTTATAAGTTTGCACATTGCCATCCATGTCGGTCTTTTTCTTGAAGAAGACCCACTTGCACCCTATGGGTTTTACCCCTTCGGGTGGTTCCACCAAAGTCCATACTTTGTTGGAGTACATGGATTCCATCTCGGATCTCATGGCTTCAAGCCATTTCTCAGAATCTGGTCCCTCCATAGCCTCTACGTAGGTAGTTGGATCATCATCTATGATCAACTCTCCACCTTCCTGAGTTACAAGGTATCCAAACCTCTCAGGTTCAAGGCGAGTCCTACTAGATCTATGAGGTCCTTGTGTTACCTGAGGAGACTGAGATTCCACAACACCTTGTGAATCTACATTTTCCTCTGGTACATCTACCGGTTCAATGTTCTCTTGTTGGGATTGAACTTCTTCAAGCTCTATATTCCTCCTACTGTTTCCTTTGGAAATAAATTCCTTCTCTAGGAACACAACATCCCTGGAAACAAACACTTTGTTGTCAGTAGGGTGGTATAGATAGTATCCCTTGGTCTCCTTGGGATATCCAACAAAGTAACATTTATCAGATTTGGGTCCAAGCTTATCAGGAAACATTTTCTTGACGTAAGCCCCACAACCCCAAATCTTCATAAAAGACAAATTGGGATGCTTCCCAGTCCATATCTCATATGGTGTCTTTTGAACCGATTTAGATGGCACACGGTTAAGTGTAAACGCGGCGGTTTCAAGAGCATGACCCCAGAAGGAAATCGGAAGATTAGCAAAACTCATCATTGATCGCACCATATCTAACAATGTGCGATTCCTTCTTTTAGACACACCATTATGTTGTGGTGTTCCAGGTGGAGTCCATTGTGATACAATACCACAGGCTCGCAGAAGATCCTCAAACTCCTGGCTCAAGTATTCTCCACCTCGATCGGAACGAAGTGCCTTAATAATTTTACCAAGCTGATTCTGTACTTCATTCATGAAATCCTTGAACCTTTCAAGGGTTTCTGACTTATGTTTCATCAGGTACACATAGCCATACCTACTGAAATCATCAGTAAAGGTAATGAAGTATTGATACCCATTTCTGGCATTTGTTCTAAAAGGCCCATATACATCAGTATGTATGAGTCCTAATAGATCACTAGCTCTCTCACCTTTACCTGAAAAGGGAGTATTGGTCATCTTGCCCAACAAACAAGATTCACATGTCTCTATTGATTCATAATCAAAAGAGTCTAGATAACCATCTTTATGGAGTCTAGAAATGCGCTTCTCATTTATGTGCCCTAGACGACAATGCCAGAGATATGTTTTGTTTGAGTCGTTGAGTTTTTGCTTTTTGGTGTTTACGTTGTATACACTTGTCTCCAAGTCTATCAAGTATAGACCATAAGACATAGGGGCACTGCCATAAAAGATCCCATCTTTAGAAATGGAACACTTTCCATTCTTAATAAGAAATTCAAATCCATCTTTGTCCAAACAAGAGACGGAAATGATATTCCTATTTATGGCAGGTACATAATAGCAGTTCTTCAACTCTATTATTAGCCCACTAGGTAGAGTTAACTCATAGGTTCCTACGGCACTGGCGGCAACTCTTGCCCCATTAGCAACACGTAGTTCAACCTCGCCTTTCCCCAAAGGCCTACTTCTCTTAAGATCCTTCACATTTGAACAAATGTGAGATCCGCATCCGGTATCAAGTACCCATGACGAAGAAGTAGTAAAGTTAATCTCTATCATGTATACACCAGAAGTAGAGATCTCTATCTCCGACTTCTTCTTCCATTGTTCCTTCCATCCTCTCCATGTAGAAGAAATTGGTTTGGCGAGAGAACACTTCTCTCCCTTACCTACTTTCTTCTTCACCAACGCATTAAGCATACATAGAGTGGATTCTAAGGCTCCTGGTATATCTGGATTGTGCAGAACACTTCCCACAATCCTCAACCAGTTATGGAATTTATTCTCAATTAATTTGTCCATTTTAAAAGATGATTCTTTTGCCATTCTACAAGAGAAAATTTGCATTTGTCAAAACCTTTTTGATTTGATTTGAATAAAATTTGATGATAGTTAATTAGGCCTTTAATTAATTACCGCTCCCACTATTTTGACTCAAATTGATAGCCCTCACCATCAATTCGGAAGATTGCAGCGTACAATCTTCTAGTGGGTCAAGATCCTAGAATCCTCTAAGCCATGGACCAAATTTGGCTATCACCCACAACTCAGATCTTCCGGGTAGGCAACTCTTGCCAATTGCATCATATGCAACTCTTGATGAATGAACATGCGCAACACCTTGCCATGAACATTCCGTGCCTCTGGGCTTAGACGCTCTAAGAATCACCAGTTAAGTCTAACCCAAAAGCTGACACGGTAAACATGCACCCTGCTTTGGCAGAACCTACATGTCGACCCTTCACACTTCCACAAGATAGACGGCGCACCACGCTTTGGCGTAACCTACGCTTGGTCGATCAAGTTTGCCATGTGTGTCGCTAATGGAAGGCATATAAGACTTAATATTTAATGAGGGATTTGGTTTTATATACATATACATATCCAATGACCACAATATATAGTACGTATCATATACATGCTATATCCCACAAAAAACATGCATAAACGATAAAAAGCAATGATTATGGCCATCCTATTTGTGATTCCTCGAGCCAAGAGGAATCACAGTCATCTAGGTCTACATCACATGCAACCTGTACAAGATGAAATCTGTGCCTACCTTTCTGGGTTTGATCAGCTCATCTCCATGACTGATCGGCTCGCCATCAGGTAGGTTGTCCGGGTGCCACCAGCTGATCGACTGGCACCTCCAGCCGATCGGTTCACCGGTCATCGTGCATCTCCTCATGTCGCCACCCGCTCATCGCGTTCCTCGAACCGGCCGTCTGGATCACCAACCGATCGGTTCACTCCTTGAACCGATCGTCTTCAGGTTGTCCGCCGTTCTTTGACATAACAGGAAAAAAAATCTATCCTATTTTACAATTGAATTGTGAAACCCCGAGTTACATTCGGGGGGAGCAGAGGTAGGAAAAGAATTCTCGAATTATTTCGAGTTACATCAGGATTATGATAAAGGGAATCGGTGCACAGACCGAGATGCAAGCAACCACACAAACAACCATACACAGATATAGGGGTTTATAGGCCATAATCATGCTACACATCCACCACAAAACTCGTTTAAGGGTGACGCGTATCGAGTGCATTAATATTACATATCATATATGTATATTAGGGATTTGTGGATTGGACATGTATAAAGCCGATATTATTTGCATCGCATGCAATAAATAAAGGCGACAAACCAAAAATCGATCATATCGATAATCCTAAAATATAGAGCGGTTGACGTGGCTCTGATACCACTGTTGGGTTATGGGGAAGGCAGAGAAGCAGCGGAAACAAAACAAAAAATTTCCTCCCAAACCCGGGACAAAAGGAATCACGTCAACATCTATATAATAGGAAAGATCGTTTGTGAATCATACCTTGTCCCGAGGCTTGCTCGGCGACAGTACCACACGCCTTGCGCAGTCTTCACCTCCGGTCTTGGACGGTGTCTGTGCAGCTCCTGGTCGCACCGGGACTGAAGACTCCTCCTCCTACCGGACTGTCGGATGACAGTTGTCCTCCTGAGCGGCAGTGACCTCCTGCCTCTGAAGTAGTCCACACGGACCACCCGGAACTCCACTCTCCTTGTCCCACAAGGAAGTGGAAGGAGTCGCACCCTCCTGTTGACGTACTAGTCGCCAACACACTCTCCTGCTGTCAATTGCAACTGTAGTTGTCCTTCCCTTGCTGCACCTCCCTTTGTGGGAAGCACTTGCTCGGGCTCTCTCTCGGTTACCAAAAGCAGAGAGAACGACAACTTTGCAGAGCAATCAACTTGCACTGAGTTGTGTTCTGAGAAGCCCCCAATACCCCTATATATATAGGCGAGTCATGGGACAGGGTTCTCTGTGCCCGGCAATACGAGACTAAAGCAGGAGTAGAAGGGTTCGGGATTTTCCACAAAAGCAACCATCTCGCAACCTGAACCGATCGGTTCACAAGTGAACCGGTCGGTTGGGGACCTGAACCGATTGGTTCACCACTGAACCGATCGTTTGGGACCCTTGAACCGATCGGTTCACTCATGAACCGGTCGGTTGGGGTTCCAGGTTGGTTCCCGATTGACTTTCCTTGTTTCTTTCCCAATTGGTATCGAATACCAATATTATTCCCAATCGAATTGGGCAATTGAAACGAAAGGAAAATTCTCACCAATCCTACTTTCCCAAGTTGCTCGATTGCACCAGTTGAACCGATCGGTTCAACACTTGAATCGGTCGTTTCACTCTGTGCACGAGCCGATCGGTTCAACAATTGAGCCGACCGGTTCAGCAACCTCAGCCGACCGGTTCATCACATGAACCGATCGGTTGGGAATGCAGATTGTGCAGAATCAGTCAAATGCGATTTCAATCAATCCGATAATCCAATCAATGCGTCCAACACCTTGAACATTATGATATTGAGCTATCGATTAATTGAGTGTTTAATTGAACTACTAAACTCTTTTAGTAATCAATCTAAACATTGCTTGTGGACAAAACTCCTCTTCCAGGTTAAATCCTATGTGTGTGACCCTGCAGGTCCATTTCACGTTGGCAGTGAAAGTCCATAACACTTATGACTTCACAAGCAAAGAGCGGTGCCTAGTCACACATCATTGCTACCCAAGTGAAAGTAGAAAGCTGGAGAACAACTTTCATCCTACAATCCGTGAATGGTGTTACAGTGAATGTATAATTCCTTTATCACTGATATCCAGAATGAACTCGAGGCATGGAACAGTCATCCTGTCAATGTTCATTCATTTCCTTGATCTCAGAGTAGACCGAGTGAGATGTGTATGACATCAATATCACATATTGATTCACACGTGCATGCACATGCCTTTCTCAATCCTACTCATCAAGTGGCCAAGGATATCAAACTCCCTCAGGAGGGACAAATCCCATATCTATCACTCACCCCTCAAAAGCCCCATGTGTCAAAGCCACCCAATCATCACCTTTATAACAACCCATGTTTCAGGACTGCGTTTGATGATGTCAAAGTGTACCCAACGACATGTGTTGAGTGTAGTGATTTCAGGTCTAAGAATCACACTCACCACCATCACTGTGAGAGCTGACTGTGACTACCATGTCATGGTTCCATGTGTCACTCTCACGGTGGGTCCGTCCGGTACCTTGTTCTCTAAAAAGTACCTATGTGCTTGGTTTGATATCACCATATCATGACTAATGAGATTCTGTCATCAACCAACACACAATCTAGTCTTTAGTGTTATTGATGTCTATGGTTATTTCCACAATAACAACCGACTAGGGACTATACAAGAATGTATACTCTTAACATCCGTATGATCTCATCATTTAGGTCCTTAACCTAAAAGCATACGTCATTGAGTAAAACAATCTTTAGACATCTATCATGTTACACCATCATCTCAGAAACAGTTTAAACATATAGATTGGAAATTGCCTTTATTATTATTATTCAAATCATTTACAAAGTATCCCATTACAATCATCATATGACTTGCTCTATGGGCATACATACCAACAGAAGCTGCCAACGTACTCGACATTATGCATCATCTTCCTCTTCTTCTTCTTCTTTAACCATTCTTCTTTCTAAAATAATTACCCCTCCCCTCTCTACTTCTTACAATCACAACAGTAGGTGATTGTTATCACACCTTCCCCTCCTTGCCTTCTACATCTAGTTCTTCTCTCATAAATGATGACAATTGATTCTTTTCCTCATGTTGTTGGGTTACTACTCTTGGTCTTTTTCTTCTAGTTGTTGCAGTGCTTCTCCTTCTATTATTAGGGTAGTCTTCTACCCTTCTATAATCCCATTCTCTGTCTACGTTTATAAAATTACTGATGCCCCAATTACTTTGGATCATTAGATTATCATCATCATCATCTAAGCCTCAATCCCAACCATGTTGGGGTCAGCTACATGGATCCTTCTTTCTTAATCAGCTCTGTTATGGGTCATACTCTGATCAAGATGTTGAGATTCAAAATCTCTCTTTATAAGCTCTTCCCAAGTTAATTTAGGTCTCCCTCTTCTTGTTTTAGTTGTGCTTGACTCAATAACCTTGCTTCAAATAGGTGCATTTATCAGTCTGTGTTGTACATGTCTATACCATCTTAGACGACTTTCATGCAACTTGTTCTCAATGCTCACCACCCCCACTTTGTTTCTACTATAGTCATTCCTCAAACGATCTTTTCTCATCTTCTCGCACATCCATCTCAGTATACGCATTTCGGCCACATTCATTTAGTTGAGACCTTGTTTCTTCACTGCCCAACATTCACTCCCATATAGCGAGACTGGCAATATAGTAGTTCTATAAAACTTGCTTTTTAATATGAGAGGGATCTTATGGTCACATACTACTTCAGTTTCACTCAACTTCCACCATCCTATTGTGATCTTGTGACAAGCATCATCTTCAACCTCAGCCTCCCTTTCAATAATAGAGCCCAGCTAACGAAACTTATCACATATTGTTACATCCATTCTATCCAACTTGACCCCACCATTCACAATTCTAGATTGGTTAAAATTACAATGCATATATACAGTTTTGCTTCTATCGATCATAAATCCATTAGATTCCAATGCATTTCTCCAAAGTTCAATTTTATCATTCAATATTTCTTTTCTTTCATTAATCAACATAATATCATCAATAAATAACATGCACCAAGGGATATTATCTTGAACATGTTTTGTCAACTCATCCATTGAAAGAACAAGTAGATATGGACTAAGTTCCGATCCTTGATGTACCCAATGGTGATAGGAAAAGTTTGTGTCTCTCCTTCAAGCGTTCTAAAACTTGCAGTTGAGCCATCATGCATGCCTTTATTTAGGTCAATGTATTGGATAGGCACACCTTTTTTATGCAAAACCCTCCATAACACTTCCCTTGGTACTCAATCATAGGCCTTTTCTAGATCAATAAACACCATATGGAGATCTCTTTTGTTTTCTCTGTACTTTTCCATAAGCCTCCTTATCAGAAAAGTAGCATCAATTGTTGATTTTCCCAAAATAAACTTGATACCCGTGTAATCAATCTTAGCCTTTGTGCAATAATCCTCTCCCAAAATTTCATAGCATGACTCATCAAGTTGATACCTCTATAGTTTGTGCAGCTCTGAACATCTCCTTTATTCTCGTAGATTGGTACTATAGTACTATTTCTCCATTCATTCGACATCTTCTTTGCCTTCATAATCTTGTTAAAGAAATGTGTTTAACACATAGTTCTTTCATCCCCCATACTCTTCCATACATCAATAGACGTGCCTTTTCATTTTAATTTTTTTCAAAGCATTCTTGACATCAGATAGTGAAGTTCGTCGTGTGTAAGTTATATTTCTTGCATTCATGTTGCCTGAGTGTCTTACATTGTTCACAATAATTTTTTGAAATGCAGTATGCGTTATGCGTTTAGAGATGTCACCGAATAGAGTATATGCAGTATGCGAGAGCATATGCAGGAGTATATGCAGTTTCAGATTTTTTTCAATTAATTATTATATGTATAGTATCATGAATTTACAATATTAATATGTACAATTGTGTATCTAAATAATACATTTACAAGAATAATGGATGCAATCATGCAAATATGCAATCATCACAAATTAAATAAATACAAGCACACACTATGATCTAAATCTAAAGAAACATAGATGAATATAAATGTAAAAAAAGAAGAAATATAAATATGTATATCTAAAAGTCGGGAATTAATCGACGTTTTATGCCTTTGTACGGCTGATTATGCGGTCTGGTATGCTTTTGGGGGGATTTCCATTATGCAGTTTGGTAGGTGGTCTGAACCTTGTATGCGGCCACACAAACCGCTTTATTAAACAATGGTTCACAATATCTCCATTGAAAAATCTCATGAAAGTAGTTTCTTCTTTGGTTCTTTATATCATCATCCTTCACCAACACACTGCCATCTTCATTCTTGATGCATTTACTTGACTCAAATCTCTTCCTTTCCTTTCTATTATACGAGCAATTTTATAAATATCTTTTTCCCCTTCTCTAGTGTCAAACTTCTTATATATCTCATCAAAGTGTTTGGATCTTGCTTCTTGAACTGCCTTCTTAGCATTTTTCTTTTCTTGTTTGTATCTCTAAAAAGTCGCTTCATCTCTAGATTTGGGCAAACTATTATAGATCTCCCTTTTGAGTTTAATAGTCTTTTGTACTTCATCATTCCACCACCAAGTCTCTTTCTGCGGAGGCCTACACCCTTTGGACTCTCCCAAAACCTCTTTGACAATTTTTGTTATGCATGCGCTCTTACTTTGCCACAAAGTTAACATCAGACTCTAAGTTCTAAGTTATCTCCTTCATAAGTTTATCATAAAATGCTAATTTCTTATCTCCTTTAAGATTCCACCACTTGATCCTTCTATCTTGGCTTCTGTTATGCTTACCTTCATTGATCTTCATGTTCACATCCAAAACCACCAGCCTATGTTGGGTGATGAGTTCTTCCCCAGATATCACTTTACAATCTTTGCATACTTTTTTATCCAACTGTCTTATTGCTCATTAGATTCGATCATTGAATGATCATGGATGATTATTGTGTGCAATTGTGCACTTATTCTTTCAAAGTTATTTTCTCTTATCTCTTTTATATGTTTACTTTCCTTGAATTATCATATATTCTAGGATTTTAAATTATTTATGATGTCAGCTATTGTCATCGGTTTGAATCGGTCTAAACATTGGTTGAATCAGTGAACCAAAAACTGAGAATCAAGAAAAGGAGGCCTCTCTGGTTCACTGCTAACACCCTTGCTTTGAAGGGCATATAAGAAGTTTAATTCCATAGAAGAGAAAATGATAATATAAAATTTTCCGCATAAAGGAGAGGAAAGGAAGAGACATGGATCAAGTGAAATGCATCAAGGATGAAGTTGTTGAGAGTGTTGGTAAAGGACATTCATACCAAGAAGCAACAAAAAAATAGTGTTGGTAAAGGACACTCATATCAAGGCGTAACAAAAAACTACTTCCATGAGATTTTCATTGGAGATACTTATAATGAGGAAAAATACTTATATGTTGCGTTGTGTTAAAGATATAAGTTGTATCATGTTGGTGGACCTAATGAGTCAGGCAATACAATTTAACTTGTGTGTAGTTGTGGTGCACCACACACCATAAGAATTATATAAAGGAGAGTATTGTTTGCTAACTATAATTAATAGAATACCATTTGCAAGTTGACATGGTTTTAGAGCATTAGCCTCTTAACGTAACCTTATTACCCCCTCCCTAACTTAGCTGCCGACCTCTTCTCTGCCCCACCTCTTCTTGTCTCTTCACACCTGTAAAGCAGGACCGTCATCCTCCATCCATACGTTCGAAGGGGCTATGGCCAAAGGGGGAGTTGTCCCCTACTCATAATTGTTTAGGTGGCAAGGCGACAAGGCACCAAGGCTGAATGCCTTGCGCCAAGGTGTGACTAGGTGTGCCTAGGCGTCGGCTAGACGGCTTTAAGAAATTACATGTAATATGATTTTTTATAACACCCCCTTCATATATACATTATTTTTACCTAAATCTATACACATGTTATGATCTATATATCATTTTGCCCTTCATATATAATGCAATGTTTCATATATATAAATGTAGATCAATTTATAAAAGTTATGGTGAATCTAGTGATATACATGTCTTATAGGAAGATAACATAATCTATTGTTTTATGCATAGATATATACATCTTAAACACAATGAAACCTAGATATACACAATTTTATTGTTGCATACATAGTTATATACAAAATTTTAAAAGTTATACATGGACGCATAGATGTAAATGTAGTAATTTGGGTATCTGAGGTTCCATTAATATACAAAATGTACTCTTATATAAGTTTTGTAATCCACTATACATCAATTTAGACCTGAGTAAGGGATTAAGAATAGCAGCAATAGATAATTTTTATTTCAGTAGATAATTTTCACTATTTTAGTGTTATTTTCAGCTTATATTCATAGTTTTTGCAGCTAATATGGCTGCTTAAGTTCCTAAAATAAGCAAGAAGGGATTTAATATAAGTAGCAGTGTATATATTGAAATCAGATAGCTATTTAGGGGAAGAAAATACCTCAATATCAAGATCAGATTCAACCAACTTCCAAGAAAAAACTGTAAAATAAATATCATGAGTATTATCCAGAAAATAGTGATATTGTACAACAAACATAGATACATATACTTCATTTGTATACTAGAACATGTGTATAGCAAATAAATACCTTAATATAGGGTCAGGGGTCCATAAAAATACTTAAAGCAACATTTTGGGTAAGGCGTAGGGCAAGGCGCACCCCCTTGGGGTGCCTTGCTGCCTAGGCACACGCCTTGACAAGTATGTCCCTACTGTGATCCGCTATTGGTAACCTACCGCCCAAGTAGAATATCAACAAGGCCTAGTGCTAGTAGGGGAGAGGGCCAATGCCCATCCTGCATTCCACACAAGGGGCCACCGACTACCTTGGTTTTTGGCACCCTAGATAGGGAGTGGTTGTGGGCTCCCTGCCTAGCCGTCGCCTCCAGCTGCAGTTGCTAGTAAGTCTATACATATAATGGTCCAGACCGGTGGACCGGACCGACTATTCGGTCCAGTCCGATCTTGGACCAATTTCAGTCCGGTCTTCAGTCCTTTATATTTCCATAATGCAATCCTCGAACTGGTCCAGTCTAAGATCGGTTGACCGGTTGGATTGGGTAAAATAAAAAATCTACGTGTTTATATTAATTAAATCTAATAGTTCTAAAGGATAGTGGGAGTAGACCACACCATTGATTATTTTAAAATTTTCTATTGTGTATGTCAATTTTTAGACTATACATTGATGTGTCATTATGCAAATGAAAGTTGGTGGCTTTGGTCGTTAAACAAGCAACTACCTAGTTAAATTTTAACACATTTATCACATCCATTGAATTGAATTGTTAGTCTATGAGGTACTGGAGAAATCAAAATTGTTTCTCTTATTTTCATATATGTATTAGCAACACAAATGTATTATTATCATGACTGTTAACTTTTTGTATTCTATAAATTAATGGCCGTTAGGTTTTAGGTGTTACTATCGTATTGTTATGTTCTTAATAGCCATATTATAGTGGCTCTTATGAATGGATTCATCTACAATTGTGTCTTATTTCAACGACACTTATTTTATCAAAGTAAGCATAATTTGTTTATATTTTATAACCAACACAAACTATATCATTATTTTTTATCTGGTCCGGTCTTGGTCCGGTCTTTTTTTTTTCGATCCGGTCCGGACCGGACTGGGTCTTATTAGGTCCAGTCCTTGGTCCATAAAGTTTTAGCTAATTGGGTCTCAGAGCGGTATGGGTTTGGACCGATCCATGACCCTAGTTGCTAGCGTAGGGGTTGGCAACGCCTAGTGGCCTTGCTATGGCTTAGTTTCTGTTGACAACAATGCATGGGGCCAGTGACAACACTTGTTGTAGTGCTCATGGGGTTGCACGGCAGGGCCTGTAGGGGAAAGTAGGATGGGCTACATGTGGGTGACAGAGGGAGAGAAAAAGGGAGAGAGTGCCTAGGGGATCATGTCTCTAAAGCCTAAAACTTTGATGTCATACGCTAGAGATGAAGACGATATATCATAAGGTTAAACAAGAGTACAGAGGCTCTCCTATATATGGGAGTATAAAGAATTTTGTGGATACATTTAAGTGGGTATATGGATACTCAGTTAAGTGTACCAAGGATAAACAAAGACATAATAAAAAAGTAATGACAATAAGTCTAAGCCCCAAAACCACTTATCCTAACACCACCAATCCTCCATTACCTCTAACATCGATGAGCATTCCTACCTTTTCCAAATTCCATCAGCGCAGGAGGCAATTGGATTCTGAGACATCTGCTTTTCTAGTGGCCCTCCACAAAGGTACTTAGTCTTGGACAATACAACATCCCATTTCTCATACTTATTACCTTTCTAAACTCACCAAATTTTTCAGAGATGCCGCCCTTGCTCTGGATATTATCAAAGTTCCACTCAACCATAGTTACAGGCGCAAGAGATACCACAAAGTATATGCAGCATCTGGGAGAATATATGATGTTGGATTTGTTAATAGATAAGTAAATATAATTATAAAACCATATATCGAGTTATAAGCCTTAACAAAATATATTTAAGATGTATATTCAATTATATATATTTGAATGTAAAAATATTAATATATATGTATGATATGTTTATATATGCGTATAGATGCATATATATTTGAAGGTTTGGGGTAATGTGTATAAATATTCAAATTTATACACATAAATGTACTAATATATGTTTGGAGTGTGAGTTTTAATGTAAATAAAACAAAATGCATATATAAATGAATACATATGTATTTGGAATGCGTGTATATCTAGGCTTATTATGTATCTTACATATGTATTTAATACTATACATATGAAGTGATCAAAAGGTACACCTATATATGTGCAAATATATGTACAATTATACACACATGTGTGTATATATATATTTATATATATATATATATATATTTATAATCATACATAGAAATGTATATTGCAACAACAATAAGGGGTAACCCCCTTCTAGGGTTGTACATATACCAGTCCAGATCGGTGGACCGAACCAGATATTCGGCTTAAACTTGGACCGAATTGAAATTTTATCCGGTCCACGGTCATCTATTTTTCCTAAACCCGGACCTTGCTCCGGTTTGGTCTAAAATCGACAAAAACTGATTTGGTCATGATAGTCCGAGTTGTATAACAAGTCTTTTTATACATATTAATAAAATCTAATGTTTATGGGAGATTGTGGTGAGTGGATTGTACCACAACTCTTTTCGAGAATTTGAAAGAAATATATGAACCTTTTGGCGTACACACTGAATGTTGGTCCTTACAACGGTTATTGGTTTGCCTTTATTTATTAAGAACCTCAACTTTTATTAAACACTTCAACCTTTTAGACCAACAAAGAAACTATTTGTCTTGAGTGTAGACACACGATCAGATAGATTTGCAATCTACTGCTATATAGTATAACTATAGCCATATGTGTTTTGTCTACATGTCAGAAATGCATTTTTTATGCTCGGTGCTCGTGTTACATGTTAATGCAGTTGTTGTATGGCATGTCGTAAGTTATGGTATATGAGCCATCCTTGTTGGAATATAAGCTTAATAAAATTGCAAATATTCAATCCATTTATCTTAGATTTAATCGTTATTTTATTCACAAGGAAAATAATTGAATAAATTACATTGGTCATGTACAATAAAGTAGAAAATTTAAATTGTTAAACAAGCGAATATTTCTTTCATGTTTTATAAATAGTGAGAACCTTTGTGATTCGGTCTGGTCCCGGCCTGGTCTTTGATTTTTTTTCTTTTCAGATGGATCAGACAGGGTCTTAATCAGTGCAGACCTCGGCCTATAAAATTTTCCCTTATTCAATCCAAACTGGTATGGTTTGAAATGATTTACACCCCTACTTCCTACTACCCAATAACCACACAAACCTTGGGATGTGCGACATGGAGGTAGGCAAAGGCTATTTTTTCAAAAGTTCAAACCTAGGTCACTTCATTGGTGGCGCTTCAGTTGAACCACCCAACCATCCATGCCTGGTTAACAATAAAATGTACATGTTTGTATGTATATGCATGAGTAGTGGCCTTCAAAAAAAAGTGGAGTTCAATGACCTCTTAATCGGCCAAATAGGTACATATGGAACCACATATTGGTTAATGGACCGATTAGCAATGCACGGTGTGACAAGGTGATCACACAAACTATCGGTCGAGTCACTCCGTACCTCACCTAGTATGCTTCTTTCCTTCTGAACTAGGAAATGTTATGACAGAACTTTGAGTTCTACGCTGACTTACTCAGAAGTAGTGGGAGACATGCTCTAATACAACTACTAGATTGGAAGGACGGGTCCTAACTTATTAGTATCTAGGCAGCAAAGACAGTAGTCGTTCAGGTCAGGGCATGAAGCTAGAGCTTCAATTTACGGTCGTGCTACAGAGAGGAAATTCAGGTCAGTGGATCAAAGGCGGGATACACCAACATGCAGGTGGGCTCATGGAGACGATCCTGGGCCTAGAACTGTGTTGGAGAGATGGACTAAACGTTTCAAAGTCATCAATTCCTTCTTCTTGCCCACGCACCTTGCTTTGAAGCGATCAACAGAACCATTTGGCTTCCCTTTCACCTTGTACACCCATTTATTCCCGAGGACATTCATAGTTCATAGATAGATAGATAGAAGGAAGATGAGGAACAAGCACCCATGTCTGATTTTTGAGAAGAAGAGCATTGAATTCATCAGACATCACTTCCTTCACACATGAATAAGCATAGGTATACATGAATGTGTTGACTGATTTTTTGAACAATGCACACAACTATTAAGAAGCTCTCAAAGACTGATTTTCCAAATATATAATAATTATATTTGAAGACTATAGTCATTAGGCATTCTTGTTAGATCGGCATGATGGCAATTATACATAACTTCTTTGTGAAAACATCGTCATCATAGTTGTCAAGGTGTCCAGTCGGTCACCTATCCTGCTTGGGTGACCAACCGACTAGTCATTGACCTGTCAACTAGTCGTTCGTCTAGTCGTAGATATAATATTTGCATATATTAATGTGTACATATAGTTATATACAATAATTATGTAAATCCACTCAGTGTTTTAAAAAATTGCCGCACGGGCCGCATAAGCGGCCTGCATATACTTTGCCGCTTATAAGGTTGATTAGTCGGCAATTTTTAGATGGACATTTCTTACCTCAGCCCAAGCTAGATTATATTTTGATTAATAACATTCACTCAATGTACTATTCTAGTTGTATGTTTTTACATGAATCACATGCTTATTTAATGTTTCTTGTTTTGGACCTCTAGGACATACTGGCGTCTGTTTGTATGATTTGGTTAGTCTTTGTTGTTATGTACTTGTGTTAAACCATTTCGTGCGTCCTTCATTGGAATTCATGCCTAAATGATTCTAGAATGCATTGTAAATGATACTTTAGTTTTCATTGAAACTTTATATCTGAATATATCTCAAATTTTAGGTTAAAATATGTAATTGTACAAATTAAATATGCTTTTGTGTGATTACTTTATATATGATAATGAAATTATAAAAAAAATCCAAACCACATATTTCTGCATATACTCCCGCATACCGCATACACTCTATAAGGTGATCTCTCCGCACACATAACACATACCACTTTTTAAAACACTAAATCCATTAATGTAAGCATGTAACCAAGCATAAAATTTCCCATATTTGGTAAATAATGTCATAAAACACCTTAAACAATTTACAATGAAGACTATTTTATGAATTCAAATTCAACAAGTATAATTAGATAGAGAAGAGGGATATACCATTATTAAATCCAAACTTTTAAATCTTGTTGAATTGCTGCAACTAAAATAAAAGTTATATACGAAATTAATGTAGTGTTAATGAAATTGATTTTTAGATCAAACCCGTGGTTAAAGATAGACATAAACATTCGGGATAGGGAGTGGGGGATTGGAAATACAAAAAAAAAGAAAAAAAGAAAAAATAAATAAACATTATGGTTCCTCAGACCTGACCTGACTAAGCGGTCACCCACGCTTGGCTTGGGCCAACCAGTTGGGCTAGTCGTCTTGGGTGGATGCCAAGCCCAAGCCCAAATATGGGCGGTTGGCTAGTCGGATCCCCCTCCAATGACTAGGCGATTGGTCGCCGACTAGTTGACTGAATCCAACAAATATGATCACCATCATCATCAACATCGTCAAAGAACAAATAAACTATATGTCTGGCTCATTAAGTAAAAACTAATAACTCAACTACCTTGAGAGGGCCAACGCCTTTAATCAATCGAAGGCATCACTTGTGATGTCCCGCATCTTTGTTTTCATTTTTTGTTTTATTTTTTCTTTCTTAATAAGAGGCAAAGATTTGTTTGCTCAAATAAGAATTCATCTTCTTGGCTCCTTATGGAGTCCTCTTAGTTTTCCTTGAAGAATTGGCAATGAGTATGTGCTCCAATTTTTCTGACAACGGGAAGATCACAATTGTTGTAGTAGTTTGTTTGCTAGATTTTGAAGATATAGGGCTTTTCCTCCTTGCACAGACCAGCAAATATGGCTCTAACATTTCCTTATATGTGATTGATTCAATATCCCCAAAATCTTCAGCAAGAGGAGAAAACATAATAAGCTCAATGTTCACCACACACCACTTCTCTGATACTGGGAAATATCTTTTCAAACATCTAAACCTTTCACTTGAGACTTTTATAGCCTTGTGTGGAGCAACCTTAGTTTGATCAATATTCAACATACCAACTATGTAATACCCAGTAGGAGATAATACAAGTGTAAGAATGTATTGACTTATAATAAGCAAGATTTATCGAATGTAAACAATTTCAAATAAAACACGCTATCAAGGGTTTATTAATGAGCTATAGGGAGATGAGTTTTGGTCGCATTCAATCTCTTGCAAAAAATAGAGTAGAAGTCAACAGTCTTCTTGAGGGCTTTTTCTCTCATTCTCATAAATTCTCATTTTTTCCTTTTTCAATCATATGGTCCGCTTAAACTATGTCCCGCTTAAATTATCTACATGTTTTAAAAAAGGCACTATTTTGAAAAGCGGGCCAGGTGGTTGCTTAAGTGCCTAAGCGCTTAATTAGGCCTTAGGTGCCCGACTGGGCCACTGCAATTAGCGGTTGTGTTTTTCCACTGAGCCCACTTAATTGATCGCCTAGGCCATTTAATTGGCTTCTAAAATGATGTATAACTACAAATCTAACTGTATATAAAAGTATACATGTAAAGTGTTGTGATTTTGGTGTAACTAGATATGTATACAATATACGATTACGTATGACACTATGCAACTTAGTTGTAGTAGTAAATTTTAGTATGTGTGGTAGCTGTTAAATACTAGTCTTATTTAGTTCTTTATATTTGTCTTGTTATTTCTTTATTCTATGTGGACCTACATGTAATTGTTCTCTTAAGCTTTTATATATATATATATATATATATATATATATATATATATATATATATATATATATATATATATATATATATATATATATGAGGGGATATACATTGTGTCCTCAACGATTCCTGAAACTCATGTTAGATGGTATCAACGCGGGGATCCTAGCCACAGCTCTCTGCCCCCCCCTCTCTTTCTTTCTCCTTCTCTCCCTGCTGCCGCCGAAGCTGCCTACCCTCCCTGCTGCCACCCACCGCCGCCTGCCTCTCCTGCGGCTTGGCCACTAGTCGCCGATGTTTCTAGTAGCATCCGCCGCCACTGGAAACCCTTGCCGCTGCGGGCACAGAGCCACTAGCAGTAGCTAGCCGAGCCGCCGCTGGTCGCAAGCCTTGAGCCTCTGGGGTCGTCTTCCCTATCTACCCACGTCGACCTTTGAGCCATTGTTTTCTTTGTTGCCTGCGCCTCGGCATAGTCTTCATGTAACTGGTCCATCCTGTCTCTCTTCTGTGTCTACTTCCACCTAGGAGGAGGATCTAGGTGGTTCTTTATTGTTGCTTCTATTAGCTGTGTTGGGCTCAGTTTCTATCATGGCTTCCTCCCGTGATGATTATTGTCGATAGGTGACAACCGTGAAACTGGATGGGGGGAACTATCAACACTGGGTATGATCCATGGAGATTTACACCAAATCCCAAGGCAAGCATTCTCATCTGATCCATGATGCACCTCTTGCTCCATCCAGTACTGTCGAGTCCAAGGATATAAAGGCCTACAATGATTGGGTCAAAGATGATTCTACTACGATGATATGGATCCTCAAAAGTAATGAAACTCACATAAATGTTACTCTAATTCGTCTCCCGACTGCCAAGGAAATGTGGGATCAACTGGCCAATACTTATTCTCACAACAAGAATCAGAAGGTGTTTGCTTGAACAAACAATTGACTCGTCTACAATTTTCTGGGCCCGACATTGTTGATTACTTTTCCTCCTTCAAAGGAATCTGGGATAAACTTAAGAGTTATCATTCTCTGTCTATTGACTTAGCCACCATGCAACGACAACGCCAGGAACTTCAGGTGGTTCAATTCTTATGTGGACTTCCTGAGTCGTATGCTGGGGTGGTTGATTAGATTCTTGCCAGTGATCCACTATTGATGTTGGAGAGTGTGTTTCAACATCTTCAGTGCCTGCCTACTTCTTCAACATCACTTTCTGACACTGGTGACACTACTGCTCTTGCTGTCATGACCCGATGTGGACGTGGACAGGGTCGAGGTAGGTTTCAAGAGAACCGACCTCCTCCTGATTCTCATAGAGGGTGTGGTTCCCTTGGTCGTGGTTCGTCTGGACCTCCGGGCACTTCTGGGAGTACCGTTGTCGCTCCAACCACACTGAGGACAAGTGTTGGAAGAAACATGACACACTTTCTTGGGCCAATGTTGTGTCTAAGGATGGTTCTCAGACTCCTGCTACTGATACTTCGAGTCCCTCCACCACAGATTTGATTCGCTTGGAAGTGGAATGCCTACTGCTCGAGTGAATCAGAGCTTCTTCCTCTACTGCTGTTGATTCTAGGGCTCACCTACATACACGGGTTGTGATTCTGCTTTTATGACTGCCTCCTCTTCTAGTAATGGTAATTCCAAATGGGTGATTGATTTTGGGCTTCTTCACATATTTTTGGAAATTGATCTCTTTTCTCTAAATTATCTAAACCTTGTTCTAAATCTTCCGTTATGCTTGCTGATAGATCCAAATCTGATGTGTTTGGTATTGGTGATATTTTTACTCACTTTCTTCCGACATCTGCTCTATATGTGCCAAATTTTCCTTTAAATCTGTTATCTATCAGCAAAATTGTGCGTAGCTTGAACTGTAGTTTAACCTTTATACCGGGTACTTGTGTTTTTCAGGACCTTCGCACGAGGATGAAGATTGGTGGGGGGGCTTGAAGGACCTGATGGATTCTACTACCTAGATGATTTGAAAAGGATTGGGACTACATCTATATCTTCAGCTTTATCTTCTTCTGTTTTTGCATTACAGTGGCACTATAGACTTGGGCCCGTCTGCTGATAAAATAAAGCATGTTATTTCTGGAGTAGGAATACAGTTTCCAGTGCAAGTCATGTCAGTTAGGCAAACAATCTAGATCCGTCTTTCCTAGAAAGACTCAGATTGTTAGTAAAGGCATTTTTTATTTAGTTCATGTTGATGTATGGGGTCCATGTAATGTTCCAAGTTTGTCTGGAAATAAATATTTTATTTTGTTCATTGATGAATTTTCCTGTGCTACTTTCCTGTTTCTGATGAAATATAGATCACAAGTCTTGCCTACTATTAAATTCTTCTTTGCTGAAATCAAAACCCAATTCTCTATGCCCACTAAAATTTTGCGCCCTAATAATGCCTTGGAGTATATTCAAAAGGATGTTGAATTTTTTTGTCGACCGTTGGTACCATTCATCAGGAATCCTATGCTTGCTCACCTCAACATAACGGAGTTGCTGAGCGGAAAAATAGGCATTTACTTGAAGTTACTACAACTATTATGTTGCACTCTAATGTTCCAAAATAGTTTTGGCCTGAAGTTGTTCTCACCGCATGTTTTCTGATTAATCGCATTCCCTCATTTGTTATTGGGAAAAAAAATCTTGTCCAGGTCCTCCAACCCCACATTCCCCTTTTCTCTGTTCCTCCAAGGATTTTTGGGTCAACCTATTTTGTTTGTCTACTTGGACCAAATCATGATAAGTTGTCTCCTAGAGATGGAAAATGTATTTTTCTTGAATATTCACGTACTCAGAAAGGATATCATTGTTATAGTCCTACTGCTAGGAAGTGGTTCACGAACAACAATGTGGTTTTCTTTGAAGATACTCCTTTCTACTCCACTAAAGGGACAAATTTGAGTTCAGATATTATTTCAGCACCTCTACCTATTATCAGTGATTCTACTTCTGCTATATCACCTTCTCAGACTATGTCTCCACCTCTTATTATTAACCAACGCATGAATCGGCCACCACATTCTATTGCTGTTGAAGACCCCCCCCACACACACACATTCAACCAATCTTCTCCTCCAGAAGGTCCTGTGCCTACAAAGGTAACTTCTAATTTGCACTTACCTATTGCTCTTCAAAAAGGCACTCGTTCGTGCACATCACGTAGTATTGTTGACTATGTTTCTACTACTCATCTTAGTGTTCATATTAGTAACTTTGTTGCTTCTCTTTTTGTTGTTGTCGTTCCCAAAAACATTACTGATGATTTACAAAGTACTGTCTGGACCACATGCTATGAATGAGGAGATGACTGCTCTTACTAACGGAGGTACTTGGGATTTGGTTGATCCTCCATCTGATTGCATTCCGGGTGGATGTTGTTGGGTGTATACTATGAAATATCATCTTGATGGGACCATTGAAAGACTGAAGGCAAGCCTAGTTGCAAAGGGGTACACTCAAACTTATGGTATTGATTATTTTGAAACTTTTTCTCCTATTGCCAGTCTTGATTCTATACGGATCCTTCTCTCTGTTGCTATCAATCTGGATCGGCCCCTCATCCAGTTGGATGTGAAGAATGCCCTTCTTTATGGTGATCTCTAGGAGGAAGTCTATATGGAGCAACCACCTGGGTTTGTTGCTCAGGGGGAGTCACACAAGGTATGTTGTCTCAAGAAGTCTATTTATGGACTCAAGAGAGCTCACATGCCTGGTTTGACAAGCTGAGCAAGATTTTGATTACTTATGGTTTTCTGAGATCTCATGTTGATCACTCTATCTTTATTAAGAACACTTCCTTTGGTATAGTTGTTCTGATTGTGTATGTTGATGATATTATTTTATCTGGTAGTGATCTTCCTGAAATTCATGCTACCAAAGCCTATTTATGCAAGCACTTTGTCACTAAAGATTTGGGAAAGCTATAATACTTTATGGGAATTGAAGTTTCCATGACCTCTAATGCTCTGGTTTTGTCTCAGAGGAAGTATATTCTAGATCTTCTACAGGAGATTGGGATGCTTGGAGCTCGAGTTGCAGATACTCCTCTAGATCCTAATGTAAATTGGGATGATGATGAATTTCCCATGTATCCTGACAGTAAATGATATAGGAGACTGGTTGGAAAACTAATCTATTTGACTGTTACTAGAGCTGGTATTTGTACTGTAGTTGGTCTTATTAGCAGGTGTCTTGATAAACCTAGACAGTGTCACTGAGAAGCACTGTGTCATATTCTGGGGTATTTGAAGAAATCTCCTGGTAAAGGCCTTTTCTATTGGAAACATGGTCATTGCTATCTTGAAGGCTACTGTGATTCTAACTATGCTGGAAGTAATATGGATAGGAAATCTACTTTTGGTTACTGTACATTTATTGGTGGAAATCTTGTAACCTGGAGGAGAAAGAAGCATAATGTTGTTTCTAGATCTAGTGTTGAGGCTGAGTACCAGGACATGGCTCACACAACTCGTGAACTTCTATGGATAAAGTCTCTTCTAAAAGGCTTTGGCATGAGCTCTTCTGATCCTATTCCCATGCATTGTGATAATAAATCAACTATTTTTATTGCCAATAATCCTATTTATCGTGAGCGGACCAAGCACATTGAAGTTGACTATCATTTCATCAGAGGAGCTATCTTGACTGGTCGTATCTGCACTCCGTTGACTCGCTTAGAAGATCAGATTGTTGATGTCTTTATGAAGTTTCTCGCCAAGAAACACTTCAACTCTCTCGTGGACAAGTTGGGCATGATTGATATCTATGCTCCAACTTGAGGGCGTGTTAAATATTAGTCTTATTTAGTTCTTTATATTTATCTTGTTATTTCTCTATTCTATGTGGGCCTACATGTAATTGTTTTCTTAAGCTTTCATATAAATATATGAGGGGACACACATTGTGTCCTCAACGATTCCTGAAACCCTTGTCAGAGTAGCAATTATCATATATTGTAGGTATGCATATGGTATTGTTTAGTGCAAACAATATGTTGTTGTAAATAATAATACATAGATATGTAGCTATATACATTGTGTCTTAAGTGTTAAGTATGAAGTATGAACTATTTTTACTGCATTGTTCAGTTGGTATGTTGTTATGTGTATATCATTTAATATTCTTCAATGTTTACATATGTATCTAAGTAGTAAATCTATAACAAAGATTCAAAATTTTAACTCTTTGTGTTTCAAAAAAGTGTCTGTTTAAACGGCCGCATGGTGCATAAGCGGTTGCAAGGTCCTGTCCGCTCGCCTCCCTAAAAGGTTGGTCTCGCATTTCATAGATCAAATGCAATCATGGTTTGTTAGTGTCGGTTGCCCTTAACATTTCAGAAATTGGCTTAATGAAAGATAATATACAATCCACTTTGTCCAATGTCATCTATGATTTTGTCCATGGTAGATTGGGCGCTAAGTAGTGTTTTAAAAAATGCTAAGCGGTAAGCGTGCAGACAACACCTTGTAACTGGTTCAGAAGTAAGTGGGCGATTAAGCGGCCAGTTTTTGAAAAAATAGATTTTAGTTTCCTATATAATTTTATACAAAATTACTCATATATGTATATAAATATTATACTCTTTGGAACTTTTATATATATCTAAAGATTATAAACACTCTACCCAACAATACAAAACACCCAAATAGTTTGTAAGATAGCTATAAGACAATAATTATAGACATAATATAGTAAACAATAGACTTGACATGGATAAAAAACCCTACATACATGATACAGAAATTTTTTGCATCACATGTTTACATAGCTAAGCAGTAAACAATAGACTAATTATCGGATACCTTACTAACTTATTGTTATATGTGCATATCATCAATTAGTCATACATTACAACATTACATTTAACTAAAGTATGCATTCTAAAATTAGATAATAGTGACATATAATTTACTTGTATAAATTACACTTTACGGCAGTGTGGTACTTGTATACAAAGTATGCATTATATAGTAGAACTAGGGCTTATCATATGATATTTAATGTATATAAGTTTAATATATTATAGTCAATAATACTTGGTACCATATATTTACTTATTGTTACAGGTGTACATCAAAATTTAAAATAAACGCACAAAAAAGGTCTAAAAGCGGGAAAAAAGCGCAAAGCGTGGGACAAAATGGGCGATTAATTGTAAAATGGTTAGTCGGCAATTTTGACAAATTTTAAACGGATTGGGTGCTCGGCCGATTAAATCAGCCGTTTAGTTGGCCGCTCAGGATATTTTTCAATTCACTGGCACTAAGAATAACCTCTCTAAATTTAGCCCACTTCTCATTGACCACTGTGTTTACAAGATTGCTTTTATAACCTTTAGCACATTTGTGGAGGCAAACTGTGTTTCTACAACAATTAGCATTTTAAAGTCCACAAGTTAATTGAATATGACTAGTCTTACAACATGATTCACAATAAAGTTGTAAATAAAGACACATCTACAACCACCCTAGTAATGTAAGAACATTCTTCATACACAACATCATTTGACTCACAATGTTTAGTGAAACAAGTGTTTTGTTAAGTCAAGATTCGAGCTGTACATCACATACTGTCTAGAAGTTGAGGATACATGCCTCTACAAATATGCCCCCTATATATAGGGATGGCAAGAACTTCTTATTCGCTTCCATATCTAGCTCATTGTTCCATCAATTTTTTTGTGTGGATTGGTTGTCCATACCAGTCCTCTCGGATGGAGGCTGTGCAACATGTCCGCAATGTTGTGGTAAGAACCTATTCACCGACATCTAAATGCAAATTACACAGTTGTCTTGACTACTATTTCCCTTCCTATAAACTACGACACATCAGTGATAATTTGAACGACATTTGTGGTTCAACTTTTTGGAAGCATCACTTCATTAGAATTACAATATAATACTTGTATTTGTACCCACCCTCATAATTGGCCCTCTTTAAAATATTGTCCCACTTTTAAACACAACTAGGAGTCAATAAAGGCCTCTCTACATCAATCAACCATAAAAAACAAGACACCCAAATCTTTCCACTTAGCCTGGTTAGCTTTAGCTGGCTTTCACGGTTAGCTGTCTCTGGCTGCAATATAGTGGTTCTCAACATATTGTAGCCATGAGAATATACTTGAGAATAACATTATTTCATGTTTCAAAAAGCGGCCCGCATGACTGCATTTGTAGTTCAGCCCCATTGGGTGTACCACATATCTATAAGCAGCCTAGTATTGAACATAATTTTTGCACACTTTTCTCTATTAAAACAATCTAATTGAATTTAATTGAAACAACTTACTCACCCACATGCCCACAGTTACATATGTATATATATGCATTTTTATTAATGAGTTTCTATACCTATATAAACATATACATATATTAATATTATATTGATACATCATCGTATACATACATATAATACACAAACATATTCACGCATGTAATGGTCAATTTTTTGTATATGCATTTTTGTGTATATATGGATATATCATATGCATATATTATACATCGACATCTACATGCACACATTTCCACATATATTCTCACACAATCGATACATTTGCATGTCAATGTGTATATATCTGCATGTGATACACATGAACATTTCAAACATGCTACATATGTGTACACATATATATATATTTTAATAAATCATGCATCTTTATTTTTATGAACACTTATAAATGTAAATAATTTTATGGTTAAAATGTAAATATATAATTTGTATGCTTAATGTGTGTTTTTATGCTACATATAATAATCTATTAGAAAATTCCACAATTGCATATACTCCCACATACCACACATACTCTATTCAGTACCACCCGTACACTACATGCCACTTTTTCAAACCATGGTGTTATTAACAAGTAACAAATAAGAAGACACACGTCACACACCATGGAGATTTCAGGCCAAATGAAAAAGGCAATCTGCAGAATAAAACATACACAAATTTAAAATGCAATTGCTCCCTCTACTCCATTTTAAACACTTTTTCAAATGTTGAATCCCTTATACCTTTCCGCTTTCTCAGATCAATTTCATTGCCTTCTTTCCCGAAATATAGCTCCATTGTGGAGCTTGTGCTCACAATGTGACTTATCTCAGCTTGATGATGTACAAGGCAAATGGTACTTGCCTAAGTGTTTCTCTCTTCAATCTCATCTTTGCTTTGTCGCACACTCGACATTTCATATACAAATGCCATTGTAACCTTAGGGCAAACCTTGTTGCCATGGCTAAGGGTCCTTATCAAATGTGGCTTCACTCTAGAATAGAAATCCTTATAAGTAGTATTGCAATAAATTTATTGGAAAGATAGTACCCCCTTTTGCAACCTTCTGTATCTCTATGGCATACCACCAGAAAGGAGTGTAGGTCTTTACTTTTCACTCTCAAGTGTGATGGATTTACTTCCTGATATAACCGACAAGGATACAGAATAAATAGCAGTATCAAAGAAGCCCACATTATTACCACGATCCACAAACATACTCAAACCACATAGTTATCCCTGCAATCAAAGCAAATCTACCAAACATAATGTATAAAAGTATAATTCAGATGGAGAGAGAGAACAATAACTTAAAAACTCAATATTGCCAAATATATATACACATAATGACAAAATCATATATTATAGCAAGCTGCATTGGAAAATTTAGAAATAGATTATAACAGTAAAAACCAATAGTAATAAATGAATAGAAAAAATCAAGTAAATAGTAGGAGTGTGGCAAGGAGTTAACGTGTGGTTGTGGTGTAGGGAGGAGAGGGAGAAGGAAACATTTTGGGAACAAGAGAATAAAAAAGAAGAGGATGGGGGCTTTAAGCAAAGTCAGGAGAGAGTGGAAATTTGAGGGGATCTACGGGAACTTTAAATGGTAATATGTGATGAATGACAACCTGAATTGAGAAAGGGATGCTAGATTTGGATGGAGGATAGATAGCAGGCCAAGGAAATTTAATTGTGTGTTTCTTTTGTTTGGTGGGGGGAGCATGAAGAAGAGCTAGTGGGGGCGGGATAGAGGAGAAGGAAGAAGAGGATGTGGATAAAGGATGGTTAGAGTCAGTGCAAGGCAGGGTGGTGCGGATTCCGCTAGAGGTGTACACACCAGCCAATTAGGGTGGCTAGATGCACTCCATGAGGTCATAACGCACGGGATAGGATCTTGCTTTTGAAATTTATAAAACCTAAACTGACTACTTACGTCTACTAAAACACTACACCTGCAAGCGCACGGGGTCGTGTTGTAGTATAGGAAGGTGGCAAGTAAAGGGTCGATCCACAGGGAAAAGAGAGGGCACTAGAGCTAGGTTAGTTTGGCTAGGTTCCTACTGCGGAGACTAGGGTTAAGGGTTTAAAGGTTGTTTTGATTGTTAAACTATTATGAACAAGCAAACAATTAAAGGCGAGAATGAAATCTATGTTAACCCTAGGTTAGATTAAGACTAAACAGGAAAGAAAGGACTAAGCTAGGTAAGGAAAGGTAAATTACACTAAGGCAAGCAAGAAAGAAGTAAAAAAGCAATTAAAGAGCTACACTAGCATGAACAAGACAAGAGCAAAGCAAGAGGCTAACTAAGCAAGGAAAGAACTAATTAAGCTAAGCAAGCACAAAACTAGGGTTTCAAGCAATAAAGAGATGTGTGGGCTGTTTAGGGGTATGAACTTGTCACTTAAGTTGGGGGTGACATATGGACATTATGATTCCATTTAGATTATCCAAACCAAACAACAAGTTAGAGTCTAATGAATTAACCTAAGCTACTAACTGGCCATGGATATGCTAGGTTGTGCATAGGGGAACTAGTCCCTAACACCCCCTACTACCCTTACGAGGCTCAATTGGGTTAGGGATTACGTACAATTCAATTAGAGTCTAATCAAGTCTAGGTTTCTAGATTAGGCATTCCTAGGGCAATTAGAGTCTAATCAAGTCTAGGTTTCTAGATTAGGCATTCCTAGGGCAATTAGGATGTAGGAAGATGGGAGGCAACCTAGGGATCCAAGAATTGGACCTAGGGGCAAATCCCAAAATTCACACATATAACCAATTTGCCTAAATTCCTAGGTGATTTTACACACAAACCAACAAACAATTCATGGAGAATGAGATGCAAATAGAATATAATCATTAACAAATGGAGTTACAATGTTTACATGTCATTTTCCCCCAACATGGTATCAAAGTAACATAATTTCCCCCAAACAGCTCACCCACAGGGGCCTAGCTACTCATAGAAATGGAAAATACAAAAAGAGAGAAGAAAGATGTAGAAGGGGTCATGGAGCTCGGTGTAGACGAGGGATCTCCTCTCTCCAGCTGTTGCAGGGGTGTCCTCCTTCTCCTTGGATGAAATGGTGTGGAATGATGGAGGGAAGTGGATGGAAGGCTTAGATATGGGGGGTTATGTGGTGGAAATGATGAAATGTCGTGGATTTGAGGTGGATATGGAGTGGAATGGAGTGGATGGAGATTTGGAGGGCTAAGAGGGGGTAGACTGTAGCTGGCTTCGTGCCCCAGCCACCACCTAGGTGTGGGGAGGAAGCACTAGGTCAAGTAGGGGCAAAATGGGAAAACCAGTGAAAACTAGGTGAGTTCTGTGAGTACGGCCATGCTGCGTGGCACGACCATGGTGGGTGGTCGCAGCACGGCCGTGCTGCGTGGCACGACCGTGGTAGAGTATGCTTTGTAGCTGCTTCTAAACTGAGATTTTTCCTGTGATTTTTTCATTTGCAGCACGACCGTTTTGTGTTACCACGGCCGTGTTGGGGGCTTTGCTTGCACTTTGAGCTTCAAACTTCATTATCCATGGACTTCTTTGGGCCCCTCCATCTCTCTCGTTCATCCAAGTGTGGTCTAAGTACCTGAAAAACATATAAATAATGTCCATAAATGCATTTTACACAAATATGCATATTAAGGGAAATAACATATTGTAAGGAGTGGGACCCACCAGGGGGACCACTCCCTATGAACATTATCTTGAGATCGCCATAGCAAAACCCATATATTGAAACACGATAAATAGATAGAAGGGTAGCTATATTGTTCTCAAAATAACATGGTAAAATGAGCATAAAGCAAAAGCAGCGGAAATTAAAGAGTTTAAGTTATTACATAATCCATTTATTTCTAAGAACTTGTCCACATGGACATAAAAGAAAACACCAAAGAAACTAAACTAATGGATCGATTGCAGAGGGCAACCTAGGCATCTCAGAAGTTTCACGAACTACTGCTGGACAGGTTCCTCAAACACTGGGTCCTCAAGTGCCGGCTCCTCCCCTAAGGTCACCACGGGCTCCTCTTCACCTGGGTGGAAGAGAACATCACCCAGAACAAGGAAACAACAAAGAGGTCAGCAAAGGCTGAGTATGTACATATATAAAACATTCTGGGCATTTTATAGGGTTACAAGTACAAAAGAGATGTTCCCACAAGAAAAGGGGCTATTTGCATTTAGGTATGTTCAAGAGAAAAGTAACAAAAGAAATGAAGCAAAAGAAATGAAGCATATTAAATTCAGATTACAAGCATGATAATAAAAGAGTGTCTTGCCATAACATTCATCCACAGATTCTTTTTAAAACAAGAATATTTGCATGCATAACAATGTAGACTAAATATATCTAAAACAGGGCCATAACACCATAGGATCATGGCCTAAGAATAAACAAGGGTGGAAACGCACACCCCGGGCGGAATACGCACGCCCTAAATAAATATGGTTGTACATAAGTACCGCTATTCTAGATATTCTAGTCATACAAGCAGCATGCTATAATAGAGTGGCAAGACTTATTATTTTAATCATTTTCAATAAAGGCAACATGGCAGGAGGGGTCCAATGACCCAAATGAGCATAACAATATAAATATCACAGAAACAAAAGGAAATCATATCAGGAGCAATAAATGTCCAAGTATTTGGATTTTAAAAGGAATTTACAATTCAAGAGATGCCTCATTAAAAGATATATGGATTTCGGTCATTTAATGCCCAAAATAAAAATAGAGAGTGTACATACTTAAAGTCAGATCCTAACACTCAATAATGTTCTTTAGGCTCAGATTCAGGTCTTTTATCACCTAAACATAATAAGTGTGTGCTACATCAATAAATAATTCCTTAATTCCTTAATAATTAAAATGACCTATCAGTAGGTTTCGAATCAGGTCTCCAAACCTATCCCATTAAATCCGTTGGATTTTTCTCATTTCAAAAACATACCTATATGTGGTATTTGGATACAGGAACGATTTATAATAAATTTTACAAGTTACTCCAAAAATAAAATCGATTTGTGAAAAGACGTTAATACCCTCGACTGGAATCATGAGAATACAGTGTGTGATGCATCGCAAACTATAGCCGAGAAATAGTTTCCATGTCACGGGGTCAACCAATCAATGGAATGCGAGGTTACATAAATGCCCTCATTGGGCGTGACCAAAACAAGTGCACCCATGGCCGAGACTGGATTTTCACCCCAGGGATTGGCTTCCCTGTCTCTCGCGCCATGGCACTGCAGTAGAGCTCGACTCAAGCGATTAGCATTGCTCTGGCCTCCGGCAAGAAGTCCTCACACCCAAAGTCTAAAATAAAAGCCACAGTGAGGCCGGGATGAACTCTGTGAGCACTGCTCGTGTGCAGGTTGGCGACGAGGTGAAGAAGTATACCCAGACCCGAAAGCAGGAACCTAGGGAAAGCCAGAGGTTGAAATCGTTCCGACAAGGTCTGAAGGGGGTACTAAGGCATGTATGGCCTTCTACAGGACCCGACGGACATGCCAGAATGTGTAGCCCACCGCAAGGGTGACCACAGATGGTCCAGCGAAGACAAGGTAAGGGAAAACTCACGGCCATTTGCTCGCGGGCTATGAATCAACAGGGAACCACCTCAAAGAGAGGTTTGCAAAGTAGCAGGCAAGGTGGAGGTCAGATGTGTGGGAGGTCTCGGAGACCCTCGCGAGGCCTCAAGCATGCTCATTCCATCTGAGGTGAGCTCGCAGTGAGTCCCATAGCCCAAAAATGAGGACAGTGTCCATGGAACTCTCACCAGCGGTGGCCAAAAATAGGGGATGATCGGTGAGTTCGTCGACCAAGACATATAGGGCGATTCGGGGCACACTAATTACATTGAAAGAAAGAGGGGGTCCGTAGATGGTTACCTCTTGAGGAATCGAATTGAGATGGGGAAGGCTAGCAGCTTCTCACCGTCTTCGTCGGAGAAGAAAACTTGCGCCGGCGGTAGCTCCGGAGCACGTAGGGTGCAATTGATTGAAGAGGACCGATGCGGGGATGCCGAGGATCAAGACTGGAGTGATAGAGAAGAAGGTGGTGGCTTCGGGTGGGGAGAAGGTGAGTGTGAAAAATGGCAGCGGCGGCTGCTCAAAGGGTAGAAATAGGCATTTTTGCCTTAGGGTTCGATGGGGGTCGAGTAAGGGATCGACTGGCTCGTGAGAATGCGTGGAGTTTTTTGGCAATGAAACTGCGTTGAAAGGATCATTCCAACGTGCGGGAGTAGCCGTCAAAAATTCCCTTTCATTGTTCATCTCATGCGAGCGAGAAGCGGAAGGTAGGGGACGACCAGGTCCCGCTACCCAGGGCAAGGGAACCGGAAATAAACCCGACCCAGTGACTTGGTCCAGTCGTGACCAAAATAAACCAATTAATCGACCAAAAATTAGGGTAAAAGCTTATAAATCTATTAGGGTCTAATTAAGGGTGCAATTGATGTCCAAAAGACTCCAAAATTTGAGGGTTAACTAATTAAGGTGTGAGGAACTCAATTATGAGCTTAGATTTGTATTTTGAAGTTACTACATCTATAATTTAACCTGTGCGCGTTAGTCATTCAATTAATGAAATGAACTAAATCTAAATGTCAAAGATGGTCAAACCTTCCACTTAAACTCGATTATTGACCTATATGATACCCATGTCTATCCTAGTTCAAAAAACTAGGGTGAAGTGATCTAGATCATCATTATTGCTTATAAGCTAGCTAATTGAGGTATTAAGATAGCAATTCTTCATGTCTTCAACTCTATGGAACACAACTTGAGTCAGACTAGGGTTCGAGGGTCAAAAGTCACCTAGTTTAATACAAAGTACGAATAAAGATTCCCATGATGTAAATATCAAAGTAAGGGTTAAAGAAAAGGAAAGGATGTTTTTGTACCTGGAATTGGGGATGTTATAACACACCACCCCTTAAAAAGATTTCGTCCTGAAATCTCAAGAAAAGAGGGAGGGGTAGGTCCGCAACATCTCTTCTTTCAACTCCCAAGTAGTTTCCTCAAGACCATGGTACTTCCAGAGAATCTTCACAAGTTCAATCTCCTTGTGCTTCAATTGCTTTGTTCTGGAATCTAGGACCTTCACTGGAAACTCTTCATAGGATAGATCTTCTCGTAACTCAATAGGTTCAATAGTTAGCACATGAGTAGGATCCTTCACATACTTCTTTAGGACAGATACATGGAACATGTTGTGAATCTTGTCATAAGTGGGAGGTAGAGCTAGATGGTAGGCACACTCCCCAACTCTATCTAAGATTTCAAATGGTCCCACATAATGAGGACTCAACTTGTCCTTGACTTTAGACCTTGCAATAGAGTGAATTGGCTTTATCTTGAGGAACACATAATCACAAACCAAGAAGCTCACATCAGATCTCTTCTTATCAGCATACACTTTCTGTCGATCTTGGGCAGCCTTCATCCTTTTCTTGATCAAGCAAATCCTATCAGTCATCATCTGCATGTCATCACTCTTCATTAGTGCTCGTTCACCCACATCATCCCAGTGTAGTGGTGAACAAAAAGGTCGGCCATAAAGTGCTTCAAAAGGCGGCATATCAATGATGGCTTGGTAACTGTTATTATAAGCAAATTCAGCCAACGGAAGGTATTTGTCCCAAACACCTCCCCAATCCATCACACAAGCATGTAACAAGTCCTCCAGAATCTGTATTGTCCGCTCAGACTGGCCATCCATCTGAGGATGGTACGTTGTGCTGAAACGTAGGTCAGAACCCATCTCCTCTTGTATCTGCTTCCACAAATGAGAAGTGAACTTTGGGTCTCGATCAGAAACTATCGCCTTTGGAACTCCATGCAGGCGAACAACCCAATCCACATACAATTGTGCCATATCAGATACCTTGTAGGTGCTCTTGAACGGAAGAAAATGAGCCGACTTGGTCAGGCGATCAATAACAACCCAAACCGCATCGTACCCACATTTAGACTTCGGAAACCCAGTGACAAAATCCATAGTGATTTTCTCCCATTTCCACTCTGGTATCTCAAGTGGATGAAGAAGACCACCAGGACGTTGATGTTCGATCTTCACCTGTTGGCACGTAAAACACTTTGCAACATAAGTAGCAATATCCTTCTTCATGTTTTTCCACCAGAAACCCCGTTGTAAGTCCTTGTACATCTTTGAGGTACCAGGATGAATCGTGTACTTAGACCCATGGGCTTCTCCCAGAACTCTCTGTCTCACATCAGCAACATCAGGTATCCACAATCTATGATGGAAACGGATAGCACCATCCACTCCCACGGAAAACTCAGACTGTGGTTTCTCTGTCATCAGCTTCATCTCAGCTAGCTCAGGGCTATCTAACTGTGTAGTAATAACCTCAGAAATCTAGGTGGGAGTGACAGCCAAATTAGCAATCTGTACTCTCACCTTCTCCACAGAAAAGTCATCACCATCATCAGGTAGCTCGGGTCTCCAACTCAAAACCCGTTCCAAGCCTCTCCATAAGAAGCAACTGATGGAAGCACAAGCTGTATCCTTCTTCCTACTCAGAGCATCAGCAACAACATTGGTTTCACCGGGATGATAAGTGATGGTAAAGTCATAGTCCTTGAGGTATTCCATCCATCGTCTCTGGCGCAGATTCAAGTCCTTCTGAGTCATCAGGTAGCGTAGGCTCTTGTGGTCACAGAAGACTTCAAACTGTACCCCATACAAGTAATGTCGCCATATCTTTAGTGCATGAACTATGGCAGCCAACTCCAGATCATGAGTAGGCCAATTACCCTCATTATGCTTCAATTGGCGTGAGGCATAAGAAGTCACTCGTCCTTCTTGCATAAGGACACAACCCAACCCTAGTTTAGAAGCATCGGTGAAGATAACATAGGCTTTACCCTCAACAGGTAAAGCAAGCACAGGGGCAGACGTCAAACATTTCTTCAGTGCTAAGAAACTCTTCTCACACTCAGGGGTCCAGATAAACTTTGCATCCTTGCATGTCAGCTTTGTCATAGGAAGTGCCAACTCAGAGAAATTCTGTAAAAACCTCCGATAGTAACCTGCCAACCCCAGAAAACTATGTATCTCTGAGGGGTTCTTCGGTGGTTGCCACTTTGTCATAGCTTCAATCTTGACAGGATCCACATCAATATGTCCCGCAGAAATAACATGGCCAAGGAACATCACTTCACTGATCCAGAACTCGCACTTGGAGAGCTTTGCATAGAGCTGATGTTCTCTTAATGCCTGAAGAACGATCCGCAGATGCTCGCGGTGTTGATCTATAGACTTGGAGTAGATAAGCACGTAGTCGATGAACACCACCACGAAGTTGTCGAGGTAGGGGTGGAAGACCCGATTCTTCAGGTCCATGAAGGCGGCAGGGGCATTGGTCAGACCGAATGGCATGACTAGGAACTCATAATGCCCGTAGTGTGTGCGGAAAGCCGTCTTCGGTACATCATCATCTTTCACCCGCATCTGATAGTAGCCACTACACAAATCCATCTTCGAGTATACAGTAGCAGACTTCAGCTGGTCGAACAAATCATCGATGCATGGAAGAGGATAACGATTCTTAATCATCACTTGTTTCAGCATACGGTAATCCATGCACATCCGCAAGGACCCATCTTTCTTCTTCACAAATAGCACCGGTGCTCCCCAGGGAGAGATACTAGGGTGTACAAACCCCATGTCTAGGAGCTCTTACAGCTGCTTCTTGAGCTCAGCCAGCTCAGCAGGTGCCATATGATAGGGTGGCTTGGAGATAGGTGTCGTGCCTAGTATGAGGTCAATAGAAAACTCGACTTCTCATGATGGGGGAAGTCCAGGCAGCTCGTCAGGAAAGACATCAGGAAAATCCCGAACCACATCAATGTCCTCTATGTATGGTGGTGTGGAATTGAGGACGACCGATGCCAAGTAGGCCCTAGAGCCCTTGGCAATGAGCTTCTCCACCCTAAGTGCAGAAATGATGAACTGTCGATGTCCTTGCTTTCTTCCTTAGATGCAGAAACGCTCGCCATCGGGGTGTAGCAGACTAACCTTTTTACCTTCACAGAAAAGAGCAACTTTGAACTTCTTGAGCCAATCCATTCACAAGATTACGTCGAAGGCCGTCATATTGAGGATGATGAAGTCTGTCTCGAACATCTTGCCAAAAATACAAAGGTCTACAGTAGGGATTTTCAGAAAGTAGAAGACATTTTACCCGTAGGAGTGTCAACCTCTAGGATATAGTCCATGTACATTGTTTCTAACTCTAACAAGGCTACAAGCTTAGAAGATATGAAAGTGTTTGAAGCTCCATAATCAAATAATGCTTTTATCGGCTGTTGAAATAAGTGCACAGTACCTTCAATAACTCCGTTATCATCAGCGGCTTCCACGGCGCCCATGGCAAAGACATGTCCTGCACATTTCTCAACAGGTGGGCGACGTCCTTGCTGATTATTGTTCCTCAGTGGTTGTTACGGATGAGGTTGTTGTTGCGGCTGCTGGGGTGCTCATGGCTGAGCTAGTGCAGCAGCTCTCTGGAGCTTGGGACACTGTGGCCTGATGTGACCCACTTGGCCACACTCGTGGCACGTCAAGTGCCTCACATCTAGTCGAGTTGCAGGTTGCGCTGTAGGGCACCTGCCAGGAGGGTGGTGACACTGGCAGCGGTTGCACTTGTCACGACGATCATCACTAAAACTCTTTCACTTGCTGGGACTCTGAGTCGAAGGTTGAAAGCCTGGATAAGCCTCCACAGTGAGGGCCTTATCCACCATCTGCTGGAAGGTAAGAGCGAGCTGTGGAACAAGAGTTTGCCCAAACTGGTAGCTCAGTCACTGTAGAAAGAGTGTAGCTCGGCGATCCTCTCCAAGACTTATAGCATAGCACTCCAAAAGTAGGAACTTATGAACATAGGCAGAGACAGTCATGGTTCCCTGCTTCAAGCTGTAGAATTCTGCCTCCTTCTTCTTTAAGGCGGCGGCGCATACGTACTTCTGGCGGAAACGAACCAGGAATTTTCCCATGTCATGTCAGAGGCGTCGCGAGTGCGGGCGACCCCGTTCCACCAAACGCGTGCTGGTCTGTCCAACACGTAGGTGGCGAAGAGAACCTTTTGGTGAGGAGGGCACGCCATGCCCTCGAAGGTACGCTCGATGGCCAAGACCCATTCGTCGGCCTTGTCTACCATCTCGATCTATCCTTCACCCTTGAAGTAGGGCAGCTGCATCTTGATAAACTCCGTGAGGGAGTACTCTTTGGGTTTCTTAGGAAGAGGAATGGCGTTGACTCGCCCCAACACATAATTGGCCAAAAACTGGCGCTGAACTGCCAATTCTTGCTCGGTAGTAAGCAGAGGTGGAGGAGGAGGCTCCGAAAAAGGATGAGGCACGGTGATGACCTGGTGGCCCCCAGAAGTGGCATGTGCATCCGGTGTTGTCAACGACGGCTCGATAAGTGGCATCCCGAACTGTGGGTTCAACGGTGTAGTGTACCCATATCCTTGTCTCTCACGGGACTGGGAGGACTCACCATGCTTTTCCCCAAATAGATCGGATCTCCTGAAAAGGTAGATAGGGATAAGAATCCAAAAGCAAAATTTTGAGATACTAGATTGCCAACTGCTATTGCTCTGATACCATTTTGTAAGGAGTGGGACCCACCAGGGGGACCACTCCCTATGAACATTATCTTGATACCGCCATAGAAAAACCCATATATTGAAACACGATAAATAGATAGAAGGGTAGCTATATTGTTCTCAAAATAATATGGCAAAATGAGCATAAAGCAAAAGTAGCGGAAAGTAAAGAGTTTAAGTTATTACATAATCCATTTATTTCTAAGAACTTGTCCACATGGACATAAAAGAAAACACCAAAGAAACTAAACTAATGGATCGATTGCAGAGGGCAACCTAGGCATCTTAGAAGTTTCACGAACTACTGCTGGATAGGTTCCTCGAACACTGGGTCCTCAAGTGCCGACTCCTCCCCTAAGGTCACCACTAGCTCCTCTTCACTTGGGTGGAAGGGAACATCACTCAGAACAAGGAAACAACAAAGAGTTCAGCAAAGGCTGAGTATGTACATATATAAAACATTCTGGGCATTTTATAGGGTTACAAGTACAAAAGATATGTTCCCACAAGAAAAGGGGGCTATTTGCATTTAGGTATGTTCAAGAGAAAATTAACAAAAGAAATGAAGCAAAAGAAATGAGGCATATTAAATTCAGATTACAAGCATGATAATAAAAGAGTGTCTTTCCACAACATTCATCCACATATTCTTTTTAAAACAAGAATATTTGCATGCATAACAATGTAGACTAAATATATCTAAAACAAGGCCATAACACCATATGATCATGGCCTAAAAATAAACAAGGGTGGAAACGCACACCCCGGGCGGAATACGCATGCCCTAAATAAATATGGTTGTACATAAGTACCGCTATTCTAGATATTCTAGTCATACAAGCAGCATGCTATAATAGAGTGGCAAGACTTATTATTTTAATCATTTTCAATAAAGGAAACATGGCAGGAGGGGTCCAATGACCCAAATGAGCATAACAATATAAATATCACAGAAACAAAAGGAAATCATATCAGGAGCAATAAATGTCCAAGTATTTGGATTTTAAAAGGAATATACAATTCAAGAGATGCCTCATTAAAAGATATATGGATTTCGGTCATTTAATGACCAAAATAAAAATAGAGAGTGTACATACCTTAAAGTCAGATCCTAACACTCAATAATGTTCTTTAGGCTTAGATTCAGGTCTTTTATCACCTAAACATAATAAGTGTGTGCTACATCAATAAACAATTCCTTAAATCCTTAATAATTAAAATGACCTATCAGTAGGTTTCAAATCAGGTCTCCAAACCTATCCCATTAAATCCGTTGGATTTTTCTCATTTCAAAAACATACCTATATGTGGGATTTGGATACAGGAACGATTTATAATGAATTTTACAAGTTACTCCAAAAATAAAATCGATTTGTGAAAAGACGTTAATATCCTCGACTGGAATCATGAGAATACAGTGTGTGATGCATCACAAACTATAGCCAAGAAATAGTTTCCATGTCACAGGGTCAACCAATCAATGGAATGTGAGGTTACATAAATGCCCTCACTGGGCGTGACCAAAACAAGTGCACCCATGGCCGAGACTGGGTTTTCACCCCAGGGATTGGCTTCCATGTCTCTCGCGCCATGGAACTACAGTGGAGCTCGACTCAAGCGATTAGCATTGGTCTGGCCTCTATTAAGAAGTCCTCACACCCGAAGTCTAAACAGAAGACATAGCGAGGCTGGGATGAACTCCGTGAGCACTGCTCGTGTGCAGGTTGGCGACGAGGTGAAGAAGTATACCTAGACCTGAAAGCAGGAACCTAGGGAAAGCCAGAGGTTGAAATCATTCCGACAAGGTCTGAAGGGGGTACTAAGGCATGGATGGCCTTCTACAGGACCCGAAGGACATGTCAGAATGTGTAGTCCACCGCAAGGGTGACCACAGATGGTCCAATGAAGACAAGGTAAGGGAAAACTCACGACCATTAGCCTGCGGGCTATGAATCGGCAGGGAACCACCTCAAAGAGAGGTTTGCAAAGCAGCAGGCAAGGTGGAGGTCGGATGTGTGGGAGGTCTCGGAGACCCTCGTGAGGCCTCAAGCATGCTCATTCCATCCGAGGTGAGCTCGCAGTGAGTCCCATAGCCCAAAAATGAGGAAAGTGTCCATGGAACTCTCACCAGCGGCGGCCAAAAATAGGGGATGATCGGTGAGTTCATCGACCAAGACATATAGGGTGATTCGGGGCACACTAATTACATTGAAAGAAAGAGGGGGGGTCCATAGATGGTTACCTCGCGAGGAATCAAATCGAGGTGGGGAGGGCTAGCAGCTGCTCGCTGTCTTCGCCGGAGAAGAAAACTTGCGCCGGCGGCAGCTCTGGAGCACGTCAGGTGCAATTGATTGAAGAGGACCGATGCGGGGATGTCGAGGATCAAGACTGGAGCGATAGAGAAGAAGGTGGTGGCTTCAGGTGGGGAGAAGGCGAGTGAGAAAAATGGCAGCGGCTACTGCTCAAAGGGTAGAAATAGGCATTTTCACCTTAGGGTTCGATGGGGGTTGAGTAAGGGATTGGATGGCTCGTGAGAATGCGTGGAGTTTGTTGGCGATGAAACCGCGTTGAAAGGATCATTCCAACGTGCGGGAGCAGCCGTCAAAAATTCCCTATCGTTGCTCATCTCACACGAGCGAGAAGCGAAAGGTAGGGGATGACCAGGTCCTGCTACCCAGGGCAAGGGAACTGGAAATAAACCTGGCCCAGTGACTTGGTCCGGTCGTGACCAAAATAAACCAATTAATCGACCAAAAATTAGGGTAAAAGCTTATAAAATCTATTAAGGTCTAATTAAGGGTGCAATTGATGTCCAAAAGACTCCAAAATTTGAGGGTTAACTAATTAAGGTGTGAGGAACTCAATTATGAGCTTATATTTGTATTTTGAAGTTACTACATCTATAATTGAACATGTGCACATTAGTCATTCAATTAATGAAATGAACTAAATCTAAATGTCAAAGATGGTCAAACCTTCCACTGAAACTTGATTATTGACCTATATGATACCCAGGTCTATCTTAGTTCACAAATCTAGGGTAAAGTGATCTAGATCATCATCATTGCTTATAAGCTAGCTAATTGAGGTATTAAGATAGCAATTCTTCATGTCTTCAACTCTATGGAACACAACTCGAGTCAGACTAGGGTTCGAGGGTCAAAAGTCACCTAGTTCAATACAAAGTACGAAGAAAGATTCCCATGATGTAAATATCAAAGTAAGGGTTAAAGAAAAGGAAAGGATGTTTTTGTACCTAGAATTGGGGTTGTTACACATACAATCTAATAGGTATAGATGTGATTGATATGCAAAATGCCACAAGATGAAGCCCTAAAATAGGGATGAATCATAGGGGGATGGAGGTCATGAAGAAGAGGAGAGGTAAAGGGGGGAGTGAGGGATGCTGGATGGATGGAATCGAAGGAAAGGGTACAATGAGGTCAAAGGAGGAAGAAGAGTTGGGGAAGATAGGGTGTCATGGGGGAGATAGAGAGTGGGAAGAGGAGGAGGGGGTATTGGATGGAGGTAAGAGGAGGAAAAAATATTCGACGGGAAAAGGGTTGGGGGGTAGAGGAGGGGGGTAGTATCGAAGGGAGGTCAAAGGAGGAGGAAGAGTTGAGGGAGGTCATCTAGAAGAATGATACGGAAGAGTACTTGAGTGTTGATATATGAGTGCAGTAGAGTTGCTTTAGTGGCTACTAGTTGGCTAGAGGAGGGGGGCGGGAGTTAGAGGAGGGGGTGTATTAGATGGAGGTCGAAGGAAGAGGAAGAGTTGGGGGAGAAAAGGCCATCTAGAAGACAAAGATGAAACATGTATTATTTGAGTGTTGATATACGAGTGCATTAGAGCTGCTGTAGCAGAAATTAGTTGGATAGCTGTTGTTGCGGCTGGTCCAATGGCTTTGGTGGCCCCTAATGTAGCTATGACTACTATTTTCCTTACTGCTCTAGTGTTGCTCCGCTGTTGTAGCTACTTAGTGGGTCCACCGTGGAGGTGATGGCCTTAGAATATTGAGAGGAGAGGGAATCTGGGAGAAGGGTTTGGGTCTAGGTAGTTAGGGATGGGGTGGTTTGGGTCTGGGTAGTTAGGGATGGGGTTTTGGGAATTTTTTTTTGCAATAAGTTTTAGATTGGGCCAGCCCTATCCACGCTGAGTTCGGACCTTGTCCTGCACCCAACTTAGAAAACATTACTTAGACACATCCTGGTTGGGTTCACTGCGTCTTTACGATGTCCTCCTGCCTAGATTGTGTATGGAATGACCACCATAGTTTTAAAAAGCGATATGTGTTGTACGTTTGGAGAGGTCACTGAATAAAGTATATGTAGTATGCGGGTGTATATGCAGTTTTGGATTTTTTTATCTTCTAATTATTATATCTAATGTATAAATATATAGTAATCATATAATTACATAATTAATTTGTAGAATTACATATTTTCGATGTTGTCATGCAAATATGCAATCAAACACAACTAAAATATATACAAATATGCAATAAGGAGTTAAATGTATAATAACCAAAGATGAATGTAATGTAAAAAAAGAGGAAATGGAAGTAGAAGGTAGGCGGTGGTTTAGGTCATGAAGAATAGTGGGTGACGTAAAAAAATTGCCAGCATAGCAGTTTGACCATTCAAAAATTGGGGATTGATCGACCTTATATGCGGCTATGCACCTTATATGCGACTATGGTCCGTTTCAGGCACCGATCTCCCATATGCGGTTTGGTCAAGGGCCCGAACTGCATACGTGGCCGCATGAACTGTTTTTGAAACACTGGTAACCAAACTTGCTCCTAGGAAGTCTTCTGCTTCCTAGTTGGATAGTGAAGAAACAAGGTGTCAACAAGATCAATGTGGCATAAATGAGAATTTATTATGAATTTGTTGGAAAATCATAGGAAGTCCATGGGGCCCTAAGATGGGGGTGCTCTCCTTTATTAGTGGATGCACGATGCTTCTTTTTTGGGCCACATGTTTTATTGCACCAACGTTTGAGCTTTCTTGGCTTTAGTGAACTTCAAACCTATAAAGTTAAATTAGCTTAGGAAGTACCCTGTTAGTGTGATAAGTTATTCTATCTTATTTACTTAATTAGGACTAATGTGCCTTTATACTTAAGCCCATTAGCACCAATCTAGTTTATCATATTATGCTTCACATGTACATTATACCTTGAGTGAGGTTTATATATAGGACTCATTGTACTTCTTTTATTGTTAATAAGATTGCTCTCCAAGTTTATCACATGGTATAATAGCATGTTTAGAACCCATTGGATTTTCAAACAGAGTAGCAGCCATAACCGCCACCACAACTACAACGCACGGCCCACTTCTATTGCCACCGTCGTTAGGCAACAACGACATTTTCTGCCATTGTCAGGGAGCAGGTTGTCACAACTGCAGTCCAACCGCCGTGGCCCAACAACAGCGGTAGTGCCATCGCAACAGAACTATGTCACCACCGCTAAGCAACAACCCAACACTGCTGCTGCAGGCAACCACAACGCCATGCTATTGCAGGCAGCAACTACACACCGTATGCAAGGCAAGAATAGTAATTAGGCTAGCCGTCATCATTTACTTTGCTAAGTTGACAGTCGCATGGTGGTTATTTGTTAGAAATCTTTTCACCAAAATAGAGTTCCTTCTCTCTCACTCTCTTCCTCTCCATGTACCTCCCTATGTGCATGGGTGAGTGCTTCTAAAATAGGGAGTCACCCTTTTATTTCTATCACAACATTTCTTTCATGTGATATTGCTTAGCCGCGCATCATTCCGACTCTCAACCCACTGTGCATCATTCCGGTGGTTTCTTCTCATCTCACATTGCATAATACCGATGCCTTTTCATCCACTAAGATTTTTCCGGTGTAATCTTCGCTCAAGTATGTCTGAAATCGTCTACAATGACAATGTTTTAACCTCCGTTATCAACTAAATGGAGATAAATACCTACTCTGGATGAATTTGATCTTAAAATGATTTTTTGATTCAAAGATAAGTTGAAATTCTTTGAGAAACCTATACAGGACAACCACAGTGGAAAAGGGGAAACAACCAAGTCATTTATTGGCTGTGGATAGCATGAAAACTTTCAGCACTTCTAAATACATGTTCTATAATATAGTCAAGGACATGTGAGAGGTTGCACACTGGCACTTCAAGTAAGAAAAGAATGCAACACACACTTACAAGGTGTCGGACAAGCTCTTTGTCGAGCACCCTGGGTAGACAACACTGGAGGAGTACTATGACACTATTGTTGCCTTTGTCGCAACAATTGGATTATTTCCAACCCGGTACCTATGATGAACAAACTAAGGAGCGTGCCATCCTTGTCATTGCAATGTTCCTGAATGGCCTGCATCCTGCCTTCGGTTTGGTCCGCAGTGTCATTCTAGGATCAATTCCCCACCTAGGAGGACACCTTCTCTCATCTTCACAATCAGATGTACATTAACAACCAACTCCAGACATCTCATATGACACACTAGTTATGGCTATTACAGCCCAATGTCAAGGATATGGATGTGCTCCCACACCCAAGTGCACCTTCTGTGATAAGCTGGGTCATCTTGAGGAGAAGTGCTACCAGAAGCACAAGCTTCCATACGGGTGCGGATAGAGGAGGTACTGCCCATGTTGCCTAAATTGCTGACACCTCCTTCATTACTATCTCATCAGAATAGTATGAACAAATTCTGCAAGCTTCCCAACTGTAGAATGGATTCAGGACTCCATGTTCAAGCAAAATGTTATGACTTATTTAGTGCATCTGGCCGCCAACCAAGGTAATATGGTGGCTTCCATGTTAGCATCCAACTTTTCTTAGATAGTTGACTCCCGGACTACACTACATGATTGGTGTGAGACACCTGCATTCAACCTTCAATTCCTATATTCCCAATACCTCTGTCACACTTATAGATGGGTCAATTAAAACCCTCCAACGACGTGGCAGTGTGAATCTATCACCAAAACTTAAACTCAGTCTGTGCATTTTATCCCCAATTTTTTGTTTGACTTAAATGTTTGTTTCCAAACTTGTTGATGCCTTTAACAACAACATAACCTTTAGTAGTCACTCATGGCTTTGTGTTATAGGATTTTTAGAACTTGAAGATGATTGGTTTGGGCTGTAGACTTGGTGATTTGTACTATTTTGGTGATGGTGCACCCACTTTGCCCTTGTTTCTTGCTTGCCCCTTCATCTCCATGAACACTATGGTCACCCATCCTTGCTCAAGCTCAAACATATCAAGCCATGTTTATCTAATTTAGAAAACCTTCCATGTGACTCTTGTCAATTAGGGAAGCATCATAGAGTTTCTTTTCCTTGCAAAAACTTTATATGGTCAAAAGCTATTTTCATTTGGTTCATAGTGACATTTGTAGTCTGTTTCAAACCACGAGGTTTAATGGATTTCACTATTTGCTACTTTTTTGATGATTTCCCAAAAATGACTTGGATATATTTGTTGAAATCAGGTGATGAGATGTTTGGTATTTTGTAAATTCTTTTATAAAATGATTTCAACACAATTTGGTAAATTCAGTAAAATGTTAAGAAGTTGACAATTTGTAGAATTTCTTTGCCCCGTGACATCATTTTGCTCTGAGAATGGGGTTATCCACCAACGATCTTGTGCTCACACTCCACAATAATATGGGGTTGTTGAGTGCAAGAATCGGTATCTGTTGGAAATTACTTGAGCTCTTCTTTTCCAAACTCAGTTACCCAAACCTTACTGGTCTGAAGCTGTTCTCACTGTCCTCTATTATCCACAACAAGATTCCCTTTTCTCTTGTTTTTTTGGAAGACAAGATTTTCATCTCCCTTACGCATTTTTGGTTTTACTATCTTTGTTCATAACTTTGATCTGAAGGTAGACAAACTTGATCCTTGTTTTGTCAAAGTGGATTTTGTTGTCTATTCCACCTTCCGAAAAGGTTATAAGTGGTATATCACATGTATGTATCGGCTGATGTTACCTTCCATGAATTTGATATTTTCTTTACAACACTTTCATCTATATCACTTGCCTCCAAATGAATTTGTTGAGTTAGAGTTGTTTGATCCAGTGGAGTCTATATCAGTGGAGTTCCCACCCATTGATCCTCATACTAATCATCCCACTAGTCCAGTGGAGCCTAACATTCCTCTTGAAACAAATTCGATTCCTGACTTTGCCAATGTCCATCGCTGACGTCCAAAGTAGAATGCCTAGCTCCAGGTCTTACCTCAATCGTCCACTTTTAAGAATTCAACACACCTTGTGGCGCTCCGACAAGGTACACAATCCCGCACTCTTCACCTCATTTCTCATACCTGCTATCTTTCAAAACTTTTCTTAATGCTAAAGCCATTGCATCCATATCCCGAAAAACTACCATGAGACTTGTTGACACTCTTCTTGGAAAGTTGCGATGCTTGAAGAAATCGTAATATTACGTGAGGATGGAGCCTGAGATCTTGTTCCGTCGCTCGGAGACAAGAACATCGTTGACTGTTGTTAGATCTTCTCTGTCAAATTCAATTCTGATAGATCAATTAAACGTCTCAAAGCTTGTCTGGTTGTGAAAGGCTTCACCCAAACATATGGTATGGACTTCTTTGAGCCCTTTTTATCAATCACCTGTATAGCCTCTGTTTGCCTTTTTATTTTATTAGCAACTCAACGAGATTGACCCCTATGTCATCTTGACATAAAAATGCCTTTATTCATGGTCATTTGGAGAAGGTTTATATGCAACAACCACCGAGATTCCTCATTAAGGGGGAGTCTTCTTATGTTTGTCATCTTAAAGAATCCCTCTACGGCCTCAAGCAGTCACCTCAAGTGTGGATCAACAAGCTCAGTGGTGTCCTTTCCCCTCTGGGTTTTTTTAGATTTTCCAATGACCACAATCTCTTCTTCTCCAAAACATCATTGGGAATCATCATTTTAGCTGTCTGTGTGGATGATATTATCAATACTGGCAATAAAACTAAAGGAATTTCAGCATTGAAAAAAAAATCTCTCGATTCACATGTCCACCCAAAGGACCTGGGCCATCTATGTCTTGGGTTTTGAAGTTTTACTTTACAATAGTGGCATCTACCTCTTGCTGTGATGATATGTCCTAGATCTTCTTGCTGATTTCGGAATGCTTGAATCCAAGCCTGCATCCTCTCCAACGGACTACTACACTAAAGTCACGTCTGATGGGGAGTCCTTTCATGATCCTGAACAATGTCGACGCACGGTTGGGAAGTTGATTTACCTATGTTTCATGAGCGCACCAACGACATGGGGATGGAGGTTCACTGCCACTTTGTATTCGATATGATCTGTGCCATAAAGATTGACACTCCATATGTAAAGGCTGAAGAACATGCTGTGACATCTTCACCAAGCTGATTCCACATTCTTCCTTCAACTACATGTGTAGCAAACTAAGAATACATGATGTACACCTCGCCAAATTGAGGGGGACTGTTAGTGTGATAAGTAATTGTATCTTATTTACTTAATTAGGACTAGTGGACCTTTCCTACTTAAGCCCATTAGCGTACGTCTTGATTATCATATTATTGACCACTTGTACATCGTATCCTGAGTCAGATTTATATATAGGGCTCAATGTCCTCATTCAATTGTTAATAAGACTACTCTCTAAGTTTATCACATATCCTTTGTGCTTCCGAGTATGGTTGATGTTGATTATCATTTTTCTCTTCAAGGGTTACCTTTTTATGTCACTACAACAAACGGCTTATACTAACCACCATTTTCTTTTTACGGTGTTAAAAGCGTGCAAATATTTTGCGGCCTAGTGATCAAGTCATCCGCTCGCCCCTCTTTCGTGCTACCCCTCTCCTCCCATGCAGTGATCAACTCATCCGCTCTCCCCTCTTTCACGCTACCCCTCTCCTCCCACGCACCGTGGAAACACCCCTCTTTTTGTCCCTCTCCCTCCAGGTACCGCCGAAATGTCGTTCTCTCTCCCATTTTTCCGCACCCTTTTCTACCCACCTCCCTATCACTCCGCCAGGATCCCCAATTTAGAAAGCACCGTTCACATCACTCTCAATTTGACTGCTCTTGGTGCTGACACTTGGAGATGATTGTGGGGCAACCACTGATGATAGGAGAAGGTGACGACGCTGGGAGAAAAAGTAGCGTTGGGAGACGATGGCGTCGCTGGGATACGAGGGCGCCAGAGTTTTCTGAAACACCAAGATCAAAGAATCAGTAGGATCGGAGGAGTTGGGAGGAAGACGACGTCCTTGGGCTCTGCAGAGGCATCAGAGAGTGACTTGTTGATCATCAGTGCCATCTTGGAAGGAAGATCTAGCTGAGTTATTTAGACCGTCCAACTATAATTTCAGGTATTTTATTTCTTTCTCTCTGTCATTCTTCTCATCAAGGGTGTCTTCCCTTCTGCATTTATCTATGAAAATAAATTTTTCACGGTTTGGTTGCCTTCTTTAAAGCATTCACCCTCTAGGTGTTTGCCAACTTGTCCAACGAGCTCGTGACTGGTGTTTAACATGTACACATACTTTATTTACCTATTTTACCTTTTCTCCCATCTTATATTTAATTCGTCAAGGATTAGGTTCCGTGTTGCACAATAATACACTCATAACACGACATCATATGGGATTTTGTCTTGAATCCAATATTTGAAATAACTGTAGGCTGGAGTTAAAGAGCCGATCCAAGATGACTGAGAAGTGTTACAAACTTACAATGCTGAGCAATAGTCTTAGATACATGTTCCAAGACACAATCTGGTTTAAAACATAAACTACTAGAGATAGCATCCTCATTAGCAAACATATATGTATGCACATCTGCACGAGAAAATTGCATTCAAACTAACAGCGCTTGGAGCATAAGTACTAATAAACAAGACAACATGATGTGTAAGTACTGGATCCCATTTATGCCCAAATTCAGACAATCATTATAAACATCTAATCCACCTAAAATGGAGTCCATTAGTAAATTATATTTGAATGGATGAAGTAACTTGTTTTAAGTAACATGCTTGGTGATGTATACATCTTTGAAGAAATAAAAATTAACATTTACTCTTTACGAGCTTTAATATAAATAAGAAACATACATATGAATGACACAGGATCAAGTTTATTCTCAATGTAAGACTAAAGACAAGGACATAACATGGATTATAACATCCTCATTGACATGTTATATTTTACCTATATCTATACATGTGTTGTAATTTTTATAACATTGTTCCTCTCATATATATGCTACATTTCATATAGGTAATCCATAAAAGTCTGGATAACCCACTGATATAAATTTTCTTAATTTATACTTGATGTCTATAATGTATTTCTCTATTTTATACATACATTTTTCTTGTTTGTGCATAGATATATACATATTAAACACAACTAAACATGTATGTGTACAGTTTCATTGTTGCATACATAAATATATACATATTTTAAAAGTTACACTTGGATGCAATTATGAAAAGATGTATTTTGTCATTTTGTGGTTACATGTGTATTACATGTTCTACTAATACTCAAAACAAACCTTATGTAAGATATATAATCCACCTATATTAGTTTTAACTTGAATAAGGGATTTAAGATATCAGTGATTAAGGATAGCCGTGTTTTACATAGTATCGATAGATAATTTTCCTTACTTAGGGTAATTATCAGCTGATATACATATATATTGCAACAAATATGGATGTTTGACATTTCTATGATTAGCAAGAAGGGAGTTAGTATACATAGCATGATATTTATATTGCATCTGAAGAGCTATTCAAGGTGAAAATATCCCTCAACATTTAAATCAGATTTAAGATATTACTAAGACAATTATTTTAAATTATTTTTATTAATGATATTTTATAACAAAAATAGATAAATATAGGGTCAGGGGTTCAAAAAACCCATAAAGTGACATACTGGTTAAGGCGTAAGGCAAAGCGAACCCCCTTGGAATGCCTAGGCAGTCGCCTTATCAGTATGATGACTCCCTAACATCTTTAAATTTCACTAAGCTAGTCACCATTTCACCAACGTATCCAAACTTCCATCCATATCAATGATGTGATGCATTCTCCTTGAGTAATATGTTGCTGACTAATGGGAACCAATGTCACAATATCAAGCAACTTTTTGTAAAACTTATGTTCTCCATTTCAAATAGAGAAAATTTAGGCTAGTTTAGCATTGAAGGCCCTTGGGCACATAGTAGACCTCAGATGCGCAAGTAGTTGGCTACAAGTAAGCATCTGCCTTTTTCCCCCTAACCCACTTAATTGAGCATGTAGCCTGCTTTGGTCGATCATGGGCCAATTTTTAAAAAGTGATGTATAACTATAAATCTAATTGTGTATATTATTTTTAAGTATAATTTAGTCCCTGCTACCTAAATTCTATATTAAAGTTTGTATTAGATGGATTGGCCGCTTGATTGTGTCGATAAACATGTTGTTAACATGTAGAACATTAATTTGGTCATAGGAAGTATGTCATCTATATTCTTTCTCTTCAATTTATACAAGAGAAGATAACATATGATCTAGATGTTAGCACTCTTGGAATAGTTTACTAGAGGACATGGCCAAGGCAATCCACGAGTGAGTGAGCCTTTATTATCACACCATAAAATCAGATATTAGGTAGGGATCAATCTTCCCTCTGATTATCATCTTCTAATCTATGTATTGTTAGATACGTTACAATACACATGCATGAGAGTCATAGTCTCGGAGTTTCCCACCTGGGCTCAGGACAGGCTCTGCCTAGTTCATTGGGCTTTTAAAAGGGGGGTTGCCTATATGGATGCCAACTTGGATACCAACTTGTTGGCCCAAATAGGTGGGTTCCTAGGGAGCCTAGATCTAGGCAACTAACTAGGTTTCTTGGGTGGCTGTTGGCTTTACTGTGTGCCCATTTTTTGTGTTTGTCTAGTCCAAGTAAGGGCCTAAATACCACATCCCATCACATCTTTTGATTCTATGGAGCAACAGTGTACCATGCTTGTTGGCTCTGATCTCCAAAACACAAGATAAACATAGCGGAAGCGATTCGATTAACAGCGGAATACGAAAATCATCGAAAATTAAAACTTTTTGAGACAAGATCCTGAAATCATGAAACTCCTTTTATAAGAAACAAGGTAAACAGATTACATCTCTGTTAGATAACTTTATGAGTGATTATACACAGCCAGATACAAAATCTCAAGATTTAAAACCCAAAATCTCAGACCAAAAGACTCCAAGGACCTGAGAGTACAGAGACTACATAAGACCATCTAACTATATGACTCAGCAGTCAGTATCTCCACCTGAGATTCACTGCTGCTCCTGGTGCTACTGCTGCTGATTCTGATCACCTGCAGACTGGTTCCTTCGTCCTCGACGACCACCTAAAAAGTTGAAATCTACGGGGTGAGACAATTTTAAATAATTGTCCCAGCAAGAGTTATAACTCTCCGCCAGAAGCTTTATTATAGCAATCAAAGGATAACATAAGAAATAAAAGCTTTAAGGTAATCAACAGTAGATTATTATCAAGTAGAGCAACAACATTTAAGGAATATGAAGAACATGTATACTGAGTAATGTAACTTCAACCAATGTATCTCGTAGTTCAACCTAAGCAGATATGCTATGCGGTTGATTATGTTTTACAAACATTGTTATGCCCTGCGGAGATGAGGTATACCGCTCATACTCCAACCGATCACTATTATGTCGCATCGGTATTATACATAAGTCATCAAAAGAGTTGGATTCTTATGACCTCATCTTCCTCAGTCAGTAAGAGGATCAACATACAGGACATCTAATGTCTCTGCTACAATAGCTTACCAGGGTATTCTGGTACTTCGCTATTAGAGTCACAGTGGCATTCTGTACTCTCTTCGCCATCGAAAGATTTCTTGTTTATCTCTCATCGATGCGGTATAAAAGATTTCCTCAGGAGATTAGTGTTACATCACCCTGGCATAAATACATAGTGAAGGATTGATAGAATAAAGTACATCTACATCAATTCCTACACTAGGATGTAAGGGCATTCACATCCATATTCCCCACATACTCAAAAGTATGTGATCCAGGATTTCCCTTAGGAAAACCTGTTTCACCATCATTTAACTCCTGACAATGATGGATCTATGATCAGGGCTCTACATGGTATGATTATACTTGATTAGTTAGGTACATTTCAGTATTCTTTTAACATCATACATGTTCTCAAACATTAATCATTAGCATAGCAGCTATGAAAATAGAATACTAAATGTATCAAGTCTAAATAATATTAATTATCATTTCTCAATCATCTCATCACAAGTCATCTGACAAGTATGACCTTGATGATATTCATGGCTCTCATAGCCTATCATTCTCATAAGATGCCAATTACTAGGCATCAACATATGTTATCATTCGTAAAGCTAATGACATGCTTTCAATGAAATTGGAATCATAATCCTTACCTGGATATGATCATTATCATGTATAAGAACCTGCATGGTTAATTCAACTGATAACAGTAATCAATTTGAATCAAGAGTTGTACCCTCATACTCTTACAAGGGTTAAGTTCCCTGATTTTCATCAATTAGGGTTTACTATTCACATTACATGTCATCACCCTAGAATTAGGGTTTACTATTCACCTCATGGTGAATTGAAATCATAACATCACCATGCATGAGAAACATCATCATTAAAGCCCTCAAATAGGATTAAGATTCACCCATTATCATAGTTAGGGTTTCCATGATCTCACATAAGTGGATCATACCTAATCTTGCATATTCATGTATTTTGAAGGTATTTTACTTGAGTTTCCACTATAAGTGGTACTTTCTCTCTCCTCTCACTATTAGATGGTGATTACACCACTCTAGATTAAGTTGGGTTAAGTCCCTTTTGATCTATATAAACCAAATCACCACTATCAAGTGATTAGGGTTTGTTTAGAACAAGGTATCACTCAAATTAACCTTTCAAGGGCATTTTGGTAATTTACCCATTGATCATTATCATGGGTCAATTCATTAGTCACTTAGTCCCTTAACGTCTTAAGTTACCATTTAGAGTTTAGATTAGATCATCATTGAACCATTTACACCTTCAAGTGATTAAGTATAAACAACCTTGAAAATCTCCAATTGGTTTAGGGTTTAACCTTCAATCTTCAACCCATTTAGGTTTTAAACGACCTTGAACTCATTTAATATCAAATGACCTTGAACCCATTTGAGCCTTAAACGAGTGTGGACCCACTTGACCTTAAACGGGTGTGAACCCATTTGACCTTAAACGGGTGTGAACCCATTTGACCTCAAACGGGTGTGAACCCATTTGACCTCAAATGGGTGTGAACCCGTTTGAGCCTAAACGAGTGTGAACCCATTTAACCTTAAACGAGTGTGGACCCATTTAAGCTTAAACGAGTGTGAACTTGTTTGGCCTTAAATGAGTGTGGACCTACATGGGTTCAAACCGCATGAACATAAAAGGTGACACAAAGGTTATGTTTGAAAAGGATTTCCTATGTTGAAGCCTTCAATTGGCCAAAGCCATGTTAACCACTTACCAATTTGAGTCAATTAGGATTAGCCTTAACCAATTGGACACCAAATTGACCCTCAATTGAAAGCCAATTAGGGTTAAGTCTATCTTAATTAGGGTTTCAATCGGATAATCTTCAATGTTCAACAATGTGAATCAAATCAAGATTGAACCTATCAATTGACCTCCAATTGGGCCCAAACATGGCCCAAACGGTCTTGATATCGTTTGGGTGATCTCCAAACGATCTTGAGACCGTTTTCCCAAAGTTTGACAAAAAAACAAGTTGTTTGAAAAAGGGTTGAACCCTAAATAGGTCTAAAATCAGCAATTTTATCAATTCATCAACTTATTGCAATTGGACCCTCAAACCATCAAATTTCCTTAACCCTAGACCTCCAAACGGTCTTGGGGTGTCACTAAACGAGTATGAGACCGTTTGGGTGAATCCCAAATGGGTTTGAACCCGTTTGAGTCCTTCAACCCAAAACTAAACAAGATCTATACTTGAAATCAGCAAATTTAACCCGATTAGGGTTAGGGTGTTGAAGTGCCTTTAACTCTCAATTGGTTAGGAAATTAGTTTATAATTCTTTTTAGAAATGAAATTCAATATATTATGAACAGACCCTCAAACGGTCATTCCTTGGTCAACCCCATCACCCGTTTAAAACTAAACGATCTTGCAAGATCGTTTAAGATCAAACGGGTTGAGCCCCCTTTGATTTCAAACGAGTGCAACCCGTTTGGACCTATTGGTCCAAGATCGTTTGGTAAAGTTGGATAAGGACCAACATAGATATTAACGCCCTCCATATTCAACCTTGAACGAAGGTCCGTTATTCACGAAAAAGCTTGCAAGAGTGCAAAGAAAGATGGGGAAAAAGAAGGACTAAGCACAAATAACATGAACAAAGATATGCATAATAAAGCTAGGAGTTTAGAGTTATAAAACACACCTTAGAACCAGATCTAGAGCTCCAAGATTCGAACTTTAATGGTGACTTGAGCTCCACAGGTTGGCCAAGGCCAATTCTTCAAGAATGGTTGGGAAAGATCGGCTAGAAAGAAGAACCAAGTAAGAAAACTAGGGAAACCAACCTTGTAATGCGATTTCCTCCATGGATTTGAGCTAGAAGGCAACCAAAACTTACCCAAACCTACTTGGCCGTTCTCCCCTGCTCCTGAGCTCCTTCCTTAGTCGGCCACAGCAAGAGATAAGTGAAGGGTGAAAGGGAAATGTTGCCTTTGATTGCAAAGGAAAGTGTATAAGTACCTTTGGGGTTATATTCATCATAAGGACAACTTACTCCTCCTTTTCACAACTAGGTCCTTCCTTTATTTTAGGCACGTCCCTCCTCTTCTTTTCTAAGGTAAAACTCCTTCTAAAACCAAGAACTAAAGGCAAGGAAGGTCAACTTATCACTAAGGTACATATGTACATAAGGGTCTCCTTACTTACAACTTGATGATTTAATTACAAAGGTGTTCCTTATTATATGATTATTCAAAGGAAGTGCCCCCTTCATCATTATTACTCTAAATGATGTCAAAAGTCATAAAATATGTTCTAGATGGTGTATTTTATAAGTTGCACCCCTCATTTGGGTAAATTGCACTTTAATCCAAATTAGGGTTTTTAAGCACAAGGATCATTCCACAAGCTGCATCTTGATGCCCATGCTTGGGAAATCCATCTTACCTCATCATATCCACTCATAAGATGTCTCATCATCAGAGGAACATCTTAAATTGTGAAATTTGTAAGTTAAACCCCTTAACTGGGTAATTTGCACATAGGCCCCTGCATTACCAAATAATTCTACAACATTGTTTTAAAAGGACAAAAATGAAAATGTATGCCCCTTAGGAACTTAATTGCATGCCAAAAGATAATCACAAGGACTTAATTACATTTTTAGGCAAAACATCTAGGGTTAGGTTATAACCCAGGTCAGGGATGTTACAAATCATCCACCCCTTACAAGGATTTCGTCCCCGAAATCGATAAAACATATTAAGAGAAAAGACCAGGGTATTTCCTTCTCATCTCATCCTCTAGTTCCCAAGTGGCTTCTTCAACACCACGGTGGTTCCAGAGGACTTTCACAAGGCTTATATCTTTCTTCTTTAGCTTTTTAATTCTGTTATCAAGGATTGACACTGGTCCTTCCTCATAAGTTATATCATCATTCAATTCTACTTCCATAGGTTGTAGAACTGACTCAGTGTCAGGGTGACATTTCCTCAGCATAGAAATGTGAAACACAGGGTGTAACTTCTGCAACTCTGGTGGTAACTCTAGTCTATAGGCTACCTTTCCAACCCGTTCAATGATTGGATAAGGCCCCATAAATCTAGGAGCTAACTTTCCTTTCCTTCCAAAGGAAGAACTCCTTTCCAAGGCGAGACCTTGAGATACACTTTGTCTCCAACCTGGAACTCTAACGGTCTACGACGCTTATCAGCATAAGATTTTTGCCTATCCTGTGCAGCCTTAATCTGTTGTTGTATTACTTTAATCTTCTCCGTAGTCTGCTACACAAGATCAGGACCTAACAATTGATGCTCACCAGTCTCATACCAACACAAGGGTGACCTACAACGTCTACCATACAAAGATTCATAAGGTGCCATATCAATACTATGTTGATAGCTATTGTTATAGGCAAACTCTATTAGGCTTAGGTGCAGATCCCAAATTCCGGTAAACTGGAGAACACATGCTCTCAACAGGTCTTCCAAGGTCTGTATAGTCCTTTCTGACTGTCCATCAGTCTGTGGATGAAAGGTTGTACTAAACCTTAACTTTGTGCCTAAGGCTCTATGCAGCTGCTCCCAAAAATGACTTGTAAACTGGGGACCTCTGTCAGAAACTATAGTGACAGGAACTCCGTGCAAACGCACTATATCTTGAACATACAACTGTGATAACCTCTCAACAGAATAGGTTGTTTTGATAGGTAAGAAATGAGTTGTCTTTGTCAACCTATCAACTATTACCCAGATGGAATCATGTCCTTTGCTTGTCCTAGGTAGGCCAACAACAAAGTCCATGGTCACATGGTCCCACTTCCACTGTGGTATGGGTAAAGGTTGCATTATCCCTATAGGCTTCTGGTGTTCAGCTTTAACTTGCTGACACACAGGACACCTCATCACAAACTCCGCAATATCCTTCTTCATCCCGAGCCACCAATACATATCCTTTAAGTTCCGATACATCTTGGTGCTCCCTGGATGCATAGCATACATCGAAGAATGAGCTTCTTCCAGGACTAACTTTCTCAAGTTATCCACATCCAGTACTATCATTCTCCCATGATAGTATGTTACTTGATCTTCTGAGTCATGAAAACCATCTCGCTTCTCATCACCATACTCCGATCTAATCCGTTGAACTGCTGCATCAACCTGTTGTGCCTCTTTGATCTGTTCTCTTAGAGTAGGCTTTATATGCATCTCAGCCAACAATCCGGCTAACAATGACACCTTCAACTGTACATTGTCTTGCCTCAAAGAGATAAGCATATCTCTCTTAGAGCATACTAAAGAGTTTAATTGTGCTCAACCCATGGTTGATGTTGCTGATTTCCTACTCAAGGCATCTGCAACAACATTGGCCTTTCCTGGATGGTAATCAATTGTACAATCGTAGTCCTTGATTAACTCCATCCAGCGATGTTGCCTCATGTTAAGTTCATGCTGAGAGAAGATATACTTAAGGTTCTTGTGATCAGTGAAAATCTGGAATGTCTCTCTGTAGAGATAATGTCTCCAGATCTTCAAGGCATGAACCACAGCAGCTAACTCCAGATCGTGTGTCGGATAATTCTCTTCGTGTTTCTTAAGTTGTCGGGAAGAAAAAGAAATCACTTGTTTATCCTGCATCAACACGCATCCGAGTCCATTCTTGGAGGCATCACAGAAAACTATGTATCCTTTGCCTTGCTCAGGTAGCACAAGTACAGGTGCACTTGTCAACCTCTCTTTTAGTAATTGAAAAGATTGCTGGCACTTATCACTCCAGTCAAAAGGAACTTCTTTCCGGGTCAACTTAGTCAAGGGTAAGGCTATGGAACTAAAGTTCTTGATAAACCTTCGATAATAGCCGGCCAACCCCAAGAAACTACGAATCTCTGTTGGTGTCTTCGGTTGTTCCCATTGTAGAACGGATTCTACCTTTTTAGGGTCAACACGAATACCCAAAGCAGATATCACATGTCCAAGAAAAGATACTTCCGACAACCAAAACTCACACTTGCTAAACTTAGCATATAGCTTGTGTTCTCTTAGCAAAGTTAGAGCTTGACGAAGATGTTGTTCATGCTGCTGAGCATCTCTACTATAGATCAGAATGTCATCTATAAAGACGACAACACACTGATCGAGGAAAGGTCGGAAGATTCTATTCATGAGTTCCATAAATGCAGCCGGTGCATTAGTTAGTCCGAACGACATAACGGTGAACTCATAGTGACCATGCCTTGTTCTAAAAGCAGACTTGGGTATGCCACTGTCCTTAATATGAAGTTGATGATATCCAGACCTCAAATCTATCTTTGAGAAGATGGTTGCACCACGCAACTGGTCAAAGAGATCATCAATCCTCGGTAAAGGGTACTTATTCTTTATCGTTACTTTGTTTAATTGTCTGTAATCAATGCACAACCGCATTGACCCATCTTTCTTTTTAACAAACAAAACCGGAGCACCCCAGGGTGAAGTGCTCGGTCGGATGAAACCCTTCTCAAGCAACTCTTGAAGCTGCTTCTTGAGTTCTGCCATCTCAACAGGCGTGATCCTATACGGTGTCTGGGCTATAGGTTTTGTATCTGGGATCAAGTTGATCTCAAAATCAATTTCCCGAGGTGGTGGCACACCTGGAAGTTCTTCAGGAAACACGTCTTCGAATTCCCTGACTATAGGAACTTCAATAGGGTTAGGACTCTCCATGGTAGTATCTACCACATGGGCTAAGAATGCATAACATCCTTACCTCATCAGCTTATCAGCAACCATAGCAGACATAAGACAGGTGGGTAGCATCTTTCTCTCTCCTTGAAAGATCCATGTGTTGCTCTCATCAGCAAACACAGCCTGCTTGGATTCACAACCCAAGACAACTCTATACCTTTCCAAGGTATCCATCCCCAGGATTATATCAAATCCTTGCATATCAAGTGGTATAAGATCCACTTGAATGCAATGATCAGAAAAGAAGAGGATGCAGGGAGTGCATACCTCCTGCAAAACAGTAGACCCTCTCAACGGAGTCTCAAGCAACAAGCTATCTGCCCTATGACTGACTGTCGTATTGCAGTTATGAATCACTCTTCGAGTGATAAAGGAGTGTGTAGCACCCGGGTCAATCAAAACAGATACTACACAGGAGATAGACATATCAGAATATAAAAGTTCCATCTGACCTACCACAACCCGTGGGTTGATCACTGCATCAGGTGGGTTCATTGCATAGAATCTTGCTGTCGCCTGAGGTTGAGCCGGTGCTGATGATTCAGTTTGAGATGTTTGTCCACGTCCTCTAGCTGCTCCTTGAAACTGTCTTCTTTGTGATCCCTGTTGACTCTGTCTCTGAGGTTGTGTCACACTGACAGGCCTAGCTCTGCAGTCCTTCATCAGGTGTCCCACCTTACCACAGTTGTAGCAGCTTCTCTCCAGTTGTTGTGGTCTGGGTGGTCCTGTGACTGACATTGATGTTGAACTGTGAGTCTCTTATAGTGGTAGGCTTCGTCCTCTACCTCTACTTGGGAACCACTGAGTCTGAGAACTAGATCTGGGTGGTGGAGGTGTAGGTGCAGAGAATCTAGGCTTCTTAAAGTCCCTAGATGAAGAACCCTGGAACTGTGGATATCTCTTATGGGTTTGTCTCTTCTCGACTACAGATTTCTCTATCCTTTGGACTGACTCAACGAAGGTAGCAAACCTCTCCCGACTCTCTAGGGCAGACATGGGAGTAGTCAAGTCGGCGTTTAAACCCTTCTCGAACCTTCTAATCCTCTCTTCTTCTGTGGCAGCCATGTGCGGACAGAATCGCAACAACTCCATGAACTTAGCCTCATACTCGCTAATGTTCATCATGCCTTGTCTCAATCTCTCAAACTGAGAGATCTTCTCATCCAGGAATGTTTTTGGAAAGTATCTGTTGACAAATCCCAGACGAAAATCTTCCCACGAGATCTCTACTCCAGGCCTCTTCTGCTCTTCCATGGTCCACAAGTGACCAACACTTCCTTTGAGAAGATAGACAACATGTCTAACCTTCTCAGCTTTTGGGATGTTTAAGATTCTGAAAGCTTTCTCTAACTCGGTTAACCACAGATCGGCATCTGCAGGGTCAGCTGTCCCAAAGTATTCGGTAGCTCTGACACGACGAAGTCACTCGAACGTCTTACCGATACCTTGTCCTTCAGATTGGACAGGTTCCCTAGGCACAGGCATGGGCATTCTGTCGGTGATGTGTGTCATGGCAGTCATAAACTGCCCGAACATAGTCTGGACAGCTGGGTTACCCATGTCAGCTGGGTCAAACTGAGGTGGCTCAGGTACAGGTTGCTCTATCTCCGGGTTTCTTGCACCTCCTCGGGGTGCAGCGACACTACTCTCAGCCTCATACTCCTCATGTTCTTCGTGTGGTCCGTACATCCTTAACTTATCTTCTTCTCCTGAGGAGCAGAAGACTCTATTAGATAGGAAAGAAACACTAAGGATAGACTCAACATCCTAAGTCCTATGCCTCTGTAGACTCAACGAACCTAGAGCTCTGATACCACTTAATTGTTGGCTCTGATATCCAAAACACAAGATAAACGTAGCAGAAGCGATTCGATTAACATCAGAATACGAAAATCATCGGAAATTAAAAATTTTTGAGACAAGATCCTGAAATCATGAAACTCCTTTTATAAGAAACAAGGTAAACAGATTACATCTCTGTTAGATCACTTTATGAGTGATTATACACAGCCAGATACAAAATCTCAAGATTTAAAACCCAAAATCTCAGACCAAAAGACTCCAAGGACCTGAGAGTATAGAGACGACATAAGACCATCTAACTATATGACTCAGCAGTCAGTATCTCCACCTGAGATTCACTGCTGCTCTTGGTGCTACTGCTGCTGATTCTGATCACCTGCAGACTGGTTCCTTCGTCCTCGACGACCACCTAAAAAGTTGAAATCTACGGGGTGAGACAATTTTAAATAATTGTCCCAGCGAGAGTTATAACTCTCCGCCAGAAGCTTTATTATAGCAATCAAAGGATAGCATAAGCAATAAAAGCTTTAAGGTAATCAACAACAGATTATTATCAAGTAGAGCAACAACATTTAAGGAATATGAAGAACATGTATACTGAGTAATGCAACTTCAACCAATGTATCTCGTAGTTCAACCTAAGCAGATATGCTACGCGGTTGATTATGTTTTACAAACATTGTTATGCCCTGCGGAGATGAGGTATACCGCTCATACTCCAACCGATCACTATTATGTCGCATCGGTATCATACATAGGTCATCAAAAGAGTTGGATTCTTATGACCTCATCTTCCTCAGTCAGTAAGAGGATCAACATGGAGGACATCTAATGTCTCTGCTACAATAGCTTACCAGGGTATTCTGGTACTTCGCTATTAGAGTCACAGTGACATTCTGTACTCTCTTCGCCATCGAAAGATTTCTTGTTTATCTCTCATCGATGCGGTATAAAAAATTTCCTCAGGAGATTAGTGTTACATCACCCTGGCATAAATACATAGTGAAGGATTGATAGAATAAAGTACATCTACATCAATTCCTACACTAGGATGTAAGGGCATTCACATCCATATTCCCCACATACTCAAAAGTATGTGATCCAGGATTTCCCTTAGGAAAACCTGTTTCACCATCATTTAACTCCTGACAATGATGGATCTATGATCAGGGCTCTACATGGTATGATTATACTTGATTAGTTAGGTACATTTCAGTATTCTTTTAACATCATACATGTTCTCAAACATTAATCATTAGCATAGCAGCTATGAAAATAGAATACTAAATGTATCAAGTCTAAATCATATTAATTATCATTTCTCAATCATCTCATCACAAGTCATCTGAAAAGTATGACCTTGATGATATTCATGGCTCTCATAGCCTATCATTCTCATAAGATGCCACTCACTAGGCATCAACATATGTCATCATTCGTAAAGCTAATGACATGCTTTCAATGAAATTGGAATCATAATCCTTACCTGGATATGATCATTATCATGTATAAGAACCTACATGGTTAATTCAACTGATAACAGTAATCAATTTGAATCAAGAGTTGTACCCTCATACTCTTACAAGGGTTAAGTTCCATGATTTTCATCAATTAGGGTTTACTATTCACATTACATGTCATCACCCTAGAATTAGGGTTTACTATTCACCTCATGGTGAATTGAACTCATAACATCACCATGCATGAGAAACATCATCATTAAAGCCCTCAAATAGGATTAAGATTCACCCATTATCATAGTTAGGGTTTCCATGATCTCACATAAGTGGATCATACCTAATCTTGCATATTCATGTATATTGAAGGTATTTTACTTGAGTTTCCACTATAAGTGGTACTTTCTCTCTCCTCTCACTAGTAGATGGTGATTACACCACTCTAGACTAAGTTGGGTTAAGTCCCTTTTGATCTATATAAACCAAATCACCACTATCAAGTGATTAGGGTTTGTTTAGAACAAGGTATCACTCAAATTAACCTTTCAAGGGCATTTTGGTAATTTACCCATTGATCATTATCATGGGTCAATTCATTAGTCACTTAGTCCCTTAACGTCTTAAGTTACCATTTAGAGTTTAGATTAGATCATCATTGAACCATTTACACCTTCAAGTGATTAAGTATAAACAACCTTGAAAATCTCCAATTGGTTTAGGGTTTAACCTTCAATCTTCAACCCATTGAGATTTTAAACGACCTTGAACTCATTTAATCTCAAATGACCTTGAACCCATTTGAGCCTTAAACGAGTGTGGACCCACTTGACCTTAAACGGGTGTGAACCCATTTGACCTCAAACGGGTGTGAACCCATTTGACCTCAAACGGGTGTGAACCCATTTGACCTCAAACAGGTGTGAACCCGTTTGAGCTTAAACGGGTGTGAACCCGTTTGAGCCTAAATGAGTGTGAACCCATTTAACATTAAACGAGTGTGGACCCATTTAAGCTTAAACGAGTGTGAAATTGTTTGGCCTTAAACGAGTGTGGACCTACATGGGTTCAAACCGCATGAGCATAAAAGGTGACACAAAGGTTATGTTTGAATAGGATTTCCTATGTTGAAGCCTTCAATTGGCCAAAGACATGTTAACCACTTACCAATTTGAGTCAATTATGATTAGCCTTAACCAATTGGACACCAAATTGACCCTCAATTGAAAGCCAATTAGGGTTAAGTCTATCTTAATTAGGGTTTCAATCGGATAATCTTCAATGTTCAACAATGTGAATCAAATCAAGGTTGAACCTATCAATTGACCTCTAATTGGGCCCAAACTTGGCCCAAACGGTCTTTAGATCGTTTGGGTGATCTCCAAACGATCTTGAGACCGTTTGCCCAAAGTTTGACCAAAAACCAAGTTGTTTGAAAAAGGGTTGAACCCTAAATAGGTCTAAAATCAGCAATTTTATCAATTCATCAACTTATTGCAATTGGACCCTCAAACCATCAAATTTCCTTAACCCTAGACCTCCAAACGGTCTTGGGGTGTCACTAAACGAGTATGAGACCGTTTGGGTGAATCCCAAACGGGTTTGAACCCGTTTGAGTCCTTCAACCCAAAACTAAACAAGATCTATACTTGAAATCAGCAAATTTAACCCGATTAGGGTTAGGGTGTTGAAGTGCCTTTAACTCTCAATTGGTTAGGAAATTAGTTTATAATTCTTTGTAGAAATGAAATTCAATATATTATGAATAGACCCTCAAACGATCATTCCTTGGATAACCCCATCACCCGTTTAAAACTAAACGATCTTGCAAGATCGTTTAAGATCAAACGGGTTGAGCCCCCTTTGATTTCAAACGAGTGCAACCCGTTTGGACCTATTGGTCCAAGATCGTTTGGTAAAGTTGGATAAGGACCAACATAGATATTAACGCCCTCCATCTTCAACCTTGAACCAAGGTCTGTTCTTCACGAAAAAGCTTGCAAGAGTGCAAAGAAAGATGGGGAAAAAGAAGGACTAAGCACAAAAAAAACAAGAACAAAGATATGCATAATAAAGCTAGGAGTTTAGAGTTATAAAACCCGCCTTAGAACCAGATCTAGAGCTCCAAGATTCGAGCTTTAATGGTGACTTGAGCTCCACAGGTTGGCCAAGGTCAATTCTTCAAGAATGGTTGGGAAAGATCGGCTAGAAAGAAGAACCAAGTAAGAAAACTAGGGAAACCAACCTTATAATGCGATTTCCTCCATGGATTTGAGCTAGAAGGCAACCAAAACTTACCCAAACCTACTTGGCCGTTCTCCCCTGCTCCTGAGCTCCTTCCTTAGTCGGCCACAGCAAGAGATAAGTGAAGGGTGAAAGGGAAACGTTGCCTTTGATTGCAAAGGAAAGTGTATAAGTACCTTTGGGGTTATTTTCATCATAAGGACAACTTACTCCTCCTTTTCACAACTAGGTCCTTCCTTTCTTTTAGGCACGTCCCTCCTCTTCTTTTCTAAGGTAAAACTACTTCTAAAACCAAGAACTAAAGGCAAGGAAGGTCAACTTATCACTAAGGTACATATGTACATAAGGGTCTCCTTACTTACAACTTGATGATTTAATTACAAAGGTGTTCCTTATTATATGATTATTCAAAGGAAGTGCCCCCTTCATCATTATTACTCTAAATGATGTCAAAAGTCATAAAAGATGTTCTAGATGGTGTATTTTATAAGTTGCACCCCTCATTTGGGTAAATTGCACTTTAATCCAAATTAGGGTTTTTAAGCACAAGGATCATTCCACAAGCTGCATCTTGATGCCCAGGCTTGGGAAATCCATATTACCTCATCATATCCACTCTTAAGATGTCTCATCATCATAGGAACATCTTAGCTTGTGAAATTTGCAAGTTAAACCCCTTAACTGGGTAATTTGCACATAGGCCCCTGCATTACCAAATAATTCTACAACATTGTTTTAAAAGGACAAAAAGGAAAATGTATGCCCCTTAGGAACTTAATTAGATGACAAAATATAATCACACGGACTTAATTACATTTTTAGGCAAAACATCTAGGGTTAGGTTATAACCCAGGTCAGGGATGTTACAATGCTAGTACTTACATTCATAATTTGTGGTTGACAATTAGGGCATACATCTACAAAATTCAACTAAATTTATCAATCATGGTTGATAATTGGGGTATGCAACTATAAACTAAAACATTTTCTATTTTTACCAATAGAAGAGGAAAGGTAATATGGTTTCCATTCTTTTTAAATGCTACGTCACATCTTTTTATTGTTTATGTAGGAAATGTACATCTACATGTCTTATAGTATGTATGATGTACTTGTCATTTTCTAAATTTAGTAATCCAGTTAGAGATAGCATAGACCTTTTTTTTGGGGAAATATTAACCTCTTTATTTAATGAATAAGGGAATACATAGTTTGGTGCCTCAGATAGCATGGCACTTATTTCCATTTTTTCCTGCTCATATGCATTAAGCAACAATGTAGGGCATACATTAATAGGGGGATCTAACATCTGCTTGATTAACATCTTGGCTAGCATGTTGACTAGATGATTTTTTTCTCTTGATTTGTGTATGACAGTCAGGTCTTGACTTGTTCTCCTTGCTTTGATGATTCTAAAACATATGGGGCCACAACTTCCCCATTTTATAGCTGGTGCTTGACAAAGCTACTTTGCCATTGACGAGTCTGTGATTACAATCACCCTTTGGACAAAATACCTCACTGCCAGTTTATGTCCAGACATGTCATGTCCATTTTAGTTATTTTTTACAACTCAGACACTTGGACACAACCTGGACACCCCCTGAACACATTAGTGCAGAAACAACTGTTGTGATGTCCCTTTTTTCATAGTACAGATTCTTAATATGTAGTCATTGTTTATATTTTTTTATGGTTAGTTGTAAACAAGAACTCTTATATATACTATGAAAACCTACTGTAATTACTGATGTCCACATAATTTTGAAGGCTACTCACATACATTGATGCCCATATAATTTTATACATAAATAATTCTGTTTAATTTTTGATGGAATTTTAACATGTGTATATATTAAAAAAATCCTAATCCAATGTCATGTTTGTATCATATATGTCAGAAAATTATAGTTTCTCATTTTCGTATCCATGTCTATGTCTAGAAATGTGACCATGCTTCCTTGATTTCTATTAAAGGAGAGTATATGGATCATTATTGATTGTTTTGATGATTAGGCTGAATAAATGGGATGAAACATGTTTCTTGTGTACATGTGTCATCAAATCTTACCAATGATCAACGACTTAAAGCCTAGGTCACCACTACTATGTCCATTCTTTCTATAAAATATATATACATAAGCTATGATAATTTATCACATGTACATGGATACTTTTATCTATGTAATATAATTAGTTTTCGAAATATGAGTAAAGCAATATTAATTTGTCATGTATAATTACTTTGTGTATTATGTTATAACATTTTTAGTCAATTCAATAAACATTGAATTTTTTTCTCCTTTTTAGTTTTGAACGGTGGACTTCTACAAATGGATAAGAGTTGGATTGAACAACCAGTTGGTTCCCAAGCTTATATCGATGGAATTTATCAATTTCTTGAATATGCTAGGACTGGAATAAAGATGGGAAGATTGTTTGTCCATGCAAAAAATGCAAAGTAAATAGAAAGAAGGAGTTTTCTATTGAGGAGGTGGAAAGACATATTTTATGCCATGGATTTTTTAGAGAATATAAAAATTGGATTCTCCATGGCCCGAAGAGTCTTTTTGAGAATCTCCTTGCAAGCCAACAAACTGACAGTAGAGAACAATCTGCTAACCATGAAGTGAATTCAGTAAGCCAAGATGATATGGAAGGGTTGTTGAGAGAGGCACTAGGACAAAATACTAGTGTGGGGGATTCATCATATAGTGTTCTCAATGATGAAGACACATCATATGAAAATCATCATGCTGGTCATACTTACTCTCAACAAGACAATAGTCCTCACATTATTGAAGATGACATGAAATTCAAGAAGTTAGTAGAGCTTTCTAATAATGAGCTTTACCCTGGTTGTAAGAATTTATCAACATTGTCATTTCTTCTACGACTATTTAATTTAAAATGTATGTTTCACTGGACAAACACATCTTTTAGTCAACTATTGGAACTTCTATTGGATGCCTTTCCACATTTGGTCACATTCCCATCTTCTTATCATGAAGCTAAGAAATTGATTAAGGAGTTAGGATATGGATATCAAAATATCCATGCTTGTCCAAATGATTGCATTTTGTATTGGCGTGAAAATTCAAAAAAGAACCAATGTTCAGTATGTCAAGCTTCTAGATGGAAGGTGAACAAAGGTAATGTCGATGGTGGTGTTGTAGATTATAATGCACATTCTAAAGGTCTTCCAGCAAAAGTCATGAAGTATTTTCCTTTAATACCACGGTTGAAAAGGATGCACATGTCCTCAAAGATAGCAGAGGACATGATATGGCATGATAAATCTCGAGTGAAAGATGGAAAAATACGACATCCAGTAGATGCAGTTGTGTGGAAAGAGTTTGATACCAGGTATCCAGAATTTTCTTCAGACCCTCGTAGTGTGAGAATAAGCCTTGCTAGTGATGGCTTCAATCCATATGGGATACAAAGTACTAACTATAGTACATGGCCAATTATTCTCAGTGTTAATAACTTGCCCCCATGGCTATGCATGAAACCATGCTCCTTAATTTTATCTTTGATAATTCCTGGAAAATCTGGTCCTGGAAATGATATTGATGTGTATATGCAACCATTGTTGCATGAGTTGAACATGTTATGGGAAGGTGTTGATGCATATGATGCCAATAAGGGAGAACATTTTAAGATGCGAGCATCTTTGATGTATACCATCAATGACTTTCCTGCTTATGATATGTTGTCTGGTTGGAGTACTAAAGGATATAAAGCTTGTCCTTGTTGTGCCGAATTCACTCATTCATATCGATGTGGATCAAAAATCTATTATGGTGGTCATCGTAGGTGGTTACCAGACGACCATCCTTTTCGTTCCCAAAGTAATTTATTTGATGGAACTAAGGAGTATGGACATCCTCCAACTGCTACATCTGGAAGTGATATTCTACGGGCCCAACAACGACTTAGCTTTGAATATGGAAAGGCTTCAAGAAGGATTACTAAGAAGAGAGGAAGAAGACAAGGATATGCTTCCACAAGCAATGTCATTACAAATGACAACATTGAAAAAGATGAGGTGCTTTGGAAAAAAAAGCATATTTTTTTTTTGCCATATTGGGAACATAATTGTCTTCGTCATAACATTGATGTCATGCACATTGAAAAAAATGTTTGTGAAAACATGTTGGTAACACTTTTGAATGTAGAAGGGAAGTGTAAAGATGATGAACATGCACGGTTATTTCTGGAGGAAAATAATATAAGGCATAGTCTTTGGCTCCAACGTCAACAAGACGGAAGTTGTTTGATGCCCCCAGCTCCATACTCAAATGTCTTATAAAGAAAAGGAATGCTTTCTCACTGTCTTATCTAAGCTCAAAGTGCATGATGGCTATGCATCCAATATTTCTCGTTGTGTTAACATGAAACAACGAAAACTAATAAATCTTAAAAGTCATGATCATCACTTCCTCATGCAAGACATACTTCCTATAACATTGCGTGCATCCGGAGCAACTAAAGTTGTTGATGTATTATCAGATTTATCTTCTTTCTTTAAATCATTGTGCTCTAGTTGTATTGACCTGGATGAGCTAGATGGGTTACAACAACATATTGTAGAGACACTTTGTCGTCTAGAGATGCAGTTTCTTCCTCCCTTTTTCACCATAATGGTTCACCTCTTGGTTCATTTGGTTGATCAAGTGAAGCTCGATGGAACGGTTCAGTATGAATGGATGTATCCTATTGAGAGGTTAGAATGTACTACAATATTCACTTATCACTTATTTTAATTAATTAAAGAAATTAATTTTTATATAGCAAACCATGATGACTTTGTTATAGGTATTTAGCACGATTAAAAGGCTATGTAAGAAATAAAGCTTGTCCAAAGGGTTCTATTGCGGAGGGCTATATTTTGGAAGAGACCATAACATTTTGTTCTAGATATATGGAGGGAACTGAGACAATATTTAATAAACCCAAGAGAAATGATGAAAACATTCCAAATAAAGATCTATACTTGTTCAATTCTGGTGGACGTCGTGTTGGGGCTAAAAAAGTCATCCGTCTTGATGAAAAAAGCATGGCACAAGCACATCGTTATGTGCTACTCCATTGTGATGCCATGATGAAAGACCTTAAAGAGTAAGATGTGTTGTTTAAACATTTTATTCATATAGATGACTAAAAATGTTCTAACAAATATTGTTTCTGTAGACAATTCTTATATTACAAACGACAAGAATGTCTACAAAAAGGGATCCGAGTTAATCAATTATTGGAGGCGAAGTGGTTACTAGAAGATTTTTCCACATGGATTAATTCTCAGGTAATGAATACATGATTGAATAATTTTAGAGTGGAATTCAAACATAATTAATTTGGCTAATATATTGCCATACTCTTATAGGTACCAAATATTGATGTGGGCACTAATGAAGGAGTGTTGAAAAGGGCCTTAGCTCGTGGACCCAATTCATATGCTAAAAGGCTTAAGGGGTTTATAGTCAATGGCTACAAGTTTCACACATTAGACCGAGAAACATATAGAAAGACACAAAACTCCGGTGTCATGGTCAAAGCTGAAGGAGATTCTTACAATGGAAGACTCACTGATATTTATGAATTAGACTACTATGGGACATGTAAAGTTGTGCTTTTCCGATGTGACTGGGTAGATATAACATCAACAAGGGGGTTCAAACATGATTATCAATATAATTATTCTCGTGTGAATTTCTCCAGGTTGATGCATACTGGTAGATCACTCAAAGATGATCCATTTATCTTTTCATCTCAAGCCAAACAGGTTTTTTATGTCGAGGATGAAATAGAAAAATCATGGTTATATGTCATTGAACACAAGATTAGAGATTCTTTTGATGTTGGAGTGGACTCTGAAATGGATGGTGATGACATTAACACATAGCTTTTTTTTACAAAGGGGGAAAGTTTGGAATGGAAGCTAAAGGCAGAAGTTAGTTGATATTTAAAGACCCCAAACTCCTATTGGAATGTGTCTTCTATAGGTTTTTTGTTTTTCGGATTTTTAATGACAATTGTGAGTTGTGCATGATCTGTAATTTTTAAAATAATGGCAAGAAAAGTTGTTCATCTTTCTTATTTCGATTTTCCTATTTGGTAATGGGCTGGTAAAAGAAAACAAATAAAATATATTGCTTCTAACAATATTTATGTTCTGTACATGTGAATTTCTATGAACTGAACCAATAATATATGTTCAATTTCGTCTTCTTATATGACTTCTTAAGATTTCGTACTTACAAATGTCAACTGATTTCCATTAAATCAGGTGTGGATACTATCAAACTTAAGTGACACTTCAAATTCTAAACTAACATTTATTATGATTCTTATATAAACATATTTTACTAAATTTCAGGCGTACACTCTTTGAAGGAGAGGAATGTGGCGAAGTAAACGAACAACAACAGGTTTCATGGAAAGAGAGCCAACTCCAACGGTCCATGGAAATGCATCAGCATCACACCAAGATGGGGATCATTTTGATGAAGCATGAGATTCTCAAGCAGTTCATGAGCAACCTCAAAATGTGGCATGGAATGAAAATATTTCATTTCATGATGATGATGTCCTAGAAACTATAGGTCAGCATTTCTCTCTCTCTAAAGCTCCTTTCAAATAGAATCTACAGGGCAAACAAACCTGCCAAATAAAAATATAGTAAAAAAAAATCCAAAACACAGACTTATTTCAAACAGAGTCATTTCCCTTCAACCCAAAAATATTCCATCAGGAACCATCCAATAAAAAAAGCTAAGATAGCTAATTCAGAGTTGTTCTAGGAAACCTTAAGGATTTTTTCTTATTGTTATCCCGTGATATTAATGTTTTGACAATCTTGTAGATTCTGATGGAAAAGTTGGAACAAAGAAAGGACAGGTTCAATTGTCACAAGTATGGGTTCTAGAGTCATTGAAATTCATTGTGAAATTCAACAAGTTTAAGCAACCAATAGGAAAAGGAGGACACTTGTTGGTTATATTATTGGGAGAGGTAGCAAAGGATGGAACTCTTTGTCCAATTGGTGAAATTAGTTGGCACAAAGTTCACAAGTCCTATAAATTGGATATTGTGAGGTTGACTCGAGTAAGATATCAAAATTTGTATTCATGTATATATAACAAATATGTGCTCTAATTGAATTATGTTCTTCTTTGTGAAATTAGAGAAAGTTTCATATGCCGAATGACTTGGATCTTGACCAAAGGATCTTATCACATGTTAATGGGAAATGGAAAACCTATAGGCATAAATTGAAAGGTCTCTACTTCGATCACAAAAAATAGAAGAACAAGTTGCCAGCAACGTGCCAAAGAATGTAAATAGAGAGCAATGGGTCCGTTTGGTGAGCTATTGGTTTTCTTCTACAAGGAAAGTAAGTGTGACTCCTTGAATATTTTGATTGGTAGACTGTTATTTGCTACTTATTATATAAACCAGTGCTTTTTTGTATATCTTGTAGAGACTTTCAACAATAGATAAGAGAGCGCGTGCTCAGAAAGTTGATTGCCATACCACAGAATCAAAGAGCTTTGCCCAAATGAAGTTTGAATTTGTGAGATATGATATTAGTTTTGCATCCTTAAAATGTCATTCCTTTTTTTCACTTCATGTTGATTATAATTTGATGTGTATTTTTATAGGAGAAAACTAAAAATAGGGAGCCTAGCATCTTGGAAGTTTGGAAGATTACACACCAGAGAAAAGATGGAAGCTATATCCATGATACAAACAGTAAAGAATTTTTGGTTTGTTAATTTTCTTAACATTATTACATGACCTTAAAAGTAATTATATATTCGATGCATACTCTTAAATATATGTTGGCTCCAATTCAGGAAACTGCTAAAAAATTGGTGGATGAACGCATTGTAGAGCACCCTGAATTGCCCAAAGAAGCTATAGAAGACGAAGTATTTAATGAACTTATGTATGATGAAGATATATCTAATCAAAAAGTGGTTGGTTATGGCCATGGAGTTTCTCGGAGTCAAGTGTTTGGACTGAAAGCTGACTTGGGAAAATGCAGTTCCATAGATGACTTCAATGATGTCAGAGGAAAACTTGTTTCCATAGAGAAAGAGAATGAAGAAATGAAGAATGCACATGTTTCCATGCTGAAAGAGAATGAACAATTGAAGAACTCACATGCAAATCTCCAATGCCAACTAAGACGCATCACTTCTACACTTGCCAGGAATGGTATAGTGCTTGGTGATCCTATTGGAAGGGATGGTAATGAAAGAAATAGACAGAGTGAAGAAGTAAGTGCTATTACTTAATGTTTATCTCCAATTTTTTATTTGGTGGTACATTTAAGTTCTCTGGACGTACTATTGCTTAATGTTTATCTCTAATTTTTTATTTGGTGGTACATTTAAGTTCTCTAGACTATATTCATGTTGTGAGTTTATACAGTAGACTTTATCTTTAATTGTACGACCCAACAAATGTAGTGGATTGGATCTCACATAACACCATCCAGTCCCTGAGAACTCAAATCATTCAACCTGTATGGATTTTTCTTGCTCCTAATCTATAAGCAAAAAAATTACCTACTCTTGGAGACCAATTGAGATCACACAAGGACTCTTCTAGCTTGAAAACTAAATCATTATTCATGTTGTCTAGCATATTCTAGACCCGTTATCTATCTATTAACAGTTACACATTAATACAATAGCGCGCATGATATTCAATATTTATCCAGTTATAATGTGAAAATCAGAAGTTTCCTATTTGTTCCTAATATGACTTGTTGGACATTGCAGGTTGGTGCACATGCTTCAAGTGCTCGTGGAATTCAGGATGAGACTTGAAATAGACTAAGAGTTGGAGTCTGAGTTCCCAAGGGCGTTAATATTTCATTCCACTTTGAATTAGAGTAGAAAGTGTTGTAGTATTTGTTGTCTTTATGTGAACTGGAGTCTTAGTCCAATAGTGCGTTTATATTTCATTCCGCTTTGAATTAGAGTAGAAAGTGTTGTAGTATTTGTTGTCTTTATGTGAACTAGATTCTAAGTCCAATAGTGTGTTTATATTTCATATGCAAATGTTTTTATGAACAATTCGTCATTTTTAATACCTTAGAATATGTTGAATGCATTTATGTGTTGGATGTGTATCTCTCTTTGGTCTCATTCTCTCTCTCCATGAGAGAATGACGTGAGAGGTGTCAAGTAATGTGTGCATGAGTGCTTTGATGAAAATGTGATTGAACTGTTGATTTAGTAGGTCAAGAGGTGCAGGAGAAGCTGCCCTTGACCCTGCTCACTTTTTCTGTGCCATAGCAATCCAGAGACTAGTCACAGTGCCCACTACTGCAGGCGTGGAGGATGACAGGTGACTGCTTCCGACATTAATATATTTGTTCAATAGAATCATATATGTAGACGTTGATTCATTGGATCGCCGCTCACTGCAGCCTCCTCCTCCCTGTTCATCCCGCCACGATCTGGACCTGGATCTTGAAGTAGCAAACGGTGGTAGTGGGCATGGGAAAAAGGACCACCCCAGGCCGGAGAAGACTGGCTTCTTTGACAGGCGGTGGTATGTCAACGAATCAGCTGCCAGGATTGGATCTGAGGTCTTGCAGCTTAATAACAGAACGACAACTTTATCTCGCGGTAGGAAGAAGGACCACCACAAGCTCGTATCACCAGTGAAGAGCCCTAGGATTCTTACGAAGAAGAACTCGGCCCGGCTGATGGGTGTTGCGGTGAAGATTTTGGAACCGGGGTTGCAGCGCAGGAGGTGTGCCTTGACTTATGGGAACAGTACTCAGAGGAATGCGGGAGCAGCTTTGAGCTCTCCAGAGAAATTAGGTGGAGAGGCCAAAAAGTACGGGAGTCCCTGCAAGAATTGTGGCGCGAGCTTGCAGATGGAAATGGCTGATAGGAACCCACGACATGAGCAGCAGCAACTGATGGAATATGATGTGAAGCCTTCTGTTTTGGGTCATCCCAACACATTCTACTGCAGTGAAGAATACTCTTCTCTCTGTGCATCTAAACTGGAAAGTACCGCAGAAGACAGACATCTCATAGATAGAAAGCCACGGTCACAACACATAGATGACCGAAGGCACTTCGATGAGCATATTTCTTGGATAAGGAATCCTTGTCACTCCAATGAAGAGAAACCTTCTTCATTTTCATCTCATCAGCCCGTAGGAAATGGTGAGAAGAAGCTTGCCACAAACAGAAAGCAACGCGCTCAGTACAGGTAAGATCAATCCAACCTCAGTGGTGATAGCTCCATACCTACGAGATAAATCAATGCTTGACCTGGAGGAGAGATATAAACAATCATTGGCAATGATTAAAGAAAAGGAGTTCTTGATTTCTAATCTTCTTAAATCAGGTAGGTGATAGGATGCATAAATATGAGCAAAGAGAGTGCTCTATTTCTATGTTTTATTAGTGTATAGCTATGCTTTGCTATTCACAATGTTATATATCTTCTGACAGTTAAAAGATTTCTCTTTTATTATGCCACACAACATTGTCAAATCACATCATATGCCATTGCTTTTACATTTATTGACACTTCTTGTTTCTAAAACAGAAAAGTCACTTGTTGAGTGTGCATATGACCTTAGATCAGAGTTAGAGAATGCTGCTTCAGATGTTTCTGGCTTATTTGCCAAAATAGGTTGGTAGCTTTTTAACGTTCTGCGGTTTGTCTCTCTTGTAAGAAAGACCCTTGTCTAACATTTTACATCAAAGGTCTGATTATTGAATCTTCCTCTATTCAGAACGCAAAGATAAAATAGAAGATGGGAATAGAATTCTTGTCCAGAAATTCCAATCTCAGTTAACTGAGCAACTGGATCTTTTGCACAAGACCGTATCTATTTTTGCATTGCAGCAAGAGAATCAACTAAAAGAAATGGAAGAGGACATGCAATTATTTGTTTCCTCAAAAATAGAGGCAAGGACGTCTTCATTTGACTAGTATTTATGAAATGTAGCGTTTTTCCTGCTGTTAAATTCTGTTCGCCTGTTGTGCAGGCAACTGAAGAACTCCGAGGACGGGTTGGGAACCTCAAAGCGATATATGGTTCTGGAATAAGATCCTTGGATGATTTAGCTGGTGAATTGGATGGGAATTCCCTCTCAACATCCACAAAGATGAACGAACAAGTTTTATCACACTCTTGCGCTGTTGAAGATGTAAGTGTATTTTGTCTCAGTTTACTGAATTTGGTAGTTACTTTTTTATAACACATCCTTAACTTTCTTGACCTTTACAACAGTGCTTCAGAGGTATAGCTTCGGAGGCTGATCAATTGCTTAATGACCTCCAAAGCAACCTTTCGGATCAAGAACAAAAACTGGCTGCATTTGCACAACAACAACGAGAGGTTGGTTGTGAGACTATTTCTAGTTTCTCTATGGTAAAAAAATCGAGAAATAGTTGGATGCAACTGTAACCATTTCCAATGAATAGGGGCATATCAGAGCAGTGGAGACCACACGGTCCATTTCAAAAATCACCAGTGAATTTTTTCATTCTTTGGACATCCATGTGTCCAGATTAAGCAAAATCATGGAAGAGACTCAAACTGTGCAGGATAAGAAGCTATTGGAACTTGAAAAGAAGTTTGAGGTAATCCTGCTGGATAACATAACCCTTCATATTATTAAGGCAGGAAGGTTATCCATATATTTGCTGATGTTAATGACCTTTATTGTATCCAGGAGTGTGCTGCAAATGAAGAAAGACAAATAATAGAAAGAGTGGCTGAGATGCTGGCAAGTTCTACCTTGAGGAAAAAAATTGTTGGTATGTGTCTACCAATTGCATTTCTGGGGGTTATGTGGAGAGTGTTGTTTATGATCTTAGATCACATTTGGATTCTATTATCTATTTCTGACATGTGAACCTTGCCGTTTTGATTTGGCTGCATTTCTTTTTAATTTCTCTATACTGGTTGAATAGCTATTTTGGTTTCACCTTTTGCCTCTATATTATTTCAATGTCAATCGTGGTCAACCTGAATTTGACATGACCAAGCCATACTTGTTAATCCATTAATGCACCCAAGACATATGCACGTTCCAAGTTAAGAATTGATATTGGTATGTTGAACTAGTGAAGGATGTATTAGGATCATGCAATATATAACATAAAGTTTACCACAACGTGATAGGGCATTCTTTTAATGTGATTGATTAATAATTTTGGCTGCAACTAGAATGTGGGGGGGGGGGATCTTGCATTTACATTCTGTCAAATTGTAAGTTGACTTGTCGAATTGGATGGTTAGGTTGGGCTTGTGTTACAGATGAGCTCATCTTGGCCCTTACAGATGAGGGACTCTGTGAGACTTCCAGCTCATATGTTGCGCAGACGAAAAGATGCAGGTTTGTAGTGAATATCATTTGCTTTTATCGTCTTATAAGCTGCAGGTAAACTAACTATGTAGTAAATTATGTTGGATTCTTAGATTTGTAGTAAATATCAATTGTTTTATCGTCTTATTAAGATGCAGCCTGCAGGTAAGCCAACTATATAGTAAATAGTGTTGGATTCTTTATAGGTAGGAACAAATTAGTCGAGTCACTCACCTTGAATTGAAAGGTTATATCATTGGCACTTTGTCCCGGTCATTTAATTTTTGCTGTCATGTCAACCAATATCTGGTTTAAGTAAAACATAGATGCACTCTCTGTCAGAATTCAGCCATTTTTAAGTGTCAAAACAATTATCATGAAATAGAAATGATTATATTCTACAAAGTACGATCATTCAAAGGTTGAAATTCAAAACTCACCATGGGCAGGCCTCTGTGTACGTCGATCCGAAAAGTTTTCCACTCAGAATCTTCTGTCCCAACTTTGTGTTCCAAACTATCACATTAATCTCAACTATATATAATCTCAAAAAATCACCCTTAAAAAAATAATTAGGTGCATTAATGGCTGAGATTAAATGGGATGCACCCAGAATACAATGTCATTATAGAAGATTTGAACCCAAAGTTTTCTGGGGTTGCTTATACAATAATCATGGATGTGCATAACAAACATGTCTAGGTTGTTCTCATTTGAAGTTGACTTGTGATAAACATCGTATCTTGTGTTTAAATAAGTATTGATTTTGTTTTTCAAGAACTTGGTGGGACGTTGTCTTTCTCTTGTTTGATTCTTATGATTGTTTCATTCACTGATCTAGACCCTTCTCCAGTCTTGGAAGCCTGTTGGGTTGGCCCGTCAATTTATATCTTTTGTATGATAGTTAATTATGACTGTTTCGCTCATAGATTTAGACACTTGCAGGTATTGGAATCTAGTTCGTTCATTCACTAATGTCTTGATTTCTTTATTTAAAATAAAATTGACGCAGGAAGAAGCGAGAGGAGAGTCTGCTGGGCTAGGGTATAAGTGCGACCAACCAAGCCCGATTTCGATACTTGAAGCTTCCTTCTCTACTGACAGCTGCTTGTCTGAAAGTCTCAATAGTATGTCAGGTATGTTTTTGCTTTTTAAAAATGGTTTTTAAGTTTCCACCAACCCCCATGCTCTCAACATCGCCAGATGGGCATGCCAGTATACACATTAAGACATCTTCTCAGTATTGTAATTTAATGAGGCTCGGGAACTTGTTCATGCGACTGAGCTGGTCTTCTTTTATTTAAAAAAGATAATCGTTATGTTTTTCATGAGATTGCCACCCAACAGCGCTGACCGATGGTCAAGGATGGCATTAATGGTTAATCTCCTATATTATTTCTTTATATATCCTCCAATGATGATCCTTTTCTTAGCTGCTGCGCACCGACACATCTCTTGTCTGCAGATTATTATGCTCCTATTTTTTTTCTTTTTAAGTTGAAAAATGTCGGTCAGGCAAGTTGATTAACTATTTGTATTACCGAATGGCTTTCTTTTAACCAGGCCAAGTTTTAAATTTTGAAGAGACTGAGGGATCATGCGACACATTTGGTGCTATAGATTAGCTTCACTTGCCTTATCGCAGTTCTGGCTATTTCGGATAAATTCTCAATCACTCGTTTGCTACCACATATCACACATTAAATGCAGTGACAACAAACGGAAGAATGGGTGATGGGTCAGGTTGCAGCGAAGCACTGCAAACTAGTTCATAATATCGCTCACAGGGTGTCCATCCACATGAGATCACCGTCCCCTCTCGATCCTAGAGCTCGCAGAGCATATGTAAGCAAGATGTCGTCTTTTGTTATTTATATCAAATCCTTTCTGGGTTTTTTTTTCATTCTAAGCAATGCAACAACAATGAACATATCTATAATAAGATTTTTGCAAATTGTTCCATGTACAGGAGATGGATAGAAGTGCGGAAGAGAACATCAAGATCATCGAGATGGACGTTGACGATGTTAGAGCAAGTTCAAGGAGCAGGAACAGTTATTCGGCTTCATCTCGATGATGATCAAGCAAGTCTGCCCGTCGGCTCAATTTATATTCTTAGAACAAATAGCAGCCAGAGCTCAAGGAAGGTCGATAAATGCAGTGAAATTACATTTCGTAATGTTGCAGAACTTTCCCAGGGAAAAGATACTTCAGGCAGTGCACCCACAATTGATATGGTAATCTTTCTGTTACAAGAAATATGTATTGGTGGATAATTTTTGTTCAGTGACTGAACTATTCATTAATAGGACAAAGCATTTAGAGGTTTGGTTGCTCAGGACATTCTACCGGCACCATCAATGGATCCTGCAGAATTATCAAACAACAGCAGTTCTATTTCTTCCAAAGGAAGTTGCAATGAGTTCACTCTGCTTGGGAATAAAATCCCCCTTGATTTTACACTTAAAACTACCTTAAGGATGGTTTCTTCTTCACCAATCAAATGGTTAGTATGTAGTCTTCTTTTTGTTCTTATGCAATATTTTATTTTCCTCAATTGAACTCATTCGTTTACCCAGCTTTAATTTCCTGCTTTTCAATATAGTATTCAGTAAGGTATAGGAATTAGTTAGCTAGCTTCAGCTTTGATCAGAAGATGAAGCAGGTCCAATTAAATTTCCTTTGCTTCACTGGACAAGTATTAATATGTGTCTTCTACCTTTCAGGATACATAGGCTAGTTTCTAGAGGTTCCTACAGTGCCTCACATGGGAGTTCTTGCTCCAGTGTCAGCTCTGATCAAACTACATGCAAGGAAGCTTTACTTAGTAAAGCTTTTCAGTCATGGAGATATCCCCAATCTTGCCTGCCTTCTTCAATTGTATTAGCTATGTCACTGTCTACAGCGAATGCAGGTTTGTTTCTCTTCATGATATTTTTTATTTGCAAATTGTTTTTTAATATTATGTAAACTGATGTTATTCTAAAACTCAGATTTTGGTTACCTACAGAAATGGATTTTTTGAAGAAAAGACAACAAGACTGGGCAGACTCCTTCACGAATCTATATTACATGTTCAGGCAGAATAAATTTCGTATCTTTTATGGTATTGCGATTGTCACATAAAGACTTTTATCTGTTTTTTTTTGTGATGAAACATAGCTAGTGTTTTCCCTAAGCATATTCCTTAGTGCTTCCATGTAGAGTGTAACTTGATCTGATACAATGTAGTCTAACTGAATTTCTTGAACATTTTTGCAGGTCATGCATTCGTTTCATATCAAAGTTTATATAATCATATTACTCCTAACCCCTATTGGGCAGTGAAAAATAGAGAGTCTGATCCCTACAGGAACAGACAGCCAGTGCCAGTGATTACCAGGCAAGACCACTCTCTCCAGTATGCCCAGAATTATAAGGAAGGGAAGTGATTCCCATTTTTACAAGATGGTGGTGTAAGCATCAGCCGAAACAGTTCAAGCACACTAGATGTTCTGGTCCCTCAGCACGTGAACACCTTTTCTTCATCAGAAAGCAGTGGCGGCGGCCAAATGCTATCTGAAGGATTTGTGCAATAGAAAAACAGATATGGACATGTATGTTGGTGTTAGTTGAAGCTGTACAGATTGTATACAGTGTAAAATACATCCATTTAGATTTTAATATATTGGAAGACATTTGTTTTGACATATATGCCTAGCAAAGCTCTGATATATGTTGAAATATCAAAACTCTGATGTGCGTTGACATACATAAGTATACTGTACTTTTGAACGTTTAATTTTTTTTTCACTCTTTTATCTTAAGTTTCCACTCTTTTTAGAGTGGAAAAACATTCCCGCCAAGAATTTGGAGAAACAGAAACAAGGATTTCTCTACTTTAATAAGGGTGAGTAAGTAGATGCTACACAAAAAAGAGGGAAGAAAAGTCCACATCAAAATGTGTGAACAACTAGTCACACAAAATAAGGAAAAGAAAAATCCACATTAAAATGGGTGGGTAATCAGATGTCACCCAAAAAACTGGGAAGAAAAATCAACATCGAAAAGTGTGGATAAATTTCCACTTTGCAGTTCGTCACGCTTTTACATAGGGTGGAGATCACATTTTTTCACACTTAAAAACATGGAAAAACCTATATGAAAGCGTGGATAAATGCATATAATTTTTGTAGTGTGTTTTTAACACATCCAAGTAATATGCAATATCTGGATTGGAACATAGTACTTTCTATCTCTGAAAGGATACTTAATGGTAAGATTTCTCTTAACATATGTGTAAGCTGTGGGGCTTACTTCTTGAAGCAAGTTTTAAAATAGTATTCTGCTGAGGCTGATATGAAACTAAAACATAAACAGACGGATCCTACTTAGAGTATCAGCAGTGACTATTTTAATATTTGAATTGAACCCATACACTAGTTGCTTGATGGTTTTTAAGTATGCATCTATGTTTCACAATGTTTATTTTTTGTCACATATTTCTGTCTCCATCCATGTCTGCGTTCTAAAATATGTCCATTGCTAGGTCAAACACTAGCCCAGTTTTCTTTTAAAATTTGAAGCACATAGGTTGAAACTGTCCAGGTGCATAATGTTCTACTTACCGGATCTGTATGCACAAATACACAAGAATAAATACCGTTTAATCAGTGAGGCGTGGGAATGATGAAAATAAATAACACAAGCAGGCATAAAGGCAACAATATTAACAGTAGCAGTCAAAGCAGAAAAGATGCCCACCTATAACTGTAAATTTGGTTTGAGCCATGCCCCGGCCTTTTCCCCACTTTTTTGCAGGCTTGCAGCCTTGTCTCGCCTTTTTTTGCTAGAGGTGTTGACACGTAGAACTACATCCAGCCGTGTTTGATCCATGCCCATAGCCGCGCACTAGATGTATTTCCCGTTTTTCCGTGGCTATTTTACGAGAAGTCTTAGTGCTTCCTATGTTAGAACCTCCTATCCTATCCAACTGCCACATAAATTTTTTTGAATTAGTTGTTGGTGTCCTGTAATGCTGGAATTTGCCAACGAGTGGTCTATTCAGAGCTGCAATTACTTTAGTCAGTGAGGAAACCTGATTTGGCTGCTTTGTTCTCTTCTCTTAATTCATTGCTTTTCGAAAATATCAGCTCGAGTAAATCTTTTTGGCCTACAACTTTGGCAAATAGAAAATTTGGAACTATTATTAAAGATGGATCCTTAAACCCTCCAATTATAAGGTTATTCAAGAAATATCTACTGGTTGGTATCAGATCTTCACTTCTTTAGCATACCATTTATGATAAAGTCAACACTGAACCCATAATCAGCCAAATAGATTGCTATAACAATGTCAACAAATTTGTTCCCCAATATGTTGTTTTTTCAGAGCCCAGAACTTGTTGCACCTAGACCAAGGTTGGTTTTCCAAATTAAAATCGTAAAACGAGTGTTCATGGTATACTTGCTAAATATCCATTCATTCAACTGGATATTTTACTCAATTATGTAGCCTGGATCGCTCAGTTCTCTAATATAATTTACTCATTTCCACCCAGTATGGTGCATCTACTTTTTACTTCCTGCAGTTAGAAGTTTAAGTCTTCTAAAACTGTTAAGAAGTTACAAAGCATTGCGGTCTCTAGACATGTATGATAGCATGTCATAGCTGAATCCTTTTGATGAGCAATTTATTTCTGTCGGAGGCCCTTGCAATCGAATCAGCTTTATCTATGCACCGAATGATCTCAGTGAAAACCGTTTGACCCAAATAAATGTCAAGACAACCCTGAACCATAAACCCTTCTCAATCCAAAATTCTTGTTACCTTTCTCAAGCGTTTACAGTCCCTGATATTTAGATTAGCCTTCCAATTTTAAAAATTATTATCTGGCGAAGTGTCACAATAATATAATAATGGCATTATTGTACCGCGCAAGACACTTTAAGCAAGCTCGAATCTGTAAATTTTTTTAAGAACAACGAATGGTCATTTTAGATTAGTTATCTTCATATTTAGAAAGTAACTGGTTTTCTATTTCGCAGGGTACAATCTTGGCAGTTGTCGGAGGAGGCAGTGGATCCAGTGGCGGACCGACGTTGGGGCCATATGAGGCCGTGGCCTCACCCAAAGTCACTGAAAACTTCTGTTTACACATGCTTTAACATGCAATATTAATTGCTGACAAGAAATTGGCCTCACCCACCGTCAGCGTCATACAAGAGTCATTAATACATGGAGTTATACTTCGTACACTCCTAAAACAACACGAGAGAGTAATTAATGAATAGGAAGCACTCTTGGCGCATTATCATGGGATATCAAAAGTCTCAAATAACGACGCGTACTAAACTCAGATACATAGGATACATATTAGCACGTAGGAGAATGGAATTCTCTGCAACTTCAAATCGTCATGCATATTAAAACTTGTATATAAAGAGGGTAGTTTTGCCACCCACGAAGAAACTAATTATTGTGAGAAAAAGTGAAAAAGAAGCATTTATTTTGAAAACGAGTTGTCTCTTCCTTCACAATAGCTAATTCAATAGATGTCTAAACAATCAAATAAGAGAATGTATCTCAAAATAATATATGAAAGGAATACAATTTTTTTAGTTAGGAAAATTAATAAAGGATGACACTCACAAAGCAATAAAAAACTAACAAAAAGAAAGATCCTGAGTAAGGGTGTGTAATCTACGTATTTTCACATAAAATCAAGGAACTAAGCTGGTATATCGTTATAGTAGATAGATATTCAAAATTTATTAGATGGAACAATATGTTCTAATATGTTCATCTTAACAATATGTCCTATATTTTTTTAACTTGACTACATATAGGTTTATAAATAAAGAAAGAAAACAACTCTACATGTTGTTAGCACACATTGGTTAAAGTACATAAATCAAGTCTTAAAATGAAAATTGACTCCTAAACAACATGCAAAAATAAAATTTTAGATATCAAATAGGACTACGTATTATAATCTCAATATAAGATAAGTATTACATCATGTTTGGTTTTGTATTTTTAGCTATATAAATATTTTCAGGATATGCTTTGTAATGTTATGGTTTTGACATATATAATGCTAGAAATTGCTTGTTTTTTCCTTTTGAATAGATGAACTTGATTGACATGGACAACTGTGTGATCCACAAACATGTTCTATAAAATCTGTATTTTTTCTTTTAGCATATTGTCACTTTGTTCATTATATTTGTCACATCCATCACACTCCTTTTAAAGACTTGAATAGCATCACTAGCCTTGATTAGGAGTTGATTCGAACCAATCAGCATAAAGATTTTTATTTAGTCTACTGACTATTGGTATTCCGTATCGCAACAGTTCCAATCAAAAATATCATTTTAATGATGAAAACTATGAATTGCCCTCTACTTAATTAAATGGGCGAAAAAAATCAAGGCAACAATGGAACGTTTTGAGACAAGGAAAATTGTGAGGTTTTCTATAATTATTTCTTTTATGGTTTTCTTTAACTTTCTTAATGAACATGTATTTAATGAATGTTATGTTTTATGAAATAACTAGTACTTTCAATCATTTTCAACTTTTGTAGTGTTGTTTTTATATTTTTTGAAAATTGACATATGGACCTATTTTTTTAGTTATTATTGGCCTCACCCACGATCTATTTTCTGGATCCACCACTGAGTGGATCAGTCAAGTTGTGGGATACTTCAACGTGGGAACTTGTTGCTACTCTAGCTGTTCCCCGCCCCGAGGGGAGTAGACCTGCTGATAAAAGTGGAAGCGGAAAGTTTGTTCTCTGTTGCCTGGAGTCCAGAGGGAAGACGACTAGCGTGTGGATCGATGGATGGCACCGTGGCCGTATTCGACGTGGCTCATGCAAAATTCCTGCACCATCTTGGTGGCCATTTCATGCCGGTGAGATCAATGGTGTACTCTCCTGTGGAGCCGTGTGTGCTTTTCACGGCCTGTGATGATGCCCGCATACACATGTATGACGTTGAGGGGAAGAGCTTGATGGGGGCCATTCCTGGGCATGCCAGCAGGGTTTTGAGTGTTGATGCTAGCCCAGATGGGGCTGCAATCGCAAGCGGCTCCAGTGATAGAACTGTGAGGCTCTGGGACCTGAGCATGAGGGTTGCAGTCCAGACGATGACTAACTAACCATACTGATCAGGTTTGGGGTGTTGCTTTCCGACCTCCAGGCGGTGCTGGGGTCCGTGCTGGTCGCCTTGCCAGCGTTTCTGATGACAGGAGTATATCTTTATATGATTATTCGTGATGAACAGTCCCTCCATGTGCCTTTTATTCTCGTGGGAGCCTGACTTAGCAACCTAGATGCCTGCTAACTGATCCCATGAAACCAGTCATATATCTGCATTTAAAGGAATGATACTTGTAATTCTGGTATATGGCTTCTGATTTCTTCTGAATCCCATGATTTTGTTTCTCTTCCGTTTGAACTTTGATTGTATATCAGGTTACTAGTTGATCATGCTCGTTGTACCAATTAATCATGATATCAACCAGATTGCTTGTTTTGCTGGAATTCACTGTGTATATAATTTATTTTCGGTTCCACAACACAATTTATTTAAAGTTTGATAGAGTTCCACAACACAATTTTGGTTCAACGATTTTCTCCATGAATGGATTCCAGACTGCATGTGCTTGTCCATTTGAGTGGGAAGGATCATCATAGGGAAAAAAATGTGGCGACAGGCTCAATAGTTAAGTGGTGTAGCAGTCTGGTAGTGGCAAATCGCTGGTGCCTGCAAGTTTGCCCCCTCTTTTTGAAAGCTCGAAAGGAGCGTCTTATTAGTGGGCTTCTCATGGAAGCAAAGCTGCATGTGGGCTGTTTGCATATGGGGGGTCCTTTGTTGTCTGGCAGTTGCCAAATTGTTCACCAGTAAGATTCCATATTTCTCTGTTAGCAGTCTTCGTACAAGACTTTCTGCTCAAGCACGTACACACACAAACCACCACCACTAAGGGTAGTCTTGACCCCCACTACTGTTTCTTCTTTCTTATGGTCACACTACACGACCCGTTGATCGGATGTGGACCTTTGTTTCACGCCGAGGGTGAGGAACTTAGTTATTAGAGTAGCTTTTCAGATAATCATAGAGAAGGAAGATCTGTGTTCAATCGATACATGGCAGTGGCCTTTAATCTGGCGGTCGTGCATGATGTGACGCTTTGCGTGAAATTGTATGTATCTTGATGTGATGCTTAGATCATTCTTGGTAGAGACAAAGCAAAAACGGCGTCGGTAAAGGAGTGGAGTAACCGACATCAAGAACGGGAGTGGCTTCTCTTTTCACTATCTTTTGGACGGGGTGCTAGTGTTGGAACCCTGTTTTGGTTCGAGATCAAGATTACGAAGTCCGTACCGGGTTAGTCGATAAATTCAGATTAGTTTATCTGAATTCGATCATGTTTTTGTTTGACAACTTAATTCTATTGCACTACTGAAAATTACAGAAAAGGTGACAGTCAGGCTAATTACCTTTCACCCAAAAGATGACATGGTTAGCCAGTACCTATTGAATGACTGTCACCTATCCGGTGTGGCCTTTGTGCTATGTAATCTTTTCCAAAAAGACTATCATCCATTTGGATTTTTTAATTCCAGAAGACAGAAATATGTGATATCCCATACCATCACCTATCCATTAAGAACCACACGTAATGCTATTACCCATTCTGTAAGTCACATGAAATGGTGTAACCCGTCTAATAATAAGTGACATGCATGGCCCACACGTATATGTACATTTTATGCATATTCCATGGAGCCAAAAACTGAGACATAATTCATCAATACAACAAACGATTGACACACACAATTTTTCAATCGGAATGGAGCTAACTGATTAGATGCAAGTAATGCTGCAAATTTACAGCAGATATATATATATATATATATATATATATATATTGATATATATATAAAGTATGTACATTTCAGTATATTTACAACTTCAAAAGAGAAAAAACTGACAAATAAAAGGGAAAAGAATTACAGTGGACACATGTACATTATCAAGACACAAAACTACATGACTCTTGATAGGTAGTCTCCTTGACTAACGTTCCCTGAACAAGCTGAGTAAAGAAGACCCACTCCAAGCATATGATTGAGATATCATGGTTACGGTTGTTTGGATTGTGTTGAGATTCCAACTGTCGTTTGGACTAGAAATCGTCATTACACATGCCAAAGAATAGCCAGATGATTGAAGCAGAAGGGCACGCCTCTCATGAAATCTCACCACGGCACTGAGTTGCTAACTAAGCGTGGGGACTCATAACTTTTGGCTTTACTAAGACGCATGGTAGCAGATGCAGGACAGCCCTAAGAATCAGAAACATGTAGAAAACATTCTCAAAAAAAACAAATTAACCATATTTCTAACGTCTCTTTCTTTTCTACTGGTTCCTGCACGATAACTTGTCGCAGTAGAACTGGTTGATGATAATGATGTTTTGTACTAACCGGGAACCTCCTCGCCAAATCTTGATGTGGACCCTGTTGTGGATCCCTGAAGGTAGACATTCTGGACTGTGATGTTGGATATGCATGCTTTGTAGGCAAGTTGTAGCATGAAAACAACCTGAATCTGCACTTGGAAAGCAAAAATTAAGATGGAGCTCTTGAGTCGATGACGTATAAAATGCAGAGAAGATAAACAAATATTAGGCAAATAGATAGAGATACATGTGGTTGGCATACTCATAGAGGCGCCCTCATTTGGAGAAGACGACGAGGGAGACCTCGGTGTCGTAGAGCACAGACAACTCGTAGGCCTTCTTGAGCAGGTTGTTGCAGCACTTGCAGAAGGTCACTTGGTGGTTGGTTGTGTTATCGATCCTCTTTATCACGATCTCCCCCCTACCCATCTTCTGTTGCTGCTATTGCAGGTGTTGTTGCTGGTCTACCTTAGTGATCTCTAACTTTGTTGATGAGTCTTTGAGCCTGTTGCTTTATGTTTTGTTTTGTGATTAGCTATTGTTTTCACAAGGAATAATTAGTGACAAGAAGCTAAAATTGTAAAATATTGATCTACTGAACAAACCAATTGTTTAGCTGCGTTTGTATGAAGTGAGAAGCTATAAAAGCTTGGTGAAGGCAGAAATATATTACCAAATTCAAAATACAACATCTGATGATGTTTCTTACATCGAGCGCTTAATCAGTTGGATCATGGCAGCTTCTGCTATCCTCGTTCTGAAGAAACATGTGGCAAATTTTAAAAAAAATCAAAGAAAAATTAGAAGAAGCAAAAAATATTAAAATGAAACAAGCCAACTCAAAGATGATCAATCTGTCAGATTAATAAGTGAACATTCAGCCCTAAGATAACTGTTACACCCATATAGAATATGTCTCTATGGAATATTAGACTGTCACATACTAAGTCTACTGCCAAACTTAACTTTCAATCATCACTCATTTCTGTAGATTTGAATCCTAAAATTTTCTGTACATATTTTTGGTTCAGTGAATGTGGTTTTGTTGTAAGTAGCTAGCTAACTTTCTACATCATAATGCAGTAAGTAGTAAGAAGTAAGCATTAAGTAGAAAAAAACCAGCAGCCCCTGAAATTAATTAGGAGACCTGAGTATTCACTTGTCTAGCTTATCTAATATTTCCTAGTAGTGCACTTCCCCCTGTTGTCCCATCATGGACAACTGCAACTGCTGCAACTGTAGCTTGAGGGTGAATTCCTACAATATGGCTGAGTGACCGATGGTGGACGACTCAATACAACGTCACAGAAGGCATACCTTTAAATCCGGGAGTAACCGATACTGATGATATTGCTTTCATTAATGTATGTCAGTTGAACCCTGCAAAAAAATGGTGCCATTTAGAAGTGCTACAACACAAAAGACACTTAGTAGAACCAAACAAGATATAGGGTTCTAGAAGAATACTCAGTTTCAGGTCTAGGCCATAGCCAAATATAGGCCTGGAGCAGCTAATGTCGGAATGATCAGTTACCTATTCATTTGCTAACTGGGAGAAAACAATATTTCTCACCAAAGTTTTTCATGTAAAAATAGAAAGAAGAATGCATGTCAACTTGCCTCCTCGCATAAGCAAAGCCTCTCTTGCTGTCTGTAACATCCCTGACCTGGGTTATGATTTAACCCTAGATGTTTTGCCTAATAAGGTTAAGTAGATTCTTAATCTTATCTTGGGAAAAGTAATTAGGGCTCATGAGAAACTTATGTTTCAATTTTGGTCCTGTTCGAACAATGTTGAAGCAATGTTTGCTTATTTTGGACTAAAGTGCAAATTACCCAAGTTGAGGGGTCAACTTGCAAATGTTGCATGGTAAGATGTTCCTCTGATGTTGAGACATCATAAGAATGAATAGGATGTAGTGGTATGGTTTTCACAAGCTTGGGCACCAAGATTAAGCTTGTAAAACAGTGTTGTGCATTAAAACCTAGTTTTGGTGAAAAGTGCAATTTACCCAAAACCTAGGGTGCAATATGAAAATTACCACTTCAATAAGGTCCCTAATGTTTCTTGGAAACATGTAGAGCAAATAAAATGAGATGTGTGCCTCATTTGAATTAAGTTGGAGGAGAGAGAATCTTGATATTAAAATAATCAAGATTAATGCCTAATTGAAACCCTAATTTGATTTAGGGCAAAAATGAATAAAAATAATTGAAGGGATTTCAACCAAAATGTTTTGGGTTGATTTTGAATAAGGATGAACGTTCCTTTTCCAAGATAAGGAACGAAAATATCCTAAGTCGGTGAAATTCCACTCACCTTATTATAAGAAAAATAAAACTCACTCACATATGGATATTAATATAATAAGCATTAAGGTGCTTAATTTGATTTTCTTTAAATCAAGGATAATGAAGGAGAATTAAAGGCAAAGGAAGGTGCCTCGTCCTTAAGGGATTTGAGGGGGAAGAGGCGGCCATATTTTTGGAATTTAATGCATTTTAATAATGCATTTTCTCTCTCTTCAATTTCCTTATAAAAGTGCCTTTTTCAAGCTAAATGAAAGGCTATTTCGGATTTTCTTCTTTCCCTTGATTGCAAAACCGACCAAGGAGCTAGGGAGGAGCAGGGACCAAGTCCCCAACCTGTGGGTGAGCCCTTGACCTTCGTTCTCCTTGATTTCATGGTGGAAATCGAAAATAAATTATGGATTTCTTCTTATTTCGATCTCCTCTTCAACCCTAGCCAACTTTTGCAATCAAAAGCTTGAGGACGAGCCTAGGGGGAGTTGCAAGAGCTTCATCCACCATTAATGGCATGAGCTTGGAGCTTTGGAGCTCAATTGGAGGCGGGTTTTATAACTCAAACCCTTAAACATTGTTATTGCATCAATTCTCTATGCTTTGTTGATTGATTTCTTCAATTTGATGCACTCTTGTTTCTTGCTGCAATTTCCGTCAAGAACGGTTGCTGTTCTTGGTTGTTCGAAGGAAGGGGATGATGACATCATCCTATATGCTTATCCAAAGAAAATTACCAAGCAAAACCGTTTTGATAGCTACTCCAAATCGTTTTAATTTGATTGGCTATGCGGTTTCAGCAAACCGTTTAAGGGCAAACGGTTTGAGACCGTTTGGGAGCAAACGGTCTCAAGACCATTTGAGATGGTTGACCAAGCATTGACCGTTTGGGAATTTTGTTCCAAATTATGTAGGATGATACCCCTCCAAATTTGAGGGATTAACTCCAAAGGAATCGAGAGTTGAAGGCCAATCAATTAGGCAATCGAATTGAATTATGTGCTGATTTTCAACCTGATTAACTTGACCTGCTTGGGCAAACGGTCTCAAGACCGTTTGAGTGCGTTGACCAAGCGTTGACCGTATGATATTTTTGATACTAATTATGTTGGCTAATGACTCACCAAGTTTTATGGGTTAACTCCCAAGGAATCGTGAGTTGAAGCCTAATCAATTAGGGAAACCTAATTGGATTAAGTGCTGATTTTCAACCTGATCAACTTGACCTGCTTGGGCAAACGGTCTCAAGACCGTTTGGGTGCGTTGACCAAGCGTTGACCATATGATATTGTTGTTCATAATGATGTTGGTTAATGACCCTCCAAATTTGAGGGGTTAATTCCAAAGGGATCATGAGTTGAAGACTAATCAATTAGGCAAACCCTAATTGAAAATAGTGCTGAAATTCCAATGAGTTAAGTTGAGATTTTGGGTTGATTAGCCCAAACGGTCTCAAGACCATTTGGGGATCACCCAAACGGTCTCAAGACCGTTTGGGGATCACCCCAAGACCGTTTGGAGGTCTGGGGTCAAGTATAGTTGACCAATTGGAGGTCCAAAGGTACCAAATCATACTGCAACTAAATGCTGATTTGTTGATCAACTCGATAGACCAATCCATGATGAATTTTCACTAGAGTCCAAAGGTTGGATGGGCAAACGGTCTCAAGACCGTTTGGAGGTCATCCAAACGGTCTCAAGACCGTTTGGAGGTCATCCAAACGGTCTCAAGACCGTTTGGTGGTCACCCAAGACCGTTTGGAGGTCTAGGGTTGAGTATAGTTCAGTGGTTGAAGGTCTAAAGATATCAAGTTGATCTGCAATAGATTGCTGATTTGGTGAGCACTTCAATGAACCAAACCCTAATTAGATTGCTTGGATTGGAGTGATATGATGGGCAAACGGTCTCAAGACCGTTTGGAGCTCATCCGAACGGTCTCAAGACCGTTTGGTGGTCACCCAAGACCGTTTGGAGGTCTAGGGTTGAGTATGGTTAGGTGTTTGAAGGTCTAAAGGTACCAAGCTGTTATACAATGCAATGCTGATTTGGTGATCAATCCAATGATCCAAACCTTAATTGGATGGCTTGGATTTGAGTGATATGATGGGAAAACGGTCTCAAGACCGTTTGGAGGTCATCCAAACGACCTCAAGACCGTTTGGGGTCAGGTCATACCCAACTTGGATGATGGTTCAATGGTTTCAAAGCAACTAGTCTTACATTGATTAGTGTTGTTGAATCATCGATTCCAAACCCTAATTCAATTGAATCAAACCCTAATTGATGACCAATTGAGGGTTAATTAAGGGTCAAATAAGTTGAAGGTTGACCTATTTAAACTCAATTGAAGTATGGGTATAGGTCCAATTGATGATTGGTTCCATGAATCCAATGATTGAAGGAATCAACATTGGAAACCCTAATTCAATTGGATACCTTATGTCATTAAAGGTCCAATGGATCAAACCTTTTTGAAAACCTAATGTGATTAGGTGGGAGATACCTTTAATGGTACTAGTCATTAATGCATAACAAATGCATGGATCCAATACATGATGTAAACCCTAATTGAGGCCGATTTCATGTATAACCCTATTAAGAGGTTGCCTACATGTGAAATCACTAATTAGGATGAATAGTAAACCCTAATTCCTTTGGATACCTTATGTAATGGAGGTCCAATGTGATGATGAATGTACTATTGATCCAATGATGGTTAGTAATGTTAACCAATGAAGTAACAAAGGTTAAAACCCTAATAGTACCTAACTGATTAGTGTCAATTAAGGGATGAACCCTAATTGCTGATAAGATCAATGACTTGGTACACTATGTAAATCATAGTTGTATGTACTTGATTGAAGGGTTGATATGACCTAATCAAGTTAAGAAGCTGATAGCATGAATTCATACATGAATATGAATCATGTGGTGTATAAGGGTTATGATCCTTAATCAAAGAGATCATGAAACCCTAAACATGAACATAAACCCTAATTGACAGGGTTATTGAATTCAACCCTAGTTGAGGGTGATTCCATGTGAAACCCTAGTTGAGGATGATTCCATGTGAAACCCTAGTTGAGGGTGATTCCATGTGAAACCCTAGTTGAGGGTGATTCCAAGTGAAACCCTAATTGAGGGTGCATCCATGTGGAACCCTAGTTAAGGGTGATTTCATGAGAAACCCTAATTGGGAATGCATCCCTAATTGCTTATAGGACCAATGACTTGGTACCCTATGTTAATTATAGTTGTATGCATATGATTGAAGGGTTGATGTGACCTAATCAAGTTGAAAGGATCAAATAATAGAATTCATATATAAATATGATTCATGTGATGATCCTATGTAGCACGACCGTGCAAGGCAGCACGGCCGTGGCGACTCTACTCAGTACGACCGTGCAAGGTAGCACGGCCGTGGTAGCTTTAGTTTGCACGACCGTGCAAAGTAGCACGGCCGTGGTGGTCTATGCTTGACTTAGAGCTGAATTGAAAGTGACCTAACATGGTCGTTTTGTTAATTCTCAACTTAAGGATGAGAGAGATACTCATACCTAGTGATGATAATCATTTAATGATAATTAATGAGAATAAATAAGTATGAGTGAATACTTATGCTATAAATGTTGGCTCCTAGATGTGGGGAGCAATGAACTAGGGTTTGATCATTGATAATATGATCTTGAAAACCTAAATGGTTAATAATGGAAAACCCTATTCTTAATGAAGGGTAATGATATGTGAGAGAAAGCCCTAATTGATGGTAAACCCTAACCATGGTAAGGGAATAGTGGTGTTACCCTGTATTGCATGATGTGTTGTAAACCTGATAAGTCTATTATCATGTATGACAATCATGCAGGTTTCATGAGTTGATGATCATAGCTAGGTATGAGCTATGATGTTTATTTGATAAGAATTGATTGGCCATATGTGCCATTATGTTTTTGTTACTGAGAAAGAAGTAACAAGATGAGTTGGGCTTGTAAGCCTTTGTTTTAAGTTGTTGCCTAGTGAGAGGTGACAAGATGTGAATGGCCTTGTGCGCCATGTGAATAAAGTTGTTGCCTAGTGAGAGGTGACAAGATGTGAATGGCCTTGTGCGCCATGTGAATAAAGTTGTTGCCTAGTGAGAGATGACAAGATGTGAATGGCCTTGTGCACCATGTGAATAAAGTTGTTGCCTAGTGAGAGGTGACAAGATGTGAATGGCCTTGTGCGCCATGTGAATAAAGTTTTTGCCTAGTGAGAGGTGACAAGATGTGAATGGTTTTGTGAGCCATGTGAATAAAGTTGTTGCCTAGTGAAAGGTGACAAGATGTACAGTGTTCTGATGAGCCATGTGTGATGGAAACCCAAATCTTGATAAAGGATTAAGGGTAATACCCTTGAATTATTAATACATTGTTTTTGCATGGTATTGATAGATAATTGATGTGCTGCTATTATATGTGCTAACCATGTAGGTATTATGAGATGATGACCATAGCCAGGTATGAGCTATGATGTATTATTAGTTTGAATTGTTAATTGGGCCTTGTGTGCCATAATATACCTTGTGCCTGGTAAGAGGTGGCAAGAGAATTAATGTGCATCAAGTGCCATAATGGATGCTTGTGTAGAAAGTATCATACTTACCTTGGTCAAATGACCTAAAGGTGTTAGTTACCTGAGAAAGAGGTAATAGTGCTCAAGTGATGAACAAAGGGTTTGAATACCCAGGATTTCATGGTTATGGTATTGAAATTGAGAATGGATGAGAAGCCCCAGTGTTGAAATGAGGGATTAAGATCCCAACACCTTGTGAAAAGAGTATGGCTACGGGCCATGACTCCACAATGATAATGCCAGGCTTTAGTCATATGATCTAAGCCTGAAGAGAGTTAATGCAGTGATAATGATTCTGTAGTTTGAATAGATGTTATACATGTTCTTCATATTCATTAAAGGAATAGTAACATGTTTATTCTATCAAGTTACAGTTGCAATGCTTTTGATATAGAATAATGATTTAATCTGTTAGACATCAAAATATCTACTGTCAAATAAATATGATTTCCCTATTCACATTTATCTTATTAAGTTGCAATAATAATGTTTCTGGCGGAGAGTTATATCTCTCGCTGGGGCAATTTTTATAATTGTCTCACCCCCGTGGGAACCACATTTTTAGGTGTACGCAGACGAGGAGACAGGAATCCTTCAGGAGGTGAAGGACATCAGCAGTAGCAGGGACAGCAGTAAAGTCTCAGGTGGAGACATTGACTGTCATGTCATGTTCAGATGTATATAGAAGTCCTATGTGTCGTCTCTGTACTCTCAGGTCCTTGGAGTAGTAGTTATTGATTTCGAGATTTTGTCTTAGTGCCTCGAGGGTTTTATACTACATGTGTACAGTTAAGACAGAGTAGTTAATGTTTGTATTCCTCGAGAAGCAAAAGTACATGAGATGTATATATATGAACCAGGATGTAAAGTTTTACTTTGGTTCTGAATGAAAGAGTTTTCCTATGAATGGATCCCTTTGCAAAAAGTTTTAATTTTTAGTGATTTTCGCTAATCCGCTGCTTGATGAACGCTTCCGCATTAGTTAATCTTGTTTTCGCGAGACGGTCGTCACAATTTAGTGGTATCAGAGCTCTAGGTTCGCTGAGTCTACAGAGATATAGGACTAAGGTGGTAGAGTTTGTTCTAAGTGTCTTCCAGTTTATCTGATAGTATCTTCTGCTCACATAGGAGAAGAAGAACTTGGAGATGTCTAGACCACATGAAGAATGTGCTGCTGAGGGCAGCACTGCTGCACCAGGAGGAGGTGCAGGAGATCATGAAAGAGAGGAGCCTGTACTAGAACAACCCCAGTTCAACCAAGCTGACATGGGGAACCCAGCCCTCCAAGCCATGTTTGGGCAGTTTATAGCTGCCATGACTCACATGACAGATAGGATGCAAGTACCTGCACCTGGGGTATCAGCTTACCATGAGGACTATGGAGTTGGCAAGTCTTTTGAGAGACTTCGTCGGGTTGGAGCCATAGATTATGCTGGTACATCTGATCCAGCAGATGCTGATTTGTGGCTGACGGAACTGGAAAAGGCTTTCAGGATCCTTGACATTCCTGAAGCTGAGAAGGTAAGACATGCTGTATACCTCCTAAAAGGAAGTGCTGGTCATTGGTGGATGATAGAAGAAGATAAAAGACCAGGTGAAGAAGTTGGATGGGAGGTTTTCCGACGAGAATTCATCAGTAGATACTTCCCTAAAACGTATCTAGATGAGAAGATTTCTCAATTTGAGAAGATCAAACAAGGATAGATGAACGTTAGCGAGTATGAAGCTAAGTTCATGGAGCTGTTGCGGTTTTGTCCGCAAATGGCAGTTAATGATGAGGAAAGAATTCGACGTTTTGAGAAGGGGTTAAACGCTGAATTAACCACTCCTGTGTCTGCTTTAGAAAACAGGGAGAGGTTTTCCACCTTTGTAGAGTCAGTGAGGAGGATAGAGAGATCTAAAATCAAGAAACGACAGACTAGTGGCAATAAAGAGTACACTCAGACTCAAAAACAAAGTTCTGAAAGTTTTAAGAAATCGAGATATTCTACTCCGGAAGTATCATCAAGATTCCAAACCCGGACACAATGGATGTCAAGTAGGGATAGGGATCGTAGTAATATTACAAATAGAGCCTCCAATATAGCATCAACATCGATAACTGGACCTCACAGACCCTATGTTGCACCTAGGATCTGTTATCAATGTAGACAACCGGGACATCTAGTAAAGGATTGTCCAGGCGAGAATTTAATGATGACTCAACCTCAAGGGCAGAGTCAGCAAGGACCACAAAGGAGGCAATACTCTAGTAACAACAGAGGACGTGGACATACGTCCCAGACAGGTCAGATGAAATAAAATTCATTTTGATATTTCATTCCATGAATTCTATGTGTTAAAGATATGAAAGTAGTTGTTTTTGAGCTTCCTTTGACTAGCCCTATACTCAGTGTTCCTTAAAATGTTTTATAACCTCCTTTATCTGTGTGTTGAAAGATGAGATTTAGAAGTGATGCCTGGAGAAAATCTAGGAAATGGAAATCTTGTGTGTACAATGATATGAAAAGTGAGGAATATGATAGCAAATAAAGTGCATACTACCTAATCTCAATACTTATATACCCTGGCCAGGTATATGATCATTGAAGATAAGGCAAGTATGAAACTCTTAGATTGTTATCTTTTTGATTACTCTGATCAAGTAGTCATTCTGAAACAATCTAGAGAGTATAATGAGACAAAAAGGAAAAGCTATGTGAACATTCCCAATTAAAAGGAAAAGCTATGTGAACATTCCCAACTAAAAGGAAAAGCTATGTGAACATTCCCAACTAAAAGGAAAAGCTATGTGAACATTCCCAACTAAAAGGAAAAGCTATGTGAACATTCCCAACAAAAAGGAAAAGCTATGTGAACATTCCCAACAAAAAGGAAAAGCTATGTGAACATTCCCAATTAAAAGGAAAAGCTATGTGAACATTCCCAACCAAAAGGAAAAGCTATGTCAACATTCCCAATTAAAAGAAAAAGCTATGTGAACATTCCCAACCAAAAGGAAAAACTATGTGAACATTCCCGACAAAAAGGAAAAGCTATGTGAACATTCCCAATTAAAAGGAAAAGCTATGTGAACATTCCCAATTAAAAGGAAAAGCTATGTGAACATTCCCAATTAAAAGGAAAAGCTATGTGAACATTCCCAATAAAAAAAGAGCTATGTGAACATTCCCAATTACATAGAGTTTGCTAAGTGAATTATCTATGTTAGATATATATACATTTTTTCCTCTTTTGATAAGTATTCTTGAGTGATTATTGAAGTATGTTCTTTTATGCTTCTTCCTTTCAATGATATGGACATCATATGTTAGGGGTTTATGCTCTGCATAAACATTGATGAGGTTGAGCTAATGAAAGGAGCTTTGTGTGGAATCACAGAGTTCATGATATCCCCATGATATTAAGATGATATGTAGAGACTTGAGGGCATGATTAATGAACAATCTATCCTTTTTTTTCTTGGGATTTCGAGGACGAAATCCTTGTTAGGGGTTTATAATTTGTAACATCCCTGACCTGGGTTATGATTTAACCCTAGATTTTTTGCCTAATAAGGTTAAGTAGATTCTTAATCTTATCTTGGAAAAAGTAATTAGGGCTCATGAGAAACTTATGTTTCAATTTTGGTCCTGTTCGAACAATGTTGAAGCAATGTTTGCTTATTTTGGACTAAAGTGCAAATTACCCAAGTTGAGGGGTCAACTTGCAAATGTTGCATGGTAAGATGTTCCTCTGATGTTGAGACATCATAAGAATGAATATGATGTAGTGGTATGGTTTTCACAAGCTTGGGCACAAAGATTAAGCTTGTAAAACAGTGTTGTGCATTAAAACCTAGTTTTGGTGAATAGTGCAATTTACCCAAAACCTAGGGTGCAATATGCAAATTACCACTTCAATAAGGTCCCTAATATTTCTTGGAAACATGTAGAGCAAATAAAATGAGATGGGTGCCTCATTTGAATTAATTTGGAGGAGAGAGAATCTTGATATTAAAATAATCAAGATTAATGCCTAATTGAAACCCTAATTTGATTTAGGGCAAAAATGAATAAAAATAATTGAAGGGATTTCAACCAAAATGTTTTGGGTTGATTTTGAATAAGGATTAACGTTCCTTTGCCAAGATAAAGAACGAAAATATCCTAAGTAGGTGAAATTCCACTCACCTTATTATAAGAAAAAGAAAACCCACTCACATATGGATATTAATATAATAAGCATTAAGGTGCTTAATTTGATTTTCTTTAAATCAAGGATAATGAAGGAGAATTAAAGGAAAAGGAAGGTTCCTCGTCCTTAAGGGATTTGAGGGGGAATAGGCGGCCATATTTTTGGAATTTAATGCATTTTAATAATGCATTTTCTCTCTCTTCAATTTCCTTATAAAAGTGCCTTTTTCAAGCCAAATGAAAGGATATTTCAGATTTTCTTCTTTCCCTTGCTTGCAAAACCGACCAAGGAGCTAGGGAGGAGCAGGGACCACGTCCCCAACCTATGGGTGAGCCCTTGACCTTCGTTCTCCTTGATTTCATGGTGGAAATCGAAAATAAATTATGGATTCCTTCTGATTTCGATCTCCTCTTCAACCTAGCCAACTTTTGCAATCAAAAGCTTGAGGACGAGCCTAGGGGGAGTTGCAAGAGCTTCATCCACCATTAATGGCATGAGCTTGGAGCTTTGGAGCTCAATTGGAGGCGGGTTTTATAACTCAAACCCTTAAACATTGTTATTGCATCAATTCTCTATGCTTTGTTGATTGATTTCTTCAATTTGATGCACTCTTGTTTCTTGCTGCAATTTCCATCAAGAACGGTTGCTGTTCTTGGTTTTTCGAAGGAAGGGGATGATGACATCATCCTATATGCTTATCCAAAGAAAATTACCAAGCAAAACCATTTTGATAGCTACTCCAAATCATTTTAATTTGATTGGCTATGCGGTTTCAGCAAACCGTTTAAGGGCAAATGGTTTGAGACCGTTTGGGAGAAAACGGTCTCAAGACCGTTTGATATGGTTGACCAAGCGTTTACCGTTTGGGAATTTTGTTCCTAATTATGTAGGCTGATACCCCTCCAAATTTGAGGGATTAACTCCAAAGGAATCGAGAGTTGAAGGCCAATCAATTAGGCAATCGAATTGAATTATGTGCTGATTTTCAACCTGATTAACTTGACCTGCTTGGGCAAACGGTCTCAATACCGTTTGAGTGCGTTGAACAAGCGTTTACCGTATGAGAGTTTTGATCCTAATTATGTTGGCTAATGACTCACCAAGTTTTATGGGTTAACTCCCAAGGAATCGTGAGTTGAAGCCTAATCAATTAGGGAAACCTAATTGGATTAAGTGCTGATTTTCAACCTGATCAACTTGACCTGCTTGGGAAAACGGTCTCAAGACCGTTTGAGTGCGTTGACCAAGCGTTGACCGTATGATATTGTTGTTCATAATGATGTTGGTTAATGACCCTCCAAATTTGAGGGGTTAATTCCAAAGGGATCATGAGTTGAAGACTAATCAATTAGGAAAACCCTAATTGAAAATAGTGCTGAAATTCCAATGAGTTAAGTTGAGATTTTGGGTTGATTAGCCCAAACGGTCTCAAGACCGTTTGGAGATCACCCAAACGGTCTCAAGACCGTTTGGGGATCACCCCAAGACCGTTTGGAGGTCTGGGGTCAAGTATAGTTGACCAATTGGAGGTCCAAAGGTACCAAATCATACTGCAACTAAATGCTGATTTGTTGATCAACTCGATAGACCAATCCATGATGAATTTTCACTAGAGTCCAAAGGTTGGATGGGCAAACGGTCTCAAGACCGTTTTGAGGTCATCCAAACGGTCTCAAGACCGTTTGGTGGTCACCCAAGACCGTTTGGAGGTCTAGGGTTGAGTATAGTTCAGTGGTTGAAGGTCTAAAGATATCAAGTTGATCTGCAATAGATTGCTGATTTGGTGAGCACTTCAATGAACCAAACCCTAATTAGATTGCTTGGATTGGAGTGATATGATGGGAAAACGGTCTCAAGACCGTTTGGAGCTCATCCAAACGGTCTCAAGACCGTTTGGTGGTCACCCAAGACCGTTTGGAGGTCTAGGGTTGAGTATGGTTAGGTGTTTGAAGGTCTAAAGGTATCAAGCTGTTATACAATGCAATGCTGATTTGGTGATCAATCCAATGATCCAAACCTTAATTGGATGGCTTGGATTTGAGTGATATGATGGGCAAACGGTCTCAAGACCGTTTATAGGTCATCCAAACGACCTCAAGACCGTTTGGGGTCAGGTCATACCCAACTTGGATGATGGTTCAATGGTTTCAAAGCAACTAGTCTTACATTGATTAGTGTTGTTGAATCATCGATTCCAAACCCTAATTCAATTGAATCAAACCCTAATTGATGACCAATTGAGGGTTAATTAAGGGTCAAATAAGTTGAAGGTTGACCTATTTAAACTCAATTGAAGTATGGGTATAGGTCCAATTGATGATTGGTTCCATGAATCCAATGATTGAAGGAATCAACATTGGAAACCCTAATTCAATTGGATACCTTATGTCATTAAAGGTCCAATGGATCAAACCTTTTTGAAAACCTAATGTGATTAGGTGGGAGATACCTTTAATGGTACTAGTCATTAATGCATAACAAATGCATGGATCCAATACATGATGTAAACCCTAATTGAGGCCGATTTCATGTATAACCCTATTAAGAGGTTGCCTACATGTGAAATCACTAATTAGGATGAATAGTAAACCCTAATTCCTTTGGATACCTTATGTAATGGAGGTCCAATGTGATGATGAATGTACTATTGATCCAATGATGGTTAGTAATGTTAACCAATGAAGGAACAAAGGTTAAAACCCTAATAGTACCTAAGTGATTAGTGTCAATTAAGGGATGAACCCTAATTGCTGATAAGATCAATGACTTGGTACACTATGTAAATCATAGTTGTATGTACTTGATTGAAGGGTTGATATGACCTAATCAAGTTAAGAAGCTAATAGCATGAATTCATACATGAATATGAATCATGTGGTGTATAAGGGTTATGATCCTTAATCAAAGAGATCATGAAACCCTAAACATGAACATAAACCCTAATTGACAGGGTTATTGAATTCAACCCTAGTTGAGGGTGATTCCATGTGAAACCCTAGTTGAGGGTGATTCCATGTGAAACCCTAGTTGAGGGTGATTCCATGTGAAACCCTAGTTGAGGGTGATTCCAAGTGAAACCCTAATTGAGGGTGCATCCATGTGGAACCCTAGTTAAGGGTGATTTCATGAGAAACCCTAATTGGGAATGCATCCCTAATTGCTTATAGGACCAATGACTTGGTACCCTATGTTAATTATAGTTGTATGCATATGATTGAAGGGTTGATGTGACCTAATCAAGTTGAAAGGATCAAATAATAGAATTCATATATAAATATGATTCATGTGATGATCCTATGTAGCACGACCGTGCAAGGCAGCACGGCCGTGGCGACTCTACTCAGTACGACCGTGCAAGGTAGCACGGCCGTGGTAGCTTTACTTTGCACGACCGTGCAAGGTAGCACGACCGTGGTGGTCTATGCTTGACTTAGAGCTGAATTGAAAGTGACCTAACATGGTCGTTTTGTTAATTCTCAACTTAAGGATGAGAGAGATACTCATACCTTGTGATGATAATCATTTAATGATAATTAATGAGAATAAATAAGTATGAGTGAATACTTATGCTATAAATGTTGGCTCCTAGATGTGGGGACAAATGAACTAGGGTTTGATCATTGATAATATGATCTTGAAAACCTAAATGGTTAATAATGGAAAACCCTATTCTTAATGAAGGGTAATGATATGTGAGAGAAAGCCCTAATTGATGGTAAACCCTAACCCTGGTAAGGGAATAGTGGTGTTACCCTGTATTGCATGATGTGTTGTAAACCTGATAAGTCTATTATCATGTATGACAATCATGCATGTTTCATGAGTTGATGATCATAGCTAGGTATGAGCTATGATGTTTATTTGATAAGAATTGATTGGCCATATGTGCCATTATGTTTTTGTTACTGAGAAAGAAGTAACAAGATGAGTTGGGCTTGTAAGCCTTTGTTTTAAGTTGTTGCCTAGTGAGAGTTGACAAGATGTGAATGGCCTTGTGCGCCATTTGAATAAAGTTGTTGCCTAGTGAGAGGTGACAAGATGTGAATGGCCTTGTGCGCCATGTGAATAAAGTTGTTGCCTAGTGAGAGGTGATAAGATGTGAATGGCCTTGTGCGCCATGTGAATAAAGTTGTTGCCTAGTGAGAGGTGACAAGATGTGAATGGCCTTGTGCGCCATGTGAATAAAGTTGTTGCCTAGTGAGAGGTGACAAGATGTGAATGGTTTTGTGAGCCATGTGAATAAAGTTGTTGCCTAGTGAAAGGTGACAAGATGTACAGTGTTCTAATGAGCCATGTGTGATGGAAACCCAAATCTTGATAAAGGATTAAGGGTAATACCCTTGAATTATTAATACATTGTTTTTGCATGGTATTGATAGATAATTGATGTACTGCTATTATATGTGCTAACCATGTAGGTATTATGAGATGATGACCATATCCAGGTATGAGCTATGATGTATTATTAGTTTGAATTGTTAATTGGGCCTTGTGTGCCATAATATACCTTGTGCCTGGTAAGAGGTGGCAAGAGAATTAATGTACATCAAGTGCCATAATGGATGCTTGTGTAGAAAGTATCATACTTACCTTGGTCAAATGACCTAAAGGTGTTAGTTACCTGAGAAAGAGGTAATAGTGCTCAAGTGATGAACAAAGGGTTTGAATACCCAGGATTTCATGGTTATGGTATTGAAATTGAGAATGGATGAGAAGCCCCAGTGTTGAAATGAGGGATTAAGATCCCAACACCTTGTGAAAAGAGTATGGCTATGGGCCATGACTCCACAATGATAATGCCAGGCTTTAGTCATATGATCTAAGCCTGAAGAGAGTTAATGCAGTGATAATGATTCTGTAGTTTGAATAGATGTTATACATGTTCTTCATATTCATTAAAGGAATAGTAACATGTTTATTCTATCAAGTTACAATTGCAATGCTTTTGATATAGAATAATGATTTAATCTGTTAGACATCAAAATATCTGCTGTCAAATAAATATGATTTCCCTATTCACATTTATCTTATTAAGTTGCAATAATAATGTTTCTGGCGGAGAGTTATATCTCTCGCTGGGGCAATTTTTATAATTGTCTCACCCCCGTGGGAACCACATTTATAGGTGTACGCGGACGAGGAGACAGGAATCCTTCAGGAGGTGAAGGACATCAGCAGTAGCAGGGACAGCAGTAAAGTCTCAGGTGGAGACATTGACTGTCATGTCATGTTCAGATGTATATAGAAGTCCTATGTGTCATCTCTGTACTCTCAGGTCCTTGGAGTAGTAGTTATTGATTTCGAGATTTTGTCTTAGTGCCTCGAGGGTTTTATACTACCTGTGTATAGTTAAGACAGAGTAGTTAATGTTTGTATTCCTCGAGAAGCAAAAGTACATGAGATGTATATATATGAACCAGGATGTAAAGTTTTACTTTGGTTCTGAATGAAAGAGTTTTCCTATGAATGGATCCCTTTGCAAAAAGTTTTAATTTTTAGTGATTTTCGCTAATCCGCTGCTTGATGAACGCTTCCGCATTAGTTAATCTTGTTTTCGCGAGACGGTCGTCACACTGTCGGTAATGCATTAGGATGCATATGATGAGCAAGGACATTCACTTTAAATGCAAGAAACCATGGTGAAATACTGTACATGTTATTGGTAGTATGTAGTGCAAAACAAAAAGAAGAATAGTAATACATGATAGTATTTAGAGCGCATGTTACCATGTTCTCAAGTCGGCTCATCTCTGCTTGCATTTTCTTATCCTTCTCCGACCACACTCGGTTGATGGAGTCATGTAGTATCTGCTCAAGGACACTCAAAATAGGAACGGTGTAGTACTGGCTTTCTTCTACTTTCATGAACCTATATATTATGTCTATCAGATTAGATTACTTGAAACCCATTATTTTTAGAAGATGATAATGGGCTCAACTGTATATATGGTTCGGACCCTTGTCTAAGTAGCGTCACTAAGAAAACACCCATATTTTCTTCATGACATACCTCAATTCCCTCTCCATCATCTCACACAAATTCTCAATTTTCTAGATCTCTTCTATTTGTTCCTAAGATTAAAATATGACATGTAGTAAGATAGGTCAATTAATATAAAATAAGAATTCAAAAGAAATCGATGAAGTGCTAATCCCTAGACCCTTACTTATTGATCACCACATATCTTCATTTTGGTAATATCGTCATGCTTCTCGACGAAGTCCTTGGTGCTATCACAGACACAATGATACACATAAACCTAGCAAGAAAGAACACACAATAAGGTAAATTTCATCTATCCAAAAGACTCTGGCATTTCATTTAAAAGACGATCTACGATTCTAAAGCAGGCAATGCCTGCTCATTGGCTCAGTTACCAGGACTCCTATGAGAATACCAAAATGGCTAAGGCAAGAAGAAACAAGGTGGGACCGTGGAAGAGGGAAAACTAGTTCATTCAGAAATAACCTCACTGTCACAGTAAATGTTACCTGGAAGCAACGTGCAATAGGGACACATGAGAGTAGTTGTGCCAGCAATATTGGCGGCAACATCAATTTCAAGGCAGCGGCAGCAGCTACTTCGGTGGTCACAGCAACTTCGGCGGTTTGCGGTGGGCTTCCGACGGCAACGGACCTCCTTGCAGCGACAAGCTTCAGCTATGGAGGAGACTAGGGCTAGTCGGGAGAGTGGGGGAGTGGGGGAGTCGGGCAAGTCGGGGTTGCGGGAGTCGGGAGAGTCAGGGTTTTTTCTCCCCCTCCCTGATTTGAACCACACTTGGACACTTAATAGGCTGGGTGAGAGAACCGGCCGGTTGGATTGAAACCGAACCGATTCGTCGGTTCACCGGTTCAACCGGTCGGTGCACCGGTTCAATGACGGTCAGACATCATTTTCGGGTTTTAGAGAGAACCGAGCCGGTAGAGGGACCGGTTCCCGGTTCAACCGGTTGAACCGGACGGTTCGGTTCGAGTCTGATAACCATGCTAGTAATATTACCGTAACCTATGGTACTACTTTTATTTTCATCATTATCAAAAAAAATCATACATACAAATTCACACTTGGTCTATAAAGAGACATTAAATAGATAAGGACATACTACATCATTGTGATAAGCTAACTGTATACATCTCAACATTAACAAGACACTACAATGGTACAAAGTAGCAGCAATTAAAAAAAATGAAAAACACTACGTTGAGCTTTAATGCAAAACTATAGCAAGAACAAAAATGACAACAGTTTAAATAAAAGAAATTGGCTCGATAGGTTACACAAAGACCAACGAGGCTGAATGAAGACATTCAGTAATTAGTGTGAATATTACAGGAAAGAAAAATTGTTGGAGTCGCAGTAGTGATATCCTTGTTGCTTTAGACACTAGCAAAATGTTTATAGGGATGAGAAATATACTTTTTTTCCATCCGTCTCAGTATTTCTCCACCGGAAACTAAAGGTATATGTAACTTTAAAACTTTAACAATGTCGCAGGAACACCAACTACACCATGTATCGCCAATCAAAAACAAATACTTACATTGTTCTATCACCTTCTATAATCGTAGAGGTAAGCATAATTTCACCCCAATTGTTCCTTATTTGTCTATATATTAGCAAGTTAGGGACTAGCAGGTATAGATAATATATGTTCCTTATCCTCCTAATAATGAAGTGGGTCAGCGGGTGGTGGGGAAACGACACATGAGTAGAAAAATCTCCTATCCTTACCCTTGTCCTACAAGGTATGGGTAAGGTAAAGGGTAGTACCATACCCATTGACAGCCCTACCCAAAACTCACGGAAGTCATAACATCGAAGCCTCTCAAGGCATATGATAAGTTCAGGATTCGGCAATTTTTCGGCTGGCTAGAAAAAATTAGAATTCGGAAAAAATCGAGAAAATTCGTCAAAAAATCGATAAATTGCGGTCAAAGTTCAGTCAACTACTCAGAAATATTCGAGAATAAGTCGGCTATATATACATATATATGTAGGTATATATAAATGTTTGTATGTATAGATGTGTATATATACATACATATCTGATACATGTAACTATTAAGGTCACAAGAAATACAATCTTCGTGAGTGAAATTGAAGGAAAAAAAGTAAAGAATAGTTGAGCAATAATAATGGACTGTCCGGAGGAGTGGGGTTGGAGGTTTAGTGCAAATTAGAAGCTTTGTTTACACGGTATGATGAAAAAAATCAAGCGACTTAAAAGAGAAAATTCGTGAAAAAACGTGAAAAGTCATGAAGAACCGTGAAAAATCGTATAAATCACAAAAAAGTGGGATAAATCGTGAAAGGTCGTGAAAAATCGGAAACTGGCGTATTAATTGTGATGAACATTCGGGAGCCTATAACATCGTGAAAAATTGTCGATTTTTCATAAAATTTGAAGACTTTTGTTACTATGCTCAGGGGGACCAACTTCCGAAAATAACCAAATTCATAACTCTAAGATTTGCACACATCGTCAAAATATTTGACAACTTTTTGAAAGTCATGTTTAAAATGAAAATTTTTCCTTGTTGTATGTGATGGTTGAATAACTCACAAGTGTGAGTGCGCGCGGGCATTGATAACTGATATAGGCCCAAATTTTATCTGAAGAGATGATTGTACTTCTATGTACTTTCCCCATTTTTACTGGCAATAACAGTTCCAGATTTCTCAGCTCAGTCAAACCTATCATGAATACGAAATTTGTGACTATGTTTGCCCAGATAAATAACCCACAGCTGGCATAGTAACAAATTCAGGATTCGACAACTACTCAGCTGACAAAAAAAATCGCAATTCAAGAAAATCCATGAAGAAATCGACAAAGTTCGATCAACTGAGGGAATAAATAGGGAATAATTTGGATATATAAACACACACACACAAACACACATGTGTGTGTGTGTGGTTGTGTGAGTGTGTGTATCACCATGTATAAACACAAAAAGAGCATTAAATCAGTTATCATTCAAAAATGGCAATAAGATAAGCGCATGGCAATGGACGAGCTAATCAGAACAAAATTTTCAAAAGAGCACAGCAAAATAAAATAGCTAATTCATATCAATAAAGATCTAATATCTTCTAAATGAGTAATGGCACTATAAATAATGGGAGGAAGGGCAATAAGGGGTCTAGGAGACATGGGAGAAGATAGAGCTGGGAACATTGACAGTTGAAACTTTCAGAACTCTGAACAATGAAAGAGAGGAGGGACGTCAGTATTTTGCAACTATATTTAACAAAAGTAAAAGAAACAGAGGGGAAGCGGGAGAAGGCAAGTATGAAAGTGGGAAGGGGAACTGACGTTTGAGAAAGGGGAGGGGAAATCGACAAGAAGGGAGAGGAAGACTGACGTTTGAGGAAGGGGAAATTGACATTAAGGGGGAGGAGGAAACAGGGAAGCCATTAGAAATTTCAGTGGAGTTGCGAGCTCCACTGCTGTGTGTGGGCTCGCTGCTCGTGGCCAAGATCTGGGGCGACTAGGAAAGAATAGGATTGAGAAACGATGAAGGAAAGGTAGATACAAACCGGACCCGAAGGAAAAGAGGGATCGATGACCTTCACCTCACTGCTGCTCGTGATCAATCGCGGCTGGAAGGGGAATTCCCATCGTCCAAACTCCATAGGAAAGCGAAACTGACTGACGATGAGGGTGAAAAAAAGTGATAAGTATGGGGTAAGCGGTAGGCGTGGGGTGATTCGGTTGGGAATTTTCATGCTGACCAGTCTTCCCAGCGTGGGTGTTTTAGGAAGCGGCGGGATTAAGTGGTTAGGTTGCCAAGGATAATAGATGTGAACAAAAATCTACAATAGCCTCGGCGGCGTCGACATGCAAGCTATCATCTCCTACCTCCTTAAGGACCAAGGACTCACCGTTTCTACGACCTCGATCTGGAAGGAGATTGAGGACCTGCGTGACAACGAGATGCTGATCAGGATCATGGAGAGATTGTTTAAGGCTATAAAAGGCTTGGTCAGCGTAGCAGCCAAACGATATGGCAAGTTTAGTCAGATCACCCTATCTCCTCAGTTAGTGAACATAGCGAAGCTGGTGAGAAATAGGGTATGAAGCACCACGTCAGAGATCATCCCCGACCACATGCCTTGAACCCCAAACTCAAAGTAAGGGCCCCGCAAGAATCCAAGTGGGAGACCTATGATGCAATACACAAGGCAACAACTAACACGCAATTTCCATCTGACGGCTATGCCTGGAAAACCGAACAGTTGTTCGATCAATAATAATCAACTTCAGTTTTCATGAAATCATACCAGTGAGGATCGAATATACGTAGTTGAGTAGCAGGGAAAGGGCGAGAAGACCGAGGGCATATTGCTTGCCGAAGCATGCATGTACAGGTCCGGTTGGGTGCATAGCTCTATGATTGAGTTTTTGCAGGTCAGGTTTTTTTAGGTTTTTAAAGTTGGGTCTTTTTGGGTTTTAGTTCAGAATGGGTTAAACTCAAACAGGCAGGGTCAGGTAGGGGTCGGGTTTTCAAAATCCCAACCCGTTGCCATGTCTACTCAAAGGGATTGACAAAGTGCATAGGTTCTTACAGGTAAAGTCATTCATAAGAAGTAATATCCAGCCTCGAGTTGAACTGAGATAAAAATTTCTGGAAGCCATCATGTCATCCTATTAAAGATGTTTCCTCACCTCACTGCCTTAGTCAAGCTCAAGCATATCAGTTATCGACCTGCCTAAGTATTTATTAACTACAAAGTATACTTACTATAAGAAACTCCAAAAATGCATATATTTCCTGACTATTTTCTAGCAAGAATGATGTCATTATGCATAGCACGTAATAAAACACTAGGCATTCATTAAGAAAAACTAGCTTTTATGGTACCAAGCTATGATCGACTAAGCCAGTGTGTCCAAGTACAAGGGAACTGAATAAAGCATACAAATTATAGGTAACCGAATAAAGCAGGTGAGCATGATCGACCCAATATTATGACTAATCATTTGTGACAAAAAAAATTTAGGTTGTGTCCATACCTTGCATTCATGCGGATCCTCTTGAGAATAGTCCTCTTTTACCTCATCTCACTGTCAGATCTGTAAATTAATTTCCTAGTCGATACTGATATGGCCTACAACAGCTCCAATCACTACCTCCTCCGTCTAGTATGTTTCCGCCTACCAGTCTTGGGCCACCATCGTCTGTCAGTCGCAGAACGTCATCGCCTCCGTCTACGCAATCAACTTCTGTGAGGGCTTCAGATCCTTCAGTCGCCTCCATCCTCCGTCTGTGAGAGGGGTCCCCAAACAACTTGTCTCTAGGCTTCCCTTCATTCGATCGCTTCCCCTGCTTGCTTTCCTCCTTTCTGGGCTCAGTAAGAGAGATTGTGAGTGCTATTCGTAGCCCTACAAAGTAATAACAAATATTGTAAATAGAAACAGGGGAAAAGGAATCGAACGTATTGTGAAGGGTAAGAACAAAGACAATCGCCATAGCTTACATGGGATGTGCCACCACCGGCAGTTTCCAACTTCGGAGACGAAGGCGGTTTCTAATTTTGGGCATAAAAGCTGCATCATGCCTTTCCTTAAGGCGCGTGGACCCTCCCAAGACATCCTCGGTGATCTTCACATGCAGTTTTCCAGAGGGAGTAGATGGATTTTGGGTGATTTTCCATATCGCCGCATCCCGCGTGAGGGAGAAAAAGTGAGCAGAGAAATATCAAGGGGGAACTGGGCAGGGTTTGGAGGCGAGGAGTCAAAAGAGAGAGAGAGAGGGTAACGATTATTGTGCGTTAGTGGGAAAAATTTATGCGTCCTGGAATTGCGTCCATCATATCATCTTTAGGTCCATGTGACATTGAATTATGTGAGATGAATCTTGCCTACCATTTTAAATTTTACACATGGGTCCCTGAAAAACTAAACAACTTGCTAAAATTTCATCTCAACTGGTGAATTCCACCTAGCTTGACCTGGAAACAAATGAGTGTATAGTTTTTTTTGGAAAATTTACGGTAAATATATTTACAACCCCTTGAAACGGGGATAAATATTACAATCAACATACACACATGGTGCTTACAAAAGGTTTATTAGCCTATGAGGCTATAAAGACCATATCAACTAGTAAATAAGCCTTTTTATGATAACGACCAATTCCTAATGATCAAGGAAGAGACTCCAAAAATTTTCTTCTTATGGCATTCAAATAGATGCTTGATGTCCCTTTCAATTTTCTTGAACATGATGATAGAGTTCAATTTGGAACCTCCATGCATTCTATAGTTCCTTTCCAACCATACATGGTGAATACAGTCGGTTAAGGCCCACAGCTCGATGACTCCATTGTGTTTTGATTTGTTACCAATGTAATTAAGGCTTTCCTTGAGGGAATATGGAAATTTGTTGTTAAGCTTCAGCTGTGTGATCTGCCCCAGAGGTATTTCTAGTAGTTACACGAACCAAAAAGATGATCTGATGATTTAATATCCCGTTGGCATAGCTGGCAGTAAGGGTTAGGGACAATTCTCCATTTTGAAATTTTATCCAATGTCAGGAGGATGTTCATCAATGCCTTATAGCTCGTGAGACTCCATCTAGGATGATGAAGAGTCAGCCAAATATTGGTGAAGACCGGATTCATAGTAAGTGACTGTCAACGTGTTTTCCAAATGGATACATCATTTGAAAAAGTGAATATAGGGTACATGGTTAGCATCCTACGCCAGCAGGTAGAATGACCACCATTATAACCTTGTCTGGCAGCAATGTTCAGACTATATCTTCTGCACATCCAGTAGCTCCGGGTACCCAGCTCATGAAGAAGCTTCTGAATCCTCTTTAAGGTATGAAAGTTTGCAAGGTCCTCGAGCCTTTAAAGGTTCAGTCCTCCTTCTTGAAGAGGGAAAGAAAGCTTGGACCAGCTTGCAGGATGAATGTAGCTGCCCCATATAAAATCACTCATCAATATTTCCATTCTAGTTAGAACAAAAGATGGAATTTCACCTTGTCTCATCCAAAAACTGATAAGTCCCATAGCACAGTGTTTGAGCAAGGTGATACGTCCAACCATAGATATTTTAGGTCCAGGCCATTTACATATCATATCCCTCAATCGATCGAGGCATTCATTGAAGTGCTTCTTTTTTAGGTCCAGGTCATTTACATATCATATTTTTAGTTGCTTGAGAAACACCCCTCTCTTACCATGAATTTGAAAGGTGAGCCTAGGGTTTGATGTTGACCTAGTGGTTGGTTGGTTGGTTGGTTGATATGGAGGTGATCTACCTTGCTGCTCGATATGTGATGGAGGTTGCACAAAACCCCTATCACTTAGTTGTTGAGAGGTGAACCAACTCTCTTGATCCTTTAGGGTTTGGTGTTTGTTGGGAGGTTGAAGATGACCAACCCAAGATGAGGAGTAACCTGATATCCTTGTTAACCTGATACCTTTGACAACCCAAGATGAGTGACAACCCGATATCGTTTGATGAGAGGTGCCCTATATCCCTCTAGTTAGGTGTTGGACGGTATGATGGTTGGGTGTCTTGTTGACCCCTTGACCGGTATGAAGCTTTGCCCAAGATGTTGCCTTGCCCGATATGTTGGGATGGCCGATATGCATTGTGGCCGTTATCGGGTTAGTAGGGTAACATTGCGTTAGCTTTGTTCTTGGGGCGTTATTAACCTGTCTTGTGGTTAGTTGTTATGGGGTGTATGAACCCAGTTAACCCTTCCACATTTTTGACCCTGTTGGTGTGTGTGGTTGGGCGGTATCGACCTACTATGTGCTTGCCCGGAATCGGCCTGTTGTGAGCAGTGTGCTAGGCCGTTATGGGTGACAACCCAGGAAGAGTGCCTGCTGCTAGCCGTTATGTGATGTTCCTTGAGTGTGCCCGTGATCAGTTTTATACACAGTTTGACGTTAGCCCAAGATAGGTGTTAGCCCGATACAAGATGTTAGCCGATATCCATGTTGATGTTGTGTGGTGTTAACCGATATGGGAAGGTTGCCTTACCTATGATGAGGGATAGAATGCTTTTAGTGAGGGACGTTGTGCTTTTGGTGAGGGTTATCCCTTACCCGACATACCTATGGTGATGGTTATGATAATACTTGCTTAATTGAAATTTGAGAATGTTATGCATTGACACACCCATCTGTGTTACATAATTATCTCTCATAATAAAGTAATGAGTTATAGATGTTCCTTGTCCTCTCACAACAAGTCTATGAAAATACATTTGGGAGGTGTCACAACCCATATCATGACAACGTCCTCTCATAAAAAGTCCATCAAAATGCATTTTAGAGGTGTCAAGGCCCATTTCAAGATAAATTTTATCTCACATCAAGTCCCTAAAAATGCATTTGGGAGGTCCCACGACCCATATCATGATAATGTCCTTTCACAACATGTACCTTCAAATGCATTAAGGAGGAGACATGGCCCATATATTGATAATTTACTCTCATAATAAGCCCCTAAAATGCATTTGGGTGAAGTTTGGGCCAATATCATGACAATCTCCTCTTACGCCAAGTCCTTGAAAATCATGACAAATGTTATCTCATAGCGTGTCCCTAAAAATGTATTAAGGAGGTGCCACGACCCATATCATGATAACGTCCTCTCAAAACAAGACCATGAAAATGCATTTGGGAGGTGTCAAGGCTCATATCATGACAATTGTTATCTCACATCAAGTCCCTAAAAATGCAATTAGGAGGTTCCATGACCCATATCATGATAGTGTCCTTTCACAACATGTCCTTTAAAATGAATTAAGGAGGAACCAAGGCCCATATATTGACAATGTCCTCTCATAACAAGTCCTTGAAAATGCATTTGGGTGAAGTTTGGGCCCATATCACGACAATGTCCTCTCACACCAAGTCCTTGAAAATACATTTGGGAGGTGCCATCACACATGTGATGACAATGTCATCTCACAGTAAGTCCTTAAAGCATTTGGGTGGTGTCAGGTCCCATATCATGACAACGCCCTCTCACAACAAGACCATGAAAATACATTTGGGAGGTGTCAGGGCCAATATCATGACAAATGTTATCTTACATCAAGTCCCTAAAAATGCATTTGGGAGGTGTCACGACCAATATTGTGATAGTGTCCTTTCACAACATGTTCCTTCAAATGCATTAAGGAGGATGCATGGCCCATATATTGGTAGTGTCCTCTCATAATAAGTTGCTAAAAATGCATTTTGATGAAGTTTGGGCCCATATCATGACAATTTCCTCTCACAAGAAGTCCTTGAAAATACATTTGGGAGGTGCCATTGCACATATGATGACAATGTCATCTCACAGTAAGTCCTTAAAAATGCATTTGGGTGGTGTCATGTCCCATATCATGACAACGCCCTCTCATAACAAGTCCATCAAAATGCACTTGGGAGGTGTCAGGGCCCATATCATGACACATGTTATCGCACATCAAGTCCCTAAAAATACATTTGGGAGGTGCACGACCCATATCGTGATAGTGTCCTTTCACAACATGTCCCTTCAAATGCATTAAGAAAGATACATGTCCCATATATTGACAGTGTCCTCTCATAATAAGTCCTTGAAAATGCATTTCGGTTAAGTTTGGGCCCATATCATGACAATGTCCTCTCATGCCAAGTCCTTGAAAATATATTTGGGAGGTGTTATGGCACATATGATGACAATCTCACAGTAAGTCCTTAAAAATGCATTTGGGAGGTATTAGGTCCCATATCATGACAACGTCCTCTCACAACAAGTCCATGAAAATACATTTGGGAGGTGTCAGGGTCCATATCATGACAAATATTATCTCACATCAACTTCCAAAACTGCAATTGGGAGGTGCCATGACTTAGATCATGATAATGTCCTTTCACAACATGTCCCTTCAAATGCATTAAGGAGGAGTCAGGGCCCATATATTGACAATGTCCTCTCATAATAAGTCCCTAGAAATGCATTTCGGTGAAGTTTGGGCCCATATAATGACAATGTCCTCTCACGCGAAGTCCTTAAAAATATATTTGGGAGGTGCCATGGAGCATATGATCACAATGTCATCTCACAGTTTATCCTTAAAAATGCATTTGGGAGGTGTTAGGTCCCATATCACGATAACATCCTCTCACAACAAGTCTATGAAAATGCATTTGGGAGGTGTTACGGCCCATATCATGATAGTGTCCTCTCATAATAAGTCCATCAAAATGCATTTGGGAGGTATCAGGCCCCATATCATGACAAATGTTATCTCAGAGCAAGTCCCTAAAAATGCATTTGGGAGGTGCCACAACCCATATGATGATAGTGTCCTTTCACAACATGTCCTTACAAATGCATTAAGGAGGAGACATAGCCCATATATTGACAGTTTCCTCTCACAATAAGCACCTAAAATGCATTTGGGTGAAGTTTGGGCCCATATCATGACAATCTCTCATGATGCCAAGTCCTTGAAAATACATTTGGGAGGTGCCATGGCACATATGATGACAATGTCATCTCACAGTAAGTCCTTAAAATGCATTTGAGAGGTGTCAAGTCTCATATCATGAGAACATCCTCTTACAACAAGTATATGAAAATGCATTTGGGAGGTGTCAAGGTCCATATCATGACAAATGTTATCTCACATCGCGTCTCTAAAAAGGCATTTGGGAGGTGCCACGACCCATATCATTATAGTCTCCTTTCACAACACGTCTCTTCAAATGCATTAACGAGGTGTCAGGGCCCATATATTGATAATGTCCATAAATGCATTTAGGAGGAGGCATGACCCATATCATGACAATATTTGTAAGGACCCTGACCTCCGTTTAGGGTTTATCCTGTTTGCTTTGCTTAACCCTGATGCTTAGTTGCTTGCTAATCACCTTTAGTGGTGATTAGGGTTTGTTGGTGCTTTGTTGAGAGTTGGAGGTGCTACTTGCAATTAACCCAAGTCTAGGGTTTGTGGGCAAGTTTGCCACCTTGAGAGGTGTTCCTCCCTTTCCTTGCTTCCTCTAGTGTTGAGAGGAAGGTTTGGGCTCATTGCTTGAGTTCCTTTGGGCTTGGTTGAGCTTGTTGGGCTTTGTTGTGCTTTGCCTTTGCCTCTTTGGGCCTTGTGTCGGGCAGTGTGCTTGTGTCGGCCTAGGTGTGTCGCCCAGGGTGTGTGTCGGTTTGTGGTGTGTCGCCCAGGGTGTGTGTCACCCAGGGTGAGTGTGTTGGCCATGGTGGAGTGGAGGTGTGTCGCCCATGAACTCTTTGACCCTCTTTGACCTCGTTTGTGTCACCACTAGTGGACACTTGGTGCTTGATGCTTGCATGTGGCAATGGCCTTGGACATGTGTTTAGAGCATGTTAGAGTGGTGGCATTGCTCATGGACAAGTATCCCTAGGAGGGTGACACCTTGCTTTGTATTTACTTAGTTTCTCCTCCATCCTCTTCTATATATGTGTTTCCTTTCTCTTGCTAAGGATCCCTTTAGTTCCTTATTCTCCCTCTCCCTTAGTGCACGATACCCTCTTTCTTCTTGCTCGCTTGGTGGCCGATCCTTCTTGGAGTCTCCTTCTTCCTCTAATGGTGGCCGAACCCTAGAGTGCCTTGCTCTCCTTCTTGTGGTGGTGCTTGGAGCTTGGTGTTAGGATCTTGGAGCTTGCTTAATGCGGGTTACATAACTCCTAACCCTAACTATACTATCTTCTTTCATGTTCTTATATGTTGCTTATGATCATATCGGCTATGCATGTTGTTAGTTGAGTTCCTTTCTTAAGTTGTTCTTGTTGGCCGAACCATGTGCTTTAGGGTTTCTTGGTGAGCAACACCCCTTTCTCTCCTAGGTCTTGAGGAGTGAGCTTGAGTTCTAGTAACATGGGAAATACTCCTCTCTCGCTTGAGTTGAGAGGTGAGCTTGTGTTCTAGTGGCTTGAGCAACACCCTCCTCTCACCATGGACTTGAAAGTTGAGCTATGTGGTAGTTGTGGACCTTGGTTGTAGTTGTTCTTTATGTTGCCCGATTGGTGTTAAGAATCTTGGCAAGACCCCTCTCTCTTGATAGTTGAGAGGTGAGTCATCTTCTTGACCCATTACGGTTTTGGTGCCCTTGTGCTTGAGGTTGGTGGTGACCCTATCGGGCTGCATCTTGGCCGATATGGCCTTGGGGTGGTGTTTCCCGTTATCCCTCTTTGGTCTTGAGCTTTGGACGTTGTGATATGGTGTTGTGTCGGGCGTCACACACCTGGTTCCTACCTTGTTGTGTCGGGCATCACACCATGATAAGTACCTTACCCGAAAACCTTCACCTCGTCATACCCTGATGTTGTGGAAGCTTGTTAGCTGGTTCTGTGGTGGGAGTCAACCCTTGACCATGTCCGTGTGTGCCGGCTGATAGATGTGGTTAGCCTTGGGATGGGCGTTATGTTTGCTTTGTTGCATGTGTTACACCTTTGGGCATTATGCCTTGTTGGGTGTGTGCTACCCGGTATCCCTTGGGTGTGATGCGCCGTCGCACGATACCCCCTTTGGCTGAGCTGCACGCCCTAGTTGCCCGATAGCAGCTGGTTGTGCAACACACCTGGATCAAGTGCTCGTTACACCCATGACGATATGGGGCTCTGTGGTTATCTGCGTGCTGGGTGTCATGGCATCATGGTGATGCATGACACATGTTGGAAGTTGCACGATACCTACACCTTGCATGACATGCCCCTTGGGCTCAGTTGCACGATAGACCCTGCTGCACGTTACACCTAGAAGTGCAGGACGCTGCATTGCACGTTACACCCTAGGTGCTACCCGTTGTGAGGTTATGTGTGGGGCGATAGGGGAGAGTACCCTGCCTGATACCCTGCTGAGTGCTTGGCTGATATGCATAGCAGTGCTTGTCTGTTAGGTGGTTGTAGTGTTGGGAGTTCTAGTGAGGGTCTTGTTCCTTATATAGAAAACTTATATGCTAGCTTTTGTTCATGCTATCACGTTGGTTTTTATAGTAGCCCTTGACATGCTTGATGGTAATCGTGATAGTAGATTACATCTATGTAACTTGACATGATATTACATGTGCTTATAATCATCTTGACTATATGTATAATGCTGAGTATTTAATGAGCATATAAGATGCTTTGCATAATGATATAACCTATGTCTGTGGTCATAGGTTGAGACATAAATGATAACACATAAAACATTAAGGTTGCCCTGTGCTTGATAATATGATCTTTCTGATAATCCATGATGATTGGGCATACTAACCATACAGGTACAGATGCATAGCCAGGTAAGGGCTATGAGGTATATATATATGTTTGAGTAACACTATTTTGATGGTTACTCTTAATAATGAAATAATATGCATAATGTGTTTTGGTCTGAGGACCTGAGTTTGGCTAAAGTGCTGGAATTGTTATTCCATGATGGTGATGTAAGCCTTGAGAGGCAGTGGCACTACGTGATGAGGGATTGAGATCCCATGGTAATGTGATGATCCTTGAGGTGGATCTAGATGATTGATAAAAGGCTAAGGGGTAACATGTAATGTTGGATCCTTGTGATGGATCAGGATGGCGTTGATGATAGTAAAAGCATGGTACTGAGTTTCATGTTGTTCATTCTTATTCTAGTTGCATGTTATACAGCTTAGCTGAATCTTGCAATCCACTTAAAAGATACTAACTAATTATAGTGGAACATATCATGTAGTTTGCCCTGGCCATAGATCCATCATCGTCAGAAGCTGGTGATGGTGAAATGGGTTCTCCTGCGGGTTAACCTGGAGCGCATATTATTGAATATGTGAGGTTTCTCCTAGCCTAAAATAGTGAGGATTCGAGTGTAGCAATGGTTGCAGACTCAGGATATGTATAGAGCATGGTGAACAGGCCCATGGCTCAGGATATGTGATATGGGAGCATGAATGTGTTCATGGCTCAGAGCACGGTGAACCGGCCTGTGGCTCAGTTTCACTAGCGCCGAGACCTATACCGAGGCGGGCTAGGAAGGGGGTATCCTGCGAGAGTTGACCCTGTGGCTAAGGCCACTTAAAGCATGAGACTACGGTCTTGCTTGTGTTGTAATCGTACACTGACTACGAGGTGGGAGGTCGTGGATTCCGGCTCTTCCATTGATCTTGTATGGCACCGGCTCCGGGTTTCACAGCTGTCGGTTGGATTCGAGCGGTACGACTCACTTCCTCATGGCATAATAATACGTAATCCAGCCGAATAGTATTTATTGCTTAAGGCAAAACACGGAACATTGGTTGAGGCCTTTCTTGTGCAGTTAATCTTGTTATACCTGTAGTTTCTTATACATTCCTTACGTTATGTGGTAAGATCTTATACACCTTATCTTGCCAATCATGTTCCCTAAAGAGATAATTAGTGACATGCCTTCCGTACAACCTGGTAAGCTTGATGGTATGAATAAACTGTTATTATTCTATGTTTTACTGTTTATCTACTGTTGTTGCTTTTGTCTTTCCTTTGGTTTTATAGCTTCGATGGGGAGTTATGTTTCTCGTTGGGACTATGTGTCTCACCCTGCTGGTTTTCAGGTGTTCGTGCTAGACGTGGTGGTGGTCGCGGAGTTGCGGCCGAGCAGCAAGACGAGCAATAGAAGGCAAGAGTTGGACATGCTGCTGTTTTAGTCGTTTTGTAGTAGAGTCTTAGAGTCATCCATGTACTCTTAGGTCCTTGGGAGCATTTTGACGTTGTTTCACGATGTATAGTTGTTGATGGTTTGTATATCCTACTGCTGGCCGAATGTGGGCCATTATGTATATTTAACAGGTGATGAACTCATGTGATGACTAGACAGTTGATCCCCTAAGTTGTGGACACGTATTAAGCCTTGTAAATATTTGTATAACCTGTTTCTTTGCAGGATGAGGACCTAAATGTAATAGTTTCTCAGTTTATCCACTTTCCTCAATCGATTTTAATTAATCCATGTTTTTGGTAATCTGTGGTTATGGTGATTTCCACACGTTTTCATGTAACACCTCGCTATCTGTATGATAGTGGGATGTGTTGCCACAAGTTTTGGTATCAGAGCTCTAGGTTCGCTGAGTCTACAGGGATTTAGGACTAGGTTGTGTCTGTTCTTGTGAGTTTTCCAGATTTTCTTATAATCATCTTCTTCCCTCAGCGGAAGAAAAGCCAAGATGTTTGGAAACCATGAAGAACATGCTGCAGAGCACAGTGATGCTGCATCATTTGATGGAGCTATAGGGAAGGCACATGAAGATCGGGTGCCTGAGGTCCCCCAACCTGACCCAGCCATTCTTGAACATCCTGCCTATCAACAACTTATGGGGCAAATGATGGCTACCATGAATCTCATGGTAGAAAGATTGCCAATGCCTCCGCCGAGAGCACAGGCTCCCCATGGTGAAATATCGAGTATTGGGAAGACCTTTGAGCGGATTCGCCGAGTCAGAGCGTCGGATTATGCTGGGACGGCTGATCCAGCGGATGCAGATCTGTGGTTGACAAGTCTTGAGAAGGCTTTCCAGATCCTCGACATCCCCGAAGAAGACAAAATAAAGCACGCTTTCTACCTTTTGAAGGGTAGTGATGGTCACTGGTGGACCATCGAGGAGGAGAAGCGTCCTAGTGAGGTGATCGGTTGGGAGGTTTTTCGGCGTGAGTTCGTCAGCAGATACTTTCTGAAGACGTATCTGGATGAGAAGATCATTCAGTTTGAGAGCCTGCGCCAAGGAACAATGAACATCACTGAGTATGAGGCCAAGTTCATGGATCTGTTGAGGTTTTGTCCTCACATGGAAGCAACAGATGAGGAGCAGATCAGACGTTTTGAGAAGGGTCTGAGTGCTGAGTTGACAACACCTATTTCTGCGTTGGAGAACCGTGAGCGGTTTGCTACGTTTGTGGAATCTGTTCGGAGGATCGAACGATCAGTAAGGGAGAAAAGAGAATCCATGTCTAAGAAGAGGCCTGCTCAGTTCTAGGGACAGAGGTTTGGTGGCTTCAAGAAGCCAAGGTTTTCAGCACCTTCCGTGATGAGAGGTTCCAGTGTACCATCACAGTGGTCTCCGAGTAAGGGAAGAGGTTATGTTTCTTCACCGTCAAAGGCACATAGTACAGCTTCAGTGGCAGTGACAGGGCCATCTAGGCCACGGTTTGAAGATAGGTCATGCCATCTTTGTGGTCAGATCGGGCATTTCAGGTCCAACTGCCTGAATAGAGATGTTGAAGTGACACAGCAGCCAAGGCAGAATCAATGAGGGTCAGATAGACAACAGCCCAGTGGTAGCAGAGGGTGAGGATGCGGGCAAGCGTCGCAAGTGGGATTGTCTGCTCAAGGAAGCAGAGGACGTGGACAGCAAGCAACAGCTTGATTCTATGCTATGAGTCAGCCGGAGGCGATAGTCAACCCGCGAGTGGTGACAGGTAAGATGGAGTTATTTCATTCTGATATGTCTTCTTCTTTCTTTATATCTGTTCTGGTTGACCTGGGTACTACCACTACAAAAAATTGGGTCATTATTCACGAGTGAGTCCTGTCACAAACCCCTCTCTATAGGCCCTCACAAATAGGGACGGTTGTGGGTCTGGCCCTCACAAATGGTCCTTGAAGAGAACTCACGTGACAAATACCAGTGGCCCTCACAAATACAATTGTCACGGACCAACTGACCCTCAAGAATGTTATATTGAGGGACTATTTAGCCTTCATAAATATATTTTTGAGGGACTATTTAGCCTTCATAAATACATTTTTGAGGGCATGTTTAGTTCTCATAAATACATTTTTGAGGGACTTGATGGTCTTGGAGAATATATTTTTGAAGGGCCAATGCCTTCATTAATATTATTTTTGAGGGGCTATGTGGTCGTCATCAATACAATTGTGATGGTCAATCTGGATCTCATTTTTGAGGGACTAAAGACCTTCATTAATATATTTTTGAGGGATTACTGTAAATGATTTGGTTATTGATTTATTGAATGATTTGTTGAATGTTAATTAATTTTAAATGAAAACTTTGTATATATAACCTCAAGCAATATTTTTATAAGAGTCGCATGACATCATAAGAATTTTCAACACCAAAATGACACATAAAAATGTTAAATCACCTCAAACCAATTTCTATTAATGAAGCAAAATATTATCCGTACATTGTGTGCTCAACATTGATATAAATAACGAATACATATGATTCTAAAATTTGAGATTGATGACAATCAACATATCATGCTAGAAATTCTTAAGATCTGTAATGTCTCTATATTCCTTCAAATGGTGTGGTGCTCTTCATCAATGACATGCCTCATACGGTTGCCACCTGGAAAGAGATAAGAGCAGATTTCAATATACCAAAAAGACAAACAATACAGAAAAAATATATGTACATAATGGGTCTGAAGCCTAATTTGCAGGGAACTATACTGATTACCTTATGGGAGACTTACTAATCTAGCTGCGATGCTTGCTTAAATTTTCTTTTGAGGAAGTCATATTCCTATGGGAGTCCAAAGGGATGACTCCCTCCAGATCCCATAACCTTTTAGTCTTGAAAATAGAGGCTGACATCACCTTCACTGTATACAGATAGAATAAAGCCTAACATCAGAATTAAACTAAGCATTAATGCCACACAATATAGTGGTACAACAACATTCTAACAGCATTAGTGCAGCGAGCATGGTATGATTCTAGATGTATTTTTATATTAAAGCTTTCCCCATGACTGAATAAGAGCTACAAATTCTGCCAAAATATTCCTTTGAATGGAAACATGAGACAAATGCTAGTTAATTCTGAGTTATTTTGTCATTAATTGTACCATGTGCTACGGCCTGGTCTGGTAACGCATTTGCCATTCAGTGTTGTTTGATTTTTGTGTGTGACCCACCCTATCTATGCGGGAGCTGGAGCTTCTTGTCAGTATAACTTTTACATTCTTTTATATTATTAACATGGTAGCTGAGGATTTCTGCTAGAATTCTAGCCCTAGAGAACAACAGCCACTTTGCTCTTCATAACTAGTGTGCTGCTGCCACCTCAATCTCAATCACCTGCTAGCATCATCTTGCCGTAATAAATATAATATTTTCATTAACTATTAGTTGAATTTCAAGTTCTTTCCATCTATAATTTTTGTTTGATTTAGCATGTTAGGAAGTTATACTCCCTTGTTCACCACGACCATAGAATAAATGTTTTATTTAGGCTAGAACTAGATCAAAAATATAAACAGATAAAAAGTCTAACCTGAAGAGACCTAGAAAATTGCTTGTCAAAGACCAATCGACAAGGCCAACACAGCTACATATGAAGAATGGTAAACATATCCAGGAAGGATGGCTGATACCAACAACGAGATGTACTCCCGGCAACAGCAAGCAGAATGCAACCTTAAAGCGAGAACCTTTGTGGGGAAAAAAATAGCAATGCAATTTGAGTAAAGAGCATGAACCTAACAATACATGTCAAATATTGTTACATAAATGGAGATGTACTTTTCCATAATATTAATGATTGGACAGCCGTACATTTGGGTGCAGACACAATGCCACCCAAAAAAAAAATCAAAGATAAAGCCATAATACAATAGCAAAAAGATATTCTGGATGCAGTGGACAATCCAAGTACAAGTTTGTGTTTAGTCTGTCATTCTTGCATGATCAAAGATATTAAACAATCAGATAACATAATCACTTCAAAGAAAGTTACATACCGAAACGATGGACAGAAGATGCATCCCACCAGAACGAATATCGAAGAAGAATTCGACTATGATAAATTTCAAGAAAAGCAACCAAAGCCGCAAGAAACTGCATGGTAACAAAATAAATGACAGATGTCGATCCCCATGGTTGAATTCTAAAAGACAAAGTAACATCAACATAGTTAGTTAATCATATGTTTTATGTAGATATATATAAGAAAAGCAATCAAAGACCCTCAAGCAGTGAATAAAACTAAACTTGAGAAGAGATAGAAATTTTCATAATCCAGCTGAACCACGGTGTATGATATCTTGGTAAAATTGATAGATTGGGACATGATACCACTACCAGTTAGGTATTAGAAATTCAACAGTGTGTATTAGAACTTGAACAGTGCATGATGAAGATCAAAACATTATACTGAACATGTGAAAATTTTCAAAGCTTTTTAGTCAGCATTTGGAACTTATTGGTATATGATATATTGGACCATTTTAAGAATAGAAACAAGACAGACATGGATATTTCAGAGTATAAAAAAATATTGCACACATTTTACAATCATTAGCTTATATCCATTTTTTTCAAATGGTAAATAGAAAGAAATGACATATGCCCAGGTTCATCAAGCAGAATAAGAAGAATCATTAAGGTCAAGAACAATAACAAGAGACCTCGGATTATACAAATTAGGAAGTTCATTCATTAGAAAAACATAAAGCAAGGTGTTCACCTGTCCTAGAAAACCTGTGGTACCACTTTCAACAAGAGGAACACCAGCAGCTAAGCAAAGGCGGTTAACGTGCCGTCTAGCATCTAAGTTGTCAAGACCATTTAAAACAACATTAAACTGCTTATAGAAATCAACATTGAAATCTGGATCTTTGACATTAGCGTGATATGGGGTGATGTTGATATGGGGCTTAAACTTTAATACAGCATCACGAGCAACCTACTTTGCAAGATGAAGTTAGGTAAACACAATAAAAGAAACTGGCCTAACACAAAATTCTTATTATGTACTTTGGCTTTTGACTGCCCGACGTGACTTTGACAAAACAGAAACTGCCTGTTCAGGTTGGTGACTTCTATTGTGTCCATATCAATCTGCAATTTTAAAATACAACACAATTAAGCGGAAACATGTGGATCTTATTATCGGTATAAAGGGTGAAAATGAGCTAGGAATATAAGAAATATGTTTCTATGAAATTATAAATTTTATAGTAACAAAGAGGCTGGTATACAGGGTGCAGTAAACACTGGGACATACATAACACAGAAGTGCTAAAAATCAGAACAATTATAGCATGAGAACATTACACAAGTCGTACACTTTATGTATTCTTATCATACAACTCTAGTATGTACAATAGAAGAATTCTCTGCAGTAGGGTGGGTATCCTTAAAACCCTAACCATAATGAGAATTGCCGCCTTCTAAACCTTTCTAGCCATCAAAGAGGCCATGTGTTTTATTAGCACAACACGACAAGTAACAAAGCCATAATCAAAATTCAGGGAGATTCAGTGAGTAGATTCTAACACATTGTATGGCCCTACACTACATATACAACAGGAAAGACAAAAATAAATAAAAATAAAAGCAAGACTGTTCTAAGGTCTAACATTTTTCCTCAAACCAAAAGCATATATATTTGGTATGCCCAACTGGAGTAATATGCAGCCTAAATCTGTAATATACCAATTAAAGCTTCATCTATGGATTTAATAATACTCTTGAGATTATCTTTTTACTGATAAAAATATCTTGTTTCAGCAATGGTTGGTGATGTAAACATATATATGAATGATCCTGATGACACAAGAGTGGCAGAACTTGAGATAACCATTGTTGAACCAAAAAGGTATATTTGTCGCAACTTATTGGTACAGTTGATTCCTCTTATAGCTGAATACACTAACACTGAACCAAAAAGGTATACATGCATGTAGTTCATACTGATATATGTTGTGAACAATTTCATTACAAATATACCATGAATTTAGTTGCTCCCCTGTATTTTGTCACTTCCATGTCTACATCTTTACTATTCTAGAAATATACATCAACGTCTATAATATATATGAGGCTGCTTTTAATTCACTACTTTTAAATATCCAATTCTTGATTAGCAACATTTTTAGAAATATAAGCAATGAAGTAAAACAATGATGAATAAGGCCTAGTTTAGATACGGTGATTGCAAGTACTAATGGGTTATATATATAATTGTACGAGTATGGTACTATATATTAAATTATTAATATGCCCCGTCTAGAGAGGACAACACACATGTCCAACCCACATGAAATTGTGATGCGGACTTGTCAACTTGAGTTTCAAAACCTACCAATTCTGACTTTGTGAATGTCACATATACGTCTATAATATATATGAGGCTACTTTTAATTAACATATACAAAATTGAAACATTGAAATTTTGCATCTTAAAAGCCAGAATAAATATTTTGGACAAAGGCACCCAGGTAAGCCACCTGGTGCCCAAAAATCTTAACCGGTATGATTCCTTGGTGTGGTCAATACTCTATTTCTGGACAAAAAATCTCACACTTGTTTAGTTCTCTCAACATTTCACAAAACATGTTTTCTCCGCTCTTTGTTGCTTGCTAGAACATGCAACTAATAAAGAATTGCTAACTAAATTTATTTATTTCATGCATTACATTCAAGGTTTTCTCTTTGATGCTGGTCAAGATGCCCCTAAAGGAAATATATGGCTTTACTATGAATATCAGTTTTAAGATGGCAAGAAATGTTTTGGACATGCTCCTAAATCATAGTATCATAGTTTGATTTCCTTTTAAACTAATACTTGCTTCATGAAAAAGTGAAATTCCAAACATATATTTTTCAGTATTCTGCTAGGAATTTGAGGGTGTATTTAACTGTTCATTTGCTGACATACCCGGTCATTATGGAGGAAACCAATAGTTTTGAAAGGGGCTCCCAAAGGGCCTCGACTGATACATGAAACTGATCGGATGGAAGCAAACCCAACATGCTAGAGATAGTCCTCTTCATTGCATCAACTATTTCTGCTGGGACATCTTTCTGAATAATGCTTACATCTAAAGGCTCTATCTCATGTATCAAATTTAATAGAATTGAACTCTGAAACAATATGAGGATGGATTAGATGTAAGATATCACTGTAAGGCAGTTTGCATAAAGAATATGGATGGATAAGTTAACAACATAATGCATCAGTAGAAAGTCACTGCGTATAAGGAGGAACTGCCCATCACAGATTTGCAGTTTGGAAAAAAAAATATTAACCTAATGGGTAGGGTATGCCACATCATTCAAAAGGAAACTACATTATAAAGATACTTTGACAGAATTGTTTTCAAAAAGCCAATGGGTCCTAATAATCAAAAAATAGGACAGTTTATAACATTATAAGACATGCATGTCATATAGCACTAGGGATTCGGATAGAATAAGCATTAATGATCAAGAGCATAGTAAAATCAAAAGGGCAGCACGTAAATATCAATATTGTTTTGCTGGAATGTCTGACTTTTCAAAAAATGCACCTTTAATTGGCAGTACCATGCTTAAGCACCTACTAAGGGTTGGCCACTCACTTCCGGCTCTACGCTTTCCAAATTCAGGACAGGCCGAAACATCATAAGGTACCTTGTCCAAAAAATACCTAAGAATATGTGGTAGACTAATGCGCTTCACAGTTTATATTACAATTCGAGATAACATTCTTCCAGAAAAGGAAAAAAACTAATTAACAATAGTAGATTGCAACATCAAGGTTGGGCTTTCCCCATACCAACCCCCACCCCAGCCCCACAACCCCCACCTACGGATGGCAACAGAATCTAGGCATGCCAAACCCACTCCAGCCTATTGAAGGGATTGTCCATTCCATCCTCACCCTTCTTGAACAAGCACAAAAAATGTTGCCCACCTCATAGAGCTCATGGGTTTTTGCGCCAATGTTCAATTTTTCGTCTATGGCCAATATATAATAGGATCTTTTTATAGATATACACAAATTTCAATACACAAAAAAGAAGCTCCATAGATTAACACTCAGTTAAGAGAGAGAGAGAGAGAGAGGTAAAAATGTTAAATGATGGGGAATAAAGGAGAGATGTAGGCTTTATAAAAAAAAGGAGAGTTGTAGGCTTCGGTAGCAGCACAAGACGGTGCTAGAGACGCCATTGTTTCTACAGAACCTATCCAATGAAGATGATGGAGACAACCCTCAGATGGCAATGCCCAACCTCTCTCAAGGTGACATCATAGTCATTAATTTCCTACCAACAAGGTAGTCAAGATCGCCCATGTGAACACTTTGTGCGGCGTTTTTCATAAATCAATTAGCCCATAAATCGAGAATGGGAGTCAAATTCACCTTGATAACACACATTAATAGCAATTAACCTACCAACCATTTTATCGCTTATGGGACATCCTATGAACCCCACAGGCAGATTCACCTTGTATTCCTTTGTTGTTTCACTCCTGTATGGTTCTCGCTGGCAGAGACATAGAGCCAAAGAAGGTTAGATGCCCCTTACCCAGTGAAATAAAAAACGGCCAGGTGGGCCGCTTAAGCGTCCATGACCCCCAGCCGCTTAATTTTGCCATTAATCACCCGCTTAATCATTTTGAACAAAATCGCCCGCTTTTTGCCTGCCTCACCCGCTTTTTACCGCTTTTTCCCGCTTTTGTTTAAAAATCCTAATGTAAGCATCTAACATTAATTAATTGCATAGCCAAGTAGTGTTGACTATAATATACGAAACTTGTATACATTAAATGTTCTATGATATAGCTAGTCCTAATTTAGAATGCATACTTTGTGTGTAAGCTGTAATAATTGGGTACTGTTGTAATGCATCTAAGTAAATATCCTATTGCTCTATTATACTAGTAATGCATGATTAGTTTTACTGATTTCCTTGTTGCTTTCAGTGATTAATGATTGGTACTGCTGGTTAGTATTACTTTAGTGATTACTTTAATTCAATAATTCATAGTTTGTTATATACAATTACTGATCTGCTTGCTGATTTTAGTGATTAGAGATGCTGATTAATAGTAAGTATTGATGAATACTTAGTTAATTACTAATTTGCTAATTAGATATGTATAGAAGTTCCTTATAAATATATTTTTTATATACACATTCATGTAATTTTGTATAAAAATATATAAAATTTAGACACCCGTTTTTTAAAAATCGCCCGCTTAATCGCCCGCCTACCGCTTAATCGGTTACAGGGTGCCGTACGCACGCCTCCCGCTTCCCGCTTTCTAATACATTGCCCTTACCAAGTTCAATGCTCATGGCAGTCTACATTATCACCATGCAAGTCCATGTCCATATCATCCCTAGTATCAAGACAAGGCGCCTATATATGTCAAGGAACACCTCAAGAGTTTTGATTGAATTTATGATTTATGTATATCATTTTATTTTCATAACTGACACACACACACATATATATATATATATATATAGTATATACGTGCATTTTCTTTTATTATACATCACTATTACATAATGCTTTAGCGTGTAAGACATTGATTTAATACATGAAATACATTAGTATATAATATGTTATCTAGAAATAAATGTCTTGGATCTTGCACCCAACTAAACCAAGTTACTAGCTGGGAGCCTTGACAACCATGGGTTGAGGATTGACAACCTTTGGGACTAAAGTAAAAGTTGCGGATAATTTAAACCTCAAGTGCATTTTGGCTACGATTATGCATTTTATGATTATTCTATATGTCTAATTGTCTACACCAAGACACATGCACATTACACCAACATCAACGTCCTCGTTTTCTATTTTCTCCTACTAGATATTGAAACCATGCCCTCTTTCTATCTTCGATTGGACAATCACCCTTTAATTTCCTGATGCAAATAGTCATGTCTATGCTCATCAAATACCAAACAACTCAAACACTCCAATAATGTGTGGATTCAAGAAATACTTGCACATAGAGGGTGGTTGTGAGTTATGATGTTCATTGTGGCCCAATGAAGTACCTTAGTTGTGTCTAAGGGGCTTGATTATCCGTGGCAATCCGGCAACACTGATGGTGCCATAACCAATGGCACCCATAGCATGAGTAGGTAGTAAGACAGTGGCATACAACAATAGTGGCAGCAAATTCGGTAGAGCCACATTGCACACTAGTAGTGGCATCTGACAGGTGTGCGCGATCAATGATACATCTTTTCACCGTCTTCAATTTAAATCAAACCATGAAGATTTATATGAAGATCTTGTAATGTTGGATGAAGGAGCATGTTTGAACCAGAAATATAGATTAGATATCAAACTATGCTTCTACTAGGAGTCAGTCGGATATAGAAGAATCACAGAACTGTGGTAGTTTAGTTCACAAAAATGAAGGCAATGTCTTGAATCTTATTTTAAACAGAAGATATTTAAAAGAGCATTCTGCTATACAATTTATTGATCCTAGATTTGTTTGCTTATCTTTGTTGTCTTAGTCATGCTTCAGCTTCTCTTGGTAATATGATTCTAGGCTTCTAGCCAGTTTAAGTCAACGTCTAAAGGAATCCTGCAGGGTTTTGGTTTTGTTTATATTATTAAGTTGCTTGCTTTTCCCAATAACTATCTAATGTACCTGACAGAGAAAGTTTACTATATTGAAGATATCAACCTTATAAGTGCAATGAGGATCTCTATCCCTATGTATAATATTTTGACTTATGATTTATTCTTATTATTCAGAATCCAAAAGATGAAGCTGTTTTACGGGAGGTCCTGTATGATTCTGTGCTGCTAGTTGATTACTCTTTCTTATCTATCATAGAGGTCGAACAGTTGTCTGATCTGTTGAGGTCCCTTTGTCTGATGAGGTTAATGGTATTCCATGAAGCCATTCATGTGTCCCGGTACATTCTTCAGTCAAGTTTATCCATTATGCTAGCTTCCTAAGCATCAACTTCGGTTTTTAAATTTTGTTGATTGTGCAGGAAAAATGGAGACCAGGACAAGGCAATTGCCTATACAAATGCTTTCTCAAGTTCATCCCTCCCCTCCATCTTAGTTAAGTGAATAACCATTAAAAGAGGGATAAGCAAGTTTTCAACACCGAACACAAACACACCCGTCACACTACTCAGTATGTGAATCATACTTCAATTCTATAAAATTTATGGTTTTCCTCGCAGACCATGTTTATAAATTTCTCATGTGTGTTAATGCAATTTTGCTATCAATCTTAAACAGAGTGGTTGATTTCTCTTGAAGAAAAAGGAGTTGAGGTTTCTTACCAGAGCTTGAAACTGTTTTGCTTGAAATTGTCTTTTGATGACAATAAGTTGATGCAGGGTGGGCAAGTAGTTAAGGACAACAATGAGATGGATGATGTGTTCTTTTTTGATAAGAAAGGCGAGTTCAGTGATGGTGATGCCATAGATGACGAAAATGCAGAAAATGGGGATGCATTTATCTCAGCTGCGCATGAGATGAAACATCACAGTAATCCAAGGAAGCGGAAAGGAGGCAAGGGTGAAGGGAAAACTCAGAGTGTATTTAGTGAATACTTAGTTCAAGACTGGAGAATGAAATTCACCTAGATGATGGAGCACAATAATACATGTCGCTAAACACAAATGCAACAAATAAAAGGAAAATAATAGATAGTATTGAGGAACGCTACAAAAGGATGAGAATAACAAAGCACAGTAATAGCGGTGAGATGGCTGGGGCGACCAGAAATGGATACCTTTTTTCAAATATAACGACCGCCGCCTGCCAGAGAAAGAGGAAGATGACGAATGCCGGCAATACTACTTAGTGAACCAACGACGACGGGGCCCTCCTGTAAGATTCGAGAAAGCATTTGGCGTTCAGGGCCTTTCGTGAGGCCGTTTCTGCAGCCCGCTGGATTGGAGTAGCTCGGGGGTCGTTGCCGTCACTCGGGGCGTCTTCGTAGTCCAAAGGACTCTGTCACGAGAGCACAGCGGACGGGAAATTGGTTTCCGTTCTTGTGAGGGTGTCGGATTTGGCCTGTCGGAGTAATGGAGGGCGGAGGGTTTCCGTTCTTGTGCACGGGCCGAGGGTTTATGCGCGGAGCAATGGAGGGCAGAGAGGGGAGGACCGGCGTGAAGAGGGGAGACCGACAGCATGCACACGACGAAGAGGGGGAAGTGCACGGCACGAGAGGGGGAAGCACAGCGTAAGAGGGGGAAGTGCACGACGCTAAAGGGGGAAGTGCACAACGCGAGAGGGGGAAACACTGATGTTTTTAATTTTGATTTACAAATGTTGTGTTTTAGAACGGAGGGAAGGGTTATGAGATGGAGGGAAACATTTGGCATGGTATTTTTCACGGGGTGATTAGTGAGTAATGTATTTGTGAGGGATTAGTGTTCACATAAACGTTCTAAGAATGTTAAAAACACGGTTGAGGGATTTGGTCCCATATTTGAAGGATGAGCCCTCACAAATAGACATCATTATTCACGATTTTTGGTTCCTCACAAATGTTCTTCAACAAAGGCCAAATTTTTTGTAGTGTACACACTCTTTTATCGCCTATAGTATGCTTGAAAACTATCGTTTCCCTCTTAGTTGTAAGAAAGATAGCTTGTTGTTAGAAACCCCTCTTGATGGTTCCTTGATGCTTCAAGAAGAGTGTCCATCTTGTGTCTTATCTTTTTCAGGACACAGTATACAAGTGGATCTTATACCACTTGATATGCATGGTTTCAATGTGATCCTTGCGATGGATACGTTAGAAAAGTATAAGGTTGTTTTGGACTGTGGTTCCAAGCAAGCTGTGTTTGATAATGGCGGTGAGAAGTGGATCTTCCAAGGAGATAGGAAGATTCTTCCGACATGCTTAGTGTCAGCTATGGTGGCAGATAAGTTTCTACGACAAGGATGTGAGGCATTCTTAGCTCACGTGGTGGATATTTTTGTGGATACCAAGGCGAAAGGCCCTAGCCTTGAAGAGGTGTCGGTTGTCCGAGAGTTTGCGGATGTGTTTCCTGATGAGTTTCCCGATGTTCCTCCACCCCGAGAGATTGATTTCAAGATCAATCTAGTCCCAGGAACACATCCAGTTGCACAGACACCGTATAGGATGGCTCCAGTGGAGATGGCAGATCTTAAGAAGTAGTTGCAAGAGTTGTTGGAGAAAGGTTTCATCTGACCGAGTACATCTCCTTGGGGTGCTCCAGTGTTGTTTGTTAAAAAGAAGGATGGATCGATGCGGTTATGTATAGATTACCGGCAGTTGAACAAGGTCACGATCAAGAACAAGTACCCGTTACTGAGAATAGATGATTTGTTCGATCAGTTGTGTGGTGCTACAGTGTTTTCAAAGATCGATCTATGGTATGGATATCATCAGTTGAGGATTAAGGAGGATGACATACCAAAGTCAGCTTTCAGGACGAGGTATGGTCACTTCGAGTTTGTGGTTATGCTGTTTGGGCTAACCAATGCACCTGCTGCTTTCATGGATTTGATGAACAGAGTGTTCCGTCCGTTCCTAGATCTGTTTTTTGTAGTCTTTATAGATGACATCTTGATCTATAGTCGGGACAGGCAAGAGCATGAGCAACATCTTCGACTAGTGTTGACTCTTCTTCGCCAACATCAGTTGTATGCCAAGTTCAGTAAGTGTGAGTTCTGGTTGAAAGAAGTGACTTTCTTGGGTCATGTAATATCTGCAGAAGGAGTCAAAGTGGACCCAAAGAAGGTGGACTCCGTTGTAGAGTGGGAACAGCCGAAGACGCCGATAGAAGTTCATAGTTTCTTGGGTCTAGCAGGTTACTACAGGAGGTTTATCAAGGACTTCAGTGCGAATATGTTGGCAATGACGAAGTTGACTAGAAAGGATGTACCTTTTGTCTGGGATGATCATTGTCAGCGAGCTTTCCAAAGTTTGAAGGAGAAGCTGACTAGTGCTCCAGTGTTAGTGCTACCAGAGCCTGGGAAGGGCTATGTTATTTTCTGTGATGCTTCCAAGAAAGGTTTAGGCTGTGTGCTGATGCAGGAAGATCATGTGGTTTCTTTTGCTTCGCGACAACTTAAGAAAAATGAGGAGAACTATCCAACTCATGATTTGGAGTTGGCAGCAGTAGTTCATGCGTTAAAGATTTGGAGACACTATCTTTACGGGGAAGTGTGTCAGATCTTTACAGACCATAAGAATCTGAAGTACATATTTTCACAGAATGAGTTAAACATGCGACAACGTCGATGGATGGAGTTAATCAATGATTACGACTGCACCATCGAGTATCATCCTGGTAAGGCGAATGTAGTAGCTGATGCGCTTAGCCGAAAGTCTTCTTCTCTTTCTACAAAGAAGGTACAATTGAGTTCCCTAGTATGCCATAGACGGGATATGTTTGTTTCCTTACGGAAGATGAATGTACAGATGGAAGTTTCCTTGTTAGATGGACTTTTAGCAGATATGCAAGTTAATCCTATGCTGAGATAGCAAATCAAAGATGCACAATGAACAGATGACACAGTGCAGTTGATCAGATCAGAGTTTGGTAGCAAAAAGCATGATGGGTTCCATGAGTTCAAGGATGGACTAGTTTGATATCATGATAGGATGGTAGTTCTTGATGCTGATGATCTGAGGAATCTAGTGCTCGAAGAAGCGCACACGTCGATGTATGCTATGCATCCAGGAGTCACCAAGATGTATCGTAGTCTGAAGGACTTATATTGGTGGCCTGGTTTGAAGAAAGATGTAGCGGAGTTTGTGGCTAGATGTGTGGTATGTCAGCAAGTTAAGGCTGAGCATCAAAAGCTGGAAGGTACGTTACAACCTCTGCCGATACTGCAGTGGAAATGGGATCATATAACCATGGATTTCGTAGTAGGTTTGCCCAGGACAACTAGGAATCATGATTCCATTTGGGTGATAGTGGACAGATTGATGAAGTCTACCCATTTCATACATGTAAATACAATGTATACAACTGAGAAGCTTGCTCGTGTATATGTGGATGAGATAGTACAGTTGCACGGTGTGCTAGTAACGATAGTTTCCGACAGAGGTCCTCAGTTCACGAGTCCTTTCTAGGAACAGTTGCACAAAGCATTGGGAACGCAGTTGAGGTTCAGTACCGCTTTCCACCCTCAGATAGATGGACAGTCTGAGAGAACTATTCATACTTTGGAGGATCTCCTTCGGGCTTGTGTTTTGCAGTTCCTAGACAGTTGGGACATACACCTCAGTTTGATAGAGTTTTCCTACAACAATAGTTATCAGTAGAGCATTGACATGGCTCTTTATAAGGCCTTATATGGCAGGAAGTGTAGATCTCCGTTGTGTTGGTATGAGTATGGTGAATATCAACTTTTGGGTCATGAATTAGTACAGAAGACAACAGAGAAGATCAGAGTGATACAACAACAGTTGAAAGCGGCACAGGACAGACAGAAGTCTTACACAGACAATCGCCGACGACCTTTGGAGTTCTAGGTAGGAGACAAAGTGTATCTTAAAGTCTCGCCGTGGAAGGGTGTGCTAAGGTTTGGCCGGAAGGGTAAGCTCGCACCCAGATATATGGGGCCATACCCGGTCATAGCACGAGTTGGCAAGGTAGCTTACGAGTTAGAGCTGCCTCCAGAGTTGCACAGGTTACATCCAGTATTCCATGTCAATATGCTGAAGAAAAGTCACCCAGATATAGGGATAGTGATACAGCTGGTAGAGGTTGAGCTTGATGAAGATGTGACCTACGAGGAAGGTCCTGTGATGATCCTTGACAGAAGAGTTAAGAAGCTGAAGAGGAAGGACTTGGTTCTTGTGAAGGTTCTTTGGCATCATCGTGGCATTGAGGAAGCCACGTGGGAGCTTGAGGAAGAGATGAGGAGGAAGTACCCCTCGCTTCTCTTCAGATTTCGAGGACAAAATCCCTTTGTAGAGGGTTAGTTTGTAAGGACCCTAACCTCCATTTAGGGTTTATCCTATTTGCTTTTCTTAACCCTGATGCTTAGTTGCTTTCTAATCACCTTTAGTGTTGATTAGGGTTTGTTGGTGCTTTGTTGAGAGATGGAAGTGCTACTTGCAATTAACCCAAGTCTAGGGTTTGTGGGAATATTTTCCACCTTGAGAGGTGTTCCTCCCTCTCCTTGCTTCCTCTAGTGTTGAGAGGAAGGTTTGGGCTCATTGCTTGAGTTCCTTTGGGCTTGGTTGAGCTTGTTGGAATTTGTTGTGCTTTGCCTTTGCCTCTTTGGGCCTTGTGTCGGGCAGTGTGCTTGTGTCGGCCTAGGTGTGTCGCCCAGGGTGTGTGTCGCCCAGGGTGTGTGTCATCCAGGGTGAGTGTGTCGGCCATGGTGGAGTGGAGGTGTGTCGCCCATGAACTCTTTGACCCTCTTTGACCTCGTTTGTGTCACCACTAGTGGACACTTGGTGCTTGATGCATGCATGTGGCAATGGCCTTGGACATGTGTTTAGAGCATGCTAGAGTGGTGGCATTGCTCATGGACAAGTATCCCTAGGAGGGCGACACCTTGCTTTGTCTTTCCTTGGTTTCTCCTCGATCCTCTTCTATATATGTGTTTCCTTTCTCTTGCTAAGGATCCCTTTAGTTCCTTAGTCTCCCTCTCCCTTGGTGCACGATACCCTCTTTCTTCTTACTAGCTTGGTGGTTGATCCTTCTTGGAGTCTCCTTCTTCCTCTAGTGGTGGCTGAACCCTAGAGTCCCTTTCTCTCCTTCTTGTGGTGGTGCTTGGAGCTTGGTGCTAGGAGCTTGGAGCTTTCTTAAGGCGGGTTACATAACTCCTAACCCTAACTATACTACCTTCTTTCATGTTCTTATATGTTTCTTATGATCATATCGGCTATGCATGTTGTTAGTTGAGTTCCTTGCTTAAGTTGTTCTTGTTGGCCGAACCATGTGTTTTAGGGTTTCTTGGTGAGCAAAACCCCTTTCTCTCCTAGGTCTTGAGGAGTGAGCTTGAGTTCTAGTAACATGGGCAATACTCCTCTCTCGCTTGAGTTGAGAGGTGAGCTTGTGTTCTGGTGGCTTGAGCAACACCGTCCTCTCACCATGGACTTGAAAGGTGAGCTATGGGGTAGTTGTGGACCTTGGTTGTGGTTGTTCTTTGTGTTTCCAGATTGGTGTTAAGAAGCTTGGCAAGACCCCTCTCTCTTGATAGTTGAGAGGTGAGTCATCTTCTTGACCCATTACGATTTTGGTGCCCTTGTGCTTGAGGTTGGTGGTGACCCTGTCGGGCTGCATCTTGTCCGATATGGCCTTGGGGTGGTGTTGCCCGTTATCCCTCTTTGGTCTTGAGCTTTGGACGTTGTGATATGGTGTTGTGTCAGGCGTCACACACCTAGTTCCTACCTTGTTGTGTCGGGCGTCACACCATGATAAGTACCTTACCCGACAACCTTCACCTCATCATACCCTGATGTTGTGGAAGCTTGTTAGATGGTTCTGTGGTGGGCGTCAACCCTTGACCCTGTCCTTGTATGTCGGTCGATAGATGTGGTTAGCCTTGGGATGGGCGTTATGTTTGCTTTGCTGCACGCATTACACCTTTGGGCATTATGCCTTGTTGGGTGTGTGCTGCCCGGTATCTCTTGGGCGTGACGCGCCGTCGCACGATACCCCCTTTGGCTGAGTTGCACGCCCTAGTTGCCCGATAGCAGCTGGTTGCGCAACACACCTGGATCAAGTGCCGTTACACCCATGACGATATGGGGCTCTATGGTTAGCTGCGTGTTGGGTGTCATGGCATCATGGTGATGCATGACACATGCTGGAAGTTGCACAATACCTACACCTTGCATGACACGCCCCTTGGGCTCAGTTGAACGACAGACCCTGCTGCACGTTACACCTAGAAGTGCACGATGCTGCGTTGCACGTTACACCCTAGGTGCTATCCGTTGTGAGGTTATGTGTGGGGCGATAGGGGAGAGTACCCTGCCCGATACCCTACTGAGTGCTTGGCCGATATGCATAGCAGTGCTTGGCCGTTAGGTGGTTGTAGTGTTGGGCGTTCTAGTGAGGGTCTTGTTCCTTATATAGAAAACTTATATGCTAGCTTTTGTTAATGCTATCACGTTGGTTTTTATAGTAACCCTTGACATGCTTGATGGTAATCGTGATAGTAGATTACATCTATGTAACTTGACATGATATTACATGTGCTTATAATCATCTTGACTATATGTATAATGTTGAGTAAATAATGAGCATATAAGATGCTTTGCATAATGATATAACCTATGTCTGTGGTCACAGGTTGAGACATAAATGATAACACATAAAAACATCAAGGTTGACATGTGCTTGATAATATGATCTTTCTGATAATCCATGATGATTGGGCATACTAACCATGCAGGTACAGATGCATAGCCAGGTAAGGGCTATGAGGTATATATATATGTGTTTGAGTAACACTATTTTGATGGTTACTCTTGATAATGAAATAATATACATAATGTGTTTTGGTCTGAGGACCTGAGTTTGGCTAAAGTGGTGGAATTGCTATTCCATGATGGTGATGTAAGCTTTGAGAGGCAGTGGCACTATGTGATGAGGGATTGAGATCCCATGGTAATGTGATGATCCTTGAGGTGGATCTAGATGATTGACAAGAGGCTAAGTGGTAACATGTAATGTTGGATCCTTGTGATGGATCAGGATGACGTTGATGATAGTAAAAGCATGATACTAAGTTTCATGTTGTTCATTCTTGTTCTAGTTGCGTGTTATACAACTTGGCTGAATCTTGCAATCCACTTAAAAGATACTAACTAATTATAGTGGAACATATCATGTAGTTTGCCCTGGCCATAGATCCATCATCGTCAGGAGCTAGTGATGGTGAAACGGGTTCTCCTGTGGGTTAACCCGGAGCGCATATTGTTGAATATGTGAGGTTTCTCCTAGCCTAAAATAGTGAGGATTCGAGTGCAGCTGCGGTTGCAGACTCAGGATATGTATAGAGCATGGTGAACATGCCCATGGCTCAAGATATGTGATATGGGAGCATGAATGTGTTCATGGATCAGATCACGGTGAACATGCCCGTGGCTCAGTTTCACTAGCATCGAGACCTGTACCGAGGCGGGCTAGGCAGAGGGTAGCCTGCGGGAGATGACCCTGTGGCTAAGGCCACTTAAATCATGAGACTGCGGTCCTGCTTGTGTTGTACTCGTACACTGACTATGAGGTGGGAGGTCGTGGAGTCTGTCTCTTTCATTGACCTTGTATGGCACCGGCTCCGGGTTTCATAGCCGTCAGTTGGATTTGAGCGGTACGGCTCACTTCCTCAGGGCATAATAATATGTAATCCAGCCGAATAGTATTTATTGCTTAAGGAAAAACACGGAACATTGGTTGAGGCCTTGTTTGTGTAGTTAATCTTGTTATACCTGCAGTTTCTTATACGTTCCTTACGTTATGTGGTAAGATCTTATACACCTTATCTTGTCAATCATGATCCCTAAGAGATAATTAGTGACATGCCTTTCGTACAGCCTGGTAAGCTTGATGGTACGAATAGACTGTTATTATTCTACGTTTTACTGTTTATCTACTGTTGTTTCTTTTGTCTTTCCTTTGGTTTTATAGCTTCAGCGGGGAGTTATGTTTCTTGCTGGGACTGTGTGTCTCACCCCGCTAGTTTTCAGGTGTTCGTGTTAGACGTGGTGGTGGTCGCGGAGTTGCGGCCGAGCAGCAAGACGAGCTGTAGAAGGCAAGGGTTGGACATGCTGCTGTTTTAGTCATTTTGTAGTAGAGTCTTAGAGTCATCCCTGTACTCTCATGTCCTTGGGAGCGTTTTGATGTTGTTTCACGATGTATAGTTGTTGATGGTTTGTATATCCTACTGCTGGCCGAATGTGGGGCGTTATGTATATTTAACAGGTGATGAACTCATGTGATGACTACACAGCTGATCCCCTAAGATGTGGACACGTATCAAGCCTTGTAATATTTGTATAACCTGTTTCTTTGTAGGATGAGGGCCTAAATGTAATGGTTCCTCAGTTTATCCGCTTTCTGCAATCGGTTTTAATTAACCCGTGTTTTTGGTAATCTGTGGTTATGGTGATTTCCGCACGTTTTCGCGTAACACCTCATTGTCTGTATGATAGTGGGTTGTGTTGCCACAATATCATATCACAACAAGTCCCTTGAAATGCATTTGTGAGGATCGTGGGCCAATGTCATGACAGTATCATCTCACAACAAGTCTCTTTACATGCATTTCTGAGGATCTTGGGCCCATATCATGATAGCGATCACTCACAACAAGTCCTTAAAACTGCATTTGTGAGTATCCATGCCCATATCATGAGAATCCTCTCAGGAAAGTCCCCCAAAATGCATGTGCGAGGAGCTAGGTCCCATAACATGACAATGTCCACTTAGACAAGTCCATTAAAATGCTTCAAGGAGGGGCTAGGGCCTATGTTATGACATTGTATTCTCACAAAAAAGGCCTTGAGATATGTATATATGTATTATCCTCTTAACTATTCATAAATGGACATCTATGAGTTTGGGGACAATTGAAACTTGATTGATTGGGTGCTTATGGTAGCTACCTCCCATTTGCAGGAATCATTGCTGGGGGTGGGAGGTCTTGTAAGATGTTTCTAATGAGAAATTTACCTCATAAGACAAAGGCTCATTGGCCTTAGAATGATCACCAAAGAGACATGTGTGAGTTTGGTGACTATTTTCATGCCAATATCCCTTTATGAATCGCTTAGAATGACTCTCAACAACATTTTCTCTCACACATTTCTTTACAAGTTGTCAAAAAGTGTATTGATATATCCCCATGAAAATGCATTTGGGAGGATCTATGAACCCCCATGATAGTGTTCACTCACAACAAGTTCCTTGAAATGCAGCTTTGAGGACTTGTGGCCCATAACTTGATAGTGTCCTCTCAGAGCAAGTTCCTAAAAACACATTTGTGAGGAGACTGGTTTGAAACTTGTGTTTCCTTGAAAATAAGGTAGAAATTGAGAGTTAGGGAAAAGATTGAGGGAACAATTTATAGCTTGAGAGTTGTAGCAGAGGTGCCGCCATGGGTATGGGAAGGATTAATCCTATTCCCTGCTGCCTCAGAACAAAGATTAACGTAGGAAGGATTAAATACTATTTGAGTTTCTTATTGAATCGAACATAGATTAACACCATAAAAAAGTTGAGTCCTCGCCGCCGCCTTCACACTGGTTGGTTGTGTCTAGTGGGTTGAGGATGTGGCCAGAGATATATGCGGCTGGTGCTTGCTGCAGTCTTGGTCGCTAGCAGAATGGCGCCAAGTCTATAGGTTGCAGGAAAATCATTGAGGACTGCCAGCTCCCCCTTTTGCGGCCGCTCGCCTGGTCGAGTCAGGTCTGGACGAGAGGAAGAAGGGAATGAGCGAAGCACGACTTGCAACGGAACTTGTTTTCCTGATGCAGGGTTGCGAAGGGGATCAGAAGGCATATCACCACGAGATTAATGTGTTTGAGTGGTCAGACGGGGAGTTGGAATCCTTTGATGCACATCACCAAGCTAGGGTGGGTGCCGAACAAGGAGTCGGGTGCTTGGTTGCAAGTTGAGCCCAGGCTCCGGTCACTTTGACTTCAATGACGGCGACACCAGTTACCGTCTTGGCCATGAGTTAGATGAAAAGGGCCTACTGATGTTGAACCACTGGTGACAGCTTGTGGCATGACTGGCTGTGGTGCGAGGTGCACGAGAGGAATGGCGACAGGCGGTAGGCGGCTGGATACCATGCAGCGGGACTTGAAACACCATCATTGGGGTTTCGAACAACAGTTGTAGGCCCTAGGTAAGGTTTCATCATGCACTGGTTCCCACTTTGCTCGAGAAGGGTTTCTATATGAAATTGGGAGGGGGCAACCGTGGGAGAGGTCAACATGGCAAAAGTTGAGGAGAGGCCAACTGCACGACCGAAGTGGAGAGGCCAACTGCGTGACCGACGAGGAGAGGCCGAATGGGGGACCAGTGAGGAAAGTGCGACTACAGGGTTGAGACTTGAGTGCAGTTGGGATTGAGGATTTACCTTGACCGAGTTTTGGGGCGCGGGTGATGGTGAATTTGGGGCGGGTTGTCTTGTGTAGTGGGATGACATTTGGTGGGCGAGCCAAATACTTATGATAATGGGGGGATTTCTTTTCTTTTAATGTCAGCTTTAGTGTTATCCTTAATGTTCATTTGATGTAGATTAGGAATGTAATTAGAGGAGAAGAGGAGATTAAGAAGATGGATAAATTGAGAAATTATACATATATCTTCATTAAAATTTAAATTATCCTTGAATTGGGTATAAGAACATGATGTAACTAGGTCTGGTAGTAGGTCAAGTTTTTTTAGATCTTAAACCTGAATTGTATTGAACATGTACCCATAAAAATACGACCTGAAATGGACCCAAGCCCTAACAAACAAGTGGACTCAGAGCCGTACATACCTAAGCCGAAATGGTCCACACCCAAAGAAACCCGATTGGACCTAAAAATCTAAAAAATACTCTACTATTACTAATAGCAAAAACAAATTGGCAAACCCAAGACCCAACCCAACCTGACCCAAAATAAAGAAGACACAACCATACCCGACCCAAGTCAAAAATGAACTCGACCCGAACCCAAAATTAATTAGACTAATAAAAGAAACCAAATTGTTTTGGTCGGACTGGATAGGTCAAGTCAGGTAGATTTTGGATTTTTTGTGCCCATATCAAGACAGTGTCCTCTCACAACAAGTCTAAAAATTACTTTGGAAGGATCTATGGCCCATATCATGACAAGGAGAATAGTCGGTCGAGTTCTTGCTCCAGGTACCACCTGTTTGTAGCATTTGCTTTTGGCGATGGGTGGTCTATGCAAGATGTTGTCTGGGAGAGATTTGTTGGGATGGTATCTCTCACATGTTGTGTTAGCATCACTTATTTGTGGGGCTTGCAACACTCACTTTTAGGGCTTGCAGTACTCGCTAGAGGGCCTACAACACTCGCTTGTGGGGCTTGCATGTTTCTCTTACAGGGCTTGAGGGTTGTAAGGCCTCTGACCTAGCACAAGCTCTAAACATGCTCAGTAATGCTTAATTAACTTAAGTGAATGCTGAAAAGTTTAATCTAACCCTATGAGATTCTTTCATATCATGAGACAAAGTTAAGTTTTGAGTTTGGACCGATTTGGACACAGTTTGAGCAAGTTATGTAATTTTATGTGTTTTATGGACCTATATACAATTTAACCATAACTAGGATTTTTCTTACAACTTGTTACATTCTTGTTGTTCCTAACATATTTTCATATCATGATTGATATAGTTGTTGACTCAAGGTCTAAATTGACTAAACCCTTGTTTTGATTATGACTAAACCATTCCAATTATTTGTGTCTACTGTCTCTACTTGAGTGATTTCAGATTAGGCATAGACACACTCCAAATGCCCTAACTTGCACATATCAAATTGGAGAAAAGACAAGTCAAAGTCAATACAAGTGTACATTTTTGTAATATGATTTGAATCCATTAGAATCATGTTCTAAATCACTTGTAATGATTGTATGAATTGTAATTAAGCTTAGAAAAAATTAGGAGCACTTAGTTCGAATATTTTAAGCACTCAAAAGCCATTTTCCAAAATTTACATCAGGTTGTTCATCAGTCAAGTTGCAAACTCGACCAATCCTGATTGGATCTTGAAAATGACTTTTGATCGGTCGAGTTTACACTTCATAGAACTCGAGTGATCCCTCTACTGACCAAAACTGATTTAAGTGAATCAGTCGAGCTACCCCAGGACAAACTCGATCAACAAGTTCCTAATAATGTATATTGGGAGGAGCCATGGCCCATATCATGAGTGTCCTCTCACAACAAGTCCCTTGTCCACTCATAGAAATTCCTTTGTAATGCATTTGTGAGGAGATGGTGCCCATATCTTGACAGTGTCCTCTCACAACACGATCTTAAAAATGCATTTTGAGTAGTCATGACTCATATCATGAAAATGTCCTCTCACAAAAACTCTCCTAAAATGTACTTGTGAGAATCTATGGCCCATATCATGATAGTGTCCTTTAACAACAAGTATGTGAAAATGCTTCTAGAAGGAGCTAGAACCTTATCATGATAGTATCCTCGCACAGCGAGTTTCTAGAAATACTTTGATTGGAAACTTTGTTGGTATGGTATGCCCGGAGAGCCAATCATATGATGATTGCAATGTGGCATTAGATGCCTTATTTGATAATGATAAAGGTAATTTCATCTATTATATTTGTCTCACTCATGAGATGATGACACATGCATGATAGATGTCTAAAGAATGACATGACTCAATGGCATATGTCTTCGGGTTGACAACCTGAACAATGGGATCATATGTATGATAAGAGTACATACATCTTGTTATGTCCCTAGTCGTCTATTACTGTGGAAGCAGAATAGACAACAATAATACACAAGACCAGAGTGTGTGTTGACTGATGACTGTTATTAGTCATGGATATATAATATCAAGTCAAGCACACAAATATATGTTAGAGAACAATATATTAGACAGACCTACCATGAGAGTGATACCTGATATTGCTTGTGATGTTATAAGTTAGTTATGGACATTCACTGCCAATGTAAATTGGAACCTGTAGGGTCACACACATAGGATACCTTGGAAGAGGAGATTGTCCATGAATGATGTTCAGATTGTTGGCTAAATTGAACATTATTATACCCTTTGTTTTGATGATGACAAACATTTCATTCTTGTGGATCTAACTTACTATTTGAGTGTTTTAGGGAAAAACAAATAAGGAAGTGGATAGCTAAAATCTACACAAATTGGAAGATCAACATGCTTAGATTGCTTTTGTTTTAATGATTGTACTTAATGTAAAAACTTGTACAAGTATATAATGTAAAAGTACTTAGAGATCATATAAATCAAGCATTAGATCTTCCCTATCCACTCACAACACTTAGATAGATCCTCCCATAAGATATAAGCACAATTACACATTGATACACACACTTAGTAGATGACTCAATACATTGAATCAGGGACTTTCTCGGTCGACAAAATCTTCGACCGAGACACTCTCGGTCGACAAAGTTCTCGACTGAGAATAGACCCTCCTAGCCGTTAGACTGAGTTAGCAAAGTAGTTGGGAGTTGGAATCGAACATTAAAATACATTGATCTCAATCTCCCACTCAGTCGACAAAAATCTCGACCGAGACATTCTCGGTCGACAAACTTCTCAACCGAGAGAAGTTCTGGACTGCACTTTTCAGCAATAAACAACTAGTCATTGCAATTAAATTAGTGGACACCTAACGGCTAGTTGAGCACTAAGAACACCCTAGAAAGTGTCTAGAACGTCCCTAAGCACTAGTAGGCCATTCCTATAAATAGGACATGCCTTAGGACACCCATAGCATGACTTGTGCATACAATTACACTTGAGATTCATTCTTTGTGAGCAACAAGCTGAGCTACACTTGCAATCTTTTTCTTTGAGCTCTACATTAGTGTCCTATAACCTAGTATCTCCTAGCCACCACACTACCACGTTCATCTACAGTGGATAGGAGATCAATATGCTTCATATAGGATCAAAGCACTGTACTCATTAATAACATATTTTCTTTCTTCCAATTTTATTCCTTTATATTGTATTTTGTTCTCCTCGACTACTCCTAGGTTGGAGGCTGTCAGAAGGAGGTTTGTGGAGCTACTTCAGGTGGGAAGGCTTCTCCCGGTGACTTGAAGCTACTTCAGAAGGCTGTCTCAAAGGTTGAAGCTACTTCGGGTGAAGGCTACTTCAAGGGTGAGCTTGGAGTAACTTCAAAAGGCTACTTCTAGGAGGTTTGAGGCTACTTCAGGTGAAGGCTGCTTCAAGGGTGTAGAAGGTGATTGTATTTTATGTGACATCCTTGCGAGGTAATAAAATAAATCACTTTCAAAATCCTAGTTGGAAACAATCGGGTAGTGGACTGACTCCCTTAGATTTCTAAGAGTGGAACCACTCTACATCCTTGTGTCTTCCTTGTTTCCTCCTACTTCTTGTTCAAAGTGCTTAATTGTTTAATTAACTTTATAAACTCCAAAAATCTCTATTCACCCCCTCTCTAGACATTTCACATATTGATTTCTAAAGGTGTTTAGGTACTCAATTAAACATACAATTGACTGAATGAACTCAGAACTATCAAGTTCAAGTGTTGAACTAGTTGGTTAGAGTGTTAGGTTGATTGCAGACTGAATTGGAAGACTCAGGGTAGCCAACCAACCGATTCACAACTTCGATCCGACCGTCTTGTCTGAGCCAACCTATCGGTTCACTTGGTGAACCAGACGGCTCATCTCTAGGCCAACCGAGAAAATAGTATTTGCTCAGTTCGTGAAAAAGTTGCCCACACTACTACAGAACATATCTTTGGCGTCGGTTGTTTATGCCCTTTTAGCGACAGTTATCAAGCGACGCCTATGTGGGCGCCGCTAAAGGTCGAACTCTTCGGCGTCAGTTTTATAACCAATGCCAAAAGGCTTCGCGCCACCGAAAATGCGCCAGCTGGGCACCGATAGGCGTCGGTTATGTATAGTAAGCCGACGCCAAAAGGGTTCGTGCCACAAAAAGGGTGCCATCTAGGACACTTTCTGCGTCGGTTTGCAACTAAAAAATCGACGCCATATTTCCAGACGCCACGGCCGTGCTTCCCTACACGACCGTGTTTAGTACTATAGGCGTCGGTTTTGTACTAAGAACCAACGCTATTTCTGCCACGGCCGTTCTTTCCTGCACGGTCAGGTTGTTTGTCATATTAGGCGGCAGTTTTATCCAATAACCGACGTTGTAAGTTGTTGATGACGGTGTTCTATAAATAATCGACGCCTATGTTTTTTTTCTTATCAGTTTGCAAGCCTACTGTGGCTGGTCAGCAGGATGAGAACCGGCAGTTCAGTTTTCTGAACTGTAGGTTTATGACATCCATCGATATCATCCTACAAACAGGCCACAAACCTACAAAATCAACAAATATACTTTTCACACAAGTAGATATTCAGACATCAATTCAATTCTCACATTCACACATGTAGAAACATTCAAATACATGTAGAAACATTCAGACATGTATAAACATTCAGAAATATTCATTTACAAAATATCATTCAACATCGCTATCAGCATCCCAATTATATCTTACAATCGCCACTGCTTGTATGGCTCTTGCCCATTCTTCTCTTACTTCATTTAATACTTCCATCGTATATGGAGCATGTACATCTTTTAAGCGTTTACCTATAGTGTGGTCAGTTTTAAACACCTGCAAAGAGAATGATGTATATATATAAGTAATAATATAAAAATAAGATTGATATATTTCATACTAACTAATGAGACTATATATAATACCTCATGTATGGTATCAATGTCCAATGCGACATATTTGATAATCATCTGCATAAATCACATCACATAGTATGTGCATGCCCAGTCGTTGTCTTGTGTAGCACACTATAAATTGAAACATACAAAATATTAAAAAATACAACTAAGCACAGTTCACATAAATTATATATATATATATATATATATATATGTTGTAGTCGAGAACTTACTTTTACGTTCTCCCAAATTATTGGCTGGTTCTTTTTCCTTGGGACCTTTCCTCCAGCCTTTTTGAATGCATCTAAACCCCTACATGTTAATGTAACACAGTAAATTGCATAATTAAATAGTAATGTAATAACAGATGTTAACGGATATAAAAATGAAATATTTCTCACCAGAATAATGTCAATCTCATTACGTGTCCAATTTTAGTATTCAATGTACTCCCCGCAGGATCTAGATAATAAACAGTGAACGTCCCAGGGAGAATAACTAGTAACTCCCAATGCCTACCGCTAGAGGTAAAAAAGTTAAAAATTAATAACTCAAAATCCACAATAAAAATGTAATTTTCTTAAGTCCAAATTATAAGTAAAGTAAACTTACTTGACATTGAATGGAGCTATTATTATCGTCTTCTGTTGCTGACCAAAAATTGTAAAATCATCTATACAGTATTGTTGAACACTATCAGGGTCTTTAGCTACCATACTAATCAATGATGGAATCAAAAATCCCACATGGTAAAATGCAAATTGTTTGCATTGATTTTCTTGTTAAGTGTTTGGTGATGCACATCAAGTTCCTCCTGTGCTTTAGTGGATACATGTGCATCATCAACCTAAAATTTGACAAAAATAAACACATTGAATTAGCCCAATATAGAAATATGGGATATATGACATAACTAGAAGATAATGAATTTTATAGAAATACAGGATATGTTTTTAGAACTTACATTGGTATCCTCGCCATGCTCATCATGGACAGCATGCTCATCATGGACTTCATGCTCATCATGGTCAGCCATCTGAAAATGTCATTAAAAAGGCAAACATTTAGCATTTGTATTAACTAGAAGATAATGAAACATCAAATCTGAAAATGATATTGATATTAAAAAAGCAAACATTTAGCTTCAATAAAAAAATATAAACATGCATGCCTCTAAAATTGTGATCTTTTATCAATTAACAATCCTTCATTGTGATGTCCGCGCACATATAAGTCATCATTAGCTTCAATATTAGGGTCTACAGTTAACAAATACATGTGATGTCATTCTTATATATAATAAATGTGTACCACCTATCCCATCCTTAAACACCTAATCTCACTAGTAAGTGTATAATGTGTATTGGGTTTTCGAGAAAATTTCGGCAACATTTCCCCGCTATTCTCACTAGTACATAAACGACCTTTAGTGTCGGTTATTTAAGGCCTTTAGTGTCGGTTTCTAAGCGACACCTATGTGGGCGATGCTAAAAGCCCAGCTGTTACGCGTCGGTTCAAAAACCGACGCCACAACCCTTCGCGTGCCACTGAAAACGCACCAGCAGGGCACTATAAGCGTCAGTTTTTAGATAAGAAACCGACGCCATATACCTTCACGCCACAGAAAGGGCGCCATGTTGGGCACTATTAGCGTTGGTTATTAGATAAAAACCGACGTCATATCACTCCCAACACGGCCGTGGTGTCTAGTCCGCTGCCACGGCCGTTCTGACCAGCACGGACGTGGTGTCTTGTCTGCTGCCACGGCCGTGCTGACCAGCACGGCCGTGGTATCTGGTCCACTACCACAGCCATGCTGGCCAGCACGGCAGTGGTGTTAAGTACATATACGTCGGTTATTAGATACAAACCGACACTGTAACGATGTGGCGTCGGTTTTATACAAATAACCGACGCCTATTTTTTGTTTTTTTTTTCTGTCAGTCTGCAGACCTGCTGTATGGCTGGTCGCAGGATGAGAAACCTGCAGTTCAGTTATGAACTGCAGGTTTTACGACATCCATTGATATCAGCCAACAACAGGCCAAAAACCTACAAAATTAACAAGAAAGATATTCACACATTTAGCAATGCAACCTACAGTTCCATTTGATTTTCACACATTTAGAAACATTCATGTAGCTAACAATCTGTTGTTCCATTCATTTTCACATTCACATATAGAAACATTCATATAGCAACCAACAGTTTCATTCATTTTCACTCAGACACATGTAGAAACATCCAGACATGTAGAAACATTCACACATATATTATAATTCAGAAATTCATTTACAAAATATCATTCTTTAGTCATTATTCGCTATCAACATCCCAATTATATCTTAAATCCCCCACTACTTGTATGGCTGTTGCCCATTCTTCTCTTACTTCATTTAATTCTCCCGTCGTATAGGGAGCATGTACATCTGGTAAGGCATTTCCTGTAGTGTGATCAGTTGTAAACACCTGTAAAGATAATGATGTATATATATAATTAATGAGCTATAAATAAAATTGATATATTTCATATTATCTAATGAGACTATATAATACCTCAGCAATACAATCGATGTCCATTGCGGCATATTTGATAATCATGTGCATAAATCGCATCACGTAGTATCTACATGCCCATCCATTGTCTTGTGTGGCACACTATAAATTCAAACATACAAAATATTAAAAATACAACTAATTAAGCACTGTTCACATAAATAATATATACATATATTGCAGTCGGGAACTTACTTTCACGTTCTTCCAAATTATTGGCTGGTTCTTTTTCGTAGGGACCTTTCCTCCAGCCTTTTTGAACTCATCAAAACCCCTACATGTTAATGTAACACAATACATTGCATAATTAAATAGTAATGTAATAACATATGTTAACGGATATGAAAATAAAATATTTCTCACCGGAATAATGCCATTTTCATTATGTGTCCATATTTTGTATTCAATTTACTCCCCTTAGGATCTAGATAATAGACCGTGAACGTCTCGGGGACAATAACCAATAACTCCCAATGCATACCACTAGAGGTAAAAAAGTAAAAAATTAATAACTCAAAATCCACAATAAAAATGTAATTTTCTTAATAAGCAAAGTAAACTTACTCTACATTGAATGGAGCCATTATCATCGTCTTCTTTTTTTGAGCAAAATTTGAAAAAGCCTCACAGCAGTATTGTTGAACTGACGGAGGGGGTCTTTAGCTACTAGACTAATCAAAGATGAAATCAAAAATCCTACATGTTCGAATGCAAAATCTGCACATATCTTGTCTAAGTAGCTGCAAAATATGTATTAATTACGCATGCATTAATAAATAAGAAACCAGATCACCAGATCCTACACAAGGTATATGGATGTATAAAGAAGATCTAACCTTATCCATAGCTCTATCACATATGTATTTAGCCAATCATATCAAAACAACTCCAAAATATCTTGTATAAATAGTTTGCTTTCGTATGATTGACCTGCAACATCTGAATCTATAGAAACAGTTATAGGACAGTTTATATCATGTTTTCCTAACCATATTGCCATACCCCTACAGTTAGGACCTAACGGGACAGTTAGGTCCTGTGGAACCCAACTGGGTAATGTAGGAGGTGGAAGTGGAGGCCTAGATGTTGTGGGTGTCTTCTTTTTAACTTGTATATATATAATAATTTCAGATCAACTGACATCATATACACACACTAACAATTTAACGTAATGTAAATTTACCATACAATTTCAGTAAAGATGACATCCGCTTTTAGCCACAATATCACTCCGCCTAAAGCCTCACCAAGTGTTTCACAATCTGGGTGGGCATATGGCAATGGAAGATCCATCCACTTGGGGAATATATGTACCGGGCTCACACGAATCCAACCAGCTGGTAATGGAGACCCGTGAAACATTTCCCCTGGTAGGGATGGGTAAGACGACGCCTCTGCAATGACATATTCATTAACTTTTAGACGGCATGGCTTCAACCCCTACAAATTTTTGTGTAAAGAATGTTATATACATATATACATATCATCTTGAAAACATATCATCTTGAATTAAAAAACTAGTTACTATGTCATAAAAATACTTACAGTGGATGTGCTAGGTGGTGGGTCTATAGGATTACTCCCAACCTCTGCAGTAGGAGTAGAGCGGGATGCTATGATAGGTATTGCCTATTGAGTGGCAGTCTGAGATGCCTGCCACTTTTTCAGTGCTTCTTCCAGTTTCCTATCAACTAGCTTATCTACCTATACATAGATAAAAGAAACGCTAGCTTCTAATTATTGAATTCTCTTTTTAAAGTAACATTATAAAGAAAGAATATGTTACCTCTTCTTGTGAAAGTCCCACTTTTGGGACATGTTTGCGCTGGGATGGCCCAAAAAAGATTTGATGCCCACACCAGCGCCTGCAGCCCTAACACGTCCAGGATGCTCTGGGTTACCCAGAGCAACTGTCAATTCATCCCTTGTGCCCTCAGGGATGAACTTGCCTTGTTTCCTCAGCTCATGCAGCTCCCGCTAATCGCCAAAACAAAAATTTGTAATTAAGTAAACACCACAAATAATCAATATTTGAATGATTGCTGTAAGAGTTGTATTTTACATTTTTTGCAGCCGCCTCAGCAGTTGCGGGCTTCCTTATTTCTCCCTTCTTATTTTTCCTCCCAGCTATCCAGATATCATGGCGAGGCAGAGGTGTGCTACCTACAGTGGAGGACTCCTGAGTAGCAGCAGACTGAGCAGTAGCCTCAGACTGTAGTCTTTGGCGAATGCCTGCATACCCCTTTGGACCCATTGTGTGGTCATGCACATTCAGTGCACGCCTTGATCTTTGTGCCTCACTGAGGGCCTAGTTAGTATGCACATTAATGATTTGGATGATTTGGTTAGTAACAGTAAATGTTAATCTTGAATAGGTGAATACAACATATATTAATGAGATTGGGACTGACGCCTAATACCTTGAATTCATCTGTTTGTCTTGAAGCAACAAACGCGTCCCATTCTTCTTTGTCCAGGAAGTTCCACTGTTCAGTGGTTGTCTTCTTCCTCTTGTCAGCTTCTTTTATGTATTCTCGGGTGAGATTTGTCCTATAGTTCCTTAGAACTCTCCCACAGCGTTGCATCACACATTTACGATGCAACTTTTCATCCAATTCAAATATACTCTGCAAATTAGAATTGCTATTAACTAGTATCCAAAAAATTAGTAATCTACAAAATATAATTGCAAATTAATAATAACTCACGCATAAATCCTTCCATATTACGTCTTTCTTCTCCTTAGAAACTTTATGCCAAGAATCTATCTTACAACCGCAATGGCTACGAGTAACATACCCAAGATATGAAACAAATGAATTGTGATTCACACCAGATGCATTTCCTGCATTATCAAAATCCACAACAAGTTTGGGTCCATTGCCCTTTTGCGCTATTAACTTCTTCATCATAGTGATGCCCCTTCTCCTGTCAACTTTTTGGTGTTGCTGATCAAGTGCCTCAAGTGCTTCAGATGGTACATGTGCATCATCAACCTAAAATTTGACAAAATAAACACATTTACAAGATATAACTATAAATGGACATATAGATATAAATATATGATATATTTTTAAAACTTACATTGTGAGGCGGCACATTGATGTCCTCACCCTCACGGTAATCATCAACACGGTCATCAGGAGAATGCTCAGCCATCTGAAAATTCACATTCACATTGTAAAGTTTACATTGTAAAGTAATTCAAATTGTAAAGCTCACATTGTAAAGTTCACATTCACATTGTAAAGTAATTCACATTGTAAAGTTCACATTATAAAGTAATTCACATTGTAAAATTCACATTGTAAAGTTCACATTCACATTGTAAAGTTCACATTCACATTGTAAAGTTCACATTCACATTGTAAAGTTCACATTCAGAAAAATAAAATATATAAAAAAACATTGTATAAACATGCCTCTAATATTGTGATTTTTTATCATTAACAATCCTTCATTGTGATCTCCTCTCACATACAAGTCATCATTAGCTTCAATATTTGCTGGTGTTGGCAACCCAACTGAGAATGGACTGGAGTCATCATACTTATCATAGTACTGTTCTTCATCTATATGATCTTCAATGAACTGTCTTTTACCATGAAGAACAACCGACCATTTATCATTTGCAGGATCATCGATATAAAATACTTGTTTTGCATGTGATTCCAATATGAATGGTTCATCCTTCTCGTCAATCTTTTCAAAGTTCACTAAAGTGAAACCCAGTTCATCCACTATAACTCCTTTGGTGTTATCAACCCAATTACATTTGAAGAGTGGAATTCTGAAATCTATGTAGTCAAACTCCCATATGTCTTCAATGACACCGTAATATGACATTTTAGCTTCACGTGGACTCTTATCCTTTGCACTTGCAAAAAACATAGTCGATGCTTGAAGGGTGACCCCACTGTTTTGGATGACACTCTTATCATCTTGGCGCTTTGTGTTATATGTGAATCCATTAATGTCATACCCTTCATAAGACATAACAGTCAATTTTGGTTTAAAGGCGAGGCATTTGATAGTTTCAGTAATATCATCTGGTGTTTGAGATAGTTGATGTAAGACTTTATTTTCAAACCATTTAATAAATGTCTTGTTATGCTCTCTAGCAATCCACATTGTATTGGCTCGAGGATATTGTCTCTTGATGAAATTGGTATGTTCCTCGATATAAACGTTCACTTCGTCCATGTTGTGTGAAATATACAAGTGACCTTGTTCCAACTGCTCACGGCTGATTACTTTCACACGTGATCCCAAAATTCCTTTGCCAAATTGCTCGTCAATATTCTTGTCATTATCAGGAGTGTCATTACCACTGAGAAAGTCATTGCAAAAATCCATAACCTCTCTCGCCACATAACCCTCGATAATACTCCCTTCAGGCCGATAACGGTTTCGAACATCACTTTTAAAAATGCTCATGTATCGTTCAAAGGGATACATCCAATGCAAGAAAACTGGTCCCAACATTTTCACTTCCCTAGTCAAGTGGAAAACAAGATGTACCATGATATCAAAGAACGACGGAGGAAAATACATCTCAAGCTGACATAGGGTAACAACCACTTCTCTTTGCAATTTATCGAGAGTATCAAGGTCAATAACTTTGCTGCACAGACTGTTGAAAATGAAACAAAGTCTGGTGATTGCAAACCTTACATGCTTCGGCAATATAGATCTAATTGCCACAGGAAATATTTGTTGCATTAGAGTGTGACAATCATGAGATTTAAGACCTATCAACTTCAGATCTTTCATTGATACCAATCTACGGATTTTGGATGAGTAACCCTGTGGCACCTTAACATTTACCAAACATTCACAAAAAGCTTTCTTCTCCTTTCTAGACAATGTGTAACAAGTGGGAGGTAAGTATGTTCTCCGATTTCCCATTTCACGAAATTCTGTTAATTCTGACCTTATTCCCATTTCACGTAGGTCCAGTCTGGATTTTATCCCATCTTTAGTCTTACCTGGTATATTCAACAAAGTACCAATGACACGATCACAGACATTTTTCTCAACGTGCATGACATCGATACAATGACTGACTGTAAAAGAACTCCAATAAGGAAGATCCCAAAATATTGACTTCTTCTTGAATAAAGATGTGTCACTCCGTGTGGCCATAATACATTGTGATCTCTTACCAAATTCATTGACAAAGTCTTTTACTCTTTCATAAACAACCTCCCCTGGTATAGGTTTAGGTGCACTCCGTTCCTCATTCAATCCATTGAATGCTTTGCGCTTCCTACGATACAGATGGAATTTTGGAAGAAACCTTCGATGACCGAGATATACAGTCTTACCGCCATGTTTTAGTCTTGTTGAATCAGTGTTCTCTTCACATATAGGACACGCTTTAGCTCCTTTGACACTATATCCAGACAAATTCCCATATGCTGGAAAGTCATTAATAGTGCAAAACAACATAGCATGCAAACGAAATGTCTCTCTTCGTGAAGCATCATAGGTCATCACACCTTCACCCCAGAGTTTCTTTAAGTCATCAATCAGAGGTTCAAGATAAACATCGATGTCATTTCCAGGTTGTTTAGGGCCCGATATCAACAACGACAGCATTACGTACTTATTTTTCATACACAGCCAGGGAGGAAGATTGTCTATAACAAGCATGACTGGCCAAGTGCTATGTTGGATGCTCAATGTCCCGTACAGATTCATCCTGTCTGTACAAAGACCAAGTCTTAGATTCCTGACTTCTTCACCAAATTCAGGGTTGAATAGATCAATCTTCTTCTACTGTGGGGAATCAGACGCATGTCGTAGGATCCCATCATTATTTTTCTTAACATCTGCATGCCACCTCAAATTCTTCGCATCTATCGGATTGGCAAACAAGCATTGAAACCGTGATATTATAGGTAGATACCACATCACCTTGGCAGGAGAACCAGTTTTGGACTCCCCTGAAGTCGTCAATTTATACCGTGATGCACCACATTTTGGACAATATTTCAAATCCACATAGTCCTTTTGAAATAATACACAATCATTCGGGCATGCGTGTATCTTCTTGGCATCCATTCCCATTGGGCACAACAATTTCTTTACCTGGTATGTTGAGATTGGCAGCTTGTTTCCTTCAGGAAGCATTTCTTTCAACAAAGACAACAATGACGTAAAGCTTTTGTCGCTCCATCTATTGTTAGCTTTCAGCATATACAATCTCAACACAGCGCTAAGCTTCGTAAACTTAGTACAACCTGTGTATAACGATATCTCAGCATCATGCACAATGTTTCTAAAAATGGGAGGTGGATCGGTGTGCTCTACCCCACAACTATCCAGCATTGCATCAACGATGTCTACTGGAACTGGTTCATTCACATCTACGTCATCGTAGGCAATTTCTTCTTCCACACAAGCACTACTATCGACATCTACTAGTTTTGGGTTTTTAATATCTCCATGCCAGTGCTATTCTGTATAGCCTTGTACAATCCCGTTGCACATGACATGACTTTTGATTTCGTCACCAGTGCTAACTTTCAAGTTGTTACCGCAATGCCTACATGGATAGTAGAACCTATCTCCAGGTTGTTTCCTATGTTCCTCGGCAAATCTAATAAACTGGTCAAGACCAGAAATAAACTCTGGGGTGCAGCGATTGCGAATGGACATCCATGATCTATCCATTCTATGATCAAAGAGAAAATAAGTATATATTACAACAAGATTAGGGTCTAGGGTTAACAGATTAGAGTTTTTGCATGGTTAAAACTTCGGCCAACAAATACATGTGCTGTCATTCTTATATATAATAAATGTGTACCACCTATCCCATTCTTGAACACCTAATCTCACTAGTAAGTGTATAATGTATATTGGGTTTTCAAGAAAATTTCGGCAACATTTCCCTACTGTTCTCTAAGTACATATGTACTTAGAGAACAAACGGGGAAATGCTACCAAAATTTTCTCAAAAACCCAATACACATTATACACTTACATCCTAAGTGAGATTAGGTGTTCAAGAACAGTCCCAAATCGGGGACTATCCAAGATTTACTCCTAATGAGTAAATCTTGGACGGGTTTCTAGGCCAACAAATACATGTGCTGTCATTCTTATATATAATAAATGTGTACCACCTATCCCATTCTTGAACACCTAATCTCACTAGTAAGTGTATAATGTGTATTGGGTTTTTGAGAACTTTCGGCAGCATTTCCCTGTTGTTCTCTAAGTACATATGTACTTAGAGAACAAACGGGGAAATGCTACCAAAATTTTCTCAAAAAACCAATACACATTATACACTTACATCCTAAGTGAGATTAGGTGTTCAAGAACAGTCCCAAACCGGGGACTATCCAAGATTTACTCCTAATGAGTAAATTTTGGACGGGTTTCTAGGCCAACAAATTAATACATGTGTTGTCATTCTTATACCTACTATCCTAGTTTCGTCATTCATATCCTAAGTTTTGTGTAACATCATTTAATCATGCTTGTCAGTAAATAATAAATAGTAAATAAACCATGATTCCATATATCAAAGATTTGAACAGTAAGTCAACAACACATACAACAACACAAATACACGATTCAATTCTGTTATAATGTATTAATTAGGGTCACATAATCAATTTAGAAATATTAGACCCACATGTGACCCTAAACCCTAAACACAAATATATGCAAGCACAAAATAGCATAAAATAGTAAATACACAAATATACACACATAATTGAGCAATATAGCACAAAATCAGCCACCACGGTCGTGCTACCCAGCACGGCCGTGCCGACCTGCGATTTCACAACATGGCGGAGAAGAGGAGGAAAAGGATATACCTATAGGAGCAGCGAGCAGGAAAGAGGGCGGCGGCGGCAGTGAGCGAGAGGGTGGGTTTCCAGAGCAGCAAGCAACAAACGGGCGGCGGCAATGAACGGGCGACCAGGAGCAGAGACCTAGCAGGAGAGGAGAGGAGAAGACGGGCGACCAAAGCAGCCACCGGTAGGGGCGGCGGAGAGGAGAGGAGAGGAGACGAGCAGCGAGCGACGGCGGCACCAGTAGAGAAGCAATCGAGCGGCGGTGGCACCAGCAGAGAAGAAATCGCCGAACCTATTTACGCGAACTGAAGAATCATGAATGAAACAGAGAAAGGGGAAGAGTCCCTCGCGCGGGTGCAGTTAAGTTAACCTTAAGCGTCGGTTCTTTAACAAACCGACGCTACAACATAACAGCGTCGGTCACTAAGAAAAAACCGACGCCATAGGGGTGTATAAATTTTGGCGCGGACAGCGTGGGTAAACAAATCGGCATCGGTTTTGGGAATATAACCGACGATAAAAATGTCCCGCGCGAAAATGTTTTCGTCGTTGGTTATGTATTTAGTAACCGACGTTGTTAGTTAAATTTTGGACCTAATTTTTTTCATTGGATAAATTAGATTTGGCGGGTGTTTATAGGCGTCGGTTGTTTATTCTTGAACCGACGCTAAATAGAAAGTGATACCCGTGTCTGGCCACTCCTATCCGATATATGTCGGTTTGTGTTTTAAACCGACGCTGTAGGTTTTAGGCGTCGATACTTAGTTAATAACCGACGCCTGGAAAGTGACTTCATAAGCCATTTTTGTAGTAGTGTCTCTAAGTACATATGTACTTAGAGAACAAATGGGGAAATGCTGCCGAAATTTTCTCGAAAACCCAATACATTATACACTTACATCCCAAGTGAGATTAGGTGTTCAAGAACAATCCCAAACCGGGGACTATCCAAGATTTACTCCTAATGAGTAAATCTTGGACGGGTTTCTAGGCCAACAAATACATGTGTTGTCATTCTTATATATAATAAATGTGTACCACCTATCCCATTCTTGAACACATAATCTCACTAGTAAGTGTATAATGTGTATTGGGTTTTCAAGAAAATTTTGGCAGCATTTCCCCGTTGTTCTCCAAGTACATATGTACTTAGAGAACAAACGGGGAAATGCTGCCGAAATTTTCTTGAAAACCCAATACACATTATACACATACATCCTAAGTGAGATTAGGTGTTCAAGAACAGTCCCAAACCGGGGACTATCCAAGATTTACTCCTAATGAGTAAATCTTGGACGGGTTTCTAGGCCAACAAAATCATATCATTAAGAGCATGGTTTCATGTTAGGTCATCATAGGTCATAATAATCCACTAGAATGAGCAAAAAGGTCTCATGGTGTTAAAATAGCATAAGAGTATTAGATCTTGATTCTAGAGTGTACAAGACATAATAGTGACTACTGATTTTGTGGGGTGATATCATTTCATAGGATTTATAGATTCAAATTTAACAAGTGTACAAGTTGCATCATTTTAATACTCTAAAGGTGACTAGTGGGTCATAGCACATAAAAGATGGCATTACAAGGAAAGTAAGCAAGCTAGATCAATTAACACTCATCTCAAGGGAACATTAGATACTGAGGGGACCAGGAAAGAGTCTTTTAATCACTAGGATCATACAAGTAGCAATGTTGATTAAGTCTATGTGCTTACTAAAATAGAACCATTATATGGAACTAATCCCACATTATACACATACTTTTCCTGAGTAAGATAATGTGCACTTCATGGAATTATTAAGATCTGAATATATATAAGTTGTTTCTACCTACTTTGATGGGATTTTATAACATTCGAGTCTTCCATTTAAGGCATTAGATGCATATATTGCAGTCCATTGTGTTGAGGATAAGAATCCCATGTGATACACACGATTGAGAATCTTTCACCATACTAGGAAAATACTATAGCATGTCCTCTCTAAATCTAGGTTCAGCATATACATCCAAATTAAATACACAACTAGATATTCATTTAGGTGTTAGACATTCATTTAGGTGTTCCTGATAACTCCCAGGTATGCACAACTAGACAACGGTGGCGGAGCATTACTGGAGGAAGCATACCTTTCAGTAGCGGCGGCGGACAAGTAGGAGAGCAACAACAACGGACCTCCAGCAGTGGTGGTGGTGGTAGCTGGTGAGCTCCACAAGTGGCGTGGCGGTCCAGTAACTGCGGCCGGCGAGCTCTAGGTGGCAGGGTAGGCAGGTGCAGTGGTGACCGACGAGCTCCAGAACTAGCAGCCGCAGTCGGGCATGAGCAGGGAGAGGAAGGAATAGGCGGCGGTGGGCGGCGGCGAGCAAAGAGAACAGCGGCGGTGGGCGGCGGCAGCGGCAAAGAGAACGCCGGTGGCGGGCGGAGGCAAGGAGGAAGGCAGCGACGACGCAGAGCAGCAGGCGACACAGAGCAGTAGCAGCGGCGTCGACGGCGAGCAAGCAGCAGGCAACGTCGGCGGTGAGCGAGAAGCAGCGGCGTCGACGGCCAGCAGCAGGCGGCGAGCAGCAGCGGGCGGGCGGGTGGCTTCACGATGAAACAGAAGACGATGAAACAGAAGAAAGGGGAACAGTTGTTGTTCGTGGGTCTATTAAGTTGGTAAACGGCATCGGTTATCAAATACAAACGACACCTAAACTCTTCGGCGGTTGTTCCTTAAGAACAGACGTCCAATTAGACAATCTTTGTCCTAAATTATTTGGCGGGAACCATTATCGGCGTCGGTTATCAAAGGATAACCGACACCAAAATTGGAACTTTTCGTGCAAATTTTCATCTTATATAGGCGTCGGTTAGAAGTTAAAAAACCGACGATGTATGTGACACTTTGGGGCCAATTTTTTTCACTCGAAAATTGGATTTCGCGGGCGATTTCAGGTGTCAGTTTTGTGTTACTCTACCGACGCTGAATACAAAGCGGTACCCGTGTCTGGCTGGTCTTTGAATATAGACGTCGGGTTTCCTAAATCACTGACGTTTAATGTTATAGGCGTCAGATTTCCTAAATAACCGACGCCCAGAAAAGTGACATTGAATGTTGTTTATGTAGTAGTGTCGTTTCTTTTATTCACTTCGATTGGAACAAGGATTAATGTTCGACACTATTAGGAAACAATTTTCCAATTTGTTTGTGACTAGAAAACATTGTGAACTGACTGACTCAGCCATGAGCCACAATGTGATTCGATCGCCTCACAGTGTGAACCGACCAACTCGCCTGGTTCTAGTACACCAACAAGAGGGTCATCTCCTTTTGGCCAATTTTACTAGAATGACTGGAGTTCCTGGTCATCTGTGTGGACTATCTATAGAGGTGGGAGATGTCTGCTGCTCAGGAGGACACGTCAGCCGCAATCTGTGGTGAAGACTAGGAGCTGCACAGACACCATCCAAGACAAGGCATTGAAGATCTCACTTGATGTGAGATATTGTCATTGGACAAGCCCCATGACCAGATATATCTAGCTAAAACCATCATTCTCATTATATAGTTGTTGATGTGATCTATTGGTTATGGGTTAGTGGCTAATAAAAAATTTATTTCTGCTGCCTACTCTGTGTATTGTCTTCTTAAATATTCATAAACGAGATGTGTATGATTTTGGGGGCAATCATAGTATGTCATGTGTTTGTGACAACCACCACTCCTTTGCATCAATTGATGTTAGTGGTGGGTGTATGCGAGACGCTATCAATGAGAAATTTGCCTTGCCTGACAAAGCACACTAGCCTTATAATGATAGAAAAGTGACATGTATGAGTTTGGAAAAGACCTTTATTCCAATATTATTTTATAAATAACTCTCATAATGACTTAGAATGACTCCTAATAATAATTTTTCTCACATATCTCCTTTATGAATTGTCAAACAAATGTGTTAATATATCCTCACACAACTGTATTAAGAAAATTATTGATGCTTATTATCAGTTGATGACAGGCATGCATGTCACCTAAAGATTAGATGACAAGTATGTATGTCACCTAAAAGTTTGGTGATATGCATGTATGTCACCTAAACAATATACCCCCTTAAAGATCACATGTGACTTATATACATGTCACCTATATGGTAAACTCCAATTGGAACATAGGTGATTCAAATATATGTCACCTATCGAGTGTAACCCTTTTAAGTATGATAAAATGTATGTCATCTATGTTATGCAGGATTGTACAGACCATATGTGATTTACATGCATGTCACCTAAAGTATGTAACCCTTTCAAAATTTTTAAAATGTATGTCATCTATTTTACACGGCTCTATATAGATTATAAGTGATGTACAAACATGTCACCTAAAGTGTGTAACCTTTTACATGATGTCACCTATACCATGTTTTTTAGTAGTGTTGTAAGCACTCATTAAATTGGACTGGTCTTGTAACTTGTATTTTTCAGTCTGGCATATAAAACAAAATAACACAAGACTGGATCCTGAAATCGTGCTGCTAGCATTACTGACTTGGTCTGGATTAGAAGATTACAGAACCCAAAACGGACCCGTCAGTCCAATTTTTGCCAAACAAAACAAGACTGGATCCTGACTGGGTTAATCAGGATTGGTGCCTACGTAGCAGAAAAAGACAGCGTCCACTCAGGATTGGATTCCGAACCAAACAAGGGCTAAGAGAGAGGACTATGATGAAAGCGCGAGAGCAATTAGCTATATGCAGCTGCATAAAACATCCTGGCGGTGTTCAAATAATACAAAGCAAAAGCTATCTTGGGTTAACAAATTTACCTCTGTTCTATTACTTTCGGACGATGGAAAAGGCTTCTGACGAGTAGTTAGAATAAGGGGATCTTCCTAAATCCACTTGTGAATCACCTAATATTCCTGGGTTAATCATAGTTGTTTACATCAAACCTTGGCGATATAAAAGCAAGACTATAACAGCTTTTTTAAGATTTATCTGGAGAAGAAACTTGCTTTAGGGCTAGTTTGGTTATATGTAATAGGGTGCAGTTGTGTGGATGGGTAATGTAAAAATGTGCATCAAATACGCAATTTGTCATCCGGCTACATCCTACCAAACAGGCTCTTAGAAAAAAGGGTACCCTTCTCACTCAAATACACGTAGGTTGCCTAGGTCTTTCCCTTCAGATAGAATGGTCACACGCTTATACAAGTACCACTTCGACTACGTTATAGTTGTGTCGTAGTCTCTTAGGGCTGACCAAAGAACAAAAGGAGAGAACAACCGTGAGAGGGGAAAGTCACAGCGAGAAGAGATGGTTTGCTTGTGGCAGTATCGCTATCACACAGTAAAGAAACTCAAGTGAGTGATAAATTATAATAAACCATGCATTTATGGAAATGGTACTCGATCCAATAGGAGTCATATGCTCATATCCGACCTGATATATGCATCTACGTTGCATTCGATATGATACCAATCTCACATTTGGTTGAGAACAAGACTTATTCCGCCGTCACACTTGAGTGTTTGCAAACTTCTGTCTGAGTAGGAATTCATTATTTGCAGCGCAAAAAGAAACCGATGGCCAAAGATAGTTTCTGGGGTCGCCACCCATCCTAAGCTAGGCGTGACATATACTTCAGTGTGTGGTTTTGATACTCCCTTCTTGTTCTTGTGAATAAGTGTTTACCTGTCCTTGGGTTGAAACCAACTTGGAGTTCAGCAATATACCCCTTTTCACACTGACACATATGCAATACATCTTTCTTAGGTGTTGTTTAGTTCATGATCTAATCCGAACTAGGCGTTGTCTTTTTGTGTTACGTAGGCGCTAATCCCGTCTAACCCAGTCCAGTTGCAGTCTTATTTTGTTTGGCAGAAATTAGACTGACGGTGTTCATTTTGGGTTTCGTAATCCTCTAATCCGGACTAAATCAGTCATGCTGGCAGCAATATTTCAAAACTCAGACTAGATTTGACTGTCTTTTGTGTTATTTTGTTTTATATGCCAAATTGAAAAACACAAGTTACGAGACTAGTCCAATTTAATGAGTGCTAGCAATGGGATATGCTACCAAACACAAATAGGGCCGAATCCAGATAAAGTAATCTAGATCTATCGACTACCCAATCCAAATTTTATAATCTCGATCTTGAATCAAACATGTGCTTAAAGATTACTATTTTCAAACTTACTCCACGGATTAGATCCAACACCTTCCCATGTTGGTTTTCTTTTCCTTGAGCTTCTCAAAACGCCTCTCTTTTACATCTGTCAAGCTGAAGCGTTGGCCGGTGAGGTCTGACTTTGTTGGCTAACATACCCTCTCTTTAAATTATCCCCCCGTCTCCGTTAAGATGATATGTCTCGATTAAGGACCAATTTGGTAGGAGTACTCGAAGGTAGTACCATGAATCCAAAAGTTTAAGGTTCGTATGGCAGAAATTCGAAGTCTATTCGTATATTTGGTTCTGTATGCCCAACATACTGTTTTTTGCATCTTTTTGGTAGAATGCAACTTTTGTGATAGCTGGCCACGGTGAATACGTATCCAACGCAACAACTGTTCCTTTCTACGCTCGGTCACCTAAAATTCGGGAGTGGAACAAATTCCAAGAATTTACAGTAAAATGGAGCCTGCTGTGGGTCAAAATCATGGAATTTATTTTCCCAGCTGCGAATCAAACGAAACAGCTACTCAAACTCATTATTTTTAAACGTCATCTTTTTATTGTACAGCCTACCAAACAGGGCCTAAATGCAAATAGATATCACTGATCTGCCCGCGTGTACATGTCTGCACCCATACATGTATGTACGCTCGTGTGTTTGTGAGTGTGGGCGTGCACACTGGTGCTTGTCTACGCAGAAAAGGTTTCGATGTGCATCTGAAGTGGGAGCCAAAGAAAAAAGTTAAAGGTTAGTTGTTTTATTGATTCATTGGAGCTTCTTGGTGACCAAATCCCATGTGCACCGATGTGCGTGTGCGGATTCCGCACAGCGGAAAAAGTGAGAGACAACACAACATCATGGTTTAATTTGATCTTAATTTTACAAGTGTCGTAATAAGTTTTTTCTATAAAGATCTTTGGAAACCGTGCGTCTCTTCCTTCTCATGCGAAATGTAAACTTTGTTTCTTATTAACAAGGTGTACATACACTTAGAGATCTGGATATTAAAATCTAGTCTAACTTGTTCCCGGTGACGGGATATGCGTCGTCTACATCCAGATAAAAGGCGCGTTAGGAACTTAGTTTGATTCTGCTAAGAAATTTTGAAAGCAAGACAAAGAAATTAATCCAAACTAGATTTTGAAATCCATAATTTGGTTGGCCCCAATGTCCGAATTTAGATGGGATTATGCCTCTCGTTATCCCGTTTCTAGCCTTTTTCCATTCGCTTATGATGTCGAAATTATGTCAAAACGTGTATTAATAAAAGACTGGCTAAAAGCACGCACTAAGCATGTGAATAGCAGTCGAATTAGTACAATAAAATATTTAACATATACTAATACATATAATAAAAATGCTTGATGATTATTTAATTTTTTTGAAAGTTGACTTTTTCTCTGGATTTATTAGTAATAAGAATAGTTACATACAACTTACTAAAAGAGAATCATTCGATTAGTATTTAGTTGACTCCTTTTGGTATTCACAAAAAAATTTAAAAATTAAAATGCTAAAAGATTAGAATTATACAAAAAGATAGGCTGACTCATTAAAATAGAGAACAACTTGATTAACATCTGGTTGACTCGTTCTAATATGTAAGTATACAAACATGTTAAATTGATTAACATACAGATAGATTGGATTGATTAGCACACATACATATTGCTAGAATACAAATAATGAATGGATCAATGAGCACATAGTGAAGCTACTGGAGCACATGTAAATACATTCAGTCAGTTGACCCCCATCCGACTTGTAGCGTGCCATTACCAAAATCTAAACTAAAACTATGACTTATAATAACCACTGCATGCGCTAATCTGCACAAAACATACTAAGAGAAAACATTTTGATTAAAAGCCAATTGAAGTTCTAAAAAATGTAAGCACACAGATCGATTGGACCAAATAATACTGAGACATTTAACAACCGAACTTTTTATTTACCGACTTCAATTTTTCAGCTGTTTATTTGTTTGCTTGGCTGAACTTATTTGTGTCGGAGATGCATCAGTACAATAGTGTATTAATTTATCGACGACAAACTTATCCATAAGAACTGTAGAAGCGCACGTAAAATTTACTTTTATATAAAAAATTGCTACTGATAGAGACCATAGCAATTGAATAAAAAGTTTTTGCAAATAGAGACCAATTTATTTACGGATGGAGACCATAGCAACTGGGTGTAGGCTACACCCAGTTTAAATAGAGACCATAGCAAATAGAGACCAATTTATTTACGGATTGAACCAGTAGGCTACACAGCCGTCACTGTTAACTGTTGTGTAGTACTATTATATATATGTTTAAAACGGAAGACCTGAGCTGGATTTTCATCAAAAACGTAACACTGGGTTTCGAAAACCGCGATGCCAAGCCAGAGGACACGATGGTGAGCACGCTGAACCACCAAGCTACTAGAGTTCTGGAGTTCTGATGATGAAAACATGACAAAGTATATATATAAAAAAAATGCTATATATATACATTTATGTATACATAAATACATACTTTTAAATATATTTTTAGGGGGCCTGGACTCCACTTGTCTTCCCATAGCTCCGCCACTGACGAGATCGAACTGCACTCACAATTTCATGACAGTACAAAAGTATGAAAAAGCAACCGCGCCCTAAAGGGACATAACTCATTTTCCGTGAAGAACAGTGTATCCTTGGCAGCAGACGCTCTTTCGTTTATTACCAGTTCGGGTTGCTAGTTTTCCTGTAATACTATCAAGCTGGCCGTTTAAACATTTTCTTACGAAGGTCTTGTCTATAATTGCCACACAGTTCGGAACCGGAACACCAACTTAACAACGCCCAACCAAACAAAAACAAACTAAGTAAACAAATTTAAATTACTTCAAACCAAATTTCTGCGTTAAAGATTCAATTCAATGACTTCGTTTTCCTATTGTGGAACTCGTAGTGTGAACTAATTGTCGTCAAACCAGACATGCCCTAAGTGTTCTTTCTACCCATCCCGACATGCTTAAATTAGGATAGTGGTCCAAAATTTGTTTAGAACTAAAAGGTTTGTAAGGTGAAAAATAGTTAATAATAATGGTATGGTGATATGGAATATGCATATCCGAGGGAGGGGCGAGAAAATGATCTATTTTGACCCAAAGAAGATCATCTTTCTGTCACACCGAGAGAATTTAGCATTGGATTGTGGAAAATAAGATGGATGGTAAAGGAAATATTTTTTAGACAAAACCCCACTCGTATATATAGGAGAGGGGAACACCAACTCAGATCCTAATGGTCTAAAATATGCTTAGGCTCATTTACATAATAAATAAAATAATAATTGTAATGCTCCTTTTTAAATTAGAGTATGTGTGAAACTTATGTCCAGCTTGTCCATACAAGACAAAAACAAAATGACCCATACAAAGACTAACTTTTCCTGACAAGAAATGATATCCCTATAAACTAATAAATACAAAAATTGATGCACTCTTAATAGTCTTGTTGAAGAAGATAACACGTAGAAGGTTGTAAGCAGTCTTGTACACCTTATGAAGGTAACATTAGTACATAAGCAATAATAGTAGAATAAACTCCGAATAAATTGATAACCGCCAGACCAATAAGAGCGTTCACGAATGAACATCAGAATCGTTAAAGAGTGTCCAAAGCAGTAGATAGTGGAGAGCATGTGTAGAAGTCATATGATCTGCCACAAAGTAGTTCTCTACAAGAAGCACCAACCTCAAAATAATGTGAAATAATTCAAATAAAAACATTGATACATGAATATTGCGTTTACGGTGGACACATGTTTGAGACATGCTACTATAGGCATATGTACTATAGTAGGTGTCAACAACATGGATGAATATGCAAAAACTAGACACCATGGTCAGATTATATGGTTTCTTTTTTTTCATCTTCTCTCTTTCATCTCATCTCTTACTGTGACGACCCGCCATCAAACCGACAGCCAAATCGTCACCAGTAATTACGCAGAATAACCCTTAGCAGTGGATTAACGAAAATCACTAAAAATTAAAAATCATTTTGTAAAGAGATCCATTGCCAGGAAACTCTTAAAGAAAGAACCAAAATAATATATACATCATGGTTCACATTGTACATATATTGTACCATCTCATCTCGAGGATAACATATACCATTCGCTTTGCCCAAACATATACATAAGCAACATGAAACCTCGAGGCAAACAAGACAAAATCTCAGACCGTTTATAAAATCATTACGTACTAACTCTCAAGGACCTGAGAGTACAGAGATGACACATAAGACTTCTATCTATAAGAGACGACAGACATCATACTCAACCTGAGTTGTTATTGTTGTCCCTGTTGCTGTTGTCCTTCCTCTGCGGTACGATCTCTACCTCCTCGTACACGTCCACCTAAAAATTGTGGAACCCATGGGGTGAGACAATTGTCTCAGCGAGAGATATAACTCTCCGCCAACAATATTATTATCACAAGTAAATAGTATAAAACTGAACAGAGATATTTTATGTAAATAAGCATCTTTAATAATTGTTTAATTACAGTGCAAAGCAATAGCATTGTTTAAACATCCATTTCAGAGCTATAGATCATCTATTTTCTTTATAAGGAATATGTGTATAGAAGTAATGTAACATCAACCAATGTTTTCATATTCAATCCTTAAGCAGATACTGTCACACCCCAATCTCTCATTAAACACAAACCACGGAATTAGGGCACGACAGGTGGGATTTACACACAACCAACCATACATTTCTTCTTAAAACAATTAAAGATATTAATAAGAAAATCTATTTATTACTGCAAATGAAAACTAAACAAGCTGCGGAAGCATTTCTATTAAACTGACAAGAAATATAACAAGTCTACAGCATACTGCATTGTTCAACATAAAATAAAGCTTAACAGTTAATTTACATCTGTGCACACATTCTCTCTCTCACTCACACCTTGTCCCGAGGATCGAGGGGAATGGACTAAGAGACCTCTATCTAGACTAACAACGAACCTTCTATCGACTAAGCGTTAGGGTGAAACGATCCTTCTGATTCCTGATGCTGATGCTGACCTGAAAATGTTTTGAGTAGAGGTATGAGCCTACTCGCTCAGTGAATAACATTTCACTTAGCTATCATTAAACAACTCGTCAGGTTTATAAACTGAAATAAACAAATATATAGTTCAAGTAGGGCAGTTCTATTAGCATAGCAAATATACAGACAATAACCACACTTCTAAGCATTTACAGGTATTTCAGGTAAATAAACAGTTATATAAATTTACTGTGAACCTACTTGATTATTTATTCATTTTATTATTATGCCCTAAATATATGCAGTGTACTCTGCATATAAAGATCCGCAACAAGTCCATGCTACGGTCCCATCGTACAAGACTTAGCGACACACCCGGGAAATGCTAAGTCTGACGCCAGCCCTGCTCTGCTACAGGACCCCTGGCTCTCCAGCCAGAACATAGGCTCTACGGCCTCAATGCACAGCCACGTGTGCTCCCGACTCCTCCTTTAACCGGAGTACACCGGCGGAGAGTCACAGGGTTACCTTCGTGACACACGCACGAATGGTGTTAGATAACCGTGTTTTCTTTTTCTTTTCCCCAGTGCCATCGTGACACACGCACGATTGTTGTTAGACACTGCCTTTCTTTCTCTCCTCGTGCCACCAGAATTACTCAACCGGTTGATGTTGGACACGAGTTTCACCCCTAAGAAACAGACCTTCATTTAGGGGTTCTACGGTGTTAGGGCATCTAGGTCTATACCTGATTAACAAATAAACATTTAAACAGAAATATCATATAGCAACTGTAAGACATAGAATTTCCTCTTTTTCATCATTTACATCACGCAATTCAAGTTCCACTGAACTTATCATACTGAAGTACATGCTACACTGTTCAGGAATCATATTAACTGATACTGAAGCAAATAAGTATTTAAAATGAGTTAAATAATGATTTCTAAATGAACTATTACTCACCCATTTTGGTGTGTTCGTATACACCGAAAAACGTCCACAAACACGCCCAATTCTGACCTTTACAGCAGCGTGCACGCCGTGCACCTAGGCTGCACGCCGTGCACCTTCAGTGCACTTCTGATCTGCTTTTCTGCACCTTTGCACGCCGTGCAAACTGACTTGCACGCCGTGCAAACTGACCTGCACGCCGTGCAAACTGATTTGCACGCCGTGCACCTGGGCTGAAACTCGTTCCGCTATCTGCAACTTTGCACGCCGTGCAAACTGACTTTGCACGCCGTGCAAACTGACTTTGCACGCCGTGCACCTGCGCAGAAACGGATTTTTCCCCTATATCAGCTATCTGTAATGTTGCACGCCGTGCAAAACAGATTTGCACGCCGTGCAACCTGCGCAGGGGCGGAAATTGCAGAATTAAAAGAGACGATTGGGGTCGATTCGGTGGACGATTCTTACCCGAATCACTCCTATAGCTTCGGATTGACCTAGCAAGCACTTGGCAAGAAGAAAGAACGGAGGGGGAAGCACCGTTCGCTCCCTAGACCATCTCCATGGTCGTCTTCTTCATGGCTGCAGGAGGAAGAAGAAGGTGAGGAAGAAGAAGATGATGCAGCCGGTTGGTTTGGCTGGAGAAGATGAAGAAATCGAAGAAGAACGGAGAACGAAGGAGCTGGGTTGCCTAGCTTCTCCTCCAGCTTGCTCTTTCCCCCTTTCTCCTTCTCTGTTTCTCCCAAGCGGCAACCGAAGGAAATGAACTATCGTTCATTCCAAAGTCGGTTAAAAGAGTTAAAAAGGAAAACTGAAGGAAAAGATAAGGAAGGGCGCCCAGGGGGCCGGATGCAAATTGCCCAGAAACTTTCCGAAATTACACATAGGTCCCTGCACACTAAAAAGCTTATATCTTTTTACTCGTAGGTCGGTTTCACATGATTTCTTCGGCAACGGATTAAGCACAAACTTGCCCTCAATCTCAGGACAAGAGAACAAGCTAATGATACATTAACACTAGCTTAAAACTCAAAACACTATTAACAAAAGCAAGTACTCATCTCAACATAACTAGTTCAATTTTGCACTAACCAAGGTACTTACTGGTAAAACGAAACGTGGGTCATAACAGATACGCTACACAACTGATTAAACACTTACAATCACACTTATACCCAAAGGAGATGAGGTATACCGCTCATGCTCCAATCGACCACGGCTACGTAAAACATCGGTACCATACAAGGTCAATGGAAGAGTCGGATGACAAGACCTCTCCCGTCTCGGTCAGTATGAGACCACTGACAGTGACATCATGTCAAACTGCAACTAGCTTGCCAGGGTATAGCGACATCTTCGCTAAAGAGCTACATCCGCAGCATGCACTCGCTTCGGGGAGATGTCACATCAATCCCCAGTACATTTTCATCAGGGTGATCACACGAAAACCATGGCATTCATTGGGGAGATAACACATCAATCCCCAATTGGACGTAATGATATGTTTGTCCTTCACCCCCACATATTAAAAAATATGCACTCTGAGTTAAACTCGTTTCACCATTCAACAAATCCTAACACCAAATGGATCTATAGCCTGGGAAACTACATGATAAATTTCCACTTGATTAATTAGGTGTAGTACAGTATCTTTTAGCATCAATCAAGTTACAAGCAAGAATTATAACAGATGCTACAAAGAAAGGTATAATACATTTATCAAGTACTTTTATAATCTTTGGAACACATTGAATGCATAACACTCGAGATCTCAGTCCCTTATCACATTACTGGGAATTCCCATCCATTAACATTATCATCACCATGATTGCTAGATCTGGGTATTCAAGCCCTTAGTTCATCACTGAACATTATTACCTCTTATCAGGTAACTATTACCTCTAGGTCCTCAGACCCAAGTATACATAATACTTATTAAACAAATATTTCACATGGCTTACAAGCCCCATTTAATCAATATCATATGAAACATCATAGCTCATACATGGCTATGCTCATCATCTCATGATACCTGCATGGTTAGTATTTCATGATAGAAGCAATATCAAGTACATATCATTATCATGCAACATAAGAGAAATACAACCTTTCCACTATTAGGGTTAGGGTTTCCCTTTTCACCGATTAGGGTAAGGGTTTACCTCTTTAACATATTAGGGTTTCAAGTTCATATTGTCAAGAATCAATGCCCTAATTCATATTATTAAGAATCAAAACCCCAATGCATAGCTCTACATATATAGGGGTATCAATGTATGCTCATTGAATGATTAACACACAAAGTATGAGTTTCTCTCTCATCCTCACCAGGATAATGATTACATCATACTTTATTAAGTTGGCTCAATCCTTCTCTTAAGGTACATTGGCCTACATTATCAAAATGCATTGAACTCTATACATCTTAATGTATCATTTGGCATAACACACTTCATGTGTCAATCAAGTATATTGTATTGAGGTGCTTCCACCATATCGAGCATAGAGGTGTGTGTGTGCTTCACACCATATCAGTCATAGAGGTGTGTGTGTGCTTCACACCATATCGGGCATAAAGGTGTGTGTATGCTTCACACCATATCGGGCATAGAGGTGTGTGTATGCTTCACACCATATTGGGAATAGAGGTGTGTGTGTGCTTCACACCATATCGGGCATAGAGGTGTGTGTATGCTTCACACCATATCGGGTTGCTCAAAATTAGGGTTTGCATATTGGGTTAAATCCTTATGCTCATACCTCTTCAAACCTTCATGATGTCGGGCTATCCTTCACCATGTGATAAGTGATAGACTAGACAACAAGTTTGTCTAAACCAAACCAAGTGTACAAACCAATAGGGTGTGGGGTTCCAAGGTATATCGGGTTTCATATTACCATGTTGGGTTTCAACACCATATCGGGTTAGAGGTATATAATTGACACCATATCGTGCATAAGGTGTGTTCTTGACACCATATCGTGCATGAGATGTCTGTACTTAGATCACTTATATCAGGTTGCTCATAATAGGTTTGTCATATCGGGTTAGAGGTACTTCAACCCGATATCAGGTTGAGCCATGATGATGTCATCATCTTCAAGCTCAAGACCTTCGTTCTTACTATTATAATTCATGGACAACAGTCCTATGTCACTAATAGAACTCATGGATTCATCAATTATACAAGAAACCCCAAAATTGAAAGTAGATCATCAATTATGTCAAGATTGATGGTGAGTAATAACATGATTGGGTTCAAGTTATATAACCTGCCTCAAGAACAACTTTAAAGATCCAAGTTCCAAATATTCACGTTCCCAAGGTTGAAGATGAACTTATCACAGATCCAAGACTCGTTCACAACTCTTCTACATGCAAGGAATCACCATAGTTAAGAACTTGGTGAAGAAGAAAAGAAAGGAAGAATCACAACCCGAGATCATGCTTTATTCAAGGTTGAAGGTGACCATGGCTTCACCTTTAAGCTTAATGGATCGAGATCCTCCTTGATCCTAAACACTTTTCATAATATATAAGAGAAATGGAGTGATAAGGTTTGAAAAGATTCACTAGTAGGTGAAAGGAGTGGTATATATAATTGAGGTTCATGAGAGTGGGTGTATAAGAGGTGTCATCATTTTACACTACTAGGTGCCACATGTCCATGCATGGTTGACACGTGTCTATGCAAACATTATTATCTTGACATGCAAAACTCTTGAGGATAATCTAGGGATAAGATTTTGGCCCTTAGTTATCTTGTTGAGCAAGGTATTTCAACTCAACATCACTTTATTCACAAACCGATACACTTTTTCTAAGAAAAGTTGCAAACCGATATCCATCACCTCCTTGAGGTGCTTAACCCATCATGGAAAAGGCCAAGAGTTGATAAAATGATATGGGGCCTCCTCTATGGATCCTTTTCCGATAGGCACTCCCATATAAGCTCTACAACTCAATTAGGGTCTCAACTATACAACTCTTCTTGGTCTTTTCATCACCAAGAGTACCACTACTCAAAAATGATTCAAACATGGTGCCTCTTTCTTTGTATCTCCTCTAGATGATGCCAAGAGATAGTAGGGACATTCTAGAGGTTGTAATTTGCATATCAACCCTATGTTTTGAGTAAATTCCAAATTGCACCAAAACGGGTACACAAGGCACAAGCATTATTCAAACAAGTTCTAACTTGGAACTTAGGCTTTCCACAAGCCACTCCTTAGCATTACTCTCTCTCTTATGATGATAAAGAACTTGAAGCATGTTCAAATTGTGACATATTGCAACATAACCCCTTATCTTGGGTAAATTGCAAATTACACCCACACTATCATATAATGCACAAACAGTTTGCAAATAAGCTCAAACTTGAAAATTAAACTTTCCTTGAGTCTTAATTACTTTTCAAAAGATTAAAACAAGTTTATAAATAACTTACTTAAGTAAAACTTCCAGGTTTATGGCATAACCCAGGTCAGGGATGTTACAATTATCAACCCCTAACATGGATTTTGTCCCTGAAATCTCAAGAGAAAAGAGAAGGGTACTTCCTCCTCATTTCTTCCTCCAGCTCCCATGTGGCTTATTCAATGCCACAGTGATGCCAGAGAACTTTCAGAAGAACTATGTCTTTCCTTTTCAACTTCTTGATTCTTCTGTCAAGAATCATCATTGGACCTTCCACATAGGATATATATTCATTCAATTCTACCTCTATAGGTTGCAACACCAAATCTGTATTAGGATGACACTTTCTCAGCATAGATATATGAAACACTGGATGTAGTATGTGTAGCTCAGGTGGAAATTCCAACCTATAGGCTATTTTTACAATATGTGTTGTCACTGGGTAAGGTCCCATAAATCTAGGAGCTAACTTACCCTTCTTCCCAAATATGAGAACACCTTTCCAAGGAGAGACCTTGAGATACACTCTGTCTCCAACTTGGAATTCTAAAGGTCTATGGCGTTTATCAGCATATGACTTTTGTCTATCCTGTGCAGCCTTCAATTGTTGTTGTATTACTTTAATCTTTTCAATTGTTTGTTGCACTAATTCAGGACCCAGAAGTTGGTATTCTCCTATCTTATACCAGCATAACAGAGATCTACAACATCTACTATATAATGCTTCATATGGTGCCATATCAATACTTTTCTGATAACTGTTGTTGTAGGAAAACTCTATTAAGCTCAAGTGTAAGTCCCAACTTCCTACAAACTGAAGAACACATGCCCTAAGCAAGTCCTCCAAAGTATGTATAATCCTTTTAGATTGTCCATCTGTTTGAGGGTGAAAAGTTGTGCTAAACTTTAACTGCGTACCCAAGGCTTTATGTAGTCGTTCCCAAAAATGACTTGTAAATTGGGGACCTCTATCAGACACAATTGTGGCTAGAACTCCGTGCAACCACACTGTCTCATCTATGTAGATCTGTGCAAGTTTTTTAGCAATATAGGTTGTTCAAACAGGAAGAAAATGTTCTATCTTAGTCAACCTATCAACTATCACCCAAATGGAATCATGACTTTTGGCTATTCTCGGTAGACCAACCACAAAGTCCATTGTCACATGATCCCATTTCCACTGTGGTATAAGTAAGGGTTGCAATGTTCCTACATGCTTCTGGTGTTCTACTTTAACTTGCTGACACACTAGACACCGCATAACAAACTCAGGTACATCCTTCTTCAAACCAGGCCACAAATACATATCTTTTAAGTTATGATACATTTTAGTAGTCCCTGGATGCATTGCATAAATGGATGAATGAGCTTTCTCCATAATTATCTTTCTTAAGTCACTGGCATCAGGTAATACCATCATACCATGGTAATGAACTACCTTGTAACATCCCTGACTTGGGTTATGCTTTAACCCTAGATGTTTTGCTTAATAAAGTTAATTATATGCTTTCTCTTATTTCTTGAAAAGTAATTAAGGCCCAAGAGGAACTTATGTTTCAATTTTAGTCCTTTTTGAATAATGTTGAAACACTGTTTCGCTTGTTTTGGACTAAAGTGCAAATTACCCAAGTTGAGGGGTTAACTTGCAAATGTTATATGATAAAATGTTTCTCAAGTGTTATAGCATCATAAGAATGAAAATGATGCAGAGGTATGGCTTGTGGAAGCCTGAGTACCAAGAAAGAACTTGTTGAGCAATGTTTGTGCATTAAAACCTAGTTTTTGTGTAATGTGCAATTTACCCAAAACCTAGGGTTCAATATGAAAAATACCACTTCTAGAGAGTCCCTAATATTTCTTGGCATCATTTAGAGAAAAGAAAATGAGGGGGGCATCTCATTTGAATCACTTTGGAGGAGAGAGAATCTTGATATTAAAATAATCAAGATTTAAGCATAATTGAAACCCTAATTCAATTTAATATAAAAATAAATATAGTAATTGAAGTGCCCTTCAACCAAAAATGAGATGGTTGAATTTGTATAAGTATGGACGTCCTTGTGCCTTGCAAAGGCAATGACATATCTAAAGTGAGTGGAGAACCCACTCACATTAGTTAACTAAAAAGTAATATCCACTAATATTGGATATTATTATTATAATGGTTAAGGTGCTTAATTTGTTTTCTTTTAATTCATGGATAATGAAGAGGAATTACAAGGTGGGTGAGATGTCTTCGTATACAAGGGATGGAGGGGAGTATGTGGCACCAATTTTGGGAGTTGAAGGATTATTATATCACTTTCTCTCTCATTGAAATTCCCTTATAAACATCTCATTTCCAACTCAAATGAAAGGCTTTTTCGATCCCTTTTTCTTTCCTTTCTTTGGCCGTGCACAAGGGAGCTTGGGAGAAACAAGAGGACGTTCCCCAACCTGTAGGTAAGCTCCATAGTCATATTCAACCTTGATTTCATGGTAGAAATCAAAATTCAATGCTTAATTTCTTCTTTTCTTCATTCAATCTTCAACCTTAGCCATTCATTTCACTCAAAGACTTGAGGACGAGCCTTGGGAGGTTGAGAAAGCTTCATTCACCATTGATAACGTGAAGCTTAAAGATTGGATTCAATTTTGAAGGCGGGTTATATAACTTGAACCCTTAAATATTATAATTACATTCAATTCTTCATCACTTGTTGATCATTTTGTTCTTCTTGAAATACCTTTGATCAAATTGATAAAATTACCATAAGAATGGCAGTATATTTTGAAGGATCGAAGCTTGAAGATGATGATGTCATCTTAAGCACACACCTCTACATAGAACATGTGCAAACGGTTTTGCTTTTTGGTGATCAAACGGTCACAAGACCGTTTGACACCAAACGGTCTCAAGACCGTTTGAGGTCAAGAGGACTCAAACTGTTTGAAGGTCAAATGTTGATGTGGTTGGATGATAATACAATGGTTCTAATTAATTGAATTTTAAAAGGTTCCATGTATGTATGATCCACCAATTGCAAGCCCTAATCAATTGAATTGATTGAAACCCTAGTTGAGGGAATCGATTTCAAGGTTGATTGACCCAAACGGTCTTAAGACTGTTTGGAGGTCAAACGGTCTCAAGACCGTTTGAGACCAAATGGTCTTCAGACCGTTTGGAGGTCAATGGTCGATTGTGGTGGATGATTGGAGATCCAAGGGTTGTAGATTGACGAACCTTCAATGGTCTCAAAGTTGGATGGTTTAATGGGTGCAAACCCTAAATCGATTAATTGTGGAAACCCTAATTGATCCATTCAATTTCAAGATGTTTTGGACCAAACGATCTTGGGACCATTTGAGTCCAAACGGTCTTGAAACCGTTTGGGTCTTCAGACCGTTTGGAGGGCAAACGCTCGCAAACCGTTTGATGTCCATTTGGTTTCAATGATGGGTTGTCCATTCGGTTTCAATGATGATTTGATCAAATGGTTTCAAAACCGATTGAAGGAGTTAGGGCAAGACCATTTGGAAGTACAAAAGGTTCAAAACCGTTTGGAGATATAATTGAACCAAGACTGTTTAAGGTCTAACGGTCTTCAAGACCGTTTGAAGGTTAAGAAGGTTAAAACCATTTGAAGGTTAAGAAGGTTAAAACCGTTTGAAGGTTCAAAAGTAACAAAACTGTTTGGAGATCTAATAGTCTCAAAGCTATGAAAGATTAATTAACCCTATGATTGTTAATAATGTTTATCAAAGGTAATCACAATGTTTGTACCTTTAAGATACTAGGGTGATTAGTATCCTTTGAAGGGTTAACCTTTGATGCTTATGGAAGCAATGACTTAATACACTATGTCAACTCTTCATTCAAGTTGATTCAATCTAATCAAGATTAAAGTAATTAACCTCCTAGAGAGGATGAGAGAGAGGAACTTATGCATGAGTGATAATCATGTAGTGATTAATCCTCAACACCTCCAACATGAATAAAATATATAATTAGGGTTTGATCCATGAGGATGAGATCATGAAACCCTAATCAAGGAGGTTGATGAGCTCTAACCCTAATTTAAGGTAAAGCTAGGTGAAACCCTAATCTAGGGTGACGGTGTAACCCTAATTTAGGGTAGTGATATGAGAAACCCAAATTCAGGGTATTTTAATGAAAAACCCTAATTTAAGGGAATGCTTCGTGAAAACCCTAATTTTGGGTAAAGCTACATGAAACCCTAATTTTAGGGAAAATGTTATAAGAAACCTTAATTCAAGGAAAGGATGTAATGTGAAACCCTGATATAGGGTAATGTGACATGAAACCCTAATCTAGGGTGATGCTATGTATTATGAAATCCTAATTTGAAAACCTAGCCCTAATTTGTGTAAAGGGATGAGTAACCCTAATTGATATGAATTAGGAAACCCTAACCCTAATAAGGGATTAGTGGTGTTGCCATTGTATAGCATGATGCTGATATGTAATTCGTATAACTGTTATCATGTGTACTAACCATGCAGGTATCATGAGATGATGAGCATAGCCAGGTATGAGCTATGATGTTTCATTTATTATTGTTAATGGGCCTTGTGAGCCATAACATGCCTTGTTGCCTAGTGAGAGGTAACAAGAGATGAAATGAGCCATGCGATCCATGTGAGATGCTTGTGCAGCCAGTAGCATGTTTACCTTCATCATATGACCTAAAGGTATTAGTTACCTAATAAGTGGTAACAAGTGTTCCTTGATAAACTGAGGGTTTGAATACCCATTTTCTATAATCATGATGATGAGTTTGTGAAAGGATGAGAATGCTCCTGATGAGATGAGGGATTGAGATCCAAATGCTATATTAAAGATTTGAACAATACTTGATGAAAATATTACACATTCTTTGTAGCAATTGTTAAAATAATTGATGATTGGAAACTTGTTTGATGCTAAAAGAATATGGTAATACACTTAATTAATCAAGTGATATCATATAATGTAGTTTCCCTGACCACAGATCCATCAGCGTCAGAATTTTCTGAATGGTGAAACGAGTTAAACTCGGAGCGCATATTTTTGAATATGTGGGGGTAATTGGGCAATTATATCATCATGCCCCATAGGAATGGCTGCGGGCTATATCCTATGTACGGGATTGGTTACGGACCATACCCCAGTATGAGTATGGCTACGGGCCATGACTCCATGATATGATACCAGGCATTGGCTACGGGCCATAACCCTGAAGAGAGTATATGTTGCGGCTATAACTCTATAGAGAAGATGCCAATATACCCTGACAAGCTAATTGCAGTTCGACATGTGATGTCTCTGCCGAATAATCTCAGACTGACCGAGAAGGATGAGGTCTTGGAGTCCGGATCTTCCATTGACCTTGTGTGGTACCGATGCTTTCTGTAATCATGGTCGGTTGGAGTATGAGCGGTTTACCTCATCTTCTCAGGGCTTAAGTATGTTTGTAAAATGTAATCAGCCATGTAGCGTATTTACTTAAGGTTGAAATATGAGAATCATTGGTCGATCTTATCTTGCTTAGCATATCCTAGATGGATAAATGTTATACATGTTCTTCATATTCCTTATTAAATAAATAATATGTTGTTGTATCAGTCATAGCTGAAATGCTTTGAAAATAAATATTGCTCTAATCTATTTAGACAATGAATTATCTACTGTTAAACATTTATGATTCCTCTGTTCAGTTTTATCTTATTAAACTACAATAATAATATTTCTGGCGGAGAGTTATATCTCTCACTGGGACAATTTCAATTGTCTCACCCCTGTGGGATCCAACTTTTTAGGTAGACACGGAGGAAGAGGCAGAAACCCTACAGTAGGGGAAGAGCATCAATAGCAGCAGGGACAAAAGTGAATTCTCATGTGGAGACACTGGATGTCATGTTTTATATATAGAGTCCTATGTGTCGTCTCTGTACTCTCAGGTCCTCGGAGTTAGTAGTTAGTACTTTTAATTAATCGATCTGAGATTTTGGCTTGATGCCTCGAGATTCTTATATTGCCTGTGTATAGTTTTAACAGGGTAGTTGATGCTTGTAATCCTTAAGAAGGGATGATACATGACATGTACATGTGAACCAAAATATAATTGAATTACTTTGGTTCTTTTTGAAAGAGTTTTCCAGTGTATGGATCACTTTGTAAATGATTTTAATTTTTAGTGATTTTTAGTAATCCGCTGCTAATGATCGCTTCCGCCTAGTGAATGATGTTTTGTTCGAGCGTTGCACCACAAGTTTAGTGGTATCAGAGCTCTAGGTTCACTCAGTCTACAGAGACATAGGATTAAGGATGTTGAGTCTGTTCTAGTGTCTTCCAGTTATCTGATAGTGTCTTCTACTCATATAGGAGGAGAAGAAGAACTTGAAGATGCCTGGATCACACGAAGAACATGTTGTTGAGAGCAGCATTGCTGCACCAGGAAGAGGTGCAAGAGACCAAGCTAGGGAGGAACCGACACCTGAACATCCCCAGTTTGACCCAGCCATGATAGAGAACCTAGCTTTCCATGCTCTGTTTGGACAGTTCATGGCAACCGTGACGCATATGGCGGATAGGATGCCACCACCTGTACCTAGGGCACCATCCCATAATGAGGGACAGGGAGCTGGCAAGACTTTTGAGAGGCTTCGCCGGGTAGGAGCCACAGAGTATGCTAGTACAGCTGACCCAACAGATGTTGACTTATGGTTGACTGAGCTGGAGAAGGCTTTCAGAATCCTCAATATCTCGGAAGCCGAAAATGTGAGACATGCAATGTATCTTTTAAAAGGGAGTGATGGCCATTGGTAGACAATAGAAGAGGGCAAGAGGCCAGGTGTCAAGGTCGGATGGGAAGAATTCCGACGAGAATTCGTCACTAGATACTTCCCCAAGACTTACCTAGATGAAAAGATATCTCAGTTTGAGAAAATAAGACAAGGACCGATGAACATTATCGAGTATGAGGCTAAGTTCATGGAGCATTTGCAGTTCTGTCTGCATATGGTAGCTACTGATGAGGAAATAATTCGGCATTTTGAGAAGGGGTTGAATGCTGAATTGACCACTCTTGTGTCTGCTTTGGAGAACATGGAGAGGTTTGCCACGTTTGTGGAGTCCGTCAGACGGATAGAGAGGTTGGTGATCGAGAAGCGACAGACCAGTGGTAAGAAGGTGTACACTCAGTTTCAAGGACAAAGGTCTGAGGGCTTTAAGAAGCCAAGATTTTCTACACCAGCGGCACCATCAAGATTCAATACCCAGACATAATGGATGTCAAGTAGGGGTAGGGGCCGTAGTTTTGTTCCAAATAGAGCCCCCATCACAACATCAACATTGGTGACTGGACCTCATAGACCCTATCCTGAGACCAGGATCTATCATTAGTGCAGATAAGTGGGACATCTAGTAAGGGATTGTCCAGTCGGGAACACAATGGTGACTCAACCCCAGAGGTAGAGTCAACAAGGCTCTCAGAGGAGGCAGTTTTTGAGTGGTACTCGAGGACGTGGGCAAGCGTCCCAAGCTGGTTCGTTGGCACCCAACAACCGAGCACATGGTCATCAGCAAGCAACGACTAGATTCTATGTGATGAATCAACCTGAAGCAGTAGTTAACCCATGGGTTGTGACAGGTCAGATGGAACTGTTTTATTTTAATATGTCTTCATCCTGCTTCGTATCTATTTTAATTGAACCAGGTGGTATGCATTCCTTTATCACTAGAAGAATGATCCTTGACTGCAATATGACTGTTAGTCATAGAGCAGATAGTTTGTTGTTAGAAACCCCTTTACTGGGATCTACAGTGTTATGGGAGGTGTGTTCTCCCTGCATTCTTTCCTTTTCTAAACATCACATTCAGGTGGATCTTATACCACTTGAGATGCATGGGTTCAATATAATTCTTGGGATGGACACCCTAGAAAAGTATAAGGTTGTCTTGGATTGTGATTCCAAGCAAGTTGTGTTCACAGATGATGGTGACACATGGATCTTTCAGGGAGATAGAAAGATTCTTCCAACCTGTCTTGTGTCAACCATGGTAGTTGAGAAGCTGATGAGACAAGGATGCTTTGCATTCTTGGCACATGTGGTAGATACCATAATAGAGAGTTCTAATCTTTTTGAAGTTCAGATAGTTAGGGAGTTTGAAGATGTGTTTCCTGAGGAACTTCTAGGTATTCCTCTACCCCGAGAGATTGATTTTGAGATTAATCTAATCCCGGGCACACACCCAATAGCACAAACACCGTATAGAATGGCACCTACTGAGATGGCGGAGCTCAAGAAATAGTTATAGGAATTGCTTGAGAAAGGCTTTATCTGACCGAGTACTTCACTATGGGGTTCTCCGGTTCTCTTTGTTAAGAAGAAGGATAGATCTATACGATTATGCATCGACTATAGGCAGTTAAATAAGGTAACTATAAAGAACAAGTATCATCTGCCAAGGATACATGACTTGTTTGATCAGTTGTGTGGTGCAGCTATCTTTTCTAAGATAGATCTGAGGTCAGGATACCGTTAGTTGTGTATCAAGGAGAGTGACAAACCTAAGTCTGCCTTCAGGACAAGGTATGGTCACTATGAGTTCATAGTTATGTCATTTGGACTAACTAATGCACCAGCTGCATTCATGGAACTCATGAATAGAATCTTTCAGCCTTTTCTTGATCAGTTTATAGTAGTCTTCATAGATGATATCTTGATATACAGTAGAGATGCTCCACATCATGAGCATCACCTTTGTCAGGCTTTAACTTTGCTAAGAGAGCATAATTTGTATGCTAAGTTTAGCAAATGTGAGTTCTGGTTACCAGAAGTTTCTTTTCTAGGACATGTAATATCTGCCTCAGGTATCCATGTTGATCCCAAGAAGGTAGAATCTGTCCTACAATGGGAACAGCCAAAGACACCAATGGAGATTCGTAGTTTTCTTAGACTAGCAGGCTACTACAGGAGGTTCATTAAGAACTTTAGTTCTACAGCTTTACCCCTAACCAAGTTGACCAGGAAGGAGGCTCCTTTTGTCTAGAATGACAAGTGTCAACATTCTTTCCAATCATTGAAAGAAAGGTTAACGAGTGCACCTGTGCTGGTGTTACCTGAGCAAGGGAAGGGATACATAGTTTTCTGTGATGCATCTAAGAATGGTCTACGATGTGTGTTGATGCAGGATAATCAAGTGATTTCTTTTGCCTCTCGATAGCTTAAGAAACACGAGGAGAATTATCCGACACATGATCTAGAACTAGTTGTTGTGGTCCATGCCTTGAAGATCTGGAGGCATTATCTTTATGGAGAAACATTCCAGATTTTTACAGACCATAAGAATCTAAAATATATCTTTTCACGACATGAGTTGAACATGAGACAATGCCGCTAGATGGAGTTAATCAAGGACTACAATTGTACAATTGATTATCATCCAGGGAAGGCTAATGTAGTGGCTGATGCATTAAGTAGGAAATCATCATCACCAGCCCTAGATAAAGCACAGTTAAACTCCTTAGTGTGCTTTAAAATAGATATGCTTATCTCTATGAGGCAAAACAATATACAACTTAAGGTATCTTTGTTAGCTGGGTTGTTAGCTGAGATGCAAGTGAAACCTACTCTGAGACAGCAGATTAAAGAAGCACAACAAACTGATACTATGACTCAGATGATCAGGTCAGAGTATGGTAGTGAGAAACAGGATGGCTTTCATGAGTCAGAGGATTAGGTAGTTTTTTACCATGGTAGGATGGTAGTACCTGATGCCAATGACTTAAGGAAGTTAGTCTTGGAGGAAGCTCATTCTTCGATGTATGCAATGCATCCAGGGAGCACCAAAATATATCATAACTTGAAGGATATGTATTGGTGGCCAGGATTGAATAAAGATGTAGCTGAGTTTGTTATGCGATGTCCGGTGTGTCAGTAGGTTAAAGCTGAACATCAAAAACCCACAGGAACAATGCAACCTTTGCCTATACCGCAGTGGAAATGGGATCATGTGACCATGGACTTTGTGGTTGGTTTTCCCAAAACAGCCAAAAGTCATGATTCCATTTGGGTGATAGTTGATAGGTTGACTAAGACAGCACATTTCCTTCTTGTCAAAACAACCTATACTGTTGAGAAGCTTGCACATATATATATATAGATGAGATAGTGCCATTGCATGGGGTTCCAGCTACTATTGTTTCTGATAGAGGTCCCTAGTTCACGAGTCATTTTTGGAAATGACTACTTAAAGATTTGGGTACGCAATTAAGGTTTAGTACTGCCTTTCACCCACAGACAGATGGACAGTCTGAGAGGACCATACAAACCTTAGAGGATTTGCTTAGGGCATGTGTCCTTCAGTTTGTAGGAAGTTGGGATCTACACCTGAGCTTGATAGAATTTGCTTACAATAATAGCTATCAACATAGTATTGATATGGAACCATATGAAGCATTATATGGTATACGTTGTAGATCTCCTTTATGTTGGTATGAAATAGGAGCAAATCAACTTTTGGGTCCTGAGCTTGTGCAGCAGACAACTGAGAAGATTAAAGTAATACAACAACAATTAAAGACTACACAGGATAGACAGAAGTCGTACGTCGACAAACAGCGAAGACCCTTAGAATTCCAAGTTGGAGATAGAGTATATCTCAAGGTCTCACCTTGGAAAGGTGTCCTTAGATTTGGAAAGAAGGGAAAGTTAGCTCCTAGATTTTATGGGGCCTTATCCAATCATTGAACGGAATGGAAAGGTAGCCTATAAGCTAGAGTTGCCACCTAAGCTACATAAGTTGCATCTAGTGTTCCATATCTCCATGCTGAGAAAGTGTCATCCTGACACAGAGTTAGTTTTGCAACCTGTGGAGGTAGAATTAAATGATGATATATCATATGTTGAAGGACCTGTGATGATCCTTGATAAAAGAATTAAAAAGCTAAAAAAGAAAGACATATGTCTTGTAAAAGTTCTCTGGCATCACCGTGGCATTGAAGAAGCTATGTGGGATCTAGAGGAAGATATGAGGAGGAAGTACCCTTCTCTTTTATCTTAATGATTTTGGGGACGAAATCCCTGTTAGGGGTGGATAATTTGTAACATCCCTGACCTGGGTTATGCTTTAACCCTAGATGTTTTGCTTAATAAAGTTAATTATATGCTTGCTCTTATTTCTTGAAAAGTAATTAAGGCCCAAGAGGAACTTATGTTTCAATTTTAGTCCTTTTTTTAATAATGTTGAAACATCGTTTCGCTTGTTTTGGACTAAAGTGCAAATTACCCAAGTTGAGGGGTTAACTTGCAAATGTTACATGATAAAATGTTCCTCAAGTGTTATAGCATCATAATAATGAAAATGATGTAGAGGTATGGCTTTTGGAAGCCTGAGTACCAAGAAAGAACTTGTTGAGAAATGTTTGTGCATTAAAACCTAGTTTTGGTGTAATGTGCAATTTACCCAAAACCTAGGGTTCAATATGCAAAATACCACTTATAGAGAGTCCCTAATGTTTCTTGGAATCATGTAGAGAAAATAAAATGAGTGTGGCGTCTCATTTGAATCACTTTGGAGGAGAGAGAATCTTGATATTAAAATAATCAAGATTTAAGCATAATTGAAACCCTAATTCAATTTAATACAAAAATAAATATACTAATTGAAGTGCCCTTCAACCAAAAATGAGATGGTTGAATTTGTATAAGTATGGACGTCCTTTTTCCTTGCAAAGGCAACGAAATATCTAAAGTGAGTGGAGAGCCCACTCACATTAGTTAACTAAAAAGTAATATCCACTAATATTGGATATTATTATTATAATGGTTAAGGTGCTTAATTCGTTTTCTTTTAATTCATGGATAATGAAGAAGAATTACAAGGTGGTGGATATGGCTTCGTATGCAAGGGATGGATGGGAGTATGTGGCACTAATTTTGGGAGTTAAAGGATTATTATATCACTTTCTCTCTCATTGAAATTTCCTTATAAACATCTCATTTCCAACTCAAATGAAAGGATTTTTTGATCCCTTTTTCTTTCCTTGCTTTGTCTGTGCACAAGGGAGCTTGGGAGCAACCGGAGTATGTGCCCCAACCTATAGGTAAGCTCCATAGTCATCTTCAACCTTGATTTCATGGTGGAAATCGAAATTCAATGCTTAATTTCTTCTTTTCTTCATTCAATCTTCAACCTTAGCCATTCATTTCACTCAAAGACTTGAGGACGAGCCTTGGGAGGTTGAGAAAGCTTCATTCACCATTTAGAACGTGAATCTTAAAGCTTGGATTCAATTTTGAAGCGGGTTCTATAACTTTTTTTAAAAAAAAATTGGCCATTCATTCATCCCGTGGCCGGGGGGTTTTGAACTTGAGACCTCTCGGTCTTACATCAATACTTTTACCATTTGGGTGCCATCTCTTTGAACGCTTAAATATTATTATTACATTCAATTCTTCAGCACTTGTTGATCATTTTGTTCTTCTTGAAATACCTTTGATCAAATTGATAAAATTACCATAAGAATGGCAGTAGATTTTGAAGGATCGAAGCTTGAAGATGATGATGTCATCTTAAGTACACACCTCAACATAGAACATGTGCAAACGGTTTTTCTTTTTGGTGATCAAACGGTCTCAAGACCGTTTGACACCAAACGATCTCAAGACCATTTGAGGTCAAGAGGACTCAAACTGTTTGAAGGTCAAATGCTGATGTGGTTGGATGATAATCCAATGTTTCCAATTAATTGAATTTTAAAAGGTTCCATGTATGTATGATCCACCAATTTCAAGCCCTAATCAATTGAATTGATTGAAACCCTAGTTGAGGGAATCGATTTCAAAGTTGATTGACCCAAACGGTCTTAAGACCGTTTGGAGGTCAAATGGTCTCAAGACCGTTTGGAGGTCAATGGTCGATTGTGGTGGATGATTGAAGATCCAAGGGTTGTAGATTGATGAACCTTCAATGGTCTCAAAGTTGGATGGTTTAATGGATGCAAACCCTAAATCGATTAATTGTGGAAACCCTAATTGATCCATTCGGTTTCAAGATGTTTTGGACCAAATGGTCTTGGGACCATTTGAGTCCAATCGGTCTTGAAACCATTTGGGATCAAACGGTCTTCAGACCATTTGGAGGGCAAACAATCTCAAACGGTTTGATGTCCATTCAGTTTCAATGATGGGTTGTCCATTCGGTTTCAATGATGATTTGATCAAACGGTTTCAAAACCGATTGAAGGAGTTAGGGCAAGACTATTTGTAAGTACAAAAGGTTCAAAACCGTTTGGAGATACAATTGAACCAAGATTGTTTAAGGTCTAACGGTCTTCAAGACCGTTTGAAGGTTAAGAAGGTTAAAACCGTTTGAAGGTTCAAAAGTAGCAAAACCGTTTGGAGATCTAATAGTCTCAAAGCTATGAAAGATTAATTAACCCTATGATTGTTAATAATGTTTATCAAAGGTAATCAAAATGGTTGTACCTTTAAGGTACTAGGGTGATTAGTATCCTTTGAAGGGTTAACCTTTGATGCTTATGGAAGCAATGACTTAATACACTATGTCAACTCTTCATTCAAGTTGATTCAATCTAATCGAGATTAAAGTAATTAACCTCCTAGAGAGGATGAGAGAGAGGAACTTATGCGTGAGTGATAATCATGTAGTGATTAATCCTCAACACCTCCAACATGAATAAAATATATAATTAGGGTTTGATCCATGAGGATGAGATCATGAAACCCTAATCGAGGAGGTTGATGAGCTCTAACCCTAATTTAAGGTAAATCTAGGTGAAACCCTAATCTAGGGTGACGGTGTAACCCTAATTTAGGGTAAGGATATGAGAAACCCTAATTCAGGGTATTTTGATGAAAAACCCTAATTTAAGGGAATGCTTCATGAAAACCCTAATTTTGGGTAAAGCTACATGAAACCCTAATTTTAGGGGAAATGTTATAAGAAACCTTAATTCAAGGAAATGATGTAATGTGAAACCCTGATATAGGGTAATGTGATATGAAACCCTAATCCAGGGTGATGCTATGTATTATGAAATCCTAATTTGAAAACCTAGCCCTAATTTGTGTAAATGGATGAGTAACCCTAATTGATATGAATTGGGAAACCCTAACCCTGATAAGGGATTAGTGGTGTTGCCCTTGTATAGCATGATGCTGATATGTAATTCGTATAACAGTTATCATGTGTACTAACCATGTAGGTATCATGAGATGATGAGCATAGCCAGGTATGAGCTATGATGTTTCATTTATTATTATTAATGGGCCTTGTGAGCCATAACATGCCTTGTTGCCTAGTGAGAGGTAATAAGAGATGAAATGGGCCATGTGAGCCATGTGAGATGCTTGTGCAGCCAGTAGCATGTTTACCTTGGTCAGATGACCTGAAGGTATTAGTTACCTAATAAGTGGTAACAAGTGTTCCTTGATAAACTGAGGGTTTGAATACCCATTTTCTATAATCATGATGATGAGTTTGTGAAAGGATGAGAATGCTCCTGATGAGATGAGGGATTGAGATCCCAATGCTTTATTAAAGATTTGAACAGTACTTGATGAAAGTATTACACATTCTTTGTAGAAATTATTAAAATAATTGATGATTGGAAACTTCAAGTTTGATGCTAAAAGAATATGGTAATACACTTAATTAATCAAGTGATATCATATAATGTAGTTGCCCTGACCACAGATCCATCAGCGTCAGAATTTGCTGAATGGTGAAACGAGTTAAACTCGGAGCGCATATTTTTGAATATGTGGGGGTAATTGGGCAATTATATAGTCTTATGCCCCATAGGAATGGATGCGGGCTATATCCTATGTACGGGATTGGTTACGGACCATACCCCAGTATGAGTATGGCTACGGGCCATGACTCCATGATATGATACCAGGCATTGGCTATAGGCCATAACCCTGAAGAGAGTATATGATGTGGCTATAACTCTATAGCGAAGATGCCAATATACCCTGGCAAGCTAATTGTAGTTTGACACGTGATGTCTCTTCCGAATAATCTCGTACTGACCGAGAAGGATGAGGTCTTGGAGTCCGGCTCTTCCATTGACCTTGTGTGGTACTGATGCTTTCCGTAATCATTTTTGGTTGGAGTATGAGCGGTATACCTCATCTTCTCAGGGCTTAAGTATGATTGTAAAATGTAATCAATCGTGTAGCGTATTTGCTTAAGGTTGAAATACGAGAATCATTGGTTGATGTTATCTTTCTTAGCATATCCTAGATGGGTAAATGTTATACATGTTCTTCATATTCCTTATTAAATAAATAATATGTTGTTGTATCAGTCATAGCTGAAATGCTTTGAAAATAAATATTGCTCTAATCTATTTAGATAATGAATTATCTGTTGTTAAACATTTATGATTCCTCTGTTCATTTTTATCTTGTTAAACTACAATAATAATATTTCTGGAGGAGAGTTATATCTCTCGCTGGGACAATTTCAATTGTCTCACCCCCGTGGGATCCAACTTTTTAGGCAGATGCGGAGGAAGAGGCAGAAACCCTATAGCAGGGGAAGAGCAGCAGCAGCAGCAGGGACAAAAGTGAATTCTCAGGTGGAGACACTGGCTGTCATGTTTTGTATATAGAGTTATATGTGTCGTCTCTGTACTCTCAGGTCCTCGGAGTTAGTAGTTAGTACTTTTAATGAATCGATCTGAGATTTTGGCTTGATGTCTCGAGATTCTTATACTGCTTGTGTATAGTTTTAACAGGGCAGTTGATGCTTGTAATCCTCAAGAAGGGATGATACATGACATGTACTTGGGAACCAGAATGTAATTGAATTACTTTGGTTCTTTTTGAAAGAGTTTTCTAGTGTATGGATCACTTTGTAAATGGTTTTAATTTTTAGTAATCCACTGCTAATGATCGCTTCCGCCTAGTGAATGTTGTTTTGTTCGAGCGTTGCACCACATACCTCATCCTCTGACTCATGGAAACAGTCATGTTTCTCACTACCATACTCTTACCTGATCCGCTGAATCACAATATTAGCATGTTGTGCCTCTTTAATCTATTGTCTCAGAGTAGGTTTCACATGCATCTCGGCCAACAATCCTACTAACAAAGATACTTCTAGTGATACATTCATTTGTCTCAATGAGACAAACATGTCCCATTTAAAGCATATTAAAGAGTTCAACTGTGCTTTATCTGTGGGTGGAGATGAAGATTTTCTACTCGGTGCATCTGCCACTACATTAGCTTTTCCTGGATGATAATCAATTGTACAATCATAGTCCTTGATTAATTCCATCCAGTGGCGTTGTCTCATATTTAACTCATACTGTGAAAAGATGTACTTTAAGTTTTTATGGTTTGTGAAGATCTGACACGTTTCTCCATAAAGATAATGTCTCCAAATCTTCAATGCGTGGACCACTGCAGCTAATTCTAGATCATGTGTCGAATAATTCTCATCGCGTTTCTTATGCTGTCGTGAAGCAAAAGAAACTACATAATCACTCTACATCAGCACACATCCTAAACCATTCTTAGAAGCGTCATAGAAAATAGTGTATCCCTTTCATTGCTCAGGTAAAACCAACATAGGTGCACTGGTCAACCTTTCTTTCAACAACTGGAAAGAACGCTGACACTTGTCATTCCAGACAAAAGGAACCTCCTTCCTAGTCAACCTAGTTAGGGGTAATGCTATAGAACTGAAGTCTTTAATAAACCTTCTATAGTAACCTTCCAGACCTAGGAAACTGTGAATCTCAGTTGGTGTCTTGGGTTGTTCCCACTCTACAACAGATTCCACTTTCTTAGGATCAAACTGAATACTTGAAGCAGATATAATGTGTCCTAGAAAAGACATTTCTGACAACCAAAACTCGCACTTTCTAAACTTAGCATATAGCTTGTGTTGTCTCAACAAAGTCAAGGCTTGACGAAGATGTTGTTCATGTTGTTGACCATCTCTACTATATATTAGGATGTCGTCTATGATCTAGGAATGATCGAAAGATTCTATTCATCAACTCCATGAATGCAGCTGGTGCATTAGTTAGTCCAAACGACATAACTACAAACTCATAATGACCATACCTTGTCCTAAAGGCTGACTTAGGTAAGTCACTCTGATACGTAACTGATGATATCTTGACCTTAGATCTATCTTAGAAAATACCGTTGCACCACGCAACTGATCAAACAGATCATCTATCCTTGGTAAAGGATATTTGTTCTTTATAGTCACCTTGTTAAGCTGTCTATAGTCTATGCATAATCTCATAGATCCATCTTTCTTTTTAACAAAAAGAACTGGAGCACCCATGGCAAAGTACTCGGTTGAATGAAACCTTTCTCAAGAAACTCCTGTAACTGTTTCTTGAGTTCTGCCATCTCAGCAGGGGCCATCCTATAAGGTATATATGCTATTGGTTGCGTACTCAGAATTAGATTAATCTCGAAATCAATCTCTCGAGGTGGAGGAATATCTGGAAATTCTTTAGGAAACACATCCTTAAATTCCCTGATAACAAGAACTTTAGGAAGACTAGGACTCTCTGCTTTGGTGTCTACCACATGAGCCAAGAATGTGAAGCATCCTTGTCGCATCAATCTCTTAGCTACCATTGCTGACACTAGATAGGTTGGAAGAATCTTTCTGTCCCCTTGAAATATCGATGTGACAGAGTGAGTTTTACACATTTTGTTTCTCTCTCTTATAATTTTGTTAATTCCAATAATACCCCTACTACTATGCTAAATTGATTAAATTGACTTGTCAATTCCATACAATGTCTTCTCCAGTGTCATATACATGTGAATTAAATACAAATGGAACATGGTCTATTGAAGTAGACAACCTTAGAATATCAATCTCAATTTTATACAATAGCTTCATTGTGACATTATAAAGCTACACCTAAAATTTCATTACAAATGGATTAACCAATTAGGAGATATGGGCATTTGGGATTTATGTGAATATGTCTTTGATTTCTTGAGCTAAGGACCTAAGTCCCGATTTTATTTGACTAAATTTGTGACATCGATGTGTCACGTGAACTAGCCATTACCTGGCCCGTTTCTCATCTGTTGGATGAGTTTGATCGCAGATCAACTAAGGATCCAATGGCATAGACCTTGTCTTCTACCTCCCGCCTATCTCGGCCTTGACCCCAACAGAGCGCCGACCCAACAACGACCTCACATGCCCGACTACCACAACGCCCGTGTGAGATTTTTGGAGGACGAACTCCTCTCCTCAAACTAAACTCAACGACTATCACCATGTCGCCTATCTCCCTCGGATCAGGGAGAACAACCTCCCGAGCCCTCGCGCCTCTCCCTGGCGGCGGCGAGTAGAATAGGGTTTTTCACCGCGGGCATCACCACACCTATTTAAGGAGCCAAGTAGCTCCTCCACCTTCCTTTTAGTCATGAAGACCCCTCAATTGCATGTCATCATTCCTCTTCTTCTCCACCCAACTCCAACGCCATCGGCCTGAACCAGTGCAGCCTACTCATACCTCAAGGCTCCTCCCTTCAATCGACTTCATCTGTACCATCTTTGGACCCAGGTTGAGACCTCCAAACTCTCGCGTGGGGGTGCAGTGGTCCAGAAGGCGCCATCGACAAGCACCTACAATCGAGCTTCAGAGCTTTGTTGTCGGGGAAGTCCATTGCTTCTCCAGACTTCCAGAAGATTGCAGATACATCGTCGGACCAACGTCGAGCTTCTCAACCCCTCAATCCAGCCCGAGGGCAGGTAAAACCCAGAAACCTCTTTTGTCCTTTCCTTTCCACTGTAGATCAAGACATGAACTATGGTCCAGCTCTGGCGAACTTCATGGGCTTGTTGAACTCAGCGAGACCCCACGGACTGAAACCACTCCTTCTCACACACTTAGAACCCACCTAGCTGCTTCGACCCATCACCATCCTTGCCTGCAGCCACCGTGCTCCGTTGTCATGGCGCGAGTAGCAATCAAAAGGGTGATTTCCCCTTTCAACCTATGCTCTGTCACGAAGCACATGTGACCCTCAGGGGCAGTTGCGTCCTTCGCATCGCGCCTTGACCCCGGTTGACCGAGGCTAGCTCAGGGGTTAATGAGAGGATCCGTGGATCCAGATCCCTCCTCTGATCCATGAGGCCGACCCCCCTTTTCTTTTTTTTCTTTTTTCTCCTAGAATTTACCTGATTGGTCATTATTGTAAAAACCTTTATAAATAGCTCCGACATCCAATAAATACCCAAAAAATACCCACATTCTCATAAAAATGAGAAGAACCTATATAAATTATCACTTGTACCTAAATCCAACCCTAGATTGATTCATCCTCTTTATGACCTTTGTTTATGTCCTTTTAACTCTAATTTGTTAAAAAATGAATATGGAAATAAAGGACAATACTTTTGTAAGATCTTGTACTATTAAATCTGACCCTAACTCTCTTAACTCAAAACCCTAGAATAATGATCAATAAAATGTTCACATTAAATGACCCTTATCCTCTCTCTCTTCACATTATGACTTATGAAATAATAAATTTTCAAATCCACTCCCAACCCCCCCAAATACTCTGATCTGACCCAATCACATTAAAAGGAAAACCCTAGTGAGTCAAGACCTAATATGAGGTGTTGACAATACATAATGATGTTAGGTATTTATTTTCTTTCAGGGTGATCTATTTGTTGTTATTCTAGACTCTTGGATCCCAGATCTAATCGAAATAGGTATGTGGTCACGTTAAGTATAAGACTAGTTCTCTGGTTGCATATGTTATAATGTACCTTGTGTGAAGCTATTTGCTATACCTTGTTGGTTGACTACTAGTATTATACGATTCGCCAAAACATAATTGAAACATAAGAGGATATTGTGATGAGTTGTAGCAACTAGTGAACATGGCCCAGTATGGATGTATGTTCCCTAACATGGATGTAGGATGCATTTCCCATGTTAGATGTATGTTAAAATAATCTTGCCCATACTGGATGTATGATAAGTGCTTATAGAATTGTAGTACAACTACATCTCATGAAATGAATAAAAGAGGTGTTTACCTGATTTTCCGACCTAATCAATGGTTTTCTTTTCTTATTCTTCTTTCAAGTATTTCCAATTATGCAATCATATTATAGTATTTTTTTTACCATGTACCAACTTTATGTTGATGTTTTTGTTTCTCGTATTTTTAGGTACAAGGAACAAATAATGCATCTCAAAGTACCAAAATCTGCTAAATAATTGCTCATGGAGGATATCTAGCTAGATTGCTGCTCTTATCTCTTTTTCAGTAGATAGTTGCTTATCTTAATAGATGTTGTGTAGGAGTCTCCATATCCTATGTATTTCCAATTTTTAAGAACTATTTCTTCTTTCCAAAATAATATGTATGACTTTTATTTATCAATGGATGTGGTTTCATGTGTCTAATTAAACGATGGTATGAACAACGATCTGGATCATTTGTATATTTAGTTGACTTCCACAATCTCTTATATTTTCCCTTCTGACAACTTTAGATATGAGTGCACGCATATCTGGGAATGTCACTAAGGAAAGTATATGGAAATTGGGGACGTCACGGTTGGTATCTGATCCAATGTTCACACATCATAGTCACATGAACTTTATTCACCCTATTGTGAGTGTAGGGTAGTCCTTGAGTTAGGGATGTGAAGGGTGGAGGTGTCTAGGATAGCATCTGCCATGGGTCTGGCTAAAGTCTCCGAGCCACTTAGCTTGGCAATCACGAGGCTACCTATATTGCAGTGTAAGTCTACCTGACCGATATCCTAAATGTCCCCTATTTCTTGGATATATCTTAATAGGATCCTCCTCATTTATAGAAATTTTCCCTCTCATCTTTTCTATAAGAAAATTTCCCCCTCATCTTCATTTTTTAAAATATCTCCCCCTTACCTTTATGATATAAGGTTAGGAAAAGAGTCTCTCTATTTAGAAAGTCTTAAGGACTGACTGATAAGGATTTTAGGGTATCCTCCAAAACTTGTAACATTAAGATCATTAATAATTAATAAAGGAGAATAATGAAATATCATATGAAAAAAAATGATGAATGATGATGAATCTAATATGTTCCACCTAATTTCAGGATGCCTCCTAAGACCCGTAACTCCAAGGCTTCCGAAGAGTCATCCTCTAAGAAGAGGAAAGAGCTTGAAACCTATGAAGTACCTGATCTCGAAACTATGACCAAAGAAAGGTGGGAGGAACAAAAGAAAATCCTACTAGACTTCATGGAGACCCTTTCCGCAAAAGGAACCCCTGAACCCAACTCTTCTAGGAAAAAGGAAGTGACGGTGATAGATTTTATCAAACTTAACCCTAACACCTTTTGGGGGGAATACCAACCTGAAGTCATGGATAAGGCTGAGGCCTGGATCCTCTCCGCAGAGAATGCCTTCCATACCTTAGAAGTAGCCAATGAGAAGAAGGTTAAATATGCCACCCATCTGCTTAAGGGAGGGGAAAATCTATTGGGAGAACTATGGTGGGAATAGGGGATAAGAAGTAGATGCCATGGGGTGGGAAGCCTTCTAAATCCTCTTCACTGGTTGTTTTATGCCCATAGCTGAGAGGAATAGGAAGGAGAAGATGTACATGGAGCTTAAGCAGGGCAACCTTTCAGTAGCTGACTACACCCGAAATTTTAGGCTTCTGGAGCGTTATGCACCTATTAGGACTGATGAACACCTCACCGAACATTACGTTGACTGCCTTGCTACCCATATGAAAACCCTAGTTATAGCCTCCTGTATCAGGAGCATAGATAAACCCTAGACATGGCCCTCAAGTAGGAAAGGGAAAGGGGTTTGCAAAAGCCTTCTAACATGGGATACTTAGGGTTAACCACCGCCGAGGAGGACAAGTCTAGAAAATTCCACCCTGGCCATAACAACAAGGGATCAGGAAAAGTAGGAGGTTCAGGAAAAAGAGGATAGAAGAACGACTATAACCAGTTGATGGAATACCGCAACAAATGTAAAACATGTGGATGAGGGCATGATGGACCTTGTCGCTATGCCAAGCCGGTCTGCTTCAACTACAAAAAGGAGGGTCATTTCCTCGCCAAGTCCCTACTATGTCTATCCTTGGCAAACCTCCAGCGGGTGCTCCACCTCCCCAAGGACACCGCAATGCTCGAGTATTCACAGTCACCACAAAGGAGGCTAGAGCAAATCCCAATCAGCTTGTTGAAGGTAACCTTAAATCTTTTCGCATATCTAATATATTATTCAATGCCTTCAAATACTTATGAAATAATTATCCTATGTAGGCATTGTTTTCTTAAATGGTCATCTTGTCAAAGCTTTATTCGACTCTGGATCTACAAATACTTTTATTTCTTGAAATCTGGCATCTATGCTGCACCTGCATATAAGGGACTTGGGATGTATTCTTGATGTGTCAACTCCTTGTGTCAAAATACTCACTACATTACAGAAATTCAAAAATCATGACATGCCTTTTGAATTCATCCTCTTAACTATGGAAGACTTTGATATTATTGTTGGTATGGATTGGCTATACAAGTATGATGCTCAAATTGATTGTAGAAACAAGATGGGAGTTCTCTCTCAACCTCATTCTTGTCCTGTGATGATCCCTAGGGGAACCAGATTCTGTAATAATATCATAATTTCCTCACTTAAAGCTAAAAAGCTCATTTCTAAAGGTTGTAAAGTCTTCCTCACATTAGTCTCAGAGACCAGTCCTAATAATGGGCCTGTAGAAAGACTGGAGGTGGTACGTGATTTTCTTGACGTTTTCCCAGATGAGCTTCCTGGGCTGCCTCCAAATACAGACATTGAGTTCTCCATGGATCTTCTTCCTGGAACCACTCCAATTTCTAGGGCGTCGTATAGGATGGCTCATGCTGAGCTTATGGAGTTGAAGAAACAATTACAAGAACTCCTCGACAAAGGTTTTATCCATCCTACTGTTTCCCCTTGGGGTGCACCCGTCCTCTTTGTCAAGAAGAAAGACGGTTCCATGAGAATGTGTATTGACTATCACATGTTGAACCAAGCCACCATTAAAAACAAGTACCCTCTCCCTCGCATTGATGACCTCTTTGATCAGGTTTGCACTGCTAAAGTCTTCTCAAAAATTGATCTTCGCTCTGGCTACCATCAACTTAAAGTCAAAGATTCTGATATTTCTAAAACTTCTTTCCGAACTCGTTATGGGCATTACAAATTTCTAGTAATGCCATTCGGGTTGACCAACGCACTTGGCGTATTTATGAACCTGATGAACAAAGTCTTCCAACCTTATCTTGATGAGTCTGTGGTTGTCTTCATTGATGATATCTTAATCTATTCTGATTCTATGGAAAAACACCGAGAGCAATTGCGAGTAGTTCTTGACATTCTTTGAACCCAGAAATTCTATGGCAAGCTTTCTAAATGTGAATTTTGGATTGACAAAGTCATGTTTCTTGAACATGTCATTTCTGGAGGCAATATATCTGTTGATCCCGCCAAAGTTTCGGTTGTACTTGATTGGCAACCTCCTCGAATTCCTTCTGAAATCTGGAGCTTCTTGGGTCTAGCCAGATATTATAGTCACTTTATTCCAAATTTCTCCAAAGTGGCACTTCCTCTAACTAAGCTTACTCAGAAGGACGAGCACTTCATCTGGTCAGCTGCATGTGAGTCCAGTTTTGAGCAGTTAAAACAAAAGTTGATGTCGGATCCTGTTCTTGTTCTACCCTCTAGTAACGAAGGGGTTTGTGATATTCACTGATGCTTCGAGGAATGGGTTAGGATGTGTCCTACAGCAGAATGGAAAGGTAGTGGCCTTTGCATCCAGACAGCTAAAACTGAATGAACTGAATTATCCCACACATGATTTGGAATTAGCTGCAATCATTCATGCTCTCAAAATCTGGAGGCACTACTTGTATGGGGCAACATTCGACATCTTCACCGACCATAAAAGCTTGAAGTACATTTTGACACATAAGAACCTGAATCTATGACAACGACAATGGAACGAGTATCTAAAGGACTACGATTTCACTATTGCCTATCACCTGGGTAAGGCAAATGTTTTCACTAACGCCCTTAGTAGGAAAAGGGTAGTGTGTGCATCTCTATCTGTTCCTGAATGGAAGAATATAGAGGATCTAGTGGGCTGGAAGCCACCATTTTTTTTCTAATCGCGTGCATGTTAATAACATCTCCATCACGCCCAACTTGCATTTTGAACAGCTTGAGGAACAGAAGGCAAGTCATGATCTTGCAGAGCTCTTCTCTCTCCTGTTGAAGCCTCAAATACATCTATCTGTGGGTTTTGATGGTGGTCTTTGATATAAGAACCGTATGTGGGTTCCTGAGTGTTGGTATATATGTCCATAGAGCCATCCCAAGTGATTGCATGGAGTCAGATATTAATTAATCAATTAATGTGATTATTTGGTTAATTAATGAATTCCAAAATATTCTAATTAATCCATGAGCATTTTAATTAACGCAATGTTTCTATTTACCGATGGGTTTAGGAAACCCTACTTCCCTTTGTATCCTATTTAAAGGAGGTTGACGGCTGATATCTATATAAGATATTGAGAGAGGTTTTTCTGTTTACGCTCACGTACGTAAACCCTAGCCATCACCGTCCTTAGGAGAGAAAGGAGAACAATGTGCTGCTAGCACGCCTCCGCATAGACACAGCTCCTTCTCGCCGGCTTAGGAAACGCGACGTGGAGTTCCAGTCCATCCGTGTGGATGAAGTAGAGACACAGACGCTGAGACGCCTGTGTTCAGAGGACATCAATGACCATCCGTGCGCATTACGAGCGGCGTACATCATCGCATGAAAGGAGCGCCGCCGAATCTTCCTGCGATAGCAAACGGGAGATAAGTTTCATCCGTGTAGACAAGCGTCGTTGCACACCTTTGTGCAGTGGGACATCGTCGGACTTGCTCCGTGATAAGGTATATCCTGCAAACACTCCTTCCGAATATGTTGTTGTCGACGAGATCCTTTTCGGGTTGTGTGGATTTTTGTTGCTTCCTCCGCGCATGTTTTCTCCACAAAACCCAATAGTGGTATCAGAGTGAGGTTGATCTATGACGTATTTGGATTCGTTTCGATATGATGGAATCACTGTATACTGTTTTCTATGTTGCATACGATGCGAATTAAAACTGCTAATGTGCAAATCTAAACCTAATTCCACATACGTCGCAGGCTTCTATTTTTGACGTTTTGGACGGGGTCGACTATGGAAAATATGTATTTTCCTAAGTGCACGGAAGTAAAATTCTGTAGACCTTTTAGGGGCTCTACCCCTGAGACCCCGCGAGAGGCGGCCTCCCCTCGATCCCCGCACAGGGGCGCTGTCCCTGTGTACCCCGCATAGATCTGCGTGGGAGTCAAAAAAATTTAATGGGGAATGTCCCGCATTACAAGTACTACAATTTTAATATGTATATACGTCTATGTAGATATACCTATGATAGTATACACTTCGCCTTTAAATTATATTTTATGTGGTGAATGCATGCACGGTTATGGCCTAGTATCCCCTTTTGGGAATGTTGTTAATGAATGTGAATGTGGATCTTATGGATATGTTTGTTTGTGAATGCTATGGATGTATAATAGTTATATATGGATCCTTTGTATAAAGTATTCGGCTTGCATGCCGAGCCTCATCTCTTATTTCAAAGTGTAATTAATTCTTTTCTTTTATATTTGTACTCATATGATGTAATAGAGATAGGATTAGTTTTAGTCTTTGTAAACTTGATGTAAGGAGGCCACTTGAAGATCCAACTCCAAGGAGTGTCCATGGAGAAGCACCATGAAGATCTAATTCCAAGAAGCAACCTGAAGATCCAACTCCAAGGAGCGTCCATGGAGAAGCAACAAGAAGATCCAATTCCAAGAAGCAACTTGAAGTTCCAACCTCACGAAGCATCCATGAAGTTGTTCATTGTAATGTTGATCATTACATGCTTACAGGTTGATTCACAGGTGTTGCATGAGATGCATAAGACCATAGGTGGACTGTAATCCTTTGTTGCTCAAAAGGATTACAATAGTAGGCCATAACCGATGTATTTGTGTTTGTGATTGCATGTCTATTGTTTGTGGTTGTGAATATAGTAGTATATGATACGTACTATAAGTATGTGGTGTTTGGATATGTATATGTATTTATAAAACCCCTCAATTAATAATATTAAATTTTAGTTGCCTTCCATAAAGCAACACACATGAAAAGCTTGATCGACTATGTGTGGGCATGCCTCCGCGTGGTACACTGTCTATCTCGTGGAAGTGTGATGGTGGGCGTGTGGGTCTGCCTCCGCAGGGTGCACACTCATCGTGTTGGCTTATGGGTTGGACTTAAATAGGGAACCTTGATAGGATCAAGTACCTAGAGGCACACAGATGCATCATGGTAAGGAGTTTTTCATGATCATCTATCCAAGAGTTGCATATGATGCAATTGGCAAAAGTTTCCTACCTTAGTATTTGGTCTTTGACGCTGGCGTTGGCTGGGCATTGACCCAATTATTTTGGGTCTTGGCTCACTAGAAGGTTGTGCATTGCAATCTTCTGAGTTGATAGTGAGGGCTATTGATTTGAATAAAATAGTGGGAGTGTAATTAATTAAAGGCCTAATTAATCTCATTTATCAAATCTTTACAAGTCAAAATGTTTTGGACTAAATGCAAAATTTTGTTTTGTAGCAATGAAATGGCAAACAACACTCACACTTTCTCATTGCGATCGGTCCTTGAGAAAGACAAACTTACCGGAACCAACTTTCAAAACTGGTTTAGGACGCTGAGAATTGTTCTCACACATGAGCGTAAGTTCTATGTCCTTGAAACACCAGAGCCAGCGAAGCCTGCCGTAAATGTGCCCAAGGCTGAAAAGGATGCTTACAAGAAGCACCTTGATGATGTCGTGGATGTCAAGTGCCTGATGTTGTGCTCAATGAACTATGAGTTGCAAGAACAGCATGAGAACATGAATGTCATGGAGATGGTAACACATCTCAAGAACATGTATCAACATCAAGTAAGACAGGAGAGATATGATGTCTCAAAGGCTTTGTTCAGGAGCAAGATGAAAGAGGGATACTCAGTTGGCACCCATATACTCACTTTAATTGGGTACGTGGAAAGCCTATCCAAGATGGGATTTCCCCTAGGTCAAGAGTTGGCCACTGATGTGATTCTACAATTGTTGCCTGAATCATATAGTCATTTTGTCATGAACTACAACATGAACAATTTTGACAAGCCGTTGTCAGAATTTTTGGGCATGTTGAGGACAACTGAAGCACAGATGAAGAAAGACAAGCCCAAGTATGTGATGATGATCAACAAGACAAAGGGAAAGTCAAAAGGCAAAGGCAAGGCTAAGAAAAGTTCTAAAGCTGGGCAGAAGCCAAAGTCATCCGCGCTCAAAGCTAAAGGTGGGATCTCCAAAGAAGGCAGTTGTCACCATTATCACCAGGCTGGACATTGGAAAAGTAACTGTCCTCTCTACCTAGAGGAACTAAGGAAGAAGAAGCACGGGATAGATATCTCCACTTCAGGTATATACGTTATTGAGATAAACGTAAATACTTCTTCATCATGGGTACTAGATACCGGATGTGGATCTCACATATGTTCTAATATGCAGGATCTGATAAGAAGTAAGCCTTTACGAAAGGGCCAAGTTGAGTTGTGGGTCGCTAATGGAGCAAGAGTTGCTGCCACCGCAGTTGGAGTTATTAGTTTATCTTTGCCTATGGGCCTTGTAATAGAATTAGAGAATTGTTATTATGTACCTGCCATTAATAGAAATATTATTTCTGTATCTTGTATGGACAAGAGTGGATTTGAATTTCACATTAAGAATGGAATTATTTCTATTTCTAAAGATGAGATCTTTTATGGCAATGCCCCAATGTCTTATGGTATCTACTTATTAGAACTTGAGACTAGCATATACAATGTAAATACTAAAAGGTTAAAACTTGACAACTCAAACAAAACATTCTTATGGCATTGTCGTCTTGGGCACATAAACGAGAAGCGCATATCTAGACTCCATAAGGATGGTTATCTAGACTCTTTTGATTTTGAATCATTGGAGACATGTGAGACATGTTTATTAGGGAAGATGACCAAGACTCCATTCACTGGACACAGTGAGAGAGCTAGTGATCTGCTAGGGCTCATACATACTGATGTATGTGGACCTTTTAGATCAAATGCTAGAGGAGGCTATCAATACTTCATTACCTTCACTTATGACCTCAGTAGGTATGGCTATGTATATCTTATGAAACATAAGTCAGAAACTCTTGAAATGTTCAAGACTTTCATGAATGAAGTAGAGAAGCAACTTGGTAAAAGTATTAAAGCACTCTATTCAGATCAAGGTGGTGAATACTTAAGCCAAGAGTTTGAGGACCTTCTGAGAGACTATGGTATTGTATCACAATGGACTCCACCTGGTACACCACAACATAATGGTGTGTCAAAAAGAAGGAATCGTACATTATTAGACATGGTACAATCAATGATGAGTTCAGCCGAACTTCCAATATCGTTCTAGGGATATGCTCTTGAAACTGCAGCATTTCCACTTAACTGTGTACCTTCCAAATCGGTTCAAAAGACACCATATGAGATATGGAATGGGAATCATCCCAATTTTTCTATGTTAAAGATTTGGGGATGTGAAGCTTATGTTAGGAAACAATTTCCTGAAAAGCTTGGACCCAAATTAGAAAATTGCTATTTTGTTGGATACCCCAAGGAAACTCGGGGATACTACTTCTACACACCAACTGACAACAAAGTGTTTGTTGCTAGGACTGCTGTATTTCTTGAAAAGGAATTTATTTCCAAAGGAATTAGTGGGAGGAATGTAGAGCTCGAAGAAGTTCGAGACCAACAAGAAAGAAGAGAACCTGAGGAGGTACATAAGGAACATGAAGACTCACAAATTGTTGTGGAATTTCAAGTTCCAAATGTAACACAGGAACCTCGTAGGTCTAGTAGGACACGACGAGCCTGAGAGATTTGGATTTCTCGTGACTCAAGACAATGACGAATTGGGCATAGTAGATGAGCCAACTTCCTATCTAGAAACTACTAAGGGACCAGAATCTGAGAAATGGTTCGAAGCCATGAGATCTGAGATGGAATCCATGTACACCAACAAGGTATGGACCTTGGTGGATCCACCCGAAGGGGTAAAACCCATAGGGTGAAAGTGGGTCTTCAAGAAGAAGACTGACATGGATGGAAATGTTCAAACCTATAAAGGTAAATTGGTTGCGAAAGGATTCCGTCAAATTCAAGGTGTTGATTATGACGAGACCTTCTCACCAGTTGCCATGGTTAAATCCATCAGGATCATGCTTGCCATTGCATCTTATCATGACTATGAGATTTGGCAGATGGATGTTAAAACAACATTCCTTAATGGGAATTTACTCGAGGATGTATACATGACACAACCTGAGCGTTTTATCGATCCAAAGGAAGCCAATAAAGTCTGTAAGCTACAAAGGTCAATCTATGGATTGAAGCAAGCATCTTGGAGTTGGAATCTACATTTTGATGTAGTCAAAAAGTTTGTCTTTAGTCAAAATGAAGATGAACCTTGTGTTTACAAAAGGGTTAGTTGGAGCACAATCATATTTCTCATATTGTATGTGGATGACATACTATTGATGGGAAATGACATCCCTACTCTTCAGACAGTAAAAGGTTGGCTAGGGAAGACCTTCTCTATGAAGGATTTAGGCAAAGCATCCTATATACTTGGGATCAAGATCTATAGAGATAGATCTAGAAGGCTTCTAAGCCTAAGCCAGAGCACATACATTGATAAGGTGCTAAAGAGGTTTAGCATGGAGGGTTCTAACAGAGGTAACTTGCCCATGTCCCATGGGGTTACGATCTCTAAAGCCCAATGTCCTAGTTCATGTGATGAATGGGAACGCATGAGTAAGATTCCACATGCGTCGGCAATTGGATCTATCGTGTACGCGATGTTATGTACTCATCCTGATGTGGCGTATGCTTTGAGCATGACGAGCCAGTATCAGTCAGATCCAGGTGAATGTCACTGGACAGCCATAAAGAACATCCTAAAATACTTGAGAAGGACAAGGATCAATTCTTGGTATACGGTGGCGAGGAAGAGCTCGTGGTAAAGGGTTACACCGATGCTAGCTTCCAAACTGACAAAGATGACTACAGATCACAATCTAGATTTGTGTTTAGCCTGAACAATGGAGCTGTGATCTGGAAGAGTTCCAAGCAAGAGACGGTTGCAGATTCTACAACCGAGGCCGAATATATTACCGCATCTAATGCTGCAAAGGAAGCTGTGTGGATCAAGAAGTTCATTTCTGAACTTGGAGTGGTTCCAAGCGCTGGTGATGCAATTGAGTTGTTTTGCGACAACAATGGAGCAATTGCACAGGCTAAAGAACCAAGATTGCACCAACGTTCCAAACATATTCTACGGTGGTTCCATCTCATATGAGAGATTATACAATGAGGAGATGTGAAGATTTGCAGAGTACCTACAGAAATCAATGTGGCTGACCCGCTCATAAAAGCACTTTTGAAACAGAAACATGACAAACATGTTTGATCACTTGGATTGAGGTTCATGAGTGATTGGGTATAAGTGCAAGTGGGAATCTGTTGGTATTTATGCCCATAGAGACTATCATTTGATGATTGTAATGGGATACTATGTAAACGAGTTGTAATACTACATTGATCATATCAATAAAGGCAAGTTTCCAATCTATAAGTTTGTGTTTTATATTGTGAGATGACCATAAAACTTGTAGATGTCTATAGAATAATATACTCAATGAAATATGTCTTCGGGTTGATGACCTGAACAGTAAGATCATATGTATGCTAAGAGTATGTATTCTTGTTTTGTCCCTAATCGGTTGTTATTGTGGAAATATCCATAGACATCAATAACACATAAGATTAGAATGTATGTTGGTTGATGGAAGAATCTCATTATCCATGATATGGAGATATCAAACCAAATACATAGATACTTGTTAGAGAACATTGTATCAGATAGACCCACCTTGAGAGTGACACATGGATACCATGATTGGTAGTTAGAGTCACATCTCATAATGATGGTGGTGATTGTGGTTCTTAGACCTGAAGTCACTACACTTATCACATGTCATTCGGTGTACTTTGACATCATCCACCGTGGTCCTGAATAAGGATTTCCATAAAGATGGTGCTTGGGTGCATTGTGACACATGGGGATGACTGTGAGTGATGTAAATGGAATTTGTCCTTCCTACGGGAGTTTGATCTTCCGGCCACTTGATAAGCGAGACTGAGAAATGCATGGCCATGCTGATGTGAGTCAATATGTGATATTGAGCATACATATATCTCAGACAGTCTGCTCTAGCTCAAGGAACATGGATTGAACATTGATGATGATAACAATTCCATGACTCGAGTTCAATCCGGATATCAGCGACAAAGGAACTATACAATCACTGTAACACCAGTCATGAATGATAGGTTAAGTTGTTCTCCAACTTCTCCAATTACTTGGGTGGCAATGAAGTCTTGCTAGATACCAATCATTGCTTGTGAAATCATAATATGATTATGGATATCACTTCCAACGTAATTTGGAGCCTACCGGGTCACACACATAGGATGTGTTGGAATAGAAGTATAATTGTGGATTTGATTGGAATTTCTCCGAATCACATTGATTACTAAAATGTTTATGTAATGGATTAGAATAATATTGGAGTGATTGGCTCTAATTGCAAGTGGGAGTTTGTTGGTATATATGCCCATAGAGCCATCCCAAGCAATTGCATGGAGTCAGATATTAATTAATCAATTAATGTGATTATTTGGTTAATTAATGAATTCCATAATATTCTAATTAATCCACGAGCGTTTTAATTAACACAGTGTTTCTGTTTATCGATGGGTTTAGGAAACCCTACTTCCTTCATATCCTATTTAAAGGAGGTTGACGGCCGATATCTATATAAGATATTGAGAGAGGTTTTTCGGTTTACGCTCACGTACGTAAACCCTAGTCATCGCCGTCCTTAGGAGAGAAAGGAGAGCAACGCGCCGCTAGCACGCCGCTGCACAGACACAACTCCTTCCCTCCGGCTTAGGAAGCGCGACGTTGAGTTCCAATCCATCCATGTGGATGAAGTAGAGACGTAGACGCTGAGACGCTTGTATTCGGAGGACATCAATGACCATCCGTGCGTGTTATGAGCGGCGTACATCATCGCACAAAAGGAGCACCGCCAGATCTTCCTGCGACTGCGAACGGGAGAGAAGTTATGTCCATGTAGATAAACGTCATTGCACACCTTTATGCAGTGGGACATCACCAGACTTGCTTCGCGATAAGGTATATCCCACAAACACTCCTTCCGAATACGTTGTTGTCGACGAGATCCTATTTCGGGTTGCGTGGATTTTTGTTTCTTCCGTCGTGCATGTTTTCTCCACAAAACCCAACACTAAGCAGTCAATTGTAAAGATAACAATTCTTAGTGAGGCACATGGGTCTAAGTACACAGTCCATACAGGCATGACGAAGATGTACAAAGACCTACAACATCAGTTCTGTGGAGGGGCATGAAGCATGATATTGTTGATTTCGTGTCCAGGTGTCTAACGTGCCAAAGGATTAAGGCTGAATATCATAGACCAGGCAGTCTACTACAACCCATTGAGAATTCGGAATGGAAATGGGAACACATCACCATGGACTTCATGGTGGGATTACCCAGGACCAGGAAGGGATACGATGCTACATGAGTCATATTGGATCGTCTCACCAAGTCAGCTCATTTTCTTCCTATGAATACTACTGTGAAAGTTTCTGAGTTGGCTGACCTCTACATATGGGAGATAGTACGTCTGCATGGTGTTACAACATCTATTGTCTTGGATAGGGACCCGAAGTTCACCTCAAAGTTGTAGAAGCAGGTTCAAGAGGAATTGGGCATCAAACTGAATTTCAATGCAGCCTACCATCCGCAGACAGACGGCCAATCAGAATGCATAGTACAGATTCTTGAGGACCTTCTGTGAGCTTGTGTACTTTATTGGGAAGGCTCGTGGGACCATTACCTACTCGAGTTGAAATATGATCTGTCTTATGCTGGGTCCCCAGTCAAAATTCTTGATTCCAAGACAAAGGAGCTTCACAGTAATCGGCATATATATATGGTGAAAGTTCTCTAGAGACACCATGATCATACTGATGCCACATGGGAGCACAAGTCTGAGGTCGAGCAGAAATATCCACATCTCTTTCAGGATGTTTGAATTTTGGGGACAAAATTCTTAAAACGAGGGGAGAATGTGACAGAGTGAGTTTTACACATTTTGTTTCTCTCTCTTATAATTTTTTTAATTCCAATAATACCCCCTACTACTATGCTAAATTGATTAAATTGACTTGTCAATTCCATACAATGTCTTCTCCAGTGTCATATACGTGTGAATTAAATACAAATGGAACATGGTCTATTGAAGTATCCAACCTTAGAATTTCAATCTCAATTTTATACCATATCTTCATTGTGGCATTATAAAGCTACACCTAAAATTTCATTGCAAATGGATTAACCAATTAGGAGATATGGGCATTTGGGATTTATGTGCATATGTCTTTGATTTCTTGAGCTAAGGACCTAAGGCTAAGTCCCAATTTTATTTGACTAAATTTGTGACATCGATGTGTCACACGAACTAACCATTACCCGACCCGTTTCTCAGCCGTTGGATGAGTTTGATCATGGATCAACTAAGGATCCAACGACATAGACCATGTCTTCTATCTCCCACCTATCTCGGCCTCGACCCCAACAGAGCGCCGACCCAGCAGCGACCTCGCGCGCCCAACTCCCACAACACCCATGTGAGATTTTTGGAGGACAAACTCCTCTCCTCAAACCGAACTCAATGACTATCACCACGTCACCTATCTCCCTCGGATCAAGGAGAACAACCTCTCGAGCCCTCACTCCTCTCCCTGGCGGAGGCGAGTAGAATAGGGTTTCTCACCGCGAGCATCACCACACCTATTTAAGGAGCCCAGTAGCTCAACTACCATCCTTTTAGTCACGAAGACCCCTCAATTTCATGTCATCACTCCTCTTCTTCTCCACCCAGCTCCAACGCCACCGGCCTGAACCATTGCGCCCTGCTCATACCTCAAGGCTCCTCCCTTCAATTGACTTCATATGTACCATCTTTGGACCCAGGCCAAGACCTCCCAACTCTCGCGTGGGGGTGTGGTGGTCCAGAAGGCACCATCGACAAGCGCCTGCAACCGAGCTTCATAGCTTTGTTGTCGGGAAAGTCCAGAGCTTCTCCAGATTTCTAGGAGATCACAGACGCATTGCCGGACCAACGTCGAGCTTCTTAACCCCTCAATTCAGCCCGAGGCTAGGTAAAACCCAAAAACCTCTTTTGGCCTTTCTTGTCCACCGTAGATCAAGATTTGAGCTATGGTCCAGCTCCGGCAAACTTCATGGGCTCGTTGAGCTCAGCGAGACCCCACGGACTGAAATCACTCCTTCTCACACACTCAGAACCCACCTAGCTGCTTTGACCCATCACCATCCTTGCCTACAGTCACCGTGCTCCGCTGCCATGGCACGAGTAGCAATCAAAAGAGTGATTTCCCCTTTCTACCCATGCTCTGTCACGAAGCACATGTGACCCTAAGGGGCAGTTGCGTCCTTCGCATCACGCCTTGACCCCGGTTGACCGAGGCTGGCTCTCGGGTTAAGGAGAGGATTCGTGGAGTCTGATCCCTCCTCTGATCTGTGAGGCCGACCCCCCTTTTCTTTTTTTTTCTTTTATTCTCCTAGAATTTACATGATTGGTTAGTATTGTAAAACCCTTTATAAATAGCTCCGACATCCAATAAATACCCACAAAATACCCACATTCTCAAAAAAATGAGAAGAACATGTATAAATTATCACGTGTACCTAAATCCAACCCTAGATTGATTCATCATCTTTATGACCTTTGTTTATGTCCTTTTAACTCTAATTTGTTAAAAAAATGAATATGGAAATAAAGGACAATACTTTTGTAAGATCTTGTACTATTAAATCTGACCCTAACTCTCTCAACTCAAAACCCTAGAATAATGATCAATAATATGTTCAAATTAAATGACCATTATCCTCTCTCTCTCTTCACATTATGACTTATGAAATAATAAATTTCCAAATCCACTCTCAACCCCCCCCCCAAATACTCTGATCTGACCCATTCATTAAAAGGACAACCCTAGTGAGTCAAGACCTAATATGAGGTGTTGACAATACATAATGACTTTAGGTATTTATTTTCTTTTAGGGTGATCTATTTGTTGTTCTTCTAGACTCTTGGATCCCAAATCTAATCGAAATTGGTATGTGGTCATGTTAAGTATAAGACTAGTTCTCTGGTTGCATATGTTATAATGTACCTTGTGTGAAGCTATTTGCTATACCTTGTTGGTTGACTACTAGTATTATACGGTTCGCTAAAACATAATTGAAACATAAGAGGATATTGTGATGAGTTGTAGCTACTAGTGCACATGGCCCAGTATGGATGTATGTTGCCTAACATGGATGTAGGATGAATTTCCCATGTTAGATGTATGTTAAAATAATCTTTCCCATACTGGATGTATGATAAGTGCTTATAAAATTGTAGTACAACTGTATCTCATGAAATGAATAAAAGAGGTGTTTACCTGATTTTCCGCCCTAAACAATGGTTTTCTTTTCTTATTCTTCTTTCAAGTATTTCCAATTATACAATCATACTATAGTATTTTTTTTACCACGTACCAACTTTATGTTGATGTTTTTGTTTCTCATATTTTAGGTACAAGGAACAAATAATGCATCTCAAAGTACCAAAAGCTGCTAAATAATTGCTCATGGAGGATATCTAGCTAGATTGTTGCTCTTATCTCTTTTTTAGTAGATAGTTGCTTATCTTAATAGATGTTGTGTAGGAGTCTCCATATCCTATGCATTTCCAATTTTTAAGAACTATTTCTTCTTTCCAAAATAATATGTATGGCTTTTATTTATCAATGGATGTGGTTTCATGTGTCTAATTAAATGATGTTGTGAACAACGATCCGGCTCATTTGTATATTTAGTTGACTTCCACAATCTCTTATATTTTCCCTTCTGACATCTTTAGATATGAGTGCACGCATATCTGGGAATGTCACTAAGGAAAGTATATGGAAATTGGGGACGTCACCATCGATGTCTCATCATTGTCTGTGAACATAGCTTTCTTGGAACCACAATCCAAGACAACCTTATACTTTTCTAGGGTATCCATCCCCAAAATTACATCAAACCCATGCTTCTCAAGTGGTATAAGATCCACCTGAATGCTATGTTCTAAAAAAGAAAGAACACATGGAGAACATACCTCCTGTAACACTGCAGATCTGACTAACTGAGTTTCTAATAACAGATTACATGTTCTATGACTGACAGTCATATTGCAGTCATGAATCACTTCTTGAGTGATAAAGGAATGTGTAGCACCCGGATCAATCAAAACATATATGAATCAGGATGAAGACATATCAGAATGAAATAATTCCATCTAACTTGTCATGACTCGTGGATTGACTACTGCCTCTGGCTGATTCATAGCATAGAATCTTGTCGTTGCCTGTTGTTGACTCCGTGCTCTGTTGTTTGGTGCAGATGAACCTACTTGGGACGCCTGTCCACGTCCTCATGTGCCACTACTAAATTTTTGCCTCTGAGATCCTTGTTGACTCTGCCTCAGTGGTTGGGTTACCTCCCTGTCTCTAACTGGACAATCCTTTATCAGATGTCCTATCTGCCCACACTTGAAGCATTCTTTGTTCTCCCATTGTGGCCTAGATGGTCCTATTACTGAAATTGATGTCGTGCTATGGGCTCCACTTGGCAGAAAACTACGACCTCTACCTTTGCTTGATGTCCACTGCGTCTGAGCATTGAACCTCTGTGGTGCTACTGGTGTAGGAAGTCGCAGTTTCGTGAAACTTCCAGACCTTTGTCCCTGGAACTAGGCAGGTACTTTCCTACCATTCGCCTCACGTTTCTCAATCATGGACCTCTCTATCTGCCTAACTGACTCCACAAAGGTGGCAAACCTCACTCTATTCTCTAGAGCAGATACAAGTGTGGTTAACTAAGCATTCAGACCCTTCTTAAAATGTTGAATCCTCTCCTCATTTGTAGTAGCCATGTGTGGACAAAACCGTAGAAGCTCCATAAACTTAGCTTCATACTCACTAATCTTCATCAGTCCTTGTCTAATCTACTCAAACTATGAGTTTCTATCATCCAGATAAGTCTTGGGAAAGTATCTACTGACAAACTCATGTCGGAATTCCTACCATCCAACCTCAACATCAGGTCTTTTCTCTTCTTCAATGGCCCACCAATGGCCAGCGCTTCATTTTAAAAGGTACATAGCATGCCTAACTTTATCAGTCTCTAGAATGCTAAGGATTTTAAAGGCTTTTTCTAGTTCAATGAGCCATGAATCTGTGTCCTCTAGGTCAGTTGTACCGACATATTTGGTGGCTCCTACCCAGCTTAACCGCTCAAAGGTCTTACCAGATCCATGTTCCTCATTGGGAACTGGTGCCCTAGGTGCTGGTAGTGGCATCTGATCTACCATATGTGTCGTTGTGGTCATGAACTGACCGAAAAGAGCATGAAAGGTTGGGTTTTTCTAGCATGGCTTGATCAAGCCAGGGATTCTCAGGCACTGATTCCTCTCTAGCATGTTCCCTTGCACCTCCTCCTGGTGTAGCAACACTGCTCTCAGCAACATGTTCTTTGTGTGCTCCAGCCATCTTTCAGCTTTACTTCTTCTCCTATATGAGAAGAAGTCATTATAAGATAAACTAGAGGACACTAGAATAGTCTCAACAACCTTAATCCTATGTCTCTATAGACTCAGTGAACCTTAGACTCAGATACCAAAACTTTGTGAAGACCCGACATCAAACCGACAACCAAATCATCACCAGTAATTACGCAGAATAACCATTAGCAGTGGATTAATGAAAATCACTAAAATTAAAAACCGTTTTTCAAAGAGATCCATTGCCAGGTTACTCTTAAAGAAAGAATCAAAACAATATATACATCATGGTTCACATTGTACATACATCGTACCATCTCATCTCGAGGATAACATATACCAGTCACTTTGCCCAAACATATACATAAGCAACATAAAACAACAAGGCAAACAAGCCAAAATCTCAGATCGTTTATAAAATCATTACGTACTAACTCCCAAGGACCTGAGAGTACAGAGACGACATATAGGACTTCTATCTAGAAGAGACAACAAATAACACACTCAACCTGAGTTGTTACTGCTGTCCTTGTTGTTGTTGTCCTTCCTCTGCGGTACGGTCTCTACCTCATCGTGCACGTCCACCTAAAAATTATGGAACCCACAAGGTGTGACAATTGTCCCAGGCAAGATATATAACTCTCCGCCAATAATATTATTATCACAGGTAAACAGTATAAAACTTAGAATAGGATCTTTTATGTAAAAAAGCATGTTTAATCATTTTTTAATTGTAGTGCAAAGAAATATCATTGTTTAAACAATTCAAATATCCATATCAGAGCTATAGATCATCTATTTTCTTTATACGGAATATGAAGATCATGTATAACATCAATCAATTAAGATGTATAGAAGTAATGTAACATCAACCAATGTTTCTGTATTCAATCCTTAAGCAGATACGCTACACATATGATTACACACTTACAATCACACTTATGCCCAGAGGAGATGAAGTATACTGCTCATGCTCCAACCGACCACGGCTACGTAAAGCATCGGTACCATACAAGGTCAATGGAAGACTCGGCTGCCAAGACCTCTCCCGTCTCGGTCAATACGAGACCACTGGCAGTGACATCATGTCAAACTACAACTAGCTTACCAGGGTATAGTGGCATCTTTGCTAAAGAGCTACAGCCGCAACATGCACTCTCTTCGAGGAGATATCACAGCAATCCCCAAAACATTTTCATCAGGGCGATCACACAACAACCTTGGAATTCATCGGGGAGATAACACATCAATCCCCATCTGGACATAAGGGTATGTTCGTCCTTCACCCTCACATATTCAAAAATATGCACTCCGAGTTAAACTCGTTTTACCATTCAACAAATCCTGACACCGAATGGATCTATGGCCTGGGCAACTACATGATAAGATTCCACTTGATTAATTAGGTGTATTACATTATCTTTTAGCATCAATCAAGTTACAAGCAAGAATTATAATAGATGCTACAAAGAAAGGTGTAATACATTTATCAAGTACTTTTATAATCTTTGGAACACATTGAATGCATAACACTCATGATCTCAGTCCCTTATCACATTACTGGGAATTCTCATCCCTTAGAATTATCATCATCATGATTGCAAGATCTGGGTATTGAAACCCTTAGTTCATCACTGAACATTGTTACCTCTTATCACGTAACCATTACCTCTAGGTCCTTGGACCCAGGTATACATAATATTTATTACACAAGTATTTCACATGGCTCACAAGGCCCATTTAATCTATATCATATGAAACATTATAGCTCATACCTGGCTATGCTCATCATCTCATAAAACCTACATGGTTAGTATTTCATGATAGAAGCAATATCAAGTACATATGATTACCATGCAACATAATAGAAATACAACCTTTACACTATTAGGGTTAAGGTTTCCCTTTTCACTGATTAGGGTTTCAAGTTCATATTGTCAAGAATCAATGCCCTAATTCATATTATTAAGAATTAAAACCCCAATGCATAACTCTACACATATAGGGGTATCAATGTATGCTCATTGAATGATTAACACACAAAGTATGAGTTTCTCTCTCATCCTCACCAAGATAATGATTACACTATACTTTATTAAGTTGGCTCAATCCTTCTCTCAAGGTACATTGGCCTACATTACCAAAATGCATTGAACTCTATACATATTAATGTATCATTTGACATAACACACTTCATTTGTTACTCAATCAAGTATATTAGATTGAGGTGCTTCCACGATATCGGCCATAGAGGTGTGTGTGTGGTTCACATCATATCAGGCATAGAGGTGTGTGTGTGCTTCAAACCATATCGGGCATAGAGGTGTGTGTATGCTTCACACCATTTCGAGCATAGAGGTGTGTGTATGCTTCACACCATATTGGGCATAGAGGTGTGTGTATGCTTCACACCATATCGGGTTGCTCAAAATTAGGGTTTACATATCGAGTTAAACCCTTATGCTCATACCTCTTCAAACCTTCATGATATCGGCCTATCCTTCACCATGTGATAAGTGACAGTCTAGACAACATGTTAGTCTAAACCAAACCAAGTGTACAAACCAATAGGGGGTTGGGTTCCAATGTATATCGAGTTTCATATTACCATGTTGGGTTTCAACACCATATCGGGTAAGAGGTATATACTTGACACCATATCATGTATAAGGTGTGTGCTTGACACCATATCGTGCATGAGATGTGTGTAGTTAGATCACTTATATCGGGTCGCTCATAATTTAGGGTTTGTCATATCGGGTTAGAGGTACTTCAACCCGATATCGGATTGAGCCATGATGATGTCATAATATTCAAGCTCAAGACCTTCGTTCTTAATGTTCTAATTCATGGACAATATTCCTATGTCACTAATAGAACTCATGGATTCATCAATTATACAAGAAAACTCAAAATTGAAAGTAGAGCATCAATTATGGCAAGATTGATGGTGAGTAATAACATGATTGGGTTCGAGTTATATAACCCGCCTTAAGAACAACTTTAAGGCTCCAAGATCCAAAGATTCACGTTCCCAAGGTTGAAGATGAACTTATCACAGATCCAAGACTCATTCGCAACTTGTCTACATGCAAGGAATCACCATAGTTAAGAACTTGGTGAAGAAGAAAAGAAAGGAAGAATCACAACCCGAGATCATGCTTTATTCAAGGTTGAAGGTGACCATGGATTCACCTTTAAGCTTCTCCTCCTTGATCCTCAACTCTTTGCATGATATCTAAGATAAATGGAGTGATAGGGTTCAAAAATATTCACTAGTAGGTGAAAGGAGTGGTATATATAATTGAGGTTCATGAGAGAGGGTGTATAAGAGGTGTCATCATTTTACACTACTAGGTGCCACATGTACATGCATGGTTGACACGTGTGCATGCACCACATATTTATCTTGAAATTCAAAACTCTTGAGGATAATCTAGGGATAATATTTTGGTCCTTATTTATCTTGTTGAGCAAGGTATTTCAACTCAACATCACTTCATTCACAAATCGATATACTTTTTCTAAGGAAAGTTGCAAACCGATATCCATCACCTCCTTGAGGTGATTAACCCATAATGGAAAAGGTTAAGAGTTGAAAAAACTATATGGGACCTCCTCTATGGCTCCTTGTCTTATAGTCACTCCCATATAAGCTCTCCAACTCCATACAACTCAATTAGGGTCTCAACTATACAACTCTTCTGGGTCTTTTCATCACCAAGAATACCACTACTCAAAAATGATTCAAACATGGTGCCTCTTTCTTTATATCTCCTATATATGATGCCAAGAGATAGTAGGGATTCTCTAGAGGTAATAATTTGCATATCAACCCAAAAATTTGGGTAAATTACAAATTGCACCAAAATTGGTACAAAAGGCACAAGCATTATTCAAACAAGTTCTAACTTGGAACTTAGGCTTTCCACAAGACACTCCTTAGCATCACTCTCTCTCTATCTTATGATGCTAAAGCACTTGAAGCATGTTCAAAATGTGACATATTGCAAGATAACCCCTTATCTTGGGTAAATTGCAAATTACACCCAAACTATCATGTAATGCACAAACAGTTTGCAAATAAGCTCAAACTTGAAAATTAAACTTTCCTTGAGTCTTAATTACTTTTCAAAAGATTAAAACAAGTTTATAAATAACTTACTTAAGCAAAACTTACAGGTTTATGGCATAACCCAGGTTAGGGATGTTACAATTACCTCTACTCATCTTCCTCTACTCTCTCCCTCACACCAATTATAAAAAGGATTAGAGAATGCTTAGGGTGGAATGTTATAAACACATGAAGATGAATTGACATGTGAAGGATGCCACAAAAATAAAGTATTGCCAGCTTAATGATCGGTAGGAAGAACATATCACTACGATTTATAGGCACGGTAGTAAAACTAAAATCATTGGAATATGGGTGTTGTGATATAGAACATAGAAGATCCATAATTCAGACGAAGGCACTCTATCATGTAGGTTAGGTGAGCCACACAGAGAGAAAAAAAAATTAGTATGGTGCCCCTTCTGCCCCTTCTTTGTTTTGGTACTAGCAAGACATAATGCATGGGTTCAAATCCCTATGGTGGTGGTTCTATGGTCCTCTATATGAAAATGACGCAGTTCCTATAGGTGATCCACCCCAACCGCCCACTTGACATCAACCTTTCTCTGTCATCCGTCAAAGGCCCCCGTTCATAGACAAGGCATTGGTAGGGATGTACTCATTTTTTGTGGTTGTCCCTAAACATTAGAACTATTATGAATCGTATCTTAAGGGCTGACACATGTGTCTTTTTGGTTTATACAAAGATTAATTTATTTTACTATCTAGATATGTCTAATCGTGTCATGTAACACATTGACTCACATTATCAGATATATATTTGGCATATTGGAAATAAAAGACCTCTCAACTTGTAAGATACCCATAGATAATTAACCTTGTTTTCGTGGTCTAGGAGCATGATGTTTGGTAGTCTATGTGCCTCTTAAATAGGGATAAATTCCATGGTTAGATGGTTTTTGTAGTTTGTGGAACTCACAACTAGTGTGTTGTCAATGAAGAGGATCTTGTTGCGGATAAAGTGCCAGCCAGTCATCCCTGTGGAGACAAATAGCATTAATTAGGCCATCAACAAGCCTAGTTAGACGATACCCCACCATCTCTAACCCATAGTGCAGGGAAGCCCCAAACTGAACTGAACGAATTCAGTGAGACGAGTCTTAGAAATCAAAGAAGTTGAATTTAATTGAAAAAGTAGAATAACACAGTTAGATAGATTTAGAGTGTTATATAGAAGCAAAACAGGGTTGAGTGATTCTAAGCCAGCTCTACTCCTTGACATGGCACTACTTAGTTTGGAGTTTTGTGGAGGCACTCACGACTTGGATGAGGTTGCACACAAAGATAAGCCTATCTAGATGATCGGTGGTAGGATTGATGTGTACGGTAGAGGTGGGTGGATAACAGTTAACATTTTTTTGCTTAGGGGTTGCCGTGAAGAACACGATGAAATTTATACAAAAGTAGAATAACAGAGACGAATACCATGAAGATGGGGAAGATGTCTGGTAGGAAACTAAACCAAGAAGAAATGGCAGCCACCTACAGGCAGAAGCACCCTCTTTTGCTCTTTAGAGTTAAGTTTGGGATCTATGCTCTAATACCATGTGAAAAATAATATGGGAGGAATGAGATATTTTTTACAAAACAACTCTAGCTTTATATATAGGAGAGGAGAACACTTACAAGGAAGCATACTTCAACCATAATAGGCCAAACATGCTTAAGCCCATTTACATATAAACCAAATAATTTTGACTCTAACATGAAAAAGGTGCAATTGTCAAGAAAGAATGAGAGAGAAGTAGATGACCATGGAGGTCTTGAATATGACTATAGGGCGGCCAAGCCAAGAAGAGATAACCACCTATAGGAAGACACTTTCTCTTTTTCTTTGGGGTAACCAATCAACTTGGCCACTATATGAATTATTTAAATAGATTCACATGCTTAGTAATTGTTGCATTAGAGAAATGCCAGATGATCTATCATAAGTATGATAGTCACTACCAATCATCCAATCTGTATGATGCATACGTTATACAACTAAAACAAGTCCTCAAATGAAGATCGGTTTACAATGAGAATGTTTGATCAATGAAAACAATGCTAAGAAATTAAACAAATTGAACACCAAGTCATGAAAATGAATAATGGGAAGAAAATCAATAATGTCAAAGTCCATAATATGATGTTGAGTAGTACACCATCCAATGATGATACACCACAAGCTCATGTGGTAGGAATTTACTTACCACAAATCTAACCTATTGCCAAAATCAATACATGGTTGGATATTGGTTAGGAGGAATTTGTTATTGATTAGGAGGAATTTGTTTAAGTAATAGTGTTGATATCAATACCATGGATCTCAATTATAGAACACAAGGTACTTATCTTTTCTGAAAGAAGCCACCATTATAATTTTTTTAGAGAAAATAATCATAATGAAGCCATCTGATAATCATGTTGTTGCCTTGCATGTGGGCATATCAAGGGGCAAAAATGCGATAAAAGAAAAGTTGCCTAGAGGCCAAGTGTAATTGGTTCAATTGAACCAAGGAGGAATTATTTATGTGCAAAACAAACCAAATTATTCATAAAGATGAACTGGGAAGCAACATTCAACCCCTTATTGAAGTCTTAGATGATCAAACATAGTCCAATTGGGCATTGAATTGCATGGGGGTGCACCTTCTAGCTGTAAGTGGTGCTACTTGACAAGGGAGGATAAGGGGGTTGAAGGGAAATGAGTGCTAGTAATGTAAAGAAAAATGAAAGAAAGTTATATAGGGGTAGAATAAAAAAATTCTTATTCGGATATGCATGTCCTCTAGTGGAGGAGAGGGGGTAGTGTTAAAGTATGAGCATTCACCCATCACTACCTATTCAGGAGAAATGATGAGAATAAATCCATACATATTTCCATCTGGGATTGTATTAGTGTGGATAAAATTTTATATATGGTTTCAAGGGATGTTTATGAGTGATATATGATAGTTATTTAGGAATTTATGAATTAAACAATCATTTTTGTCAGGATGTATCTAAAGGTTCAATTAGTGCATGTCATTCATCAATCTAAGATTAGCCCAAACATTGCTCTAAGTGAACTGGGTCTTAAAATGCATCCTATTGTATATGAGGTTGTCATGTTGTGATTGTAATTTCCATAAGATTTCTAAGAAATATGTTCATAGTCACCACATCCACCCCAACTCTAAAAAGATGGGGTATTTCCTTACACACTCATATAATTATAAACTTAGGCAACAATTGTTTATGAAGAATACATGATAATAAAGTTACCTTGTAATTAGATGGAAAGAAGGAAGGACAACAAGGGGATGAAGGAGATATAGAGATACGAATTGGAAATTGAAGCAAATAAGGTTAAGAATGGGAGAAGAAAAATGGGTACTATAACATGCAAGTCGATAATGATGGAGGGGGTCGCGTGGATGTTTAACTATACACCAAAACTACTAGTTGAGATGGAATATGATATCATTAGTGAGCGGTGATATCTAGGGTATACAATATGGGATGTGGTTAAAAGGCATTCTATGAGTGATTTTGCAAAATTAAAGTATGACTTGATGAGTTTCCACAACCTAATTATTTATTTATATGTGAAGGTGCTATCAATTCATACCACAATATTTTGTGGGTACTACAAGTCACTTGGGCCTATAATTTCATCTCCCATGTTCCTAAACTCATGAGTTCTTAAGGTAAATATGACGGAATTTGTATGCATTATGATGATGACCACCACATCCATCATAATCATTGAAAGAAGGGGTTTTATCTAACACCCATGGTGATTTTCTATGAATAAGGATGATTTTGAAGTCACATTGAGGATAGGGTTAAATTTACCTGGATTAGATCCTTGTGCATATGGTTCTAGGATGTGCACGGAACTAATGCTCTACAAACATCTCAATTTATGTGGGATGGAACTTGTCAAATATGCAAAGAGGAAGTTTCTATGTTTCTGCATGGAGTCTGACCTTTATGTGATTTTAACGAGGTGTGTAGCATAGACAAACATCCCACTTTGACATATCTTTCTGGGATTTAGTACTCCCTATGGGATGTTTAACAATAAAAAACACATATTAAACTAGGTATCTAAGAAACTTTGAGTCCCAAAAATGGTTATATAGTCCAGTGACAGTCTTCGACCATAAAAACCTTGAAAAATTGACCCCATCGAGGACAAAGACCATAGGAAAAACAAGCTAGAAAGGAAAAATAATTATTGGTTTTACTAAACTGATTTCTAGACTCTTCACTTATAAAACATTAACATTTGACAACATATATTGATTTGAAGTATAAGATATTAGAATTTGGTATAAGAATGGAGGGTAAAAGGCCAACTAGGATCATGGTGATATCTAAGATCTTAAGAATTGTCAAAAGTGAAACAACAACAAGATGAACTATTAAACCATGATAAATGTAATTAAATAACTTTGTTAAATGTTCTAAACATGAATGTGCATATTTTTGTGTTGGTTATTATGTATTCATACATGTACTATTTTATTTTGGGAAATCCAGATGTTGAAGATGGTTAGTGTTATTGAAGTTAAAAGTTAGTTATTCAAGTTACATGTAGAAGGTCTGTCTCACAACATAACATTATAATAGTTCTCCATGCCACTTGTTAATCATCATTGAGTCAATTCTTATACAAGGCTCTTAAAATGTTTGATACCATATTTATGGCTACTTGATAGGTAGAAATATTACAATCATAACTCTAGTTAATTTTTTTCTAAATATAAATCAATTTCTAATTCCATATTAGTTTTATTTGGAGTGTATGTATCTCATGTAGGGATGGATGTATTGTTAGGAAATCGGGGAACTGATAAGGCAGTGGAAACAAAAATTTAATGTCTGATTCTCGAAACAAAAATTTAATGCCCGATTCTCGAACCGTCTTTCTAGAGGGTGGCAACGGTCTCCTCACCTTTGTAGTAGTCCACACAGACCACTGGAAACTCTTGTCATTCTAGATGAACAGACAAGAAGAAGGTTGTCCCTTCTAGTCAATGTTCTAGCGTCGAATTGCTCTCCTATTTGTCTCTCCCTTGCTATTCCTCCCTTTAACAAGTAAAACTTGCTTGGGTTCTCATGTTACCACAACAGTGAGAAAACAATAATTGTCAAAGCTTCTTGTTGTCTCTCTAGAAAGCCTCGACTACCCCTCTATTTATGGGAGGATCACGATCAAGAGTTCTAGTCTAAATGGGAGTCAAAAGGACATAATTTTATAAATTTTCCTGAACCTACAAACCATGAACTGGTCAGTTCTCCAGTGCACCAGTTAGTTCACTCATGAGATGATTAGTTCAACACTTGAACCAGTTGTTTCACTATGTTTTCCATTTGCAATTACATTGGCAATTAATATTCAATCAATGCACAACATGACATCAACATCACTCTTTGATCCAATCATATTTATCAACCAAATGGTCGGTTCACAACCTGAGCCGATCAGTTCACAGATCTGAGCCAATTGGTTCACTTGCTAAACTAGTCATTTTAGAGTTTTGATTGGCAATGTTGGTTCAAATTGACATGACACTTGAATCGATCGGTTCAACACTTGAATCGGTTGGTTCACAATCTAGTTAGTCAATTTTCATCCATTGTTGTTAATTGAATACCTAAACACTTTAGTAATCAAGTCAAACATCATTCATGAATAAACTCCTATTATAGGTGTATCCTATGCATGTGACCCTATAGGTCCCAAGTTACATTGACAGTGAATGTCCTTACCCAATTTGTGACATCACAAGCAATGATCAGTATCTAGCAACACATCATTCCTACCCAAGTAATTGGAAAGTTGGAGAACAACTTCAATATATAATTTGTGATCATTTTTACCATGAGCATATATTTTGTTTGTCTCTAATATCTAGATTGAACTTGAGGCATGAAATCATCATACTCTCAATGATCAATCCATGTTCCCTAAACTAGAGAAGAATGTTGAGATACATATGAGCTCAATATCATAAATTGACTCACATGAGCATGATCATGCATTTCTCAGTCTCGCTTATCAAGTGGCTAGGATATTAAACTCATGTAGGAGGGACAAATCCCATTTATATCACTCACAGTCAATCTTCATGTGTCACAATGTACCCGAGCATCACTTTTATGGCAACCCCTATATAAAGTCACATTGGGTGATGTCAACGTTCATTAGAATACATCTGATGAGTGTAGTGACTTCAGGTCTAAGAACCACCATCACCACTAGCACAATGAGAGTTGATTCTGACTACCATTCCATAGTCTCCATGTATCACTCTCAAGGTGGGTATGTCTGGTATATTGTTATGTAACAAGTACATATGTGCTTGGTTTGACATCACATATCATGACTAATGAGATTCGGTCATCAACCAACACACATTCTAGTCTAATGTATTACTATTGTCTATTTTGCTTCCACATTAACATTTGACTAGGGACATAACAGGAATGTATGTACTCTTATGATACATATGATTTCATTATTCAGGTCCTCAACCTGAAGACATATTCCATTGAGTATCATCATTCTTTATACATTTATTATGTTATATTATTATCTCATAAATGAATAAAATAGAAGAAAATAGAGTTTTCCTTTTATTACTATTATCAAATCAATTACATCATGTCTTATTACAATCATCACATGATTGGCTCTCTAGGCATATATACCAATAGACTCCCACTTGCACTTAGATCCAAATACTCATGAATCTTATTCCAAGTGATCTACATGTCCATGATGCTTTTTTTGTGATAACGATTTCGTTAGTGGGTCAACAACATTTCCTTCAGTCAATATTCTAAAAATCTTCACACCTCATTGTATGATCTCTCGTTGAGATGGAACCGTCGTAGTATGTGCTTGGAATACTGGTGCGATCTAGGTTCCTTAACTTGTATAATAGCTCCATTTTTGTTCGAGTTTACTGATGAACTTATTGATCCAAACAACTTCCTTTGCTACATTGGATGCAGTAATATACTTGGCCTCTATTTTAGAATCAACACCTATATCTTGCTTGGAACTCTTCCAGGTTGCAGCTCCATTATTGAGGCAAAACACAAATCCTGATTGGGATCGATAATAATCTTTGTCTATTTGGAAGTTTGCATTGGTGTAACCCCTTACACCCAACTCTTCTTCACCAACATAAACAAGAAATTGATCATTAGTTCTTCTATAGTACTTAAGGATGTTCTTTACGTCAATCCAATGACTCTCACTGGGATCTCACTGAGATCTACTTATCAGGCTCAAGACATATGAGGCATCAGGACGAGTACATAACATTGTGTACATGATAGATCCAATTGCAGATGCATATGGAATCTTACTCATGTCTTAGGCTAAGCATCCTTCTAGATAAATCTCTATAGATCTTGATTCCTAATATATAGGATGCTTAACCTAAATCCTTCATAGAGAAGGTACTTCCCAGCCAATTCTTTACCATGTGTAAAGTAGGAATGTCATTCCTCATTAATAGTATGTCATCTACATACGATGTCAGGAATACAATTATGCTCCCACTAACCTCCTTGTACACACAAGGTTCATCTTCATTTTGACTAAATCAAAACTCTTTGACTATCTCGTCAAAAATGAAGGTTCCAACTCTGAGATGCTGACTTCAATCCATAGATTGACCTTTATAGCTTACAAACTTTATTGGCTTCCTTTGCATTTATAAAAACCCCAGGTTGTGTCATGTACACATCCTATAAATGATTCCCATTAAGGAAAGCAGTTTTAACAACCTTCTGCAAATCTCATAGTCATAATAAGCTGCAATGCCAAGTATGATCCTGATGGACTCAACCATGACAACTGGTGAAAAAGTTTCATCATAGTCAACACCTTGAACTTGTTTGAAACCTTTTGCAACCAATATGCACTTATAGCTCTATATATACTATCCATGTCAGTCTTCTTCTTAAATACCTACTTGCACCTTATGAGTTTTATCCCTTTAGGTGAATCCATCAAGGTCCATACCTTGTTGTATACATGGATTCTATCTAGAATCTCATGGCCTCAAGCCATTTCTCAGAATTTGGTCCCTCAATAGATTTTAGATAGGTTTTTGGCTCATCATTTATGACCAAATATCCTCCTTATTGAGTCACAAAGATAACCAAATCTTTCAGGGTCAAGGTGTGTCCTACTGGATCTACGAGATTCTTTAGTTACATGGGGAACTTGAGATTCCACAACAATTTATGAGCCTCCTCATTCCTTTTTTACCTATATAGGTTCAATATTTTCTTGTTGATCTCGAACCTCTTCGAGTTCTATGTTTCTCCCACTAATTCCTTTGGAAATAAATTCCTTTTCTAGAAATGCAACATCCTTGACAACAAACACTTTGTTATCAGATGGGTTATACAAGTAGTATCCCTTGGTCTCTTTGGGATATACAACAAAATAACATTTACCTGATCTAGGGCCAAGCTTTTCAGGAAACATTTTCTTGACATAAGCTTCACATCCCCAAATCCTCACAAAAGACATTTTTGGATGCTTCCCAATCCATATCTCATATGGTGTCTTTTGAACTGATTTAGCAGTTAAGTGTAAACGATGTGGTTTCAAGAGCATAACCCCAGAAGGAATTTGGAAGGTCGGAAAAACTCATCATTGATTGCACCATATCTAGTAATGTGTGATCCCTTCTTTCTGATACACTATTATGTTGTAGTGTTTCATGTGGAATCCATTGTGATACAATACCACAGGTTCACAGAAGGTCCTCAAACTCTTTGCTTAAGTATTCTCCACCTCGATCAGAATGAAGTGCCTTAATACTTTTACCAAGTTGGTTATGTTCTTCATTCATGAAATTCTTGAACTTTTCAAGGGTTTGTGACTTATGTTTCATCAAGTAAGCATAACCATACATATTAAAGTCATCAATAAAGGTAATGAAGTATCAATAACCACATCTAGCATTCGTTCTAAAAGGACCACACACATCAGTATGTATGAGTCCTAATAAATCACTTGCCCTCTTATTGTTTCTAGTAAAAGGAGTATTTGTCATCTTGCCCAACAAACAAGATCCAATGTTTGTAATGATTCAAAATCAAAGAGTCCAGATCACCATCTTTATGGAGTCTAGAGATGTGTTTCTCATTTATGTGTTTTAGATGCCAATGCCAAAGGTATGTTTGGTTTGAGTTATCAAGTTTTTGTCTTTTGGTATTTACTTTATACACGCTTATCTCCACATCTATCAAGTATAAGACATTGGGGCACTGCCATAAAAGATCTCATCTTTACTAATAGAACATCGACCATTCTTTATAAGAGATTTGAATCCATTCTTGTCCAAGCAAGATACAGATATGATTCCTAGTTATGGTAGGTACATAATAGTAGTTCTCCAACTCTATTATAGTCCCACTTGGTAGAGATAATTTTCATAGGTTCCAATTGCACTGGAAGCAACTCTTACTCCAATGACAATGCACAGTTCATACTCACCTTTCTTCAGAGGTCTACATCTTTTCAGAACCTTCACATTTGAGAAAATGTGTGATCGAAATCTGGTAGTCAATATCCGATATGAAGAAGTAGTGAAGTTAGTCTCAATTATGTATATACCTAGAAGTAGAGATCTCTATCCCTTGCTTCATTTTCCTAGGTTTCCTTACCCCTCTCCTTATTTTGAGTGCAAAAGACTTGGACTTTAGCTTAGCCTTTGAACAATTCTTGGCCTTGCCTTTATCCTTGGACTCCATTTCACTGATCATTAGCATGGGTTTATCCTTCTTCATTTGTGCTTTGACATTTATCAACATGTCAAGCAACTCAGACAGTTGTTTATCCATGTTACTCAAGTGATAACACTTGATAAACTGGCTATATGATTCAGGCAATGATTGCATAATCATATCTTTTTAGATCCTTCAAATTTGAGCAAATGTGTGATCCACGTCTAGGATCCAGTACCCAAGATGAAGAAGTAGTGAAGTCAATCTCAATTATGTGTATACCAAAAGTAGAGATCTCTATCCCTTGCTTCCTCTTCCTAGGTTTCCTTACCCCTCTCCTTATTTTTAGTGAAAAAGATTTGGACTTTAGCTTAGCCTCAGAACACTTCTTAGCCTTGTTTTTATCCTTGGGCTCCATTCCGTTGATCACCATCATGGGTTTGTCCTTCTTCATTTGTTCTTTGACATTTATCAACATTTCAAGCAACTCATACAATGGTTTAGCCATGCTAGTCAAGTGATAACACTCAATAAACTGGCTATATGATTCAGGCAATGATTGTAGAATCATATCCGTGGCCAACTCTATTAAAGGAAATCCCAGTCTTTCTAGATGTTTCACATGCCCAATCATATTGAGCACATGGGGTTCTACTAGATATCCCTCTGTCATCTTGCACACAAACAACGCCTTAGAGACATTATACATTTTTTTCTTATCATTTTGTTTATGCAACTCATAGTTCATACAACCCAACAAAAGGTTCTTGATGTCTACGATGGCATCATTGTCATGCTTCAAGTAATCATCCATTTCAACCTTAGGAAAATATGGAGTGGGTTACACTAGCACTAGTGTTTCAAGGACATAGAGAACGCTTCCTAAAGTTTTGAACCAGTTATGGAAGTTTATCCCATTTAGATTGTCTTCTCAATCACCGATCATAATGATTTTGAGTATTCCATTTAAGTCTACAAGAGTAAAATTTGCACTCTGCCAAAACATTTTTGATTTAATTTGATAATGTTGACGATATGAATTAGGCCTTTAATTATATCACTCCCGCTATTTTGTTCAAATTGATAGCCCTCACTACTGATTTGAAAGATTGCACTGTATAATCTTCTAGTGATCCAAGATCCACATTTCATTAAATCATGAGTCAGCTTTGGCTGATTGCCCATAACTTGACTATTTAGGTAGGAAACTTTTGCCAATTGCATCTAAATGCAACTCTTGTATAGATGGCGTGCAAAATTCCTTGTCACAATCCATCCCCATGCTTCTAGCTACTTAATCTCATTAAGTAGACCTAGTTAAGCCTGACCTAAAAGCCAACACGATAGAATATGTACCCTGCTTTGTAGATTTACATATCTACCATCACACTTCCACGAGATAGATGACACACCATGCTTTATCATAATCTACTCTTACTTGATCAAGCTTTTCATGTGTGTTTCTTATGGAAATCATCTAAGGCTAAATATTTATTGACATATTTATGTATAAATACATATACATATCCAATCACCACATACTTATAGTAAATACATGCTATAATCACAAACAAAAAACATGCAATCACAAATATACGAGTGATGGTTATGGCTATAATATTGTAATTCCTTGGAGCCACAATGAAATACTACCACCTCAGGTCTAAATCATATGTAGCAACTTGTTGTTGATGAAGATCTATTCTAGAACCAATCCAAGTCAATCAACTAAACTCTTAAAATGATCTTTTGGCCTCCTAGTCAGTAGGTTGCTCTGTCATATTGCTCGTACGATCTCTGATCCAACAACTGATTGGTTCGACTCCTCCTATCATCTGGACTTGCTCGGTCCTCCAGTCGATCAGTTCATCTTTTGGAACAGATGGTTCGTCTGGTGCAGAACATCTTATTTTCCATAACAAGAATCAAAACTATCCTAATCTTGTTAACATATTACATGGTAATAAGGAAACCTCCAACTACATTCGAGGAGGGCATAGTAAGGAAAGAACTACTACTTTTACATATGGAAAAAGAGAGAGAGAGAGAGAGAGAGACTCAGTGTGCAAATAGAGATATAAACAAGAACAACAACCATCCAACCAAGCACAAAGATAGGGGTTTTGGCCATAATCACGCATACATCCACCATTAAAACACTTTAGGATAGCGTGTATTGATTGCATACATATCATATCATATATATATTTATATTTGTGGCTTATGTGGTATCTAATTAGATATGCACATTGATCATTTTTAATATCTACATCATATGCAATAAAATAAATTTGATTACATCGATATAAATCCCTGATACACCATAAATTGATGTGGCCTTAACACCAATGTTAGGAAATCAGGACAACAGATAAGACAATGGAAACAAAAATTTAATGCATAATTCCTGAACCAATAGATTGCATCAACAACAATGTATCTAGGAAATAGGGTTGCAAGGTCTATACCTAGTCCTGGAGCAAGTCCAGAGATACTACCTTACTGAACTGTGCTTCTTTCTTCAAGTTGCACCTGGACGATGTTAGCAACGACCTCCTGGTTGATCACCACAGACGGTGGTTGACTTCATCCTCCTAGCTGGAGGCAACAAACTCCTCACCTCTGTATTATTCCACATGGATCACTGAGAACTCTTGTCATTCTAAAAGAAAAGACAAGAAGGAGTTGTCCCTTCTAGACAATGTTCTAGCATCCACTTGCTCTCCCAATTATCTCTCCCTTATTTTTAGATGGGTAGAACTTACTTAGGTTCTCACATTACAGTGACTATGAGAAGACAACACTTATCAAAGCTTATTATTGTATCTCTAGAAAGCCTCGACTACCCCTATATTTAAGGAGGGTCAAGGTCAAGAGTTCTAGTGTGAGTGGGAGTCAAAAGGATGGAATTTTAGAAATTTTTCAAAACCTACAAACCATGAACCGGTCGGTTCACTCATGAGATGATCGATTCGACACTTGAAGTAGTCATTTCACAATATTTCTATTCATAATTGCATTGGTAATTAATATTAGATTAATGCAAAAGATGACGTCAACATAGAACCTTGATTCAATCATATTGATCAACCAAACAGTTGATTCACAACTTGAACTTATCGGTTTGCAAATCTGAGCTAATTGGTTCACTTGTTGAATCGGTTGTTCTAGAATTCTGATTGCCAATGTTGACCCAAATTGACCTGACACTTGAATCGATTGGTTCAACAAGTGTATCCTATTGTTTAAATTGAATACCTAAATTCTTTAGTAATCAAGTTAAACATCATTCATGAATAAACTCCTATTCCAAGTGTATCCTGTGTGTGACCCTATAGGTCCCAAGTTACATTGACAGTGAATGTCCATACCCAATTTATGACATCACAAGCAATGAGCGGTATCTACTAACACATCATTTCTACCCAAGTAATTGAAAAGTTTGAGAACAACTTCAACCTACAATATGTGATTAGTGTTATCCTAAACATATAGTTCCTTTATCTATGATATCTAGATTGAACTCGAGGCATGGAATCATCATCTTCTCAATGTTCAATCCATGTTCCTTGAACTAGAGCAGACTGTTGAGATACATATGAGCTAAATATCATATATTAACTCATATAAACATGGAAATGCATTTCTCAGTCTTGCTTATCAAGTGTTCTAGGATATCAAATCATATAGGAGGGAAAAATCACATCTAAATCACTCATACTCAATCCCCATGTGTCACAATGTACCCGAGCATCACCTTTATGGAAACCCTTATTCAAAGTCAAGTTGGGTGATGTCAAAGTTCATTGAATGACATGTGATGAGTGTAGTGAGTTCAAGTCTAAGAATCACAACCACCTCTATCACAATAAGAGTTGATTCTGACTACCACTCCATGGTGTCTATGTATCACTCTCAAGGTGGGTCTGTCCGATACCCTGTTCTCTAACAAGTACCTATGTGCTTGGTTTGATATCACATATCATGACTAATGAGACTATGTCATCAACCAACACACATTCTAGTCTTCTGTATTGTTGTTGTCTATTTTTCTTCCATAGTAACATCTGACTAGGGACATAATAAGAATGTATGTACTCTTATCATACATATGATCTCATGGTTCAAGTTCTCAACCTGAAGACGTGTGTCATCGAGTATCATCATTCTTTATACATTTATTATGTTACATAATTATCTCATAACTAAATAAAATAGAATTTCCCTTTTAGTATTATTATCGAATCAATTACATCATGCCTCATTACAATCATCACATGATTGGCTCTCTAGGCATACATATGAACATGCATATCATGCACTATTAATATGAAAATTGGGATACTAATTTAGTAAATGTTTGAGTCAGATTCATATACACATATCTATATATCTATATACATAATGTGGATAAATAAAATCACTTTTTAATTCAATATGAAGGAACTTGGCTATACAATATGCAATCATATGTAACAAAAAATAGTCAGAATAAATAAAGAAGTAATCAATGTCACATCAAACTAAACTTTCTTGATTCTTCCATTTGAAAGATAGATTTTATGACCTCAACACTAGCCCAAACATTGATTGAACCAAAAGTAGTATTTCAATTGTGGATCCATGATGAATAACATAATAAGAAATAATGCGAAATACAAAATCTAAGATGTTTACTCCACCAAAATAGTGGAACCCAATGGGTAACATAGTTATAGTTATGTTTACATGAATGCAAGAAAGATTTCAAATAATGTGTAATAAATTAGTTCCCAATGTTGTGAAAAGGTAAAAAAATTGGATGGAAGTGGAAAGCCTTGACAATAATGTAATTTGAGAAAAAGACACTAGAAAACTCACTAAGAAATCAATGAAAAACCAAACTAATGAAAGTAAAAACTCATAATATCTAAACTATAAATAGCATGTAACTAAGTGCAATGGAATATGAGGAGATCTGATAATTTCACAATTATAAATAGCATGTAGCTAGGTGCAATGGCATATGAGGAGATCTGATAATTTCTCAATTATAAATAGCATGTAGCTAGGTACAATGGCATATAAGGATATCACGACAAAGAAAATCATGTATAAAGTAGGATGTATTCATCTTACATATTAACAAACATTACTTTTGATATATATATATATATATATATATATATATATATATATATAATGATAAAGACAAGTTGTTGGATACATATTAAAAGAAATATCAAATAATGCATCATAAATTTATTCACTTGCTCTACTCAATCTACCATTGGAGGTACCATAAACAATCACCTAGTTTCTATGTACATTAAGAACTAAGGGCCTCTAAGGTAGATCACTCTTCTCCTCTATGAGTATGAGAGAAATGACTCACAATGGACAACCTTTATCATATGGTTTGTATGGGGATATTATTCTAAAATTATTCTTAAACACAATCAAAATGTTGACCTATGTGGTCTAATTCTCACTCAAACACATGCATCAAATAAATCTTGATGCAATGTAGAAGTTAACACAAAAATCATTGAATCTTACCCTTAAATATAGTGTATAGATGATAAGTAATGTGCATTATTCATAGAATTTGATATTTACTAAATTAAAAAAATAAAGCATTTATAGAATATAAGTGTGACGCCCCGTGAGATTACTCAAAACAAAGAACGAAACTAATAGTAATCAACCAGGTTACCATAAAACACCAGAAATTAAAACCAATTTTACATAAGCACAAAAGTTGAAAACTTGTTACATCAGAGTCCAAAAGAAGCCACATGTATTACATAACATGCCAAAAGATGTACATATATCATTGTTCACTGGCTCACTGGCCACAACCTGTCACATATGATAACATGTTCGCATACATACATGCCATATCTGTACAACAAGAGCACATAGACAAAACAACGTCTCAATATACAACATCTACAAAACCTCCCCAAGGACCTGAGTGTACATGAACAACACAGAGGACTCTATTACAAAAAACTAGCAGCATATCCAACCTTTCACAAGCTACTACACCTCTTGCTGCTCAGCCTCAACCACACAATCTCTAACTCATCGTACGCGACCACCTAAAGGATGTGGAAACCCACGGGGTGAGACAAAATTTCCCAGCAAGATATAACTCTCTGTGAACATCTATTATAAGCACAAGTAAACTAAAAGTAGTAAGATAACATATATTATCAAGTTGAGCAGATTCAACTAAATGATATGTATTAAACTGATAGAGAAGATTAAACAAACTAGGCAGTTACCACTGAGCAATAGAACAATTAATACTTCAAGAATGAATATGAAGAACATGTATAACAGATTATTTCTCTTACCGCATTATAATTCAAGAAAGCAGTACAAAGATAAGGCATGGGGTCATCCAATGTGAAGCATATTTTGACCCTAAGAAATTATACTACATGGATGTATTACATCTTTTATTATTGCCCTGAGGATTTAATCATACCAATTAAATCCAACCAACCATTGTGAAGTCAAAATCAGTGCCATACAAGGTCTATGGAAGAGTCGGAATCCACGACCTCTCTAACACCTCTTGGTTAGTACAAGAGAAACACTGCATAGACATATCAGTCAACTACAAACAATGACATATAGTCAAGCTAAAGGAACAGCTCACACATGGCCATCCTTGTAAACACCTAGTTCGCCTTGGTACATGTCATAGTGATAGAAGAATAGGCTCATGCATGGTCATTCTAAAAAGAGGCATCAAATGGAGTTAAACTGTTGCCTACCACATATCACAAGGAGAGCATCTCATGCATGGCCGTCTCAAACAAATGGCTAGGTATGACCGCAGTCATCCTATCCAACTTGTCATTTTGGACACAAGGAGATACTCATCTTGCAACCCATCATATTCAAAAATACACGCTCCGAGTTTCCTGTAGGAATGACTCGTTTCACCACTCAGTAAGTTCTGACACTAGAATGGAACTATGGCACATGGCACCTACATGATTAGGGTTTCACTTGATTAATTAAGAGAATTGGGTATCTTTTAGCATCAATCAAGTTAAAACGTATAAACCCTAAACAAACTCTACAAATATAAGAGCATGGTACAACTCCAGAAGATAAAAAAATGTAAACGGCATGACGTGTCACATCATCACATGATACCACTGCCTGACAAGGCCATCAACATCATCACATCACTAGGGGATATCAATCCCTCATTATAACACTAGAGGATATCACCTTACATTAGCAATTGAGCCTCTACCGGGTCATAAGACCCAATTACACAATCCCCATATCACATCATCATATCTCATCATGCCTCATAAGGACTCACAATCATTACCCTATATCACATAAGCATAACCATAGAAATCACTAGCTATGACATTCAATCACTTGCATGGTTAGGATCATACAAGTAGGAGAGAGAAACAAAGTATCATCACTATATACTGTCACATTGCATAAGGTAGATCACTGTATTAAGGTTCCACATTAGGGTCAAGGTTTGGTTTCAAACATCCAATTAGGGTTTTACAACACAACACTATCAACAAACCCTAGGTATTTCACCTTCCCACATTCTTGGAACATGCTTTGTGGTCTTTTATTACCAACATCAAGACAACCATTCTTATCAAACACATGTCATAACCCTTCATCGATTGAACAAGGCATCCACACATAGGAACCATACGTCCAAGAACTAACTTTGGTCAAAGAGTGTACTAGGTCATAAAAACATGCAACTGAAGAGACCATACTCACATCAGCAGTCGAAGGAGAGCAAGGCTCACCATCTTTTGTGATCAAGATGAAAATACACCAACATGGTCGAAGACCGTAGAGAAGACCGAAATTGAAGACCACTAGGTTGAAGAGAATCATGGTCGAAGGAAATCAGGTCAAAGACCATCAACAAGTCAAACAGCCGAAGGGAATCTCTCATTCTATGCGACCAGATGAAACATCTTATGAGACCAAAACAAGAGGGAGCCATCTCATTCGACCTACTCAACTCCAAGCCTTCAACAACTCAGAACGTATCATGAAGGGTATTATGGAAAGGAACCACCATCACAACATGTTGAAAATAGGTGATTATCAATGTGCAAACCGAAACCTCAAAGGAGGAAAACAAAAGAGAATAAACATGTTCAAAACCCTAGAATCATGTACCACTCATGATCGCATGAAGACCATGAGTTGAGGGATGAAAACTCAGGATCGAGCACACAAAAACAAAACCAAAACTCCAACTCATGCAAGGTAGCCAAACCAAGAACCAATATAACAAAACCAAGGGTGAGTTGCATGCAAAACCATCATCGTCACCTTCCATCAAAGTTTGGCCACATGAATTAGGGTTTAGATAAAGAAGCAAGTGCATGCAAGATCAATAAGAAACTTAATCCTAATCAAGATAACATTATCAACAACAAGAAATTACATTTCTGAATGAGTTGCATGTAGGATTAAATTGCTATAATAGAGAAGGAAGAGAGTTATATAACCTGCCTTAGATGATGGTTGCGCTACCTCCAAGCAAAGCTCCAAAAGCAAGAAGGAAACCTAGATTTGATCTCCTCCATGAACAAGCTAGTCACCACCTCAAAAGAGAAGAGAAAAATGCTAGGTTTATAGGAAAGAAAGAAAACCAAAACCTTAAGGCCAAAGAGAACAATAAAGGAGAAAGAAGAGAGAAGAGAGATTATTTTCACTTTGATACCACCATGGCAAACCATACTCTTTGATATTTAATGAAGAGAAGATATTCAAGATAGCCACCATGGTTTACACCATAGTCTACGGCCAAAAGTGGATAAAGGGGCTAAGGTTCTTCAAGAAAACAAGATCAATAGATGGATCACTTACCAAGGATCAAGGAACTTCCAAAGATCACCAAAGAAGTGTAGATCCAAGCTTGGATCACCACATGCAAAGGATCTCGGTCACCAAGTACCAAGGATGATCTCCTTCACACCATAAAGCACACAAGGCCGATCTCAAGGTATAAGGGAGAAGGAGGAAGGCTAAAAGAGATATGTGCATGTGTAGGATAGAGGTTATATACTTAAGAGTATGATAGAGGTGAAATGGGGTTAGGTGTCAAGATATTAGGTTTCATCATGACACTTGTCCACCAAAGAACCAACATGCATCCACTAAAACCATGCAAACCACTAAGATCATGAAATACAAGAAAACCAAGCGACCTCACTTGGTTATAGATGACCATCGGTCAAAGCAAAACATATGGCCACAAGGGCTCATGGTCACATAAAACCATGCGACCCAAGGCACCCAAAACCCTAGGTCATGCAACCCAAAAGAAAGCTCAACACCTCTGCGATCGTAGGGAAACCAAAGCACTATAAAAACTTCATTCTACCATAGGGAAACCATCAAGGATCAACAAGGTTGGTTGCAAAAACCAATAACTCAAATGGTCAACATATAGTCAACATCAACATAGGGCATCAAGGCAAACCCTAGAAACCATACTCATCACATCACCCCTTTTTCTTATCATCAAACCAAGGAACAACATGGCGTCTAAAGCACCATTTTGTCTCTCATGATGCCGAGGTATCAAAGGTACAACCTACATGTGAAAAACTACAAGATAACCTTCAACATGGGTAAATTGTAAGTTGGTCCGCAACAAGCACATATATAGCAAAGACAGCCCAAACATCAATCCATTTGGACCAAACTAAAAACACAAGCATGTCACATGATATTAAAGCATCTCAAGAGATTAGATTAAGTTTTTAAGCATCTTATTAACCAAAGAAATCTCATCAAGCATTAAGCTAGGTCAGGGATCTTACAACCATAAACTCCTAACAAGGATTTCTCCCCCAAAATCCGACGTGAAATGAGATGGGTACTTCCTACACTACTCCTCCTTAAGCTCCAACATGGCTTCCTCTATGCCACGATGATGCCACAAAACCTTAACCAATGTGATGTCCTTGTTCTTCAACTTCTTGATCATCCTATTCAAGATCAACACCAGACCCTCCACATATAATATGTCCCCATCCATCTCTACCTCCATTGGTTGCAACACCAACTTTGTATCAGCGTGACACTTCCTCAACATAGACACATGGAACACTGGATGCAGCACGGGCAACTCAGGTGGAAACTCCAACTCATAAGCCACCTTTTAAACACATGCCACCACTGGGTAAGGTCCACTAGTACAGAAATGGGTTATAGCGTCACTACCTGTAGGGTCGGTTTTTTCAAATAACTGACCTTATATGTCTAAAAAAATGTGGGCACCACTTAAGACCTCTTGGGTCAGTTTTCTTAAAAAAACCGACCTTGTAGTGTAACTCTATAGGGTTGGTTTTCCAAATAACTGACCTTATATGTCTATAAAAAACACGGGCACAACTTAAGACCTCTTGGATCGCTTTTCTTAAAAAAACCGACATTGTAGTGTAACTCTATAGGGTCGGTTTTCCAAATAACTGACCTTATATGTCTATAAAAAATGCGGGCACCACTTAAGACCTCTTGGGTCGCTTTTCTTAAAATAACTGACCTTGTAGTATATCTCTATAGGGTCGGTTTTCATAAAATAAGTGACCTTATAGACAATTGGATTAGAAAGCCAATTACAGTTTCCCGTGGAAAAAAATTTCTTGATTTTGGCTTCACGCCTCGATCTATAGGGTCGGTTTTTCCAAATAACCGACCTTATATGTCTACAAAAAATGCGGGTTAGACATCTTGAATCTAGTTTGCCTTCACACATGTATAAGAACCTCTAGGGTCAGTTTTTTCCTTATAACCGACCCTAAAGGGATCCTCGGTCAACAATATTGTCGACCGACATCAATTTTGGATCCAGTTTAGTTAACGCATGTATAAGCACCTCTAATGTCGGTTTTTTACTTTTAACCGACCCTAGAGCTCTTCTCGGTCGATGAATTTGTCGACCGATAACCTTTCGGTCAACAAATTTTTCAACCGAGTAAAAGCCAGATTTCACGTGTATAAGCACCTCTAGGGTCGGTTTTTTCCTTATAACCGACCCTAGAAGTCCCTTCGGTCGACAATATTGTCGACCGAGATGAATTTTGGATCCAGTTAAGTTCACGCATGTATAAGCACCTCTAGCGTCGGTTTTTTACTTTTAACCGACCCTAGAGCTCTTAGTCGAAAAATTCTTCGACCGAGAAGGAGCCAGATTTCACGTGTATAAGCACCTCTAAGGTCAGTTTTTCCTTATAACCGACCCTAGAGCTCCCTCGGTCAATGAATTTGTCGACCGATAACCTCTCGGTCGACAAATTCTTCGACCGAGAAGGAGCCAGATTTCACCTCTAGGGTCAATTTTTTCTTATAACTGACCCTAAAGGGCTCCTCGATCGACAATATTGTCGACCGACATGAATTTTGGATCCAGTTTAGTACTTTTCAAAACTTTATAAAGCATTGGGATCTCAATCCCTTGTCTCATTGTTGGTAATTCACATCCCTCAATACCACCATCATCACATTTGCTGGATCTGGGTATTCAAACCCTTAGTTCATCACTAAACATGGTTATCACTTATCAGGTAACTATTACCTTCAGGTCATCTGACCAAGGTATTCAGGATATTTGTTACACAAGAATCTCACATAACTCACTAGGCATATTCAACTTCTTTTTGTCACCTCTCACTACACAACAAATAAAATAATGGCTCACAAGGCCCATTACCATCATAGCTCATACCTGGTTATACGCTTATTATCTCATGATACTTGCATGGTTAGTATACTTGATAACAACCATATCAATTTCATATCAACATCATGCAATACAAAGATAACATCACTATTCCCTCATTAGGGTTAGAGTTTCCCAACTTTATCAATTAGGGTTTCACATAACATCATCCCATATTAAGGTTACACAAAACATTATCCCATATTAGGGTTTTACACAACATCACCCTATATTAGGGTTTCACATAACATTATCCCATATTAGGGTTTCACATAACATTATCCCATATTAGGGTTTCACACGACATCACCCTATATTAGGGTTTCACATAACATCATCCCATATTAGGGTTTTATAAGAACCTTAGAGCTCCCTCGGTCGACAAATTTGTCGACCGATAACCTCTCGGTCAACAAATTCGTCGACCGAGAAAGAGCCAGATTTTACATGTATAAGCACCTCTAGGGTCGGTTTTTTTCTTATAATTGACCCTAAAGTGCTCCTCGGTCAACAATATTGTCGACCGACATGAATTTTGGATCCAATTTAGTTCACGAATGTATAAGCACCTTTAGAGCTCTCCTCGGTCGATGAATTTGTCGACCGATAACCTCTCGGTCGACAAATTCGTCGACCGAGAAGGAGCCAAATTTCACGTGTATAAGCACCTCTAGGGTCGGTTTTTTCTTATAACCGACCCTAAAGGACTTCTCGGTCGACGAATTTTTCGACCGACATGAATTTTGGATCCAATTTAGTTCACGCATGTATAAGCACCTATAGCGTCGGTTTTTTTACTTTTAACCGACCCTAGAGCTCCCCTCGGTTGACGAATTTGTCGACCGAAAACCTCTCAGTCGACAAGTCGCTGCCGTTTCCAAGGAAGGTCGCCGCCGTTTCCAATTAAGGTTCTTGAGTTCGTTTCCGGGTTCGGATCCACCTTTCTTAGTCTTGGTAAGTGAGATCTGTCTCTTTTTCTTTGTTTTTCTTATTGTTCTATCTTCCCCTCTCTTCTTCTTGGCTGAATCCATGACGTTCCATGGTGGATCTTGAGATAATGGTTGAAAACATCTTCCACTCTCTTCTTCTTACCTTTTCAACATAGGGTTTGCTTCCTTTTTGGAGAAGGAACCAGCTTGGTGAAGAGGAGTGCCCAAGATAGGGTTTCTTCCCCATTTTTCTTCAATCTACCTTGTTTTTTGGAGTTTCTACATCATCTCTAAGGTGAGTTATATAACTTTATCCATGATTATTGTTCACTCTTACGTTACATGTACATGATTTTTCCTTAAAAATATTGATCCAAGTATAAAGATGTACCTTTACCTAGGGTGTGAGCTTGTATGATAGTTTTTTGTATCATCTTAGATGAACCCTACATCTTGTGCATGATTTTTTTGATGGAAGTGGTAATCATAGACCTTGTTTGCATATGGATAATGATTGCTTTTAATATCTCAAAAGATATATATTTCTAGGATTTCAAACTAATTTTTCCTCCTTATATTTCAAGCAATCTATCATTTTGTAAATTATGATGTGATTATGAATCATTTTTGTCATGAATGTGTGGTTTTGAATGGTGACGGTTGAGCATCAATGCTCCCCTCTCCCAGAAAATATGAATCTTCTTTTCTATTTCAGTTTGAACATTTCAATGTACCCCTCGGTCGAAAATTTTGTCGACCAAAATATTTTTGGTCGACAATTTTCTCGACCGAGGGGTACACTGAAATGTTTATTTAAATTTTTAGCGTCGGTTATTCCAAAAAAATCGACCCTATAAACTCTCTCGGTCGAGAAAATTGTCGACCGATAATATTTTCGGTCGACAATGTTCTCGACCGAGGAGTACACAGAAGTGGTTATTCAATATTTAGCGTCGGTTATTCCAAAAAAACCGACCCTGTAAACACTCTCGGTCGAGAAAATTGTCGACCGAAAATGTGTTCGGTCGACAATTTTCTCGACCAAGAGTGTTTACAGGGTTGGTTTTTTTCGAATAACCGACCTTACAGGCTCCTTTTTTCTCGCCTGGGTCAGATTTTTTACAACCTTTTGCGTCGGTGTTTACTCTGTAAGGTCGGTTTTTTTTGGTCAAATAAAACCGACGCTATAGAGCAAATTCTATAGCGACGACCACTTAGGCGTCGGTTATAAAGTGACGCTACAGGCTTAAAAAAACCGACGCTACAGACCATTCCTGTACTAGTGGTCCCATATATCTGGGGACCAACCTACTCTTCTTCCCAAACCTCAAAACACCCTTCCAAGGAGAGACCATGAGGTACACTCTGTCTCCCACTTGGAACTCCAACAATCTATGTCGATTATCATCATACGACTTCCACCTGTCCTGGGATGCCTTCAAATGTTGTTTTTTTAGGGATGGATGGGACTCAATGCAAGTCCCGTCAATTTATTAGATCACAAGCATCTAGCATAGCTACATTGTTCACAAAAGAAGGGAAATTCGACTCAAAGCAGAAATTAAAAGACTTGCTACTAGATTTTATAGCTAGTTCGTATGCAACACGATTGGCTACCCTACTAGTGTAAGAAAGACTAAAATAGCTAGATAAAGAACTAAGATGCCAGATATCCTTGATGATGATTCCCATATGATTCCTTCTAGCAGACTTTTTATGAAATAAGCTCCAAATCACTTGTGCATCTGTCTCCATAGCGATCTTTCAGATTCCATGGTCAAGGCTAGATTGCAGTCCCTGTCTCACTGCCATAGCTTCAGTAGTTGTCAGATCAGCCACTCGATCAATGTGCACCCCTTCAGCCCTCTACATCTCGCATTTGTGATTCTTCCATGCTATCCCAAGACCCGACCTTCCATCCCCTCTCCAAGCAGCATCAACATTCATCTTGATAGTGTCTTCTACTGGTGGTTGCCATCTATTCTTTTCCATCTCCTGGCATGCTCGCTGGCCAACGTGGTGGCGTACTGGGTTGTTATGCTTGTGGTGTTCCGCCATGAAGGCTAACATGGACTTTAGTAGGAAACTGATGTATTTGTCCTCCTCGCCAATTAAATTTTTTTCCTATGAGACCAAATGGTCAGCATTGAAGCAATAATTGAATCATCGTCTTCATATGACCTCTTACGTAGCAGCTGGTAAACGGCCTCCCTAAGTATCATGTGGGCCGCCTCATGGATCTCATTCTTTAACTCTTGCCCTCCTTGGTTCCAAATATCCCATGCATGGGGGCCCTCAAACAACATGTAGGGTATAGTCTCTCTCTCTCTCTGACAAAATGTACAACTCCTGTCTGGGCTATAGTATCTATCATATAATCATCCCAATGTAGCCATACTGCCGGTGCACACCCTCCACAGGAAGTGGGCTGCTTTAGGTGTCCATCCTCTTCTCCAAACTTCCTTCAACAGTCTATTAGTGTCTTGATTTTGTAGGTCAGCCAACTCCGCTGTGTTAAGCGTCCCTAGGCAGTAGCTTGATTTAACTATGTAGGATCCATCCTCACTAGGCCACCAGAAACAAGAGTCCTCGCAGGGGAAAAAAACAAGTGGGATAGTCTGGATCTCAGTAGCGATGTTTGGTAGGAAGATCGCCATGATCGTGTCTGTGTCCCATTCTGTCCCGTTTGGCCTCAGAATATCATTGACTCTCTTTATGTGCTCACTTGCATTGTCCCGGTTTATGGATAGTTCTCCTACTATACGGGGAAGCCATCGGTCCTCCCAAATGTCGATATGTGTCCCATTACCAACTATACATTATATGCCTTCCAAGAAAAGGGCTTTTGAATTCCATATGATGCGCCACACATAGCTAGGATTATTCCATCTTCTTGCTGCTAGGATAGAGGAGTTTGGGAAGTATCTTGCCTTAAGTACTTTGTAGGCCATCGTGTCCTACCTTGTGTGTAGTCTCCACAATTGCTTTGCTAACAAGGCTTGATTGAACACATGTATATCTATAAACCCCATGCCTCCTTGCTTTTTGGCTTGCATAAATTCGCTCAACTCACCTACGTGAGTTTCTGCTCTCCTTCTTTATCTCCCCACCAAAATCTTACTATCGAATTGTTAATAGCTGCCATCACTCCTTCCGATAGTTGAAAGAGACTCATAATATAGTTTGGTATTGATTGGGCCACTACTTTGATAAGGACCTCCTTTCCTGGTTTCGATAGAAGCATTTCTTTCCACCCTTGAAGTTTCTTCGCTACTCACTCCTGTATAAATTGGAAAACTTGTTTCTTAGATCTCCCCATGGCTGTTGGAAGACCCAAGTACTTTGCATGTCTCTCCACCTCCACCACTTGTAGCAACACCTTTATCTCTTCTTTGCAGGCATAGCATACACCCTTGCAAAAAGCCACTTTCGTCTTGGATAAATTTATTTTTTGACATGATGCTTGCTCATATTGGTTGATAATTTCAGCTACCTTGAAGCATTCTTCCCACGTAGGTCTTGCAAAAAGTATACTATCATCTACAAAGAACATGTGAGAAATACGAGGTGCATGCCTACACGCTTTAACTCCGTGAAGGGCATTATTTTCCACCGCTAAATTTAAAGACATAGAGAAAGCTTCATCACATAGAATAAAGAGATAAGGTGAAAGAGGGTCTCCCTATCTAAGTCCTCAGTCGGGTTTGATAGTCCTGGTCCTGTCTTCATTCATGGAAAAAGCATGATGTATGGATGATATGCATTCATGTATCTTCCTCCTCCATTTTTCCCTGAACCCCAGTTTCTATTGAACATGGTCAAGAAAACTCCATTCCACTCTGTCATATGCCTTAGACATGTCCAGCTTGAGCGCCATATGCCCTTTCTTCTTCCCTTTTCCACCCTTCATGGTGTGGTAATCTCATAAGCAATCAGGGCATTATCTGTGATGAGTCTTCCCAGTATAAAAGCACTCTGGTTTTCTGACACAATGTCGTTCATGAGGCCCTTCAACCTGTTGGCTACCACTTTGGATGCAATCTTGTAAAGCACATTGCAAAGGCTAATGGGCCTATATTCTGAAATCTCCTTTGGTTGTTGTGTCTTTGGAATCAACACGACAAGAGTATCAACGTTGTCCTCAATGTCCCTTGTTTCTTTCCACCACCCCTTAATATAATTAGACACGGCATGCCCTACCACATGCCAAAAATTTTAAAAGAAAATTGCCTTCATACCATCTGGGCCTAGAGCTTTATTTGAATGCATGGACCGTACTGCCTGAATAATTTCTTCATCAGAAAAATCCACCGCCAGTTTTCCCCTATATGCATCCATCGGTTTTTCTTTCACTCCCTTTGTGGCCTCTTCAAAACCACTTGGATTGCTAGAGCTGAAAAGATCTTCATAGAAAGCCAGCACGACATTTTTTATGTCCTCTTGTTCTGCTTTCCACTCTCCATCCTTGTTCTTTATACCTGGGATTTTGTTTCTTTTCCTCCTAGTCGATGCTTTCTGGTGAAAGTAAGCTATATTTTTGTCCCGATCTTTTAGTTCATTCACTCTAGAGCGCACCCACCAGTAAGCTTCATTTTTCCTGTGCTAGTATTGTAGTTCTTTTGCAATATCAGTACACCACTACAAATTTTCTCTGCCAGGTGGTTCTTGTTGGTGGAAATTAAGTGCTTCTTCAGTTTCCTTGATTTTCTTTTTGATGTTTCCAAAGAAGTCTTGCACCCACTTTTTCAGCCTTGTTCCACAGTGCTTGATTTTCCCCAGAACACTCAAACCTTCACATTCCCCCCAGCTTTTCCTTGTAGTCTCTCCATAAGACGGTTCACTGACCCACAAAGGTTCAAACATGAAGTGTTTTCCACCTCTTTTCGCCCTTGTCTCATTCCTGTCAGCCAAGACAACCAAGAATGCATGATTGGACTCGTATTTTGGTAGATGGATCACCTTATTATACTGGAAGGATTGCATCCACCCCATATTCACCAAACATCTGTCTAGCCTTTCTTGTACCAAAGTAGCTAGTGAGTTGTGTCTCCTCCATGTGAACGGATCACCAGAAAAACCCAAATCAATCAAAGCACAATCATCAATGACGTCCCTGAAATTTTGCAAAAACCTTTCCAACTTCATTGGACCACCTTTCTTTTCAGCATGAGTCATGATTTCATTAAAATCCCCAAACAATATCATAGGAGAGTCTGCCTCAGTCACAATCTTCCTCATTAACTCCCAGGTCTTAACTTCCTGTGGCTGATCCGCCCAACCATAAATGCCCACAGCCTTGTACTGAGTGTATCCTTCATTAACCCGACAATCCACATGATGTTGAGAGTATGAGACAATGTCAACCGCAGCATTTTTCCACCATAGACCAACGCCTCCTACTCTGCCAATACTAGATATACATATCCCATCCACAAAACTATAAGTTTGCTTGACTTCCTCCAACTTCACATATGACACCATAGTCTCCATAAGGAAGACCAGATTTGGGCTCTCCCTCCAGCACCATGATCGAAGGGCTTGAACTGTGTCAGGGTGGCCCATACCCTGACAGTTCCAGCTTAAGATTTTCATTGTTGTTTGTGGGGTTGGACTCCACCAACCTCCTCTACTTGGGCGCTATGCTCCCCACATCCTTGACACTCTGCTGCACAGTCCTTCCTTTTTTTAGCATGGACTCCATGTGTTGGTCTTTTTCATCTATCTCCATGTCGTGCACTCTGACCCTCATGGACTTTTGCCTGCAATGGATTCCCATTCAACTTATACACCCAAACTTGGTGTTTTTTCTGATCTTTCTTCTGTCTCCCTTTCTTCCTCTATTGTGCTCTTGCTTGTTCCTTTTTATGTTTGGCTATGGTAAACATTGGTATTCGTTGATGCATAAGAGCAGTCCCCATTATGTCCTATCGATCATCATTTCCCGTGTATCTTTGCCCATGTGTTTCCACTGCCTCAGTCGACGCCCCCAGTTCCCCTTCCTCGAATTCACTCCCCACAATTGGTTCCTCCTTTGGTATCCTTCTCTCTGTGAACATTTCTAGTAAATCTTCATATGTGATGTCATGGATATGTGCCACCATCCCCTCCCCATTGCTAGTTAGCACATTTTCTTCAACCCCCCCCGTGATGTGAGGCCCTATGGAGTCTCCCTCTATGCCATCATCCCCCAGGCATCTCAGATCTCCCCTCCCCCTCGCTCGACGTTTGTCTAGCCGCCTCATTCATCTGTGCTGTTTCTGATCCTCCCCTCCCCCTCGACGGTTGTCTCTCCTTCTTTTCACCTCCCGGTTCGTGGTTCAGGCTTGTCTCGCGTCTCGTTTTTCCTGTGGATGATCATTTTCTTTCCTCACCACCGTTAGACACTGGCGCATTCCCTTCTCCTCCGTTACACTATGTTCCATTTCTATTTGATTGCACATGAATACCAGCTTCGTATTTGCACTCCCTTCCCCATATAGTTCCTCCACCACCGGAACCCTTGGTTTCTGAGGGGATGCCTTCAGCCACACCCCCCAGTGCTTCTCTACCCCATCTTCTTCTGCATGTTCGGGACAGTCCCGATCAATATGACCCAACCTTCCACATAGGTAACAGAAAGACGACAGTTGTTCATATTTTACTTCCACATCCACTGGTTTTTATCTTTTCCTTGCATTCTCAGAAGTCTGTGAAGTGGTTTTGACACATCGAGTTTGACCCAGACTCTGGTCGATGCCTCCCACCCTAGGTCATCCCGATCCAACTGGATAACTTCACCTATCTTGCTCGCTATTATTTGGACGGCTGCTGCTGATCGAAACCCTAGCGGCAGCCCATAAAGACGCAACCAGAAAGTGTTCTGATTAAGGTTCATTTTGCTTAGTTGTTCTCATACTTCCACCTCCTTGAAAAGCAGCAGCTTATTTTCAAAGTTCCATGGATCCCCCTCCATCACTTTCTTTTTGTCCTTCCAATGGAAGAATTGGATGATGAAGGTCCCAACCTCTAATTGCTTGAATAGCACCTTCTTCGTTAGGGCCCATGCCTGTGTTAACGTTCTCTTCATCGCCCAGAAATTATATGCCATGTCTGTTAAAAGCCTTGCAATCAGCGCCAGTTCCACATGATCCTCGCCATTGATCATTTCTTCCTTGGGTATCTCTATCGGTTCTTCTTCATTTTCTGTTAGCCACATCTTTGCACACCTATCCGTGAGCTCTACTTCCATGCCAGAGAGAGGATCAGGACATCAGTGCCTTCCTTGAACTTGCAAGAGAAAAGAGACCCACACAGGAGAGAGAGGGAAGCCAACGTGGAACCCTAGATCGCCAGAGCGCTCGAGGGAGACACGGGGTCAAGTTAGGAACCTGATAAAACTAGATATATTAGTTGAGTATTTTCCTTCAAATGTTGTTGAATCACTTTGATATTCTCTATCGTCTGTTGCACAAACTCAAGACCCAAAAGTTGATATTCATTGGTTTCATACCAACATAATGGAGATCTACAACATCTCTGACAAAAAGCCTCATAAGGTGACATATCAATGCTCGTATGATAACTATTTTTATATGCAAACTCTATCAAACTGAGGTGCACACACCAACTGGCCAAAAACTGCAAAACACAGGCTCTCAACAAATCTTCCAAGATCTAGATTGTCCTCTTTGACTGTCTATCTGTATGTGGGTGAAATGTTATACTGAACTTCAACTGTGTACCCATGGTTGTGTGTAGATGTTCCCAAAAGAGACTGGTGAATTGAGGAACTCTATGAGATACAATGGTAGCTGGGATACCATGCAAATGCATTATCTCATCAATGTATATATGTGCAAGCTTTTCTATTGTGTATGTCATCTTCACAAGAAGGAAGTGTGTTGACTTAGTCAATTGGTCAACAATCACCCATATGGAGTCATGACCTTTGGTTGTCCTAGGAAGACCAGCCACAAAGTCCATCGTGACAAGATCCCATTTCCATTGTTGTTATGACCATATCCGAGCTTAATTGGCAAAACTAGGGTTTACCTGGATGATTATATGCTTAATTGGATTGATCATTTCTTAAATCTAATTAATGATGATAATTCAATTATGATGTTTTAAACCTAATAAGAATGTTAAGTGTTCTATTTTTTGAGAAATTAGGGTTTGAGAAATATAAACCCTAGTTGGCTGAAATTAGGGTTTTGATAGTACATGAATATGGAATTTGATCAGGATAGCAGTATGGTAAATGATTTTTAATATTTTATACAAATTTTATATTTAATTAAATTTTTGATATGATATGTATAACTCAATCATTCATATTTTAGAAAAATTTCATAATATCCGAGTGTTCTTTGAATGTGGTTCTCGGTCGAACTATACTTCGACCAAAATGCTAACATAGTGCTTTTCAGTAGTGTAGTGTTTTATTTTGAATTATTTATTCATAATTCCAAATGATCTAAAATTTTAAATGGAGATCTGAAACTAAATCATAAACAACATGTAAAATTTTCATAATTTTTGGATGTGTTTAGACCTTATCAGTAGACGAATTACAGTAACTGACATTTCTGTAGAATTCTAGATAGCAGAGCACTATTTTATTTTTAATTATTTAATGGAAGCATGGAATTATCTCAAATTTTAACTAAATCTTGAAAACTAAATTATACACAACATTATAAATTATAATAATTTTTTAATGAGGTTTGATCGCAGAAATAGATGAATTTATAGAAACCTTTTTATGACAGAAACAATTTGTTGAAATAAGAAAAAGTATAGTAAGGGGTCAAAGTGCAATTGACCCAAGCAGCTCAATTGCTATATATGGTAAACCTAACACACAAGGAGCTCTCATAATTCCTGATTCAATCTAGAGAAACGAAATCCTATAGAGAGAGAGAGCTAGGGTTTGAGAGGAGAAATCGGTGGAGATGCTGACCTAGGGTTTTGCAGTCCGAGGAATGATGAAATCATGTAAGTTTAACTTATTTGATATAGCTTCATTAGGAATCTTCTCTCACATGTCAAAATTCCGTCCCTCCTCTGATTTGATCCAAAATGGTATCAAAACTTCCCCTTTTCTCACTCTTTCTTCATAATCCCTCATTTTTTAGGGTTTCCGAGTTGAAAGGAAGAAGAATTGGGTGAATTGCTAAGGATTTGATATGAGATCGAGATTTTCAGGGATGAGCTAAGTTTTTAAGGTGTTTTCACACCTTAGGGTGAGTGGGAACGTCTTTTAAACAGTATATTTCACGAAAATTGGTTAAATCAACCATAATCGTTAATTGCTTAGTATGTGACTACAAACCCTGAATTGTCTATTTGTTCTAAGTTGTTGCAAAATGATATGAAATGGATTCTTCCTTTGTTTGAATGAATTTCAGATGATAAAATCATATTAGAAATGTATACAATGCATTCTAATGAGAATTCCCTAAGTATTAGCAGAGGTTATAAGAGTAAACTAAAATATAGGGAATTTGTCTATGACTAAAATTTGTTGTATAAGTAAATAGAGAAAGTTGCTTATATAGATCCCCTTGGTTTTGAATGATTGTTTATCTAAATTCATAGTACATATATGTCAGATACTATCTTGGATTTTGTTTAAAGTGAGTAGTGTTTGTTTGGTATCTCAGTGAAGAGGGTGAAACCCTAGATGCGAGGAAAGTTGGATATTTGCGAATAGATATCATGAAATCCATTTGAAGGGATTTTCTTGACATGATAGACATTATTTACTCAATGTTATTATTGATGCATGATATCCCAGTGAATGGCATGGAAACCCAAATTTAGCTCAGTTCCAAGGTTTCATATATATATATATATATATATATATATATATATATATATTATGATTTGTTGATAGTAGTCTTTATTCAATGAATGTTTATGTCACATGAAATCTTTATGGGAGCCATGGGAATAAGTTGTTTCCTAGTGAGAGGTGACAAGATGTGTGATGGCCTTGTGAGCCACGAGAATACTTGCACAACTAGTGAAATGAATACCTTGGTCTAAGGACCTAGAGGTAATGGTTACCTGTTACAGAGGTAACAATGCTATGTGATGATCTAAGGGTTTGAATACCCAGATCCAGTAATCATGATAATGATGCGAAGGGATGAAAATTCCCAGTAATGTGGTAAGGGATTGAGATCCTAGGTATCATGTGTTTTAAAGATTTGAAAATTATGTGATAGATGTATTAAACCTTTCTTTGTAGCATTTGTGGTGATTAAATGAAACCCTAAGGGTAGGGTGTTCAATGAATCAAGTATTGTGATATCAATGTTCTCAGTTATTATTAATAATTCTTGTCATGATAAGTAATTAACTCTTAATTGAGTTATGAGATGCACAACTCAAGATTTGGGTTGATATGCACGATTCTAGTGTGTATGTGCCAAGTGGACATGAAATCTGTTTATTTAAGAATTTTAGTCTGCCTGCATGTATAGTATGTTGATTACTCAGTATATTATAGTGTTTTGAATATACTACTATGCCAAGTTTAGAATGATATACATATTGTATTATAACTTCAAATAAGTAGATGCGACACCATAAAGATACCAGAGTCAAGTATAAGTAAGAGAAGGTACAATGTAGAAAGAGTTTTCTAGGAATAATAAAAAATAGACTTAGGAGCCCTGAACACCATAGAACCCCTATGTGAGGTTTGTGCCTTAGGGGTGAAACAACCTAACCCTGGCAGCGTCCAGTATACGGAGGTCGGAACGTGCTATCAGATGGCACGGGGGACGAAGCCCTAGTGGAAGTCTCCTTAAATTATAGCTTGCAGTGTCCAACATCAACCAGAAGTCCTGGTGGCACTAGAGTATAGAAAAGCCAAGAGGTGGCTTGACTCTCCGCCTGTGTGCTCAGGTTAGAGGAGGAGTCCAGTTTAGGCCAGAGAGCCATTTCCCTGTTGCAGACCAGGAGAGTAGTCAGACTTAGCATTTCTCGGGTGTGTCCGCTAAGTCTTGTACAATGTGATCGTAGTACACTACGAGTCTTCATATGTAGAGTACACTGCATATGATCAGGGCATAATAAAATGAATGAGAGGTCAAACAAGTGAGTACAATTATTCAATTATTCTTTGTATGTTTCTGAATTATTAGTTCTCTTTATGATCAATCAAGCAATTCATATATTGATTCACTCTTATAGATATTTAGAGTATCCTGTCATATTTATGATTGTCAATTATTAGACTCTTTAAAGCATATTGATGTTATAATTGATATCAATTGCTTAAAAGTATATATGTAATTATATCAGTGCTTTAGACTATTCTTTGAAGTACACATTCACTGAGCGAGTAGGCTCACCCCTCTACTCAAAATTTTTAGGGAAATCACATGGACTTGAAGAAGATATCATTGCATCAGAGTAGATCTGCCATAAGAGTTAAGTATGAGTATAGTTAAGTTCAGTCGGTCCCTGTCACTCTAGGTCCTTGTATAGATCTGAGAGAGAGTTGTAAATGATGTTTTGTATGTTTGTTTCCTTAATAGGAGAGAATGCAAATGATTGTCATGTTGTATGTACATGGAAGTGTGAGAAACATAATGAATGTATGGATGTGTATCATTAATGTTGAGATTATAGTAGAGAAATAAAAGTTTAATTCTCTTGTAAAGTTAGTTTATGTGGTTCAATGTGAGAAAACAAATAATTTTGAAAGAGAATAAAAAGTTAAGGGTAATCTTTGTATTACGTTAAATCCTCAATTTTTGCCCTAATCTCATGATTAGTGGAAATTGTGAGATCGGGGTGTAACAACTTTGGTATCAGAGCTTAGGCTGAGTTGTTAGGGACCATTAAGTTAGTAAGTTAGAGTCATAAGTGTGGAAGATAGGAGATGTTATGATGTTAGCTCTGGGGATTTGAGTATTTGGATATCATGGCCCGGTTTCTGAGTACTTGGATCAACCAGTATCAAGCTACTATGTCTATTCTTTCATGTATACCCTGGCCAGGTATATAGTGGAAGGATGGTCTAGAGAGGAGCCCTAGAAATATTAGGGTTAGAAACAAGATAAGTAGCATGAATTAAGAGCATAAATATAAAATGAGATAGAACTTTCATTTCATATTGTTGTTTTATTGGAGATGAATAGAAAAGCTCTTATATGTTTGAATTCAGATATTCAGTATTTTGAAATATATATGGGCCTTTAGGATTTGTTGTACACTATGTTGTTGTAGCATTTATTGATTACATTCTTTGTATCAAGTAGACTAGAAATGATCTTTGAATGAGCTTTCCTAAGTGGATAAGTTTTCTTCCACACATTTGAGATGAATAGGAGTTGAGTAATCTTGAGTAGCTCTTGGCTTCAGGACTGCAGGTTCGGCCTGGTCTGACTGGCAGGATGCATTACTGGGATCTAATGACTCCTATTAGTAACATAACAAGAGTAAATTCCGGATAGATTAGATCCAAATTCTAGTATGAATGTATATACTCTAAGATTTTGAAGTATAAGGGAAAGATTGGGATAACTAAGAATCATTTGGAACTGATATCTGAGATCCAACTTTGGGGCCTCATATGAGAAATCCTTAATTGGGAATAAAGGAACACGACATAAGGTTCAGATTAAGTTTAATTATTAGTATTATATGAACTCTAAATATGAAATATGGAAAAGATATGAGAAAAGTATGTAAGGGGCCAAGATAGTAAGAATCAATCACGAGGAATGGATTATATAACCGAGTACAATGTTTTTATGTACTCCAAAGCAAAGGGAAAATAGAAGAAAAGAGCTAAGTATACAATAAGTACATAGAAGTGAAGAGTCTTCAGAAGAGTTAAAGTGAAGAGAACTAGATGAGCATGTAAATCATAAAACTAGGATAAGAAACTTAGTTGAAACAAAGAGAAATGTTGGAAATAATGAGCTTGATTAAGGAACGAGGATTATGATATAATTGAGAGCATGGAATGTATACCTTTATTGTGAAGTTAATACATTCATCCTTACTACCTTTGGATTCCAAGTCTCTATAGAACAACAACCTAGTTTCTAAAAGAAGAACAAAAGTGTAGCTTAACCAATGAATAAGTCATACAAAGGTAGACTATATCTAGGAGGGAAAAACTTGATTGAAAGAGATACTAAGTTCGACCCATGAATGAGTCGTTTGATTTAAAATGAAGGATATGTAATGTATTAAACATGAGTGGAAACTAGTAGAGAGATTATTGATTTAGAATTTCAACTTCACATTAGTAGAAGGATAAAAAGAAATATATGCAACATGGTATATCTGATCATACACCTAAAAGAAGCAACATGATATTAAGAGAAAACTAGAAGTTAAATATGATATGTGGAATAGCAGTATATGGTAAGGGGATTATGAAAAGTAATGAAAAGGTTTGAAACATGGTGGAGTAATATAAATTATAAAATAAAGAGGTTGCGAGATTCAAGAAAGTGCTAATTAGTCAAGTATCCTTGTTGATAATTAATTAAACCTACATATGAGAAATGTATTAATGAATGTTTGAAGATAAGAATTCTATGTCTCAAAATCATCTTCTCTTTTATATCTTCCTTAATGAAAGCAATGTGGGAATGAAGTGATAAGAAAATGAATCATATCTGATGCATAACCACCATGGTAGAGGCATCTAGTGAATGTAATAATGACATACAATATGATGATGAAACCCTAGCAGGGTAAATTGAGAATGTAATCTATCTGAATGGCCAAGTAAGAGAACGGAAATTCAATTGATAAGATAAGGAAGACTTTAGTAAAACTTGTGAGATCCAAAGTTTGACTTTTAAATTAAGGGAGCAAAGTTACACACAACAACGTCATGCTACTAATAAGGACCAAACCCTAGAATGTTTAGAGTTGTAGTAGTTCAAGGGTTGTCACTAGTGATTTGACCTTGAATACTAGTATCTCTATAAAACAAGATCATGCGATTTGCACTATGAGAAGTAAACTAGCACTGATAGTAATCCTAGCTAATCTGAAAGGTTGATGAACAATATGAAAATTATTCAGAGCAAGGGGTAAGAAATAAATTTGAAATGTAACAAGTGTGTTTTGAACAAAAGAAGAAGTCCAAGATGAGCAAAGTGTAATCTAAAACAAATTCTTGTAGTGATATCAAGAATGATGAATAATCTATTCTTAGCTTGTATGTTTCAATTTTAGGGATGTTTAATCTACATGATTAAAATGAGAAGGATAAGTAACAAAAAGTAAGTAGTAATGAATGAGAAGAGAGATAAGAGAAAACAATGGCTTTTAGTAATATGTGAATTTGTTTTTAGAAGTATAATTTGTTGAAGGTATATTAAGGGATGATAACCATATTGTATTGATATGTAACCCTAATGAGGTATAGCTTGTTATACCTAGCTTTAATATAATTAAGTGATGGTAATTGGGTATGAATAGTCCTTGAATGACTAATACAATCATGGAGTACTTTGTTACGGTTGTTGAAACCCTAGTATGCTATAACCCGATGGTTACACCTTGAATTATGTGTGGGCTCATACTTGAGAATAGTATGGAATGTAATGGTAATGCTTCACCTTATGCATCCATGATCCAATGGGGATACCGTGAGTAGTATTGTATAATTGTTGTTGAATCCAGTCTTCCAACTCAAGACTATTTTGCTATTTGAGTAGCATAATAGTAAAAATTCAAAACAACATGGTGAACTCTCTTTTGTGATTTAGAAGTAATACATAACAATAGTACATATTGAGCCATATGAATTGAGATAGTTGGATCGGATTATCAATGTTGAGGTAACACCTCAAGAGTATGAAAATATTGAAATGGTTGTTTCTCTCTCTATCCTATCATTGATTGTGACATAGAGAATTCATTTGTTATCATTGAGCAGTCATGATTTAACATGTTGTGATTAGAAAAGAAATAAAGGACTTAATGTTGAAAACTGCATTCAAGTATGAAATACAAGAATATAATGACATGTAAGATTTCAGAAGCCTAAAATAAACCTTGAAAGTACTTTTCTTGCATGTTTATGTTTTGGGGACGAAACCTTTTAAAGGGGGGAGGATTGTTATGACCGTATCCGAGCTTAATTGGTAAACTAGGGTTTACCTGGATGATTATATGCTTAATTGGATTGATCATTTCTTAAATATAATTAATGATGATAATTCAATTATGATGTTTTAAACCTAATAAGAACGTTAAGTGTTCTATTGTTTGAGAAATTAGGGTTTGAGAAATATAAACCCTAGTTGGCTGAAATTAGGGTTTTGATAGTACATGAATATGGAATTTGATCATGATAGCAGTATGGTAAATGATTTTTCATATTGTCTACAAATTTGTATTTAATTTAATTTTTATATGATATTTATAACTCAATCATGCATATTGGAGAAAAAATTTAGAATATTTGAGTGTTCTTTGAATGTGGTTCTCGGTCGAACTATACTTTGACTAAACTGCTTACAGAGTGCTTTTTAGTAGTATAGTATTTTATTTTTAGTTATTTATTGGCAATTCCAAATGATCTGAAATTTTAAATGGAGATATGAAACTCAATTATAAATAACATGTAAAATTTTCATAATTTTTGGATGCGTTTAGACCTTATCAGTTTATGAATTACAGTAACTGACATTTTTGTAGAATTCTAGATAGCAGTGCACTACTCGATTTTTAATTATTTAATGGAAGCTTGTAATTATCTAAAATTTTAACTGAAGCTTTATAACTCAATTATACACAACATTATAAATTAGCATAATTTTTGGAGGAGTTTTGATCTCTAAAATACACGAATTTATAGAAACCATTTTATGACAGAAAACAATTTGTTGAAATAAGAAAAAGTATAATAAGGGGTCAAAGTGCAATTGACCCAAGCAGCTCAATTTCTATATATGGTCAACATAACACACAAGGATCTCTCATAATTCGTTATTCAATCCAGAGAAACAAAATCCTAGAGAGAGAGAGAGTTAGGGTTTGAGAGGAGAAATTGATGGAGATGCTGACCTAGGGTTTTGTGGTCCGAGGAATGATGAAATCATGTAAGTTTAACTCCTTTGGATACAGTTTCATGGTGAATCTTATCTCACATGTCAAAATTTCGTCCCTCCTCTGATTTGATCCAAAATGGTATCAAAACTTCCCCTTTTCTCACTCTTTCTTCATAATCCCTCATTTTTAGGGTTTCCGAGTTGAAAGGAAGAAGAATTGGGTGAATTGCTAAGGATTTGATATGAGATCGAGATTTTTAGGGATGAGCTACGTTTTTAAGGTGTTTTCACACCTTAGGGTGAGTGGGAACTTCCTTTAAACAGTATATTGCATGAAAATTGGTTAAATCAACCATAATCTTTAATTGCTTAGTATGCGACTACAAACCCTGAATTGTCTATTTGTTCTAAGTTGTTCGAAATGATATGAAATGGATTCTTCCTTTGTTTGAATGATTTCAGATGATAAAATCATATTAGAAATGTATACAATGCATTCTAATGAGAATTCCCTAAGTATTCGCAGAGGTTATAAGAATAAACTAAAATATAGGGAATTTGTCTATGACTAAAATTTGTTGTATAAGTAAATAGAGAAAGTTGCTTATCTAGATCCCCTTGGTTTTGAATGATTGTTTATCTAAATTCATAGTACATATATGTCAGATACTATCTTGGATTTTTTTCAAAGTGAGTAGAGTTTGTTTGGTATCTCAGTGAAGAGGGTGAAACCCTAGATGCGAGGAAAGTTGGATATTTGCGAATAGATATCGTGAAATCCATTTGAAGGGATTTTCTTGACATGATAGACTTTATTTATTCAATGTTATTATTGATGCATGATATCCCAGTGAATGGCATGGAAACTCAAATTCATCTCAGTTCCAAGGTTTCATACATATATTGATTTTATATGATTTGTTGATAGTAGTCTTTATTCAGTGAATGTTTATCTCGCATGAAATCTTTATGGGAGCCATGGGAATAAGTTGTTGCCTAGTGAGAGATGACAAGATGTGTGATGGCCTTGTAAGCCATGAGAATACTTGTACAACCAGTGAAATGAATACCTTGGCCTAAGGAACTACATGTAATGGTTACCTGTTACAGAGGTCACAATGCTATGTGATGATCTAAGGGTTTGAATACCCAGATCCAGTAATCATGATAATGATGTGAAGGGATGAGAATTCCCAGTAATGTGATAAGGGATTGAGATCCCAGGTATCATGTGTTTTAAATATTTGAAAAGTGTGTGATAGATGTATTACACCTTTCTTTGTAGCATTTTTTGTGATTAAATGAAACCCTAAGGGTAGGGTGTTCAATGAATCAAGTATTGTGATATCAATGTTCTCAGTTATTATTAATAATTCTTGTCATGATAAGTAATTAACTCTTAATTGAGTTATGAGATGCACAACTCAAGATTGGGGTTGATATGCACGATTCTAATGTGTATGTGCCAAGTGGACATGAAATTTATTTATTTAAGAATTTTAGTCTGCATGCATGTATAGTTTGTTGATTACTCAATATATTATAGTGTTTTGAATATACTGATCTTCCAAGTTTATAATGATATACATATTGTATTATAACTTCAAATAAGTAGACGCGACACCATAGAGATACCCGAGTCAAGTATAAGTAAGAGAAGGGTACAATGTAGAAAGAGCTTTCTAGGAATAATAAAATAATAGACTTAGGAGCCCTGAACACCATAGAACCCCTATGTGAGGTCTGTGCCTTAGGGGTGAAACGACCTAACCCTGGCAGCGTCCAGTATACGGGGGTCGGAACGTGCTATCAGGTGGCACGGGGGATGAAGCCCTAGTGGAAGTCTCCTTAAATTATAGTTTGTAGTGTCCAACATCAATCAGAAGTCTTAGTGGTGCTAGAGTATAGAAAAGCCAAGAGGTGGCTTGACTCTCCGCCTATGTGCTCAGGTTAGAGGAGGAGTCCAGTTTAGGCTAGACAGCCATTTTCCTATTGCAGACCAGGAGAGTAGTCAGACTTAGCATTTCCCGGGTGTGTCTGCTAAGTCTTGTACGGTGTGATCGTAGTGCACTATGAGTCTTCATATGTAGAGTACACTGCATATGATCAGGGAATAATAAAATGAATGAGAGGTCAAACAAGTATGTGCAGTTATTCAATTATTCTTTATATGTTTCTGAATTATTAGTTCTCTTTATGATCAATCAAGCATTTCATATATTGATTCACTCTTATAGATATTTAGAGTATCCTACCATATTTATGATTGTCAATTATTAGACTCTTTAAAGCTTACTACTGTTATAATTGACATCTATTGCTCAAAAGTATATATGTAACTATATCAGTGCTTTAGACTATTTCTTTGAAGTACTCATTCACTGAGCGAGTAGGCTCATCCCTCTACTCAAAATTTTTAGGGAAATCACATGGACTTGAAGAAGATATTATTGCATCAGAGTAGATCTACCATAAGAGTTAAGTCTGAGTATAGTTAAGTTCAGTCGGTCCCTGTCACTCTAGGTCCTTGTATAGATCTGAGAGAGAGTTGTAATAGATGTTTTGTATGTTTGTTTCCTTAATAGGAGAGAATGCAAATGATTGTCATGTTGTATGTACATGGAAGTGTGAGAAACATAATGAATGTATGGATGTGTATCATTAATACTAAGATTATATTAGGGAAATAAAAGTTTAATTCTCTTATAAAGTTAGTTTATGTGGTTCAATGTGAGAAAACAAAGAGTTTTGTAAGAGAAGAAAAAGTTAAGGGTGATCTTTGTATTACGTTAAATCCTCAATTTATGCCCTAATCTCATGATTAATGGAAATTGTGAGATCGGGGTGTAACAATTGTGGTATAGGTAATGGTTGCAAGGTCCCTGCATGTTTCAGATGCTCTGCCTTAACCTACTGACACACTTGCACTTAGCCACAAACTCTGTTGCGTCATGCTTCAAACCAGGCCACCAATACAGAACTTTCAGACTGTGGTACATCTTGGTGCTACCTGGATGCATAGCGTACATCAAGGAGAGAGCCTCTTCCAAGACCATCTTCCTCAGATTATCAACATGAGGAACCATGACTCTACCGTGGTAACACACTGTCCCATCCTCTGTCTCATGGAAACCATCGCGCTTCTTGTTGCCAAGTTCTGATCTAATATGTTGTATCATAGTATCTCCCTATTAATCCTCTCTAATCTACTGTCACAACGTAAGCTTCACCTACAATTGTGCCAATAGTCCTGCTAGCATGGACACCTCCAACTTCACATTCATTTGTCACAAGGAGACCAACATGTCTCTCTTATGGTACACCAAAGAGCTTAAATGTGCCTTGTCAGTAGATGATGATGACGAAGATTTCCTACTCAAAGCATCTAAAACCATGTTTTCTTTTCCTGGATGGTAGTCTATGGTGCAATCATAGTCTTTAATCTGTTCCATCCAATGTCTTTGTTACATGTTCAACTCCTACTGCGAGAATATATACTTCACATTCTTGTGGTCGGTGAAGATCTGACACTTTTCACCATATAGGTAGTGCTTCCGAATCTTCAAGGCATGGACCACCGCAACTAGGTCCAGATCATGAGTGGGATAGTTCTCCTCATGCTTCTTCAACTATCACGACACAAAAGAGATCACATTCTTGTCTTGCATCAACACACAACCCATACCATTCCTCGAGGCATCACAAAATACAATATAGCATTTTCCTTGCTCTAGAAGCATTAACACGGGTGCACTGGTTAGCTTCTCCTTCAACAAATAGAATGCACACTAACACTTGGCATCCCAAACAAAAGGCACATATTTCCTTGTCAACTTTGTTAGGGGAAACACCACTGCACTAAAGTTCTTAATAACCTCATGTAGTAACCTTCCAAACCCAGAAAATTGTGAACTTTTGTTGGCATCTTAAGTTTCTCCCACTCTATAATAGACTCTACCTTCTTAGGATCCACACGCATGCCCTCAAAATATATCACGTGTCCAAGGAAAGACACCTCCTTCAACCAAAACTCACACTTGTTGAACTTATCGTACAACTTGTGTTGTCTCAGTAAGGTCATCACCTGTCGTAGATGTTGCTCATGTTGTTGGCTATCACGGGAGTAGATCAAGATGTTGTCTATGAACAACACCAAAAGTTGACTAAGATAAGGCCAAAACACTATGTTCATCAAGTCCATGAATGTTGATAGTGCATTGGTTAGCCCAAATGGAATAACCACAAACTCGTAGTGACCATACCTTGTCCTAAAAGCTGAATTAGGTATGTCATCCACCCTGATCTGTAACTGATGGTATCTGGACCTTAGATCTATCTTTGAGAACATTGTGGAACCTCGTACCTGGTCGAACAAATCATCAATCTGCGACAAAGGATACTTGTTCTTTATTGTCACATTGTTCAAATACCTGTAATCAATGCATAACCTCATAGATCCATCTTTCTTCTTCACAAACAACACGGGAGCACCCAAGGAGACGTGCTCGGTCTGATAAATCCCTTCTTAAACAACTCATGCAACTGTTTCTTTGGCTCTTGCATCATAGTTGGCGTCATCCAATAAGGTGTCTGTGTTATTGGTTGTGTGTCGGGTAATAGATTGATCTCAAAATCAATCTCTCTGACTGGAGGAACACCGGAAAACTCATCAGGAAACACGTCTTCAAACTCACAAACAATTGGAACCTCTTGGATACTTAAAGTCACTACCTTTATATCGACCACATGTGCCAAGAACGCATCACAAACCCACCTCATCAACTTCTCTACCACCATCTCTGACACCAAATAGGTAGGGATAATATTTCTATCTCCTTGGAAAATCCATGACACATCATCATAGACAAACATCACCACTTTGGAACTATAGTACAAAACCACACGATACTTCTCCAAAGTATCCACTCGAAGGATTATATCAAATCCATAGATGCTAAGCGGTATGAGATCTACTTGAATGCTATGTCTTGAAAAAGAAAGGACATGGGAAGGACACACCTCTCTCAACTCGGTAGAACCAACCAAAGGGGTTTCTAAGCAAAGACCATCACGTCTACGACTAACAGGCAAAGAACAACTAGCAATCACTTTCTAGTGATAAAAGAGTGTGTTGCACCTGGGTGAACCAAAACTGATAGAAAGCAAGAAGAAAAAAAATCAGAATGAAATAAATCCATCTAACCTGTCGCGAATTGTGAGTTGACCACTCCTTTTGACTGACTCATGGCATAGAATCGAGCCATTGCTTGTTGTCATCCCCTTCCTCTGGTAGCTTGCCCAGAAGAACCAACCTACAATGCATGTCTACATCCTCTGCCACTACCACTGTTGAACTATTGTCGTTGTTGTAACCCTTGTTGACTCTGTCTCAGTTGTTGGGTCACCTCCTCATTTGTCACAAGGCAATACAGTCTTATATGCCCTATTTGTCCATACTTGTAGCAAGTCTTGTTCTCATACCATGGCCTGGACAGTCCTGTCACTGACATTGATGCATCACTATGGGCTCCTTCAGGTAGAAAGTTGTGGCCTATGCCTCTTCTCGGTGACCACTGTGACTGACTCGTTGACCTCTACTGTGACAGTGGTGTTGAAAACCTAGGCTTCTTAAAGCCTTTAGATGTTTGTCCTTGATAATGTACATGCCCCTTCTTGGCCTTCCTCTCACACTTCTCCACCATTGATCATTTCACTCTTCTGACTGACTCCATGAACGTGGAAAACTTCTCTCTATTCTAGAGAGATGACACCAGAGTCATCAACTCTGTACTCAAACCCTTCTCAAATCATTTGATCCTCTCCTTGTTTGTAGCTGTCATATGTTGACAAAGCCTTAGAAGCTCCATAAACTTAGCTTTGTACTCATTAATTGACATAGATCCCTATGCCCCTGTTTGGAAACGGGCTGGGATTTTGTAGTCTGGACTGGATTAGACAGGGTTAGTCAGGATTCAGTCTGATTCTGTTTGGCAACCCAGTCTGATTCTGGTCAGCTGGTCTGATTTGAGTCTGATTGCAGTCTGATTCTGTTTGGCTACTAGGCTGGATTCAGTCTGATTTTGTTTGGCAACCCAGTCTGATTATGGTCAGCTGGTCTGATTTGAGTCTGATTGAAGTCTGATTCTGTTTGGCTACTAGGCTGGATTCAGTCTGATTTTGTTTGGCAACGTAGTCAGTATCTGCTGATTCTGTCCAGATGTTGTAGAACTGTTTTAACAAGAGTAAGGAATGTGTAGTTGTGTTGCCGCTTAAGCAGAAGTTGGCCGAAGTGTATTATATACTAAATAACAAATAAATAATATATAAAATCCATAATTTATGCATTTAAATTAAATAGTAGCAAACATGTGTAGCATGTATGTAGGAGAACTTAATACCACATAAAAAACAGATAATATTTTATTGGTTCCCGGGCAAATACATATGTAACATACAAACTGAAAGGAGAGGTCTGCCCTGGACCTAGACAAAGACAAAGCTACACAATCTAAGTTGGTGAGCAAGCAGCCAACTTCATGCCTCGTCGTACTCGTCGGCCAACTTCATGGCCTCGTCGTACTCAACCCACGACACAGGACAGGCTTCGTCCAACAACTGATTTGTTTCCTATTTGCTGGTGTCTTTTGGCCACTCGAACAACAACGGCAGATGGTGAATAGGATTAGTAACACCCTTGGCTTGTTTGTCTCTCTCATTTGGGCCCTCATGGCGTGTAGGCTCGCAACATTTTTTCTTGCAAACAAAGTTTTCTTCTACATATTTTTTAATCTTCGACGGAGACATCAATAATTTTTCAAATTTTGTCCTTGCCTTTGACCGTGACCGCAATGATGACATCTATAGTTAATAAATAAATATAAGTATTAGCAAATAATAATAATAGTAAGATAACTGTGACAATATTGAATACAAATAAATGCTCCAAACAAACTCAGCTACAAACAAGTAAGAATGTGATGTATGCCTTCAATAAGATAATTGTGACAATATTGAATACAAATAAAAGCTCCAAATAAACTTATCTACATACAGATAAATGTTGCATCCAAACAACTACAAAGTCATGGAAATATATTACAAGTTTATGTGTTATTTTTGCCGTCTAACGTGGTTGTTTGATTCACTCATTCATGTTAATAAGGTATTCAGCAACCCCAGGTGGGTAAATGCGACGAGTCGTCATGAAGTTGCATTGCACAGCCAATGGCGGGGGAGGCAATAAATCTCCCAAAATAAAAAGATTGTCTCTTATGAAATCTCTCCTTATGTGTTGCCATCTCATCTGCAACTCAGTCAAAGATATGTAAGGCCCCCCAGTTATGTTTCGGAAGTCACGCCATGCCTCCATCCAAGCCCGTGTAGTATATACTCCATTAACACATCTCCCCAACTCATATTGGTTTCTCATAATACCTATGAGAACCATATCAAGCTCCGTACACCACATAAAAGAAGGCGTCCTTGGAAGCCCAGCCATATTACAGATTTTGTAAGTAATATATTTTAGACGTAAGGGCGTATCACACAAAATAGGGTTATAAAATGCATATTCAGTGCTAACTAACATTTATCAACATCACGGTGAAAAAACATACACCCTCCATAAAACATACACCAACATTATGAAAAATAACAAAAGCATGTTAATGTCGAATGAATTCAGAAAGATTTAATGTTAAAAACATCAAATGGTGGACAATGTAAATCGATACACCAAACAAAATGTATCTCTCTGCCATTAAACATTATGGCATCACCGTGGGTGAAGGAATGTCCAAAAGAAGACTACAATCTTCCTCCAGACTGGAAACGTAGCGTTCTAGAACCTCATGCTCATACTTTTTTTGGGTGTATATATCATCGTAGTTGTGATGAATTTCAACAAAGTCTTTCATGTTCATTGCCTGGCCCCACGGTGACTTGCACTCACCAGTTAGTAACATAATCTCAGCTTTCAAAGAATCAATTGTTGGGGGGAGATCGACTGCCCAACAGAAGTATCTGCACCGATCTTTTCCCTACAATGTATTATCAAGTTTAATGAATGACAAAGAATGTGCAGCATACACAACGACAACCTATTATGTATGTATTTACTAGTGCACCTCACGAGAAGGACATATGTAATACATTTCACCCGGCCTTTCACTGAGAATGCCAAAATCATACAACCCTGCATCCTCTATGTTAAGCCGCAAGGCAGCATCTAACCCACAATCACACCTCGGAACTTCTGATGGATTCATTTACATCTAAAACATGATTGCGGATTAGTAAAAATATTTTCGTATTTTGAACATAGATTTAAAATACAAATTTCTAAACATAAAATAGGCCTAACTGCTTGTTCTACATCTATGATGTACTGTTTCTACATCTATGATGTATTGTATCCATCCTCGTTTGAAGAGTCGTTATTGGTCGTGATGTGAAGTCGTTGGCAAAGATATTGGCACCTCTCCCGTAGAGTGGAAATATCTTGTTGGACCCTATCGGTGTCTGCTCTTGTCGAACTGACAAAGTCACATTGTTCAGACCATAGCTTGCGTTCATTGTGTGCATATGCAAGTTGTGATAGCATTGCATCCCTAACTGCAGTAAGCGTGGCCACTGTGGGTTGAACACGCTGCGCGGGCAACCTCATTTTACATGTGTTGGGCAACAGACCCCTACCACATGTAAAATACGGTCTGTGGGGGTTGTTGTCTTCAAAACGTCCATTTGCCGCATCTGCTGCATCCATATACACACGTACAGTGCATTGAAGGCTGCATGTACAACAAGGCATTCCATTCTCCATTTGAAGACAACCTACCCAAACACAAATTGACGATTCAAATTACAGAACAAAAAACATTTCGTGAAACAAACAGTTCAAATAGTTTCACGTATAGTGCATTGAAGGGCTACATGTACACACGCTATCATACAAGTTAAAACAGTTTCACAAGTTCAACGCTAGAGGTCAACGAGTTTCCCAAAGGAGATTAGAAATGGTTTCACGTAAAACATCGCCCTCCCTTGAATCGGCTAGAGTTATTTGTTGGAGGGAACTTAGGTCAACCCCAGAAGGGGGAACGGCAGACGTTGAACTATCATCTGCGAGTTCATCCATGATAGTGTCGCCATCTTGTTGGCATTGGATATAATTGTGGAGGATACAACAAGCCATTACAAGGCGACACTGTGAATGAATAGGATATGTCGCCCCCTTTTTAAGATAGGCAAACCGTCTCTTTAGCACCCCGAACGCTCTTTCAACAACATTGCGTAGTTGAGCGTGGCGGTGGTTGAAGATCTCCTTCTTGCTGGTGTAGGGGTGTTTGTTTCCTCGGTACTCAAAAATATGGTAAGCTGTATTGCGATAGGGTGCTAGAAATTGACGAGTGTTGGCATACCCTGCATCAACTAGGTAAAACTTTCCCGGGGGAACTTTAAACCCGCCAGTGGTCGTTTCTGATTGTAGGACCCGTTGGTCAGCAGCCGACCCCTCCCACCCAGTTAGGACAAATGTAAATTCCATGGAGAAGTCTACTACATCCATGACATTCAGAGAGACATTTCCTTTTCTGTCTCAGTAGCGATTTTGCTTGTCTCGTTTGACCAAGACTGGGATGTGTGTTCCGTCAATTGCCCCGATGGCATTCTATAACACCAAAATAGGTTGTAAACATAACGAATATTTGAAAAATAGTATAAATTTGTATGGGCTAACTATTACCTTGAAGTAAGGGTAGAACCTTGAGGTCTCCAATATATGATAATGTGTTGTCGTGCAAGTCGATGTGGTTTGCATGACAATATAGTCATGGGTCAACGCACATACAACGTCCAACACTTCATTGAACTTTCTACTTATGGTCTCACCAGAGTGAATGTAGTCCTCTGCCAAAGCACGATTTGTATGGCCATGGCCAACCATCTGTAGGAAGTAGCATACAGCCTCAACTGAAGTGACGCCTATAGTACTTCGTAACAGGCCACAACTCTCAAGCTTGTCCACAATGGCCATTATAGTATGTGGTCGCATTCGGTATAGGTCATAAGCCCTTTGTTCATGACCGGTTAATATTTCTAAGACCTTTATGTGGCCACTCCTTATGCTAACTGACCTAGGTATTGTGGGTGGTATGTCGGCATCAACGGAAATGTCGTCTATGATGGAGTTCGCAATCGACTTAGCAATTGCATCGGCAATTTGATTTGCTGGACCAGACAAGGTATCCAAAATGTGTGTGAGGAGGTCAGGTGATTGTGTTTGGTTACTGGCAGACATGATGCCTGCAAGTGAAACGATACCAACAACATAATAAGTTCTTGAACATAATATAAACCAGTTGACATGTGAAACAACGGCTTGAAGGCTACAAACAAATTACATTGTACGGTAAAGCAATTATTACAACAATGAAGCAAATTTAAATGTTTGGAAGTAATTATTACAATAGTTATGCTAATATAAATTGATGGTAAGCAAACATAATGGAAAAAGGTAGTTCCCACTTATGATCCCGAAGGGCCAGCATCATTGGATTGAGTATACCACATCGAAGGTATGCTCGATGTGCTGTTGAAGTTTGGTGGTGGGGTGTGCGACACAAATGGTTGTTGAGATGGCACAAAAAAGGATGGCATTGAAGGTATTTTTGTTGCATTGCCAACTTGGGACCTTTCCCAAAGGTCTTGTAACCATATTGTTATCTTTTGAGGGGTGTGTTGAAGGCTGAGGTAGATGTTGCAGTTTGTTGAGTCCTTTATGGCATTCACAAGTGTTGTAAAAACAGCAGTGGGGGCATCGGGGAAAGTGTCATTGAAATGTTGTAAAATGGTTGCAAACTCTGCTTTTTCAAAGGCTCTGGTTGCCACACCCGTGCCTAATTCGTGAACCTTTGCGTACACCTGTGTGAATTCAGATAACACTTCATTAGAAATCGCACATCGCTCCTGCAGCATTGATGGTCACTTCCTACACCTATGGGCAGGAGGAGTCCTCCCCCCAACACTCGGGGTATCCGTTCTGCCTCCCCCGGTGTCACCATCGCTTTGCATCCCAGATGAGCGTATGTTTGGTTCCCCTGATGTGGTTTCTGTGTGCATGGGTGTAGCAGACGCATCTAAGTCGACAGTAACATCATCCTCGGAGGCAACGTCAGAAGGGATTTGTGTGTCCGTGGAAGACATAGCATGGTGTCCTCTAGCAATGTTCCTCCCCGCCATCATCTCGATGTCGTAGTAGTGGGGAAAGGGGCACCTAAGCAACCTAGCAAGGTCCTTATTTGCCTGAGTATTAAAAAACAATTATATTACGAATGTAAGTGTCGATGTATGACGTTACTTTGTTGGGGTTAAGGGTGTCATTACTGTACATACCGTAATGCTCTGCCTCCACTCAGGGGTATCAGGTAGTGTGGGCATGTGCCTTGTGTCATCCCATCCAACGCCACTCTTGTTGGTCACAAGCTTCAAAGCGGCATAGTCCTTCCTTAGGTTTTTCCACCGAGCTTTGAACTAGTCTAACTTACCTGCGTCCTTCCCCATCCTATTATGCACATCAGAAGTTACCTCCCTCCAAGAGTCCTTAGTAAAATGGTCGTCAATACACCTTCCTAAGTCATATTGTCTCCGCAATGCTGTTACTAGAGCGGCATCAGACTCTCTTGACCAAACAATTCGGTGCTTTGGGTCTACGTAAGACATACTTGTGTAGGTGCTATAGTATATAATGACAATCAGTGGTGTTTACAATGATAAGAATACATGTCCTTAAAATTTTGTAGGATAGACAATAAACACACAACCAGACTGCAGAGACACAAACACATATTCAAAATAAAAGTCTAACAATCATATATAGGGAGCTCAATCAGCAACTAATCATAGCTGAACCAGAAACGCAAGCAAACAGTTGAAAAAAATTAAATAACAAATATATATAGGTAGCAGAACAGGTGGTCTGTTGTATAGGGTTACTAGCAGAAGACACGTGCTAAGCATTTGTATAGATAAATATTCAATTACATGTATATATAGGTAGCACCACAGTTGCTCTGTTGTGAATTAGTACAATTCTATTTAAAATAATCAACTAGATGTGAATTAGTACAATTTAACAAAGAAGATATAAAACATAGACTAATGTGTTTAATTAAATGACAGTAAAACATATTGAGTTGTGGGTTTCACCTAACCACATATGTCATGGTAAAATAGCACACAATAAACAAAATATTCATTTGTATAGTGAAATAACTTTTCCAGGCATCACTGTGTAGATACAGGGAGTAACCTAACCTAGACCTCACACTGATTTAGTTAAACAAGTTTTAAATATGATGTTGTTTCCCCTATTAACCTAACCACTACCATATGATAGAGTAACATTTATTAGATATAACATTTAATTCATTAAAAGCTCATCAGAAGCATGAAATAAAAATGACTGCTCCCGCATGACAAATCAAACATAGTACCTGCTCATGGTGAGCTAATGTGGGAAAAAATTAGGTTCATCCATGGTATATATTGTAGGATTAATAATCGATACTCAAAATGCAACATAGAAGTGAAATTCAGCCATTTTGATAGATAATATCGTGCATAATAGTAAACTATTTAGTATATTTGCATGAATTTTGAATACATGTTATAACTCAAACCACTTGCATAATAGAGGTCATCTCCATGTGGAGTCAAATGTTGCTAAGATTGATCTTTTTTATGATTAATTGGTGGTTTACATGAACGAAAACAATTTAACAAAGAAGATATAAAACATAGACTAATGTGTTTAATTAAATGACAGTAAAACATATTGAGTTGTGGGTTTCACCTAACCACATATGTCATGGTAAAATAGCACACAATAAACAAAATATTCATTTGTATAGTGAAATAACTTTTCCAGGCATCACTGTGTAGATACAGGGAGTAACCTAACCTAGACCTCACACTAATTTAGTTAAACAAGTTTTAAATTTGTTGTTGTTTCCCCTATTAACCTAACCACTACCATATGATAGATTCATATCTTGCATTCAAATTGACTTATTCATCCATGTACGATCTCAACAACACATAAAATTAACATAACAAAAAATGAAGAGTAACATTTATTAGATACAACATTTAATTCATTAAAAGCTCATCAGAAGCATGAAATAACAATGACTGCTCCCGCATGCCAAATCAAACATAGTACCTGCTCATGGTGAGCTAATGTAGGCAAAAATTAGGTTCATCCATGGTATATATTGTAGGATTAATAATGGATACTCTAAATGCAACATAGAGAGGAAAGTTGACTATAAAATCAATGAAAGCTGAAATCCATAGCTGAAATCAATGAATGATCTTTCCCAGAATACCAATTTCTATATCCAATTTCTAGATTCATATCCACTTTGAAACCACGTGAGCGTATTATATATGTAATACCAACACAGGCATACATGGATCATATGAATGGCATAAATTTTATTTCATTTTATTAAAAATCATTGGGATAAAAACAAATATGAGTCCTAATTTGTATATGCAACATTGACAATAACATCCTTTTCACTTGATAAAATCATAAAAAAAAACTAAATAAGTAGTATAAGTCAAGCTAGCTTTCAATATAGAACCAAAAAAATGTGTACAATTATGCCATGTTGGGTTCATTTGTTATTTCCAAAAATCATATGCAATTGATGCTACTATTATGATATCATAATAGTATCACAAAAAACATAACATCAAAATACAGAACATTAAAACAGAATAAAAAATAGAACATTCATAAATATGGTAAACAGATATGTCCAACACATTAACGACGCCCAATCATGTTAGAAAAACAAAGACAAAGTCACAGTAACCAGAAACCAGCAGAGGATGAATCGGCCATTACTACCCAATTATGTTGGAAAAACAAAGACAAAGTCACACAAACCAGAAATCAGAGGATGAAAAACAAATGACAGAAAATGAAATGTATGACAACACTACTCTATGGTCTACTAACACATATCGATATCCTCAAAATAACCTAGCCGGGAAAAATCTGGAAAATCAGGCATGCTAATTGCTTCTATTTGCTTTACTACTATAACTTAGCACACAGACACACATAATAGCGGTAAATTGATGCATTTCTAGATAAAAGTAGTAGTTAGAAGTAGAATAAATCAGTGTCATACACAACGACTCAAATGTTTGCAGGTATTGTCAGCTCATTTGCCACTTAATCGATACACAAGCCTGATTGTTGTACTTCTTCCCTAATCGACCTCACAAACAAAGCACCGTGTACCCTAATTCGTGACCAACCTGAGCAGAAGGGGCGAGAACGACGACAGAGTGCGGAATTGTAGGTCTGGGCAGGGCCGCCGGAGCACGATTGAGGAGCACGATTCAGCAACAAAGGACGATGACCAGCTTCTGTGAACAGCTCCTCCAAAAGGCATATGTGGAAGTGTACAACCTCACAGCAGAAGGAGAGGAATAAGAAGGCACACAGACACTTGCTAGGGTTTCTTGTTGCCTTAGGCGAGCTAGGGTTTCTTCTATGCGTCGACAAGACAATTCAATGTCAGAGCAGGTAGTAGAGAAGAGCAGGGCAGGGCATGGGTACCTTGATTTTGAGGGAGCAAGCCGCCCAGGTAGACCGGCGGTGGCAGGCGGCAGCATTGATGCTCCACACGGACGCTCCACCCGACGACCGGTGCACTCCATCTGCGACCTCGAGCAGCTTTCACTTTTAATTCTCACGGACAAACAGTTGTGAAGATGCGCCGAGAGGAGAAGGTTAGGGCGAGAGATCAGGGAGAAGGTTGGCGAGAGGGAGAGGGAGGGTTGCGGGGTTGCGAGGGATCAGGGAGGGTTGTCGGGCCAAACCGGATTGGAAATCCTAATCCTGCCTCGATGGGGATTGACTTAAACGAGATAATGGGATTCCGTTATCCCAAAATGGGGATCAAAATGGATTGGTAGCCAAACATGTTTCTTGACCAAGCCAGACCGGATTGGGCCACCGTGGAGCATAACGACAAGCCCTAATCCTGGTCCAGTCCATTTCCAAATAGGGGCTATCAGATCTTCTCAAACTATGCGATCTTCTCATCCACACAGGTCTCCGGAAAGTGCCGACTCACAAACTCCCATAGGAACTCTTCCCAATCGATCACAACACCTAGTCTTTTCTCCTCCTTTATGCCCCACTAATGGCCAACACTCCCCTTCAACAAATACATTGTGTGCTTCACCTTATCCTCTTTGGGGATGTTGATGATCCTGAAGGCCTTTTCCAACTCTATCTACCACAGATCTTCTTCTATCAGGTCTACTATACCCGCATATTAAACTGCCCCTACACACCTCAACCTTTTACTCCGCATTGGGGACTGATGTTGTAAGGCCCCTAAACTTGCTTAATGAGTTGAATAAGCTTAATTATCATAATTTAATTATTATAACCCTAATATAACCTTTTTATATGCTTTGAAATCATAATATAATATTAAATTTCAAATTTGGTCCAATTTGGACATTGTTTGAACAAGTTATTTGAGAGGTTTTCTATGCAATTTATCACTTGAATTATGTTCTTTGGATATTATCTCATCATTCTTGAGCTTTTTTAGCCATGGGGCGCCTATTTGAACCTTGTTTTGAAGGTGATTTCCTCAAGGGTATTTTAGGGTTTACCCCTTCGTGGATGAGCTACCTTTAGTAGCTGTCAACTAATGAATTATTTGATTGGCTTGGAAATTCGACAAAGGAAAACTAAGAAGGTGTATATGGAGGGTGGGGGAGCTTCTTGTGTGTGTGCTTGTATATTCTTAATAGTTTAAGGCCATGGACACTTGGAAAGATACTAGAACTTCAACTTTTTCTTTTTCTTTTTCTTTATCTTAAAGTTTCATATACTTATCCCTATGCACTCAAATGAGCCATTTTCTCTCCACCACTTCCCTCCTTAAAAAACCTCATTATCCCTCTATTCTTCTACGAATTTCCTATCCAAGGAAGAAGAAAGAGGGGATCTTCTTGGAAAAAGAATCTAGGGTTGCAATTGACTTCCTTTTAGGATTTAAAAAGCTTCCTTCTAGTGATCTTGACCTAAAAGAGTAAGAATCCCCTTCTTTCCTCCATTTATTTCTTTTTTATCCTTCCTCCTACCTTTCTCCAGGTCGGAACCTTGTTGTTCCATGGTAGAAATTGCTCTAAAGCTCTAAAACCCTACCTTTCTTGCTCCTTATGCTTAGGGTTTGCTCATTTGATGAAGAAAGGTGCTAGATGGATGAGTTCACAACTTATGCTTGGATTTCCTACCCTACCTGCTCATGTTTTCTTATGTTTGGGAGTTTATCTTCTAATTAGAGTAAAGTTTTATAACTTTCTCCACGTTTATTGCTTACCATAAGCTTGCTAGCTCATGTTCTTGCTTGAAAATGATGATCCATGCACTAAAAAGCTATGCTTGACTTGGATTTTGATTTTTATAATGTTTCCTATTATGATTTCAGTTCTAGATGAACCTTTCATCATGTGTACATTATTCCTAAGGAATAATATGACTTGTATCAGGTTGGTTTGACAACCTATGGTGCTAAGCACCTATCAACCAATGGTCAATTTTAGGGTTTTAAGCTGATTTCTTCTATAAACTCATGACCCGACGATGGTACCATTGCAACAACCCTATGGTGTTGTCTTCACGACAACTGATGGTCATGATCAAGGATTTTAGATGATGGTGAAAACATATGGTCACCCCCTTAGATCATGTTTTGGATCAATTATAAGTTTAAAGATCAACCATTAAGTACCCTATTGATGTTATCAATCAATGATGACATTAGCTTAACATTTGATGTTGATTAATGAATATAGTGTTGATCTAACAACCTATGGTGACTTAATGGTCACTAATGATGGGGTATCAGGTCTCCACAACCTATGGTGAGTTAATCATATATTTGTAGGATCAATTAAGCCTTAGACCAATGGTTTCTTGGGTCACTTGATGCAATGGTTGGACCTATACTGTAATTGATGGTTTTAACATATGAACTTGACCCAATGGTCAAGATCTAATGTTTATTCCTCCAATAAAGTGTAATGATGGCTAATGTAATATGTTGGTCCTAATAATGTGATTTAGATGGTTTCCTTTATATGATCAACTTAAGGAGCTTGTCAACAATGGATGGCTTGTTTTAAATGAACAGTCGATTGTGGGTTTTACCATACTCTCAATGGAACTTTTTGTGTTGTTAATCAAGGGATGTCTAGGGTTATATGGTGACTCTTTATAGAGAACAAATCAAGGACTTCATATGTGGTTTATCCAAGGTTTTTACTTATGTAAACAACCAATGGTCTTACCTTTTAAACATCCAATGGTTCTGGGTGACATTGTGGTATAGTGATATGGGTTGAATGATGATGGAACAAATGGAGGGTTACCCTTAATAAGGTAGTCTTACCTATTCACTCGTATGAATAGAAGGGATGATGACCATATTGTGTTGATATGTAACCCTAATGAGGTATAGCTTGTTATACCTAGCTTTAATATAACTAAATGATGGTAATTGGGTATGAATGGTCCTTGAATGACTAATACAACCATGGAGTACTCTGTTACTGTTGTTGAAACCCTAGAATGCTATAACCCAATGGTTACACCTTGATTTATGTGTGGGTTCATATTTGAGAATAGTATGGAATGTGATGGTGATGCTTCACCTTATGCATCCAAGATCTAATGGGGATTCCATGAGTTAGGGTTTGGGTATGAGTGTTGATTAGTTACATTAATATAATTTATCTTGTTGAACCTAACTCTAATGTAAATATATAAAGATGAGTATTCATGTTTAACCTTCTTATATGATGGTATGATGGTGAAATAACCCCCTTAATATGATCATAACCTTAATGTATTAATTGGTGGTTAACATAGCCACATGGTTGATACTTTCTTATACTAAACATGTGCATTATGAACATGATGAGGGTTAATCATATCTAGATTCCTTGCATGTTGATGTAATAAAGGAATGTTCTTAATGTTATTATAACCCTGCTATGATTGTTTATGAATACCTCCTAGCTCATTAATGCAATATTGTGTTGATCTGGTGTATTATATGTAAGTGATGTTGTTGAGCCTTATTATAAGGCATGGAGAGATAATGATGATCTTGTAGGGAATAGTATGATGGTCTTAATGACCTTTGGGCATGGTTGAGCCCTGAATGAGGTGTAATCCTTGTGTTGATAAGGGTTGATACCCTGTGATTTTGTGAAAAGGATTTATATCCTATGATAATATGATGGTCTTAATGACCTTTGGGCATGGTTGAGCCTTGAATGATGTGTAATCCTCTTGTGGTGATAAGGGTTGATACCCTGTGATATAGTGAGAAGGATTTATATCTTGTGATAGTATGATGACTAGTGTGGTCTCATGAATGGCAAGTGAATAGTACCATGTGATGACGACATGAGAAATTATGTTTCACACATTTTATATCATTTGAAGTTGTGATATTTATATGCTTGTTAAAAGTGAATTAGGGTTTGTATGTCCACTTGTGCAGCCATAATTCACCCAATTGACATAACTAATCAAGTGAAACTCTAATCATGTAGTGCATTGTGCTATAGATCCATTTGAGAGTCAGAACTTGCCAGATGGCGGAATGAGTATTCCTAAGGGAAACTCAGAGCACATACTGTTGAGTATGTGGGGGTGGCAAGTTGAGGATATATCCTTGTCATCCATAATGCAGGTTGTGGAGGATGGCTATGGTCATGCCTCATACATCTGATGTGATTATATATGTGATGAGATTGGAGGAAAACTATAGTTGTACCTCGGATGGTAGGGTATGCGTACCCACCTCTTTTCACTAGTGTCGTGACCTGTACTAAGGACGGACTAGGCTGTTCGCAGCTTGACCTTATGTGTCGCTATGGCGGACCCATACTGACTGGGGGCGGAGAAGATCTAAGGAGTCTGACTCTTCCTAGATCTTATATGGAACTGATTTCGACTTAACAGTGGTCAATTGGATTTTGAGTAGCATCCTCAAATTCCTCAGGGCATAATAAAAGATGTAAGATATCCATGTAGCATATCTATTTAGGTTTATACACACAAATTCATATTGGATGATAACCCTTGTTTGCTTTCTTTTCACTAAGATCATGTATAGTACAATAAGCGATAATAGATATGCTTATGTTGTAGTTATGTTCATGTTGTAAACATGTTTATGTTGTCAAATATACTGACACTAATGGTTCAGATGTTGCTGCTAGCTATGTTTAATATTGCTAGCCATGCCTATGTAATTAGAAATGCTTAAACTGCTAATCATGCCTATGTAGTTCATTGTGTTATGATGTTAGTTCTACTTATGATATAGATTTGTTCCCTTTATTTGAGATGCCAATATTGATAGCCATGTTATGTTACTAGACATATTCATGATGTCAGGGATGCTTATGCTACTAGATTGCTTATGCTGTTAGTAAGGAATATGATGATAGTCAGATTAATGATAATGATTGTTATTAGATATAATTTGATGATATTTGAGTAGATATATATCCAACAAAATGAATTTATATGTTATCTATATATGCATTGATGATCATACTTGTTAAGATTAATCGCTTAATCTATTTAGCATACTTGAACTGTTCAATCTGTTCAATTGATTGTTAAATACTCCAACTTCTTAATTATCTACTATTTAAAATGTTGTAATCAATAAGCGTTGTTGGAGGTTATATCTCTTGTTGGGACATGGGTCTCACCCTTGTGGTTCGCCACATCTTTTTAGGTAACCGACAGTGATGACAACAGAACCGTGGAAGTAAACAGGAACTACAGTAATGAATCTTTGATAAAGTAGATTAGATTCCTAGTGTGTCATAGAGTCATCCCTGTACACTCAGGTTCAGGCAGGAAAAGTGTGTATATGGTTTTTCAAATGAATCGGAATTTTGTAAGAATGTTAATGCTTATTTGTGTTGCATATACAAATATTGTTCTCATGTGTATATATGTTGTGGCTAAGGTGATAGAACAATTTGTATCAAATTATTGTCATAGTATGGATACAAGAAAGATATTGGGCTCTTATGCAAATGTTTATGAGCAGGTGTTGATGTTGAAATTAGTTTTAATTTACCCATATTTTTGGGTATATGATTAATTAGTGATCGATTGTGTTTTACGTTTTGAGTAATATCGTTTAGTGTAACAGGTTCTCACAAGTTGGTATCAGAGCTTTAGGTTCATGAGTCTACAGGAACACTAGGACTGAGGACTAGTATGATGTCAAAATTAGGAATATGACATAAAAATATGGTGCATACAGCCTAATCTCAGTATTTGGGTGCCCTAGCCAGGTATTCAATTATTGAAGAAAAGGTAAGTATGGAACTCTTAGATTGTTATCTTTCTGATTACTCTGATCAAGTAGTCATTTTGAGACAATCTAAAGAGCACAACGAATAAGAAATCATGGTGTGAATATCTCAATCCTACCTTAAAGAAGATGAGAATTGCATCATTATCTATCAAAACTTAAATGTTTGGTAACTATAAGAAAAAGATAAACACCATTAAAACTAAATCTGAATACAAATAAGGAAGAGAGGAGTTCTTGAAGATGTGATTAAAGAAGATAATAAAGTAAAAGACAGATAAGTCTATGCTTATAAAGTGAATCAAGGTATGAAATCCACATAAGATGGAAAGAACTCCTATAACAAGTACAAAATGAGAAGATAAATGGGAACAATGATAAAGGAATAAGGTGGAACCTAAGTTAATCTCAGACCAACCTATGTGTTAAGAAAGTGTTAATGTAAAATCAGCATAGCATTTGAAAGAAATTAAGACAGATGATCCATGTTTAATGAAGAAAATGTGGAATATGATGATTTACCTGTTGATAAGTGGCTAAAAAACATAATAAAATAAGAGAACATACCCAAGTGTGATAAATAGTCATCAAGGAGGGAGTAATGAGATATTTTAATCATGATGATTCCTATTCTAATGGCAAGGAACCCCAAATGAAAAGGGTAAAATGATACATAAGAAGTTGTAACCTGCATAATGAAAAATCGAATTGGTTACCTTTCTGCTAGTGACCCTAGAAAAATACTACTATGGTGTGGGAAGTGTGTTTCCCTTTGTGTCTTTCCTTTCTTGGGCACAACTTTCAAGTGGATCATTGCCACTTGGTATGTGTGGATTCACTTCAAACATGAGGGTGGATAGCTTATTATAGCATAAGGGTGCTTGGACTATGGTTCCAAGATTATAAAGTTTGTGATGAGTTTGCTTTTGAGCCTTCCAATAATTAAGAAGACTCCTCTTATATTTCTTGATATTTGTTATGTTTGTAAAAGTGGATGAGATAATGATGTGAGTTCCTTATAGCACATGAGGTGGATACCAAGGTAATGAATCCTAGTATCCAAGATGTATCAACAGTATAAGAAATATGTGAAGGTTGGAGATGTTTATTAAATGAACATTCCAAGTATTCATCTCTTTTAGAGAGAGAGAGAGAGAGAGAGAGTTGATGATGATCCTATAAATGTTGTTTGGAAGGAAAAATAAAAGTGACTCTATAATGTTGTGTATGGTCTAGTGATAGTTAGGCAAGACCACTATCAAGGATAGATGGTTTGTTGATACATTAGATATAATTTCAGTATGATAGCTAGAATTTAAAGTTGAAAGTTACTATTAGATTTGTACATGTGGCACAACAAGTTTCTATGTTCCATATTTGCAAATGTCTTCTTATGTGGGGGTTTTTGTGGTGACCCAAGATGAGATATGTATGAATTATGTGACACCACCATGATATGCAAGTAACCATTTAAAGGTAATAGTATGAGGTGCAAAGGAAGTACCCATCTTTGTTTACCTTGTATTTTGGGGGCAAAATCCCTATTATGGGGTATATAGTTGTAAGGCCCCTAAACTTGCTTAATGAGTTGAATAAGCTTAATTATAATAATTGAATTCTTATAACCCTAATCTAACCTTTTTATATGCTTTGAAATCATAATATAAGCTTAAGTTTCAAATTTGGTCCAATTTGGACACTGTTTGAGCAAATTATGCAATTTTATGCACATTTTAGACTTTTCTGCAATTTACCCAATTGAGAGTTTTTCTTTGCAATTTATCACTTCAATTATGTTCCTTGTATATTATTTCATCATTCTTGAGATTTTTGAGCCATGGGGCACCTATTTAAACCTTGGTTGGAAGGTGCTTTCCTCAAGGGTATTTTAGGGTTTACCCCTTCATGGATGAGCTACCTTTAGTAGCAATCAACTAATGAATTATTTGATTGGATTGGAAATTCGACAAAGGAAAGCTAATCAGGTCTATATGGATGTTGGGGGAGCTTCTTGTGTGTGTTCTTTTACATTCTTAATAGTTTAAGGCCATGGACACTTGGAAAGATACTAGAACTTCAACTTTTTCTTTTTCTTTATCTTAGAATTTCATATACTTACCCCTAAGCACCCAAACGAGCCATTTTCTCTCCACCATTTCCCTCATTATACAAACCTTATTCTCCCTCTATGCTTCTGCTAATTTCCTGTCCAAGGAAGAAGAAAAGGGGGATCTTCTTGTAAAAAGAATCTAGGGTTGCAATTGACTTCCTTTTAGGGTTTAAAAAGCTTCCTTCTAGTGATCTTGACCTAAAAGAGTAAGAATCCCCTTCTTTTCTCTATTTATTTCTTTTTTATCCTTCCTCCTACCTTTTTCCAAGTCAGAACCTTGTTGTTCCATGGTAGAAATTGCTCTAAAGCTCAAAAACCCTACCCTTCTTGCTCCTTATGCTTAAGGTTTGCTCATTTGATGAAGAAAGGTGCTAGATGGACGAGTTCACATCTTATGCTTAGATTTCCTACCCTAGATGCTCATGTTTTCTTATGTTTGGGAGTTTATCTTCTAATTAGAGGTAAGTTTTATAACTTGCTCAACGTTTATTGCTTACCATAAGCTTGCTAGCTCATGTTCTTTCTTGAAAATGATGATCCATGCACTAAAAAGCTATGCTTGACTTGGATTTTGATTTTTATAATGTTCCCTGTTATGATTTCAGTTCTAGATGAACCTGTGATCATGTGTACGTTATTCCTAAGGTATAATATGACTTGTATCAGGTTGATTTGATAACCTATGGTGCTAAGCACCTATCAACCAATGGTCACTTTTAGGGTTTTAAGTTGATTTCTTCTATAAACCCATGACCTGATGATGGTACCATTGCAACAACCCTATGGTGTTGTCTTCATGACAACTGATGGCCGTGATTAAAGGTGTTAGATGATGGTCCCAAACTATGGTCACCCCCTTAGGTCAAGTTTTGTATCAATTAGAAGTTTAATGATCAACCATTAAGTACCCTACTGATGTTATCAATCAATAATGACATTAGCTTAATATTTGATGTTGATTAATGAATATAGTGATGATATAACAACATAGGGTGACTTAATGGTCACTAATGATGGTGTATTAGGTCTCCACAACCTATGGTGAGTTAATCATATAGTTGTAGCATCAATTAAGCCTTAGACCAATGGTTTATTGGGTCACTTGATGCAATGGTCGGACCTATATTGTAATTGATGGTTTTAACATATGAACTTGACCCAATGGTCAAGATCTAATGTTTATTCCTCCAATAAAGTGGAATGATAGCTAATGTAATATTGTGGTCCTAATAATGTGATTTATATGGTTTCCTTTATATGATCAACTTAAGCAGCTTACTTGTTGACAATGGATGCTTTGTTTTGAATGAACAGTCAATTGTGGGTTTTACCATACTCTCAATGGAAATTTTTGTGTTGTTAATCAAGGGATGTCTAGGGTTATATGGTGACTCTTTATACAGAACAAATCAAGGACTTCATAGGTGGTTTATCCAAGGTTTTTACTTATGTAAACAACCAATGGTCTTACCTTTTAAACATCCAATGGTTTTGGGTGACATTGTGGTATAGTGGTATGGGTTGAATGATGATGGAACAAATGGAGGGTTACACTTAATAAGGTAGTCTTACCTATTCACTCATATGAATAGAAGGGATGATAACCATATTGTGTTGATATGTAACCCTAATGAGGTATAGCTTGTTATACCTAGCTTTAATATAACTAAATGATGGTAATTGGGTATGAATAGTCCTTGAATGACTAATACAATCATGGAGTACTCTGTTACTATTATTGAAACCCTAGTATGCTATAACCCGATGGTTACACCTTGATTTATGTGTGGGTTCATATTTGAGAATAGTATGGAATGTGATGGTGATGCTTCACCTTATGCATCCATGATCTAATGGGGATGTCATGAGTTAGGATTTGGGTATGAGTGATGATTAGTAACATTAATATGATTTATCTTGTTGAACCTGACTCTAATGCAAATAGATAAAGATGAGGATTCATGTTTAACCTTCTTATATGATGGCATGATGGTGAAATAACCCCCTTAATATGATCATAACCTTAATGTGTTAATTGGTGGTTAACATAGCCACATGGTTGATACTTTCTTATACTAAACATGTGCATTATGAATATGATGAGGGTTAATCATATCTAGATTCCTTGCATGTTGATGCAATAAAGGAATGTTCTTAATGTTATTATAACCCTACTATGATTGTTTATGAATACCTCCTATCTCATTAATGCAATATTTTGTTGATCTGGTGTATTATATGTAAGTGATGTTGTTGAACCTTGTTATAAGGCATGGAGAGACAATGATGATCTTGTAGGGAATAGTATGATGGTCTTAATGACCTTTGGGCATGGTTGAGCCCTGAATGAGGTGTAATCCTCTTGTGTTGATAAGGGTTGATACCCTATGATATTGTGAAAAGGATTTATAACCTGTGATAGTATGATGGTCGTAATGGCCTTTGGGCATGGTTGGGCCCTGAATGAGGTGTAATCCTCTTATGTTGATAAGGGTTGATACCCTATGATATTGTAAAAAGGATTTATATTTTGTGATAGTATGATGACTAGTGTGGTCTCATGAATGGCAAGTGAATAGTACCATGTGATGACAAGATGAGAAATTATGTTTCACACGTTTTATATATTTTGAAGTTGTGATATTTATATTCTTATTAGAAGTGAATTAGGGTTTGTATGTCCACTTGTTTGATGCAGCCTTAATTCACCAAATTGGCATAACTAATCAAGTGAAACTCTAATCATGTAGTGCCTTGTGCCACATATCCATCTAAGTGTCAGAACTTGCCAGATGGTGAAACGAGTATTCCTAAGGGAAACTCAGAGCACATATTGTTGAGTATGTGGGGGTGGTAAGTTGAGGATATATCCTTATCATACACAATGTAGGTTGTGGAGGATGGCTATATTCATGCCTCATACTAATGATGTGAATATATATGTGATGAGATTGGAGGACAACTGTGGTTGTACCTTGGATGGTAGGGTATGCATACCCACCTATTTTTACTAGTGTTGTGACATGTACCAATGACGGACTAGGCTGTTAGCAACTTGACCTTATGTGTCGTTGAGGCGGACATGTATTGACCGGGGGCAGAGAAGATCTTTGGAGTCCGTCTCTTCCTAGATCTTGTATGGCATTGATTTTGACTTAGTAGTGGTCAGTTGGATTTTGAGTGGTATCCTTAAATTCCTCAAGGAATAATAAAAGATGTAAGATAGTTGTGTAGCATATCTATTTAGGGTTATACACAACACTCCATATTGGATGATAACCCTTGTTTGCTTTCTTTTCATTGAGATCATGTATAGTACACTAAGAGATAATAGATATGCTTATGTTGTATTTATGCTCATGTTGTAAACATGCTTATGTTGTCAAATATACTGACACTAATGGTTAAGATGTTGCTGCTAGCTATGTTTAATATTGCTAGCCATGCCTATGCAATTAGAAATTCTTAAAATACTAATCATGCTTATGTATTTCATTGTGTTATGATGTTTGTTCTACTTATGATATAGATTTGTTCCCTTTATTTGAGATGCCAATATTGATAGCCATGTTATGTTACTAGACATATTCATGATGTCAGGGATGCTTATACTACTAGATTGCTTGTGATGTTAGCAAGGAATATGATGATAGTTAGATTAATGATAATGATTGTTATTAGATGCAATTTGATGATATTTGAGTAGATATCTATCTAAAGAAATGGATTTATTTGTTATCTATATATGCATTTATGATCATACTTGTTGGTAAGATTAATTGCTTAATCTATTTAGCATACTTCAACTGTTCAATTGATTCTTAAATACTCAAACCTCTTAGTTATCTACTATTTAAAATGTTGTAATCAATAAGTGTTGTTGGAGGTTATATCTCTTGCTGGGACATGGTTCTCACCCTTGTGGTTCACCACATCTTTTTATGTAATCGATAGTGATGACAACAAAGCCGTGGAAGTAAAGAGGAACTAAAGTAATTAATCTTTGAGAAAGTTGATTAGATGTCTAGTGTGTCCTAGAGTTATCCCTGTACTCTCAGGTTGGGGCAGGAAAAGTTTGGATATGGTTTTTCAAACGAATCAAAATTTTGTATAAAAATATTGTTCTCCTATGTATATATGTTGTGGCTAAGGCGATAGAACAATTTGTATCAAATTCATGTCATAGTATGGATACATGAAAGATATTGGGCTCTTATGCAAATGTTTCTGAGCGGGTGTTGATGTTGAAATCGGTTTTAATTTACCCATATTTTTGGGTATGTGATTAATTAGTGATCTATTGTGTTTTATGTTTTGAGTAATCTCATTTAGTGTAACGGATTCTCACAGATGCTCTCTCTTGGGGTGGAGGCATTATGTCCACTATATGCGTCATCGTGACCATGAACTGTCCAAACATGGACCAAAAAGTGGGATTGGCCACTACAGCTGGGTCAAACTGGGGCATCTCATGTACAACATCTGTAAAGAGTGGGATAAACCACCCTCTACTAAAATATGGTAAACAAAACACATTGGAAAGCAGCAGAATAAAAAAATTTCTGACTATATTCAATTTCATAAAAGATTGTACAAGATACATCAAAAATCTCCCTTTTAGGGTTACATCAACATCTCAAACTAGGATCTAGATAGAGGGAAGCCTAACTACCACAGCCTTGTCTCCCAAAGCATAACTCTATCAGCTAAGTCCAAGCCAAAAACATGATCTTCAAGTCCTATTCATCACCTTGCTCCACATCTGGGTGGTTGGGAAGGCACCTAGCAAAAGGGAAAGGAAAAACAAGTATGTGTTACAAAAACTATTCTAGGATATCAAGATAAGAAAAATATGTAAAAATGTGCTATGATTCATCATATGATGAAGACAATCAAGCGAATGAGGCCATTTATATAAAAGAATATTTCAATAGATGCTTGCCATAAACAAAGTAAAACAACATTGCATGTATGATTAATATTGACTACCTTAACTATGTAGGGTTGAGGCACCTACTGGACCTTCAACCAAAGGGTGAGGGGAGAATAACACATTCCCAGTTACCTACACATATTTCATGTGTGGGGGAGAGCATCACCTTCCCCGGGGCGATTAAATACATGCCCAACTATGGGTGGTTGTACATACAAGTACCACTACACTAGTTAATTAGTATAATAAAATCAACATGCTAGAAACTATGGCAAGTAATAACATAATTTAAATAGAACGTGGCAAAGGGGTACCAAGACCCAAGAACAATATTTCCAAACCAATTATGAGGCAAGAATAGCAAAAGAATCAAGAGCATAGGATCCAGGGTTCAAATAAAGCCTCATCAAAGGAAATTAGGTCAAGGCACAAATATTCCCAACTTAGGTGTAAGATGCACATACCTTTAATATTGATTCCAATTATCGACTTGCACCACTTAATCGATTCCATGTTCCACTTTTCCTAATATCAACACCATATTTATGTATTAGAACTATATTCATTCATTAAACGCTTAAAACCCTAAATTTACTAACTTTTCGTGTAAACCTTCGAATTGGACTCTGAAAACATCACCATTGTCTTATTTAATTTCTGATCGAAATAACATATAATATTATGTATTTTGAAGATATGAACTTTTATATGCATTTTTTTGTGATTTTTACTTAATTAATTCATATTCTAGAAAATCACCTTTGAAAAAACTCTAAATAAACCTTTGGAAATATTTTTATTAGAAACAGAACATTTTTCCGAGTTCAGAACATATTTTAGATTTATTTTTGGACTCACGATTTAAAAGATATGAATTTTTGAAAATGAACCAATAAGAAATTGCCACGTAGACATTTCGTACCACGTAGACACTTCGTACCACGCGAGCAAGCAGCAGCTTGCTTGGGGAAAGATTGGGTGTTTGCCCTATACTCAACCAAATTCGAAGTGCAAGTATGCGACGGAAATCTTAGAACATGAGGGATTCGATGGTACCTTTAATTGTGCCGAAGGTGGAGAGTACAGGGAGCTACGAGTGACGCAAGTTGGACATCCTTGGTGGCTCGCAGCAGGGTCAAACGCGAACAAAAATCCAAATTAGCTAGTGTGTCGAGTTGCAAATACGATGGGGGTGCTTCGGGTATAGGTATTTATAGGCAAGGAGGCCTAGGCTAGGGTTTAGCTAGGTGAGAATGGCCACCGGCTTGCTTAAGGAGTTTCTCGAATTTTCGTCAAAACATAAAAATCTTGGTATAAAGTTGTGTGGAATCTCGAGAGGAATTTGTAGAACCAAAAATCATCGAATTTCATCGAGTATATCTCAAGATAATTGAATTTGAATTTTCGGAAAACAAACCACTTGTTTCCTAATCGATCCGAGGAAGAAGACAAAACGTGGATCCTCAGATCAAGATCCAACGCCCGACGATCAGCGCGAATTCACAGTTAAATTTTTTATTCCTATTCAAATTTGACTAAAGTGATTTAATGTTTTTCTCTCTCCTCATTTGAAGGCTCAAACGTTATCCAAAATTAGCCAAATTGTATACTCTAACTGATTTTGATGCGTAGAATCCAAATATGGAATAAGTTTTTCCTTTTGGGGACTTTTAATAGGTTAAATAATTCAAATGTCATTTTCACTTTCCTCCTTCATTAATGACTCTAGGATTCTCCAAAAATTACCAAACTTCACCCATAACTCATATTAAGTATGTTAGATACTAATTTGACATTACTTTATTTTTATGAAGAGTTCTATTATTTTATTTAATACAATTAAATATTATCATTTATTTTATCCTTTTGATTTATTAGAGGCATCAAGAAACTTCCTAAAAATATGAAACTTGGTATACAAGTAATAATAAACGTGAGGAACATTTGTGTGAAACTAATTAATTTTTATCAACATATGTTTAATATTTTTGGCCTTTAAATCATTTTCTCTCTCCTAAATAAAATAAAATATTAAGCATTGACCAAATTAGATGCAAATTTGCCCAAAGGCTTATTTCCATGCTTAGATTACAAATTTGGAGTTATTTTTCCAATTTGAGGATATTAGATATTTTATTTCTCTTTCTTGGCTTATTTCCCATTATCCTGTAATAAAGGATTTTATATATTTATTTATTATCCAAATTAGATGATACTTGGCCATTAAGTTTCTTTTAAGCCAAGAAAATGAGATTGATATCCAAATTATCTTCATGGGTTTCCACTTATGATTTTTGGGACAATATGTTTCTCATTATCTCCTTTTATCCATTATATTCCATATTATTTCCAATTACCACATTTATCATTTCCTTTATTCATATTTCGAGAATTATATCCTTTTACATATTCTAAAAGATACTAGAAAGTTTTAACATGAATTTCTTTATTCTTTTTATCACTCAAGTGGACATTTTACATATTTGACCCATTACTAACCTTCCACTGAGGTATTTGTGCATAAACCCAAATATTGGAATAAAAGGGGAACAAATGTTCATTAAACCATTATATTCTCCACAAATTAAACAGAAAGGCCAAAGAGGATATAAATGAAAGGAAAAGATAGAAAAGAGGACCAAAAAGGTAAAAAGTCCAGAATTTGGTATGTTACAGCACTCCACCCCGTAAAGAGGATTTCGTCCCCGAAATCACTAGAAATTAGGGAAGGGTGAGTGTGCAACCTCACATCACAAAACTTCAGGTTGTTCCTCCACCAAAACTTATACTTCAACTACACCTAAGGGTTCAAAAACTTCACATACAGCTCATCGTAGGTTGGTTTCTCAAGGATCACCTAGGGTTCCACTATTAAGATATTCTTTTTACGAGATTTATTTTTGGCTCATTAACATCATATTCATTATGATATCACATTATCATCACTATTTTAATTATGTCATGTCATATTCACTTTATTGTCAAAAGGGTCATATTTCATTATTATGTACAATTAGAGGTTACTCAATTATCTCAACATTCATTATTATATTTGATCATTATCCTTAATAATTCAGATTTATACTTCATTATCGTCATATTACCACTTTATTAATTATAACAAATTATTTTACATGAAATAAGACATTCTATTCATTTTGTGGTTAAGCATACAATTATTCCAATTAATGTCACATTAGTCACTTATATTCATATTAACGTTGTCACAATGTCACATTATCTTTATTGCTCACATTAATGTCATCATTAATCATTATTCATTTATATTATTCATTTTGCACATTTATGTGAATCCAATCACTTCATATTCACATTGAAGCCATTACATGTATTTCAATGATCAAGGTGAAACATATTACATATTAATGAACTGATTCACATTAAGTGACTAATCACATGTGTATTAGATAACAAGGTAACTTGCATTTTATATTGATGACTTGATTAATATGTGATTAGATGATTTTATATATATATATATATATATATATATATATATATCATTTATGTGTATAAAAGTATGTTAACTGATTATGGCTCTTTACATCATTAATGTATCATGAAAGGCATTAAAGATGTATAGATTAGGGTTAGATTATTTCGAGTTAGGGTTTAGGTCAATATGATCCTTATTTTCACTTATCCATCCTTAGCATGCATTAGGTTACAATTACCATTATCATCATACCATTAGGGTTTATAGGTTCATGGCATGATCATATTAGCTCAGGCCAGGTCGGTATCATATGGGCACGGGAGTCCTTGTAAACCAAGCTAGTGGCGCGGAGGAAAATATTGCCAGCCCCCGAAACCCTGATCCTTTCTAGACACCTTTGCTTCAACTTCATGCCCTAATAGTTGCGTAAAGGCAAACCTAAACAACATCAATTTATGCATGTTTTAGTTATAAGTATTTTAGGGTTTTATTCATCAAGATTTTAATATGGAATTATAGGGTCCTAAGTCAACCTTTCATCAAGGTAGATCAAATCTAGGTTAACCATGTCTCTTAGAGAAAACTATGCAAGTCTAGGAATCTAATTAGGGAGACAAAACCGAAATAGCCAGATTCTGACTACCATGGGCACTGATACCATGTTGTAAAGAGTGGGATAAACCACCCTCTACTAAAATATGGTAAACAAAACACATTCAAAAGCAGCGGAATAAAAAAATTTCTGACTATATTCAATTTCATAAAAGATTGTACAAGATACATCAAAAATCTCCCTTTTAGGGTTACATCAACATCTCAAACTAGGATCTAAATAGAGGGAAGTCTAACTACCACAGCCTTGTCTCCCAAAGCATAACTCCATCAGCTAATTCCAAGCCAAAGCCATGATCTTCAAGTCCTATTCAGCACCTTGCTCCACATCTGGGTGGTTGGGAAGGCACCCAGCAAAAGGGAAAGGAAAAACAAGTATGTGTTACAAAAACTATTCTAGGATATCAAGATAAGAAAAATATATAAAAACGTGCTATGGTTCATCATATGATGAAGACAATCAAGAGAATGAGGCCATTTATATAAAAGAATATTTCAATAGATGCTTGCCATAAACAAAGTAAAATAACAACATTGCATGTATGATTAATATTGACTACCTTAACTATGTAGGGTTGAGGCACCTACCAGACCTTCAACCAAAGGGTGAGGGGAGAATAACACATTCCCAGTCACCTACACATATTTCATGTGTGGGGGAGAGTATCACATTCCCCGGGGCGATTAAATACATGCCCAACTATGGGTGGTTGTACATATAAGTACCACTACACTAGTTAATTAGTCTAATAAAATCAACATGCTAGAAACTATGGCAAGTAATAACATCATTTAAATAGAACGTGGCAAAGGGGTACCAAGACCCAAGAACAATATTTCCAAACCAATTATGAGGCAAGAATAGCAAAAGAATCAAGAGCATAGAATGTAGGGTTCAAATAAAGCCTCATCAAAGGAAATTAGGTCAAGGCACAAATATTCCCAACTTAGGTGTAAGATGCACATACCTTTAATATTGATTCCAATTATCAACTTGCACAACTTAATCAATTCCATGTTCCACTTTTCCTAATATCAATACCATGTTTATGTATTAGAACTATATTCATTCATTAAACGCGTAAAACCCTAAAGTTACTAACTTTTTGTGCAAACCTTCGAATTTAACTCCGAAAACATCACCATTGTCTTATTTAGGGTTTTTTGATCGAAATAACATATAATATTATGTATTTTGAAGGTATGAACTTTTATATGCATTTTTGGTGATTTTTACTTAATTAATTCATATTCTAGAAAATCACCTTCGACAAAACTCGAAATAAACCTTTGGAAATATTTTTATTAGAAAGAGAACATTTTTCTGAGTTCAGAACATATTTTAGATTTATTTTTGGACTCACGGTATAGAAGATATGAATTTGTAAAAATGAACCAATGAGAAATTGCCACGTAGACACTTCGTACCAAAGAGAGGAAGAGAGCGGGGGTAAAATGGTGAAAAGCCACGGGTAGTCTCCCCCAACCCAGCCCACGCCATGGCTGCGAGCAAGCAGTAGCTTGCTTGGGGAAAGATTGGGCGTTTGCGCTATACTCAACCAAATTCAAAGTGCAAGTATGCGATGGAAAGCTTAGAACATGAGGGATTCTATGGTACCTTTAATTGCACCGAAGGTGGAGAGTATAGGGAGCTACGAGTGCCGCAAGCTGAACGTATTCGGTGGCTCGTAGCAGGGTCAAACGCGGATGAAAATCCAAATTAGCTAGTGTGTCGAGTTGCAAATACGATGGGGGTGCTTGAGGTATAGGTATTTATAGGCAAGGAGGCCTAGGCTAGGGTTTCGCTAGGTGAGGTGAGAGAGGTCACCGGTTTGCTTAAGGGGTTTCTCGAATTTTTGTCAAAACATAAAAATCTTGGTATAAAGTTGTGTGGAATCTCGAGAGGAATTTGTAGAACCAAAAATCATCGAATTTCGTCGAGTATATCTCAAGATAATTGAATTTTAATTTTCAGAAAACAAACCACCTGTTTCCTAATCGATCCGAGAAAGAAGAAAAGATGCGGATCCTCATATCAAAATCCAACGGCCGACGATCAGTGCGAAATCACAGTTAAAGTTTTGATTCCTATTCAAATTCGACTAAAGTGATTTAATGTTTTTCTCTCTCCTCATTTGAAGGCCCAAATATTATCCAAAATTAGCCAAAATTTATATTCTGACTGATTTTAATGTGTAAAATCCAAATATGGAATTAGTTTTTCCTTTTGGGGACATTTAATAGGTTAAATATTTCAAATGTAATTTTCACTTTCCTCCTTCATTAATGACTCTAGGATTCTCCAAAAATTACAAAACTTCACCCATAACTCATATTAAGTGTGTTATATACTAATTTGACATTACTTTATTTTTATGAAGAGTTCTATTATTTTATTTAATACAATTAAATATTATCATTTATTTTATCCTTTTGATTTATTAGAGGCATCAAGAAACTTCCTAAAAATATGAAACTTTGTATACAAGTAATAATAAACGTGAGGAACACTGTTGTGAGATTGATTAATTTTTATCAACATATGTTTAATATTTTTGGCCTTTAAATCATTTTCTCTCTCCTAAATAAAATAAAATATTAAGCATTGACCAAATTAGATGCAAATTTTCCCAAAGGCTTATTTACATGCTTAGATTACAAATTTCAAGTTATTTTTCCAATTTGATGATATTAGATATTTTATTTCTCTTTTTTGGCTTATTTCCCATTATCCTGTAATAAAGGATTTTATATATTTATTTATTATCCAAATGATATGATACTTGGCCATTAAGTTTCTTTTAAGCCAAGAAAACGAGATTGATATCCAAATTATCTTCATGGGTTTCCACTTATGATTTTTGGGACAATATGTTCCTCATTATCTCCTTCTATCCATTATATTCCATATTATTTCCAATTACCACCTTTATCATTTCCTTTATGCATATTTCGAGAATTATCTCCTTTTACATATTATAAAAGATACTAGAAAGTTCTAACATTAATTTCTTTATTCTTTTTATCACTCAAGTGGACATTTTGCATATTTGACCCATTACTAAGCTTCCACTGAGGTATTTGTGCATAAACCCAAATATTGGAATAAAAGGTTAACAAATGTTCATTAAACCATCATATTCTCCACAAATTAAACAGAAAGGCCAAAGAGGATATAAATGAAAGTAAAATATGGAAAAGAGGACCAAAAAAGTAAAAAGTCTAGAATTCAGTATGTTACAACACTCCACCCCTTAAAAAGGATTTCGTCCCTGAAATCACTAGCAATTAGGGAAGGGTGTGTGCAATCTCACATCACAAAACTTCAGGTTGTTCCTCCACCAAAACTTATACTTCAACTACACCTAAGGGTTTAGAAAATTCACATACAACTCATCGTAGGTTGGGTTCTCAAGGATCACCTAGGGTTCCACTATTAAGATATTCTTTTTACGAGATTTAACATTATTTACATTTTTAGCTTATTAACATTATATTCATTATGATATCACATTATCATCACTATTTTAATTATGTCATGTTATATTCACTTTATTGTCAAAAGGGTTATATTTCATTATTATGCACAATTAGAGGTTACTCAATTATCTCAACATTCATTATTATATTTGATCATTGTCCTTAATATTTCAGATTTATACTTCATTATCCTCATATTACCACTTTATTAATTATAACAAATTATTTTACATGAAATAAGACATTCTATTCAATTCGTGGTTAAGCATACAATTATTCCAATTAATGTCACATTAGTCACTTATTTTCATATTAACGTTGTCACAATGTCACATTATCTTTATTGCTCACATTAATGTCATCATTAATCATCATTCATTTATATTATTCATTTTGCACCTTTATGTGAATCCAATCACTTCATATTCACATTGAAGCCATTACATGTATTTCAATGATCAAGGTGAAACATATTACATATTAATGAATTGATTCACATTAAGTGACTAATCACATGTGTATTAGATAACAAGGTAACTTGCATTTTATATTGATGACTTGATTAATATGTGATTAGATGATTATATATATATATATATATATATCATTTATGTGTATCAAAGTATTTTAACTGATTATGGCTCTTAACATCATTAATGTATCATGAAAGGCATTAAAGATGTATAGATTAGGGTTAGATTATTGCAAGTTAGGGTTTAGGTCAACATGACCCTTATTTTCACTTATCCATCCTTAGCATGTGTTAGGTTACAATTACCATTAGGGTTTATAGGTTCATGACATAATCAACCTCTTACATATTGACAATTAGCATTGATATCCATATTTTGTGCATTGGATATTTATTAGGGTTTAAACGTATGAATTTTTCATTAGATGACCATTACATGTTCATTAATATGTAAACAAGCATGTTAGGGTTACCATTATGACATGTTTGGTCAAGACCAAGGATCTAAGCATACTAACCTCCTATTTATGGATTTAGGGTTTCTAAAGATAGAGTAGATAGATTTCAAGATGTTATAGGGATCCATCCCCCTAAATAGGATTTCGTCCTCGAAATCTAACCACTCGAACATCCAACCTAACCATACTCCACCCGTTAAAGGGTTCGACCTATCAAGCCAAACTAACTAGGGTTAAAGGATAAGTCTAACTAAACCATTCTCAAGATCCATCATGATTCCACTGCGCACTCTAATATATTCCCAAACACCCAAACTCCAAGGTCTAGGTTCTACAGATAAACTTATCCAAGCATGTGGTCCTAAGGGATATAAGGAACTATATAGGATATATATCCTCAAACATGTCTCAAGGTTATCACACCTGAAAGACTAGGTCGACCTATTAAGGTTCTCAAAGATATAAAACATATATGTCTAAGGTTACTATTACCTAAAAGTAAACTATTTTGGACAATTCATATTAGCTCAGGCCAGGTCGGTATCATATGGGCAGGGGAGTCCTCATAAACCAAGCTATTGGCACGGAGGAAAATATTGCCAGCCCCTGAAACCCTGATCCTTTCTAGACACCTTTGCTTCAACTTCATGCCCTAATAGTTGCCTAAAGGCAAACCTAAACAACATCAAGTTATGCATGTTTTAGTTATAAGTATTTTAGGGTTTTATTCATCAAGATTTTAATGTGGAATTATAGGGTCCTAAGTCAATCTTTCATCAAGGTAGATCAAATCTAGGTTAACCATGTCACTTAGAGAAAACTATGCAAGTCTAGGGTTCTAATTAGGGAGACAAAATCCTAAATAACCAGATTCTAACTACCATGGGCTCGGATACCATGTTGTAAAGATTTCTAACTGTATTCAATTTCTGACTATATTCAATTTCATAAAAGATTGTACAAGATACATCAAAAATCTCCCTTTTAGGGTTACATCAACATCTCAAACTAGGATCTAGATAGAGGGAAGTCTAACTACCACAGCCTTGTCTCCCAAAGCATAACTTCATCAGCTAAGTCCAAGCCAAAACCATGATCTTCAAGTCCTATTCATCACCTTGCTCCACATCTGGGTGGTTAGGAAGGCACCCAGCAAAAGAGAAAGGAAAAACAAGTATGTGTTACAAAACTATTCTAGGATATCAAGATAAGCAAAATATGTAAAAACATGCTACGGTTCATCATATGATGAAGACAATCAAGAGAATTAGGCCATTTATATAAAAGAATATTTCAATAGATGTTTGCCATAAACAAAGTAAAACAACAACATTGCATGTATGATTAATATTGACTACCTTAAGTATGTAGGGTTGAGGCACCTACGGGACCTTCAACCAAAGGGTGAGGGGAGAATAACACATTCCCAGTCACCTACACATATTTCATGTGTGGGGGAGTGTATCACATTCCCCAGGGCGATTAAATGCATGCCCAACTATGGGTGGTTGCACATACAAGTACCAACACACTAGATAATTAGTCTAATAAAATCAACATGCTAGAAACTATGGCAAGTAATAACATCATTTAAATAGAGCATGGCAAAGGGGTACCAAGACCCAAGAACAATATTTCCAAACCAATTATGAGGCAAGAATAGCAAAAGAATCAAGAGCATAGGATGCAGGGTTCAAATAAAGCCTCATCAAAGGAAATTAGGTCAAGGCACAAATATTCCCAACTTAGGTGTAAGATGCACATACCTTTAATATTGATTCCAATTATCAACTTGCACCACTTAATCGATTCCATGTTCCACTTTTCCTAATATCAACACCATGTTTATGTATTAGAACTATATTCATTCATTAAACGCTTAAAACCCTAAAGTTACTAACTTTTTGTGCAAACCTTCGAATTGGACTCCGAAAACATCACCATTGTCTTATTTAGGGTTTTATGATCGAAATAACATATAATATTATGTATTTTGAAGATATGAACTTGCATATGAATTTTTGGTGATTTTTACTTAATTAATTCATATTCTAGAAAATCACCTTCGACAACACTCGAAATAAAACTTTAGAAATATTTTTATTAGAAAGGGAACATTTTTCCAAGTTCAGAACATATTTTAGATTTATTTTTGGACTCACGGTTTAGAAGATATGAATTTTTGAAAATGAACCAATAAGAAATTGCCATGTAGACACTTCGTACCAAAGAGAGGAAGAGAGCGGGGGTAAAATAGTAAAAAGCCACAAGTAGTCTCCCCCAACCCAGCCCACGCCATGGTTGCGAGCAAGCAGCAGCTTTCTTGGGGAAAGACTCGGCGTTTGCGCTATACTCAACCAAATTCGAAGTGCAAGTATGCGATGGAAAGCTTAGAACATGAGGGATTCGATGGTACCTTTAATTGTGCCGAAGGTGGAGAGTACATGGAGCTATGAGTGCCGCAAGATGAACGTATTCGGTGGCTCGCAGTAGGGTCAAACGCAGACGAAAATCCAAATTAGCTAGTGCGTCGAGTTGCAAATACGATGGGGGTGCTTCGGGTATAGGTATTTATAGGCAAGGAGGCCTAGGCTAGTGTTTATCTAGGTGAGGTGAGAGAGGTCGCCGGCTTGCTTAAGGGGTTTCTTGAATTTTTGTCAAAACACAAAACTCTTGGTATAAAGTTGTGCGGAATCTCGAGAGGAATTCGTAGAACCAAAAATCATCGAATTTCATCGAGTATATCTCAAGATAATTGAATTTGAATTTTTGGAAAACAAACCACCTGTTTCCTAATCGATCCGAGGAAGAAGACAAAATGGGGATCCTCAGATCAAGATCCAACGGCCGACGATCAGCGCAAAATCACAGATAAATTTTTTATTCCTATTCAAATTCGACTAAAGTGATTTAATGTTTTTCTCTCTCCTCATTTGAAGGCCCAAACGTTATCTAAAATTAGCCAAAATGTATATTCTGACTGATTTTGATGTGTAGAATCCAAATATGGAATTAGTTTTGCCTTTTGGGGACTTTTAATAGGTTAAATAATTCAAATATCATTTTCTCTTTCCGCCTTCATTAATGATTCTAGGATTCTCCAAAAATTACAAAACTTCACCCATAACTCATATTCAGTATGTTAGATACTAATTTGACATTACTTTATTTTTATGAATAGTCCTATTATTTTATTTAATACAATTAAATATTATCATTTATTTTATCCTTTTGATTTATTAGAGGCATCAAGAAACTTCCTAAAAATATGAAACTTGGTATACAAGTAATAATAAACGTGAGGAACACTATTGTGAGATTAATTAATTTTTATCAACATATATTTCATATTTTTGGCCTTTAAATCATTTTCTCTCTCCTAAATAAAATAAAATATTAAGCATTGACCAAATTAGATGCAAATTTGCCCAAAGGCTTATTTCCATGCTTAGATTACAAATTTGGAGTTATTTTTCCAATTTGAGGATATTAGATATTTTATTTCTCTTTCTTAGCTTATTTCCCATTATCCTATAATAAAGGATTTTATATTTTTATTTATTATCCAAATTAGATGATACTTGGCCATTAAGTTTCTTTTAAGCCAAGAAAACGAGATTGATATCCAAATTATCTTCATGGGTTTCCACTTATGATTTTTGGGACAATATGTTCCTCATTATCTCCTTTTATCCATTATATTCCATATTATTTCCAATTACCACATTTATCATTTCCTTTATGAATATTTCGAGAATTATCTCCTTTTACATATTCTAAAAAATACTAGAAAGTTCTAACCCGAATTTCTTTATTCTGTTTATCACTCAGGTGGACATTTTACATATTTGACCCATTACTAAGCTTCCACTGAGGTATTTGTGCATAAACCCAAATATTGGAATAAAAGGTGAACAAATGTTCATTAAACCATCATTTTCTTCACAAATTTAACAGAAAGGCCAAAGAGGATATAAATGAAAGGAAAAGATAGAAAAGAGGATCAAAAAGGTAAAAAGTCCAGAATTCGGTATGTTACATCACTCCACCCCTTAAAGAGGATTTCGTCCCCGAAATCACTAGCAATTAGGGAAGGGTGTGTGTGCAACCTCACCTCACAAAACTTTAGGTTGTTCCTCCACCAAAACTTATACTTCAACTACACCTAAGGGTTCAGAAACTTCACATACAGCTCATCGTAGGTTGGGCTCTCAAGGATCACCTAGGGTTCCACTATTAAGATATTCTTTTTACGAGATTTAACATTATTTACATTTTTGGCTCATTAACATCATATTCATTATGATATCACATTATCATCACTATTTTAATTATGTCACGTCATATTCACTTTATTGTCAAAAGGGCTATATTTCATTATTATGCACAATTAGAGGTTACTCAATTATCTCAACATTCATTATTATATTTGATCATTGTCCTTAATAATTTGGATTTATACTTCATTATCCTCATATTACCAATTAATGAATTATAACAAATTATTTTACATGAAATAAGACATTCTATTCAATTCGTGGTTAAGCATACAATTATTCCAATTAATGTCACATTAGTTACTTATATTCGTATTAATGTTGTCACAATGTCACATTATCTTTTATGCTCACATTAATGTCATCATTAATCATTATTCATTTATATTATTCATTTTGCACGTTTATGTGAATCCAATCACTTCATATTCACATTGAAGCCATTACATGTATTTCAATGATCAAGGTGAAACATGTTACATATTAATGAATTGATTCACATTAAGTGACTAATCACATGTGTATTAGATAACAAGGTAACTTGCATTTTATATTGATGACTTGATTAATATGTTATTAGATGATTATATATATCATTTATGTGTATCAAAGTATGTTAACTGATTATGGCTCTTAACATCATTAATGTATCATTAAAGGCATTAAAGATGTATAGATTAGGGTTATATTATCGCAAGTTAGGGTTTAGGTCAACATGACCCTTATTTTCACTTATCCATCCTTAGCATACATTAGGTTACAATTACCATTCTCATCATACCATTACGGTTTTTGGTTCATGACATGATCAACCTCTTACATATTGACAATTAGCATTGATATCCATATTTTGTGCATTGGATATTTATTAGGGTTTAAACGTATGAATTATTCATTAGATGACCATTACATGTTCATTAATATGTAAACAAGCATGTTAGGGTTACCATTATGACATGTTTGGTTAAGACCAAGGATCCAAGCATACTAACCTCCTATTTATGGAGTTAGGGTTTCTAAAGATAGAGTAGATTGATTTCAAGACGTTATAGGGTTCCATCCCCCTAAATAGGATTTTGTCCTCGAAATATAACCACTCTAACATCAAACCTAACCATACTCCACCCCTTAAAGGGTTCGACCTATCAAGCCAAACTAACTAGGGTTAAAGGATAAGTCTAACTAAACCATTCTCAAGATCCATCATGCTTCCACTGTGCACTCTGATATCTTCCCAAACACCCAAACTCCAATGTCTAGGTTCTACGGATAACCTTATCCAAGCATGTGGTCCTAAGGTATATAAGGAACTATATAGGGTATATATCCTCAAACAAGTCTCAAGGTTATCACACCTGAAAGACTAGGTCAACCTATTAAGGTTCTCAAAGATATACAACATATATGTCTAAGGTTATTATTACCTAAAAGCAAACTATTTTGGACAATTCATATTAGCTCAGGCCAGGTCGGTATCATATGGGCACGGGAGTCCTCGTAAACCAAGCTAGTGGCGTGGAGGAAAATATTGCCAGCCCCCAAAACCCTGATCCTTTCTAGACACCTTTGCTTCAACTTCATGCCCTAATAGTTGCCAAAAGGCAAACCTAAACAACATCAAGTTATGCATGTTTTAGTTATAAGTATTTTAGGTTTTTATTCATCAAGATTTTAATGTGGAATTATAGGGTCCTAAATCAACCTTTCATCAAGGTAGATCCAATCTAGGTTAACCATGTCACTTAGAGAAAACTATGCAAGTCTAGGGTTCTAATTAAGGAGACAAAACCAAAATAGCCAGATTCCGACTACCATGGGCTCTGATACCATGTTGTAAAGAGTGGGATAAACCACCCTCTAATAAAATATGGTAAACAAAACACATTGGAAAGCAACGGAATAAAAAAAATTGACTATATTCAATTTCATAAAAGATTGTACAAGATACATCAAAAATCTCCCTTTTAGGGTTACATCAACATCTCAAACTAGGATCTAGATAGAGGGAAGTCTAACTACCACAACCTTGTCTCCCAAAGCATAACTCCATCAGCTAAGTCCAAGCCAAAGCCATGATCTTCAAGTCATATTCATCACCTTGCTCCACATTTGGGTGGTTGGGAAGGCACCCAGCAAAAGGGAAAGGAAAAACAAGTGTATGTGTTACAAAAACTATTCTAGGGTATCAAGATAAGCAAAATATGTAAAAATGTGCTATGGTTCATCATATGATCAAGACAATCAAGAGAATGAGGCCATTTATATAAAAGAATATTTCAATAGATGCTTTCCATAAACAAAGTAAAACAACAACATTGCATGTATGATTAATATTGACTACCTTAACTATGTAGGGTTGAGGCACCTACCGGACCTTCAACCAAAGGATGAGGGGAGAATAACACATTCCCAGTCACCTACACATATTTCATGTGTGGGGGAGAGTATCACATTCCTCGGGGCAATTAAATACATGCCCAACTATGGGTGGTTGTACATACAAGTACCACTACACTAGTTAATTAGTCTAATAAAATCAACATGCTATAAACTATGGCATGTAATAACATCATTTAAATAGAACATGGCAAAGGGGTACCAAGACCCAAGAACAATATTTCCAAACCAATTATGACGCAAGAATAGCAAAAGAATCAAGAGCATAGGATGCAGGGTTCAAATAAAGCCTCATCAAAGGAAATTAGGTCAAGGCACAAATTTTCCCAACTTAGGTGTAATATGCACATACCTTTAATATTGATTCCAATTATCAACTTGCACCACTTAATCGATTCCATGTTCCACTTTTCCTAATATCAACACCATGTTTATGTATTAGAACTATATTCATTCACTAAACGCTTAAAACCCTAAAGTAACTAACTTTTTGTGCAAACCTTCAAATTGGACTCCGAAAACATCACCATTGTCTTGTTTAGGGTTTTCTGATTGAAATAACATATAATATTATGTATTTTGAAGATATGAACTTTTATATGCATTTTTGGTGATTTTTACTTAATTAATTCATATTCTAGAAAATCACCTTCGACAAAACTCGAAACAAACCTTTGAAAATATTTTTATTAGAAAGAGAACATTTTTTTGAGTTCATAGCATATTTTAGATTTATTTTTGGACTCACGGTTTAGAAGATATGATTTTTTGAAAATGAACTCATAAGAAATTGCCACATAGACACTTCGTACCAAAGAGAGGAAGAGAGCAGGGGTAAAATAGTAAAAATCCACGGGTAGTCTCCCCCAACCCAGCCCACGCCATGGCTGCGAGCAAGCAGTAGCCTGCTTGGGGAACGATTGGGCGTTTGCGCTATACTGAACCAAATTTGAAGTGTAAGTATGTGATGGAAAGCGTAGAACATGAGGGATTCGATGGTACCTTTAATTGTGTCGAAGGTGGAGAGTACAGGGAGCTACGAGTGCTGCAAGCTGGATGTATTCGGTGGCTCGCAACAGGGTCAAACGTGGATGAAAATCCAAATTATCTAGTGCGTTGAGTTGTACATACGATGGGGGTGCTTCGGGTATAGGTATTTATAGGCAAGGAGGCCTAGGCTAGGGTTTAGATAGGTGAGGTGAGAGAGGTCGCCGGCTTGCTTAAGGGGTTTCTCAAATTTTCATCAAAACACAAAAATCTTGGTATAAAGTTGTGCGGAATCTCGAGAGGAATTCGTTGAACCAAAAATCATCGAATTTCATCGAGTATATTTCAAGATAATTGAATTTGAATTTTCGGAAAACAAACCACCTATTTCCTAATCGATCCGAGGAAGAAGACAAAACGTGGGTCCTCATATCAAGATCCAACGGCTGACGATCAGCGCGAAATCACATTTAAATTTTTTATTCCTATTCAAATTCGACTAAAGTGATTTAATGTTTTTCTCTCTCCTCATTTGAAGGCCCAAACATTATCCAAAATTAGCCAAAATATATACGATGACTGATTTTGATGCGTAGAATCCAAACATGGAATTAGTTTTGCCTTTTGGGTACTTTTAATAGGTTAAATAATTCAAATGTCATTTTCTCTTTCCTCCTTCATTAATGACTCTAGGATTCTCCAAAAATTACAAACTTCACCCATAACTCATATTAAGTATGTTAGATACTAATTTGAAATTACTTTATTTTTACGAAGAGTCCTATTATTTTATTTAATACAATTAAATATTATCATTTATTTTATCCTTTTGATTTATTAGAGGCATCAAGAAACTTCCTAAAAATATGAAACTTGGTATACAAGTAATAATAAACGTGAGGAACACTGTTGTGAGATTGATTAACTTTTATCAACATATATTTAATATTTTTGGCCTTTAAATCATTTTCTCTCTCCTAAATAAAATAAAATATTAAGAATTGACCAAATTAGATGAAAATTTGCTCAAAGGCTTATTTCCATGCTTAGATTACAAATTTGGAGTTATTTTTCCAATTTGAGGATATTAGATATTTTATTTCTCTTTCTTAGCTTATTTCCCATTATCCTGTAATAAAGGATTTTATATTTTTATTTATTATCCAAATTAGATGATACTTGGCCATTAAGTTTCTTTTAAGCCAAGAAAACGAGATTGATATCCAAATTATCTTCATGGGTTTCCACTAATGATTTTTGGGACAATATGTTCCTCATTATCTCCTTTTATCCATTATATTCCATATTATTTCCAATTACCACATTTATCATTTCCTTTATGCATATTTCGAGAATTATCTCCTTTTACATATTCTAAAAGATACTAGAAAGTTCTAACACGAATTTCTTTATTCTTTTTATCACTCAAGTGGACATTTTGCATATTTGACCCATTACTAAGATTCCACTAAGGTATTTGTGCATAAACCCAAATATTGGAATAAAAGGTGAACAAATGTTCATTAAACCATCATATTCTCCACAAATTAAAAAAAAGGCCAAAGAGGATATAAATGAAAGGAAAAGATGGAAAAGAGGACCAAAAAGGTAAAAATTCCAGAATTCGGTATGTTACAACATCGATCCTCCCCCACCTCCTGGCACCACCACCTGGTGTAGCAACACTGCTCTCAGAAGCATGTTCTTCGTGTTCTCCAGCCATCTTCTCTTCTCTTCTTCTTCTACATAAGTAGAAGTTACCATAAGATAGATTGGAGGACACCAAAATAGACACAAACCCTAGTCCTATGTCCCTGTAGACTCAGTGAACATAAAACTCTAATACCAACCAAACTTATGCCCCAATGCACCACGAGTGATATTACTCAAAACAAAGTGTGGAATTAATACTAATCAACCAGGTTACCATAAAACATTGGAAATTAAATCCAATTTCATATAATCACAAAAGCTAAAAACTCGTTACATTTGAGTCCATGTGAAGCCACTTGTATTACATAGCATGCCAAAAGATGTACACATATCATTATTCACTGACCACAATCTGTCACATATGATATCATGATCACATACATACATGCCATATCTGTACAACAAGAGCACATAGCCAAAACAATGTCTCGATATACCACATCTACAAAACCTCCCCAAGGACCTGAGAATATAGGGATGACACATAGAACTCTACTACAAAACACTAGAAGCATATCCAACCTTTCAACAACTACTGCTCTGCTTGTTGCTCAGCCTCAACCACACGATCTCTATCTCATCGTGTATGACCACCTAAAAGATGAGGAAACCCACGAGGTGAGACCAAATGTCCCAAGGAGAGATATAACTCTCCACCAACGTCTATTATAAGCACATGTAAACTAAAATAAGCAAGATAACATATATTATCAGGTTGAGTAAATTCAGCTAAATGATATGTATTAAATTGATATAGCAGATTAAACAAACTAGGTAGTTACTACTGAGCAATAGAACAATTAATACTTTAAGAAGGAATGTGAAGAACATTTAAAACATTTGATTTCTCTTACCACATTATAATTTAATAAATCAGTACAAAGATAAGGCAAGGGGTCATCCAATGTGAATCATATTTGACCCTAAGCAATTATACTAGACAGTTGTATTATGTATTTTATTATTGCCCTAAGGATATGACTCGTACCACTCAAATCCAACCAACCATTACGAAGTTGAAATTGGTGCCATACAAGGTCTATGGAAGAGTCGGAATCCACGACCTCTTCAACACCTCTTGGTCAGTATAAGAGAAACTCTGCAGAGACATATTAGTCAACTACAAATAGTGACATATAGTCAAGCTGAAGGATCAGCTCACGCATGGTTGTCCTTGTAAAACACCTAGCCTGCCTTGGTACAGGTCACGACACTAGAAGAACAGGCTCACGCATGGCCGTTCTAAAAAGAGGCATCAAATGCAGTTAAACTGCTGCCTACCGTATATCACAAGGAGAACAGCTCACGCATGGCTGTCTCACACAAAGGGCTAGGTATGAACGTTGTCATCCTAAAAACCTGTCATTGTGGATGCAAGGAGATACTCGACTTGCACCACCACATCCCGTAGGAATGACTCGTTTCACCACCCAGCAAGTTCTAACACTGGAATGGATCTATGGCACATGACACCTACATGATTAGGGTTTCACTTGATTAATAAAGCCAATTGGGTATCTTCTAGCATTAATCAAGTAACAACATATAAACCCTAAACAAACTCTACAAAGATAAGGGCATGGTACAACTCTAGAAGATATAAAACATAAAATGTGTGACTTGTCACATCATCACATGATACCACTACCTAACAAGGCCATCAACATCATCACATCACTAGGGGATATCAATCCCTCATCAAAACACTATAGGATATCACCACATTAGGCATTGAACCTTTGCCAGGTCATAAGACCAAATCACATAATCCATGTGTCACATCATCATATCTCATCATGCCTCATAAGGGCTCACAGTCATTACCATGTATCACATAAGCATCACCATAGCAATCACTAGTTATGACATTCAATCACCTGCATGGTTAGGATCATACAAGTAGGAGAGAGAAACAAAGTATCAGCACTGCATACTATCACATTGCACAAGGTAGACCACTATATTAAGGTTCCACATTAGGGTCAGGATTAGGGTTTCAGACACCTGATTAGGGTTTTACAACAAAACACTATCAACAAACCTTTGGTATTCACCTTACCACATTCTTGGAACATGCTTTATGGTCATTTATTACCAACATCAAGACCACCATTCTTATCAAACACATGTCATAACCCTTAATTGATTGAACAAGGCATCTACACATAGGAACCATACGTCCAAGAACTACCTTTGGTTGAAGAGGGTACCGGGTCATAAAACCATGCGACCGAAGAGACCATACTTGCATCAGCGGCTGAAGGAGATCAAAGCTCACCGACTTCTATGATCAAGAGGAAAATACACCAACATGGTCGACAGACATCAGTCCATGTGACCACAGAGAAGACCTGAATTGAAGACCACTAGGTCAAAGAGAATTATGGTCGAAGGAAAATAGGTCGATGACCATCAATAAGTCAAACGATTGAAGGGCATCTCCCATTCTATGCGACCAGATGAAACATCTTAAGCCACCAAAACAAGAGGGAGCCATCTCTTTCAACCTACTCAACTCCAAGCCTTCAACAACTCAAAACATATCATGAAGGGCATTATGATAACGAACCACCATCACAACATGTTCAAAATAGGTGATTATCAACATGCAAACCAAAACCTCAAAGGAAGAAAACATAAGAGAATAAATATGTTCAAAACCCTAGAATTATGCACCACTTGTGATCACATGAAGATCATGAATTGACAAATAAAAACTCAAGATCAAGCACATGAAAATAGAACCAAAACTCCACCTCATGCAAGGTAGATGAACCAAGAACCAAGATAACATAACCAAGGGTTAGTTTCATGCAAAACCATCATCGTAACCTTTAGATAACAAAGTAAGTGCATGCAAGATCAATATAGCAACTTAACCCTAATCAAGATAACATTATCAACAATAAGAAATTATGTTTTAGAATGAGTTGCATTTAGGATTAAAGTGATATAATAGAGAAGGAAGAGAGTTATATAACCTGACTTAGATGATGGTTTCACCATCTCCAAGCAAATCTCCAAAAGCAAGAAGGAAACCTAGCTTTGATCTCCTCTACGACCAAGGTAATCACCACATCAAAAGAGAAGAGAAAAACCCTAGGTTAAAGGGAAAGAAGGAGAACCAAAACCTTAAGTCCAAAGAGAATAACAAAGGAGAAATAAGAGAGAAGATAGATTCTTTTCACTTAGATACCACCATGGCGAACCATAGTCTCCAATCTTTGTGAAGATATGATCTTCAAGATAGTCACCATGGTTTACACCATAGTCTACAGCCAAAAGAGGAGAAAGGAGGTAGGGTTCTTCAAGAAAATGAGATCAAAAGATGGATCAATTTCCAAGGATCAAGTGTAGGGAGTGGGATCCCATAGGGGATCCACTCCCTACTAAGAATTTGAAGAATAAAACATCCATTCCAAACACACTCAAAGGTATGCTAGGATAGGTGCAAAATTTTCAAAGTTCAATAAATGGTATTCAAAACAACCAAGGTGTGGTAGAAGAATTAAACAAATGACTATATTCAATTTTTACAAAAGATTACTAAAGTACATCATAATATCCCATAAGGGTTTACATGTATGATACAACATAAGGATCTAAGTAGAGGGAAATCTAAACCATATCAAGATTGTCTCCAAGCTTTAACTCCTTAAGCTATATCCACATCATCATGCCATGTCTTCACTGTCCTCTACTTAGGGTTGGAAGCATACCCAAGTAAGAAGAGAAAATAGATGACATCAGCAAAGGCTGGTATGTGCATACTAAAAAGAAAATTGAGCAATATATGAATGAAAGGACATCAAAGTATAAAAGGCTTCCCATGAAAGAGAAAGTATTACCCAAAGAGGCATAGAAGAGTATGAATCACAAAATAAGAATGAATCAATAAAGCATATAAATGAGGCATCCATGTGTTACACTTGTGACAAAACTAGATAATATAAACATGTAGGTAGGAAATAACACATATACCATAAATGAGGGGTGAGAAGGAAATGATACACATCTACTTTGAATGTGGAGTGAGCAGGAAACAATGCACATCTGCTCCGAGCAGGAAATACACATTTGCCCAAAATATTTTCATATGCAAGAATTTTAACATATGCATTCATATGTGGGAGTTTTAACATCCACATAAAAACACATGTACATTATACTAGAAGTCACCACATGATTCTAACAAAAGAATAAACATGAGAATAAGAGAATAAGAAAATAAGAAGGATGAGACATCCATCCAAATATCCAACACATAATGTGCCGTAAAGAACATCTACTACCATGGTGGGAAAAGAAGCACATGTCACCAAATAAAGTCCATCATGCTCAAGCATAAGAAAAGAGTCCAAAAGAATATCCATGATCAAAAGGTCAGTAACAAAGTAAAGTAGTTAACATGAACCATGATCTCCAAAAGAAAAGAATAGAGTGTAGGTTATTGTCCAAAGGACCAAGAGAATGAATAAACATAGTTAATTGCTCAAAAGAATAATAGGGTTTGCAAGCATACAATAAGAGAGTGAAAAAGATCAGTTGCTCAATATGAGTAATTGGGGTCTGAAAACATACAATAAGAGAGAGAAATTGCTCAATATGAATAATTGGGTCTGCAAACATACAATAAGAGAGAGAAATTGCTCAATATGAATAATTAGGTCTGCAAACATACAATAAGAGAGAGAAATTGCTCAATATGAATAATCGGGTCTGCAAACATACAATAAGAGAGAGAAATTGCTCAATATGAATAATCGGGTCTGCAAACATACAATAAGAGAGAGAAATTGCTCGATATGAATAATCGGGTCTGCAAACATACCTTAACTTTAGAATCTATCAGTCCAAGGTCACTTCTAGATCCAAGTCTAGGTCTCCAAAGAACCTATAGGGAAGGTGAACAGGTCTAAGTAGCAAGGTTCCCTAGCTAGAGAGGCTGGTTTCTCCAACAAATCTCCTATCTCGAGCAAAAAGCACCTTCTCCACTTTAGAGGTGAAAAACCCTAACAAAAGAACATGGAGATGGGGTGTTTAAGGGATCTAGTGGGCTTTCACCATGGAAGGTCATGGTTCTGACCTGTAAGAAGGTGGAAGGAAGACGAATAACATGAAAACTAGGAAGAAAAGGAGGAAACTTACTAGTTTTGGTTGAAATCGCCAAGGAGGAGCTTTAGAAACCCTAAATAGAGCAAATTTAGAACCCTAGGAGCCTTCTTCACCACGGTAGGCACCCTCTTTTACTTTGGGAAAATACCTTCATGGACAAAAAGAGTAGGAATTATGCTCTAAGATGGAGGAAAGAAAAGGAGAGCAAGAGTTTTTGAATTGGGTGTGAAGGGGTAGATATGGCTTTATAAAGAAACGGGTCAAGCATGAGGTGTCTATGGGACTTTCCATGTATCCATGTATAAGGGTGCCCATGGTCATGAAAGCCTTTATGGATAAGGAATAAGTCAAGCATGAGGTGTCAGTTACTTTCCATGTGTCCAATGCTAAGGGTGCCCATGGACATGCAAACCTTTATGGATAAGGAAGAAGTCAAGCATGAGGTGTCCATGGAGCTTTCCATGTGTCCGTAGCCTAGGGCTTTCATGGCCATGCAAGAGGAAAACTCATAGAGGCTTCTTGAATATCAAATATCAGTTCATGGAGACTTATATGCCATCCCCACCGACCTCTAATCAAAGAAATAACCCCATTGGTTGATAGCTTCCAAGGATAAGCTCATTTATAAAGAGGGTAATCCCTAAATGCCCTTGGAGAGAAACACCTTCAAACCAAGGTGAAACTAGGTGCCCCATGGTTAAAAAACTTGAGAATGGTAAGGTAATATATAAGAATTATAATGCATGTGACAATTTACAAAGAAAACCTCCCAATTGGGTAAATTATAGAAAAGTCCATAATGTACCTAAAATTGCATAACTTGCACAAACAACATCCAAATTTGGTGAAACTTCATCTACAAGTTATCTTTGATGTGTTGAATACGAATTTGCCATTATTTCTATATTTTGAAGTTATATAATCACATTATTCATTACTAATTCCTTTTACTCATTTTTTCTCTCCTAAACTTATCCTAATATTTCAAGGTTGTCCAAATTAGATGAAATTTGACATGTAGGCTAATTTTGATATGTAGATTACGAATTTGAAGTTTGTTTCCACTTTTGAGACTTTTTTATGATATATGTCATATGGCCCATTAACAACCCATTATCTAAATTATTCATCCAATTAAGTTCCTTATCTTCATATTACCACCAAAATGAGTTATGTGGCATATTTTACGTATCCAATATTAACCTAAGACTAATGTGAAAACATTAGGCTACATTAGGGTGATACATTCGTGTATTAGCTCACTAGGATCATACTAAACATATATTGAGGTCTAACCTTCAACCTTGTTTGGCTAAGACCAAAAGGTCAAGCTTCCAGGGTAGGGTCCAAGATCTAGTATGTTACAACACTCCACCCCATAAAAGGATTTTATCCTCAAAATCTATTGATACAAACATCAACAACCAATTACTCTCCACCTATTAAAAGGTTCAACCTAACAAGTCAAATTAAAACAAAATTTAGGGTTACCCACATACCCTTTTAGTTATGAAATGTTTTAGAGATTTATGTTGTTCAGGTATCCAACTAATAAGTCAGAACCATCTAGGGTTGAGTTTTAGGTCCCTTGTGTCTCTAACCTAAGAACCCTACATAAACATCAAAAATTTATAGGGTAGGTCAATTACACCTTTATATCATCATACATATCGCTAGTCACTTCTTCATATACAAAACTAGGGTTAGGATTCTATTCCAACTATTTGTAGGGGTTCACTATCCCTACTTCATAAAATTCTTCATTGTGTCTTAGTTCAAGAAAAACTTTGATAAAATCCATAAAATTTTGTACATATAATAGTATGATTGGAAATATATTTTTCTTCAAAAAACCATGCGATATAAAACAAATATGAACTCTAAATCAATGTGGAAACCAAGTCACAATGTATCCATAACAAGACTTCCTTACCCTACTACCTCCTCATAACCTAATTGCATCCTCAAATCAAACCGCATGGCATCAAGAGATACAAATCATCATCTATCTATGTGATCAAGTAAGATCATCTAACCTCATCACATTAGGGTTCACTAAACATCAACCTTTCACCATCTCATGAAATACTTAGGAAAATTCTTGGGAAACATCTCACCTAAAGGGTGACTATCAAAGTCAAGGGTTCTAATAAGGGAGACAAAATTGAAATAGTCAAATTCTGACTACTATGGGATCTGATACCATGTTGTAAGGAGTGGGACCTGAGAGGGGATCCACTCCCTACTAAGAATTTGAAGAATAAAACATCCACTCCAAACACACTCAAAGGTATGCTAGGATAGGTGCAAAATTTTCAAAGTTCAATAAATGGTATTCAAAACAACCAAGGTGTAGTAGCAGAATTAAACAAATGACTATATTCAATTTTCACAAAAGATTACTAAAGTACATCATAATATCCCATAAGGGTTTACATGTATGATACAACATAAGGATCTAAGTAGAGGGAAATCTAAACCATATCAAGATTGTCTCCAAGCTTTAACTCCTTAAGCTATATCCACATCATCATGCCATGTCTTCACTGTCCTCTACTTAGGGTTGGAAGCATACCCCAGTAAGAAGAGAAAATAGATGACATCAGCAAAGGCTGGTATGTGCATACTAAAAAGAAAATTGAGCAATATATGAATTAAAGGACATCAAAGTATTAAAGGCTTCCCATGAAAGAGAAAGTATTACCCAAAGGGGCATAGAAGAGTATAAATCACAAAATAAGAATGAAGCAATTAAGCATATAAATAAGGCATCCATGTGCTACACCTATGACAAAACTTGATAAAATAAACATGTAGGTAGGAAATAACACATCCACCATAAATGTGGGGTGAGTAGGAAATGATACACATCTACTCTGAATGTGGAGTGAGCAGGAAGTGATACACATCTGCTCTGAGCAGGAAATACAAAATTTGCTCAAAATATATTCATATGCAGGAATTTTAACATGTGTATTCATATGTGGGAATTTTAACATCCACATAAAAACACATGTACATTATACTATCGGTAACCACATGATGCATAACAAAAGAATACACAAGAGAATAAGAGAATGAGAAAATAATAAGGATGAGAACTTCCATCCAAATATCCAACACATAATGTGTCATAAAGAACATCCACTACCATGGTGGGAAAAGAAGCACATATCACCAAATAAAGTCCATCATGCTCAAGCATAAGAAAAGAGTCCAAAAGAATATCCATGATCACAATATCACTAGCAGAGTAAAGTAGTTAACATGAACCATGATTTCCAAAAGAAAATAATAGAGTGTAGGCTATTGTCTAAAGGACCAACAGAATGAATAAACATAGGTTAATTGCTTAAAAGAATAATAGGGTTTGCAAGCATACAATAAGAGAGTGAAAAAGATTAGTTTCTCAATATGAATAATCGAGTTTGCAAACATACAATAAGAGAGAGAAATTGTTCAATATGAATAATCGAGTCTGCAAACATACAATAAGAGAGAGAAATTGCTCAATATGAATAATCGAGTCTGCAAACATACCCTAACTTCATAGTCTAACAGTCTAAGGTCACTTCTAGATCCAAGTCTAGGTCTCCAAATAATATCTAGGGAAGGTGGATAGGTCTGAGTAGAAAGGTTCCCTAGCTAGAGAGGTTGGTTTCTCCAACAAAGCTCCTATCACGAACAAAAAGCACCTTCTCCACTTTAGAGGTGAAAAACCCTAACAAAAGAACATGGAGATGGGGTGTTTAAGGGATCTAGGTGGGCTTTCACCATGGAAGGCCATGATTTTGACCTGGAAGAATGTGGAAGGAAGACTAACAACATGAAAATACAGAAGGAAAGGAGGAAACTTACTAGTTTTGGTTGAAATTTCCAAGGAGGAGCTTTAGAAACCCTAAATAGAGCAAATTTGGAACCCTAGGAGCCTTCTTCACCACGGTAGGCACCCTCTTTTACCTTGGAACAACACATTCATGTCCAAACAAAGTAGGAATGATGCTCTAAGATGGAGGAAAGAAAAGGAGACCAAGAGTTTTCAAATTGAAAGGTGGGAAGGGGTAGATTTGTCTTTATAAAGGAAGGGATCAAGCATGAGGTGTCTATGGGACTTTCCATGTGTTCATGTATAAGGGTGCCCATGGTCATGCAAGCCTTTATGGAAGGAAAAAGCCTGAGCTGTCAGTTACTTTCCACGTGTCCAATTCTAAGGGTGCCCATGGACATGCAAACCTTTATGGATAAGGAAGAAGTCAAGCATGAGGTGTCCATGGAGCTTTCCATGTGTCCTTAACCTAGGGCTTTCATGGCCATGCAAGAGGATAGCTCATAGAGGCTTCTTTAATATCAGATGTCAGTTTATGGAGACTTCTAGGACATCCCCATTGACCTCCAATCAAAGAAATAACACCATTGGTTGATAGCTTCCAAAGATAAGCTCATTTATAAAGAGGGTAATCCCTAAAATGCCCTTGGAGAGAAACACCTTCAAACCAAGGTGCAACTAGGCGCCCCATGGTTCAAAAACTCGAGAATGGTAATGGAATATATAAGGATTATAATTCATATGACAATTTACAAAGAAAACCTCCCAATTGGGTAAATTGCATAAAAGTCTGGAATGTACCTAAAATTGCATAACTTGCACAAACAACATCCAAATTTGGTGAAACTTAATCCACAAGTTATGTTTGATGTGTTGAATACGAATTTTACATTATTTCCATCTTTTAAAGTTATATATTCACATTATTTATTACTTATTCCTTTTATCATTTTCTCTCTCCTAAACGTATCCTGATATTTCAAGGCAGTCCAAATTTGATGAAATTTGACATGTGCGTTAATTTTGATATGTAGATTACAAATTTGAAGTTTGTTTCCACTTTTGAGACTTCTTTTTATGATATATGTCATATGGCCCATTAACAACCCATTATCTAAATTATTCATCCAATTAAGTTCCTTATCTTCATATTACCGCCAAAATGAGTTATGTGGCATATTTTATGTATCCATTATTAAGGTAAGACTCATTTGAAAACATTAGGCTACATTAGGGTGATACATTCATGTATTAGCTCATTAGGATCATACTAAATAGCTATTTAGGTCTAACCTTCAACCTTGTTTGGCTAAGACCAAAAGGTCAAAGTCCTAGGGTAGGGTCCAAGATCTAGTATGTTACATCAAGGAACCACCAAAGATCACCAAAGAAAGAGTATCTCCAAGCTTAGACACCACATGCAAAGGATCTCGGCCACAAAGCACCAAGAATGAGCTCCTTCATACCACCAAGCATACATGGTCGATCTCAAGGTGGAAGGGAGAAGGAGGAAAGATAAAAGGGATACTTGCATGTGTAGGAGAGAGGATATATATGTATGAGTATGAGGGTGAAAGGGGGTCAGGTTTCAAGATATTAGGGTTCCTCATAATACTTGTCCACCAAAGAACAAACATGCATCCACTAAAAGTATGCAAACCACTATATTCATGAAAAGAAAGAAAACCAAGTGAACTCATTTGGTCATGGATGACCATTGTTCGATGGAAAACATATGACCACAAGGGCTCATGGACCCATAAAACCATGTGACCCAAGGCACCCAAACCCTAGGTCATGCGATCCAAAAGAAAGCTCAACACCTCTGTGACCGTTGGGAAACCGAAGAACTATCAATACTTCATTCGGCCATAGGGAAACCATCAAGGATCAAAAAGGTTGGTTTCTAAAAACCAAGAACTCAAATAGTTAACACATAGTCAACATCAACATAGCGCATCAAGGCAAAGCCTAGAAACCATACTCAGCACATCACCTCTTTTTCTCCTCATCAAACCAAGGAACAACATGGCGCCCCAAAGCACCATTCTATCTCTCATGATGCCAAGGTATCAAAGGTACAACCTACATGTGTTAAATTGCAAGATAACCCTTCAACATGGGTCAATTGCAAGTTGGTCCACAACAAGCACATATATAGAAAATATAGCTCAAACATCAATCAATTTGGACCAAACTGAAAACACAAGAATGTCACATGATATTAAGGCATCTAAAGAGATTAGACTAAGACTCTAAGCATCTTATTAACCAAATAAATCTCATCAAGCACTAAGCTAGGTCAGGGGTCTTACAATAAGGGGAAATTTACTTCTTTACAATGAAAGTCGATGATTTTCCATACTAAAATTAACCAACATTTGTATAGGTACAAATGTTCAAAATCCATCTTGCCTTTCCAAGACTTGGTGTACATGGTCAACCTTCTCTATTTTTTCTTTATTGTATAAATCAAATCCAACCTCAACATGTGGGAAGAGGTGTGTAACTTTAATGGTTGTTAACGAGAAAACAAAAATATAAACTTACTTATCTGATAATTAAAGTTCTAATGAGTGAGATAAATCACACTCAATATAAGATAACATTATGATAAATAATATCATTATGTCAATTTGAATAACTTCAAAACATTTCATAAATTTCCTTCACTAATAACAAACAAAAATTATGGATATAAAATTCTGTAAGTTATTCATTATGAGTAAGACTCAATATATTCAATATAAGAAACATAAAAAAGTAGAAATTTAATAAATAATTTGAGTTTAACAAATATACTTACTCCACTAAATATTTACAATCTCATGTCATTTCCCTTTTTGGTTTAGTTTTACCCACAAAACTATAGTTATACTAGTATCCCTTTATACACATCTTGAGAATGACAAGGCTAAGGCTACCATTATACCTCAGATTGCATGGGTCACCAAGTCTTTATGCATAGGACTATGACAACTCGATGCATATTCACTCGATCTTATACCCCTGGTACACAAAAGGGATGCTAAAAAACAACAAATTTAGCCACAACTGTGATAATTCACATCAAACCCTTACATGAAATAAAAGCAAATGAATGGACATAAACTCGAGTTGCATGTTTATACTCTATGTGAGGTTACATATTGAAAAATGATGTCACCAAAGTTCTTGGTTGCTCCTCACCTCAATGAGATCCCATGAGCTCATCACGATTACATGCAATCTATTCTTGGTCATTGCTTCATAAAACATGTACCTTGCCATGGTCCATTGCCTCCTTAACAAGGAACCTTGTTTCAAATTTAATTATTGATGATCAAGGATCATATTACTACAACAACTTAGGTTCCAATTTTACACTTAGATTTTACATTTCAACATTTTAATCATAATATACATACTTCCTCCAATCCAAATGCAATTTTACATCTTATTACTACAATTAGTGCTAAAGATTACATATTTAGCCAATTAGGGTTAGGGTTCATCGTTACCTTGAATTCAAAATTCACATAGTAAAACCACTTTCTTTTCCATGACTGTTCATAATTTTACATATAACATTTCAAATACTTGTAAGAAACTTATTCATCAATGCTTATTTGATATCATTATACATATATGACCATCTTGAGTTACTTATCCCCAAGAAAGAAATTTGAGGTGCATGCTAAATTTTAGAACAAATATTAGTTTAAATATCATAAACATGCTTGATAAAATATTTATTTATCCCAATTTCATTTCTAAGTGTTTGCACTTACAGTATACATACTATAAGATGCCATGTTCATGTCAACATATAAATTATATACCAAAATTGTTATAATCCTACTAACTAATAAACCTAATGTATTTTATATCAGAAGAAGTACATGCACCACATTTAATGATCTACTAAAAGTTAAATGGAAAATCTTATCATTTCTAGAAAAATTAATGAAGACAAAAATGGGAATGATTCATTAATTTTTTTTTACCATGAAGGAACCTCTAAAAGAGTGGAGTTTGGTAACCACTTTGTATCTCAAAGGCTATCCTCCAATTAAAATCACTTGTAAGGATCAGAGATTTATTTTACTCACTCCTATTCACTTTAAGAATGTCAAAATACTAACAGACCTATTTTAGAAATAATGAAGAGAATTAATTCAACAGATTAAGACTAAGAAATTGAGGTGCTAAGGTGCATCCTACCTAAAATAAGAAGACAACATATGAAATTTGTTACAACTTACCAAAGAGTGTATGTGATATTTAAGAAAATAAGTTGATCTAGCTCCAATTCTTCAGGATAACTTAAACTTATCTATATAACTACATATAGATGCCTACAAAAGCCCTAAATACCCCTTTCATTTTTCAGGCATAATCAATCGGCTTCCTAGAAGTCAATGAACAATTATTGATAAGTTTATCTATCTCTCTTAAAGTTGGTCAATCACAAGTCGAACAATGACCATAAAGTCATCCAATGCAACTTTACAAGTATACATATGTGTGTATAAGTCAATTAATATAAAAGGTCAACTTCCCATAGTCATCCTGAATAGAAACTGACCGAACCCTAGTAAATCCCAGAAAAAATGTCTTTGACTTCTCAAAAATTCGGTCACACTATGATTTTGATTCGATTTTGATAAATCAACTTACTTTGAAACCCAACTCTCCATAGCTAGTCTATTCTAGCACATGTCAAAAAATTCTAGGTTTGATTTTAACAATAGACTAACACTAGAGTAGATAAATAATCAATTCTACATATTATTCATAATAATTTCAATATTAAAAACAACAATTATTCCAGTTTTGTCAATGCCATATTGTTTTGAGTATACTAGTGATTGCATTGCAATCATAATAAAAGTAAAACAAATTCACACAAATGACAGATAGAGCACTTAACAGTAACTAGTCAGGCAAACTAGATTTGTCTATTTTATATAGAATTGCTTCCCACTACTTTGACTATAAATATGAGCGACAAACATGGTATGTCTCTTGTAAATTACATATTTTATTAGCACAATACAATATTTTTGTGGATATATAAGACCTAAATTACGTAATATCAATATAAAATATGTAGTCAAACACACACATGTGTGTGTATGCATGAATGGTAGGTGTCTATATTAATAAAAAGTTACTCCTTAATTCTCTATCGGAATCAAAGTATGGCACCCTAATTCAGTACCACAATTACAACATTGGGTTAGAGCTTAGTACCTATAGATCCCTATATAAAATTATCAATTTTTTTAAAGAGTGGACATGATTTATTATTCAGTGTGAGACCATTTCAGAAAAGGAACACTAACCCACATTGACGTCCCTAATTTCTAAAACTTCATACATTCTCATGTATTATGATGAGAGGAAGTGTCATAAACTAATTTATGTATTACAAGACCACATCATAATACTATTACAAAACAACTACTATATTTAGAGAACCATGGATGATTAAGGGACCATTTACCACTAGGGTTACAATTAGCACATTCTATTTGAGTAGGACTAACTCTTAATATCTACACTTGTAGAGAAAAGGACCTCAAATTCCTTTAATTTATTGTCTTATCCTCCTAGTCTTTACTTCTACCTAAGAAATAAAATATTACAAAATGAGTTAACATGAAAACTATTCTACTAGGGAACAACTTACATGATAAATCTAGGCAAATACATGACAAGTAACTTTGACACTGATAGAAAATAATGTTATCATAAGAAAATAAACTACAAAGTTAAACATTCCTATGATATTTTACCACAATTACATCCCTTCAAATCATATTTCCAATGCACCATCACAAGTAACTTTCTTACTTATTAACTATATTGAGTTACTAACCATTATGGTTTATCTTTTTCCTGAATCACATGGTTGTATTGACCAAGTGAAAGTTATTTATCTGAACCAAATGACTTAACATACATATCTTGATATAACATGACACCTTAAGGTTAACCACTAACTACCTGAATATACTACGAGGTTGCCACATTTATCTACAAAGACTCTCCATCGTCAAACCATAGTAACATCAACTTAGCTACACAATAGAGGTTCCTTGGGATTTAAAAGCCTAAAGGGTGGATCATTTTTCAATCCAACTAGCCTAATCCACATGAAATACTAAACAATTTCCAACTAAAATGGTATATTACATCAAACCTAGTTAAGGATATCTTTTTGAGTTATATTAGAATAGTCTACATGACAATTCTTGTAAACTAATATGACACTTCCACCATGTTTTCTCTTGATTCCTCATGGCCAATTATCCCATAGTGTATACCTTAAGGGGGAGCTATTGGTGTATATGTAACTAGATGGTGACTATAGGGATGTTTCGTACTTTTGATTTGATTAATAAAAACAATCCAAATATTTCGATGCACATTTAGTCATTATGATGTTAATGTACATAATAATGTCCTTATAATGATTGTTTCAAAGCCATGATACTTCAAGTATCTGACTTTAACATGAGATCCTAATGGATGCTAAGAACAATATTCTTAAATGTCCAAGTCATTATTGTAGATTGGACAACGATAATACACATGAGACTAGTATGTGTGGTGGCTTATGGCCATGTCTCATCAATCATAGGTATTGGATATCAAGTTAGACACATGTACTTGTCAGAAAACAAGTATACTGGACATACCCACCTTCAGAGTGATTCATGGACTATTATATGATAGTCATAACCAGCTCTCAAATATGATAGTGGTATTGTGATCCTTCATCCTAAAGTCACTATAATGGTGATGTGACGATTGTCATGCTTTGACATTGTCCAACATGAACTTGAGAAGGTTACCCTAAAGATAGTGATTGGGTGTGATGAGAATCGTGTTATGTATTGTGAGTGATGTAGAAAGAATTTGTCCCTCACATATAACATGAGCGATATCCAATGCCTCTTGATAAGCAAGACTAGAGAAACACATGGCCATGCTAATGTGAGTTAATATATGATATTGAGCTCATATGTATATTGTTAGTCTACTTGGAGGTCAAGGAACTTATAAGGAACATAACAAGGATAACATGTCCATGCCCATAGTTCAATATGGATATATGTGATATAAGGATGATACAACATGGTAACACTAGTTGTTGATGGTTTAGTATTATCTAACTAATTCACAACTCACGTAGCAATGACGTGTGGCTAGACACTGCTAACTACTTACAAATCACAATATTGATTAGTGAATCCATCTCCAATGTAATATGGTGCCTATAGAGTCAGACACAAATAGATAGCATGAATAAATGTTGAATTGAACCTTATTGTAATTGTTATAATAAATCTAGAGACATGAGATAAATTTCAAGGATCTGAATAAAATATAGAACTAAAGAAATAAGTTTCCACAAGTCATGGACCCATTCCTGATAGAAGAGGGAAGTTTGTACACACTATTGAAAAACCACTAGATGGGTGGTGAATAGGGTTTTATAAATATTTTAACAATAATTCAACTCAAACAACCACAATTGAGATAAGGAGAAAGAGGCAAGGTGTTTAGAGTGGTTCCACCCTTAGCAAAAACTAAGGGAGTCAGTCCACTACCCAATTGTTTCCAATTGGGATTTTGAAAGTATTTAAATTTTATTACCTCACAAGGATGTTACATAAAATTACAAATACTTTCACCACCCTTTGGACAGCCTTCACCTAGAAGTAGTCCCACCAACCTTGAAGCAGCCTTCCTTGAAGTAACTTCAAGCTCCCCCTTGAAGTAGCCTTCCTCTTGAAGTAGCTTCCCATTGAGACAACCTTCTTGAAGTAGTCCAAAGTCCTCCTTCTCCTCCGAGAATATCAAACCCTCTCCAATCCGTAGCCTCCAACCCTAGGAGTAGCAAGGAGAGTACACGCAATAAGAAAGAACAAGAAGGAAAAATAGAAATTACAATTACCGTTGTAGCACAAGGCTTGATTTCCTATATCAAGCGTTTTGATCTCCTAACCAATGTGTATGGAAGTGGAAGTGCAGTGGGTAGGAGATTCTAGCCTATAGGACACGAATTTGTAGCAATGGAAAGGATTAGCAAATGCTAGAGTTGCTCAATTGCTCACAAGAAAGATTGCCAATTGGAAGTATGTATGCTCAAGTGTTTCACAAGTGTGTTTTGGGTGTCCTAAGGCATGTCCTATTTATAGGAATGGCCTATGAGTGCTTAAGGATGTTCTAGACACTTTTTAGGGGGGTTTTAGTGCTTAACTAGCCGTTAGGTATCCACTAATTGCTTTAGCAACGGCTAGTTAATTAGTTCCAAAAAGTGCAGACAGACACCTTCTCGGTCGAAGTCTTTGTCGACTGAGAGACTCTCGATCGAGGAGTTTTTCGACCGAGGGATGGTTTAGATCAAGTGTATATAACGTTCGATTCTAACTCCCAACCACCTTGTCTGCTGGGTCTAACGGCTATTTGGGTCAATTCTCGGTCGAGGAATTGGTCGACCGAGAGTGTCTCAGCCGAGAAGTTTGTCGACCGAGAATGACTCTGTTTCAATGTTTTGAACTATGTACTAAGTGTGTGTATCGGTATGCAGTTGTGACACTATTGTAGGGGATGACCTATTTAAGTGTTGTGAATGGCTAGGGAAGATCTAAATGCTTGATTTACATGATATCTAAGTACTTGTACATTATATACTTGTACAAGTTTTTACATTTGATTACAATCATGAAACTAAAACATTTTGAGCATATAGATCTTCCAAAGTTGTGTCATCCACCTAGTTCCTACAACACTTAAGTAGCATGTTAGATCCAAAAGAATGAAATATTTGTCATTATCAAAACAAAGGGATTTAAATGATGTCCATTTAGCCAATAATCTCCCCCTTTTTGAAGATGACAAACATTTCCAAAATATAAAATAAGAAAATATAAATCATATGAGTTTCATACCTGAAGTTTACCTTTTGTAGCCATTTTCTTGTGTGCAAGTGTGTGATGGCCGAGATATTATGAAACTCATTTTATTTTATATTATTTCTCCCCCTTTGTCATTTCAGAAAGATAACCAAGATAATCATTAAGTATGACTTTTATTATTCCCCTTTAATTTTATTGCTATGCCCCCCCCCAATAAGATATTCAGTTTTAAAAGCAAGGGATTTAATATGAATGCATGTGTTGTCAAATTTGGCCACAAATTATTTCTTAATCATTTGTAAAAAGGGTGTTAAACCTTGAAATGATATGAGATCCTTTTAGGTTCATGCCATATATTACTCCCCCTGATTGTTATGCTCCACTATAATATTTTTATTTATCCAATTGAAGTCATAGGAAACACTTTTTATTCATAATAACTCAGTGCTCATACAACTCATAAGATGACCCATATGACATACTATCTTATAACAAAAAGATAGCCATTACAAACATTACAAAGATATCCATAAATCTTATGATCTCACTGAAAAGACTGAAGAATTACATCAATTTCTGGGTCTTTTCCAAGAAAGGGCTCAACTCCATAGTATTTGACCAGCATCTACCACTCCAAGGCACCTGCCTTGGTCAAAGAATAAACCTCCAAGAAGGTGGGAACACGATCGAATCGAAAGTGGGCAGCAATGTCTTAGAGTTGGATTGGGGAAAATTGAGTGTGGCTGAGGTCATGAGATGGTGGTGATGGGATTTGAGTGTAGTTGTAGGCTGGGTTGTAGGGGTAGAGCATGCTGGGATTAAGTGAATAAGGATATGCGTCAGGTGTATCAGGAGAAAGAGCTTGCATTCTTTGATTCAAGTAAGACATGGCATGATGATTGTAGTCTAATTGCCTACTTAAATGATATTGAGAATCGGAAATGTATGTTAATGTATTTGTGATATGATCATAAGGTAGGATAAAAGGAGGAGGTGGTGGATGTGTATCTTGGGTGGATGGCTCCCCTTCAGTCCTAGCCCTCTTGTGTCCAAAATCAATCCCCATCTTCTCTACCGTATTTCTAGTGATCTTTTGGGGTTTCCTATCACATTTGAAATTTAGGTCCTCAATGCTTTTCTTAAGACAATGTTGCATAATTTGGCAAACAAAATCGGCATAGGGTGGATTTCCAGAAAACTCAACCATGTTCTTAAGAATAAGACAAATAAAATTGATGGGTATGCTATTTAGGATGGCATAAATAAGATACATGCGAAAGGTGGGTACTTCGGATTTGTTTGCTCTAGGATTGATATTTGTGGAAACAATTAGATTGACTATCCTAGCTTCAGGTTTTAAATTGATGGCATAATAGGTACCCCTTTCTTCATGGCAAGTTATATTGGATAGAAAAATGGCTCTCTTGATATCACTCAAACTAGTGGTAGTGTCATCTTGGGATAGCTTATTTAGAGGATTACCAGTGGTGAGATCAATAAACCCCTTATACTCGTCTACATTAATGTTGAGCATAGTAAGAATATCCTCCTCGGAAAAGTGAAATCCATACCCACTAACCATAGAAGAGAAAGAATTATCATGGTCAGGATGTATGGCTAGATTGGCATAGAATTCATTGACGGCTTGGGAGGAGTAGGAACGAAAGGATAGATTGAGGAATTCAGAAAAATGTTGCACCTCAAAGAGTTCTTCAAGATCAACAATGTTGATGAAGTCCATGATGTCCACCGGCCGTCGAGGAAGAGGATTCTTTGAGGACAGCATGAGGTAGCGATCTCCGGCAGCTACGTCATTGAATGGAATGTCGTTGATGATTTCCAGCGCACGGGAGACCGTCCTTCCCTTCCTAGCCACAACCTGCTTCTTTCTATGTGATGATGATGAAGCCATCTTGATGATTTGAAGTGGAGAAGAAGAAATACAAGATTGGGGTGAAGAAGAGCTAAAAATTCACACAAGAAGGCACTAGAGAAGACCTAGAGAAGTTAGAATGTGAATTGGTGAAGAATAGGGCAGTTTTGGGGTCTATTTATAGCAAAATAGGACCCTGATCGGTCGAAAATTCGTCGACCGAGGATTGCAATGGTTGATTCTGCAGACGCGCCTCTCGGTCGTCCAACGGTCGATCGAAAAATAGCAGTTGCAATTTTTTTAATCATTATTTTAATCGGAAGATTGCCTTTTAATTTATACAAATTTTGATGGTTCACCAAGTTGGTCTCGGTCGATAATTTTGTCGACCGGGGCAGACTCGGTCAAACATTTTGTCGACCGGTCTATGTCTGGGTTCAAATGTGTAGCATTTTCTTGGTGAGTTTCGGTCGAGAAAGGTGACCAACCGAGATGTCTTCGGTCAACAAACTCGTCAACCGAGTTTGTCTCGGTCGAGATTTTTGTAGACCGACAGAATTATTGTGATTGAATATTATGGATGAAATTTTGAGCTAGTTTTTAATAGTTATGAATGCAAATGAGAGACTGTAAAATTGTAAGAGTGTGGAGCACATTATTTTAAGAATATTTACCAAAATATAATTTCCATGTTTAGGGGAGTATAACTTGTAATTTCATTCATACTATAGTATTAACATTAGAAATAATAGAATTTATTCAAGGATTGACTTTCATATATTTCTCATTTATTTATGAGGAATGTTAATCCTGAAGCTTATGAGATCTCTTAAGAACATATACCAATTGAAAAAACACAAAAAAAAATTATGTAACACTAGAATCAAAAAACTATGTCAACCAATGAGCAAGTTTATACTAATGTTGAGTCCAAAGAAATGATTTTCAATTAAGAAATTTGTCAAGCTTATTTTAGGTCAACCTTGACATCGACCTTGGTGCCCCTTGGTCAAACTTGATTTCAACCAAGAGGCAATTTCTGCAGATTTACAGTTTAAGCACGCTCATTGATTTACACATTTATGATTAAATATGTGAGGTATAAAGCCACCAGGTGACTTGATTAAATGCATATCATTTTGAAACGCTTTAAGTAATGCCACTTTTGAAGAATTTACCAATTGAAAAACAATTTAGGCATCACTATGGTATTGATTTTCTTAGAACGAGCAATTAGATAAGACATTAATATCCTTGTTCTAAGAAACAAACTATTTAGCTTGCCATAGTGTCTTCTAGCAAACATCATTCATGTATTACACGGAATAACACAAGCCATGCTCTTGATAATCATTATCTCTCATGTCAAGATGCATTTGTGCCATAGAGTTTTACTTTTATGCAAAATGGCATTTTCAATGATAGCATCATCTTTTATATGTAATAAGTTGAATCACAATGATCATTTTGAAAACAATATCCATTCATGGTTTGTATATATAGATCAAAGATTATTTAGGCAAACCAAGTAAAAGATGGAACATAATGATCATGATAAAACAGTAAAGGCATATTCATAACACAATGATAACAATAAAAGCATATCCATAGTGATTGTTCTTCTTGCAAAAAGGCAATTTCAATTTAGTTTGCAGCAAATATTTAGAATTTCCAATATTATTAGTTCTTGTAAGCAATAAAAGTTACCATGATGCAATCATGATACAAAATATTAGCCTAAGAGTAAGCTTTGAGTAGAACTTCGAGCAATATATGAATATAGTATCTTACAAAGTAATTCTTTGTTCTAAGCAAGGTTTCTTATTCTACTAATTTTCTTATCCAATTATCAAGTTTGCTCTTTCTTTTGATTAGGATCATTCAAATACTTAAGTCACAAGAATATGTAAAGTTCATTACATACTTAGGTTGATTGTAATTGAAGTGTCTTGTTTTTATTAAATAGTTATGTCAGAGTTTCACTCGGTCGACAAAGTTCTCGGCTGACATTATCTCGATCGACAACTTTCTCGACCAAAAATGTTACTGTTTCTCGAGAAAAATACAGATTTAAGGTAGAAACCCTATCGGTCGACTAATTTCTCGACCGACATTGTCTCGGTCGACAATTTTCTCGATCGAGATTGTTTCTATACTGTTTTCAGTAATTTTTTTCATAGATCAGTTTAACAGAATCATGTAATTTAATGCTCAGTTTAGTTGAGATAAAAACATTTAAATATCAAAGTAGCATTTAGATCAAATATCAACTAATCATATTTAAATTTCTAGGTTTTGGGAACCCAAACTAAAACAAGTTATTAAAGATGTGTCTCTTCAGGTGTATTTTCAAGTTAGAAATTTTAATTTCTTAGATCAATTCGTTATCCCATTATGCTAAGTTGGGATAGACATAAAGATATAAATTAGAGTCTTTGGTCATATCTCAACTAAATTTTATTCATTTAGTTTGGGGGTTTTGGGACCCATACCAACTCAACATCCTTTTTCTTGTAAGGGCATGAGAAGGAATAATGTCCAAGATGCAAACAATAATGACAACATATAGAATCAATCTCATTTCTCTTTTTATGAGTATGATCTAGATTGTTCTTGGGTAGATATGTATACTTGCCTTTAGGTACATACATAGATTGAGTCTTTGGCACTTGTGTCCTTCCCCCACTAGGTTTTTGATAGGATTCTCCTTTAGGCTTGTAACCTAGTCCTCTCCTTCCATTATAACTAGAAGAATTTTTCTGAATCTCATCAAGAACATCATTGTTTCCCAAGCTACTAATTTCCTTTTGTAACTTAGCAATCTCATCCATTCTCTTTTTGATATCTAACTTTGCTTGATCTAGATTAGATAATAGAGAATCTCTTTCTTTCACAATAGTATCATAATCTAAATGAGTGCATAAAATTGGTTGTTTTTTAAGATCATTAATTTGGGCTTGCAAGTTTATCTTTTCTAGAGAGAGAAGATTACAATTTGCCTCTATTGATTTCAGCTTAGTATCATGGTCTTTAATAGTTAAGTTTAATGTTTCCTTAAGATCTTCATTTTCAAATGTGAGAGCAAGAAGTTTAGCATGTAACTCATCATTTGCTTTATTAGATTTCTTTAATTTCTTCTTGCACACAATATACTTATCATGTGTTTCTTGAAGGCTAGCAACCAAATCTTCTTTTGATAAATCAAAAAGGCTTACCTCTTCTTTTTCTTCACTTGTTGTAGCAATAAAGCATTCTTTATGCACATCTTCCTTCTTTAACCTCCATGGACAGCTAGGTGTTGTGTGTATTGTTCCTAAGAACCAATTACAACTTGTTGAAGATTTGTCCTAGCTTCTCCTTTGCTTGCAGTTGTAGACACCACCACCCTCCATTCTTTAAGACTTGATTAGAGCTCCTTGAAGCCCGCTTTGATACCAAATGAAAAACCACAAGAGGGGGGTGAATAGGGTTTTATAAATATTTTAACAATAATTCAACTCAAACAACCACAATTGAGATAAGGAGAAAGAGGCAAGGTGTTTAGAGTGGTTCCACCCTTAGCAAAAACTAAGGGAGTCAGTCCACTACCCAATTTTTTCCAATTGGGATTTTGAAAGTATTTAAATTTTATTACCTCACAAGGATGTTACATAAAATTACAAATACTTTCACCACCTTTTGGACAGCCTTCACCTAGAAGTAGTCCCACCAACCTTGAAACAGCCTTCCTTGAAGTAACTTCAAGCTCCCCCTTGAAGTAGCCTTCCTCTTGAAGTAACTTCCCATTGAGACAGCCTTCTTGAAGTAGTCCAAAGTCCTCCTTCTCTGCCGAGAAGATCAAACCCTCTCCAATCCGCAACCTCCAACCCTAGGAGTAGCAAGGAGAGTACACGTAATAAGAAAGAACAAGAAGGAAAAATGGAAATTACAATTACCGTTGTAGCACAAGGATTGATTTCCCATATCAAGAGTTTTGATATCCTAACCAATGTGTATGGAAGTGGAAGTGCAGTGGGTAGGAGATGCTAGCCTATAGGACACGAATTTGTAGCAATGGAAAGGATTAGCAAATGCTAGAGTTGCTTAATTGCTCACAAGAAAGATTGCCAATTGCAAGTATGTATGCTCAAGTGTTGCACAAGTGTGTTTTAGGTGTCCTAAGGCATGTCCTATTTATAGGAATGGCCTATGAGTGCTTAAGGACGTTCTAGACACTTTCTAGGGGGTTCTTAGTGCTTAACTAGCCGTTAGGTATCCACTAATTGCTTTAGCAACATCTAGTTAATTAATTCCGAAAAGTGCAGATAGACACCTTCTCGGTCGAAGTCTTTGTCGACTGAGAGACTCTCAGTCGAGGAGTTTGTCGACCGAGGGATGGTATGGAGCAAGTATATATAATGTTCGATTCTAACTCCCAACCACCTTGTCTGCTGGGTCTAACAGCTATTTGGGTCAATTCTCGGTCGAGGAATTGGTCGACCGAGAGTGTCTCGGTCGAGAAGTTTTTCGACCGAGAATGACTTTGTTTCCATGTTTTGAACTATGTACTAAGTGTGTGTATCAGTATGCAGTTGTGACACTATTGTAGGGGATGACCTATCTAAGTGTTGTGAATGGCTAGGGAAGATCTAAACGCTTGATTTACATGATATCTAAGTACTTGTACATTATATACTTGTACATGTTTTTACATTTGATTACAATCATGAAACTAAAACATTTTGAGCATCTATATCTTCCAAAGTTGTGTCATCCACCTAGTTCCTGCAACACTTAAGTGGCACATTAGATCCACAAGAATGAAATGTTTGTCATTATCAAAACAAAGGGATTTAAATGATGTCCATTTAGCCAATAACTATAACTAGCAGAACATTGCGTTCTGCATACCCAGTGAGTGGTAGAATCCCTCGTTCTGTGAGGGAGTCCATAGTTTAACCAAACATGGTTTGGAAAATCCTAACTCTCCATCTTCTGTATATATGATATGATAGGATCTCATCATGTCATAGAATCACATTTCCTCATCATTGCCTCCAAGATTTGAAAAATCATAAGAGCAACTTAGAGATAGAAAGAGAGAGAGGAGGAGACTAGAAACTCTAGATCATCTTTGACCAATTGTGTGGATCTCGTGGAGATGAGTTTGCACTGTAAATTCATTATGGATGAGAAGCTTCACCATCAACATGTAAATCTAGGAGAAGGTCTCCATAGAGAAACGACAGTTTCCACATGTTGTGTAAGTTGTAAAACTAGTGACAACTTTTGGATCTATGCCAATCATCAAATGAATTAGACAATCTGCTATTGACAATCAACTGCAGATTCCTACGATCCATTGTAGAAAATTATTTTTAACACACATCCTAAGGCGATCTTCAGAGTGCTAGAGATACAGGAAGTGAGTTCTAATTTCTAATCCCATGAGATTAGACAAAGATGTAGATTGGAGGGTCTAGATCTACACCAATTACTGTAGGTTTTTTTTTGGAACCTCTCCACAATAAGGTACATACTTGCAAACCCTAATCTAGATTTGTTATATTAGATGGATCATGCTCGTAGGCTTCTCATAAAATTTTTATTCCGTCATGTTTTCTGCTTCAAAATTGAAGAGGGGGTCTATGATGTTATGCATACATACTGTTATGTTGTCATCTCACTAGTTTCATAAGAATTATCCATGTATCAACATTTCAATAATTACCTAGCTATACATACCAAATTTTTATTTCATAATTACACTATTTCCAAATTCTCAACTACTCAAACTAAACATCATATACTTCACTGACTAGGTTAAACAAAAATATCTATATATTTACTTAAGTATTTCAGGTACCATACTACAATTAGGTTTGCATTATAAATCCTAATTTCATGTAGCAACATTATTCCAACATTGAACAAAATGCTACACTACTATACAAATTTATGGCTCTTTCATGTATATCAATATTGCTTGAATGCAAAATCTCTTCTTATTGAGGAGTTTAGAATTTAGAGTTAATATTACTGAATTCATTAACCAATATATGCAACTAAAATATAAATGTGCAATCCAAAACTTAACCTACAGTGCGATCTGAAATCATAACCTCATTGGTAAAGTCCATAACAAAGAGAAATAGCAATTTCGTGGTGTCAAGTAATCTTTCCTCTTGAATGAAAACTAATTCAATACAAAAATATACATTCATACATAATTATCTAATACATAAGTGATACCCAAAAATGATTTATTTCAATAAACTTGTTTCAGAGATCTCAATGTATAAAACCATTGACTGTCGGACTTATCATCAAAGGTTTGAATCATAACTTTAATTTATGCATGACATTCTTATAAAAAACCCACTCACATGTGTATGATGATTCCCAAGATGTGTTGAGTTTATTAATCAAATCCCAAGCATAACTCATGGTCCCCAAAATATGTTTTTTTCAGCACCTCATTAAATATCATATCCCCTATTAGTCTAAAGAACTAATTAAGAAGGTGAGAATCAATCAAACATATGAAAGAGATGCCTCAATCAAGTACTCAATAAAGGCAAAGGCTATGAGAGAAAAATAAATAATAAGACTAGATAAAATTTGTAAGGTTCATAAAATTCCTAAATTCAAATGCAATCGATGATCATTGTTCCCCTATTACTACATTGTATACTTGTATTGATGTTAGGATAAGTGTATGAGGCATATATGTCCGTGTATGTGCTTTTTTGTATGTGAATGTGTTGGAGTTTGAAGCTCAAATCCATTTTATCTTGTATAAATTAATGAATTTCCCCTCAAAGTTTGTGAGTAGTGGTAGAAATACTCTCCACTCAGCTTCATCACTCATTTGACCCACATGATGGTTAGTCTAAGCATGTAATATGCCCATTTCCACTTGGACTCATCCACTACATTAGTAAAGTGAATGATCACAGTGAGATGGTGAGTTCTAGTTGAACACTCCATTTTCTTTTCCTATTTATTTCTTTAACTCTTCTCGACTTTTCATTCAACTTTTGAATTATTTCTAACTTGTGCAGTCCATGAATATCTATCTTCTTAATCATTTATAGATGTTTTAGCATAATTTACTTGATGTTATATATAATATTATTTAATTATAATTAATATTAAGTGACTTTATCAAATAGTTATGTCTAGCAAATCAATATATGTTGACCTATGTATCAAAAATCATGGACCACAATTGTAAATTTCCTTGCACAATGTGGCACCCATATCATGTAATACAATGGATTCAGTTATGTTATTATTATTTTGATCTCAACTATTTCACTCAACAAATAGTTAATTACATAAAAATTTTGTAAAGTTAGACTTAGTTTCTAAATAAATTAACTATATCATTACTAGATTCTAATTTCACATATTATTTTGGTTGTGATTCTCAAAATCAACTACTAATTTATTATACATTTAAGTGTACCATTTGTTGAATGGAAATGCTACTAACACAAAATCAATTCAAATTAATTTGAGTTGTCTACTAATATTTTGTTGGTGTATAATAGAAGATATCATTGCAAGTCCATGTCATAGACTTATGTATATTTAGAATTAGAAGAAAAAGACATTGGTAGCAACGATAGCCACAACCTAGATTGTACACACTTGAGGATAAATGATCATATAAGGTTGAATCCTCCTCTTCCTTGAAAATATAGGGATAAACAATTAGTTGTGACCACAATGAGTTTAAGTTCTACTTTGTTAATAAGAGGGTACTTTTAATATGTAGTTTTCACACCATTACATACCTTCCTTGGGAAAAACTTGATATATTTTGAATTAGGTTTTTGTATCTGCATTTTTATATTGGAAAGGGCTGACACAAACATTACATATGTGTGTTGGAGTATGTGTATGTGTGCATATATGAAAGAAATACCCTTGCTTATCTACTAATACTTACCACACATAAGTGAAAAGGATTGTGCCATAAAAACAATCCTCTTATGTACCAAATTTATAAAACATAGGAAAATTATTTAGCGTGACATATATCTTCTCTACTTGATGTTACTTCACAAGTAGGTCTAATAATTTGCTGCAATAATGATAAATATAAGAACTTGAAAGGGTATGCTTTTGAGATTGACTTGTTGCTAATAGTCTAGTTTTTTACAGCAAAGACCAGATCTAGGAACATACACTTCCCACACAAAGGCATTGCCCATTGTCGATTAATGAACACATCAACAAAAGTGGCTTTGAACTCAACCTCACATAATGCATTGATCTCCTGCCAAGGTATAATTGGTGTTTGATGCTAAAATAATACATTTAGAATGACTCAAGACAAAACTAAAAGATTGATATATGTATATATTGAGGATATAAGTACTTCTTTATATTAGCTATATAGTCCACCTAATCAATGCAGGGACAACATTTAATTTTAATTTTTTTAACATGCTCCAATTATGTATTATTTTTTAAGAAGGTAAATTCATATGATTTTCAATTTACAATATTTAATGTTAGTGCTTGTCTAATATTTATATTTTTGACTACATTTACTTGCCCTTATTTTAAAATAAAATAAGACTCACACTCATAACTTCTATCTCTACACCTCATATTATCTTTTAATATTGCATTATTCTCTTATATATTACCTGAAAATAGTCATTTCTCCCAAGCCTACTCATGAAATTGGAGAATACATATCTATTTCATATTTTAAGAGATAAATGCTTGCAAGGAATATCAAATTTGGCATACATGTCGACTTAGATCTCTATTTATAAAGTCAATCCATCCCAATGTCATTTCACATTGTTATTCTTTTTTTTTAAATAGCTCAATATCATTAAAAGAAAGCCATACGACATCTACAAGATAGACATCTCTCATCAAGTAACTAAGCAGCAACTCCTTTTGCTGAAAGATATAGCACAAGGTTCAAATTGGGATGTGATAGGTACGCTTCTGCGCCGTCCACCTCTTGTAGTGGCTGTCTAAAACAGCTATCTGGGATGGAATTCATCAATCTACAAGAGCCTAAGAGTACATCTGAAGAGGAGTTTGCAAAGCCGCTGACAGAGAATACCATCCTGAAGACAACAAAAGATCACCAGACAAAGATCTTGACCACAAAGCACCAACACAGACCTAACAACACAACGTCCCACAAAACAGGATGAGAAACATGACTACCAGCGACGAGCACAAAGGTTGCACCAACCAGGAGACCCAGGAAGGAGGCCAAACCCCAGCGATGCAGATAGAGAGGAAGGATGTCTCATGCAGATACAAAGGTGGGGAGTAGAGGGTGTCGGGAACTCCACCACCACTCCCGACCACCACTGTGAACAAGGGGCGGAAGACGCACATGAAGCCCAAACCCAGCTTACTCCTCCTCTGCCTGGAGCACCAAGGGGCGCCCCAGCTCACCGTCCACCCAAGAAGGAACCCAAGGCACGACACGACCAACAAACGACCACCACAGAAAAACAACTAGGAAATGCCTACAGGCGGAGACTAAAAAGCCAAAGACACCTGCCACTAACAAAACAACCTAACAGAACTGACCTACGTAGAAGAACGACACAGACGCCCAACTCAAACACTACAAAAAAAAAGATCGAAAATAAACCCACGATCACTACCAAGGCCTGGGGAAAAACCCAGGTGACTACCAGCCTCCTAGGAGGGACTAACAACAACGCCGACAAGCAGATAGTTGGGACTGCCAAACCAAAAAGCAAAAACAAACTGAAAAAAAAAACAACAGGATCAGAAACAAAGAAAAAAAGAGGGGAGACACTCCCGCATTAACAGGGGCAGTGGCCAAGGGGAGGCCGCACGTCGGTCCCAGATCACCCAAACGATCTCCACCAGTGACCGGAGCCACCTCTGACAGATCATTGCCGCCACCCCAGCTTCAGCCCCAGTCGGATCTGGAACCTGTTGCAGCCGTCGCGGAAAAGGGGACTAGGGCAGAGAGGGAAGCACGGCGATGAGGAACCAGAGGACAGAGGCCCCGTCGATGCAGGAGTAGAGGTGACCTAGGGGGAAGCAGGGCGGCACACCCAAGCTGTCGGATCCCCTCCCCCCGGCCGGAGGCTTCGTGTGCGGGAAACCTAGTCACCCCTTGAGTCGCGAGACCTCAAGCGGAGCAGCGGATTATTACTATGTTGAATGCTAATATATAATTTGTTCTATCTGATTGAAATCTGACTACGTAGCATATTTATACATTTTACAAAAAATGTGATCTACTAGTACTCTATATGAAGAGGTTAATAAGCACAACTATTTTCGATACTACACTAAACTAATGTTTATCACATACTTAAATAAAATTGTATTTCACACATTAATAATGCTAGAATAGATGTGTGGGTGTGTGCATGCACACACATATTTCTATTAATATTTGTGTGTGTCCTACCAAAAGGAGATGGTTTGATCAGACATCTTCATTTGTTTTTATAAGGAACTACCTCCTAATTCAACACTAATGCTTAATCACTAGAACAAATGCTTATACTAACTCAACTAAATCTAACAATCATTAAAGCTTTTGATGCAAACTAGGCAAATGCTTAAAGAAATATGTGCAATAGAAATAAGATAACAAATAAATCTATAAGAACAAATACAAAAGACACTATGGTTTATAGTGTTTACAACATGAAATGTTGTAGATCCACGATATATTGGTTTCCTACCAAGATGTATCAAAGTGTATTTTTATTATTTTTTCTATGTAGATGCAAATTTTGATTACATATGTCTTTTATGAATTAAGACTAATCTCCTTTTTGATTTGATGATAATTACCATCTCCCTTTTATGAGATGTAGAAGAAAACCATTGAAGAAGATCATGATATCCTCCTATGACATTTGGATGCAACCTAATATGAAGAAGTGTCTCTAAAGCAATAAAAATAAGAAGGAAAGTACAACTGATATCAACAGATTTACAACTAAAGATCTTAATGGACAAGTGATGAGAAAATCTACATGGATTAGGCAAGCCTTGTTGTGGTAGAATGTGATACTTAATCTATAGTAACGTCAATCTTACTTGGATGCAGCAGAAGATAGCAAAAAAAATTTCTAAGCACAATTAGATAGTATGTGAAAGTAGTGCTCAAGTATACCTTGAGTGCCCATATGTCACTCCTATATATAATATGTTGGATATTGGATGGGCTCTAGAGGGGGGTGAATAGAGTTATAAAGCACTTAAACAAGATTCATTATAACTTCAAATTATATCACAAGATAGGGTTTCTAATATGGAATTTGCGTGCAACTAAACATACATAGTAAAGATGAGAGATGTTGAAGAAGCACAAGTACACAAGCTATGTAGAGTGGTTCCAATCTCCAAACTACGAGAATGTGAGAGCATGTTACACTAAATGAGATTACTCAAGGCATAAAACTCAATCAATCACCAATTAACCACATACCCAAAAATATGGGTAAATCAAAACCAATTTCAACATCAACACCCGCTCAGAAACATTTGCATAAGAGCCCAACATCTTTCTTTTATCCATACTATGCCAAGAATTTGATACAAATTGTTATATCACCTTAGCCACAACATATATACACATGAGAATGATATTTGTATATGCCACACAAACAAGCATTAATATGCTAATAAAAGTTTGATTCGTTTGAAACACCATATACAAACTTTTCCTACCTGGATCTGAGAGTACAAGGATGACTCTAGGACACACTAGATATCTAATAAACTTTCTCAAAGATTCATTATTATAGCTCCTCTTGGCTATCACATGTTTGTTTTCGTCACTTTCGATTACCAAAAAAAATGTGGCGAACCACAAGGGTGAGACCCATGTCCCAGCAAGAGATATAACCTCCAACAATGCTTATTGATTACAACATTTTAAATAGTAGATAACTAAGCGATTTGAATATTTAATAATCAATTAAACAAATTGAAAAGTTCAAGTATACTAAACAGATTAAGTAAATCATCTTAGCAACAAGTATGATCATCAATGCATATATAGATAACAAATAAATCCATTTCTCTATATAGATATCTACTCAAATATCATCAAATTGCATCTAATAACAATCATTATAATTAATCTAACTATCATCATATTCCTTGCTAACAGTACAATAAATCTAGTAGCATAAGCATCCCTGACATCTTGAATATTTCTAGTAACATAACATGGCTATCAATATTGGCATCTCAAATAAAGTGAACAGATCTATATCATAAGTAGAACTAACATCATAACACAATGAACTACATAGCCATGATTAACAGTTTAAGCATTTCTAATTACACAGGCATGGCTAGCAATATTAAACATAGCTAGCAGCAGCATCTTAAGCATCAGTGCCAGTATATTTGACAACATAAGCATGTTTACAACATGAGCATAACTACATCATAAGCATATCCATTATCTCTTATTATACTATGCATGATCTCAGTGAAAAGAAAGCAAACAAGGGTTATCATCCAATATGAAGCATTGTGTATAACCCTAAATAGATATACTACACAGCTATCTTACATCTTTTATTATGCCCTGAGGAATTTGAGGATACCACTCAAAATCCAACTGGTCACTGCTAAGTCGAAATTAGTGCCATACAAGATCTAGGAAGAGTCAGACTCCTAAGATATTCTCTGCCCCTGGTCAATATGGGTCTTCCACATCGACACATAAGGTCAACCTACTAACAGCCTAGTTTGTCCTTGGTACAGGTCACGATACTAGTGAAAGGAGGTGGGTACACATACCCTACCATCCGAGGTACAACCGCAGTTGTCCTCCAATCTCATCACATATATAATCACCGAGACACGACTGCAACCGTTCTCAAACTAAGGGCTAGGTATGACCGTAGTCATCCTCCCTAAACACTTGAATTTAGGATGACAAGCACCCCGGATACTCATCAGTATGCACTCTAAGTTTCCCTTAGGAATACTCGTTTCACCATCTGGCAAGTTCTGACACTCAGATGGATCTATGGCACAGGGCACTACATGATTAGAGTTTTACTTGATTAGTTATGACAATTGGGTGACTTAAGGCTGCATCAAACAAGTGGATGTACAAACCTTAATTCACTTCTAACAGCATATAAATATCACAACTTCAAAAGATATAAAATGTGTGAAACATAGTTTCTCATCTCATCATCACATGGTACTATTCACTTACCATTCATGAGGCTACACTAGTCATCATACTATCACAAGATATAAATCCTTCTCACAATATCATAGGGTATCAACCCTTATCAACACAAGAGGATTACACCTCATTCAGGGCTCATATATGCCCAAAGGTCATCAAAACCATCATACTATTCCCTACAAGATCATCGTTATCATTCCATGCCTTATCGCAAGGCTCAACAACATCACTTACATATAATACACCATATCATCACAATATTGCATTAATGGGCTAGGAGATATTCATAAACAATCATAACAGGGTTATATTAACATTAAGAACATTCCTTTATTACATCAACATGCAAGGAATCTAGATATGATTAACCCTCATCATATTCATAATGCACATGTTTAGCATAAGAAAGTATCAACCATGTGGCTATGATAACCACCAATAAACATATTAAGGTTATGATCATATTAAGGAGGTTATTTCACCATCATTCCATCATATAAGAATGTTAAACATGAATACTCATATTTATCTATTTGCATTAGAGTTAGGTTCAACAAGATAAATTATATTAATGTTACTAATTAGAACTTATACCCAAATCCTAACTCAGGGTATCCCCATTGGATACATAAGGTGAAGCATCACCATCACATTCCATAATATTCTCAAGTATGAACCCACATATAAATCAAGGTGTAGCCATTGGGTTATAGTATACTAGGGTTTCAACAACAATAAGAGAGTACTCTATGACTGTATTAATCATTCAAGGACTATTCATACCCAATTACCATCATTTAGTTATATTAAAGCTAGGTATAACAAGATATACCTCATTAGGGTTACATATCAACACTATATGGTTATCATCCCTTCTATTCATATGTGTGAATAGGTAAGACTACCTTATTAAGGGCAACCCTCCATTTGTTCCATCATCATTCAACCCATATCACCATACCACAATGTCACCCAGAACCATTGGATGTTTAAAAGGTAAGACCATTGGTTGTTTACATAAGTAAACACATTGGATAAACCACCTATGAAGTCCATGATTTGTTCTCTAGAAATAGTCACCATCTAACCCTAGACATCCCTTGATTAACAACACAAAATGTTCCATTGAGAGTAGGGTAAAACTCACAATCGACTGTTCATTTAAAACAAGCCATCCATTGCCAACAAGTAAGCTCCTTAAGTTGATCATATAAAGGAAACCATCTAAATCACATTATTAGGACCAACATATTACATTATCCATCATTCCACTTTATTGGAGAACTAGACATTAGATCTTGACCATTGGGTCAAGTTCATATGTAAAAACCATCAATAACAGTATAGGTTTGACCATTGCATCAACTAACCCAAGAAACCATTGGACTAAGGCTTAATTGGTGCTACAACTATATGACTAACTCACCATAGGTTTTGGAGACTTGATCCACCATCATTAGTGACCATTAAGTCACCATAGGTTGTTAGATCAGCACTATATTCATTAATCAACATCAAATATCAAACTAATATCACCATTGATTGATAGCATCATTATGGTACTTAGTTGTTAATGACTAGGCTTCTAATTAGGCCAACACCTGACCTAAGGGGTGAATGTCAGTTGACACCCTTGGTCACCACCATCGGTTGTCATGAAGACAACACCATCAGTTGTTGCAATGGTACCACCATTGAGTCATGTGCTTATATAAGAAATCAAATTTAAACCCTAACATTGACTGTTGGTTGATAGGTGTTTAGCACCATTGGTTGTCAAACCATCCTGATCCAAGTCATATTATACCTTAGGAATAATGTACACATGATCACAGGTTCATCTAGAACTGATATCAGAATAGGTAACATTATAAAAATCGAAATCCAAGTCAAGCATAGCTTTTTAGTGCATGGAACATCATTTAAAAGCAAGAACATGAGCTAGCAAGCTTAAGGTAGGAATTAAACGTTGAGCAAGTTATAAAAATTTCCTCTAATGAGAAGTGAAATCCCAAATAGAAGAAAACTCAAGCAGATAGGGTAGAAAATTCAAGTATAATTTGTGAACTCGTCCATCTAGCGCCTTTCTTCATCAAATGAGCAAACCCTAAGCATAAGGAGCAAGAAGGGTAGGGTTTTAGAGCTTTAGAGCAAATTCTACCATGGAACAGTAAGGTTACAACCTGGAGAAAGGTGGGAGGAAGGATAACAAAGAAATAAATGGAGGAAATAAGGATATTCTTACTCTTTTAGGTCAAGATCACTAGAAGGAAGCTTTTCAAACCCTAAAAGGAAGTCAATTGCAACCCTAGATTCTTTTTCCAAAAAGATCCCCTCTTTCTTCTTCCTTGGATAGGCAATTTGCAGTAGCATAGAGGGAGAATGAGGTTCATAGAAGGAGGGAAGTGGTGGAGAGCAAATGGCTCATTTGGGTGCTTAGGGATAAGTATATGAAACTTTAAGATAAAGAAAAATAAAAAGTTGAAGTTCTAGTATCTTTCCAAGTGTCCATGGCCTTAAACTATTAAGAATATACAATCACACACACAAGAAGATCCCCCTAAAAAAAACACCAGAGGGGGGGTGAATAGGGTTTTATAATTATTTTAACAATAAATAAACTCAAACAACCACAATTGAGATAAGGAGAAAGAGGCAAGGTGTTTAGAGTGGTTCCACCCTTAGCAAAAACTAAGGGAGTCAGTACACTACCCAATTGTTTCCAATTGGGATTTTAAAAGTATTTAAATTTTATTACCGCGCAAGGATGTAACATAAAATTACAAATACTTTCACCACCCTTTGGAAAACCTTCACCTAGAAGTAGTCCCACCAACCTCGAAGCAGCCTTCCTTGAAGTAACTTCAAGCTCCCCCTTGAAGTAACCTTCCTCTTGAAGTAGCTTCCCATTGAGACAGCCTTCTTAAAGTAGTCCAAAGTCCTCCTTCTCCGCCGAGAAGATCAAACCCTCTCCAATCCGCAGCCTCCAACCCTAGGAGTAGCAAGGAGAGTACAAGCAATAAGAAAGAACAAGAAGGGAAAATGGAAATTACAATTACCGTTGTAGCACAAGGCTTGATTTCCTATATCAAGTGTTTTAATCTCCTAACCAATGTGTATGGAAGTGGAAGTGCAATGGGTAGGAGATGGTAGCCTATAGGACACGAAATTGGAGCAATGGAAATGAATAGAAAATGTTGGAGTTGCTCAATTTCTCACAAGAATGGATTACCAATTGCAAGTATGTATGCTCAAGTATTGCACAAGTGTATTTTGGGTATCCTAAGGCATGTTGTAACGATCGGGCCCACTGTCCAAGGCTCTAGTAGAGTTTCAGGATTGACGATTGGCCCCACAGACCACCACTAGCCTTAACTACACGCTTTTCGTCCACTCACGCGCAAGCCAGGAGCAACTTCCCGACTGGTCACCCATCCTAGTACTACTCCAAGCTGAGCACGCTTAACTATGGAGTTCTTTAGAGATGGGCTCCCAGAAAAGGAGGTACACCTTGGTGATATGGGTAGTCCAATCATTCCTTTTAAGATCAACTTATTCGAGACCTCAAGTCCTGGGATGTTACAATCTCCCCCACTTAGACTCTTGACGTCCTCGTCAAGGCTTAACTATATGGCCTCATAATCTGACCCCATTTCAGTGCAGACCCACAATGGCCCATGGACACCCAACTCCCATCCATGGATACCAGTGCAAGGGTGGCTCCATCTCGTCTCTATGGATAGCCCTTTCCAACTTGCCTGGACCGCATGGCTCAAGACTGGCATGCCACATGCCCATGTGGGCCCCACCTACTGGAGGGGTTATGGCTCTGATACCATTTGTAATGCTCGGGCCCACTGCCCAAGGCTCTAGTAGAGTTTAAGGAATGACGACTGGCCCCACAGACCACCACTAGCCTTAACTGCACACTTTTCGTCCACTCACGCGCAAGCCAGGAGCAACTTCCCGACTGGACACCCATCCTAGTACTACTCCAAGCTTAGCACGCTTAACTATGGAGTTCTTTAGAGATGGGCTCCCGGAAAAGGAGGTTCACCTTGGTGATATGGGTAGTACAATCATTCCTTTTAAGATCAACTTATCCGAGGCCTCAAGTCCTGGGATGTTACACATGTACTATTTATAGGAATGGCCTATGAATGCTTAAGGACGTTCTAGACACTTTCTAGGGGGTTCTTAGTGCTTAACTAGCCGTTAGGTATCCACTAATTGCTTTATCAACGGCTAGTTAATTAATTCTGAAAAGTGCAGACAGACACCTTCTCGGTCAAAGTCTTTGTCGACCGAGAGACTCTTGGTCGAACTCTTTGTCGACCGAAGGACAGTCTGGAGCAATTATATATAACGTTCGATTCCAACTCCCAACTACCTTGTCTGTTGGGTCTAACGGCTATTTGGGTCAATTCTCGGTCGAGGAATTGGTCGACCGAGACTGTCTCGGTCGAGAAGTTTGTCAACCGAGAATGACTCTGTTTCAAAGTTTTGAACTATGTACTAAGTGTGTGTATCAATATGCAGTTGTGACACTATTGTAGGGGATGACCTATCTAAGTGTTATGAATGGCTAGGGAAGATCTAAACGCTTGATATACATGATATCTAAGTACTTGTACATTATATACTTGTACAAGTTTTTACATTTGATTACAATCATGAAACTAGAACATTTTGAGCATATAGATCTTCCAAAGTTGGGTCATCCACCTAGTTCCTGAAACACTTAAGTAGCACGTTAGATCCAAAAGAATGAAATGTTTGTCATTATAAAAACAAAGGGATTTAAATGATGTCCATTTAGCCAACAATCTCCTCCTTTATGAAGATGACAAACATTTCCAAAATATGAAATAACAAAATATAAACCATATGAGTTTCATACCTGAAGTTTACCTTTTGTAGCCATTTTCTTGTGTGCAAGTGTGTGCTGGCCGAGATATTATGAAACTCATTTTATTTTATATTATTTCTCCCCCTTTGTCATTTCAAAAAGATAACCAAACTAAACATGAATTATGACTTTTTATTTCTCCCCCTTAATTTGATAATTTGAGACGTAATGCAAACCACTTATTTTTATGTCTAATTTAGCCACAATTTATTTCTCAATCATTTGCAAAGGATGTTAAGCCTTGAAATGATATGAGATCCGTTTAGATTCATGGCATATGTGTTTTGATTTCTCATCCATTTTACAAGGGGTGTTAAGCCTTAAAATTATATGAGATTCTTTTAAGCTTATAATGAATGTATCTCTAACCAAATGCACGGGATGCTAAGCCCTGATTTGTTTAGAGAATTCCATTGTATTCATACATATTGTAGGCTCCTAGATTACTTTTAAAAATACTAAGGTCATAACTAGCTTCAAATGTTCTTTATGATGTTTACAAAGTTTTGTAAGCTCCTTCTTAATCTGATAGTCAAGATAGTTTTTGTGAGCTCCCCCTTAATCAAGATAATTTAAGGATTCTAAGGTTACAATTTAGATCATAATAAGTTAACCCTTTATGAGAGTTATGCACTAAAATCTTATTTTCAATATACTAAGATTGAGTGCAAGAAAATGATTTAAAAATAAGCATTTAGTCAAGCTTATTTTAGGTCAACCTTGACTTCGACCTGGGCACCCCTTGGTCAAACTTAATTTCAACCAAGAGGCAATTTATACAGATTTCCAATTTAAGCATTTTCAATGATCTACTTGATTGAATATTTGAACCATAGCTTATAGAGTATTGTTCATGTATAAAAAGAATATCATTTTCCATAAGCTAAGCACAAGATAATCATTTAACTAAGATGTCAAGATGCATTTGTGCCATTGAGATTTATCTTAATGCAAAAATTACATTTTTAATGGTAATATCATCTTTATATGTAATGAGCTGAATCATAATGATCATTTTTTAAAACAATATCCATTTATGGTTTGTATATATAGATCAAAGATTATTTTAGGCAAACCAAGTAAAAGATGGAACACAATGATCATGATAAGTCAGTAAAGGCATATACAATGATCATGATAGAACAATAGATGCATTCCATGAAATACAATGATTATGATCATTTAAAAATCAAATTTCAAGACACGTGGTTTTTATATAGATAGACCAAGAAATATTTAGAACAAACCATGTGGATTATTATAAAACAGTAATTAAATCAACATGTTTTGTAACAAGTTTCATAAGAGTGTTATAATCAAAGTATGCAAGCTTATCAAAATGTTTAAAGAATATGTCTCCAAGATTCATTCTTGATTTGTAGATTAAATAAATCATTAATAGCAAATTGATAGTAAACTGGATCAATTAAACAAGTTCAGCAGAACTTAATTCGGTCAAACTTTTCTTCGATCGAATTTATCTCGGTCGAAGATTTTCTCGACCGAGTATTCTGCTGTTTGTACACGTTTTATCAGATTTTTACAAGCTTAAAAAATAGTAACCTTCTCGGTCGACTAATTCTCGACCGACAGGGTCTCGGTTGAAGATTTTCTCAACCAAGTTTATTTCTGTATTGTAATTCAATAATTTTTCTGTAAGCAAAAGGTAATACAATTTTGCAAGAATATAAGAGTTGAAGCTCAGTTTTGTTGAGATAAGACATTTGAATATCAAAGAAACGTTTTAGGTCAAATCTCAACTAATCAAATTTAAATCTCTAAGTTTTAGGAATCCAAACTAGATCATCATTCCTTTTCTTATATGGGCATGAAAAAGAGTAGTGTCCAAGACGCAAGCAATAATGACAACTAATAGAGTCAATCTCATTTCTCTTTCTAGGAATTGAGTTGTTCTTGGGTACATACATAATCTTGGCCTTGGGTGCTTGTATTCTTCTAGGTTTAGGTTGATAGGATTTCCCTTTTGAAACATATCCTAAACCACTCCTTCCATTATAACTAGAAGAATTATTCAGAATTTTATCAAGAACATCATTGTTTCTCAAGCTATTAATTTCTCTTTGTAACTTGATAATCTCATCCATCTTCTTTTTGATATCTAACTTTGCTTGATCTAGATTAGATGATAAAGCATCTTTTTCTTTAACAATAGCATCATAATCTAGATGATTTCATAGAATAGGTTGAGTCTGAAAATTATTCAATTTTGCAAGCAAATCAACCTTTTCTTGAGAAAGAAGATCATGATTTGTTTCTAAAGTAAGCAGCTTCATATTGCAATCATTTAAAGATGATTTCAAGGTCAAATTTTCAGAAGCAATACTATCCTTTTTGAAAGAAAGATTATTCAATCTAGCATATAGATCCTCATTAGTTCTCGTAACCTTCTTTAGTTTCTTTTTGCAATCAACATATTTCTCATGTGTATCTTGAAGACTAGTAATTAGATCTTCTTTTGGTAAATCAAAAAGGCTTACCTCTTCTTCTTCTTCATTTGTTGTAGAAATAAGGCACTCTACTTCTTTTTCTCCATCTTCACTATCATCACTTGAATCATCCCATGCAGCTTTATATGCTCTTTCTTTCTTCTTGTGAGATGATTTCTTCCCCTTCTTAAGTTTTGGACAATCACCTTTTAAATGTCCCTTTTTGCCACATTCAAAGCACCTAGAAGAAACACTAGAAGTTTTGTTAGTTTTAAAACTTTTATACTACTTACCGTTTACAATGAGAGTTTCTTCTTCACTATCATCTTCACTTGTGTCATGACTAATCTTGGTTGATGCTTTGAATGTAATGTCCTTCTTTCTCCCTTGTTGAATTTCACACTCTCGTCTTTCTTCCTCCTCCAAGGTTGCCTCATGTGCTTCTAAGTTGCCAATGAGTTGCTCCATCTGTAGTCGGGTGAGATCATTTGCTTCTTCAATAGCAGTTACCTTGGGCTTGTACTTGGGAGGAAGAGACCTAAGAATTTTTGATACTTGATCTTCTTCACTAATTACTTTACATAAAGCATTTAAACCATTTACAATAGAAGAAAACTTTGCATACATTTCACTAATAGACTCATTTTGATCCATACGGAACTGTTCAAATTTTTTCTTAAGCATCCCAATTTTAGAATTCTTAACTTGAATAGTTCCTTCATATGTTATGGAGATTCTATGCCATATTTCATATGTTGTTTCACAATTTGATATTCTATTGAATTCACCAACGGAAATTGAACAATAGAGTATACTTACAGCTTTTGCATTCATTTGGGCTGATCTTACCGTATTAGCATCCCAATTTGCATACTCTATTTGAGGAAAGTCATATGGATTTGATACCATCCTCCAGAGATCCCAGCTAATTCCCTGGAAGTAGAATTGTATCCTCCTCTTCCAGTAGGTGTAGTTAGTGCCATCAAAAGGTGGAGGTCTAGCCACGAGTGTTCCTTCCAAGTTAAGGTTGTTGAGTACCCCGTCACCCATTCTTCAAGACTTTGTTAGAGTTACTTGAAGCCTTGCTCTGATACCAAATGAAAAAAACACTAGAGGGGGTGAATAGGGTTTTATAATTATTTTAACAATAAATAAACTCAAACAACCACAATTGAGATAAGGAGTAAGAGGCAAGGTGTTTAGAGTGGTTCCACCTTTAGCAAAAACTAAGGGAGTCAGTCCACTGCCCAATTGTTTCCAATTGGGATTTTGAAAGTATTTAAATTTTATTACCTCGCAAGGATGTTACATAAAATTACAAATACTTTCACCACCCTTTGGACAGCCTTCACCTAGAAGTAGTCCCACCAACCTCGAAGCAGCCTTCCTTGAAGTAACTTCAAGCTCCCCCTTGAAGTAGCCTTCCTCTTGAAGTAGCTTCCTGTTGAGACAGCCTTCGTGAAGTAGTCCAAAGTCCTCCTTCTCCACCGAGAAGATCAAACCCTCTCCAATCCACAGCCTCCAACCCTAGGAGTAGCAAGGAGAGCAAGCAATAAGAAAGAACAAGAAGGGAAAATGTAAATTACAATTACCGTTGTAGCACAAGGCTTGATTTCCTATATCAAGCATTTTGATCTCCTAACCAATGTGTATGGAAGTGGAAGTGGAGTGGGTAGGAGATGCTAGCCTATAGGACACGAAATTGGAGCAATGGAAATGAATAGCAAATGTTGGAGTTGCTCAATTGCTCACAAGAATGGATTTCCAATTGCAAGTATGTATGCTCAAGTATTGCACAAGTGTATTTTGGGTGTCCTAAGGCATGTCCTATTTATAGGAATTGCCTATGAATGCTTAAGGATGTTCTAGACACTTTCTAGGGGGTTCTTAGTGCTTAACTAGCCGTTAGGTATCCACTAATTGCTTTAGCAATAGCTAGTTAATTAATTCTGAAAAGTGCAGACAGACACCTTCTCGGTCGAAGTCTTTGTCGACCGAGAGACTCTCGGTTTAACTCTTTGTCGACCGAAGGACAGTCTGGAGCAAGTATATATAACGTTCGATTCCAACTCCCAACTACCTTGTCTGCTGGGTCTAACAGCTATTTGGGTCAATTCTCGGTCAAGGAATTGGTCGACCGAGAGTGTCTCGTCGAGAAGTTTGTCAACTGAGAATGACTCTGTTTCAAAGTTTTGAACTATGTACTAAGTGTGTGTATCAATATGCAGTTGTGACACTATTGTAGGGGATGACCTATCTAAGTGTTGTGAATGGCTAGGGAAGATCTAAACGCTTGATTTACATGATATCTAAGTACGTGTACATTATATACTTGTACAAGTTTTTACATTTGATTACAATCATGAAACTAGAACATTTGAGCATATATATCTTCCAAAGTTGTGTCATTCACCTAGTTCCTGCAACACTTAAGTAGCACGTTAGATCCACAAGAATGAAATGTTTGTCATTATAAAAAAAAGGTATTTAAATGATGTCCATTTAGCCAACACCCCCACCATCCCTATAGACATGCTTATCCCTCGTTTCTTGAATTTCCCAGGAAAACAAATAATTCATTAGTTGATAGCTACCAAAGGTAGCTCATCTATGAAGGGGTAAACCCTAAAATACCCTTGAGGAAAACACCTTCAAACCAAGGTTTAAATAGGATCCCCATGGCTCAAAAAACTCAAGAATGATGAGAGAATATCTAAGGAACATAATGAAAGTGATAAATTGCAAAGAAAACCTCTCAATTGGATAAATTGTTGAAAAGTCCAAAATGTGCATAAAATTGCATAACTTGCTCAAACAATGTCCAAATTGGACCAAATTTGAAACTTAAGCTTGTATTATGATTTAAAAGCATATAAAAAGGTTAGATTAGGGTTATAAGAATTAAATTATGATAATTAAGCTTGTTCAACACTTTAAGCAAGGTTAGGGGACTTACAACCATAAACCCCTAACAGGGATTTCACCCCTTAAATCCAAGGTACACATAGATGGACACTTATCATGCGTGTCATCATCAATATTACACATGGTTACTTAAATATTATGGTAATGTCACATTGCTCTTATAGAGGTCATGTTCTTCTCTTTCAATTCATACATATCTTATCTTGGGTCAGCACAAAAAAAACCCCACATAAGAAGACATTTGCAAATATGGAACATAGAAACTTATTATGACACATGTACAAATCTAATAGTAACTTTCAACTTTAAATTCTAGCTATCATCTTGAAATTATATCTATTGTATAAACAAACCATCTATTCTTGATAGTGGTCTTCCCCAGCTATCACTAGACAATACACAACATTATAGAGTCACTTTTATTTTTCCTTCCAAATAACATTTATAGGATCATCATCAACTCTCTCTCTCTCTCTCTACAGGAGAGAAATACTTGGAATGTTTATTTAATAAACATCTCCAACCTTCACATATTTCTCATACTGTTGATACATCTTGGATACTAGGATTCATTACCTTGGTATCCACCTCATGTGCTATAAGGAACTCACATCATTATCTCATCCACTTTTACCAACATAACAAATATCAAGACATATAAGAGGAGCCTTCTTAATTATTGGAAGGCTCAAAAGCAAAACCATCACAAAATTTATGATCTTGGAACCATAGTCCAAACAACCTTATGCTATAATAATATATCCACCCTCATGTTTATAACAAATCCACACATACCAAGTGGCAATGATCCACTTGAAAGTTGTGCCCTGGAAAGGAAAGACACAAAGGGAAACACACTTCCCACATCATAGCAACATTGTTCAAGGGTCACTAGCAAAAAGGTAGCCAATTCTATTTTCATTATGCAAGTTACAACTTCTTATGTATCATTTTATCCTTTTCATTTTGGGTTCCTTGCCATTAGAATAGGAATCATCATGATTAATGTATCTCATTACTCCTTCCTTGATGACTATTTATCACACTTGGGTATGTTCTCTTATTTTATTATGTTTTTCAACCACTTATCAATAGGTAAATCGTCATATTCCACATTTTCTTCATTAAATGTGGATCATCTGCCTTAATTTCTTTCAAATGCCATGCTTATTTTATATTAACACTTTCTTACACACATATTTTTGTCTAAGATTAACTCAGGTTCCACCTTATTCCTTTATCATTGTTCTCATTTATCTTCTCATTTTATACTTATCATTGGAGTTCTCTCCATCTTATGTTGATTTATACCTTGAATCACTTTATAAGCATAGACTTATATGTCTTTTACTTTATTATCTTCTTGAATCACATCTTTAAGAACTCTTTTCCTTATTTGTATTCAGATTTAGATTTCATGGTGTTGTATCTTTCTCTTATAGTTACCAAACATTCAAGTTTTGATGGATAATGATGCAATTTTCATCTTCTTTAAGGTAGGATTGAGATATTCACACCATGATTTCTTATTCGTTATGCTCTTTAGATTGTCTCAAAATGACTGCTTGATTAGAGTAATCATAAAGATAACAATCTAAGAGTTCCATACTTACCTTTTCTTCAAAAATTGAAAACCTGGCCAGGGCACCCAAATACTGAGATTAGGCGGTATGCACCGTATTTTTATGTCATATTCCTAATTTTGACATCATCCTAGTCCTAAGTCCTAGTGTTCCTATAGACTCAGTGAACCTAAAGCTCTGATACCAACTTGTGAGAACCCGTTACACTGAACGATATTACTCAAAACATAAAACTCAATCAATCACCAGTTAACCACATACCCAAAAATATGGGTAAATTAAAACTGATTTCAACATCAACACCCACTCAGAATCATTTGCATAAGAGCCCAGCATCTTTCTATTATCCATACTATGCTAAGAATTTGATACAAATTGTTCTATCACCTTAGCCACAATGTATATACACAGGAGAACGATATTCGTATATGCCACACAAATAAGCATTAATATGCTAACAAAAGTTTGATTCATTTGAAACACCATATACAAACTTTTCCAGCCCGGATCTGAGAGTACAGGGACGACTCTAGGACACACTAGACATCTAATCAACTTTCTCAAAGATTCATTATTCTAGCTCCTCTTGGCTGCCACATGTTCATTTTCGTCACTTCTGGTCACCTAAAAAAATGTGGCGAACCACAAGGGTGAGACCCATGTCCTAGCAAGAGATATAACCTCCAACAACGCTTATTGATTTCAACATTTTAAATAGTAGATAACTAAGAAATTTGAGTATTTAATAATCAATTGAATAGATTGAACAGTTCAAGTATATTGAACAGATTAAGCAAATCATCTTAGCAACAAGTATGATCATCAATGCATATATAGATAACAAATAAATCCATTTCTCTATATAGATATCTACTCAAATATCATCAAATTACATCTAATAACAATCATTATCATTAATCTAACTATCATCATATTCCTTGCTAACAGTATAAGCAATCTAGTAGAATAAGCATCCTTGACATCATGAATATGTCTAGTAACATAACATGGTTATCAATATTGGCATCTAAAATAAAGTGAACAGATCTATATCATAAGTAGAACTAACATCATAACACAATGAACTACATAGGCATGATTAACAGTTTAAGCATTTCTAATTACACAGCCATGGCTAGCAATATTAAACATAGCTAGCAGCAGCATCTTAACCATCAGTGTCAGTATATTTGACAACATAAGCATGTTTACAACATGAACATAACTACAACATAAGCATATCTATTATCTCTTATTGTACTATACATGATCTCAGTGAAAAGAAAGCAAAAAAGGGTTATCATCCAATATGAAGCATTGTGTATAACCCTAAACAGATATGCTACATGGTTGTCTTACATCTTTTATTATGCCTTGAGGAATTTGAGGATACTACTCAAAATCCAACTCACCATTGCTAAGTCAAAATCAATTCCATACAAGATCTAGGAAGAGCCGGACTCCTAAGATCTTCTCTGCCCCCGGTCAGTATGGGTCCGCCACAGTGACACATAAGGTCAAGCTGCTAACAACCTAGTCTGTCCTTGGTACAGGTCACGACACTAGTGAAAGGAGGTGGGTACGCATACCCTACCATCTAAGGTACAACCACAATTGTCCTCCAATCTCGTCACATATATAATCACCGAGACACGACCGCAGCCATTCTCAAACGGAGGGCTAGGTATGACCCCATTCATCCTCCCTAAACACTTGAATTCAAGATGACAAGAACCCCACATACTCATCAGTATGCGCTCTGAGTTTCCCTTAGGAATACTCGTTTCACCATCTGGCAAGTTCTGACACTTAGATGGATCTATGGCACAGGGCACTACATAATTAGAGTTTCACTTGATTGGTTATGCCAATTGGGTGACTTAAGGCTGCATCAAACAAGTGGACATACAAACCCTAATTCACTTCTAACAAGCATATAAATATCATATCTTCAAAAGATATAAAATGTCTGAAACATAATTTCTCATCTCATCGTCACATGGTACTATTCACTTGCCATTCATGAGGCTACACTAGTCATCATATTATCACAAGATATAAATCCTTTTCACAATATCATAGGGTATCAAACCTTATCAACACAATAGGGTTACACCTCATTCAGGGCTCAGCCATGCCCAAAGGTCATCAAGACCATCATACTATTCCCTACAAGATCATCATTATCATTTCATGCCTTATAGCAAGGCTCAACAACATCACTTACATATAATACACCAGATCAACACAATATTGCATTAATGAGCTAGGATATATTCATAAACAATCATAGTAGGGTTCTATTAACATTAAGAACATTCCTTTATTACATGAACATGCAAGGAATCTAGATATGATTAACCCTCATCATATTCATAATGCACATGTTTAGCATAGGAAAGTATCAACATGAGGCTATGGTAATCACCAATTAATATATTAAGGTTATGATCATATTAAGGAGGTTAGTTAACCATCATTCCATCATATAATAATGTTAAACATGAATACTCATCTTTATCTATTTGCATTAGAGTTAGGTTCAACAAGATAAATTATATTAATGTTACTAATTAGCACTTATACCCAATCCTAACTCACGACATCCCCATTGGATCATAGATACATAAGGTGAAGCATCACCATCACATTCCATACTATTCTAAAGTATGAACCCACACATAAATCAAGGTGTAGCCATCGAGTTATAGCATACTAGGGTTTCAACATCAATAAGAGAGTACTTCATGATGTATTAATCATTCGAGGACTATTCATACCCAATTACCATCATTTAGTTATATTAAAGCTAGGTATAACAAGCTATACCTCATTACGGTTACATATCAACACAATATGGTTATCATCCCTTCTATTCATATGAGTGAATAGGTAAGACTACCTTATTAAGGGTAACCCTCCATTTGTTCCATCATCATTCAACCCATATCACCATACCACAATGTCACCCAAAAACATTGGATGTTTAAAAGATAAGACCATTGGTTGTTTACATAAGTAAACACCTTGAATAAACCACCTATGAAGTCCTCAATTTGTGCTCTAAAAAGATTCACTATCTAACCCTAGACATCCCTTGATTAACAACACAAAAAGTTCCATTGAGAGTAGGGTAAAACCCACAATCGACTATTCATTTTAAACAAGTCATCCATTGCCAACAAGTAAGCTCCTTAAGTTGATCATATAAAGGAAACCATCTAAATTACATTATTAGGACCAACATATTACATTAGCCATCATTTCACTTTATTAGAGGAATAGACATTAGATCTTGACCATTGGGTCAAGTTCATATGTTAAAACCATCAATAACAGTATAGGTCCGACCATTGCATCAACTAACCCAAGAAACCATTGGTCTAAGGCTTAATTGATGCTACAACTATATGATTAACTCACCATAGGTTTTGGAGACCTGATCCACCATCATTAGTGACCATTAAGTCACCATAGGTTGTTATATCAACACTATATTCATTAATCAACATGAAATATCAAACTAATATCACCATTGATTGATAGCATCATTAGGGTATTTAGTTGTTAATCACTAGGCTTCTAATTAGGCCAACACCTGACCTAAGGGGTGAAAGTCAGTTGACACCCTTGTTCACCACCATCAGTTGTCATGAAGACAACACCATCGGTTTTTGCAATGGTACCACCATTGAGTCATGTGCTTATAGAAGAAATCAACTTTAAACCCTAAAATTGACCATTGGTTGATAGGTGTTTAGCATCATTGGTTGTTAAACCAACCTGATCCAAGTCATATTATACCTTAGGAATAATGTACACATGATCAAAGGTTCATCTATAACTGAAATCAGAATAGGGAACTATATAAAAATTGAAATCCAAGTCAAGCATAGCTTTTTAGTGCATGGATCATCATTTAAAAGCAAGAACATGAGCTAGCAAGCTTATGGTAAGCAATAAACGTGGAGCAAGTTATAAAAATTGCCTCTAATGAGAATTTTAAATCCCAAACAGAAGATAACTCAAGCAGGTAGGGTAGAAATTTCAAGTATATTCTGTGAACTCGTCCATCTAGCACCTTTCTTCATCAAATGAGCAAACCCTAAGCATAAGGAGTAAGAAGGGTAGGGTTTTAGAGCTTTAGAGCAATTTATACCATGAAACTGCAAGGTTACGACCTGGATAAAGGTAGGATGAAGGATAAAAAATAAATAAATGGAGGAAAGAAGGGAATTCTTACTCTTTTAGGTCAAGATCACTAGAAGGAAGCTTTTCAAACCCTAAAAGGAAGTCAATTGCAACCCTATATTCTTTTTCCAAGAAGATCTCTTCTTTATTCTTCCTTGGATAGAAAATTCATAGAAGCATAGAGGGAGAATGAGATTAATATAAAGAGGGAAGTGATGGAGAGCAAATGGCTCGTTTGGGTGCTTAGGGATAAGTATATGAAACTTTAAGATAAAGAAAAATAAAAAGTTGAAGTTCTAGTATCTTTTCAAGCGTCCATGGCCTTAAACTATTAAGAATATACAATCACACACACAAGAAGCTCATCCACCATCCATAGAGACATGATTATCCCTCATTTCTTGAATTTCCAAGCAAAACAAATAATTCATTAGTTGATAGCTACTAAAGGTAGCTCATTCATGAAGGGGTAAACCCTAAAATACCCTTGAGGAAAACACCTTCAAACCAAGGTTTAAATAGGTGCCCCATGGCTCAAAAAGCTCAATAATGATGAGAGAATATCCAAGAAACATAATTAAAGTGATAAATTGTAAAGAAAACCTCTCAATTGGGTAAATTACATAAAAGTCCAAAATGTGCATAAAATTGCATAACTTGCTCAAACAATGTCCAAATTGGACCAAATTTGAAACTTAAGCTTGTATTATGATTTCAAATCATATAACAAGGTTATTTTCGTTTTATAAGAATTAAAGTATGATAATTAATCTTGTTCAACACTTTAAGCAAGGTTAGGGGTCTCACAGAGAAAGTCAGTCTACTACCTAGACAGATCAAGTTCTAGGATTTTAGAACCATTGCATACTTATATTTCATTATAAGATATACAATATATGACCTTCCTTTTTTCAGACCAAGGATACCTAGCCTTACCTTTAAGGAGAAGGGAACCAACAACCCACCAAAGAACTTACCTATCCATGACCAAGAGTCCTCAACCTCTACAAGGACTTACTCACTTTGCAACGAGTCTTCTGCCTTCACCAAGGACTTATCCACTCTTGCACAAGTCTTACACCTCGAAGGAATTTCCCACTCTTCATATATCTTCTACCTTTGACTTCACCTTCGCCAAGAAGAAGCTTTCATCAAGGGACTCCTTCCCTTCTTCTTCTTCACTTCTCTTAGTCAAGAGAGAAAACCTTCATATTCATGGTAGAAAGAGAGAATGAGAGGTGGAGGAAGTGAGAGCCTCAAAAGATATACATGTAGGAGTGGCTCTCTTACAAATCTCCTACTCACTCTAATAGATGTAGTAAGTGATTAAGCTTGAGAGTGGAAGGAGGCTCTTAGAGGCACTCAGCTATAATATAGGGACCTTCATAGTACTTGGCTAACTATGGGATGACGACCAAGGGGTCCTATTTATAGTTGGGGATGCCTACTATCCAGTAGAAACACTTAAGGATGAATTCTAGTCATTTTGTGGTGTTGTAACATTTCTATTTTTGATGTTTGCAACACTCCAACATATAGAAATACTTTTTATACACACTCCATACAGTGCAGTCAATTGAGTTTCAATAAAGGTAACTCGACCGATTGTACTATTCGACATACTGATTTTGAGTTGTCGGTCGAGTTTATCCTAGATGAAACTCAACCAATCACTTAAAACCACTTTGTTAGTGTAGGGTTTTGGTCGAGTTTGACCTGGGACAAACTCGGACGAACCTGGAAACTTCCAAGACCCATCCTAGGTGTCGATCAAGTTTCTAGGAGGAAAACGCGATCCAACAGACAACCTATGATGTATTTTGAAAATGGTCATTAAAGTGCTTAAACTTTTGTTTTAAGTGCTCATGATTTTTTATAAGCTTAAGAACAAGTCACACAATCATTACAAGTGATTTACAACCTTATTCTAATAGAGATACATCATATTCCACAAAAGTGCACTTGCATTGATTATGACCTATCTTTCTCCAAGTTAGGATGTGCAAGTTCGGTCATTTGGAGTGTGTCTATACCTAATTTAAAATCATTCAAGTAGAAGCATTAGACACAAATAAGTGGAATGGTTTAGTCATCATCAAAACATAGATTTTGTCAATTGAAACAAGGGTTTCAATTTAGATCTTGAGTCAACATTCTCCCCCTTATTGAAGGTGACAAACCATTCCATAAATGTATTGAAAGCATATAAGTAAAATCATATCTTTGGAGAAACCTAGGGGTTTCAATAGAATTGAGTTCATATGCTCCTCCTCAATTGATGTTAATTGAGTTCTCATACTCCCACTCAATTGATGCTATTTCTCTTGCATGGTTAGCTTTCATAACATTTATAGTATGTCTTCCACTTATATATGTTCTACATATACGTCTTCTTCCCTAAACATCTCCCCTTTACATAAGGCATGTCTTCTCCCCATTTATCATTTCAAAAAGTGAGGGGTGAAAAGCACAACTTGTTAGTAAAAGGAGATACCAACAGTTACAGAGGAGAGTATAAGAGAAAAACTAGGGGCTTGTCCAAGCATAGTATATAAAGTAAATCAAGACATGCATTTAAAAAACCCATAATGTAATTCTAACAATAATCAAGGAAAAATAAAAAAGTCCTTGAAATTATAACATAATGTGTTGCAGAAAACTAATAAGTACAATTTGACCCTCAAGATGATGTAATTTTCCCAAAAAGGGTCAGGGCTCATGACTATGAGTCTTGCACAGAATGCCATTTCTGCATAAGAAACATTGGTTTTGCATCAAAAACTGATATTGGGGCAGACCATCCAAAAACTACGTAAATTCTTCAAATGCTCCAATATCTGCATATAATATTTCTCTATTTCTTTCTCATTACAAGTCTATGCAAGCAACTCAAGATAGTGTATATGCAAGTTAAGAAACAAGCTTGAATATGTATGAAAATAAGATACACGCATAGCATATAGTTGAATACCAAATGATGAATAAGACTAGAACTACATATAGATGGACTACTAGTTTATGTTATCACAAGCTAGGACTACTAGTAGGATCTAGATCATAGCAAAGGATACACAAGTTAAAGAACAAACTATGATTAGATGTAGATGAATATCCAAACAAAGAGATAATCAATTGCAAAAACAAGAAAGGATATTACTCACTAGCAAATATGCATAATTAATAAAATATGATTACCACTTAGAAGCTCAAGGTTGAAATAAAAGATATACAACTAGATAGATGTAGCAAGTTAGAGAATGACGGAAGCAATTTAGATCACAACCAAGAGAGTCAAAGAGATCATCATCAAAACATGCCTAACAACTCAAGATAGGAAATTGTAAGATATAGATATACATATTTAGAGCAAAAATTAGAGAGATAGAGTTGTATGCAAGATAGACAATTAAAGCATGGAAATATATATATCATAAAGGTACAAAAGGGAGTGCCATAGAATAAGGCTAGTGGTTGAGAAAGTCTAGTTGAGAGGGAAATTATCATCCAAAAATCCATATGTATATTCCATGCATAGTGTTTTCGTCGAGTTTTTGGGTTGAACTTCTCTACCGACAAGAGTTGTTTGCAACACCCATTGGTGCTTTTCGGTCGAGTTTCTTTCAGGACAAACCGACTAACAACAACTCTTGTCAAAGAGCACATATATTTCAAAAAAAAATCTAGAGGCATGATAAAAATATTAAACCATATCCAAACATGTGCAAGCAAGTTAGTAATGCACTCTAAAAGCATCAAAAACAATTTTTGAGCAAGAAAGTGATGAGAAACATAATATACCAATTTTAACTCAAAACCATGTGTATAGTGCATACTAACTTGATAAAAATAAGCTATGATTGGATATGAGAAAGAGTATCTTTACCTTTGTTCTTACCATTGCTTTTCCACTTGTTGCCACCCCAAACACATCTTACCTTTCCTCTTTTATGTGGATTGAGAAATCAATTTGAAAATCAATAGCTCATGTCAATCCAATTATAAGTAACATACAAGAAGAAAGATGAAATGTTCCCCAATCATATTTTTGGGTCTGGAGGGGTTAGCTTAGCAGCCCAAGTCCTATTACTCTTGGGTGCTTTCCTAAAAGGACAATATGTGGAATAATGGCCAACTTCATTGCAATAATTACATGATCTCCTAGCCTTGAAACTCGAGTATTCTTCATTGAAAATTGAAGGTCCTTTATTATTTTTGTTCCATTGGCTACTATCAAGTCCAAAACCATCTCTACCCATTTGTTTGGTAGCATGATCTAGGATTTGATTAAGATTCTTTTTATCATTTAAGAATCTTTGCATAGAAGATCTCAAACTATGATTACCATTCATAAGAGAAGGAATAGTAGAAGACAATTGATTGATATTATCTCTCGCATGCAAAATATTGGTTTCTAGGCAAATAACATTGGTCATATAAGAATCTCTATCAATATGAAGAGAAGCAACATTGTTCTCTCTACTATTAGAACTAGAACAAGATTCGAAGACATTGATTTTAGCAAGAAAGGAAGCACTTTGTTTTTTAGGCAAAGCAATCTTATAAAGATAAACACTATATTCATATTCTAATCCTTACAAAACAAAAATATTTGTCCTCATTTTCATTTTTAAGAACATCAATATCAAGCATGAGATAATTCACAACATTACTATGCCCTTCACTAGAACTAGGCATAAGAGGTTGAGCTTCTAGAAATCTGGTCTTATCAAGCAAGTTAGCATTTTCAAGTTTAAGAGAGTCTACTTGACTAAGATAAGCATTGTTTTCCTCTAGCAAACAAATATTAGCATGTTTAAGATCATCTTTTTCTACATGCAAATTATCAACAATTCTAGCAAACTTTTTCTTTTTCATTTTAGAAGACTTAAGAGAGGCACGAGTGGCATGAATAATTGCAATTAAATATTCTTTATCTAAAGATATTAGATTTACCTCATTTGAGTCTTTACCTGTTGAGGCCATGAGAGCAAAATGACATTCTCCATCTTCACTAGAGCTAGATCTAGATCCTCCACTTGATTCTTCACTTGAGATTGAGTTGGAGGAGTCACTAGTGATTTTATACCATTTCTCCTTTTTCTTGTACTTCTATTCTCTTCTCTTGTGATGATGGGTCTTTTTGCCTTGTGGACAATCTTTCTTGAAGTGACCCTTCTTTCCACACTTGAAGCACCAGATAGAGGAGGAAGACTTGCCTTTGTAGAGTCTACCCTTGGAGTATATGGCATCTTGAGAGTATATGGGCTTTGATTTTAGCCTTCTTCATTCTCTTGAGCTCTTTCTCTTCTTCGCTTTCTTCTTCCTCTTGCTTGTCAAGTGTAACCTCATGGGCTTGAATATTTCCTATGAGTTCTTCAACAGGAATATCACCAAGAGACTTTGTTTCTTCAATGGAAGTCACCTTGGATTCCCACCTCTTGGGGGAGAGTTCTAAGTATTTTTGAGTTGATCTCTCCTCTAGCCATAGGATGACCTAGGACAACATGACCATTTACAATGGTATTTTATCCTCGAGTACATATCCCCCACTATTTCCTTATTTCCCATTTTGAAATTTTCAAGAAGTCCTTTGAGCATGTAGATTTTGCTTTCCCTCACTTGCTTTGTCCCCTCATAAGTGACACATAGTTTTCTCCATACCTCATAGGCCTTCTCACAAGAAAAAATCCGGTTGAATTTGGTGGGGGGATGGAGGATAGAGAATGGTGATGGCTCTTGCATTCAAGGTTGCTTTCTTTAAGATTTTTTCATCCCATTCTTCTACCTTTGTCTCTGGGATCTTGTATGGAAGGTCCACCGTTCTCCATATATCAAGACTTGATCCATGGATGTAGAATTGTAACCTTCTCTTCCAATAGAGGAAGTTACTCCCATCAAAGATTTAAATGTTGATGAGGTACCTCCCACCTTGATAATCACCCATCTTCTCCTACTTGTGGAAGTATGCTTGGAGAAGACCCGCTCTCATACCACTTGTTGGATCTTAGATGGGCTCTAAAGTGGGGAGTGAATAGATCTAAAAAACACTTAAACAAGATTCATTAGAACTTCAAATTATATCATAAGAAAGGGTTGCTAATGTGGAACTTGAGTGCAACTAAACATACATAGCAAGGATGAGAGAGATTGAATAAGCACAAAAACATAAGCTACGTAGAGTGGTTCCAATCTCCAAACTAGGAGAAAGTCAGTCCACTACCTAGAGAGGTCAAGCTCTAGGATTTTGAAACTACTACATACTTATATTCCATTATAAGACATACGATATATGACCTTCCTTTTCTGGGACAAGGATACCCAACCTTCCCTTTAAGGAGAAGGGAGACAACAACCTACCAAAGGACTTACCTATCCATGACCAAGAGTCTTCAACCTCTACAAGGACTTACCCACTTTGTAACGAGTCTTCCACATTCACCAAGGACTTACCCTCCCTCTTGCACAATTCTTCTGCCTTGAAGGAATTACTTACTCTTCATGAATCTTCTACCTTTGACTTCATCTTTGCCAAGGAGAAGCTTTGTGACAAATTGACTTTCTCTCACCTTGATTATGCCCCTCTCTCCTTTGTGAATCATATCACACTCTTGTAAGCTATTTTTGAACCTATTCAATATGATATTCTTGCTCCCTATTATATTCAAAATGGTAGAGCTCTCAATTACAGATCCATTGACACAAAAATCACGCCTTTTGGACCTGTAAAACTCATGTTTTGACATTGTGAAAATTTGCATATTTAATCCCCTTTTTGCTTCCTTTTTTCTCTAACTTGAGCTGGTCTACATGGGCCCAAATGACAATCGGCCCATCCACTTGTTTTCCCCTTCCCCTTCCTCTTCAGGAAACGATCGTGGGGTTGGGGAAAACTTCCTTTGCCTCCCACCTAAATCTGGTAATGGAGGGGAGCTGAAGGATGATTTGAACCCTAAGTTGCTCCTTATATAACCCCCCCCCCCTTTCAACCCTTGTCTCTTTTACTTCTTCGTTCCTCCTTTTCTACCACCATCTAGGTCTGGCCGCCAACTCCCTCTCCCTCCTCCTTCTTTGCTTAACAATAACTTGACTGTCGTTTTGGGCGCTGCTTTGAGCATCATTGGCGGAAGGCAACACCAACTTCACCCTCACCGTGGTAGGAAGAGCATGCACAACCATCTCCAATACTCCCCTCACTCGCTACTGCTTCCCAGTCTCTCTCCCTTGTTCACATTGCTTTTGCCTAAATCCACCATGGAGAGGTGTTGACGGCTAGAGCTGAGTCGTATGCACGCAACATTGGTGGTTGGCACTTGTGGAGATCCGATCTCCCTCTCGACCTGCTCCTTCATGGGCTAGCATGGGAACACCGACCGCCGGAGGGGCTATGACACCGTCCCCTATCTCTCCCCTATTCTCACATAGGAAATAGAGGTGTGCATGACTGGGGCGTCGGCGAAGGAGATGAGCCGAGCCGTGTTGCTTGGGCAAGCGGCCCAGTAAGCCTCATGGCCAAAAATTGGGGGCCAAGACCAGATACAGGAGACCAACGAATGGATGGAGGGAGGATGACCAAGCTCCTACGAACTGACAACCACGATTTCTCAATAAATGGCACAGGTATGCCCCCCTTATCAGTATAGTTCTTAATCAAAAATTAATATCTCTCTCATCCCTTGGCCAAACGAGGCAAAATTATATATCATTTTGATCGGCTCGATGAGACTTACAGTTCTAGACTCTGAGTCAACTTCTAATCCTTCTTTATTGATAAATATGTAATATTTGAACATGTTGACCACATTTAATACATTGTTATGATGAATCATGAAGCAAGAATGTACTTCTATATCCCCCAATCATGAATCCAATATATGTTATGTATCTTTGAACCAACTAACAGTTTTAAGCACTCCCATTGTTAATGAATGACTCCTTTTGTACATATGTGTCTAGATTGGACTATAATGACATATCTTGCCCTTATGATGACTAATATTGCCTCCAAATTGCTTATAATACTTGTATGTACTTGAAATCAGTAGCTCCTGCTATTCCATTCCCCAATCCCCTTGTGCTATGTTTAGTTCATATGGTACTTATTGCATGAATGCGACCTATGAATGAATGGTTATACTTGATTCATATGCTATATATGACCTACTTGATGCATCATACAATATTATATCTTCCAAATTAGTAACCTTGTGATGATTGGTGTCCTTAAAGTCAATGATCAACCATATTGCTCTATGGTGGGGTTTGTAACCCTAGTTTGCTTAAATGTGACCATTGTGCCTTGATTTGGGGTTCTTGTACCCTTTTGTGATATGTATCTTGATCTCATGTCTCCCCCTCCTCAAATTTGGAAGTATCCTCCCTTATGATTGTCTTGATGTGGATGTCCCATACAATCTATATGTTGACCCCTTGTGGCATATGAACTATGTTGATGCTTGCATGTATGTAAGAATGTTGATACCCTAGGTTAGGGATGTGATGCCTAAACCCTAGGGGACATCCACCCATATTAGAATGTGATTCTTATGTTTATACCTTCCTGATATAAATCATGCTTGATGCTTGGATCCCTTGTCTTGTTTGGATCATGACCTTGTATGCCCTATTGTGAGTCTTTTGACCCTAAGTGGACATATGTGGCTCAAACCTTGTAATAAGCATGTAAAATGAATGGAACATAAAAATGAGTTGAAACTTGAACCAAACCCTTATGATGGACCCTAAAACAATATAAGATCGTCAAACATGTAAGTAAGCAACTTTGAATCCAATTTGGCTAAAACCATAAATGAATCCAGTAAGGGTTGATGATGAGAATCTAATACATGTATGTAATCTTGTGCTTAACCAGGTGTTGCTTGAGATCTAGATGGTCAAGAATGGGTTATGAAATCTCTAAATCAGGTATGGGCTTTAATAATTATATGACTATGGCTTTCTTGTTTGAATGTGATACATATATATGCTTGTTTACTGCTCAAATATTGCCATGAAGTATTCTAGTATTGTATTCGATGTTTGTCTCATATGTTGTTTTATAACTTGCAAACATGATATAGAAACTCCATTATACAAACCTTGTGCACCTGCCTATATTCTTGGGGTGAGGACACAAGGCTGGGTGTCCTGCTTGAGTTGTCAAGATAGGGCAGACCATGTCAATAAAAGGGTTAGCTCTTGGTGATGGCCTTGAGGTCCCTTATGTATAGAAGGGTTAGCTAATATTGAGCACCCTTATAGACACTTCCAATAGGAAGTTGGTCAAAGGCCTTATGATATATGATTTTTTTGGTATAATTGGAGTGAAATGACATAAAATATGGGCTCTTGTCTTGCTAAATACTTAACTTGTTGTTCTTGTTTGTTACTTCTGCAAATCTTTTCATATTATGCAAATCTTATGTATATGTATCTTTTAGCCCTGTACTCGGCACCTCGTGTGCCTGACCCACCTTGTTTCACATATTTTATAGGTTTAGAGATGGCTAGAAGTGATGGGCTTGGTGAGCTATGTCAAGTGTACTTGTTGTAGGATCCCTAGTATACACGAATAGTATTGTAAAACTATACTTGTGAATATGTAAGTGAAATCTTGTAATAAAAGGATGTTACTTAATAATACGATTGAATGTTGAGATATTGTTAGTGCCTTTATCTCGCTACTCATGTATGCTAAGCATTTCACGCCTCTACATGTTGTCTTTGGTATTTGTTTGGTTCATGGGACTGGGATTCCAGTTCTGTGATAGATGGTATCAGAGCATGAACAATAACTACATCAAACATGACTCACATGAAACACAGACTAAACTCACCTTACATCTCAACCCTAGCAACTTAATAAAATGTCCTTTGTGGATTAAGTTGACTTAGCCTCTATGTTAGAACCTAGATGTTCTAGAACTAGATGTAGACTTGTGTAATCTCTAGATCCTTCTTTTCTCCTCCTTTTGTCCTATAGTATGGGTTGTAGGTTCAGGAGGGTGAGAAAAGGGAGACCTTATTACAACCCTAGACATATGTTCCCGTCATGTGCTTAGGGTAGCTACACAGGTGTACACCATGTTCTTGCTAGTTCTCTAAGTGTCATGGTACTAGACTTCCTAATGAGTGTGGTAAATCATTTTGGTTTTGGTTTTGATTGAATGGAGCATGGTGATTTTCATCGCCTGTTTTAACGTTGGAGAAAATCTATTTCAAGTATTAGTATATGTACATATGAAAAATGTTACCACACGCATAAAGGCAGTGAGTGTCAATGAAACCTAAGAGAACGAGATGTAACATCAAGTCTATATGAGAGAGTTTAGATGATAGTTGTAGTCTCTATAGTTGTCTACAACCATGATAAAGGTTAGGCTAGTAAGTAGCCTGGATGACCTACGTTGTTGTTGTAGTTGTTGTTGTTGTTGATGATGATGATGATGATGATGATGATGATGATGATGATGACGACGACGACGAAGACGACGACGATGACGATGATGATGATGATGATGATGATGATGATGATGATGATGATGATGATGATGATGATGATGATGATGATGATGATGATGATGATGATGATGATGATGATGATGATGATGATGATGATGATGATGATGACGACGACGACGACGATGATGACGATGATGATGTTGATGTGATGTTTCAAGATGATTCCAGTTAGATTTGATGACATGAGAGGAGTTTGACTATGCAACCCTAGCTAGACCCAGCATCGTGCATGGTACATATGACTTGGTTGATGTGCTAAACATAGCTAGTGGGTTGGCATGCTTGCTTGTGCCTAGTCTTGTATATGTTGAGATATGATATGTGATATATGGTTTGAGACCAACACATGCCTCAATCTCTTTACAAAGGAGGACCTCTAGCATGGGACATACGAAAAGAGTGACCTCTTTATATGAGTCAACCCGCCACGGGAGAAGATCAGAGTACCTAAACTCCAAATATGTGAATTGCTGAAAAATATGCATGATAAAATACATGACGATGAGTCCCTAGCTAGACTACTTATAAGTATAAGAGTTGAGTCACCTAGTGTGTGGTCTCTTGAAAATGTTGAAGTCTAGATTTCCCATGTAAAGATCTAACCCTAGAGAAGGAGGCAATTGAATATTTGATACTTGTTATATAGGTGAGGGAGATGTCCCAAGACCCTAAGATGATGTACACGATGTGTGATATCTGTGATGAGCCTCATACTCAGGTTAGTGGTTTGATGTAATGGAATCTAGGGGTTTCTCTCATTTGGTATGCTGGGTAAAGGTTTGGTATAACTAGATGTTGGTGGTTAGCATGTTTTTCCTAGACATGGATAGGTGGTAGCTGGAAGTGGCTTGAGATTTTGGAACTCTTTTTAGATACAAGTGAGATGAATATGAAGCCTTGATGCTGACGATAATGGTGTTCCTCAAATGATTCTTGATGCACACAAGTACCTCAATTCAGTTCAAATTTTTATATATGTACACTAGTCACTTTTATGAGATAGACCTAATTTTAAATGATACCATACACGACGTATGTAGCTTTGAAATTGTGAACTGGATATGATAATTCATAGAGATCTTAACTTGAATAATTAGCGGTAACATACTTAATTTCTTACCATAAAATGAAAAATGATGAACTTAATATGACAATTCTCTTGGGGTTTGAATTCAATAACATGATGAATATGTTTTGAATTTCAGAGCTAAGAAGGGACAATGAACATACTTAGTGATGGGTAACATAACATGGGGAAAATTTAAACCATGCATGAAATCTAGTGTAATGATGAAATACAAGTCCAATGATAACCTTGTTTGGAAAGTCATGATAACGAACACATACTTAGAGAAATGATAACATAGCTTCTGATGACACACCTCAAGCTTAGCGTACACATGAACAAAAACAATAACATGATAAGGATAAGGGATTGGGAATCTTAATGTAAATATCGGGTCATAATGTGCTCGAACACCAAGTTATAAGTATATAATGGGGATGGGTACACCAATGATGATGACAACCTATGTGCGCACCCCGTTATGGGAGATGAGTTGAAATCTATGGGATGGTTGATGGTGCATGATAAATATGAACTTTGACATTCGACAATGATCTTGGACGAATTTTGAGGACGAAATTTCTTTTAAGGAGGGAAGGATGTGACAACTTGACTTTCTCTCACCTTGATTATGCTCCTCTCTACTTTTTGAATCATGTCACACTCTTGCAAGCTATTTTTGAACCTATTCAATATGATATTCTTGCTCCCTATCATATTCCAAATGGTAGAGCTCTCAATTACGAATCCGTTGATGCAAAAAGCACGCCTTTTGGACCTATAAAACTCATGTTTTGACATTGCGAAAATTTGCATATTTAATCCCCTTTTTGCTTCCTTTTTTTTGTAACTTGAGCTAGCCTACATGGGCCCAAATGACAATCGGCCCATCCGCTTGTTTTCCCCTTCCCCTTCCTCTTCAAGAAATGATCGTGGGGTTGGGGAAAACTTCCTCCGCCTCCCACCCAAATATGGTAATGGAGGGGAGCTGAAGGATGATTTGAACCCTAAGTTGCTCCTTATATAACCCCCTTTCAACCCTTGTCTCTTTTACTTATTCGTTCCTCCTTTTATACCACCATCTAGATTTGGTCACCAACTCCCTCTCCATCCTCCTTCTTTGCTTGATAGCAGCTTGACCGCCGCTTTGGGTGCTGCTTTGAGCATCATCAGCGGAAGAAAACACCAACGTCACGCTCACCGTGGCGGGAAGAGCATTCACAACCATCTCCAATACTCCCCTCACCCGCTACTACTTCCCAGTCTCTCTCCCTTGTTCACATTGCTTCTGTCTGAAGCCACCATGGAGAGGTGTCAATGGCCAAAGCTGAGTCGTCTGCGTGCAACGTTGGTGGTTGTGACTCGTGGAGCTCCGATCTCCCCCTAGACCTACTCCTTCGTGGGCTATCATGGGCACACCGACCGCCAGAGGGGTTGTAGTGTCATCCCCTGTCTATCCCTTGTTCCCGCATAGGAAATAGAGGCATGCACGACTGGGGCATCGGGGAAGGATATGAGCCAAGCCGCGTTGCTTGGGAAAGCGGACCAACAAGCCTCGTGGCCCAAAATCGGGGTCCCAGACCAGATGCAGGAGACCAATGGCTGGATGGAGGGAGGACGACCAAGGTCCTATGACCCGACAACCACAATTTCTAAATAAACGACATGGCTATGCCCCCCTATCAGTATAGTTCTTAATCAAAATAATCAAAAATCAATATCTCTCTCATCCCTTGGCCAAATGAGGCGAAATTATATATCATTTTAATCAGCTTGACGAGGCCTACATCCTGGGAATAGTTCCAGACTCTAAATCAACTTCTAATCCTTCTTTATTGATAAAGATGTAATATTTGAACATGTTAACCACATTTAATACATTGCTATGATGAATCATGAAGCAAGAATGTACTTCTATATCCCCCAATCATGAATCCAGTATATGTTATGCATCGTTGAACCAACTGACAGTTTTAAGCACTCCCATTGTTAATGAATGACTCCTTTTGTACATATGTGTCTAGATTGGACTATAATGACGTATCTTTCCCTTATGATGACTAATGTTGCCTCTGAATCTCTTATAATACTTATATGTACTTGAAATCAGTAGCTCCTACTATTCCATTCCCCAATCCCCTTGTGCTATGTTTAGTTCATATGGTACTTATTGCATGAACGCGACCTATGAATGAATGGTTATACTTCATTCATATGCTATGTATGACCTACTTGATGCAACATACAATATTATATCTTCTAAATTAGTAACCTTGTGATGATTGGCGTCCTTAAAGTCAATGATCAACCATATTGCCCTATGGTGGGGTTTGTAACCCTAGTTTGCCTAATGTGACCATTGTGCCTTGATTTGGGGTTCTTGTACCCTTTTATGATATGGATCTTGATCTCATGTCTCCCCCTCCTCAAATTAGGAAGTATCTTCCCTTATGATTGTCTTGATGTGGATGTCCCATATAATCTATATGTTTACCCCTTGTGGCATATGAACTACGTTGATGCTTGCATGTATGTAAGAATGTTGATACCCTAGGTTGGGGATGTGATGCCTAAACCCTAGGGGACATCCACCCATATTAGAATGTGATTCTTATGTCCATACCTTCCTGATCTAAATCATGCTTGATGCTTGGATCCCTTGTCTTGTTTGGATCATGAACTTGCATGCCCTATTGTGAGTCTTTTGACCCTAAGTGGACATTTGTGGCTCAAACCTTGTAATAAGCGTGTAAAATAAATGGAACACAAAATGAGTTGAAACTTGAACCAAACCCTTATGATGGACCCTAAACCAATATAAGATCATCAAACATGTAAGTAAGCAACTTTGAATCCAATTTGGCCAAAACCCTAAAATGAATCCAATAAGGGTTGATGATGAGAATCTAATACATGTATGTAATCTTGTGCTTAACCAGGTGTTGCTTGAGATCTAGATGGTCAAGAATGGGTTATGAAATCTCTGAATTAGGTATGTGCTTTAATAATTATATGACTATGGCTTTCTTATTTGAATGTGATACGAATGTATGCTTGTTTACTTGCTCAAATATTTCCATGTAATATTCTAGTATTGTACTCGATGTTTGTCTCGCACCTTGTTTTATAACTTGCAAACATAATATAGAAATTCCATTATACAAACCTTGTGCACATGACTGTATTCTCGGGGTGAGGACATGAGGCTAGGCATCCTACTTGAGTTGTCAAGATAGGGCGGACCATGTCGATAAAAGGGTTAGCTCTTGGCGATGGCCTTGAGGTCCCTTATGTATAGAAGGGCTAGCTAATCTTGAGCACCCTTACAGACCCTTCCAATGGGAAGTTGGTCAAAGGTCTTATTATATACGATTTTTTTGGTATAATTGGAGTGAAATGACATAAAATATGGGCTCTCGTCTTGCTAAATACTTAACTTGTTGTTCATGTTCGTTACTTCTGCAAATCTTTTCAAATTATGCAAAGCTTATGTATATGTATCTTTTAGCCTTATACTCAACACCTTGTGTGCTTGACTCGCCTTGTTTCATGTATTTTATAGGTTCAGAGATGGCTAGAAGTGATGGGCTTGGTGAGCTATGTTAGGTGTACTTGTTGTAGGATCCCTAGTATTCATGAATAGTCTTGTAAAACTCTACTTGTGAATATGTACGTGAAAGCTTGTAATCAAAGGATGTTGCTTAATAATACGTTGAATGATGAGATATTGTTGGTGCCTTTATCTTGTTACTTGTTCATGTATGCTAAGCATTTCACACTTCCACATGTTTCCTTTGGTATTTGTTTGGTTCATGGGAATGGGATTCTGGTTTTGTGACAGATGGTATCAGAGAATGAGCAATAACTACACCAAACATGACTCACATGAAACACAAACTAAACTCACCTTACATCTCAACCCTAGCAACTTAGTAAGATGTCCTTTGTGAATTAAGTTGACTTAGCCTCTAGGTTAGAACCTATATGTTCTAGAAATATATGTAGACTTGTGTAATCCCTAGATCCTTCTTTTCTCCTCCTTTTGTCCTATAGTATGGGCTATAGGTTCAGGAGGATGAGAAAAGGGAGACCTTATTACGACCCTAGACATATGTTTGTGGCATGTGCTTAGGGTAGCTACAGAGGTGTACTCCATGTTCTTGCTAGTTCTCTAAGTGTCATGGTACTAGTCTACCTAATGAGTGCGGTAACTCATTTTGGTTTTGGTTTTGATCGAATGGAGCATGGTGGTTTTCATCACCTATTTTAACGTTGGAGAAAACCTATTTCAAGTATTAGTATATGCATATATGAAAAATGTTACCATACGCAGAAAGGCATTGACTGTCAATGAAACCTAAGAGAAAGAGATGTAACATCAAGTCTACATGACAGATTTTAGATGATAGTTGTAGTCTCTAGAGTTGTCTAGAGACATGATAAAGGTTAGGCTAGTAAGTAGCGTAGATGACCTACGTTGATGATGATGATGATGATGATGATGATGATGATGATGATGATGATGATGATGATGATGATGATGATGATGATGATGATGATGATGATGATGATGATGATGATGATGATGATGATGATGATGATGATGATGATGATGATGATGATGATGATGATGATGATGATGATGTTGATGTGATGTTATGAGTTGTTTCAAGATGATTTGAGTTAGGTTTGATGACATGAGAAGAGTTTGACTATGCAACCCTAGCTAGACCCAACACCATGCATGGTACATATGACTTGGTTGATGTGCTAAACATAGCTAGGGGGTTGGCATGCTTTCTTGTGCCTAGTCTTGTATATGTTGAGATATGATATGTGATATATGGTTTGAGACCAACACAAGCCTCAATATTTTTACAAAGGAGGACCTCTAGCATGGGACATACGAAAAGAGTGACTTCTTGATATGAGTCGACCCACCATGGGAGAAGGTTAGAGTACCTAAACTCTAAATATGTGAATTATTGAAAAATATGCATGATAAAATACATGACGATGAGTCCCTAGATAGACTACTTCTAAGTATAAGAGTTGAGTCACCTAGTGTGTGATCCCTTGAAAATGTTGAAGTCTAGATTTCCTATGTAAAGATCTAACCCTAGTGAAGGAAGCAATTGAATATTTGATACTTGATATATAGGTGAGGGAGATGTCCCAAGACCCTAAGATGATGTACATGATGTGTGATATCCGTGATGAGCCTCATACTCGAGTTAGTGGTTTGATGTAATGGAATCTAGGGGTTGCTCTCGTTTGGTATGTTGGGTAAAGGTTAGGTATGAGTAGATGTTGGTGATTAGCATGTTTCGCCTGGACATAGATAGGTGGTAGGTGGAAGTGGCTTGAAATTTTGGAACTCTTTTTAGATATAAGTGAGATGATTATGAAGCCTTGATGCTGACGATGATGGTGTTCCTCAAATGATTCTTGATGCACAGAAGTACCTCAATTCAATTCAAATTTTGATATATCTACGCTAGTCATTTTTATGATCTAGATCTAATTTCAAATGATACTATGCACAACATATGTAGCTTTGAAATCGTGAACTTGATATGACAATGCCTAGAGATCTTAACTTGAATAATCAGCGGTAACATGCTTAATTTCTTACCCGGAAATGAAAAATGATGAACTTAATATGACAATGCTCTTGGGGTCTGAATTCAATAACATGATGAATATGTTTTGAATTTCAGAGCTAAGAAGGGACAATGAACATACTTAGTGATGGGTAACATAACATGGAGAAAATTTGAACCATGCATGAAATCTAGTGTAATGATGAAATACAAGTCCAATGATAACCTTGTTTGGAAAGTCATGATAACAAACACGTACTTAGAGAAATGATAACATAGCTTCTAATGACACACCTCTAGCTTGATGTACACATGAACAAAAATACTAACATGATAAGGATAAGGGCTTGGGAACCCTAATGCAAATATGGGGTCATACTGTGTTGGAACACCAAGTTATAAGTATATAATGGGGATGGGTACACCTATTATGATGACAACCTATGTACGCACCCCATTATGGGGGATGAGTTGAAATCTATGGGATGGTTGATGGCGCATGATAAATATGAACTTTGACATTCGACAATGATCTTGGATGAATTTCAAGGACAAAATTTCTTTTAAGGAGGGAAGGATGTGACAACTTGACTTTCTCTCACCTTGATTATTCTCCTCTCTACTTTGTGAATCATATCACACTCTTGCAAGCTATTTTTGAACCTATTCGATATGATATTCTTGCTCCCTATTGTATTCCAAATGGTAGATCTCTCAATTACGAATCCATTGACGCAAAAATCATGCCTTTTGGACCTATAAATCTCATGTTTTGACATTGTGAAAATTTGCATATTTAATCCCCTTTTTGCTTCCTTTTCTCTGTAACTTGAGCTGGCCTACATGGGCCCGAATGATAATCATCCCATCCGCTTGTTTTCCCCTTCCCCTTCCTCTTTAGGAAAAGATCGTGGGATTGGGGAAAACTTCCTCGACCTCCCACCCAAATCCGGTAATGGAGGGGAGATGAAGGATGATTTGAACCCTAAGTTGCTCCTTATATAACCCCCCTTTCAACCCTTGTATCTTTTACTTCTTCATTCCTCCTTTTCTACCACCATCTAGGTCTGGCTGCCAACTCTCTCTCCCTCCTCCTTCTTTGCTTGATAGCAGCTTGACCGCCGCTTTGGGCATTGCTTTGAGCATCATCAGCGGAAAACAACACCAATGTCACCCTCGTCGTGGCGGGAAGAGCATGCACAAACATCTCCAGTACTCCCCTCACCCACTACTGCTTCCCAGTCTCTCTTCCTTGTTCACATTGTTTCTGCCTGAAGCCACCATGGAGAGGTACCAACGGCCAGAGCTGAGTCGTCTACGCACAACGTTATTGATTGGCACTCGTGGAGCTCTGATCTCCCCCTCGACCTTCTCCTTCGTGGGCTAGCATGGGCACACCGATTGTCGGAGGGGCTGCGACCTCATCCCATGTCTTTCCCCTATTCCCGCATAGGAAACAGAGGTGTGCGCAACTAGGGCATCAGGGAAGGAGATGAGCCGAGCCGTGTTGCTTGGGCAAGCAGCCCAACAAGCCTTGTGGCCCAAAACCAGGGCCCCAGACCAGACGTAGGAGATCAACGGCTGGATGGAGGGAGGATGACCGAGCTCCTACGACCCGAAAGCCACGATTTCGCAATAAATGACATGGGTATGCCCCCTATCAGTATAGTTCTTAATCAAAATAATCTAAAATCAATATCTCTCTCATCCCTTGGCCAAATGAGGTGAAATTATATATCATTTTGATTGGCTCAACGAGACCTACATCCTGGGCATAGTTCCAGACTTTGATTCAACTTGTAATCCTTCTTTATTTATAAATATGTAATCTTTGAACATGTTTACCACATTTAATACATTGTTATGATGAATCATGAAGCAAGAATGTACTTCTATATCCCTAATCATGAATCCAGTATATGTTATGTATCTTTGAACCAATTGACAGTTTTAAGCACTCCCATTGTTAATGAATGACTCCTTTTGTACATATGTGTCTATATTGGACTATAATGTTGTATCTTTCCCTTATGATGACTAATGTTGCCTCCGAATCGCTTATAATACTTATATGTACTTGAAATTAGTAGCTCTTGCTATTCCATTCCTCAATCCCCTTGTGCTATGTGTAGTTCATATGGTACTTATTTCATGAATGTGACCTATGAATGAAAGGTTATACTTGATTCATATGCTATGTATGACCTACTTGATGCAACATACAATATTATATCTTCCAAATTAGTAACCTTGTGATGATTGGTGTCCTTAAAGTCAATGATCAACCATATTGCTCTATGGTGGGGTTTGTAACCCTAGTTTGCCTAATGTGACCATTGTGCCTCGATTTGGGGTTTTTGTACCCTTTTGTGATATGGATCTTGATCTCATGTCTCCCCCTCCTCAAATTAGGAAGTATCCTCCCTTATGATTGTCTTGATGTGGATGTCCCATATAATATATATGTTGACCCCTTGTGGCATATGAACTACGTTGATGCTTGCATGTATGTAAGAATGTTGATACCCTAGGTTGGGGATGTGATGCCTAAACCCTAGGGGACATCCACCCATATTAGAATGTGATTCTTATGTCCATACCTTCTTGATCTAAATCATGCTTGATGCTTAGATCCCTTGTCTTGTTTGGATCATGATCTTGTATGCCCTATTGTGGGTCTTTTGACCCTAAGTGGACATATGTGGCTCAAACCTTGTAATAAGCATGTAAAATGAATGGAACATCAAAATGAGTTGAAACTTGAACCAAACCCTTATGATGGACCCTAAACCAATATAAGATCATCAAACATGTAAGTAAGCAACTTTGAATCCAATTTGGCCAAAACTCTAAAATGAATTCAGTAAGGGTTTATGATGAGAATCTAATATATGTATGTAATCTTGTGCTCAACCAGGTATTGCTTGAGATCTAGATGGTCAAGAATGGGTTATGAAATCTCTTAATCAGGTACATGCTTTAATAATTATATGACTATGGCTTTATTGTTTAAATGTGATGTATATGTATGCTTGTTTACTTGCTCAAATATTGCCATGTAGTATTCTAGTATTGTACTCGATGTTTGTCTCGCACGTTGTTTTATAACTTGCAAACATAATATAGAAACTCCATTATACAAACCTTGTGCACCTGCTATATTCTTAGGGTGAGGACACGAGACCGGGCATCCTACTTGAGTTGTCAAGATAGGGCAGACCATGTCAATAAAGGGGTTAGCTCTTGGCGATGGCCTTGAGATCCCTTATGTATAGAAGGGTTAGCTAATCTTGAGCACCCTTATGGACCCTTCCAATGGGAAGTTGGTCAAAGGCCTTATGATATATGATTTTGTTGGTATAATTGGAGTGAAATGACATAAAATATGGGCTCTTGTCTTGCTAAATACTTAACTTGTTATTTTTGTTCGTTACTTCTACAAATCTTTTCAAATTATGCAAAGCTTATGTATATGTATCTTTTAGCCCTATACTCGACACCTTGTGTGCTTGACCCACCTTGTTTCACGTATTTTATAGGTTCAAAGATGGCTAGAAGTGATGGGCTTGATGAGCTGTGTCAGGTGTACTTGTTGTAGGATCCCTAGTATACATGAATAGTCTTATAAAACTATACTTGTGAATATGTAAGTGAAAGCTTGTAATAAAAGGATGTTGCTTAATAATACTGTTAAATGTTGAGATATTGTTGGAGCCTTTATCTTGTTACTTGGTCACGTATGCTAAGCATTTCACGCTTCCGCATGTTGTCTTTGGTATTCGTTTGGTTCATGGGACTGGGATTCCGATTCTGTGACAAGCTTTCACCAAGGGACTCCTTCCCTTCTTCTTCACCTCTCTTACCCAAGAGAGTGAACCTTCATCTTCATGATAGATAGAGAGATTGGAGGTGGAGCAAGTGAGAGCCTCACAAGATATACATGTAGGACTAGGTCTCTTACAAATCTCCTACTCACTCTAACGGATGTAGCAAGTGATTACTCTTGAGAGTGGAAGGAGGCACTCAACTATAATATAGGGACCTCCATAGTACATAACTAACTATGGGATGAAGCCCAAGAGGTCCTATTTATAGTTAGAGATGCCTACTAGACAATAGAAACACTTAAAGATGAATTCTAGTCGTTTGAGGTGTTACAACAGATCTATTTTTGATGTTTGTAACACTCCAACGACTATAAACACTTTTTCTGCACACTATGTACAATGCAATCGGTCAAGTTTCAATAAATGTAACTCGACCGATTACACTATTTGACAAACTGATTTTGAGTTGTTGGTCGAGTTTATCCTAGATAAAACTCGATTGATCTCTTAAAACCACTTTGTCAGTGTAGAGTGTCAGTCGAGTTTGACCTGAGACAAACTCGGCTGAACCTGGCAACTTCCAATACCCATCCTAGGCGTCGGTCGAGTTTCTAGGAGGGAAAATCAGCCGAACAGACTGCATGTGATGCATTTTGAAAATTTTCATGAAAGTGCTTAAACGCTCTTTTTAAGTGCTCTTGGTTTTTTCTAAGCTTAATTACAAGTCATCCAATAATTACAAGTGATATACAACATGATTCTAATAGAGATACATCATATTCCATAAAAGTACACTTGCATTGATTTTGACTTATCTTTATCAAAGTTAGGATGCGCAAGTTAGGGAATTTGGAGTGTGTCTATACCTAATCTGAAATCACTCAAGTAAAAGCATTAGCCACAAATAAGTGGAATGGTTTAATCATCATCAAAATAAGGGTTTAGTCAATTGAAACAAGGGTTCCAATTTAGACCTTGAGTCAACATAATAAATATTAAGGAATAATTTCAATTTTTTTTTTGGTTTTTTTTTTTATGCTGAGTTTAGTGTCAAACTAGTCATGTAGGATAGTGGGTGGGAAATAAACAACTAACTCTACAATATATAAAAGTATGTGCAAAATGTAGGTCAATCTAAATGTATTTCATCCAGGTTGATGCCTGGACAAACTATATTTCAACTAAGACACAACTTTGACCTCCACTGATCTAACATCTATATCTCGGTGAAATAACATTTCAATAGAAAAACTTTCCAGTTGAATTACAATTGACTGAAAATCAATATGTCACAAAAGGCTTACATTTGGAAAACAACTCAAATGATTTTTCTAATAAAACTCACCTATCATAACATGTTTTACAAATACAAAACTTAGTTTAGGGTGGTTGTTGTCCATTCGTAACTCGTTATCACATGACTTGTATAAAGTTGTACAATTGCACATTTACAAGTCATAATTCTAGGCACAACTTGACTTACAAATGTCAAAACACATAAACTTTAACATATAAACCTTGATTAGATCTTGTCTAAGTTCCTTGACAATCTGGAATATATACTTAATACACATACTAACAACACAAATGGGAAATATGCGTATCATCAAAATCAGATTGTGACAATATCTAAAAATCCTACACTAGGGGGATGTTTTAGGACATAATTAGATATCACCGAAGTCAAAACAAAAGTAGGATGCTAAGTAAGATCAATCTCTAATTAAGACAAGTCTATATGAATAAGAGTTGGAGGAAGGCTAAGATAACTATTACTATTGCAAAGAGGCTGAGAAAACTCTTACTTTCAACTATAACACCCTTAGGTTCATCTTCTGGTGTATATAATCAATTCTGACCATTTAAGTTAGATTAGTAGAGAACCAACAAAAAATCATAATTTCGAACTATTCACAACAACTAGTTGTCCACCAGTTATCTTCAAACAACACTAACAATTTGTTGAGTTTCCTCAAGAAAGTCTATCTAATCCCAATATTTGTTATGTATAACATTTGATCAAATGGACTTCATAGAGAAAATTCAAGCCAACCCTAACGTCTAACCGGGGTTAATCTTGGTCAGTTGGACTTCCTCAAGATAAGTACATGTGATCACCAGTCATTTCATATGATATAGCCTTATTGACTCTAGTGTGCTCTTAGAGTAGTACAATGAGGTTTTTCTTAACTTTCAATCAAGCACTTGGTCTTACATATTTTTAAGTGGTACACACACCATATACAAATGATTTGATTAACATTAGGCACATTGGTGCGCACAATTTAAATCTACATCTCTTCCAAATCCTATCAAGTCCTAAAACACGTAGACAAACCAATTAACAATATATTATGGATAACATGCATAAAATGAAACTAAAGATTGATCAACTGACACCTTGGGCCAATATTTTCATGCCAATCTTAGGAGATGAAACTTTATCGATTCTAAAAAGTATAAACGAACTTAACTCATAATTAAATAGACTAGACATGATGAACTGATAAAGATAAACCTATATTTAAATATATTATCTTACTTATAGTTTAAAATACATATCATCACATGTCATGTTATGTAAACGAGAATGCATTAACATTGGGCCGTCATCTTTGTTCCCGTTCCACCATTTTCCCACCAGAAGTTCTGACCACACGATCTCCGGTTCTGTGACGTCCAAAACTCTATAAATATTCTATATGCATACCATGTCTTGACCCCGTCTCAAGTAAAAAAAATATATTGGCCTCCAAATGCAAACAAACATAAATTCTCCGTAGAAGCTTAACGTATCGAAATAATTGTATACACTAAGGACCACAATGTATCTTACACTTGATGTAAAATAATGAAGGACCACAATGTATCTTACACTTGATATAAAATAATGTCAATTTTTTTTTTCCTTTAGAAAAGTGTGGGATTTCTATTTATCCCGTTTTCCCATGGGAAATGATCGAGGGGAATTATAAATAGAAGCCTCCAATTACTCAAAATCGGATAGGCTAATTGTAATTCAAGACAGACCTAGTCCCTACAACCACAAATATAGAAAAATCGCTTTAGATCTCCACATAAAGGATCGTAGTTCGTAATTCTAGGGTATGCATCTTTGCATAAAGAAAAGGAAGTATGTATACTAACTACAAAAAGGGATTACGGGAGCCAATTAACTCCTAAGTCAGATAAGAGATACCTAATCCTTCCGTCCTATAGACCTCTCTAACAAATAGCGGCAGCCTGGATAAAGAGAAAAAATTAGAAGTTTAAGCTGATCCAGATCCATATTCTGCAAATCTGTGTGCCAACTTGTTCACTTGTTATGTTGCGTTTGTCAATAAAAAACTTGGACAATGGCTACTGCCGTCCTGTTGCATTTTTTAGGAAAAAAATTATAGATATTTTCATAATTAGGACGGGTTTGGTTGGGTGTCATCGAGACGCAAAGTGTGAATTGAAGTGTTTAAGTACATTTCAATTTCATAATTTATCATTAGACTACACCGACCAAAGAAGCTCTTAATAACATAAATGTTGACCATATTTCGTAATGTGTATTCAACCATATTCATGCCCTTAGTTTAGATTATTTTTTGTGAAATTTTTACTTGATGCATCCTTAATTCTTTTGATCTTTATCCACTTATATTTATCATGAATTACAACACAAGCATAATTTTTAGATGCCTTCTTATACCATTGAAAAATAAACAAACACAATTGACGAACTGCCATACAAGTTCAATTCAAAACTTATATTTTCTAGAGAAACAATACAAACTTATACAGATTTATATGGCAATTCATGACAAAGTTCTATTAGATCCAAAATTTGTGTATATCGATGGAATCCGAAATGTAGCCCAACTAGATATTCTTACAAATAATATGGACTGATATTCACATATAACTAAGGTGGTTGACTGTTACGTTTGCCATATGGCATAATTTTTATTTCTAGATAAGATATTGAAAAAGGGGAGCTAAGAATTTCCTAAATGCTTCATGATTTGCAAAATTAGTAGTCATATAGAAGGTTTCAACTCTTTTTCGTTCTTTATGCAAATTTGCCAATGCAATCGTTGTATATACATACAAAAAAATGAAACAAGGAATCTCACATTGTTGGAAATTTTTGATGAAAATGTGAAAGTAGAGAGAACACAGATTCTTTCAAAACAAATATAATATGACCAATAGGATAATGATTATATTGATTACAGGTTCACGATAACAGAATACATTTTGTATTGACATTGGGAGAGGATCGTAACGCTAAGTTGAATTTAACGGAAGATCAACGTAAAACTTAGCAAAAATAAATTGGTGAAAAGAACAGGGAGGAGCGCAGCAAATGATATACAGAATACGAGATGAAACCAAGGTGAGAATCTGAGAAGCGGAGAGCCATTTGCAAGTTCATGGGACTTAGACAATTCACGCTGTATAACGAATACTGTTGATGATGATAATAATTCGGTGGATTATATTATAGACTAGTAAACACACATGTGCCTGCACGTAACAAAAAGAATGTGATAATAACAATTCCATTACATAACTCATATAACTTAAAAAAATTTACACAAAAATTTCTCTTTTTGTATAACAAGAACTGAAATGCATATGTTTATTTGGTATTATTGGTTTTTTCAGGAAAAGAATGATGTTATGGGAAGATGCTATGAAGAGAGTGAAGGGAGTAAGGAGAGTGTTGAGACTATTGCAAATTGTTTATAGTTTGTGGAATGCATAATATGAAAGTAAGATAATTTAGAGAGAGTGGGGAGAGAACATGGAAAGAGTTAACCATTTTGAAGTGGGTCAATATGGAATAAGAACATGGAATGAGTAGTCCACGGTTAATTTGAAAATTGATTGACAAAAAGAGTGAAAGCTTGAGAGGGGAGAATTTGAGAAAGAGTTGAGGGAAGGTTGGAATGTATATACAAAATTATTTTCTTTATATGTTATGGACATGGGAAAGAGTTGTAGTTGAGATCCGTTGGGATGATTTCCTTAATTATGCAAACACTCATGCAGTCACAAAATTTGGACATATTATTTAAAAAATTAACCAAATAATAATTCTTGCATGATAACATGTTATGTATTCTTCCAGTAAAAAATATAGAGTTCAATTTTTTTTCAAAAATCAATAAAACTTTCGGTACTTTTCATAATAATAATATATGTCAATTTTACATAATATTTGATGTTTAAAAAATGAAATTTATATTGAGTTTATGAAATAAATTTACAAATGTATCTAGCATAGATACAATTACATTAACTTGTTATTGTTTATTATTTCCATACTAAAAAAGTATAACATATCTATTTGGGTAATAACAGTTTGTTTTCTAAAAGTGTCAATACAAAATTGTGATAAGACAATTGTGTTGTCAATACTTTATGGATGGCAAAATCTATGGATGTAAACACTAAATGATGAAAAAGAATTTCAAAATATATCAATTATTGGTATGCATTATGAATATATCAAGTATTTTGTATCATGTATATATACTTATATGCATAAGTTAATATAGTGAATAAATTTTTATGTGTCTGCATTGCAGTTGTGCTAATGATGTAGGCTATTTTTTTTTGTGGGTGTAATGCATTTTATGAGGGGTATGCATAATGATAGTTTATCAATAATGTAATGTGTTACAATACATTTGTTAACAATGTTTGTAAGACATGTATACTTCTATAATTTTGTGACCATCATTATTACTTATTAAAGAATAATTTTATTTATCATTATGCAATAAACTCTAAAAGATTTTGAATCAGTAAAGATAAACAAGGTGGAATTTTGGAGATTTTAAAAATACACATTATGACAATATTGAATTTATTGTTCCATGTGTATGCATTGCACTTGTTATAATAATTTAGACTACATTTTTCGCTATTGTGGCTATAATGATTGCCATGAGGGGTATTGATAATGATAGTGTGTTTATACTATAAGGTGTCATAATACATTGTTTGTAAGACATGTATACTTTTATAATTTTTCGAACATCATTATATATATATGTATTATTATACAATTAACTATAAATAAGTTTGAATCTGTAAAGATAAATATGTTTAAATTTTAGGGCTTTTAAACTACACATGATAACTATTTTATATTATCAACATCAACTAAAAAAGTTCAAAGATCTTCCCAATCATATATTTTGTAAAGTGAAGCGTAGAAATAATTGAGTGGTGGGAAGTTAAATGAAAATGTTTAATACAGGAGTTTAGTTGTGCATGTATCTGTGATTTGTGTAGTATATGTCATATCATTTATCAAGTAAACAACATAACAACAAGAAAATTGACATGCTCATAATCATTTAATTTTTCGAGTGGAAATCCAAATATATTATTTTATTAATTATATAATCTTTTTCAAACAATATTAAAATTATAACCAATCTCTTCATATATTTTGTAAAAACAAAAAAGAGTACAACCTACCTCGCTCAAGCATATCTATTTGAGTTGTGTGCTTACAATGTTGAATTCTCTTGAGTAAAAATTAGTTGCATAACTAATAGATTAATATGACTCTTTACATGTTTGTTGTAGTACAATGTTACAAAATTGATTTTTATGTTGTAATTGTAATCATATCACTTAACAATATAGAGTCATTCTTTTACATTTTTGTAAGATTTAAAACATAGAGCATTACTTGAAAACACCTAGTGTGGTAAAACAACACAAGCAAGGCACCGAAAGAAAAAAGTTTTAAGAAACAAAAACTTTTGTTTACAACTTGCTATCTCTACTTTAATAGGTCAGAGTGCACACATACAATAAAATAAAGGAGGTGAACTTTCAAAAGGAAAGAAATTTAAACTCGTGATATATAATTGTTTTCAGATTAAACACACTTCTTACACACAAGTTGTTATAGAAAATCTTAAACATGTCAGCATGTAAAACAAAACCCTTAAATTGAATCTTCCAAGTCATAGATTTTGTAAAGTGAACAATGAGCATAATTGAGTGGTAGGAAGTTAAACGAAAACCTTTAACATAGGAGTTTAGTTGTAAGTGTTTTTATCGTCTGTGTACTATATGTAGTATAACATCAAGAGATTGACATGCTAAGAATCATTTAAATCATAGAGTAGAAATTTAAATATATTATTAATTATATCAATTTGCAAAATAATATTAAATTTCTAACAAAACTCTAGCAATCTTCTAAAAAACAAAAAAGGAGTCCAACCTACCCCTCTTAAGCATATATCTTTGAGTTGTGCGCATATAAGTTGAATTCATTTGTGTAAAAATTAGACACATAACTGATCGATTGATAGGACTATGAACATGTGTGTGGTAGTAAAATGTTACAAAATTGATGTATCACATTTTAATTATATAGAATCATCTTTTTTTCTTTTTAGTAAGATTGAAAATGAAGAGCATTACGTGAAGACACTTAGGCCCTGTTTGGGACGCCGAAAATTCCGCGACACGACAAATAAGCACAGTCAGATATACTAACTTGTGTTTGTTATACAGTTAACAAGTTAGGTAAGTTGTCGTATGGACTAATTAACTACTAAAAATACAGTTTATGTGCTGCGACAATTCTTTGCGGCAGAAAATAAGGTTAACCTACCGCTAGTTAACTTACCCACAACAAACAAGTTGGATGCCAAATGCAACCTTAGTGTGGTAACACAACACGGAATGTAAGGAGGAAAGTTTAAGATAGAAAAACTTTTCTTTACAAATTGTTACTTCTAATTTAACAAATTGGAGTTCATGCACACAATAAAAATAAAGAAAGTGAACTTTGAAAAGGAAAGACTATTAGAATCCTGATATATATATATATTTTCAGATTAAACACACTTCGTACGACGCATGTTGTTAAAAAAACATAGACACACCAACATGTATAAAAACTTAAATTGAAATCCACATCCAAAATGCTATTGTTATTCTATCACCGTCATGACTACAACAGTAAATTTTGTTAGATGCCATGATAATGATCAATAGCATATAAGAATTAGCTCAACCCAGTTGTCAATCTGCAATTCTTGGCCATTCAATCTTATCTCAGTAAGATTGATAGTTAATATTTAGGGGCAAGTTAATCATAAATGGTCTGGAAATAAGTTAATATTTTCTCTTAAACATTGTCACAACTCAAGTAAGCATCGTAAATTACGTGTATTTGAATAGAAATAATCTAGCTAACTGAAACATTGTGATTTGTAATGTCAACATTGTTCTGGCGCAATAAATATGAAACATCCAGATTAGCAGCAACCTTCCTCTAGATTCTACAAAGAGGACAAGAAAAATGAGGTACCTAGGCAGCGGGCTTCTTCACGGCCGTGGCAGCTAGGGCCTTCCTCTTGGTCACCTTGGGCATGGCAGTAGCTGGAGCAGCCTTGGGATTCGTAGAAGCGAGTTGTGTCGTCACGATAGCTTTCCCTTCAGTTTGATATTGGCCTTAGGTTTAGCAGCTCCGACAAGCTTGGGGTTGACGACGACCTTTGGCTGAGCCAAGGCGCCTTCGACTTTGCTACAACCTTGGGCTTTACGGTGGGGGCGACAAGCTTGCATGATGCGTTCACCTTGGTCAGGTTCCTGGCAGCGGCGACTTTGCAGAGCTAGACCATGAAAACCTTGCAGAGATGGACATCAAGGACCTCACGGAAGTTGGTAGGAAACTTGCCCCTAGTGATGGCTTTCCGGCTAGAACCACCTCGCTCCTTCAGGCTAGAGACAACCTCTTTGAATATCGCGAGGTAGGACGACGGGCAGCGGGAGGGCATGCGAGGAGCTGGCACGGGGCTTGTTCTCCTCAGAAGCGTCCTTCCCCTTCTCCCACTTGACACTAGCGACGGCTAGTTCCTTGGCAGCAGGCTGCTCTGTGACAATGTTAAAGACTGGGACGGCAGTGACAGATACTTCCTCACAGTTCGACATCGTCGGAGCTTGAAGATCCAAGTCGGTCACTCACAAGATCGAGAAGAGAGAGGAAAATGTTTGGAGGGAGAGAGGAATTAAACGTGGTAACTCAGAAGGATAGCAAGTCGAAATTCTTGGTTTTGCAAGAAACGATAACCGCCTTATTTTTAATTTGCTTTCTTAATTAAACTACCAACCACAACATCACAAACGATCAAAGAATTCAGCCATGGTGCAGAAGACAGAAGACGTGCAATGGTGGGTGTTATGGATAGGAAGTTTTCGTTGTGGGGGTACAATCGTGGAGAAGTGACATGAGTAACATGAACGAAGGAGAGAGAAAAATTGGAAAAAATGAAAAAAAAGTCAAAAAAATATGGGAAGAGATAGAGTTAAGGAGAAGGCTCCGTTTTGAAATCTTGCATTCTGATTGGCTAAGGTAGTTTGTAGTGGCAAATGTGTAGTTAGTTGAACAAACTCGCTCTTTTATAGTAGTATAGATATAGATTATCGATAACGTAGACTTCAAGCCTCAATTGAATAAGGTCCTGTATTTTCCGATTTCAAATGACGCGGTGAAGTGTAGGACAGCGCGTGAAGGAGAAAAATAAGTCTCCAGATAGAAACTAGGAGAGGGAGACAGACAGAGGAGGGAGAGGGAGTGGAGGAGAGAGAGGGAGACCGTAGACGCGGGCACACCCAAACAAAACAACGGGAAGAGAAGAGAGAGGACGGAAGACAGAGGGAGACCTGTTCTGCATTGCTCACCCCTCGGCCTCCGCTCCCTCCGATTTCTATCCGTCGGCAGCTTCAGCTGTGTAGTCCGTGGGGGTTGTTGGCTGGTCTAACTGCTGTAGTCAGATCGTGGCGTGGCCGAGATCATTGGCCCGAGGGAGGTGTTCCAGCTGATGGGCAACTGCGTCAGCACCGAGGAGAACTTGCCAGTTCCTCGTCCCGCCGCTTCCAACGGAAATGCTCCCAGTGGAGGTATATTTCCGTCTTGCTCGTCCATTCATTGCATACCCCCACCCACTCCTCCCCTCTACTTCCGTGTCTGCTCGTGTATTCATTTGGGCTTTACGGGTAGATGCTCGGGACGCTTTTAGAGGAGTTAGAGAATGCGGCTGCTGGAAGATCTAAGTTTTTGCAATGCAGGTTGCTTTTTGTTTGGTCAACAAGCTGCATTGTGGTGATGTATCTAGCAAAGTCCGACAGAGAAGAAGCCTATCGTACTTTTCTTTTTGCTGGTTTAGAAAGAAGAAGTCTGTTGTTATTAACTAGAGAAATACATATCCAGCTGTAGCTTAAGCTTGGATTCTGACTGTCTGGTAGTTGGTAACACTTCATACACTTACTGCACATTCTAATACTAGGGAATTATGTATGCAAGTTCAGTAAATAGAACAAAAAACCATGGGTTCTACTTCCCTTTCAGAAAAAGAAAACAAGTTATCCATTTTTTTAAGATCTTAAACCGAGGACATTTCGTATTATCAACGCCAAAGTTGGCATTTTTAGTCTCTTTGTCAACTGGCGAGACAAAGGCAACCGTGTATACTGAAACGTGGATTCACATAGGATATCGGTTGGCATGTGATGGTATTCTTAGATAAGACGACGACATCTGTTGTTCTCTTTCTCAAGTCTCGATTATGATACTGAGAAATGTCGAATTTCATAACTAGGCTTTTAGTTTCTGTATTCACTATAAACTTCAGCAATTTCGTGTTGCCTAGCAGTACCCTTTAATAAAATTTACATTTTAGGCACTCAAACATCCTCAGTGAATGTTTGACGTGAGCAAAATTTCACCTCACTTATGCTCGATTTTTCTTCCTCAGATTCTTCACTATTGAAAATACCAGTACCCAATATCAACAATGCAAAAAGCACCGAACCTTCTCCCAAAGCTGTAGACGATTTTCGACATACAGCTGGAAATGTTGACGATAAATTCTTCACATACAAGGAGTTGAAAATGGCAACCAAGAGCTTCCGACATGATCTGATCCTCGGTGAGGGTGGCTTTGGAGTTGTTTATAAAGGAGTTATAAATGATGATATCCGGCCCAGGTTTGAACACACAGATGTTGCTGTGAAAGTACTAAATCCAAATGGTCTTCAAGGTGATAAGGAATGGCTTGTAAGTATCTTCACTATTTTGTTATAGATCATAATGAAAACTGTTCTCAGTAGAAGACATTTGACACCTTTTGGTTGTAACAAGGGAGTCTTTAGTAAAAGTTTTCTTTTCTTTCTCATTTCTTATTAGAAATTTTCTCCTTAATTGTCATGCTGCGAGGCCATTGACTGCCTTTTTAGCCTTTTAATGTTATATCTAATCTGAGCCAGCATTGTCCCTTTTGCAAAGATACTTCTATGATGTTGAATATGGTCAGTTAAATGCATTCTTCTTGCTTGCAGTAAGATGTTTAGATGATTATGCTTTGCTTCTTATCCAACTTTTAAATGGTTTTGCATTTCCCTTGAGCATCTCACAGTGGTTAGTCTGTTTTATTTGTAAGGTACGTACAACAATCAAGTATCTAAAATTGTAAATGACGAGAAACACACTAGGGGAACAGAATATACACACCGGACTGTGCTGAAAATAACTGCATATGAGCAAACCATAGGAGAGATTTTTTGTTCACAACCCAACATCTTGTCTCTTCAAGAAGGCCCAGTCATAGTTCCGTTGAGGCAAAGATATCCTATTTCTATCTTGAGCTACCTCAATTCCAAGAAAATATCCCAGCTTACCTAGATCTTTGTAACTGAGCATTTCAGTATATATTAAGCCTGTCACATGAACTTTGCTTAAGACCATAAATAACCGTTATAAACTTGTAGACTTTTTTTTTGAGTTAGAAGAGACATTAGTCTCCCCCCTCCCTCAAAGAGCATGCCAGAGCCTGGATGACTGCAAGGGTGGTAAATACTGTGCGCAACGGGAGGTTCGAACCCAGGTGCCCCGGGGAGGACCTACCGTGCTCAACCATCCGCGCTACACAAGCCGCGTTAAACTTGTAGACTTTTTTGAACACTCCTCATGAACAACAAGCCAACACAACAGATCCATTTCTTACTTGTTATGGCGGCATGGCCAAGGCGTTAAGGCGCCAAGCCTGGGCGCTCGGCACGCATAAGTGTCACCTTATTAAATATTTTTATTAGTTAGTTCTTGTACATCTTACCTATTTACAAACACATGTTATATGATTTTTATAGACACCCCCACATATACGAGTTTGTGTTAGTTATATATGTAGGTTTATACATATATTTAGTATTAAGACCTTCATATGCATGTACATTATAGCAGTAAAAATCACATCTCTAGTAATTTGTAAGTATGTTGGTACCAAAAGAATAGTTATAAACAATTCAAGAGATGGAGAGTCAGTCAAGAAACCAAGATAAAATGGAATAGTCCAAGTCTTCAACAAATTATAGCCGTCCTTCATAACATAGCCACCGAAACTAAAACTAAAATGAAGACGTAAAATAAAACAACTTTATATTTGCATTAATAGTATTTCATTGTCGATAAAATTGATGTTTGGCAGATAATATATACAAATATATTTAATTCGAACATTGTGACGATAAGAAGAACATATAAACCCATGAATTGCTGTCCTTCATAACATACCCCAATACAGAATTTAAAGTGAAAACACAAAATAAGACAACAAATAATGTGCATTAGGAGTAGATAAACACAGCTAAAATTGACATTGGCCAATAACATCGACAGATATATTTAATTTTGACATTGTGACAATGAAAAAGAACATATAGATCCATCAATATCCCCTAAAACCCGTAAAAATGACCAAGGAGCCAAAGTAGGTGAGGCGCAAGGCAAGGCACGTGCCTTAACAAGTATGCTCCATATATGTAGTCTCTTGCAAGTCTTCACATGAAAGGGTTTTCAACGTCAACTCATATAAGGGCCAACCCTAATTGACAACTATAAAAATTAGAACATGAACATAACAAAGCAGTGATTTAAAAAGCGAGTGAAGCAGCCGCTTAAGCGGCCAAGCATATGTCCTGTTGTAATTCCAGCTGAAGCGGACTTTGAAGCATTTTGGACTGAAGCGGCAGCTTTTGCCCGCTTTTTGCCGCTTTAGGCCGCTTTTTCAGCCCCGCTTAAGCGGCCGCTTCAGGTCGCTTCACGGCAAGTATTGCTGGAGTGGCCCAATTACATGTCATATCTATAGAAAAATGAAAGCACTACTTTTGGAAGACGTGATGCTCCAGCTGTTGTATCTCAAAAGGTGTAAGAAAGTCTAGTAATTAGCATTTATTCCTTACTTTGTTACTGCCGTTTGTACACTCTGTACAGCTACACTAGTACTTTGTACTGTCAAGTTTGTATATGATATTACCATATATGTTTAATGTTCTTTAATAGTCTGACATTTAGTATACTTGAACAAAACCGTTGCACAACCATCTGTGGACTGTAACAAAATGATATCGTAAAATATTGTTATATTGTCAATTATGTACTTAGTGTAGTAGTTTATTGTTCTTTACAATTTACTATGTATGATATTGGCATGTATGTTTAATGTTGTTCATTACCACTGACAAATTGATAGTTAGTCATTTTGTATACTTGTTCAAACTTTGCACAACCATCTATAGACTGTAACAAAATAAGGTAGTAAAATTTGTTATATTGTCTATTATGTACTTAGTCTAGTAGTTTATTGCTCTTTAGGATTTACTGAATAATATCTAATTATCTTGATTCTACAATATTGTCATGGATTTCTCTTTATTACTATTTAAATGTGCATCTATTTATATTATGTTGAAGACTACCTTAGTCAATAATATTTGTACAGAGTACTAGTATCTAACTACTACTACCTACTAATTTTTTTAATGATAATTTCTAAGCCCAATTGTTGAAACAATATTAAGTACATAGTACTAGTACGATACTTGATTGTTGAGTGAGGGCTATGCGGTTTTATGATGTTTGAGTGTTTTTAGCTTGTAACAATTTACTTTTGTAAATAGGACCCTTTTTAATATGTGAAAGTCATTCTGATGCAATGAAATATCATTTAGATGCTTGATTAATGATATGTTAGCAGTATGGCGGTCACTAAATTTTTCTACATTTTTAAAAACAATTCAGACCGCTTTTTAAAAAACGCCCGCTTTAGTCCACTTTATAGCCCACTTTGAAAGGGTCAATCCGTACACTTCCCGTTTTACACTTTCCAAAACCTAGTAACAAAGTCATATCATAGCAGAAAATGTCTCAAAATATTCAAGTCTAGGCTCCCACGTCTGACCTTTCACAGCTAGTTGAGATATCATTGGTCAACTGTCTTGTGAGGTAGATATTAACCTGTGAAGACTCAACAACAAGCAAATATTTTTGGAACTTGAATATAATGAAACAAGCTCCTAGTATCTTATGAACATAAATGCACATTTCCTCCATTTTCTACTTCCACACTTGATGATAATGAGATGAAGCCTCTGCATCATGTTAATCAATAAAGTTAGATGACATATTAGTAACACATTTTTTCATATGAGTGCCCAAATGTTAAGTACGAAAAGAGGTACTATGTCTGGTGGAAGTACAACACTATCTATGCAAAGCAATGCTAAAACCAAATTACACGTAAAGATAGGGGAAGGAGTAGCATTTGCAAATGGTTCTGTGTTTTGTGTAAATTGTGATAGAAACAAGAACCGAAATTGGCAGTACTCTAGGTGCATTGCCTCATTTCTTATGCTCATAATCTCGATGAATGCAAACTTAGAGCCATATGAGACTTCGAAACAGGAACAAGAAGAGCAACACTTACAAAAGCAAACTAGATTTAAAAAAGAGCGATTCCAGATTGACATAGTTCCTTTTAGTAGCCATACCACAACAATGATAGGCAACACCATATCACACGACATCAAGGCTTATCAAGTGTTGGGCTTAAATATTGAACAAAATACAAGCACCAAAAAATTTAAGATGTGAAAGAAAACATGATCATGTAGATAAAACTTTTAAATAGTACAAATGTAAAGAAGAAGATGGCATATGGTTAATTAAATATTTAGCCATCTTAAAATTGAAATGGCCCAAAAAGGATTTCAGAATTTGCATTTCAACAACCAAGTTTCATGCAACTCTTGTGACACTTTGTATGCTTAATAATACCATTTCCCAAGTGTTTTCATGGGCCTAGCTTGACTGAGCCTATTAGTAGTCATATAACTTATGTTATGATGTTCCTCACTTGTAGCATACCTCCGACCCTCTGATATATATAGGATCCTAATATTACATTTTCTAATTAATGAAAGCACTCCGATTTATGAGTATCTATGTTAAATCTAAATAATACCACCCTTTCTCCTGCCCCTCTTTTTCTTCTTCTCAGCACTGCTGAGCAGCAGGACATCATCGCCACTGGCTACACCAGTTGAACCTGCAGCAGGCCGCCACATGGCAGTGCTGCTGCCAGCTGCCTAGGTAGGTCGTGGCAGGCTCCACCAACAGCCATCGTCGCCGTCCAAAAGGGCCACAAGCAACTGTTGGCCATACTTGTTACGGAGGAAAGGCGATAAGGAGCCATGATTGGGCACCTAGAGCCTTGATGGTTAAGAAAGAATTAACATGTCAATACATCTATTTTCATGATTTTCAAAAGCATCCTCCCTTCATATACATATATTTCAGAATTATATGTGTAGGAAAACATATAATTTATGGTTGATCCACTTATATACATATGTTTTATGGTAAGAGAACATAACCAATAACATTTTTAGTAGCACTTAAGTAGATTTCCAGAATAAGAACAATATAGTTTTGAACAATGCCAGAAATGAAAAAATAGTCAATAAATAGAGACTTATCTATAGCAAAGTAATGACTATCCTTGATAACATAGCCCCTAAAATAGAAATGGAATTGATGGTGGCCAAACAAAATATAAAGAAATCTAGAAATGTGTATTAAGATCAATAATTCAAAAAAAGTATTTTGCTATAATGTAGACAAAATATATCTTTTGAACATTAGGGCAAGAAAATAGACCAATCAAAGTCATTAACATGCCATAGGATGCAAAGAAATAATAGAAGGTGACAAACTAGGCGAGATGCAAGGCAAGTCATACCCCACAGGGTGCCTTGCCACATAGGCAGCTGCCTAGGTGCGTTCCTTAATAAGTATGCCATGTACAGGAGGCCAGAGGATCGTCACTCGCCAGCCCCTCCGAAGCCTTCAATCATCGTTGGCCATGCATCGCTAGTAGGTAGCCACTTTCGACTCTCCCCCGGACAGCCACCCCACTTAAGATCTACATATTGCATTGACCCTTTGGGAGCATGCTACTCCTCCTTTAGTCTACATTGGCCGCTAAATTCACAATGGATCTCCTTCTCATATTGCACAAAATCCTTGATTGCTGATCTGATAACATCCAATTTTGTGGATGTTTCTTGCCTAATTTTGCCCCTAAATTCCTCCAATAGCACATACTTGCTTTAATTTCCTCGTGTTTTGTTCATATTTACCATTTGCATCTTGATTTGCCATTAAGTACTTCTGTGCAGGAAAATCACCAACCAATCGCTAAAACAGACCCTCCATCGTTCTCACAACCGATGGTCACTTCTCGTATAACCTTCAAGGATGCCAGCTCAACCATCGGTCCTCATCTTCTGAAGGTTACACTTAGGCGACATTCCAATGGTGAAGCAAGACGTGCCATCAACGGAAGGCCGATAGAGTATCACCTTCGGATGGCTCAACCGAGTCCCCTCGTTCTGAAGGGTCGATTGACCACCTTCCAAAGACCAGTTTACCGATGGGTCGACTGGGAGACCATCAATCGAAGGCGACTTGCTGGTTTCACCTTCAGATGATCAGCCGAGAATCATCAACCGATGTTGCGTCTGCTTTCCTTCCCTTCTGATGGTGCGACAACATCTATCAATCGAAGGCCGAACAAACACAACCATGTCGATTGATGGTTCGCCAACGCATTGCCTCTACTGATGGCGGCCGTACGCACATCAGTCACACAGTTAGTTAGGCGTGTGTCCCGAGGCACGCTCTTTGAAGAGTTGGGACGCAAGCAAAACTTATCTACGAGTGCCTTGATCCCCACACTGAGCGCAATACACCCCTTAACACTGAGAAAGGGTCACACATCGCGGGGTTGAAGACAAAGTGCTGCATCAGTTCAGCTCGCCATTGACTCCATTCCTCACCATTGGTTCACAACATCCAATGATGAGAGTCCAAGGATCCAGCGACCCTTCGCCACCACTGAGCAGAACTAAAAGTCCTCTTTGAGAGAAGAAGACTACGGAGCTGACACACCCTTCCTCACACCATCATTGGAGTTGGAGAAGGAGGTTTCCATCGACTTCGACTCCATTAGAATTGTTGTTTGGTGTATGTTCCATCTCCTTCTCCGACTTGTCTTCTTCCTCCCATCCATCACGACGTCTACTCGTTTTTGTAAATTCGTCATGTTACCACCATGAGTGGCTAGTCATTTAATTTAGGTTGGGAGTAGACACTAAGACTCTCCCAACATGTAAATACTTATATCCATTGAATATATACTCTTAGCAACAATTATCTCCATACTCTTGTTCTTAATGCTTCATATTTAGAGAGTCTGCTTAATTTAGTTATTTAAGTTTTTTGAGTCTATTTGTATATGGGCCCAAGTGTGTCTTGGCCCATTAGGCTTTAGTTTAAAGTCTATACGCTTCCCCCTTCTCCTATATAAAGGAGGGGGATTCCTCTTATCAATATATCGATTAGCCTTCTTTTACTTTCTGACATGGTATCAGAGCTGTGATCAAACCCTAAACCTAGAGGAGACAAAAAGATTTCTTCTGCCTGCGGACGACGACCGTCCTTGGCTTGGCTGCCCGCCGGGTATCTATCCAGCCGCCCTCTTCCCTCCTTCCTTTTTTTCTTTTTGTCCTCCCCCCACGCTCCTAGTTCTGTTGCCGCCAGGCCCTTGCCATCTAGAGGCGTCGCTCTGCTTCTTCGCCGGTGTCCCTCATTTGGATCTTCTCGAAAAAAAAGAAAAATTACCACTATTGATTACTAAATAGAAATTGCCACTGCAGATATCTATTTCTCAATCCCCCTGTTACTAAATTCCTTTTCTCAATCAACTCTGGCCTCACAGCAAGAGCCCCATCAACAGGATGTGACCTGCCGCCAAGATTTTACGCAAACATCTTTCCCATCTTTCCTTACTAAAGCCGTAGCCTGCTGATCTCTGCTCAATGCCCGCTATCCACTACCTTTCCCAGCTGTTGCATCAACTTTGGTATTCACCGCTTTGTCTAATACTCTGGTATTCACTGCTTCGTCTAATACTCTCTTGCGGCGGCCCTGTGTAACCCTTGTGTCCTGTAACGCACAACAACAACCTCGCATACACCTGCAACTTGCCGCTTCCGTGATCTAAGGCAAGGAAGCAAAGAAAGGGGGAGGGTCATGATGAAATAGGAGAAGGAGAAGGAAACATTGGTGGTGCTATGAAGAAGAGGGAGATGGAGAGATACTGATAATGAGGAGGATTAGGAAAAATAGGAGAGGGAGAGAGAAACATTGTATTGTATGGAAGGCGAAGTGAAGGAGAAGGAAAATGAGGAGAGGCGACATAGGTGTGAAGGATCAACATGAAAAAGAGGGAAGGAGGCATGGGCAGAGAGCAAACAAAGCAAGAAGAGGAGGGAGTGGGGTCTTATGGAGGAGACTGTAATAGGAGGGGTAGAATGGTGCCTATGGAGGGGGAAGTGGAGCAGAAGGAAGAAGAGGGTGGAGAATGGTATGGAGGGAAATTAAAGGAGGAAGAAGAGGGAGAAACAAGATGGTTTTTATGGAGGAGGAAATAAGCAGAACAAAGAAGAGGAAAAGTGGAGGAGGAAGAAGGGGAGGAGAAGTAAGAAGACATGTACCTCGGACTTGAGCTTGTGGTGAGATATCATCAACATGAGCTATATCAACAACTTTAAGCTCTTGCATCTACTGCTTTCGTTGCTTGCAGCTTGGTGCTTGGCTGACGGCGACCAGAGATGAAGAAGAAGGCAAAAACTCTTCCTTTGTTCAAAACTATTGTAGGAAATGGAGAAGCATGTAACATCAAGAGGTGGAGGGGGATTGACAGAGGAAGAGGGAAAGGGCATGAAAAGAGAGGGAGGGGAGGGTTTAAGGCTCGATGTAGGGGGGCTTGGGGTTTGGGTTTAACCGGGATAGCCGTATTTGGCCAAGACCTAGGATGGGATGGCCTTGTCCATCTCATTTAAAATAACTCCAAACATGTCTGGCCATGTCCACCGCGTGTCTACAACCAAGGAATGAGGTTTCCACGAAATCGTCGAAATTTTGAGATTTTTTTTTGATTTTGCTAGCATCTGCTACGAAATCATACGGGTGTACCGCTATGTTGAAATTAGTGAAATCTTTTGTCCACATTTTAAAACTTTCCCAGGATACAACATTGTTTACTTATCTCTCACATGAAGGACCCCCACCTATCCCTATATATACTTTTATTGCATAAAACATTGCATATAGGTGTAGAGCTCATGCCTATGAAATTTCATGGCTTAATTCATTCATTTTGGCGTCGAAAAAGGCACTGTTGCATTTATCAAGATTTTTGTCGAAATTTCAACAAATTTTGGTTTCCATGCTATCAAAACGACATCGAAATCGGATACCTCATTCCTTGTGTACAACATGTCTGTGTGAACACTTGTACAAGACGGGCACAACACCTCTCGAGAAGTTGTTGTGCTTCTTAGGTGTGTGCTCTTAAGTTAGGGAATCTCTCTTTTACCTATCACAACACATCGTACATGCAATAACACTTCTTCAAGCCATTCTTCTTAACGATGCTACTTCTCTGTACTCATCGTGCTTCCATCAGTGACTTTTATCTCTCACTATGGATGAAGAAAAGGTTCCTCAAACCTTTGTCTAGCAGTGTGTCCACCTCCATCATAAGATTAAATGGAGACAACTTTTTGCTTTGAATGAATTCTATCTACACAATTTTGGAATCCACAAACATGTTAATTCACTGAGAAGCTTGCTGAGGACACCCCTGAGAAGCAAGGGATCAACCAATTCAAGAACTGGTTGTGGAACATCATGAATTCCTCTATTACCTCCCAATTAATGTTCTACAAGAACTCTTAAGATTTTTTAAGAAGCTACTAGCCGTCACTTTACCCACGAAAAGAACGCCATGCATATCTAAAAAATATGAGATGAGTTGTATGCCCCTAGATGATTATTATGATTCTATTCTAGCCCTATTAGGGGAGTTGGACTTCTTCCAATTGGTTACCTCTGATACACATACACAAATTGGCTCGGTCTCATCATTAAAAAGTTCCTTACTGGGTTTCACTCTGCCTTTGTCCCTGTTCACAACATCATCCTTGCTAAAGATCAATTTCCCACTTTGTAGGAGGCACATTGTTACACGCAACAATCTGATGTATGTCTACAACTCAATTATGCTAATCTGGTTGAACCACAACACACTATGGTTGTTGTTACCCATGAGCGTGGACACGGTCCCAGACCTAAATGCATCACCTGCAACAAAATTGGCCATTTAGAGGAGAAAATCTACTAAGAGCAAGGTCATCCATAAAAGTGTCATGTACTACTCATGTTGCTTAGACGACACAGAGTACCATCTCCTCCACTGAGTATGAACAATTCTATAGGAACCTCAAATTCCTAAACTTTCGGAGACTTCATGGCTTTACAACTCATTATAATGCCTCAACGTGTCTTGCCTTCAAGATAACGTGGGGCCCTCCATGACAACCACTAATTTTCCCTAGAATGTTGGCTCTGGGCCCACACAACACATGACATGTATGAGACACCTTCATTCTTCTTTAAAATCCCATATTCCACATGCTTCTATCACCCTAGCTAGTGGTTCCAATAAAATTGTCTAAAAATGTGACAGTGTGAATATCTTACCTAATCTTCAACTTAGATTTGTTCATTATTTCAAACTTTGTTTTTAATTTGATGTCAGTATCTAAGCTTGTTGATTTCCTTAAATGTTACGCAATCTTGGACAATCATAGTTTTGCATTACAAGATTCCAATAGTTTCAAAACAATTCGTTCAAAGTCTACAACCCTTGACCCTTATTATTGTGACCTTTATTACTTCAGTGATGGACATCAATAGGCTGTCCTTCTCTCTTGTTCACCTCCATTAGTGTTGCATGCCTCCATCTTTTGAGAAACTCAAACAACTTGATCCATCTTTATTTTCGTTCAATAAATATTCCTTGTAACATTTTCCGGTCAGGAAAGCATCGCAATATTTCACTTCCAGACAAAATTGCTTTATGTTTATCAACTCCTTTGGTCTCACATGTAGCGCTTTGTGGCGCTATTTGCGCCACCAATTTTAAATTGCTCTCACTTTTTTTTATTTAGTTTGCTAATGCTTTTTTGAGAATGACTTGGTAATGTCTGAGGAAAACTTGTGATGAAGTGTTTGGTGTTTTTCAATCTTTTCATTAAATGATTAGAACCCAATTTAGCATTCATATTAAGAACTTTTGCTACCAAAAATGCCCTTGAGTATATCTCCGTATTATTTTCAAAATTCTCTCTAGATAATGGAATGATCTACCATCTATTTAAGATTTTATGCACACACCACAACGAAGTGGAGCCGTTCAACGGAAGAATCATCACTTGTTGGGAATTACTAGGGCTCTTCTCTTTCAAGCCCAAATACCCAAACCGCAGATTACCTCAATAACCACCAACCTTATAATGTCATTTGGGATGAAGTCCCTTTCTTCCTTATCTACCTCAAGGAAAAACCTTTCTACTTCCCTCTCTAGGTTTTGGACGTATTGCCTTCGTTCACAATTTTGACCCCTAAGGTATAGAAAATTGATCCACACGCCATTAAGGTTGTCTTTCTTAGCTACTGCACCTTTCGAAAAGATTATAGGTGCTATGACCCTAGCTCTAGGCACATGTATGTTTCAACTAATGTCACTTTTCATGAATATGATATCTTTTTCTCTACTCCTGATCCATCTATGTTGCAGAATGCATCTATCAAATTGGATATCTCAGATCCCATTGTTCTTGTCCTTCCTGTGTTTGATTTCTATCCAGTATCTCCATCTTCACCTCCAACCCAGCCTTTAACTTGGACGTTTATCATCAAACGCAAAAAGTGAATCCACCACTCAGCTTCTGACATGCACGTCAAACACTAAGTAATGCACACATCCTTTGTTCCCTAGAAAGGTATAGTACTTGCACAATTAGACAGGTTGATGGGTCTTCTCAGTCAAATTCAATTCTGAAAACATAATCAAATGCCTCAAAGCTCATCTAGTTTCCAAAGTGACATAAGCTTTCAATGTTGATTTCTTCAAAACCTTCTCTCTACTCACACATTGCTTCTTTTAGGATTGTGATATCTCTTGCAGCTCATGCAGATGGGCTCCTTTTCCAAATAGACCTCTAGAATGGCTTCCTCCAATTTTATATGTGGGGGAGGAGTCTGTATGCAACATGGTTTACTGAAGGGAGTCTTCCCAAGTCTGTAAATTCATACAATCCCTCCATGGTTTGAAACAATCACCAAGGTCTCGGTTCAATAAACTCAACGAAGTTCTTGATACCTTGGGTTTCTCCAGTTCATCTAGTGACCATAGGCTATTCTTTTCCAAAACTATTCTAGAATTATCATCCTAGTAGTATGCTGAGATGATATCTTCATCACCGACAATCAGATAGCTAGGAACTTTGCATAAAAAATGCTCTCGAATCTCTCTTCCACACCAAAAACCTCGGGCAACAATTGTATTTCTTGGGCATTGAAGTTCTTCTATCAGTGGTGGCATTCACCTTTCTCAAAGATATGTTCTAGACCTCTTAAATGATACTGGGTTGTCAACTTCAATCCTACAACTTCTCCTATGGATTACCACACCAAGGCTATGTCTGAGAAGGGAGTCCTTTGAGGATCCTGAGAGATATCTACGAGTAGTTGGGAAGCTCATCCATCTAACTATCACTAGACATAACATCTAAGTTGTAGTTAGTATGATCAATCTATAAACACATTGCCATACCATATACATGCCACTGGATCATGGTTTAGAGAATTCTACATCTCTCAAAAGTGCACTAGGGCATGGTATCTATTATAAGAAGCCCTAAGGCAAGGACATCACCCTAACTTGCATGCTTATGCTAATTGGGAAGGGATATTCACAATCGTCGGTCTACCTTTAGGTTGTGTCTTTTTGGTAATCCCCTAATAAGTTGGAGAAGCAAAAAGCAGTTGTCGTCCACTCACTGAAGCAGAACACAGAGCCATGGCTCATGCCTGTAGTGATATCCCAAGGGTAACTTGTATTCTTCATAAACTTGGGATAAATGTTACTATTCTAGTCATTCTCAAATGTGAAAATCAAGCAACAATACCCATTAGAAATAATTGGTCTTCCTTGAGTGCACCAAAAACATAGCCGTGTATTGCCATTTTTCATGGGATGTAATTTGTGCAAAGATCACCAAGCCTTATGTGAAGAGTAATAAATAGATAGTTGTCATTTTTACTAAACCTCTTTGTGAAGTAATATTGTATTGAATTGATTCGATTAGATTAGATAAAAGAGATACAACCCTGTCCTATATATAGGAGTAAGGGAGAAACCCTGAGACTTGGGACTTCAGTAATCTAAATGGGCCGAGACACTAAATGCCCACTAACTAATTAACCTATTAACTAAATAGGCTAATATATACTCTTTAACACTCCCCCTCAAGCTAGATCATGGGTGAAACACATGTCCAAGCTTGCAGTTATAGGACTCGATAAAAGAAAAAATAGAAATGATAAAAGAAAAATATCACTCCCCATACAAAAGATTGATACTCCCCCTTAAACAAAACTCCCCCTGAATCATATGACGACGACACCTCTCTTCTTGACTTGCATTCTGCAGGCTGGAGATTCTCGAGCTTTGGAGATGGTCTTTTGGAGTGCATATGGAATGAAGAACATATGAAATGGAACCTGAATACTGCAGCAGTAATTCGCCACTTGGAGCAGATGATCATCAATACCACGATTACGCCAACTTTACTGGAATACGTACTTAACACGACACGAACGCGGATCTCCAATGACGATGTAGCAGTAGTGGTGTTTTCAAAGTGTCTGAGAAGACGTGCATAACATGGCACGAACATGAACGAACGATGTGCTGATGATACGATGCAGGTACCATAACCCTGGCGCATGAACCTTGAGGGCTTGATGGGAAAGGAGATCATCCATCAAGGAAAGTCCCAAGTAGATCGGCGGAAGGCGATGCCGTAAGAACAGATGTAGCTCGAAGAAGACGTGATGAAGCAGCTCAGTGAAGATAAATCTGGATGAATCAACCTTGCAGATGTAGACTCGACAGGCTAGAAATTGCTGAGCTTCTGAGAAGTCTGAAGAAGCACCCATCTGTCTCTCAAAAATGCAGCAAGAGTGATAATGCTGTCTGAAAGTGGAGAACAGGTGTGTTGAACGAAACTCCATGAAGATAACCTAGAATATGTAACCTGAATACATATACCATCTCTTCTCATACTCTCTCATACATATTCTCTCACACTTACTCTCATGCTCTCTCTCTTCTCATCTCTTTCTCTCCTCTCTATTCCTCCGCACACCAAATACGACGAGAGTGAGTGTTTGGTATGGAGGAATGGATATATGACCCCCCACACTGTGGAAAGGGATACACACATGATATGGGTGGGTGGGAAAGGAATTGGTGGATTTGAGAAGATTTTGTGATATGGAGATGGGTAGTATGTGGAGAATGGAAACCGATAACCGGAGAGCAGTGTTTCAAAAAAAGGCCGCACGGGGCGCATAAGCGGTCTGCATATACTTAGCCGCTTATAAGGCCGATTAGTCGGCGATTTTTAGATGGACATTTGTTATCTCAACCCAAACTAGATTATACTTTATTGATAACATTGTCTTGATGTATGATTTTGTTGCATGTTTTGTAAATGAGGCATATGCTCATCTAATGTGTGTTCTTTTGGACCTCTAGGACATGGGGGCATCTTTTTGTATGATTTGGTTATGCTTCATTATTATGTAGTTGTGGTAGACCATTTCATGTATGCTTCATTGGATTTATGCTTAAATGATTCTAGTATGCATTCTAGGTGGCACTTCACTTTTCATTGAAACTTTACATTTGATCTATGTCAAATTTTAGGGTCAGAATATGTAATTGTACAAATGGAATATGTATATAATAATTATATATAAAAAAATTTAAAACCATATATACTTCCGCATATACTCCCGCATACCACATATACTCTATAAGGTGACCTCTCCGCACGCATAACACATACCGCTTTTTAAAACACTGCCGGAGAGAATATGCTAAATGGGTCAATGTTAGATCCGGGTAGAAAATTAAATGGATCTAATCTCGAAACATTCGATTAGGCTAAAATGGATCCGATTAGCCAAAGATAGATCCGAGTAAGAATCCGAATATCAATAGAGATAGAGAAGTTGTTGGGGGTAGTAAAAAAATAGATATTGGGGTTGAACACTTTGGGGTGATATAGTGGAGTGAATAGTAGCAGGACAACAGGCTGAATGGACAGAGATAATGGGTGGCGATTGCGTGATGAATAGCAACAGGACAACAACGTGGAGCAGTGACCTATGGGCATGGGTGATGATGACAACGGCTGAAGAGTGCGATCGTCGGTTGGGGATACGGTTGCTGGATAATGAGGCAGCAACTTAGCAACGGACAGACACGAAAAATGGTGATGATTGTGTCGCAACGAAGGAGATGATACCGGTCTCCTGCACGGCTCCGGAGATATTGCATGCCATGAGGCTGCATGCGGAGTCAAGCGCGGAGCCTCTCCATGTGAGGCGGCAAAAGTTGGTGCTGAGGACGTCCGGGCGATGCAGCGACAGAGGCGATGGCTACGATTGCGATGGCGCTGATTGCTGCTCTTGGGATTGGTGGCGGTTGCAGTCGGCGGCTGCTTGCTGCTGGATACATGTGGTGGTGGCGCTGACAGCCGTGCGTTGACGACACAGGGCGTAGGGCTGACGGTCATCAACGGCACATGAGCAGGCAGTGGCAGGTGCTGGCCTGGCTGGCGGTGCTGATTGATGTGGCTGGCAGCAGTGGCGTTGCTGCTTGTGGCTGACGACTGCGTGATGCGGCTGCGGGAATGTTGCGGCAACAGATGTATGGATAGACAGGAGATAGTCGGGAAGGATGACGTCGGTGTACGTAAAGAAGATAAGATCAATTAAGAAAGAGGAGGACGAGCCATGGAAATCGGGATCTGCCTTGCGGCCGGCCTAAGCCATGGAGATGGCGGCAACCGCCCGTATGCGGAGGCGCCCCTCTGTTGCTCTCTCTAGGAGTTACTGTTTACGTTGTACTGTTCACGCCGGAGTTGCTATTCACGACGTGTACTGTTCACGACACGTACTGTTCACCGCTCTGATACCATGTAAAATAATATTGTATTGAACTGATTCAATTAGATTAGATAAAAGAGATACAACCCTGTCCTATATATAGGAGCAAGGGAGAAACCCTGAGACTTGGCACTTCAGTAATCTAAACGGGCCGAGACACTAAAGGCCCACTAACTAATTAACCTATTAACTAAATAGGCTAATATATACTCTTTAACACTCTTTGTTAACTAGTGTTTTATTTAAGTTCTTTATATTCTCTTGTTATTTTCCTATTCTATGAGGACCTCTATGTAATTGTTCTCTTTATAAATATACGGGGTACACACATTGTGCACCCTAACCCTTACAGACAAATCAAGATGGTACTAGAGCAGGTGCTCTAGCCGCCACCCTCTCCTTCTCTCTCTCTCTTCCCGTGTAAGGCACCCCCCTCTACTTCGGACGCCACCCGCAATGACTGGCTGTAGCCCACAGCCGCTGCGACACTAGCCTGCCGCTGTGGCTGGGCGCTCCTGCCGCCGCCGCCGGAGGTCCTCAGTGTGAGGGGCTAGCCTACTAGTGCAGCCCACACGCTCGTTGTTTGCCTCCGACCGTTCGTGTTGAGTGTCTTCGGAGCCCTACCCCTTCTATTTGCATGCGTCAGCCCTTGAGTCGCCGGGTTCTCTGCTGCGCTTCGGCGTAGTCTACATGTAAGCTGGTCCTTCCAATTGCTCTATTTGCATGCTGCCGCCTAACCGGAGGATCTAGGTGGTTCTGACTCCTGCTACTGTTCTCTGCTTTGTTTGGACTCGGTCTCCCTCATGGCTTCCTCCCATGAGGACTTTTGTTGTCAGGTGACTACTGTGAAGCTAGACGGGCACAACTACCAACATTGGGTTTGCTCCATGGAGATCTTTGCGAAGTCACAAGGCAAGCATTCCCATCTGACTGAGGCTCCGCCTCCTGCTCTGCCTACTACTGCCGAGTCCAAGGAGAAAAAGATCTATAATAACTGGGTCAAGGATGACTCGACTGTGATGGACGTGGATTCTGAATAGCAGTGAAACTCGCATCAACGTTACTCTACTTCGTCTCTCGACTGCCAAGGAGATGTGTGACCAACTGGCCAACACCTACTCCCATAGTAAAAATCCGAAGAAGGTGTTTGACCTGAACAAATAGCTATCCCGTCTGCCCTTCACTGGACCTGATATTGCTGACTACTTTTCAACCTTTAAGGGTGTCTGGGCTGAGCTTGAGTCCCTTATCTACTGACTTAGCCACGATGCAACGACAACGACAGGAACTCCAGGTTGTCCAGTTCCTCTACGGCCTTCCTGACTCATGCTTGGGTGGTTGACTAGATTCTCGCCAGCGATCCTTTACCTACATTGGAGAGTGCCTTTCAGCGTCTCTAACGCCTGCCGGCTTCTTCGTCGGATCTGCCTTCTGACACGGGTGACCCTACTGCTCTTGCTGCTATGTCTGGCCGTGGTCGTGGTAGGCGTCGTGGTCGACCTCTGGACAACCGTTGTACTGCTCCTGGACGGGGACGTGGGTCACTTAGCCGTGGCTCCCTTGGTCGTGGCTCATCTGCTGATGCTTCTGGAGGTGCCGCTATTCAGTGGTACCGTGACTTTTGTGGTCGCAACAACCATACTGAAGACAAATTTGGAAGAAACATGGCACACCTGTGTGGGCCAATGCTGCATCTGGGGGTGCTTTTCAGACACCTTCTGCTGTTCCATCGACCGCGTCCACTGCTGAGTTCATCCGCTCCGAGGTGGAACGTCTTCTGCTTGGACTGGTGCGTCCTCCTCATCTGCTGCTGAATCCAGAGCTCACACGACCACTTACACTAGTTGTGATTCTGCCTTCTTGAGTGCTCCTTCTAGTGCTGGTAATACCAAAATGGGTGATTGATTCTGGAGCCTCTTCTCATATATCTGGCAACCGTTCTCTCTTTTATAAACTGTCTAAGCCTTGTTCCAAATCTACTGTTATGCTTGCTTATGGTTCTAAATTTGCTGTATCTGGGATTGAAGATATCTCTGCTCAAGTCCTTCTGCGCTCTGCTTTATATGTGCCAAATTTTCCGCTAAACCTACTATCTGTCAGTAAAATTGTACGCAATCTGAACTGCAGTCTGACCTTTGCACCGAGTGCTTGTGTTTTTTAGGACCTTCACACGAGGATGAAGATTGGTGGGGGGCATGAAGGGCCTGATGGACTCTACTACTTGGATGAGTTGAAACGGATTGACACTACGACTCTGGCTTCAGCACTACTATCTTCAGTTTCCGCATTACAATGGCATTTTAGACTTGGGCATCCGTCTGCTGATAAATTAAAACATGTTATTTCTGGTGTCGGCTCGGACAGTTTTCAGTGCGAGGCATGTTAGTTAGGCAAACAATCCAGAACTGTATTTCCCAAAAAACCTCAGATTGGTAGAAAAAATATTTTTGATTTGGTGCATGCTAATGTATGGGGTCCCTGTCATATTTCAAGTTTATCTAGCAATAAATATTTTATTCTGTTCATTGATGATTACTCCCGTGCTACTTGGTTAATTCTGTTGAAAGATAGATCCCAAGTTCTGCCTACTATTAAATTCTTCTTTGCTGAAATTAAAACTCAGTATTCTATGCCTATTAAAATCTTGCATACTGATAATGCATTGGAATTTGTTCAAAAAAATGTTGAATTAATTTTTTCGTTCTGTGGGGACAATTCATCAGACCTCTTGTGCTCATACACCCCAATAAAATGGTGTAGCTGAAAGGAAAAATAGGCATTTACTTGAAGTTACTAGAACTATCATGCTGCATTCTAATGTTCCCAAACATTTTTGGCCAGAAGCGGTTCTTACTGCCTGTTTTCTGATAAATCGTATGCCTTCCTCTGTTATTGGGAATAAAATTCCTGTACAAGTCCTACAACCCAATCTTCCTCTGTTTCTGTTCCTCCGAGAATTTTTGGGTCGACTTGTTTTGTTCGATTGCTTGGACCTACTCAAGACAAGTTGTCTCCTCAAGATGAAAAATGTTTTTTTTCTGGGATACTCAAGGACTCAAAGGATACCGCTGCTATAGCCCTGTTAATAAAAAGTGGTTCCCGAGTAGTGATGTCGTTTTCTTTGAGGATACTCCATATTACTCTGCTAAGGGGAATATTGTAACATCCCTGACCTGGGTTATGCTTTAACCCTAGGTGTTTTGATTAAGAAAGATGATTATATGCTTAATCTTATCTTATGAAAAGTGATTAGGGCTCATGAGGAACCTATGTTTCAATTTTGGTCCTGTTTGAACAATGTTGAAGCAATGTTTGCTTATTTTGGACTAAAGTGCAAATTACCCAAGTTGACGGGTTAAATTGCAAATGTTGCATGATAAGATGTTCCTCTGATGTTGAGACATCATAAGAATGAATATGATGTAGTGCTATGGTTTTCACAAGCTTGGACACCAAGATTAAGCTTGTAAAGCAATCCTTGTGCATTAAAACCTAGTTTTGGAGTAAAGTGCCATTTACCCAAAATCCAGGGTTCAATATGAAAATTACCACTTCAATAAGGTCCTTAATGTTTCTTGGCATCAGGTAGAGAAAATAAAATGAGAGGGGCATCTCATTTGAATTAAGTTGGAGGAGAGAGAATCTTGATATTAAAATAATCAAGATTTAATCCTAATTGAAACCCTAATTCAATTTAGGGCAAAAATGATGTATTAATTAAAGGGCCTTCAACCAAAATGTTATTGGTTGATTTTGAATAAGGATGGACGTTCTTTTGCCAAGATAAGGAACGAAAATATCTCAAGTAGGTGAAATTCCACTCACCTTATTATAAAGAAAAGTAATATCCACTCACATATGGGATATTAATATAATAAGCATTAAGGTGCTTAATTTGCTTTTCCTTAAATCATGGATAATTGAGAGGAATATGAGGCAATGAAGATAGCCTCGTCCTTAAGGATTTTGAGGGGAATTTGCCAAGATAAGGAATATGGACGTTCTTTTGCCAAGATAAGGAACGAAAATATCTCAAGTAGGTGAAATTCCACTCACCTTATTATAAAGAAAAGTAATATCCACTCACATATGGGATATTAATATAATAAGCATTAAGGTGCTTAATTTGCTTTTCCTTAAATCATGGATAATTGAGAGGAATATGAGGCAATGAAGATAGCCTCGTCCTTAAGGATTTTGAGGGGAATTTGAGGGGGAAGAGGCGGTCATGTTTTTGGAATTAAATGCATTTTAATAATGCATTTTCTCTCTCACCAATTTCCTTATAAAAGTGCCATTTCCAAATCAATTGAAAGGCTTTTTCGGCCCTTTCTTCTTCCTTTGCTTTGGGTGCGATCAAGGGGACTTAGGAGCAACAGGAGGACGAGCCCCAACCTGTTGGTAAGCCTCTTGACCCTTGTTCTTCATGATTCCATGGTGGAAATCGAAAATAAATTATGGATTCCTTCTTATTTCGATCTCCTCTTCAACCCTAGCCAACTTTTACAATCAAAAGCTTGAGGACGAGCCTAGGGGGAGTTGAAAGAGCTTCATCCACCATTAATGGCATGAGCTTGGAGCTTTGGAGCTCAATTGGAGGCGGGTTTTATAACTTTAACCCTTAAACATTGCTATTGCATCAACTCTCTATGCTTTGTTGATTGATTTCTTCAATTTGATACACTTTTGATTTCTTGCTGAAAATCCCATCAAGAACGGTTGCTGTTCTTGGTTGTTCGAAGGAAGGGGATGATGACATCATCCTAGATGCTTATCCAAAGAAAAGTACCAAGCCAAACGGTTTTGATAGCTACTCCAAATCGTTTTAATTTGATTGGCTATGCGGTTTCAGCAAACCGTTTAAGGGCAAACGGTTTGAAACCGTTTGGGAGCAAACGGTTTCAAAACCGTTTGAGATGGTTGACCAAGCGTTGACCGTTTGGGAATTTTGTTCCTAATTATGTAGGCTAATGACCCACCAAATTTGAGGGGTTAACTCCAAAGGAATCGTAGGTTGAAGGCCAATCAATTAGGCAAATCGAATTGAATTAAATGCTGATTTTCAACCTGATTAACTTGACCTGTTTGGGCAAACGGTTTCAAAACCGTTTGAGATGGTTGACCAAGCGTTGACCGTTTGGGATTCCTGTTCATAATGATGTTGGGTAATGACCCTCCAAATTTGATGGATTAACTCCAAGGGAATCATGAGTTGAAGGCTAATCAATTAGGGAAACCTAATTGGATTAAGTGCTGATTTTCAATCTGATTTAATTGACCTTTTTGGGCAAACGGTCTCAAGACCGTTTGAGTGCGTTGACCAAGGGTTGACCGTTTGGGATTACTGTTCCTAATGATGTGGTCTAATGACTCACCAAATTGGAGGGGTTAATTCCCAAGGAATCGTGAGTTGAAGGCTATTCAATTGGGCAAACCCTAATTGAAATTAGTGCTGAAATTCCAATGAGTTAATTTGAGATTTTGGGTTGATTAGCCCAAACGGTTTCAAGACCGTTTGGGGATCACCCAAACGGTCTCAAGACCGTTTGGGGGTCACCCCAAGACCGTTTGGAGGTCTGGGGTCAAGTATAGTTGATCAATTGAAGGACCAAAGGTACCAATCATATTGCAATTAAGTGCTGAATTGTTGATCAACTCGATAGACCAATCCTTGATGATTTTTCACTAGAATCCAAAGGTTGGATGGGCCAAACGGTCTCAAGACCGTTTGGTGGACACCCAAGACCGTTTGGAGGTCTAGGGTTGAGTATGGTTAGGTGTTTGAAGGTCTAAAGGTACCAAGCTGATATGCAATTCAATGCTGATTTGGTGATCAATCCAATGATCCAAACCTTAATTGGATGGCTTGGATTTGAGTGATATGATGGGAAAACGGTCTCAAGACCGTTTGGAGGTCATCCAAACGACCTCAAGACCGTTTGGGGTCAGGTCATACCCAATTTGGATGATGGTTCAATGGTTTCAAAGTAACTAGTCTTACATTGATTAGTGTTGTTGAATCATCGATTCCAAACCCTTTTTCAATTGAATCAAACCCTAATTGATGATCAATTGAGGGTCAAATTAGTTGAAGGTTGACCTATTAAACTCAATTGAAGTATGAGTATAGGTCCAATTGATGATTGGTTCCATGAATCCAATGATTGAAGGAATCAACATTGGAAACTCTAATTCAATTGGATGCTTTATGTAATGGAGGTCCAATGTGATTGAATCTTTGAGAATTAAGATGATGAATGTTCTATTGATCCAATGATGATTAGTAATAATAATCAATGAAGGTACAAAGGTTGAAACCCTAATAGTACCTAAGTGATTAGTGCCAATTAAGGGATGAACCCTAATTGCTTATAAGAGCAATGACTTGTTACACTATGTTAATCATAGTTGTATGTACATGATTGAGGGTTGATGTAACCTAATCAAGTTAAGAAGATGATAACATGAAGTTCATACATGAATATGATTCATGAGGTGATTAAGGGTATGATCCTTAAGTAAAGAGATCATGAAACCCTAACCAGGAACATAAACTCTGATTGACAGGGCTATTGAACTCTAACCCTGATTGGGATGAATAGTGAATCTCTAATTATGGATAATTGAATAAAATCCTAATGGAGATGAATAGTAGACCCAAGTTGGGGGCAACCATAATGGAAACCCTAGTTGAGGGTGATTCCATGTGAAACCCTAGTTGAGGGTGATTCCATGTGAAACCCTAGTTGAGGGTGATTCCATGTGAAACCCTAATTGAGGGTGATGCCATGAGAAACCCTTGAGGGGATGAATAGTAAACCCTAACCCTATTGAGGGAATAGAGGTGTTACTATTGTATTACATGAAGTAATATGTTATGTTGCCTAGTGAGAGGTGACAAGGTGTTTTATGGGCCTTATAAGCTATGAGGATGGTTGTTGCCTAGTGAGAGGCAATAAAATGTTTTAAAGGTTATACAGGATTGACTTAGTTCAATACCTGGAATGGTTACACATGATTGACATAGATCAATACCTGGAATAGATGCACATGATTAGCATAGTCTAATACTTGGAATAACAGCTGCACAGGATTGGCTAACTCCCAATACCTGGAATAATAACACATGATTGGCTAACTCCCAATACTTGGAATGCACAGGATTGGCTAACTCCCAATACCTGGAATAATAACACAGGATTGGCTAACTCCCAATACCTGGAATGCACAGGATTGACATAGATCAATACCTGGAATAATAACACAGGATTGGCTAACTCCCAATACCTGGAATGCACAGGATTGACATAGATCAATACCTGGAATAATAACACAGGATTGGCTAACTCCCAATACCTGGAATGCACAGGATTGACATAGATCAATACCTGGAATAATAACACAGGATTGGCTAACTCCCAATACCTGGAATGCACAGGATTGGCTAACTCCCAATACCTGGAATAATAACACAGGATTGGCTAATTCCCAATACCTGGAATGCACAGGATTGACATAGATCAATACCTGGAATAATAACACAGGATTGGCTAACTCCCAATACCTGGAATAATAACACAGGATTGGCTAACTCCCAATACCTGGAATGCACAGGATTGGCTAACTCCCAATACATGGAATAATAACACAGGATTGACATAGATCAATACCTGGAATAGTTGCACAGGATTGACATAGATCAATACCTGGAATAGTTGCACAGGATTGACACAGATCGATACCTGGAATGGTTGCACAGGATTGACATAGATCAATACCTGGAATGGATACACATGAATAATATAAATCTAATGCTTGTACTAGTTGCACAGGCTTGGTGTAATCCAATGCTTGGAATACTTATATAGGATTGGTATAGACCAATGCCTGAATAAGACATGATGATGTACACTCTCATGTCCATTATAACCAAAATCTGTTTAGCAGATTGGCTAAGGCCAATAAGTTGAAACAAGAATGTCTCATGGGTGACATATCAAGATAATGTGTGTCACAAGAGAATGTCTCATGGGTGACATATCAAGATAATGAGTGTCACAAGAGAAGTTTGATATGATGGTATAATATGGAGGATAAATGATATACATGTTCTTCCTATTTCTTATTAAGAGAATGCTTTAAACTGCTTATCATCTGCCTAGTTTTATATCCTTAATTGCAATAATAATGTTTTGGCGGAGAGTTATATCTCTCTCTGGGGCAATTTACAATTGTCTCACCCCCGTGGGATCCAACATTTTTAGGTGGACGCGGACAAAGAGGCAGATACTCTTTTGCAGAAAAAGAAAAGCAACAGCTTGGACAGCAGTGAGATCTCAGGTGGAGGCACTGACTGTCAAGTCTTATAGCTAGAAAGTCCTATGTGTCGTCTCTGTACTCTCAGGTCCTCGGAGTTTTTAGTCAGTGTTTTAATACATCAATCTAAGGTTTTGGCTTGATGCCCCGAGATTCGTATACTGTCTGTATATAATGTTTATAAGGCAGTTGATGATGTAGTCTCTGAAAAGAGATGGTACATGTTATGTACGTTTGAACTAGAATATAAATGTTATACAATGGTTCTTGATAGAAAAGATTTCCTATGTGAGGATCTCTTTGCAAAAAGTTTTAAATTTTTAGTCATTTTCACTAATCCGCTGCTTGATGAACGCTTCCGCATTAGTTAATCTTGTTTTCACGAATCGGTTCTTACAAATATGTTGAGTTCACATCTGATTGCAGCGCCTCTGCCTATTATGAGTGATTCTACCTCTGTTGTGCAATCTGATGAGACTACGTCTCCTCCTCTCATTGTTTACCAACGCAGGAATCGGCCATCGCGGCCTACTCCTGCTCAAGACCCCCCCCCCACACACACACTGACAACCAATCTTCTCCTTCAGAAGGTCCTGCCCCTACTGAGGTAACTTCTGATCTAGATTTACCTATTACACTCAGGAAAGGTACTAGATCCTGTACATCTCATAATATTGCTAACTATGTCTCTAATTCTCATCTGAGTGTTTATGTTAGTAATTTTTTTGCTGCTCTATCTGCCGTCTCTGTACCCAAAAATGTGCATGACGCATTACATAGTATGGCCTGGATACAAGCCATGACTGAGGAGATGGCTGCTCTCACTGACAGAGATACCTGGGATCTAGTTGATCCTCCTTCTGATTTCAAACCTGTTGGATGTCGTTGGGTTTACACTGTCAAGTATCATCCTGATGGAACAGTTGAACGCCTGAAGGCCCGTCTTGTAGCGAAAGGGTACACTCAGACTTATGGTATTGATTATTTTAAAACTTTTTCTCCTGTTGCAGGCTAAATTCTGTGCGGGTTCTGCTCTCTGTGGCAATCAATCTGGATTGGCCCCTTATCCAGCTGGACGTGAAGAATGCCTTCCTTTATGGTGATCTCCAAGAGGAGTTCTATATGGAGCAACCACCTGGGTTTGTTGCTCAGGGGGAGTCACATAAAGTCTACTGCCTCAAAAAGTCTATATATGAACTCAAGCAGAGTCTGCATGCCTGGTTTGATAAACTGAGCAAGATTCCGTTTACCTATGGCTTTCTCAGATCTCATGTTGATCATTCTGTCTTTATTAAAAAGACGTCCACTAGTATTGTGGCTCTTATTGTGTATGTTGACGACATTATTTTATCCGGCAGTGATCTCTCTGTAATTAATGCTACTAAAGCCTACTTATGCAAGCATTTTTTCACTAAAGATCTGGGTAAACTGAGATATTTTCTAGGGATTGAAGCTTCTAGGAATGCTAATGCTCTTGTTCTATCACAACGAAAGTATGTTCTTGATCTTCTATAGGAAACTGGCATGCTTGGAGCTCGGCCTACTGATACACCTCTAGATCCTAATGTGAATTGGGATGATGATGAATCTCCTCTGTATCCTGACAGTAAAAGATGTAGAAGACTGGTTGGCAAACTGATCTATTTGATTGTCACTAGAGTTGATATTTCTACTGCTGTTGGTCTTGTTAGCAGGTATCTTGACAAGCCTAGACAATGTCATTGGGAAGCACTATGTCATATCTTGATATCTGAAGAAATCTCCTGGTAAAGACCTATTTTATAGAAAACATGGTCATTGCTCTCTTGAAGGCTATTTTGGTTCTGACTATGCTGGAAGCAAGATAGACATAAAATCTACCTCTGGTTATTGTACCTTTGTTGGTGGAAATCTGGTTACCTGGCGAAGCAAAAGGAAAAATATTGTTTCCAGATCTAGTGCTGGGGCCGAGTACCGTGCTATGGCTCATACTGCCTGTGAGCTTCTGTGGGTGCAGTCTCTTCTAAAAAAACTTGATGTGGGATCTTCTGCTCCTATTCCTATGAACTGTGATAATAAAGCAACTATTTTTATTGCAAATAATCCTATCTTTCATGAGCGGACCAAGCACATTGAAGTTGACTGCCACTTTATCAGAGAATCTATTCTGACTAGTCGTATCTTTACTCCTTTTACTCGCTCAGAAGACCAAGTTGCCGATATCTTCACAAAGCTGCTAGCCAAGAAACATTTCTGCTCTCTTGTGGACAAGTTGGGCATGATTGATATCTATGCTCCAACTTGAGGGGGAGTGTTAACTAGTGTTTTATTTAAGTTCTTTATATTCTCTTGTTATTTTTCTATTCTGTGAGGACCTCTATGTAATTGTTCTCTTTATAAATATACGGGGTACACACATTGTGCACCCTAACTCTTACAGACAAATCAAGACTCTTTCTCCTACATCAATCAAATACATAGGTAACTAGTTGGGAATACACAATGCATACTATCTAGTTTGAGAGGGATTGTTATAGTTGATGGCCTAGCTTAACTGAGTTCACTAGTATGATTTTGTGTTGTTCTTCGCTACAACACACTTATCGACCTAAGGGCATACTAAAACAATTGTTCCTCATATTTGTGGTTTCTAGCCATTCTACTTAATTTTTTAGGAGCATAGGAGTTAGAATAACGCATAAGTGGAGTTGCATTTAATGGAATAAAAAATTGCTCATATTTTCCCAATGCATTGTAACTAATGTAAAAGTCCATTTATTCTGCTATATTGTAAAAGGAAAATTGATAATGATGTGAACCCTTTTACCCATAGTTAAAACCCTAGGGAGCCTTGGCATTCAATAAGTTTTATTAGCTATTTGTTTAGACCGGAAATGACTTTTAACTTCTAAATGACATACAAGTTAGGGAGATATTTACTCGTACTCTTAGTTTGACTGAGATGAAGGTCGACCGAAGTTATAGTTCAACTGGGAGATGATCAGAGAGCCGTTAGGCTTCAGGAGCATTCTCAGTCGAACTTGGTAGTTTCACCGGGCAACATCTCGACTGAACTGAAGGATAGTCAAAACAATTATTTATAAAATTTGTAGCCATTGTATAATCATCGCCCTCGGTCAAAGTCCTAGTTTGAGTGGTGTCAACGATCGTAGTATACATACGGTTGAGATAGCCTATTGAATGCAAAATTAGACTTTTGGTTTTGTTTTTGACTAACCTAAGGAATCCATTGACCCTAGACGCTCCTTCAGCAATACCCTAATGGGCCCGATCTGTTTTATGGAATAGAGACCATATAGAATTACTTGAAACATAGTTGAGCAGAAGGAACGAGGTATCCAATACCAATATCGATTTGACAATGTGGAGATGGGTATATTTACAAGTATACCTATGGAATTTTGACAAATGCAATCCTGGCCGTTTCGATGCCAAAATGGGCAAATTAAATCATGAAATTTTACAGGTGTAATCTCTACAACTTAATGCATCATTTTTTGCAATAAAATTCTATGTTGGATGTGTGTGTGCGGGGTTCCTTTCATGTGCGAAGGTAAGGAACTTGGCATGTTTCCTAGGGATTTCTATGAAAAAATGTAGGAAATATGTTGTGAAATTTTAGCAGTACAATCCATGAGCTTATATGCACATACTTATATGTTAACGTCATTTATTGAATATACAAGAGGGGTCCTTCATGCCTTGTCTTAGACGAAATAAAATGCCAAGTTTGAAGGAAGGCAAAGTGTAGATATTACTATTATTAAATATTCAGAGTCTACTACATACAAGTAAATTACATATGTTAGTGATTTAGATTCTAGTTGATTTTAGTAAAAGAAAAAGTCCAAATTGCATGGTGGATGTGATGGTTGACCTCCCCTTCTTGGTGGTTTTTTTCCCAACATGAGCTGCTTGATGTGATAAAAATATTGTTCTCAGCCCATGTAACTTCTATAAACCTAGCCTTATGTCTCTTTATGCATCATATTGGATTATGAAAGAAACTACTCTAGGACTTTCTATTGCTCTTCTTCAAAGTCAATATGTGATTGTGGCTATTGACTTCACAACTGTGAAGGAAGTTAGGCAACATCACTAATGTGATAGCTTGTTTTTGCGGCATCGTATATTACCACATGATCTTGCTCTGCGGTGGTGAATTCCCCCATGGATCATCGACAGTAGTGGGATAAATATAAAAGGCAATATCATTATGTCCAACCATATATATATATATATATATATATATATATATATATATATATATATATATATCGGAATCAGGTAAATATATTCCGACAACCCCCCTAAAATTATAGGGGGACGAGTTTACATGTAGGCCCAACGCCATACATCCAGATCAGAGTTACAACTCACACCACTATCTAATGTGTAGTCTACGTCTAATACATTTACAAATTTTTACAGCAATAGATGTGGCATTCATATACTTTCCTTGGTGTTTTCTAGCGTTCCTTTCTTCGGCTCAAGATCATTCTTTTCGGATCAGCTGTAAGTTGGATTTGTAGGCTGAAATTGTTGCATAAGTACTCCCATATTTCCTTTGTGAAGGTGCACTCTCCCATTAGATGGTTGTGGCTTTCATCTCCGTCCCCACATAGCAAGCAAGTAGTAGATATATCATAATTCCATCCCTTAATTCTATCAAACGTAGCAAGAACATTATGCTGAAATTTGTAGACACACGTGCTCCATTTGGGCACATATCTGCCTACTCAAATCTGTTCTCCCACATGATCCATTGTTCCTCTAGCTCGGGTCACTTCCCATATGCAAATCTTCTTATCTTTGAGCTGCCATCCCCCATGATTGTTTACAATAAACAAGTGCTTGATTTGTGGCCAAGTTTCGCTCATGACATTGATTGTTCTTGAATAACCCTCTCTTGTTTTTGGTATAAAATCCAACCCTCTAGGATACCTGTCTCTCATCCATTTCTCCCATGTGGAACTGCCTTCTTGATAAGCAATAACTCTTCTCATTGTACCCCACTTAGCGATGTCCTTGGGGGTCTTCAAATTCAGCCCACCTTCATTAATGAGAAGCGCCAATCTGGAATACCTCATAGGGTGATGCTCGCTACCCCACAGGAAATTAGCCATTTTCATTTCAATCCTATCCAGCACAAATATGGGAATCTCTCCTTGTTGCACCCAGAAAATTAGGAGACCTTCTATGGCTTCCTTTATCAGTGTTCTGCGCCCTGCCATGGATGTCTTTGGAGTTGGCCACCTATTTATCATTTCCTCCACTTTGTCAATGCACTCCGTGAAGTCTTTCACATGAAGGTTGCCCCCAGCCAGTGGGAAACCCAGATATTTTGTTGGAAATTCTCCTTTCTCAACCCCTATGGCCTGTGTGAGTCTATCTTCCATTTGGAAGCAGTTCTTAGACAAGAAGATGTGGGTTTTTGTTGCATTAATACACAACCTCGTTTGCATCCCAAACCTTTCCAGAAGACCTTTTAGATTTTCCAGATATTGTTGCTTGACTTCCACAAAAATCAATACATCATTCGCAAAAATTAAGTGTGTCATTACCTTCGTTCCGTGGACTGTGTACAACTTTATCTCCTTTTGATTTTCAGCTTGTTGCATCTTCCTTGTGAAGTACTCCATGACAATCACAAATAGCAGGGGGGATAAAGGGTCACCCTGGCGTAGACCATTGCTTCCCCTGAATAAGCCTGCAGAAGTGCCATTAACCAGAATAGAATAGCTAGTCGTCCCAACACATTGTTTCATCCAGCCAATCCATTGGTCATTGAATCCCATTTGTTGCAAGATCCACCATAATTTCTCCAATCTAACACTATCATAGGCTTTAGAGACATCAAGTTTTAGACAAGCCTTCCTACTTCCCCGCATAACATTGAAATCCAGGAGAAACTCACCAGCTAAAAGAGCGCAATCACTGATACTTCTCCCTGTAACAAAGGCTCCTTGATTACCAGAAATCAGATAATGGAGGACTAGCTTCAACCGAGCAGCCAATATTTTAGCAATAATTTTGTATTGAACCGAGCAGCAAGCAATAGGGCGGAAATCAGCAAGAGAGGAAGTTACTTTCTTCTTCGGAATTAGAACCAAAAAGGAATGATTGACTTGTCTCACCATGTTTCCTCCTTCCATGAACCAGTTCACATAAGCAAACATATCATCTTTGATAATATCCCACATCTTCTTAAAAAAGAAAGCATTGAAACCATCTGGGCCAGGTGACTTGTTGCTGCCAATACTCCAGAGAGCGTCCTTCACCTCCTGTTCATTTATTCTTCTTGTAAGAATGTTGTTATGAGTGCTTGTGAGCTTGTACCTCCATTCCACTATCTCATCTTTAGAAATGTCATTAGGAAATTTCTTGTTATACAACGAAGAGTAGAATTCAATAGCTTGTTCTTCCAATTCCTCCTGTTTATTGACTACCTCTCCATCTGCATTAATAAGTTCAGAAATGATATTACCTGCCTCTCTTCTTCTGACTGCCATGTGGTAGAGCTTTGTGTTGCGGTCTCCATCTTCCATCCATTTTTCTTTGCTTCTTTGCCAGTAGAATCTTTCCTCAGCCTTTTTTAGATCTTCAAGCATCTTCTTTAACTCCCTATCTTTCTCAATCAGCTCAGGATTCAACGGATCAGCCAGTAATTTTCCTCTAATCTCTTTGCATTCCCTTTTGGTCTCCTTTAGTAGATTCAGAATGTTTACCTCCTCTTTTGCCCATTTCTTGAGTGCCATCTTGGTATTCATCAGTTTTTTAGTGAACACGTACATAGGATTTCCGGTCACCTGTTTATCCCAGCTTTGTTTGATGACATCCTCAAACCCTTTCCAATCTGCCCAATAATTTAGAAATCTGAAGGGTTTCCTTTTCTGCTTTTTCTCTGTGATCTGGACCGAGATAGGGGCATGATCGCTAATTTCAGACCCACCCGCCTTCACCTGCACATTAGGAAATAATTTCAGCCATTCATCATTCACCAGGGCCCTATCAAGCTTGCTTGCAATCTTGTGTTCTGGAGCTCTTTCATTGTTCCACGTGAACAGTTCACCTCCCACCATTGGTAGCTCATATAAGCCAACCCTATCAATGGTTTGATTGAAAGCATCCACCTCAGCTGTAGTGGCAAGTCTCTTGCCTCTTTTTTCCCCTTGTAGCCATACTGTGTTGAAGTCACCAATTACAAGCCATGGACACGTCACCTGTTTGGAAAGAGTGACCAAATCTCTCCACAGATCAAGCCTTGATCTACCATCATTATGGCCATAGACAGCTGACATCCACATCTGTAGACCTCCATTATTCATGCAATCAATCGTGACATGCTGATCCGACATCTGTATCACTGACACCTGCCAGGCATTGGGCTTCCACGCCACACAAACTCTAGCTACACCACCACACTCTACATTTGACACGTGGTGCCATCCTTGTGGAAACAAATATTTAATGCTATTATTGTTGATTGTCTTTATTTTAGTCTCCACCAAAGCAACTAACGAGTGATCACTGGCAGCAATCCACTCCCGGACTTCCTTCTTATTCCTGTCGCACCCACCCTTTATGTTCCAGAGAAGCATAGACATATTAAGGGTTTTTGGTGGATCTTGTACGCCTGCTAGGCTCCTTCCTGTTGTCCTTCTTCTTTGCTCCTTTTTCCCTCACGATTTCCCCTTCTTCTTTATCTGAGTCGGAGAGCGCTCCAAAGCTGTTCGTGGTGTCTAGGATTGACCCCACTCCTTGGGATTTTGGGATGCCTTTCCTCCGTGACCCGGATCTGTTAGATGCAGGTGTGAAGCCACCATCAACACCTCCTCCTTGTTTCTCCTTTACTACAACAGACGTACTAGCCTCAACCTGTTTGTCTTGTTTCTCTTCTTTCTCCTCACTGGTTGCAGCTGTTCCAGTTTGCCCGTCCGTAGCCCCTGCTTGCGAGTTCTGTCTCCTTTTGTCTCCGATCACCTTAGCCCCAGTAGCAGGTTGTTTGTTTGTGTCCGCCGTCTTCTCATCAGCAACCGTCGTAGCTGTGCCTGAAGTGGAGGCATTGTCCGCGGTCTGTAGTTTGGCCTTCCAAACTTGTTTTCCTGTCTCCTTCTCCGTCCGTTCGTCCCTCCTGCAGTTGCCATCGCCATGGCCAAACACACAACACTTGGAGCACCGCGGCAGGATGAGATCGTAGGAGATGCAGACCGGGATCGGCTCCTTACCGCTGACGTTCAACCAAACTGATTCATGTACTCTGTCGTTCGCCTGTAGTTCAATGATCACTCTCGCGTTCTCGCCTTCAAGCGACCTGTTGTCGATATGCAGAACTTTCCCGACCCCTGACGCAATGGTGCCGGCAGCTCTCCTTGTCCATGAACGCCCTATGGAATGAAGGGTGATCCATGTTGGCACGGAGGAGAACAACTCCTTCATTTCATCGCCATAGGTGTAATCTTTCACGATAACCAATTGAGCGTCGAAAAACCTTGGCCCCAAGTTCAAAGCGTTCTTCTTGTCAGCCGCCGTCGCAAAACGGACGAGGAAGATGCCATCTTCCTTTGAGATCACCTCAAACGTTCCTTTGGGCTTCCAGGTTTGGCGGATCCATGCCACCAGGTGAGGATAGTAAGGCCTCTTGCCCATCGTATACATGAGAACGGTGTGCTCCCATATATTCTTCATCCTTTCGAATTCTTCTGCCTCCAGGTCCACGTAGATCAATCCGTCCTTGATTCGAGGTCTAGCGAAATCCAAGACTTCCTCCGCCGCCGGTGCAGGTTGCTTCAGAACCTGATTCCATGGTTTCTTCAGCCCCTGTCCCTCGGCGGCGCTGCTGCCGTTATGCTTCCCAACTTCCGCACCATGCGCCGTTGGTGCCAAAGGACCAGTCATGATTGTGGAGTGGATGGGTAGGGGCTGTGCGGTGGTCGGGGTGGTGTGTATGGGAGGGTGGACACCGCCGATCAGAGCGATCGACGGCGTTGTAGGCGCGATCACCAGGGTCACACGAAAATCGCCCAACCCTAGGAGACGACCCCGGCCAGATTCCTTTATATATATATATGTATGTATATATATGTGTGCATGTATGTATATATATATATATATATGTATGTGTGTGTGTGTGTTGTGGATGCAATAATATAGGAAGCATGGTTAGCATGTCCATGTTGTGGGATATGTAACAAGTGGCATATATAAACATATATTTGACTAGAACATCTCAAAATCAATACTTTTTCACCATAATTGTGTGTGTTTGTGTTGCAAGGTATAATACATTTTCTTTCTTTATATGCTAAATAATACTAGTAATAAGATTGCAAATTATACTTGTATCTAGTGGAATATTTAGGTATATTATTATGGTTATAATGTATTAAGAGATATTGTTTTAGATCTATGATCATATACAATTAAGAAGATATATTAAAAAGCAGATTGAGGGATCTTTGCCAATTTAAGGCTTTTGTGGATGAATTTATATTTATTTAAGATAGAAGAGGTGCAAGTGAGAGAAATGATAGAAAATATAAAGGCATACCTTGGATTAGGCTTATTTAAGCCCCAGTTGTCAAAATCCCTCTTGCTCCCCCATTTTCTCCTCTCAAACAACAACAACAAGCTCAAGCAGGCAAAATTGGTATTTTTATCAAGATACGGGTTAATTTCGTCAAAAGTTGGCGTATTTGGTAGCATTTGGCAAAATTTGGCGGTATTTGGCGGTGTACCCATCAGTATGCCGATATTTGTGATCTTGTCAATACGCTCACAGAATATCGTATTGATGATGTCAAAATCCAAATTTCGAACAAACTTTTGCCAATTTTGACGAGGTTTTGTTCCTTGCTTGAGCAATAAAAAACTTCGAGAAAGTGCTTATGTTGTCTTCATGCCTTATTGATCATACAATGCTCAAGTTGAGCTTCTTTTAATATCAAGAATCCCTATCCTATTGAGAATCTCTAATACAAAAGTCCTCGTGTTTTATTCGTATACCTTTCTTCCTATCTCCATTCACTTGTTCTGAAGATTTTAAAGGTGCTTCAAGGTGAGAAGTGGCAACCTACTAGAAGTGTTGGTGATCCTCCGTGCCACTCAAAAGAGGACAAGCAGTGATCTATCTTTGGTGACTACCAAAGGAGATTGGTAGTTTTCCCCATGCTTGTTAAAGGATACAAAGTTGGTGTTCTTCTATGGCTAAGAACCAAAGGAGAAAGATTGGTTTGGTTTTGCTTTTACTATTGTTTGTTTCACAATCCTTGTATTGTGATACTTGCATCTTGAATAAAGATTTATTTATCCAATCCTAGTGGTTGAAAAGCCAACCATAAGGGGAAGTTGGTCTTCATAGTGATTTATGAACCGAGTAAAATCTCTTGTTCAATTGTCCAACGTTTCCTCCTTCTCCCTTCTTTTTTTGATGCTCGAGTGAACCTATCCCGGGCGAAGCCGACATGGTAAACTCTCGAGGCATGAGAGGGTGTGGTCCGGTCACCCCCCCTCCCGCGCCTAATCAGCGTGGATTGTCGTTCGCAAAGTGCCTTCGGTGAGGTTCGAACCCGGGTTCTTCATTGAGACTTACGGAGCTCTTATCACCCGGGCTACTATGGCCGGACACCTTCTCCCTTCTCTTACAATTGTTATACAACAAGTTGCTTTCAGCGGTTTGTTTATTTTGAGATTTGCAATTAGTCTAAGAGAGTCTGATCCTCCCTCCCTCTGAAATCTACTTGTAATACCCCGGTCCTCTATGATACATAAGATCCCCACATTGTGTTTTCTTTTTGATGAAATCACTCTAATTTACCACAGCAAGGCTATCGGCACAAGCAGTTTGATGTATAATTTCTCCCTAAAGAAAAGTTTTTAAAACTGTATTGCAAAATTCAAGAGCATTATCCTTGCAAATAAGTTTGTGGGACAAAAAATTATTGGAATGTCCTTAAGAAGCATTGAAATATATCAAGGACCTTAGAACTGCCTTTCAACTAAGATACTCATATAGCACAAGATCAATCATCTAAAAGAAACAAAATATTGAACAACATATAGGGTAGAAGCCTGAAAAGGCTGAAATAGACTCTGGATATCAAGATAAACTTACAAGCAAACTCACTGAAACCTGAAATAGACTCTGGGTATGAAGATAAACTTACAAGCAAACTCACTGCTTCATTGACTTACACTTGAAACATAGACTGACTATGGTTCCCAAGTTGACATGTCTCACACTGAAAAGATTTCATAATTTAACTGGAAAAGAGGACACAATTTTTTTAATATCGTGTTGTCTGGGCAAATTTGCATTTGTATAATGATGTGGGCAAGAAAAGAAGCTAGAGCAACAATGGAAAATAGTCGACTCACATTGCAGATAATAGATACCAGTTGGATTTAATGGTTTGTGCCATTGGTGCTTTGTGCGAGGCCAATTGATCTACCCCCTTGTTTTTGGGCCTCTGCAGGGTTATGGGGTCCTAGGGGAACGAAAAACACATGCTATTATTCAGTGAACATTTAGAACAGCAGTGGGCTTCCCATGATTAATTTACTTTCATCACTGCCCGAACACTGTGCCAAACTCTGCAAAGATCAAGTACAAAATGATCTAACCCATTGTGTAGACCAGTTCCTTCATCCAGTAATGGTGATACCACAAATGTGAAGGTTTCCGTTGACTTGTTGATAGCGTTTAAGAGTGTAGTTTTATATTTTGAGTTTTTTTGTTGTCTTGTGTAAATCTACTTAGATCTTCAAATTTTGTTAATGACTTTGGGATGAGTAGGAGGCAAGTAGGTGTAAAAAACTTATTTATATCATAATCTTTCGCCACAACAAAATTTTGTAGGACTATTTACTCAAATGATTATTTCCGTTTTACTAGTTGAAATCATCAGTTTTCACGGTTGCAGTGAATTAGGACTGTTTTTTCCATCTGATCTGAGAGCTTTCCCTTAATATACCGGCTTCATGTCTATACAAGTAGTGGAGTTTGATTGTGATTGGATTGACTAAGGTTTCTTTACACACTCAATCCCTAAGAGCAGAGGATGTATTCTCCTTTACCCCTTACTTACCTCCATTCTCCATTACTCTTAAGAGGTCATTGTTTATTCACTGTAATTCTATCAATAGTAAATGGTCCTTCAGATTCGATGCTTGAAATGTGGTAGATAATATGAGACTTGGATGATTTGTATGTGACATTTATATCACTATAAAAACAAGACCTAAATTTCAAACCTCACTTCTTTAGTAAGCTAAAGTGGAAGCCTAACTTCCTTGTTTTCCAATTTGACTTATGCAGGCCGAGGTCAATTATCTTGGAAACTTAAGTCATCCAAATCTCGTCAAATTGATTGGTTACTGTTGTGAAGGCAGTCATCGCATATTGGTGTATGAGTTTATGGCTTCTGGTTGCTTAGAAAAGCATTTGTTTCAACGTATGTTAAGTAGAATATTTTTAATAACTGATTCTATATGTTTCTGCTGCTTCATAGTGTCTCCTAGATACAATCTGATATAAAATCATTTCAGAGCAGAAACAATAGGAGCATTGATGCCGTTGCCTATGCTACTGATAGTGGAAATCCTGCATACCAAGAAGTAGCATCAATGCTCCTATTGTTTCTAATTGAATTGAAACTTGAACTTAGATAACAGGTCACTCAAGCCAATAATTAGCATAGGCACCACACATCCTGCTCTACACAATAGTAGTTATCAGCCACCAGTGTTCGTTGCTTCCACTATCAGTAGCCACCACCACCTTGGCAACTTCCCATAGTCTCCCACCTTTTTTCTCCTTGGCCCTTGTTCTTCTGTTCTCATGCTCTCATACTTACATAATTGCGCCTCTCTGGCGATCAACATTCTGACGTTTGTCTAAATATGTAAATGTGACAGTTTTATATGATTTTAAATGTGTGTAGAGCTTTCACTTAAGATTTCTTTGACAGTGTTTACCTCACTACGCATATTATCTTTTTTCCAGGCGTTTGCCCCCCTGCACCATGGCCAACAAGAATGAAAATTGCTTTGGGAGCAGCTAAAGGACTTGCCTGCTTGCATGGAGCACAAAGGCCTATAATATACCGTGACTTCAAGACATCAAACATCTTGCTAGATTTGGTTTGTCTATCTCTTGTGTCAGTGAACATCAAATCCAACTGTTACAACATCTCCCTCGTTCAAAATAACTTCTTGGTATGCAGGATTTTAATGCAAAGCTTTCTGACTTTGGCCTTGCAAAGGAGGGACCGACGGGTGATCAAACACACGTTTCTACCCGTGTGATGGGCACATATGGATACACAGCCCCTGAGTATGTCATGACTGGTGAGTGTTTTGCATATAGCGTTTACATCGGTTCTATTGGTGGCTAGAGTCTATTAACTAGCTTGCTTGTTTGAGGCTCTATAAAAATCGTGTACTCTTCGGCATTGAATTTGCACCTTGGAAATGATAAATATATAGCCAATGGCAACTGACTGAGAATAACAAACTCACTGGATTTATCATACCCGCTGTGCATATATCTCTGGTCATCTTGCTGCCTTAGAGGCACTATACTTTGCTAGCCAAACAATTGAATAATGAGCAATTAATGCACTGCAGTTTCAGGCATTTTTACATCTCCCATTATACATTCTGAGAGGTAAATTCTCCTATCAGAGTATATTTGCAAGGTAGCTATTGATCCTTTGAGGTACTGAATACATACAAGATCTATAATAGTAACTAATTTTTTATTCACATGATTGTCAATTTAACAAAAAAAAGGTGAGATATCTTGTAGAGTTGAAGTTAGCCTTAAAGTATAGGATTTCTTTTTTGAAAAGTTAGATTGCACCTTACATTCTTTGTGGACCCTGGAGACTTGATCTGGTGCATCTGGCTTTCACATCATAATTACAAAGTTAAGGAAAAATGTGGGATGAGCTTGAGAATCAAGATGATGATGCTTGGAGATACAAAAACCCATATTAGGATAGATGGTCTAGGATCATACTTGTTAAGGCGGCAAGGCATTGAGGTGTAAGACTGCACAGCTTGATGCCTTGATTTTCTAAAAGTTTAGGTTATATTCCTTGTCACAACATTTTTATATGTTCATCTTCAGTATTTTCACCTTTAATATTCATATGTTGCATGGCTATACATAGATTAGCGTATGATGTTAGAGAAGTTTGTGTACTCAGCCCATATGTAGGCTCATAGAACCCCAAGGGCATCTGATTGGGCTTGAATAGGCAATTTTATTAATTTTATTGCTTATTATGATTAAACTAAGACTTCTACTTTTAGGATTGATTCATAAAATTTTAAGTTTAAACTTTTATGAGTTCACTTATGTATTATGAATTGGTTCAAAATTTTTGCACAATTGCCTAGATTCTAGAGTCACAATGTGGTTTCAAATGATTAGTTTTAAATATCCAACACTAGGGTACTAACCTGGTAGAATTAAATATTGATTTTGATATTTAAATTAAGTTCCGCTTGTTCCCTAGGAACAAATCCTATCAATTGGTATCATAATCCACTTTAAATCTTAGGTCTAGATCTAAGTCTCCCCCTCTATATTCCTCTACCCGATCCAAAATCCTAGGTTTGTATCCCCCACAAGATAATCCCCTTCCCCTTCTTCCTTGCCTACCTTATTTTTCAGGTTTCCACTTAACCATAGAGTGATATGCTGGACTTAGACCTGTAAACGGATCGAATTCGAATCGGATACAAGTACATCCGATATTCGAATCCGACTTTTTTCATCCGATCCGATATTCGAACCGATATCCGACGAATTCTAAAAAAACTAACCGAATTCGAATCCGATACTTAAAATTCGAATTCGGATAATATCCGAATCCGAAAATTCGTTTTACTAAATTATAGCATTATTGTCAGAATCGCAAGCGGTACTATTATGTATTATTTTTTTCAAAAGTGGCTGCGATTGCAGAAAAAGCAGTCTTCTTTCTCTCTATTGTATACGTGCTTCACCTTTACGGTATTGTAGATTTATTTTACGTTTTCAAACCCAACACAAGCACAACGAATGTAATTAGGAATATGCAACCTTTTAGCTATTCAAACAAAACCCATTCCGAAGGATGAGAACGAATTGGAGATTGATGGAGAAAAAAAATTTAATCACATTAATTAGTTTCCCAAACATGATTCACAACATATCCTTACTAGATCAATAGATCCGAAACATGTCTCACAACACGTATATGGACACAATGTACATCAGTAAAAAAACACCCAATTACATAATCATATGAGCTAGTTAATCATCTTGCACTCGTGTTTGTGCTTGGGACTTGGGTACAACATGTGGCTGACAGAAGTTATTCTTATGTGCAGTCAAAGAGCTCCATATAAATCCGCCTGCAGAAATAGCCAGAAAACAGTACGTGCAATAGAAACAAAAAATGGATTATGTCAAACACAAACAAATTATAAGTGTGTTTTGAGAGAAAATATTGATCAAATGAAAATAAGTTTGGTAGCTTATGAGAGCAGTTATCGGAATGCCTTACCTTGTAGCTATGGAATTCTTGTGCTCTAACTTTGGCTATATCCACTGTTTCAAATCAAGAATACACATACAAAATAATTTATAGTGATTTCAAAGACATTAAAACTTGAATCTTGTTAAAACCAAAGTGGTAGAACCAGCAAGTTACAGATTTAAAGTGATGAACTTTAAGTCGTTGTTTAAACAATAGAAGTGGATATGTTAGTAGCAACAAGGACAACGGCATAATATGATTCAATAGCAAAAATATCATTAATATATTGATAAGAACCGCTGTTTTGCACTAACCACAAAGATTCAGATCCCGAGTCTGCTTCGTTAGTGATCTGTACTAAGATCCAAAAAGAAAAAGGGAATATTTTGAAACAAACCCGAAGAAAATCGATGCGAGGAAGAAACATTGATGATATTCGTCGAAGATCCTGAGAGTAGCTTTGATCGCAGGCTCCACAACATCCAGCCGCGCACCAAGCATTCCGATTGTTGCTCCCTTTACCACTGTCTACTTGCTGCCTTACCCGGAAAATGTGTTTGCGAAATGAAGATCTGTAAAAAGTTTACAACCTCTACCCTTATTGAAGATCCGTCTTTTAGCCGGACGCCATCTCTACCCTTCTTGAAGATCCGTCTTTTAGCCGGACGCCATCTCTACCCTTCTTGAAGATCCGTCTTTTACTGTACATTGTCCAACCTTACAAGAAAACCTCGTACATCACGCTACTCCAGATGAGCACGACTCTAGCGGCGAGGTGATGATGCTGGAAAAGATGGCACTTTTGCTAGCCTAGCCGCCACTAGGGTTTGTTGTTTTAGATAGAAAGAGCAAGAACGGAAGTGGACAGGAGCGGGGTGGGGCGTAGTGCGTGAGAGCGGGGAGTGGGGCAATCACGGATGTTTATATACATAGGGTTTCACGTTAATAGAAAATGAAAAGAGAAGGAACCACATATCTTACCGTCTTACGCTGCGAGGCCAAGCGGACACCGGCTGCATTGCGCCAAGAACTAAAATATTAAGTGTACACTTAGTATACTTCTTCTACTAACTTTTATGTATATTGTCGAATACGGATATTTTTCGGAGCGGATTGTGTTATATCCGAAATTCGATCCGAAAATATCCGAATATCAAATCCGATATCGGAATCCGAACGGATAACTGGCGGATACGGATTTTTTTCTTGATTTCGAACTCGAATACGAATCGAATATGTGGATTTCGAATATCCATTTACAGGCCTAGCTGGACTGTATAGCGTTGTGATACACCCAAAGGCTATATTTGTCAAAATTGGTTATATATTATTGACATCCCCCTACTCCTTCGGGGGGGGGCTAGCATCTGAGATTAGAAACATTAAGAGTTCCATCAGACATTGGGGGCTTGAATTTAACTGCACTACACTAACCAACAAAGTCTGCTCAATTGCCCACTAGCAAGGATAGGAGCAACTTTGCTCCATGATGCTTGTTGTCTAGGGGGAACCGGCCTTACTCTTCTTCTTACAGGGGTTAGAACAACCAACAAAGGCACTACCAGGCAACCGCCAAATCCCTTGCAGATGTGCTAAGCCTTGCAATGCTATCACGACACTATGAAAACATCATTTAAGTAACCTCTGGATCGCGTTCTCTCCCTCTCATGACTAGCTCATTCAAGGTAACATCATCTATTATGGGCCCCACCTTCATTTACGAGCCCCCCCCCCCCCCCCCTATCTCCAAGGCTTAGTTGGGTTGTTTCTGATAATACATGCTTCAGCCTATAACCACAACGACAACAAAACCATGGCATGCAATGAGGTTTACTAGCTCTTCTATTGATCTAAGAAGTTTCCAACTTAATAAGTGTTTAGGGACGATTCATTTTCATGTCTAGTGTCTTTGTCTTTTTTAGTGTAGATCTATTCTGGAGCTTACAATAGATGGCTCATGTCTATGCTAACTGTGTTTTTCCTCTTCATTTATGTTTGCAAAAGGATTCTATTCCGATAAAAAAAAAAGAAATTTGCATGATTTGGCTATAAGGTTATGAGTGCACAACATGTCCGGACTTGCTTTTTAAAAACATCAAACTGAGAGTTTTGATGTGTGCTTCTATTTGTTAGGACTGTTACATACGTCGTCACTAGTAGATGAGTGGGTAACTGGTGTTGTATTTATTGTCCTTAATTGCCTCATGAACAATAATATCCAATGGGCAGATATGCATAATAAATTCAATCAATTTATGATACGAGGCTTTCAATTTCATGTGTATGATAATCAACATCAGAATGGATTGCAGATTCAGACCAATAATCAACTGTCTTCCTTCATGTCACCACAACTTCATTATGATATTTTACATACTGCTACAATAGCTACATATAGTGTTTGTAACCTCAAAGTGTGAGCCCTGCCGTCCAAACTGCCGCACATGCAATGGTCCTCCATCAGTGGTAGACCCCTATTCCATTGATCCCCACAACGACCTGGAAGATTCCCACGATCATCATTGAATAGCTAATTCCAATCGCCATCTATACCCATATTGCTCCACACCTCCAATCCTCGCAAGGACCGGACGACCCTGCATGGATTGAGTCATTGTTCTATCTTCTCCAATCAGTCGTTGACACATCTACCACAAAAATTGTGTCCTAAGCCGCCCCTTTAAGGCCACAACAATTGTGCAATATGAGAATCTCATGGGACCTTATAACTCAAATTCCTAAACAAGCACATGGACATGTCCAAGACTGGTATTCATAAGAAACGATTGAAACCCTACTTGTCGCAGATGTGCAATATGTGAATGTCATGGTAAACTAATTCCCTATAATTCAAATTCATAAACAATCTCATGGACACATCTAGGACTGGTATTCATAATAGACGATGGAAACCCCAATTGTCGCAAATTTTTCTGACTAGACACCTAATTGATAACCACATGGAATGAGAAAACTTGAAACTTACAAATAAGTCCTTGGCAATACGCCTGTGTTGTAAAACTGAAACAATTGCATGCTACATCCTAAACCATAATAAAATAATAATTTATTATTACTTAGTTTGAAAAATCTACGAAATTGCGCAAAGTCAACATGGTTTTGAGCCATTAGATATAGTTATTAGCTGTGGGTATTGTCCAAGAAGAGTTTAAGTTTTGCTTACCGCTTAAGACATATCCAATAAGTGTGTTTGTTTTATAATTAGTCCCCAAAGACAAGCCGTGAACCATCTATAAAACATAACTAAGTACATTCAGTGCATGGGTAATATTAAGGTTTTTAGACCCGACCTAGAGCTCAACCCGACAAAGCTTTCGGGGCCGGTCTCTGGTTCAACTGTCAAGTCGATCGGGTTGCCCGATGACGTCAGAATGACACCATATTCACAATTTAATATATACACACATGTATATGCATGTGTGTGTATGCATACATATAGTATGTATATATACATCTACCTTTATACATGTATGCAAAAGGGCTCCAACATGATATGCAATTGAAGTCCTTGGCCTGAGTCAAGGTCCATATTGCAACAAATCAGAAAATGGATGTGAATTCTTATGATGACGGTATTAGGATTTAGCATGGGAAAAAGTTGAATTCAAGCGATAGGAGCTTCAAAGGAGACATCAGCCCATTATCTAATGGACTTAATTTAGGAGTCGCGCAGGGTGGTTTGACGCGCTGCAAAACCACTGACCAACGCGCGAGTCCCGTTTTCTTTTTTTCTTTTGCTTGTAACTTTTAATCCATAATGAATTTCTCGAAAAAATAAAATCTGTTAGATTCCTTACAAAAAGTATTTTTTAATAAGACTAATATTGATATATTTTTGAAAAATATAAAATCGAGACCAAATTTTAGTAGAATGTGCTCACTTTTACTAATAATGTAGGTGGTGGCTCCCAATTCTCAGGATACGCACATAATAAGAAATAAACAAAAAAAAAAATTTGAGAGGAGGGGAGTAATGCACCCACTCCTACTAGTGATGCACCTATCTTACTTCGACGCATTATTGCGCTCACTACGCTCTCAATGCGCCAATATTTAACTAAAGAAACTCATTTTTACTATTAATGCGCCTACATGAATGTGCCCACTATTGTCCTCAATGCAGCCACTTCTGATTGAATACGCCCACTATTGTCCTCAATGTACCCAATTTTGGTTAATGCGCCCATTATTGTCCTCAATGCGCCCACTTTTGATTAAACGCGCTCACTATTGTCCTCAATGCGCCACTTTTGATTGAATGGGCCCACTATTGTCCTCAATGCGCCCAATTTTGATTGAATACACCCACTATTGTCCTCAATCTGCTCACTTTTGATTGAATGCGCCCATTATTATCCTCAATGCACCCACTTTTGATTGAATGCACCCACTATTGTCCTCAATGCGCCCAATTTTAATTGAATGCACCTACTATTGTCCTTATTCGCCCACTTTTGTTTGAATGTGCTCACTGTTGTCCTCAATGCGCTCACTTTTGATTGAATGCACACACTGTTGTCCTCAATGCACCCAATTTTGATTGAATGCACCCACTTATCCTCAATGTGCCCTTTTTTATTGAATGCACCCACTATTGTCCTCAATGCGCCCACTTTTGATTGAATGTACAATGTGTCCATTATTATCCTCAATGCGCCCACGTTTGATTGAATGCGCCCACGATTGTCCTCAATGCACCCACTTTTGATTGAGTGCATCCACTGTTGTCCTCAATGCGCCCAATATTTGTAGTAAAGCATTTAAAGAATTAAAACGTGGGTGCATTGCTCATATAGGTGTGCACATTCAACTAAAATTTCACTTAATATCGGATTAAAAGTTATAAACAACTTTTTGCTTTTTTTCTTCTCCTTTACTTTCCTTTTCACACTCATTACTAGTGATAATGCATAAAAATATTTTTTTTAAATTTATGAATATTAGTCTTCTTGAATTGTATTTTTTGTAAGGAATTCAACGGTGTTTATTTCTTTAAAAAAATCATTACGAATTAAAATTTATGCGCGAAATAAGTTTTTCTCTTCCTTTTTCCCTTTTTCTCTCTTTTCCTTTGCCCACCTGGCACCTTATCTCGAAACTACCTACCCCGTCTCAAAAACCACCGGACCCCAGCCTAAAACCGCCCCCACCCGCGTCAAAAGCACGTAACCCTAACCAGCGTGCCAGGTTACGATTTTCATTATCTAATCACAGGTGGGCAAGAACAGATCCAAGATGCAGATTGCAGTATATTCACTTGTGGCGCCTTAATTCCCATTTGTAGGCCTGGTCGAGAATGGTTTGGTCCTCTGGTATCAAACATGATGGATATTATTCTCGGATTTTGATTATGGTTTTCATCTTCTGATCCGAATCTTCGTTGCTAGTGCCTAGAATCCATAAAAATATCTGATTTGAGAACCATCATAGTTGGTTTATATATATAGTCTATATTGAAACAAGTTCAGAATCAACAAGACAATACCCAAAAATCAATACTTTAAGAGAATTTTCGAGATGAAAGTGAAGCTCTGTCTGTCTCAGGGTATGGGGTGGGGGGGGGGTGGGGGTTGCCATTCACCTGTTTGGACAGGTTAGGCTCCTGAGTCAAAATTATGCCACTGTTAAAGCCGATTTTATGTTTTCCTAGGTGTGGGGGCCAAGAATTTTGCTTACTTGTAATCAAAACCCCTTTAACATGTATGTAAACACGTTGAATGCTAGTCTTGTTCATGGTTTCATCGTAATGATGGTGATCATGGCATGATGTTTTCAACCATGAGTTTTTAATGATATAATGGCATGTATCTAGTTTTGCTCTTTCAAATTTGAAGGTGCATTATTTCACAGTTTATTTACCATTTACCGTGGTCTTTATGATGTCTACATTTTCGAGGTGGGTGGGTGGAGCTGAGGGGGAGATGATAGCATGATTATAGCTAACGTTGTTTTTTGGCTAGAAAAGGCGTTGCTAAAATATGCCTACTTTAGTTTCAATCATAAATGTCAATGGTAGTGTTCTTGCCATTTTCTTTTTATCGAATATTGAAAATAAAAACCTTGAAATAACATTTCAAGTAACAGTATATTGAAAATCAATTTACAGAGGCTTATTATTATTTGTTAACAGGCCACTTAACTGCACGAAGTGATGTTTATGGTTACGGAGTCGTCCTCCTTGAGATGCTGATAGGTAGAAAAACACTGGACTGGAGCAAACCAAGCCAAGAGCACAACTTGGTGGAGTGGGCTAGGCCTCTGTTGATCCATAAAAAGAAGTTGCTCCAGATTGTAGATCCAAGAATGCATGGGCAATATACCACAATAATCATCCAGAAAGTTGCTAATTTGGCTTACCAATGCCTCAGTCCAAATCCTAAAGGCCGACCAACAATGAATCAGGTTGTTGAAATACTTGAACAGCTGCAATGCTCACCCGATTGTAGATTAGATTCACGTATCAACCACGACAGCAGAGGGGTGACTACCCTCTGCGAGGCTCCACAAAGCACTTTAAATAAAATATCTGAGAAGCGTTACATGAGCAGAATGGAAGGTAAAGCATAAATTAAACAAGGCAGAAGCATGATCCAATCAAACAGTGGAAAGAATGAGGCTTTGACTTAGCATAGTTACAATTGCAGGTTGGGTGATAGGTCTGTTCTTCAATTCGAGACTATTCTATGCCTTGGTCAAGAATGGAAGACTTGAACAATCTTATCTTGAGGTGTGTGCATTTTTGGTCTTAAAATTGCTTATGTTTGAAATCCACCACGCTCTGATGTACATCTTCTGGTCATGGGGTCGAGGTGATAATTAATACAATCAATGTATTGTCGTATAAGAATTTGGGACATGAGCGGACGACTATAATATCAACGCATCTACTTGCTCTGTTGTAAAGCAAATTTTCCTGGGTTATGTTAAACCCGCTAGCAGTAGTAGACAGTTGGTATCTAGTGTTGATTTGCTAACTAGAATTGATGGATCTTGTTTCCAGACGCTGGGCCTGAGGTTGCTTACTTTTAAAATGGCTGTACTTGGTAATATATACAACTTTCCCATGTCAACATGTTCACCTGTCTATTCTTGTAATTCTCCCTTTTGAGTACTAATTACAATTTGTTATCAATGCTTTCTGAATTGTTGTGACCCTTCTAAGATCTAACAAGCAGATATCACTTATGCATACCTCAAGTCACTTCTTTTTAGTATGCCGATTCTAATAATGCCGCTGACGTGTGTTGATAGCATCTTTTACTTTAAGAAAAGGTAAAATGCGGTGTGGGCTTGCAATCTAAAAAAGGATAACACGCAGACAATGTACTACAACTGGATTTACCCCCCCCCCCCCCCCCCCCCCCCCGGCGCCGAGAAATACATCTCCGTTCCTTATTTTATAAAAGTCAACGAATAATTATATGTCATCGTTCCCTATTGTATAAAAGCCAGCGAATAAACTGAACAGGCAATTCCATGTCCTCGTACAATAAATTTGTGTAGAAACGACAAACCAGTTGCGTCATGCCTTTCCAAAGACAACCAAATGGTATAATGAATCACCTAAAAAATGGTATAATTCAAATACGGTATGTAAAACAAACCATTAGCTTCCAAATCAGTCCCAATATAACAAGCTTGCATGAATTGAAGCTGCCAAACTAATGTTGTTTATAAAAAAGACATTTTATCTGATTTGAATTGATATAGACCAAAAATTATAGCAGAATAACATACACGTGTGGATTAGGTACACAATATCCAATATGTGGTAGCGCAACACAACAACACAATAGGCAAGATTTATATGCAAGCACAGATAAATAAACACGAACAAGCAACCACAAAATTTCCAATATTTATGTAGAAAATTCTCACAATGTGGGAGGAAAAATCACATCGAATACAAAGCTAGTCCCAAGCTTTGACCCAAAATTGAGGTATCAAAAGAAAGAGATACAAATTTTACTGAATCGGTACGTAAGAATATAGGTTGTGATGGAGAATTCATTGTAGATTGAAGAAAAGAACCAAAGCGGTGCTACCATCTTTCCTTTCTTCCTTGGCCTTTGTCTTTTTGTCGTTGTGTGCACAATTGGAAACAAGATTGGTGGGTGCTCTCTTTGCCAATTGCAAAAGACGGTTGTGCAACTTTGTTGCTAATAGCATGGGGTCATATATAACCCCCTCACGACAGTGTGATGCCCTAAAGGGCCATCCAATGTTGAGCTAGAACCAATGGGCCGCTGGCCCAACAATCTCTCCCTTCAGTCCAAAAAGAGGGACTGTCAACATGACTCCTCCGATAGAGTGCAATTTGAAGCTCCTTACAAGTAACAAGCTTCTTTGTAGGAATTGCCTTCGTCAGGATGTTAGAAAGATTGTCGTTGGTGTGGATCTTCTTCAGCTTCAACTGGTCTTCACTGATAGCTTCATGCAACCAGTGGTGTCTCAGATCAATATATTTTGTCTTGGAGTGATAAGAAGAATTATTACTTAAGTCCATGAAAATCTGACTGTCACAATAGATAACATACTTATCTTGTGTCAAACACAGTTCTTGCAAGAAACGTTTGAGCCAAACAATTTCTTTCCCTACTTCACAAACTAAGATATATTCTACCTCAGTAGTAGATAAAGCAACACTAACTTAGAATGCCAACTAATAGCTTCCACTGCAAAAGTGAACTGAAAACCTGAGGTAGACTTCCTGTGATCAAGATCACCTGCTAAATTTGTATTTGTGAAACATGTAAAAACTGGTGATGTCCCGCCAAAGCATAACCAAGCACTAGATGTACCTCTCAAATATTTGAGTATCCATTTAATAGCATTCTAATGCTCCTTACTAGGATCATATTAAAATCTACTAGTCACACCAACTGCATGTGCAATATCAGCCCTAGTGCACACCGTAGAATACATTAGACTTCCTACTACAGAATAGTAGGGTATGTGAGTCATCTCTTGTTTTTCCTACCCAGTAGAAGGATATTGTTTTCTACTCGGTCTGAAGCGATCGGCTAAGGAAGTCTCAACTGGCTTCACCCCCTTCATGTTCAACCTGTCAAGTATCCGCTCAATGTATTTCTCTTGTGACAACCAAAGTTTCTTTGTTTTCTTATCACGCCTGATGTCCATGCTAACAATCTATTTGGTTGGTCCCAAGTCTTTCATGTAAGAGACTTCAACAATTCCTTCTTCAACTTGGCAATCATTTAAGCATCTTTGCCAATAACCAACATATCATCAACATAAGACAAGAGAATGATGAAACTATCACTTGAAAATCTCTTGAAGTAAACACAATGATCAGCCTCTATCTGGTGGTAACCTTACTTCAACATAAAAGAATCAAACCTTTTATACCACTGCCTAGGTGCTTGTTTCAACCCATAGAGACTTTTCTTCAACCTGAAATCATATGTTCTTTGCCTTTCATTGCAAATTCTTTAGGTTATTGCATATAGATCTTTTCCTCTAGCTCATCATAGAGAAAGGTTGTCTTTACATCAAGTAGCTCAATATCTAGGTCTAAGCTAGCTCCCAAGAATAAAATAGTATAAAGGGAAGTCATCTTTATCATTGGATAAAGTATCTCATCATAATCGATCCCCTACTTTTGCCCAAAGTCTTTCACCACGAGTCTGGCTTTATATCTCACAGTGTTGTCATTCCTATCTTTTTTTAGCTTGAAGACCCACTTATTCTTTAAGAGTTTTCTACCTTCAGGAAGCTTGCATAACTCATAGGTATCATTTTTTTTGCAATGAGTTCATCTCATCTTACATCGCATGCAATCACTTATCATTTTCTTGATGAGACTTTGCTTCCTCATATCTTTCTGGATCCCCCTCTTTTGTGATCAAAGACCATTCTAAATCAGAATATCTAGTAGACACCCTTTTCTCTCTAGTAGACCTTCTCAACTGTGGCTATGTTGGATTCACTTGTTGGAGTTCTCCCCTACTCAGACGCCTCCTAGTCTTGGACGTCATGTGCACCAAGATCATCCTCTACTGTATCATTAGGGATATCATCATCCTTAATCTACTTTGCATCAACATTCTTCTGGACTAGAGAGGGACTAGAGTATCAATCATAGAATTATCTACATACTTCTTAATCTCTGTATTTATAGTATCAAAATGACATCTGATCCCACTAGTACATTTCTGACCTCTAATGTCACTTTTGCTAACGTCGGTTCCAAAGAGGAACCAACACCATAGATTAAACAACATCTCTTACAAAGGCAACCGTCACCATTGGTCAAGTCCTAGAGATTTAGAAAAGACACGAGTACTATTTTTCTTATATCATCGGTTGTCTGTTAGTGAAACCAACATCTTAGACCCACAAAATATAATTTTTTCATGGAAGAAATTTTGCCTCCAAAAATTGTAAGATTATCTCGATTACAAAAGAACCGACGACAAACACCGTCAAGTAAAATATGCCTCCAAAATACTACTCTCGTTAGTTTTTCAGTAGAGAAACCAAGGTTGGAAGTCCTATAATCCATGAAAAATTTATATGAATGATCTCAGTTCGAATTCAACAGACCAACGACAAAGGATTCATGCCACGTCCTACAAAAATATTTTTCTCCCAAATTGCTTCTTAGTCGTCATTTTTTCTACACAACCAACAACTCAATTGCACTGAGGTTGAATTTTTTATGTTTGGGTAAGGGCCTATGTAAATGGTTTTATTGACTAAACTGACAAATAAGTTTGGACTTAGTAGTCGGTTTGTTTCAAACAAACCATCGACTAAGTCTCCTGACTAAGGCTGACTTTTTTTAGATTAGGGTTTCTTTCATTGGTTTTACTTTTCAAATCTGACGACATATAGTTTACTATGTCATCATTTTTTCTATAGAAACCGATGACTATATACAATGTCGTCAGTTTTCTCTTAGAACCGACATCCAAGTGCCTTAATAACACCCACACAAATTTTCTTTCTAACTTTCCTATTTCATTGCGATACCTAGTTTTTCTGCTCTGAGGATTGTTTGTCTCTATCGCCACTGCTTATTCTGCTCCCGCCTCTACTTGCCTCCACTACTGTTGTTGCCGCCGCTAGCTTCTCCTGCTCCTGTTCCTCCTGCTGGTAGCTACTTCTGTTCCTTCAGCCACAACCACCTCCAGGCACCGCCTACTCCACCACCTCTAGCCGCATGCACCTCCTAGAAAGAGGCAGAATCATATCCTTACTAAAAATTTGAAGAATCAAACCTCCATTCTCAACATACTCAAAAGGTATGTTGAAACAGGTGTAAAATTTGCAAATCTTTATTTGTATGGTATACAACAGACCTAAGAGTATTGCAGCGAAATATAATTTCATGACTATATTCAATTTTATAAAAGTATACATCATCATTCTCCCATAAAGGGTTTACAACAACAAAAGGATCTAGATAGAGGGAAGTCTAAACTACTTCAAGTCTTGTATCCAAAGCAACATCTTCAAGAGCTAGGTCCATGCCAAAAGCTAAGTTCTCCTTGATCTAACCCTGGGTGGAAAGCACCTAGCAAAAGGGAAAGAAAACAAGGTATGTGTCAATAATATGAATAAGAAGAAAAGATAAGAACAATAATGAAACTTAAGGTATATATTCATCAGAAGATGATAAGGTCAAGAGAATGAGGCATAAATAAAAGAATTCTTGCCATAACATATAAATAATAAGAAGTAGCATGCATGATATTAATTGGACTACATTAACTAAGTAGGGTTGAGGCATCTACCAAATTACACACTTTATTGGACTACACACTTTCTCTCTCCTAATTTAACATGTATATTAAAGATTATGCAAATTACATGATCACGAATCCAAGATCAGTTTCCACTTTTGGAGTCATTTAATATTTTATTTTATATTTTGAGGAAAACTCACATTTTCTTTTCAAAGTAAAAGAGATATAATTATTATCATCCCAAAATTATGAAACCTGACCTCCAAGCCAAACCAAACTCACAGAAAATGAATCTCAACTTATCTCTAACCAATGAATCTTCCTTTTATGAATTATAGTCCATTATCCAATATTTCCAATATTTAACATATTAAATATTTCTATATCACATTAACATGTTTAAGGCATCATTATTCATTCATTTTTCTCTTCCTTGGTCCATAAGGCTAATAAATGATCTAGAAAGAATTATTTTATCATTATCTCGCATATGTGGTAAATTTGCATGTTAGGCCCTTATTAAAAGTATTTATTGAGGTATTTGTGCATAAACCCATATGTTGGCAATACTAATGAACAAATGTTCACCAAACTATTATTATTTCCACATATTGAACATCAAAGCAAAAAATGATAGAAAAGAAAGGAAAAGCTTGGGAAGAGGGTCAAAAATATAATATGTCCAAGTTTCGACATGTGACACCTCCATCCTACTCTGTCTCCTCTAGCTGTAGAAACATCTAGTCGTTGCAGTCACCGTCATCTCAGCTAGTCAGTTGCCACCATCTTGCTTGCCCATCGCCGTCATTGCTGTGAAAGGTGAGCATCTACCCCTTTTCATTACTTATTTTGATACATTTTGCCATAACTAACATTTGTTTGGGCTTGCATTGTGCATATGAATAAATGTGCAAAAAAGTGTATACTATGCTTTGAATGTTTGTGTTTGCATTGTGAGTATGATAAATATGCAAAAAAATGTATGCTATGTGTGTTGATGGTACTTGTTTGGGTTTTCTGTTTAAATTAGGAAATGGATTCATTAGATGTAGATTTGGATGTCTAATTTCTGGACTTGACGAACCTTAACCTTTCTTATGCATAATTATGGATGGAACATAAACATTAGTATGGAACTTGGACCACACTTTCTTAAAAATGCATATATTATTCTAAGCCTATCTTGATGTATATTTTTTGCACATATGATATAAATGGTGGCATTAAGATAATAGGTACATAATTTTCTATTAACCTAGAAACCCGTGTGAGATTTACCATTAGGAGTAAATCTTGGATAGTCCCTGGTTTGGGACTATTCCTGAACACTTAATCTCACTTAAGATGCAAGTGTATAATGTGTATTTGGTTTTCAAGATGTTCCATCATCATTTTCCCATTTTTTCTCTAAGTACATATGTAGGTGGATATTTTCCCATCTACATTGGTGTATTTTTGGAGAACTGCAGGCAAATGTTGTCAAAATTTTCTTAAAAAGCAAATACACATTATAAACTTACTAGTGAAATTCGGTGTTCAAGAATGAGATAGGAGGTACACACATTCATTACTGAATCCTAAATCCTAAAAACTAATATGTAAACCCTAAACCCTAATATGTAAATCCTTATCCCTAAACCCTAAATGATAAACCCTAATCTATAAATCCTAAACCAAATCTGTAAACCCTAAACCCTATTATTTGTTTTTTTTCTTTGATCATAGAATGGATAGACCCTGGATGTCCATTCTAAATCGTTGCACCGCAGAGTTTATTATTGGTCTTGATCAGTTTATAAGATTTGTGGAGGAACATAGGAAACAACACAGAGATATGTTCTATTTTCCATGTAGGAATTGTAGTAACAACTTGAAAGTCGACACTGTTGATGAAATTAAAAGTCATGTACTGTGCAACATGATTGTATAGGGCTATACAGAATGGTATTAGCATGGAGAGATTCCTACTATGAGATCAATATATGTCGATAGCAATACTTGTGTTAAAGAAGAAATAGACAACGATGCTATAGATGTGAATGACCCATTTCGATAGACATGGTTGATGTAATGCTAGATAGTTGTGGGGTAGAGAATGCCAATCCACCTTCCTTATTTAGAAACATTATACATGATGTTGAGAGACCGTTATACTTAGGTTGCATTAAGTTTATAAAGTTGAGTGTTGTGTTGATATTGTATACACTAAAGGCTAACAATAGATGGAGTGACAAAAGCTTCACGCCATTATTGTCTTTTTTGAAAGAAATTCTTCTTGAAGGCAACAAGCTTCCAATCTCAACATACGAATTAAAGAAAATGTTGTGTCCAATGGGAATCAAGGCTAACAAGTACATGCATGCCCAAATGACCGTGTGATATTTTAAAAGGATTATGTTGATTTAAAAGATTGTCTAAAATGTGGGGCGTCAAGGTATAAAATAATGACTTTGGGGAAGTCCAAAACTAGTTCTCCTGCCAAGGTGATGTGGTATATACCCATAATACCACAGTTTCAATGCTTGTTTGCCAATACCATAGATGTGGAGAATTTATGATGGCATGTAGAGTCAAAGAAAAATAATGGTTGGATCCTACGACATGCGTCTGATTCCCCACATTGAAAGAAGATTGATTTATTGTACCATGAATTTGGTGAAGAAGTCTAGAATCTAAGAATTGGACTTTGTACTGATGGGATGAATCCGTATGACACATTGAACAGACAACGTAGCACTTGGCATGTTAGAATTGTTATATACAATCTTCCTCCCTGGTTGTGTATGAAAAATAAGTGTGTCGTTTTGTCATTTTTGATATTGGGCCCTAAATACCCTGAAAACGATATCAATATTTATCTTGAACCTCTGATTGATGACTTAAAGAAACTCTGGGGAGAAGGGGTGGTGACCTATGATGCTTCACACAAAGAAACATTTCATGTGCATGCTATGTTGTTTTGTACTTTAATAGTTTTCTAACATATGGGGATTTATTTAGATACAACATAAAAGGATCCAAAACATACCCTATATGTGAGGAGAATACATATTCAATACAACTAAAACATGGCGGCAAGACTATATTCTTGGTCAAAGGTTTCTTCCAAAAGTTCATCCTTACCGAAGGTTGCACAAAGTGTTCAATGGATCGAATGAGGAGCGAAGTGTCCCTAAACCTATATCAGGGGTGGTTATTTATAGAAGAGTAAAAGACTTTGTCAATGCATTTGGTAAGATATCACAATGTACCATTCCCAAAAAAAGGGATAATATACAAGAAGAGGTCAATATTCTAGGGTCTTCCTTATTAGAGTTCTTTGGTAGTTAGGCAATGTATCGATGTCATGCATTTTGAGAAAAATATTTGTGATAGCATCATTGGTTCTTTTTTGAATATACTAGGTAATACTAAAGATGGCATCAAATCCATAATGGAACTACATGAAATAAGCATAAGGAAAGAATTAACAGAAGAATTTAGCAGTCATCAAAAAACATATTTACCTCATGCTTGTTCATTGTCTAGCTGGAGAAGAAAACTTTTTATGAGTGCTTGCTTAATGTTAAGGTACCACATGGATACTCTTCCAATATCCATAGATTGGTATCAATGAAGGATCTAAAGCTGATAGATCTTAAATCTCATGATTGTCACACTAATGCAACAAATATTGCCCGTGTCTATTCGATCTATACTGGTGAAGCATGTAAGGTTTGCTATCACCAGACGTTGTCTCTTCTTCAACACTCTATGCAACAAAAGTTATTGATCTTGAGAATCTCGATAAGTTGCAAAGAGAAGTAGTCGTTACCCTATGCCATCTTGAGATGTCTTTCCTCCTTCATTCTTTGTATTCATGCTACATCTTGTTGTCCATTTGACTAGAGAAGTGAAAATATTGGGACCATTTTTTTTGCATAGGATGTATCCTTTTGAACGGTACATGACTATTTTTAAAGGTGATGTTCGAAATTGTTATCAGCCTGAAGGGAGTAATATTGAGGGTTATGTGGTGAGGAAGGTTATGGACCTTTGCAATGACCTTCATAATTGTAATGAAGCTCCTACAAATGATAAGAATATTGAGAACTATTCTGGTAAAGGGACTTTAGGAGAACGAGTGAAAGTAACTAGTCGTGAGCTGTGGGAACAAGCACACTTGTATATTTTACACCACATCGATGAATTGAGTATTTACATCACTGAACATACCAATTTCATCAAGACAAAATATCCCCAAGCTAATTCAATGTGACTTGCTAGAGAGCATAACACGACATTTATTAGGTAATTTGAAGGTAAAGTCTTATGTCAACTATCTCAAACACCAAATCATGTTGCCAAAATTATCAAATGCCTCACTTTTGAAAAAAAAATGAATGTTATGTCTTGTGAAGGGTTTGACATGAATGGATTTTCATATTACACAAAACATCAAGATGAGAAGAGTGTTACAACCCCAACTTTTGGGTTCATTGGTGAGAAATGTAATTTCTCATATTAAAGATATTGGAACGAATAATGATATAATTTGTTTTGAATAAATGGATTTCGTTTACAATAGCCTTGATGATTGTGTTGTGGGCTTTATTGGCTATTGGGCCCAATAAAAAGGAAATTCAATTAGCAAATGAATAACTGAGTTTTTGAGAAAAGAAAGGTGTGGAAACCTCTAGAAGGAAAAAGAACTTAATCCAAAAGTGGATTTTGTGCCACATGGGTTCCAAGGAGTCCAAAGTTGCAAAAAGAAAGAAATAAGAAAAGAAAAGATCAATTAAGTATTTCTTTATTAAGAAAGAAATTGAAAACAATGGTAAAATGTGGAAAACAAGTGAAAAGAGGTATAATTGAGTAATCCTTAGTGGAATTTCGTATCCCAAGGATTCCTAATGATAAAAGGAATACCAATGAGGAAAATAAAAGAGAAATAAAGAGAAATTCTCAAAAAGAGATATTTTAATAAGAAATAAACATGATAAAGAGAAATAATGTATTTAGATGCATCTAGAAGGATTGAGTATCCAATAAAAAAGATTTCGAAATAATATAGTTTCTTGGGATCCAAGGAGTCCCAATAAAGAGGAAAGAAAGGGAAAATACCAAAATTGCAAAATAAAGAGATAATGAGAATACATAATTAATGAATTATGTGGTTTTGTTAAGAAGAAAGTATTTTCTACTTAAGGAAAATATATTTTCGTGGCCAATAAATTAAAAAGGAATGAATAAAGAGATTAAGAGAGGATATTTTCGTATTTCTAATTATCCATGCAATAAAGAATATCAAGAAGGTAAATATGAGAGAGAAGAATTTCTTCTCCATAAAGGAATTTGATTCCTATTGGAAAAAGAATTAGTTGACCCATAGATGGTTGTCTTAGGGCGTGGATCCTCATCCTATATAGAGGGGTGAAACCCTAGTTCGAGCCCAAGAGAGAGAGAGAGAGAGAAAGATCCCACGTTCTCCTCCTTGTTCCTTACATGAAAACCCTAGTCGAGGGTGTAGTTCTATCCCTGGAATGTTTGAGGGTTCGGGTTTGATCCTGTTCGAGGCTCTATGCACCCACGAAGCTAGAGGGAAGTCTGGCGGTCATTTCTTTGCCCTAACCTTGACGCAGCAGCCCCTGGACGACTGCAAGGGTCAGCCGTAAAGGCAGGTTTGGCCAGCGCGGGCCAGCAGCTTTGGCCGCGTGAACTTGGTATCCATGGGAGCGCCGAGGAACGTCGGAGGTGGAGGCACCACCACCGATGGTTTCTAGGACCCAGGGGAGAGAGAGGAGAAGCCCTGCAATTTGCGTCTAGGGTGGCTGGATGCGCCGTTGCAGGGAAGAAGACGATCTGCAGTTCGTTTGGACGAGTTTGCCCCTCCGTGGGCAGAAGACTCATCTAACTTATCAAGGGCAAAATGGTCAATCAACTCTATTTGCAAACCAACGCGCATTGCACGGAAAATGAGCGACGTGGCAGCTTCCGGTTGGTCTAAAAAGGTATTTCTTGCAAAAATCATAACTCTTTAATAGTAGCTCAGATGACAAAAGTTTATCATGAATTTTACTCAGAAAAATGAGAGGAATGCAATAAAAATATAATTGGAGCCTGATTCTGCTTGAAATTCGAAAAGTAATGGAAGTTATTAACTTTAATGTAATGATGATTAAGAAACCCTATTTTGATATGATTAATGTGATTAGTAGGGTCTAATTGCTGATTAAAGTTGATATTAACCTATTAATCATAAAGAGATACATTAAGGTCGAAAACGATGAATTTTGCACGTAATTAATTTAATTGAGAGTTCATGTGCATAAATATGCTCTAATGGGCCTTGAAACCCTAAAAACGACTCTTAATGGCTTTAATTATTCAAAGCAGTGAATAAAGATAAGATATAATGATTCTAAGTTATTTCGAGCATTACAGTTCCTAATTTGTGGATAAATAACTTTAATATAGAAATTAGGGTTTTTGAATGAATCAAGGTAGAATTAATAATAAATAATGTTCATATGAGTATTAGAGCATAATGAACTACAAATTGATGATAAATGAGCATAATGACTTTGTCATGGGTTAAAGAGGATAAAAATGGTAGATTTAATGAAAAGAGGCTTAATGGACTTATTTAATGGTTAATTATGCCTTAAATCCGAAACTGAGGTTTAGATGTTGAGATAATTAGGGTGTGTAATGAATTGCGTAAATTAGGGTTTAAAGTAGTAAAAGATGAAGGGAAACCCTAATTGCAATAGAAACCCTAAAAGTGGACTAGAAACCCTAGGAAGCGAGCTAGATTTAATAGATCTTAATGACATGAGTAATAAAAGGAAATTGTATAATTGTTTCAGGATCTTATTGACTGCTTGCTTGCCTATTGATTGATTGGACTATTTCTGTCTCACATCAACTTGACAGGTATGTGGTTAATTATGGTTAATCGCATTAGTTTCCTGAGGGTTTTCCGAATGTTTCCTCGTATTGAATGCAATCTAAACAGTTGGATGTTCATACTTGCAAAATTATAAAGTCACTATGGTTATCACAATTATATAGAAATGTGTATTCTCGCACCTACATGCCACCCTGATGGAAGAGGCCATAAAGGTCAGGCCCAAGAGGGTAGACCCATGGGCACCATGAGAGGTGACCCCAGACACCAAGCTCGGGAATGAGAAGGTGGTCTATGATGCATGGCTATGGAGCACCATGAGAGGTGACTCCCAGGCACCAAGCTCAGGAATGAGAAGGTGGCCTTAAGTCAATGGCAAAAGAGAAACTCTAGAGGGGTATGCCAGGGTTAGGGAAAAAGCGGTGGAGAATGACACATTGAAAATGTAAATTGTCTTGCTAAATAATTTGATTGTGATTATTAAGTTGTTAGCCATATCTCTGAAAATTTGGTTTCCTCCACATACCAGCAATTACTGACCGACGTTTTGTTTGTCGGCATTTTACGTGTAACCCTAAAAGCACAAACAGTAAAGTGACACATCGCAAAATTAAGAAATAAAGTGCAAGGAGGATTAGATAGAGTAATCCAAGCTGTGGATAGCTAGATTTCCAAAGTTTTAAAAAGGTAAGAAAAGTTTTAATTTTCTACCAGATTTCAGTTTAGTTAGTATAATTTCATAATTATTATTGATTATTTGTTGAACCTTTGATCCTGTTAATTGAATAACGGATCTGACCTTCGGGTCTCCCTTAATTGGGGGTTACCAGGAGGTGGGGTCGTTACAATTGGTATCAGAGCATAGGTTCCTCACTTAATCTTTAATAATTATTACATTTTACAAATTCCATAGAACCCAAGGGAGTTATTAGAGGATTATCCGAAAGACAGAGGTGTCTAGAAAAGGATAATGACCGGGGGCTGGCAATATTTTCCTCCGCACCGCTAGTCAGAATATGAGGACTCCTGGATCCATGTGACTACCTGGCCAAAGTCTTAGGGTATGATTCAAAATAAGATACCTTTAGGACTCTCTCATCTTGTTCATCCCTTCTCAACTCAAATTCTATTAAGGACCTTAAGGATTAGGGTATCCTATCTTCTCCTCACCCTCTTGAGGTATGGGTAAGGTTAATAAGGTCTAAGGAATCCTCCACAAAATTAATAAAAAGCATGTAAATAAGATGTCATGGACATAAGCTTAATAGAGTAAGCATAAAAGAATAGATACATGCTTAGGTCGTATGACATGAGTTGTCATTGCCCTCAGGAGAGACCTGAGGATAGACCTCCTTGTCAGGAGGATGAGTAGAGAGAGTTAGTCTTGGAGGTAGAGACCTCTATTAAAAGTAGAGACCTAGCACATCCTTTGAGGATGATGGTAACCCTAACCCTAAGTGAAGGTTAAAGGGAGAGATGACATGATGATTTAGTTGTCTTGGTAAACCAGGCGTTGGGATAGACATGCCTTGGGTGCCATATGAGCCATGAAAGGTTGGATGACCTAGCACCTTTGGCAACCCAACTTGGGAAAGGGTCGTGCATGTTAGAGAAAAGGGTAGCTCCTTCATGGATGAAGTTAGAGAAGAACCTATAGAACCCTATGGGCTTATGCAGGTAGGGTATAGCTTGCACCCAGAGTACGTCAGTGGACGGTAGTAGGTTGAAACCCTGGCCAGTATGCATGATGGTTGGCTTATGGGATGAGAATAAAGGGCTAGGTATAATCTTGAGCCAACCATGAGTTGAGCATAGGCTTCACCCACATAGGGGTATGCTTGTGAGCTTGAGCCTTCATGGAGAAGGGACCTCTAGTAGGAAGGCTGGAGGTGGAGTTAGCTTTGGAGAGAGAAAGAAGGACCCCAACAAGAAGGTTGGAAGCTTAGCTTCTGAGACATGAGGAATAGTGGGGAGTTGAGGATGATGCGACCTAAGTGGATGATAGTGGTTGCCTTATGCGTGATCCCTGGAGGCTGATGATATCTTGGTTATCTTTAGAGGAAACAAACTCTGGACAGAGGATGATGCTTCTGGTACCTATGGTATAAGTAACTACCTGCTGGATGAGATAAAGAGTGCCTTAGACCCTGAGGAGGTTTAAGTAACCAGTTGTGAGGTTTTATACCTAGTTGAATGTCCTTGAGGAGGACTCGACTCTGAGGTATTTCTCATATAAAAGGATCATGGGAGTACATGACATACCTTGGACATGCTTGATTCGTGGTTAAGAGATTGAGCGTGCAGTTGGATATCCAAAGGAGAACCTAGGATTCCTAGGCCTCAGAGGGGAAGCAGTGTATCTGATGCTCATGATGAGATTTGAGTCTCTATAGTTTCGAGCACAATACTCCTCATGTATAGAGGTAAAGGAAATGCCTTAAGTTAAGAGTATGTTTGATGAACCCCTCACGACTAAGTTGATCTAATGTTGAGGAAAGAGAGCAAGTATGACCTAGCATGGTTTAATAGGTGGTCTGCTAGTGCCTTAGTAGCTGCTGGGTTAAGCATGCTCATATGGATGTAAACCCTAAGGATGTTTGTGACCTTGTTGTCAAGAGTTATGGTTTCCTTCCATACTGGAAGAGGGACCCTTTGGTAGGGTGTTTACCAGTTTTGTGGGTTTTGAGGAAACCTAATGATGTCCCATATGATCTTGAGAGACTAAGTGAAAAGTACATGGCCTGAGAAAGAACCTGTAGACCCATAGATAACCATCTCTACGTGCATGTGGATGTGTTACCATGGAGGTAACCAGTATGGGGCCTGACCAAGGTAGGCAGGTCACCATGACCCCTGTGAAAGGATGAAAGACAACCCAAGAATGCAGAGAGAGATGATGAAGGATTGGGTAAGGTTCTAGGTTGGACATGTACTATAATGGAATCCTAAGTCTATCCTAGGGTCAGGTAGGGATAAGACCGATGGAAGTAGGAGTTGCCTAGTTCCCTAGTTGCACATGACCATAGGGTCGGGAGGTAACAACTATCATTGTCTGAGGGCCATGGGTTAGGAGATTGATCACCTTCATGAACTCATGGGACCCAACAGGAAGATGAGTAGGGCACTCTCTGGATGAATAAGGGAAGATGGATGACCCCAAAAGTGCCGGCACCCTATAGACCTAGAGGAGATGACCAAGGATTGTGTTTGGACCAAGTAGGTTTGAGACTAGTTTTCCATGGAAGAAATGTTTATATCATGATGTTTGTGATGGAGAGACATAAGTTGCATGTTCAACTCAGATTTAAAGGTGTACTGGCAAGGTGGGATGTACCATCTCTACTCTTGGAACAGGAAGAACTCTGTATTTGGACTGCATCCAAATGCTTATTTCCTCTTGTTATGGGAGTGAGAGATAGGACAGTACGTGTGCCATACACCAAGGATAAGGATGGTGTGAGTTGAGACGTTGCTACAGAGAGGATAACATACCCTGGTGGAGTGAATGATACATGGATGGTTTGCAAACACTAAGAGAAGTAGTATAGTCAGCTTATGAGGATGTTTTATCAGGAGCTATGTGGAATTTGCAAGTTAACCAAGGTTGAGTTTGATCACAATGAGGATGAGCTCAGAGCTTCTTGATGAAGATAGACTTAGAGTTTGAGATGAGATGATAAGTATAATACATGGAGGTGTATGTTACCTAACACCTAAGGATAAGAAGTGGTAATGAATGCTCTGGTTGAGATCTAGCTGCCTAGTTTAGCTAGAGGTTAGAAGAAGTTGAGGTTGTTTGGCTAACCCTAAGTTTGGAAAGAAGATGTGTTTTGGCTAACACTCGGATGTAACAAGATATGTTGAACAAGTTAATGGTTGTTTGGTTAGCCAGTTTAGTCCTTGATGTAGTGAAAGGATGGTGATAGAACCTCAAATACACTTCTTTGTATAAGAAGGTAATAAAACCCTGATGAGAGTGGTTTAGGGTTTCCGAGGAATCGATCTTGAGGAATTGTGACATACAGGAGATATGGTTTTAAGATCACCATACACCGTGATACTACAAATATAGTAAGTGACAGTAGCACTTTGGGTGCTTAAGATGAAATTGCATGTAGTATGTTGCCATGCATGATAGTAGGTGAAGGATGAACACCAATAACCCAATTCTTTGACATAGAGGATAAAGAATCCTCGAGAGGGAATGGGAATTCATAACTACAGATGTGGTGGTAAGCCTTCCCTAGACCAAGGAAGGTCAAGATGCAATATGGGTTGTGGTAGATCGCCTTACCTAGATAACATGAGAAAGAAGGAGTACTGCCAAGGGACAGATTCGGTTGAACTACTTAAGAGAGGAAGATGGTTCAACCACACCATGATGCGAGTTTAAAAGTTCTTGAGTATGACCTAAATGTTCACTTCCATAAGGTGGAAGTAGGTACATGAAGAACTCGGTGTCAGTACCGCTTATCACCCCTAACTAATGGTTAGTATGATCCAGACTAGAGGGTCTGATGAGAGCATGTGTGCTCATTCAGGGTGATACATAGAGACATTTCTTGTCCTTTGTAAGATGTGATGATAACCACCATAGCCTTTATCGGGATGAAAGAAGTGCTAGAAGGAGGTTGTGTCGGTCACCACTTCATTAAGATGATGTTGGTGAAGGAGGCCTCGTGAAGGTCAGAAAAGAACCACAGTATGTGCAGATGAAGTCGCTTTGATCGTACAGAGGTTGAGAGAAAGAGACCAGTGGTGACATGAGTCGCGAGCTGATGCAAAGCAGACTGACATGCAGTTCACTGTGGGAGAATATGTGATGTGAAAATCCGACCCCTCTAAGCTACAACTGAGAAAGCTAAGTCCTCGATATATGGGTCCATTTGAGATGGATTGGTGGAGATGGTTTTGTTTAGCCTTGCCCCTCAGGATAACATGATGAATAATGTGTTCCATGACTCTGATCTAGAGAACTATGTGAGGTACCCAAGCCATGTGCTGAGCCTTGAACCTATTCAGCTTTTGAGAGGCTGAAATGTCCTGAGTCACCTATGAGGGCACGATATACCAAGGTAAGAAAGAACTTAGATGGAAGAATATGAGATGATGAAGGTTCTTGGGAAGCACCATGGAAAGGGTGAAGCCACATGGTAGCCCTGATGGACGTACGAAAGGCTTATCCTGAACTGTTTGTTTGCTTGATGGAATTTTGAGGACACAATTCTTATAAGAGGGGAAGGATGTTACAACCCCAACTTTTGGGTTCATTGGTGAGAAATGTAATTTCTCATATTAAAGATATTGGAATGAATAATGATATAATTTGTTTTGAATAAATGGATTTCATTTACAATAGACTTGATGATTGTGTTGTGGGCTTTATTGACTATTGGGCCCAATAAAAAGGAAATTCAATTAGCAAATGAATAACTGAGTTTTGGAGAAAAGAAAGGTGTGGAAACCTCTAGAAGGCAAAAGAACTTAATCCAAAAGTGGATTTCATTCCACATGGGTTCCTTGGGTTCCAAGGAGTCCAAAGTTGCAAAAAGAAAGCAATAAGAAAAGAAAAGATCAATTAAGTATTTCTTTATTAAGAAAGAAATTGAAAACAATGGTAAAATGTGGAAAACAAGTGAAAAGAGGTATAATTGAGTAATCCTTAGTGGAATTTTGTATCCCAAGGATTCCTAATGATAAAAGGAATACCAATGAGGAAAATAAAAGAGAAATAAAGAGAAATTCTCAAAAAGAGATATTTTAATAAGAAATAAATATGATAAAGAGAAATAATGTATTTAGATGCATCTAGAAGGATAATGAGTATCCAATAAAAAGGATTTCAAAATAATAGAGTTTCTTGGGATCCAAGGAGTCCCAATAAAGAGGAAAGAAAGAGAAAATACCAAAATTGCAAAATAAAGAGATAATGGGAATACATAATTAATGAATTATGTGGTTTTGTTAAGAAGAAAGTATTTTCTACTTAAGGAAAATATATTTTCGTGGCCAATAAATTAAAAAGGCATGAATAAAGAGATTAAGAGAGGGAATTTTCATATTTCTAATTATCCATGCAATAAAGAATATCAAGAAGGTAAATATGAGAGAGAAGAATTTCTTCTCCATAAAGGAATTTGATTCCTATTGGAAAAAGAATTAGTTGACCCATAGATGGTCGTCTTAGGGAGTGGATCCTCACCCTATATAGAGGGGTAAAGCCCTAGTTCAAGCCCAAGAGAGAGAGAGAAAGATCCCACGTTCTCCTCCTTGTTCCTTACGTGAAAACCCTAGTCGAGGGTGGAGTTCTATCCCTGGAATGTTTGAGGGTTCGGGTTTGATCCTGTTCGAGGATCGATGCACCCACAAAGCTAGAGGGAAGTCTGGCAGTCGTTTCTTTGTCCTAACCTTGACGCAGCAGCCCCTGGACGGCTGCAAGGGTCATCCGCAAAGGCAGGCTTGGCCAGCGCGGGCTAGCAGCTTTGGCCGCGTGAACTTGGTATCCATGGGAGTGCCGAGGAACGTAGGAGGTGGAGGCACCACCGCCGGTGGTCGCTAGGACCTAGGGGAGAGAGGAGAAGCCCTGCAATTTTTATCTAGGGCGGCTGGATGCGCCGTTGCAGGGAAGAAGACGATCTGCGGTTCGTTTGGACGAGTTTGCCCCTCTGTGGACAGAAGACTCATCTAACTTATCAAGGGTAAAATGGTCAATCAACTCTATTTGCAAACCTACGCGCATTGCATGGAAAATGAGCGACGTGGCAGCTTCCGGTTGGTCTAAAAAGGTATTTCTTGTGAAAATCATAACTCTTTAATAGTAGCTCGGATGACAAAAGTTTATACATGAATTTTACTCAGAAAAATGAGAGGAATGCAATAAAAATAAAATTGGAGCCTGATTATGCTAGAAATTCGAAAAGTAATGGAAGTTATTAACTTTAATGTAATGATGATTAAGAAACCCTATTTTGATATGTTTAATGTGATTAGTAGGGTCTAATTGATGATTAAAGTTGATATTACCTGTTAATCATAAAGAGATACATTAAGGTTGAAAAAGATGAATTTTGCACGTAATTAATTTAATTGAGAGTTCATGTGCATAAATATGCTTTAATGGGCCTTGAAACCCTAATGTTGGTAAAAACGACTCTTAATGGCTTTAATTATTCAAAGTAGTGAATAAAGATAAGATATAATGATTCTAAGTTATTTCGAGCATTAAAGTTCCTAATTTGTGGATAAATAACCTTAATATAGAAGTTAGGGTTTTTGAATGAATCAAGGTAGAATTAATAATAAATAACGTTCATATGAGTATTAGAGCATAATGAACTACAAATTGATGATAAACGAGCATAATGACTTTGTCATGGGTTAAAGAGGATAAAAATGGTAGCTTTAATGAAAAGAGGCTTAATGGACTTATTTAATGGTTAATTATGCCTTAAATATGAAACCGAGGTTTAGATGTTGAGATAATTAGGGGTTGTAATCAATTGCGTTAAATTAGGGTTTAAAGTAGTAAAAGATGAAGGGAAACCCTAATTGCAATAGAAACCCTAAAAGTGGACTAGAAACCCTAGGAAGCGAGCTAGATTTAATAGATCTTAATGACATGAGTAATAAAAGGAAATTGTATAATTATTTCAGGATCTTATTGACTGCTTGCTTGCCTATTGATTGATTGGACTATTTCTGTCTCACATCAACTTGACAGGTATGTGGTTAATTATGGTTAATCACATTAGTTTCCCGAGGGTTTTCCGAATGTTTCCTCGTATTGAATGCAATCTAAATAGTTGGCCGTTCATACTTGCAAAATTATAAAGTCACTATGGTTATCACAATTATAAAGAAATGTGTATTCTCGCACCTACATGCCACCCTAATGGAAGAGGCCATAAAGGTCAGGCCCAAGAGGGTATACCCATGGGCACCATGAGAGGTGACCCCAGACACCAAGCTCGGGAATGAGAAGGTGGTCTATGATGCATGACTATGGAGCACCGTGAGAGGTGACTCCCAGACAGCAAGCTCGGGATTGAGAAGGTGGCCTTAAGTCAATGGCAAAAGAGAAACCCTAGAGGGGTATGCCAGGGTTAGGGCAAAAGTGGTGGAGAATGACACATTGAAAATGTAAATTGTCTTGCTAAATAATTTGATTGTGATTATTAAGTTGTTAGCCATATCTGTGAAATTTTGGTTGCCTCCACATACCAGCAATTGCTGACCGACGTTTTGTTTGTTGGCATTTAGGTGTAACCCTGAAAGCACAAACAGTAAAGTGACACATCATGAAATTAAGAAATAAAGTGCAAGGAGGATTAGATAGAGTAATCCAAGCCGTGGATAGATAGATTTCCAAAGTTTTAAAAAGGTAAGCAAAGTTTTAATTTTCTACCAGATTTCAGTTTAGTCAGTAGAATTTCATAATTATTATTTATTATTTGTTGAACCTTTGATCCAGTTAATTGAATAACAGCTCTGACCTTCGGGTCTCCCTTAATTGGGGGTTACCAGGAGGTGGGGTCGTTACAAAGAGTGTCATTCAAAACAGTGGGGTCATCCTTCAAGCGTCTTCATTGTATTTTTCTAGTGCTAAGGATAAGAGTCCACATGAAGCTAAAATGTCATATTACGGTGTCATTGAAGACATATGAGAGTTTGACTATACATATTTTAGAGTTTCCATATTTATCTATAATTGGGTTGATAATATCAAAGGAGTTGTAGTGGATGAATTGTGTTTCACATTAGTGAATTTTGAAAAGATTGGCGAGAAAGGTGAACCATCCATAATGGTATCACAGATGAAGCAAGTATTTTATTTGGATGATCCTACAAATGAAAAATGGTCGGTTGTTCTTCATGGTAAAAGACAGTTCATTGCAGATCCTATAGATGAAGAAAAGTACTATGACAAGAATGATGACTCCAGTCCATTCTCTGTTAGCTTGCCAACACCAAATATTAAAGATGACTCTGACTTATATATGCATGGATATCACACAAAGGGAATGTTAATTAATATAAGATCCCAATATTAGAGGCATGCTTTTATTTTTTAAATGTTAGATGTGCATTTTACATTCTTTGTCACTTATATTTTATTATTTGACCATTTTTGATATGCCATTTTTTCATTTGGCACCTGACCATGAATATATATGATGACCGTGATGATGATTACCGTGAGGATGGGCACCATGAAGATGTGCATCGTGAGGATGACACTGGTGTAAGTTGTATAGTTTTATTACATGGATGTACATTTTATAATGCATATCTTGTTGTATTGTTGAATTGTTTTGTCACATTTATAAGTTATATCTTTTTATGACTTATATGTGTTTTTTGTCAATTTTAGCATAAGTATGTGCATCTTGAGGATCTTGTTGAGATTACTGAGCAACATCGTCAACATGCAAAAATAAGATGCATCACCATGATGAAAAAGTTAGTAAAGGGTTAACAAACCGAAGCTGGTCATTGAGTTTGATTATGCATGAAATCTTGTGGGGAAGAACCGTAGTTCTTTTGTGTCATATCTAGGGGTTCTTACTTGTAACAAATCATATGTAAAAATAGAATCTTGACATAAAATTGATCAAGGCAAGAAAGGCATAATATGGAAGGAACTATGTGTGAGATATTATCATTTACAATTTTTTTAAAGATATTTACAATTCTATTTTTAAGAATATTCCATTAAGTTTATGAACTTCTGCAGAGCATATTTGACTTGGATGAAAATCAACATCGTGAAAAGGTGTTGCAACGCTGTGGGAGGATACTAAGGAATTATAGGACAAATATGACAAGAGAATACATGTAGAACGCTGAGAAGAAGAATAAGTCAGCCACTGAGCAATGGAACTATCTTGACCCAAAGGCTTGTGAGACATTTTTTTCTTCAAGCAAACTGATATATTTAATGTATTAAGCCTCACTTAATATTTAGAATCATTCTTAAGAATTCATTTATTACATATTTAACATAAGTTTTTCACTGACCTGACTTTAAGTGATGGTCAAAGAGAAAGGCATGCAAAAAGTGTGCACAACCACACGGTGGGTCTAGGTGGTTATGCAAAGTTTTTCCATCCGAGACTATAGGAGGCTTCTTCTCAACAACCTAGTCCTGGGACTTCTGAGTCTCTCTGTTACTCCTGTACCTCTACTTCGCCACTAGTAGTGGATAGCTAGGAGGCAAACCAAATATGGACAAATACCCAAACCCACAACCACTAAGGTGGCTTCAAAATGGTAAAATTTAACTCTCAAAGCAATAACTATTGATGATTGTTATATTTTACTTATCAATTGTTATTGATGATGATTATCAGGATATCTATGAGAAAAAAAGGTAAATTCATCCCTGAGGGCAAAAGGGATGAATTGACAGTTGTTCTAGCTAATCCAGAGCATCTTGGGCGTGTTAGGACAGTTGGGGTTGGTGTCAGTATAAGGCCTTCTTTGGTCCATCAGAGCATAAGCATAAATCTTTCCAGAAAGGAAGATTCTTAGAAGAGAAGGTACAAGAGAGGATTGCAAAGGGAATAGAGGTAGCAATGAGACAATATCATACTTCTCATTCAGCTCCTCATACAGTACATATGGTGCCCCGCTCGTCATACGAGGTGGACCCCTTACATTTAAGGTAGTTGGGAGTAATCCTATGGACCCACCACCTAGAATGTCCATTATACGTTTTTTATGATATAGTAGTCTTTCGGAATTATTTGTATAATATATTGGAGTTTAGGTATATATAACACTCACGCAAATTTTTAGGGGTTGAGGCTATTTCATCTTTTATTATTAGGATATGTCATTGCAATGGGTGTGACTTACCCACATCTTGTAGGTTACATGATTCATGGTGCATTGTTGCCCGCCGATGCGGTTTGTGTGATGTTGAGGCTTGTCTATGACGTTTGGAAGTAGATAACACTGTCATATGACCACCCAGAGCACAAGACAATAGGTGATGCAAAAGGCAGCGTGGTTGTGTGGCCCAATGGGGGAGTTGTCTACATTGTTGTATGCTAAATTAACATTGTGTTTGTATCTATATATACATGCCAATTGATATGAGAATATGCATATGTTGGACATAACACCTAAGAAACCCCCCTATAGCTCATCCTCCACCTCCTCCTTAAGATATTTGATTACTTCATTGGCTTACAAAGGACCTATTTGACTCTCTAGGTCCTAATTGCATGAGTTGGCAGTATGGATATGTAACTTTGAAGAAGGGTTGCCTATGACGATCCATATTAAGGGGGACATTATAAGTTAACCTCATGATACCAATATATTTTTTCAAAATGTTGTGAAGATGTCTACTTATACTTGGTTGAATATATCTCTGATAGAACTTTGGATATGATGAGGTTTTATATGGATAAATAACTCACTTTATATATGTTGATCTATTTTCTTATATATTAATGCATACATGATATACATTTTGAATTTTCTTACATAAGATGTTTACAGAGTTCACACTACCTCATGTGGCATTTCAAGTTCCTTCACTGATTAGTCGTGTAAATAAAGACCCTACATATTTTATTGAATATTACTTTATCATATTTAAATATTTTGGTAAAGTAGAAAATAGAGTGGCTACATCTCCTTTCAATGTTGAGTAATTTTCAATTACTTTGCTGATATTTTTGACTTAAGAATTACATTTCATTGTGGATTTTGAATTTTATTTTGTTTGTCTTCTTTACACTCAGGAATAAAGATTGTGTGTTGTTGATAATTGTCCCAGCAAAGATTATCTAGACCGTAAGGGTGACAAAATAGACAGTGGGTGGTACAAAATGATAAAGGCATTATTCACACGAGTAAATTTTTATATTTATATTTGTTAACATATATTATTACTTGACTATTTACTAATGCAATTTAATGTGTAACATTAATGTATAGGGCTATAAAAGAATTCAAAAAGGTAGGAGGAATGGTGGAAAAGAAAAAGAAAGTGCTAAGTACGCAAAATGTTGATGTAGTTTTATGACTCCAATGTATATTTATGCCAACTATGCTTTTATTTATTAACATTTTGTATGTTGGCAAATTTATAGTGCCCTGTACAAGATAATAGTTGGGCATGAAAATACTATGTGATGCGGTATATGGACATGTATAACATACTGAAACCTAGAACTTAATCTTATTCTAGGGTTAAGAAGTTAGAAACCTTAGTCTTTGGGGTTTAGCCAAACAAGGACAAGGGTATGCCCTTTGGTGACCTTGAATATGTTAATGCATGAATAAATCACCCTAAAATGTAGAATATAAATTAATATTTCCCAATACCTTCAAATTAATCATAAGATTGAGTAAGGGTAGACACAATATGTCACATGAGGTAATAATATGCATAAAAAGACAAGGTGTCCATAATTGAGAATAATGAATTATAATTCCACAAAATACTAAATAAATAACTTATGTGAGATAATGATATTCGTTCCAGATCATTCCTTTGCCTTATGGTGCAAGGAAGAAAAATAATGAATCAATAATAATGCTTAAAACATGTTAATGAGATATTGAATTATTAATGATAAAATAATATTAATAATGGGTAATGGACTAAAAGGAAAACTTATTGGATAATAATAACCTCATATTTATTTTCTTTGGATATGCTTTGGCTTGGAGGCCAAGTTTCACCAATTTAGTATAATAATAACCATATCTATTTTATTTAGAAAAGAAAATGTATTTTTCCTTTAAATATTAAATAAAACAATTAATGACTCTAAAAGTGGAAAATAATCTTAGATTCGTAATCTACACATTAAAATATGCCTTTGGGTGAATTTTCATCCAATTTGGAGAAAGTTTGCTTAAAAGGTGAAATCAGGAGAGAGAGAGTGTGTAGAACCTTCAAAATATTAAATAAATGAAAAAATAACTCCAACATGTAAAATTGATGGCAAATTCGTATTCAATACATTATATATGACTTGTGGGTGAAGTTTCATAAAATTTGGAGAATCTTAAAGTCATTAATGAAGGAGGAAAGAGAAAATAGTAATTGATTTATTTAACACATTAAAAGTTCTCAAAAGGCAAATCAAATTTTATATTCGGATTCTACATATAGAATTTAACTTATGTGCAAAGTTTCACCTGATTTGGGGTTTGTTTGCACCTTTTTTGGAAGAGAGAGAAATAACTACATATTTAAATCACCACTTTATTCGAATTGGACTTGGATTTCATTTTTACTGGTCACACTCCCTTCTTTTCCTCACGCGGATCACAGGCCGTCAGATTTTGATCTGACAGTTGGTGAACCTTCTTCAACCCCACACCTATTTTGGAAACAATGGTTGTACATGGTGATTTGTTTTTGAATTTTCTCCCTCCACACTTGATGAATCTTCAAGATCTCTTCACCATCATGTTTTACATGATAACTCGTAGCTAACGATCCCAATTTTTTGCTCAATTTTCCATTGTCTTGGAAACATGTAAAACTTGAAGTTCACGCAACTCCAAGCCATGTACATGGATACCTTAAACCTTAACCTTATATAAAGGGCATGAGACTCTCGTACTCGCATCACTACGCCACACAAATTTTCTCTTTCAATTTCTACTACCATCACCTTTTCCACCGTCGTTGATCCTATTTTCTTCCTCAAATTTCCGGCCCAGACTGACAATGTCCCTCCCCATATGTACCAAATTGAACCACACAGTGAGTTTCCTTGAACAATGTTCTTCGAGGATGACATGTTTTTGTTTTGTGATAGCCCTCACCTGGCATTTGCCCAATTTTGGTCACCGTCATGCTTATCTGCTCACCCACAATGGAGCTCGTGTGGGGGATGGGGACGATCCCCTATGATTTTCCTCTTTTGCCCCTCGCCTTGCCTCGTTTATTTCTTTTTCGCCAAGGGGCAATTCAGTCTTTTCTCCTGGATTCTTTTTTCCTTGAACAAGTCAACCACAGTGCTGACCAGGTGACATGTCCACATTTGATTGGGCCACGTCCATGGTTCAGTCCCTCTCTGTCATGGATTTTCATTCACTTATTTGGCATTTTGGTGAATTATGATTGGCCGATTTTATAAAATACATATCTCTTGCTCTGGTTGTCCAAAAATTACAAATAAATACTCGTTGGATTTAGAAAAATATAAGATTTCTAATGGTATTGGTTTTGTTGCCTGAATTTGATGTTATAAAGAGGTGATTTTGATGGATTAATCTAAATAAGTAATAACTTGTAAAATTCATAACTAAATATATAAAATTTAGAAAAATATAATAAAATATATTTTGAACTTAGGAAAATATAACCTAAAACATGACATGGTTTTGATAACCTAATTCATTAATAATAAAAAGGCAATTTTTAGGGTTTTGAATAATCAATGCAATTCTGACCCTAATTTCACATACATGATATTAGGTGCTTTGGAAACCTAGGTTTGGATCTAGAAGTAATCTTATTCTGTTAAGACTTCATGGAGAGGTATGATTGCATCCCACATTATTTTTATATTGAGCAATTTCTAATTCTTCTCTCTAAATGTATGATTGCATCCCACATTATTTCTATATTATGCAATTTCTAATTCGTCTCTCTAAATGTATGTATGCATATCCTATTCTTCTTTATTGAGAAATAACCTAAATTGTCTCTCTCTTGGTCCTATGGACACTAGCCTATACACAATGTCTTTTTATTTTAAAATTATGCTTCATGTGAAGTACCCTACTTGTTACTGATCTTGTGATCATAATATCTTCTCTAACATTCTCTTGGAATCTTTATTATGCTTAGTTCATTATGGAACTCAATTTGTTGTTATATGCCCACTTTGAGGTGGATGATAATGATGATCACTTGTGTGGTGATTAATTTGTAAAATTTGACTATACTTTTTACTTGCCTCTCTATTAAGTATATTGTGTGACTCAGTAGCCCTAGAGTAATATATTTTGCATTGGTTTTTGGGTTATGTTCCCTTATTTATTTTTGGGATGGAGGTTATGTGCCCCATACCCGGGTTTCAAATTTATGAGGTTTGGCCCACACACACACACACACACACACACACACACACACACACACACACACACACACACATATATATATATATATATATATATATATATATATATATATATATATATATATATATATTGGGAGTTTGGTTATGTGCCAATCTCTATCAAGTTTCAAGTTTATGAGGCTTGGCCGCCTTTGTTATTTATGTTGTTCTAGTGCTATGTTTATCTCACCTACATGCAGGTTGTTATGGGTTTTGTGCCCTAAAAACATTATGAGTGCTTTTGTGGCACCACTTTTATTACTGATTTTATGGCAAGTATTCCCTTTATCATATGTTAGTGATTCTTTCCTTTTATGCCCGATTGGGTAGTTCTTACCTTTTTCATGGGAAGCCTTCTATACTTGTTTTACCTCTTTCCTTATATATATTGCTCAATTTCTTTTTAGCATGCTCATACCAGCTAAGTCAGGAGACCCCAACTTCTGCTAGTACAAGCATAGTCATCTCTCCAGAGCAAGAGTTGGCCATGTTTCGACAACATTTTGCTACTACCATGGTGGGGAAGATGAAAGACCCGTTTGTACCTAAAAAGCCTAAGGAGTTTTTAATCATGGAGTTCATGAAGATGCAACCACCTTCCTTCAAGGGTGAAGGTAAAATAGAGATGGTCAAAAAAGTTGATGATTGGGTGCTAGCCTTAGATAGGGCCTTTGATGGTATGGCATGTCCTCCCCACCAGAAGGTTAGCTTTTCTTCATATGTTTTGGATGGACCCACTCGAGTTTGGTGGAATGGGATAGGAAGGACACATGATATCTCTACCATGACCTGGGAACAATTCTTGGTGCTTTTTCATGGGAAGTACATCTGCACTATTGCCTTAAGAAGAAAGAAGCAGAGTTCTACAACTTGAAGCAAGGTTCCTTATCCATTTTTGCATTTGTACAAAAGTTTCTACTGTTGGAACGTTATGCAGTTGGTCTGAGTGAGGAACATAGGGCTGACCTATTCCTACAAGGACTCAATTACAATGTGGGTCGTGCTCCACAACTACCCTTGACCTTTCAACAAATGATCGATAAAGCTTTGTCCGTGGAGTCATACCCATGGTTTCAACCTAGGGAGTTTGATAAGAAGAGGAAGCCCTCAGGATATAAGCAGAGAAGAGACAAGTGTTCTAAGTGCAATGGTTACCATCCTCTAGGAAAGTACTCTCAAGATAAGAATCAAGCAAAGTATCTTCCTGACTTTCAGGTTGTGTGCCATCATTGCAATGAACCTAGACATATTCACCCTAGGTGCCCTGAGCTTCATAATGGACCTGTATCGGCTCAACAACAACAACCCCAAGTGCCTCATCAGAATAATGGTAACAACAATGGTAAAAGACCTGTAGAAAGGCGAGCCAGAAGAGTTTTTGCTTTGGATGGTCTAGAAGTCTATGATGATGATCAAGTTGAAGGTAACCCTTAGTCCCATAGTTAGACTTTCAAGTCATGTTTCCTTTGCATGGTACCTTGTGGATATATATAAAGAAGTTACCTTTGTACCTATAGTTTTGCTTTACTTATTAGGATGAAACCTTTAAGGGGTAGCAGATAGTTGTTTAAATTTCGAGGACGAAATCTCTTTAAGGGGTGGTATGCTGTAACATACCGAAACCTAGAACTTAATCTTATTCCAGGGTTAAGAAGTTAGAAACCTTCGTTATATAAAAAAGAAGAAGTTAGAAACTTTAGTATTTGGGGTTTAGCCAAACAAGGATAAAGGTATGCTCTTTGGTGACCTTGAATATGTTAATGCATGAATAAGTCACCCTAAAATGTAGAATATAAATTAATATTTCCCAATACCTTCAAACTAATCATAAAATCGAGTAAGGGTATACACAATATGTCACATGAGGTAATAATGTGCATAAAAAGACAAGGTGTCCATAATTGAGAATAATGAATTATAATTCCATAAAATACAAAATAAATAAACTTATGTGAGATAATGATATTCATTCTAGATCATTTCTTTGTCTTATGGTGCAAGGAAGAGAAAAAGGAATCAATAATAATGCTTAAAACATGTTAATGAGAAATTGAATTTTTAATGAAAGAAATAATAGAAATAATGAATAATGGACTAAAAGGAAAACTTATTGGATAATAATAACCTCATATTCATTTTCTTTGGATATGCTTTGGCTTGGAGGCCAAGTTTCACCAACTTAGGATAATAATAACCATATCTATTTTATTTAGAAAAGAAAAGATGTTTTTCCTTTAAAATATTAAATAAAATAATTAATGACTCCAAAAGTGGAAACTAATCTTAGATTCGTAATCCACACATTAAAATATGCATTTGAGTGAATTTTCATCCAATTTGGAGAAAGTTTGCTTAAAAGGTGAAATCAGGAGAGAGAAAGTGTATAGAACCTGCAAAATATTAAATAAATGAACAAATAACTCCAACATGTAAAATTGATGGCTAATTCATATTCAACACATTACATATGACTTGTGGGTGAGGTTTCATAAAATTTGGAGAATCTTAAAGTTGTTAATGAAGGAGGAATAGTAATTGATTTATTTAATATATTAAAAGTTCTCAAAAGGAAAATCTAATTTTATATTCAGATTCTACATATCAAAATTAACTTATATGCAAAAATTCACCTAATTTGGGGTTTGTTTGCACCCTTTTTGGAAGAGAGAGAAATAACTACATATTTAAATCACCATTTTATTTGAATTGGACTTGGATTTCATTTTACTGGTCACACGCCCTTCTTTTCCTCACAGGGATCACAGATCGTTCGATTTTGATCTGATGATGAGTGAACCTTCTTCAACGCCATGCCTATTTTGGAAATAGTGGTTGTACATGGTGATTTGTTTTTGGATTTTCTCCCTCCACACTTGATGAATCTTCAAGATCTCTTTGCCATCATGTTCTACATGAGAATTCACAGCTAACGATCCCAAATTTTTGTTCAGCTTTCCATTATCTTGGAAATGCCCAAAACTTGGAGTTCAAGCAACTCCAAGCTATGTACACGAATACCTTAAAACTTAACCTTATATAAAGGGCATGAGACCCTCATACTCGCATCACCACGCCACACAAAATCCCTCTTTCAATTTCTACTAGCATCACCTTTTCCACCATCATCGATCCTATTTTCTTCCTTGGATTTCTGGACCGGACTGACAGCGTCCCTCCCCGTATGTACCAAATTGAGCCACACAGTAAGTTTCCTTGAACAGTATTTTTTGAGGACGGTGTGTTTTTGTTTTTTGATAGCCCTCACCTGACATTTGTCCAATTTCGGCCGCCGTCATGCTTATTTGTTCAACCATGATGGAGTTCGTGCAGGGGAAGGGGACGATCCCCTATGGTTGTCCTCTTTTGCCCCTCACCTCGCCTCATTTCTTTCTTTTTTGCCAAGGGGCAATTCGATCTTTTCGCCTGGATTCTTTTTGCCTTGAACGAGTCAACCGTGCTGCTGACCAGGTGACATGGCCACATTTGATTGGGTCACGTCAATGGTCCGGTCCCTCTCTCTCGTAGATTTTCATTCGTTTAATTGGCTTTTTGGTGAATTATGATTGACCGATTTTATAAAATACACATCTTTTTCTCTTGTTGTCCAAAAATTACAAATAAATATTCATTGGATCTAGAAAAATATAAGATTTCTAATGGTATTAGTTTTGTTGCCTGAATCTGATGTTATAAAGAGGTGATTTAAATAGATTAATCTAAATAAGTAATAACTTGTAAAATTCATAACTAAATATATAAAAGTTAGAAAAATATAATAAAATATGTTTTGAACTTAAGAAAATATAACGTAAAACATGGCATGGTTTTGATAACCTAATTCATTAATAATTAAAAGGTGATTTTTAGGGTTTTGAATAATCAATGCAGTTCTAACCCTAATTTCACATACTTTATATTAGGTGCTTTGGAAGCTTAGATTTGGATCTAGAAGTAATCTTGTTCTGTTAAGACTCTGTGGAGAGGTATGATTACATCCACATTATTTCTATATTGAGAAATTTCCTAAATTATCTCTCTCTTGGTCCTGTGGACACTGACCTATACATAATATCTTTTTCTTTTGAAACTATGCTTCATGTGAAGTACCCTACTTGTTACTGATCTTGTGATAATAATATCTTATCTGACATTCTCTTGGAATCTTTATTAAGCTTAGTTCATTATGGAACTCAATTTGTTGTTATATGCCCACTTTGAGGTGGATGATAATGATGATCACTTATGTGGTGATTACTTTGTAAAATCCGACTATACTTTTTACTTGCCTCTCTATTAAGTATGTTGTGTAACTCAATATCCCTAGAGTAATATAATTTGCATTGATTTTTGAATTATGTGCCTTATTTATTTTTGGGATGGAGGTTGTAAGCCCCATACCTGGGTTTCAAATTTATGAGGTTTGGCCCACATATATATACTGGGAGTTTGGTTATGTGTCAATCTCTATCAGGTCTCAAGTTTATGAGTCTTGGCCGCCTTTGTTATTTATGTTGTTCTAGTGCTATGTTTATCTCACCTACATGCAGGTTGTTATTGGTTTTGTGCCCTAAAAACATTATGAGTGCTTTTATGGCACCACTTTTATTATTGATTTTATGGCAAGTATTCCCTTTATCACATGTTAGTGATTCTTTCCTTTTATGCCCGATTGGGTAGTTCTTACCTTTTTCATGAGAAGCCTTCTATACTTGTTGTACCTCTTTCCTTATATATATTACTCAATTTCTTTTTAGCATGCTCATACCAGCTTTTTGCTGATATCCTCTTTTCTTTTCCTTTTGTGGGGTACACTTCCAACCCTAGGTGTAGGACAAGGAGAAGGAAATCTAGGAGGACCTGGAGCACAATAAGTGTAGCTGACCTCGTGGGAGACTTTGCTTGAAGTTGTTAGGTGATCCTCAACTAGTCCTATATGTAGTTAGTTTTTCCTCTAAGTCACCCTGCGTGGTGGAATATTAGTATGATAAGAAGCTTTGTAATAGTTAGATACATCTTTAATTCCGCTGCTACTTTGTTTTATGATACAATCATGTCAAATAAATTTGGTTTCATCCCTTTCAAGGAAAAGTTTTCGTTGGTATGTTGTTTGGGATGTTGCCTTTTTATTTTTAGTAGGGAGTGGATCCCTATGGGATCCCACTCCTTACAATACGAGTAATATATATAGTATTGATCATCATAAGTAAATAGTCTCATTTGATAATATGAAAATATCAAACTCTTTTAATTATGTCATTCTCTTTGCCGCTGCTTGGCACGAAAAAGCTCTATACAACATAAATAGTTAGAGGAGATACGAGAACAATGGGCACAAGCCTTCATTAAGGAAGTGAAATTTGAATTTGATTGGGAAAAATAATGTGTTTTCTAAACTTCAATGTCATTATTTCTATATACATATGGTTTTTATGACTTCTTACAACTTTAAATTTAATACGAGTAAATTATTGGTGCATATGCGAATGATGAATATATACATGTGTGTGAATGTGAAGATTTATGAACACAATGAGAATTGTGTTTCTGTATGTCATGAGAATGGAATTGGTGCATATGTGAATGATGTATCATGTGTGTGAATAAATGTGACAATGAATGAATAGAATTATATTTTACATGTAATGATAATAGAATTGAAGAATTGATGTTGTGTGTAGGTGGATTGTGTTTGTTATTGTAGGTTTTGCAAGTTTGTTGGTATGTTGTTAAGCTGATCACTGTATGGAACTTGCAGTTCTATTAAACTATAGGTTCTGAGTCCTATTGAATAGCTGGACAATAGGCCTGCAGACCTGTTCTTTAAAATAAAAATATAACTATGTCATCAGTTGTTGTCACAAAACCGACACTGTAATTATTAATCGCCAGTTTTGGTAAATAAACTGACGATATTGATTATCCTAAAATGGTCATGTTAGACAACACGGTCGTGCTACCAGCCAGTATATGTGTCGTCAATTTTACTTGTAGAAACTGACGACTAAGTTGCTAACACGACTATGCTGGTCAGCACGGTTGTGCCACCATCTGTACTTTGGTGTTAGTTTGGTTATAGAAACTGACGATACAGATACCTTTATCAGTTACAAATGTGACATGGTATGAAAGTACAACATCATATATTGGGTAAAACCAACGACATAGATGCTTATTTGTGTTGGTTTCATTAGTCATATCAACTGAGGCTGAATCTGCATCATCGATTTATGCATCCCCAAATAACCAACTTGTAGATGCTTGATTGTAGTGTCGCCCACTTAGGAGTCGATACAAAACCAATGTTAGGGGGCCATTTTGACCGATGTTAGAGATGGTTTCTGTACTAGTATCCTCAAAGAAGATCACATCTTTGCACCTAATCATCTTCTTCTTTTTCTGGTCCCATAGCTTGTAGCCAAACTTCTCATCACCATAACCAAGAAAATATAAGGAGTAGATTTATCATCAAGCTTCTGCCTCTACTATTTAGGAACATGTGCAAATGCCTTGCACCCAAATACTCTAAGGTGAAAGTAAGAAGTTGTCTTCACTATCCACATACTCTCTAGAGTATCAAACTCCAAATAAATGGATGGTGACCTGTTAATCAAGTAGCAAATAGTATCTACTGCCTCTGCCTAGAACTCCTTAAGTAGTTTGGAATTCTTCATTCTTCATAATGCATCTAACTCTCTCCATAATGGTTTTGTTCATCTTTTTAGCTAAACCATTGTGTTGTGGGGTTGCTAGAACTTTCTCCTCATGTAGAATACTAGATCCTTCACAAGATCTAAACTCTCTAGAAGTATACTCGCCTCTATAGTTGGAGTGAAGACATTTTTAACTTTTTAGATGTCTCCCTCACAACCATAGCATATAATTTCTTGAAGGTATCAAAGACATGATCCTTCCTCTATAGATAGTAGACCCACACTTTTCTAGATGCATCGTCAATAAATGTTACGAAGAATTGGTTTCCACCTAAAGTGTTGACTCCCAGAGGACCATAAAATCAGAGTAAATCTTATCTAAGTTATTAAACTTCTACTCACACTGAACACCGAACCAAAGCCTTTGTTGCTTCTCAAGAAAACCATTTTCACAAGGACTAAGAAGTGCATTTGTCGCATAGGGGATTAATTTTTTCTTTGCAAGCACTTGTAGTCTTTTCCCACTCATGTGCCCAAGCCGCTTATAAATCTAGAAAATTGGAGCTGTCCAGAATGTTGACACTATCATTGTAGACCTTTATGTATATTCCATACAAGGTGCAAAAAACTTTTACTCTAGCCATGACCAACTATCTTTTAGTGATAGCAGTTTTCAAGTCACCAAAATGATAGCAAAAACCTTGAATGTCAATTCCATATCTGGAGATGATGTTATAATCAATGGTAGGGATATGTCTAACATTCTTCAGCAAGATGGTATAACCCAATTCGATTTTAATGTGCACATCACCAATCTCATAAATCTTTTTATAGGTTTTACTAGCCATCTTTGTCATTCCAAAGCTCCCAGACTTGTAGGAGCAAAATAAATGTCTATCAGGAGTAATGTGATAAGAACCACTAGTGTCCAACACCCTCTCAATGTTGTCATTGATATGTAGACAATATCCCATGGTAACTCCACATATAAGTACCTCTACAACATCTATAATTGACTCCAGCTCTGTTGTTATCATCATTTGTCACTTTAGGCTTTCCTTATGTGATTTTTCTTTTGCATTGTCTGTGGAATTTCTTTAGTTTCTTATTTTGTTGCAGTGATGACAAACCATCTTACTTTTAGGCTTTGACTTATGCTTTGACTTTCCTCTGTCACCACCCTGGCTATGACTTTGAATCCTCTCCCTATCCTCAACAATAAGAGCATGTGAAGTAGATGATTCTGTTGAGCTATGTCATCTGGTCTCTTCATATTTTACAGCATGTTACTGGAGACTAAGTCCAATGTTAACTTCATGTCTGGAATAGAGTTGATAACATAAACCATCATAGTCTCCCAACTATTAGGTAAAGAACCAAGAAGTAGAAGTAATTACAACTTGTCATCAAGCGACAAACCCAATGTGGCTAGTTGATTTACCATGCTATTAAAATTATTTAAGTGCAAACAGATATTGTTACCTTCCTTGAACTTTAAATTCACAAGTTTCTTAATAAGAAATGATTTGTTTGGTTATCTTCCTCTTGTACAATGACTCAAACTTCTTCCATGGATATTGGACACTAGTCTCGTTGGTGACGCAATGACGAATGAGTCCAATGTATTTCCTATGTATATTTTTTCAATCCTCATCTTTCGTGTTTGTGGGTTTGCTTACATCTCCCTTGATCGGTTCATATAGATCACTCCAATTAAGAACAACCTCCATCTTGATCTTCGACGTGGGCCAATTAGACGCCATCAATTTCACCATATTGTTTGTGATGTTCATCTAGTCCAAATGACCTAATAATGCCCCGATACCATTTAAAAGGGTTATTGTAGGCCAAAAATTATAGTGGAATAACATGTACCTGTGGACTAGGTATACACTATCCAATATGTGTAGTGTAACACAACAACATAATAGTCAAAGATCTATATACAAGCACAGATAAAATATATACAAACAAGCAACCACAAAAAATACCAATATTTACATGGAAAACCCTCACAATGTGTGAGGAAAAACTACAACGTCAAACCCCAATCGAGAAATCCACTAATCAACATATTATCAAGTTCATCCCAAGTTTTATCCAAAACTTGAAGAATATAGAACAAAAGGAAGAGATACATATTTTACTAAATCACTATGTTGCTAAACCAAAAGACCTCCCGGGAGTACACCCCATTATAGAGAATACCCAGATGGAACAAAAATATAAAATGTGATAAAGAACTTGGTGTAAACCATAAAAGAGAACCAAAGTTGCGCCATCCTCTTTTCTTTCTCTACTTTCTTTTTTTCTTCCTTGGCCTTTATTTTTTGTTGTTTTGTGCAAAATTGGAAACAAGATTGGAGGCTGCTCTCTTTACCAATTGCAAAAGATGGCTGTGCAGTTTGCTGCTAATGGCATGGGATTTTATATAACCCCCTCACGGCAGCCTGATGCCCTAAATTGGTCATCCAGTGTTGGGATGGAACCATTGGACCGATGGCCCAACAAGATAGATGACTTGTAACTATATTGATAGTCGTAATCTTCCGTATTACAGTTTCCCAACTCGGCCTCTGGGGGTGTGTCTGATACTCCACGATAAAAAATATTGCTAATTCGAACATTTCATTAGCTATGGTGTCTTCTTAAACTGCACAAATACATCCTAGGCCGGCGTGGTTGGTCTGAAATTGTTTAATAAAATTATATTAAACACGTTAGCATTGTTTTTCTTGGGATAATTTTATCCATAGTCTAGAATAAATTAAATCATGCACAAAAACAATGTATAACTGTGCCAAATCGCCTCAGTTCATTTTCACTGTTTCTTTTTTACATCTCTAACAGGAAATGTTTTGCCACCAGCCAAATAAGCCCTTCCACAGTAAGTGTCCCCGCCCTCTGGTGCCCCTTATATAGCCACGCTACGCAAAATAAGTTTCACAAGTGAAATGATAATTATCCAATATAATCTCATCATGATTTGCACTTTTCATGTCACTATTGCGTAGTATAGTAGTAAATGTACATGCTTTGAATACTACATATGATTCTGACACTATAGGTCCTAAGTAAATGGATATTCTTTTGAAATCAACGAACATCAGAACTAGATCTGCTTGACAATCCTTGGTACACTATGTGAATGAGGCTTTTGCTCGATTATCAATTTTGATCACACCGTACAATTGTTTGCTTAATGTAAGTACCCTTTATCAACAAATTTGTTCTGTTTCATTCCCCGCTTTGTTGTTTTAATTAGTTCTACTTTTAAACACTAGAGTGGCTCATCAGAATTAAACTTTGGGTGCAATAAGTTAGATTTTTTAATATATTACTATGTGAATTTGGCTATGAGTGAGAAAACACTAACTTTCAATTGTTACTTCGGATTCTTGTACTTAACCAGGGGCAAATCTCTGGGGTGGGGGGCTCTATCCCTCCCTCCCAAATTCAAAATTAAAATACTTATATAAGCTTATATGAAGTTAAACATATTATATGTAATTTTTATTTCAGATGATGAACAAATAAAAAACGACTGGAATGATATCGATTTCTTTATGTGTTTCTAGTGGTGTGGGTTCAAATCTTATTTCTACTGTTTTTTTAAGAAAATAAATACATACTTTATATAACTCATTATGACTCAGTCCTCTTTAGTGCAACCCAACTCACTCTAATGTATTTTTTTGGATTCACCACTAAACACTTCAGTAGAAGGGTTTTTTTTTGACACCAAAGTCTCTAACATAAAAATCATTGTGTCCATAAATGCTTCCCCTTCCTCCGTCTCAGCCATTGCTGCCACTACACACTTGGCTAGCAACTCCCACTCTCACCCCTACCCTATCGTGCCCAACCACGATGTTGCCTATACTCTTAACCTTTTTTTGGTTCCTTATCTATTTACCAACCAATCATCCTCTTCATCCCTAACATTAGCACCATCTACAAGTATGATGATTCTATTTCTAGATCATTGGCACCTCCAAGATGCTTATGCTTAGAGGCAGACTGACCACATGAGGTTGTGGTCTCACCCATCGTCCAAAAACTTTGAGCTTATTCATATGGAGTAATTGCAAACAACATGATTGGTCTCACCCAATATCATTATATGGGTTATCTAATACATACGAATAATTATTGACAACTGTATCAGACCTCCACACATGACAAGTCAAATATGGAAAGAGTAATTGACATACACAAAGAGACACTTACTACTATGTAAAACTTTGAGGCATTGCTATTTTTAGAAACAATTGGCCTCTTCCCTCTCAATAGTGAAAAAACATAAGTATCTCAATAACCAAACAAGTAGAAAATTAAGTGCGACAACAAGTGCAAGACTCCATTTTTCAATCATAGAATAAAGAGAAAGCAAGAGCCTATCGTCGCATGAAAAGAAACTATGTCATAGAAATAAATTTTAGCTAACTGGAAAAATTAAATTCGAGAGTGTCTAATTAGATAGGTAAAGAGAGCATAAACAACATAAACTCATATTAAACTAAGAATCCAAATTAGGATACAGTCTAAGTAGATATGTACCTCACATTAATTGTGAAAAGGAAAAATGAAGGCCACATCTTATAAGTTTTGACATTTCGTGCTAACTAATATGTCATAAGCATATTCAAACTCAACTACATATGAGATCATAAATAAAGAAAACATCTTTACTATTGTGAATTGACTGATTTATTTCATTGAATTAGTATAAATAATAGTATACAAGTAATGTTTAAAGTATAAAAATAATGCTTAAAGTATAATCCTCATTTCTTTACTCATTGTCAGCAACATAATGCTTAAAGTATAAAAATTAATTGTATAAATTGACTTTGAGTTCTGAACAATAAGAAATGTTGGGTCATTAGAAGTGCTATAATATATGACTAAGTGTCATAGTATCCTAACAAGGTATGCATTGTAGCACCTTGTTTGATTTGTATTTTCAGCCTTAATAATTCCTCTTGGCATACTTTATAGTTTTATGGTGTTTTAAAGTTTCATGCAAGAAATTTAAATTTTCCCCTTTAAAATATATTAACCCTCATTTATATGACATGGACACCTACTTAATCCACAGTAGACATATTCCAAAGTCATCAACTAGTGGAAAATAAAGCAAAACAATCTCAATATCAAACATAAACATGTACCAAATTAAAGAATTGTTGAGCCTCCATAAATATTGTTGCAGACGTGACTACAGAACAATTTTCAGACAATGAAACCTTACCTAGGTTCCCTATAGTTATTTCCATGTAACATGATATAAGTGAATTTTTATTTCATGAAAAATATAGAACTATTAGTTACTTTCAACATTTATAATGTTATTTTTTGGTCTTTTAGGATATCCACATTATTATGGACTCATTTTTTGGTAGTTATAGCTTTTCCTCAATCACATGAAATTTATGGGTCCATCACTACTCAAGCTCTACTACCCACTATGTTAAAAGACAGTCCACAAACTAACAATATAAGTAATACCACACTTCTACATCCACAAAGCTAGATATTTTATGCACCAAGACAAACAAAATAACCCACCCACAATGCATTGCTCAAAATATACTGATACAAAAGTATTCCTTGCTACATCAACATGGTATAACATTCATACCTATCATTTATAAAATTTAAGAGAAATTGTTGGATATAAACTCTTCCAAGAATCAACTAAGACATTTTATAACGATATAAGGTGATCTTTCCATGACAAGAACCATCTCAACCCAATAAGGAACCCAATAAGAAATGTGGTTAGACAAAAGCCAAGTAAGGGCTCAAGAAATATTTTCCATGTGCACATGTAATGATATCAATAGTCATGAATCACCTCAGAAAATTTTTATTTCCACAAAAGAAGAAACACACCAACAAAAACCTAAAAGAATTTAAGGGAAACTTAATTTCGTAAATGAGGTCACTTCATCTGTTAGCTCTTATCCATAAATCAAAAGATATGCACAAGTTTTATAAAAACACATTTTATCCATTGCCTCCTTTTTGATTGGTAACTAAAATGCTTAATGGGATCACCAACTCGCCCCATTCATTACTGCGAATGATTAGGTAGCAACAAGCAAACATCCATACTAAGTTGTCTATAATTTTTTTCTCACAAGCAGCCTTTCCACTAGAATTGAAGTTTTTAGTAGCCACGAGGTACTAAATACTACTTACATCCAATTTTACCCAAAATAGTGGTCAGAAAGAAAATAAGTACAACAACTAGTTCTTATGCAGTCTAGAGTTTTCCTACCTTGTCTTTGCCCAAAGTTCTAACTTACTAACAAAAACTGATTGTCCAGTCATGTTTTGCCAACCTTTTTCCAATAACTTTCTGAAGACATATTAAATGATTTTTCATAAGAAACCATATGATCATTTCATGGTGAATTTTTAATGGAACTAGTAAGTTAGAGATAAGATAGGAACACAATACCAAAAGCAATGTACATATGCTGAATTTTACCTTTGATGTATGTCCCACATAATGTCAATGAACAATGTCTATAGATTAAAATTCCAACTAAAACATGGTAGAGGTCTAGGATCTTTCATGCTATAATGTGAACAGGACATCAAGGTTCCATCTTAACATATTATTATTTCATTATACATCCCCACAAACACCTTCATAGTGACAACTTCCTAATGGATGCATAAGCTTCCACCTCTTTTTGGACATAATGACAAAAGAAATTTTTGGAGGAAGGAGACAAGATGAAGATGATAAATTGGAATATAATTCAAACTCTAATGAACACTGAGAAGATATTGAAATGTCAGAAACATAGATACATCAGTGTAGATATAGAAATATATGTGATTTTATCTTCAAAGTAAAGACTAAGGGTTCATGTCAAAACATTATGTTAATCACCTTTGTGGCATGGGTGCTTGAGGCCCAAGTAAAATAAATGAAAAGAGTTTGATCGTGAATTAATAATAATGGCTTGTTGAAATATTGCATAATCAAAATATGGAGCAATATGTAAGTTTCCAAGAGAAAATAAAATATATGGTGTGTTAGATAATTAAAATGGATAATTATCTAACCTTTACTGCCGACACAATGTGTGAGGCAATAATTAGTAATATATTGTTTTAACCTTTGCATACTTGGAAATAATAATAGAAAGGAAGAAAATTCTATAAAGTGGTAGAAAATGGATTCCAAGAGATGATTGCATTATTTTAGTAAAATGTTAAAAGAGTAAGTCTTGCTTATTCCAACTACCAAATATTTTGGAAAATACATAAGTGAGTTCCCATGGTACAAATATAATAAGTTGGAAGGATATATCATGGTGTAACTGATAATGTCTTAAGATAATATTTAAAATGAGAAAGTGTTGACATCCCAATAAATCTCAACATGTTACATATAGATTGGGATAATATTAATGAGTTTCCTCAAAGTGAGGATAATGGATTTAAAAAGAGTATATCAAAGAGATATGATAATCTAATTTCAAGTAATAAGGACATAAAGTTAGCCAATATGTGACATATAAATACATCCCTTCCTTTATGTTTTTTTTTGTATAAACGTTGGTAACATTTTGTGGACATAAGTGCCTCCATATTTGAGATCTATTTAATATGTTTCTTTGTGACATGCATGTTTACATAATTGTCTTGCTATGACAACGCTGACCATTCTCGCCATTTTCACCGCTTCTCCAACACCTCCCCTAATCTTTTTAAAAACCTTATCTCCAACCCCCATAAATCACCACTGAACCCCCCTCCTACACTTCGAGCACCTCTACATCTTCACACGAACAAAAAAACATATCCACTCCCACTACCAACATGTTCATCACCAACCCCCGAACATCCATCACCCTTCCAGTTCACCTTCCCGACAACTCCATGTGATCCTAGAAAGTTTTTCACTCTAGGAGCATCCTGGCCACCATTATGAACAACATTGACAACAAACACCTTGATATCCTTCACATCACCAAGGCCCTTGCCAGTTTTCTACCGGGCATCACCGTCCTGAAACCTAAAATCCTCTCCCCCTCCAAACTCCTCTACACTATCCCCGAAGACACCCATATCCAACCCCTTTTCAACCATTCTTTCACCCTGCCATGTGATGAAAGTTTCGTCGAAATACACCTCACCAAATGGCCACCCTTGGCTGGTGCAACCATTGCCCATGATGGAGGATCCACTTGGATTTCCATAGTTGATCTCCCTCCACATATATGGGACAACAATATCTTCTGGGACATTGCTCATGCTGTTGGAGCCACCTTATAATTCATGTCCCCTGAAACTGTCAACCCCTCAAACTATATTAAAGCCTTCCGTGTCTTTGCAGCCATAGCTCCCACCGAACTTCCTGCCACTCTTTACCTCCGTCTTGGAGAGATGCTTCACCCTATTCATCTCAATGCTGAATCACCTGCCACCACACCCACGCCCTTTATAAATTTTGAAAGTCACCCTACCTCATGGAGAAACCCAACAAACCTCGCTGCAATACCCAAAACCTCCACCCCATAAGCTCACCCTTAGAGATATCTCTGAGGAAGCAAAAGCTCTATTGAAATCAGAGATCATCGCTGGGCTCACGGCAGAGGACAGCCCATTGCGCAAGATTCCGCAGATGCGCTCCACAGGAAACATGATAGATGCTGCTACATCCTCGAGAGGTAACTCCCCCACACCCCCTCAACTTTTAGCTCACAACATGCACCACCCATACAACAACACACACAACACATACCACGGAGAACCACCCCTTCCACAAAATCCAGTAACTCCAAGCATTTGAACACATCATCATATCCTCAGGTCAACAGCCACAACCAAAACAACCCTACCTCCCCTGGGAGAGACAACATAAATGACCTGGCCTCATGGTATGGGATAAATAAGTTCAAACAGTTCACAAAGCACCTTGGACTAGAATTTGAGACCGATCTCAACGCACATCAGACTCTTAGCAATATTGAATACTTTATGGGATGGAACAACAGGAGACCTGAAAAGCTGACTAGAACCCACCTTGAGGACTTGTAGATATAACAACCATCTGTGATTAGACAAAATATCCCAAACTATTTTTTATGTTTATTGCAACCTGGAATGTCAACAGTGCCTCATGTGCCAAACACCGTAGGAAGATTAGAAACTTCATCATAGCCAACCATATATAGATTATCATCATCAACAAAACCAAAACACACCTTACGGACTTCATGCTCCACACCATTACTGGTCGTCACATTAACACCTGGGTTCAGACCCACCCCTCGGTTTCAAAGGGGGTATTGTCATTGGTTTAAACAACCAACTGTTCACAATACGCCACACCATCTTGCACCCCACCACATCACGATCCAACTCACTAACACCTTCGACGATATCGAGTGGTCCCTTACTGCCACTTACAGACCCCCATCCTCCCCTAAAACAGATTACCTACACCTGCTCCAACAACTTGCCACTGACCATGCCTCCAACCCATGGCTTATTGGGGGTGATTTTAACCTCATCAACTCTCTGATGGAGAGAATCAACACTCTCAATGACGACCAACACTTTACATATTTCGATCAGCGCTTCAATGCCCTCATTAAACTATATAATCTCATTGGTCTATCCTCCAATAATTTTACATGGAATAGGGATTGCCATTGGGCAAAACTTGACTGCTTCATCTGCAATTACCAATGGCATCATCTTTACCAAAACACCATCACTCACATTGCACACAGACCCATATCTGACCACTTCCCTGTCATCCTAAACACTTGCCCCCCATCCTTCGAGCAGAAGCTCAAACGCATTGAGAACTATTGGCTAAAATACCCTGATTTCCTCCCCTGGTTCTCCTCTCATTGGGCCCTCCTCCCAGAAATCTAAAATCCGAACTTATACCTCTCTGTCTCCCTCAAGAGCATGCGGAAGGCAGCCTTTATATGGGCAAAAACAAAATTTGGCAACATCAAAGACTCCATTTCCGCCAAAGAAGTAGAACTAACAAAACTGGACTCTGATCCACAGGCGGACCCTGCACTCATCCAAACCCTTTGCACAGACCTCGACACTCTTACTGACCATTGGGAACAAATATGGGCTCAAAGAGATAAGATCAGATGGCTTAAATTAGGTGACAAGAACTCCAAATGCTTTCATCAATGGTGCAACCAAAAGAAAAAGAGAAACCACCTACACTCCCTCACCATTAAGGTGCCTGCACCACCAACCAAAACACCATTGTATCACACATTGTCTCACACTTCAATGACATCTTCAATTCTAAACATCAACCACACCAGGACCACCTCTTTCGCTGGAGGAACATCTTCCCCTTACAACATACAAACTATGACTGCCTCACTACCCCATTTTCTATGGAAGAAATCAAACATGCTGCTTTTACGCTGGGTAGGGACAAAGCCCCTGGTCCTGACGGATACAATGCCGCCGCCATCCACACTATATGGTCCTACATTGAAGCTAGCATCAATTTTTTTTTGAACACTTATCTATAGCAGACGACCCTTCGACTGTCATAGGGCCTCTAAATCAAACCAATATTTCCCTCATCCCCAAAACCATCCTCCCCTCCTCCATCCATCAATATCGACCCATCAGTATGATCAATACCTCATACAAGATCATTGCTAAGACCCTTAGCAACAGACTCAAACCACAACTTCAACATATCATCCCTCAAAACTAATGCGCCTTCCTCCCCAACCACACCATTCAAGATGCATACATTGCGGTCAGTGAGATGCTACACTCCTGCCATATATCCAACACCCCCACCCTAGCCCTCAAACTCGATTTTATTAAGGCCTTTGACTATGTAAATTGGGACAATATTAGGTACTGCCTCAAACATCATAACTTCCCTCACAAATGGAATGCTTGGATCATATCCTGTATTTCTACTTGCAAATTTTCCACCCTCATAAATGGGTCCCCCCAGGGTTATTTTGGTCGCACAAACGGTCTCAGACAAGGAGATCCCCTCTCGCCTTATCTATTCATTCTATGCACCACGATCCTCACCAGAATGATGACCATAGCAGCTGAAAATCATCTCATTGACATCCCAGATACCTACAACTTCAACATCACTCAATATGCAGATGACACTATGATTTTCATTACCCCCTCCGATCATAACATCATTAACACCATCAGACTTCTTGGCATTTTTTCATATCTCACTGGACTTAAAATAAACCTTCAAAAATCCACTATCATCAGAGTCCATATATCTGACGATGATATGATCAAGTATCAGAATCTTCTCAGCTGCAAAAGAGAACACTTCCCCTTTACATACCTGGGTCTCCCCATCTCCCCAAAATTCATTCCCACATCCACATGGGAACCCATTATCAACCGCCTTGAAGCGAGACTTTTCAACTAGAAATCAAACTTCCTAAGTCTAGCGGGAAGACTCACCCTCCTTAACAACTCCTTAACCCCAATACTCACTTACTACATGAGCTGCATCCCACTACCTACCAAGATAGCAAATCAAATAGACAAGCTCTGAAGAACCTTTTTATGGGACCATAAGGGCCAACACATACATTTCACAAACTGGAGATCCATCACTGCTCCAATAGAACAAGGCAGTTGGGGTATCATCGACATCAAGATGCACAATGCACGCCTCCTCCTCAAGATTATCGCTCAACTCTGCCACCATAGAAAATCGGCTTGGTCAGAACATATCAACGAGAAATACTACACACATAACCCTCCTTGGCGCCCCATTAAGAAAAAATCTGCCTCCCCTCTATGGAAGCACCTCAACAGTCTTCTCCACCTCATCCAACCAACCATTTTCACGCCACCTCACTGCCATCTAAACATCCTTTTTTAGTTTGACCCATGGTTTTAGCAGCAACCCATCACCAATTTCTCCACCTCTCATGACATCCCACAGCCACTTCTGCACATCACCATCCCCAAGGCAATGCACCTCATCAACAGCAACAGAAACACCAATCTCAAACGTACACTTGTACACAATTATCCTTCCCTCCCCATCACCAACATCATTCAGGTCTTAGAACATAATACGAATCCGCACGTCACCTGGCGATGGGGCCCCACATTCTCCACTAGCCAAGCATACAAACACTTCTCTTACAAAGGTTTCACAAATCCCATATCTCACATTTGAAAATCCAACATCCCCCTCAAATACAAACTTTTCACATGGATTCTATGGAACAACAAGCTGCTTACCGATCACAACCTCTGTCGCAGAGGATTTCACGGACCATCTAGATGCTATATCTACTGCAAGGCTTGTGAAGACACCAATCACACCTTCTTCCTCTGCCCCATCACAAGAAACATCACTCAACAATTTATACATCCCTCACACCACACCCAACGCTCTTACCAAGAGGTCATCACATCCACCTTTGCAAAAAAAAATCTCAACCAGATACAACATAAACTTCGCTTCCATCATCACCATCATTGCATGGCATATATGGCAGGAAAGAAATCATCGCAAGCATCATTCTTCACATCCCACAAATTTTACAACATCTAACATCACTACAACTCTGCTTCATGTTCGAATTGCACAGGAGACGCCGGTAGATTTACCGACACAGCACCTTCACCAATGAAGGGCCTGAGCTTCCATACCCCCATCCACGCCTACACATTGGAGGAAATTGAGGAGGACAATGACGAGGATATTTTTTGAAGATGTACCCTGTTCACCCTTTCGCCGATAACCTTCTGAGGACGCTGCTATGATACCGCATTAGCTTTTTACTTTATCTCGTCGGGGTTATGTTATTAGGGGTCCCCCCCCCCCCCCCAATCTTTACTCTGCTGGCTCAAACACCCCTGGTGTCATGAGCTTTATATATTATGTTAATCTTATGTAATGCACTCTTATCCCCCACATGTGGTCATAACATGTACAATATTTTTCAATATAATCCATCCTTTGATAAAAAAAAGACAAGAGGGAAAGAAACCCGTGGCAAGAAGATAAAGGTAATGCATTATTTTGGCAAAATCATGTATATAAATGTGTATTCAAGGGACAATGTAATTGGCAAGTAATTAACGATGGGAGTGGAAAAAAAACCTGGAAGATATGTCATCGACGGCTAATCCCTGCGAAGGCATGGTAGAAATACATGTGTATGCCCTTCTTGGGATACATGCCCTCCCTGCATCGTCTTCCTCCCCTGACTCTGGACTGTTCCATAGTCCTGATGTTCGTAGGCCTCTCCTCCCTCAAGTTCCTTCCTCCATCAACAAACTGACTGCATAGTCCTTTAGACCAACTATTCTAGTGGTAAATTGCGAGACTCACTAAATCAACATTCTGAAGGACCTTCCTTTTCCCCCCTTCTCAGTTCACACTATGTGCGAAGGGCGCCCTAGTAAGTGTCTTCAGCACATGGGGACCGAGTCCTCCTGACACATGACTCTCGGCCTGCAGGCGGAGCATGGGCGGACTGCTCACTGCTTCCTCGTGCGCTCGTGAGCCGACCCGGAGGAAATGGGGTGGCAGCCGCCAAGCTGGTGTCGGGCCCTGTTTTCCCTAAGAAACAGGGGAGCGGATCTCCCTTTCCGCGCTGGGCGATGCGGGAGGGAGATAGACCGGCCGGATCCTGGTCCTTTGACTCCTTTCCCTAAACGGGCCTAAAGGAAGATTAGCGAACCAGAAATATAAGGTAATGGTTATAACCTCACTGACGTGGCACTACCTGATTGGATGATTAATGATTATCTTGTAAAATTGGTAGTTAATGACTGGTAACTCGGAAGTAGACAAATAATATATGAAAATTTATCAAGAGAACATGAACAATCCAAATAAAATATGTTTGTAATTCTAAAAGTGGTGCAATATGCTCTAAGATGGTGATTAATGTAGTTAAATTCTAGATTTGGGTATTCAAATGTTGGAAACATTAAAAGTCTTTCTTTTATGTTATCATATATTATTGATGAACAATATGAGAAATTAATATAATCATGACGATGTGTAATTAGGGTTTATAACGTGACTCGTGATCATGCATGAGAATAATTAGGGTGAAAGATCATATCTTGTGAAGTTGTTAATGAATTTAGATGAATCTAAGTGTTCATAATAAAATGATATGGTATATCTGATGATTATTATTATACTTGAACTGAATTAGGATTCTTAACACATTAAATCAATAAACATGAGATTTGGCATATCAAACATAACCCTGATGATAACTCGAAATCAAGGAAACATAAACTCTAGTAGGACCCATTAGAGTTTAATGTGAATATGTGATGCTAACACTTTAGGATTTATGTAAATACAGATGAGAGTAGATTGCTTGATTTACTTGCTGGACATGGATGATATGCTTGACCCAAAAGCTTCGCAACACCAAAAAGGCAATATAATCCTAGAATTGGGACTTTAGTGGAGGCCCGATTGACTCAAAAGGAACAAAGAAAAAGAGACCTTGGAAGCCCAAATCAGAGTTGACTAGTTTTTAGACAACAAATTTCTATGGGATATTGCTAAAGTAAAATCAGATGAAGAAAGAGAAGCGAGATGTATAGAAGAGTAAATGATTAGAAAAAAATCCAATGTGGCATGGATAAAGTAGGGGGATAGTAACACCATGTTCTTCTATGCTTCCCTCAAAACACAAACGAGAGGGAATCAATTCAAAGTTATTGAACACAATGGTGGCATCATTAAAGATGAACAAGAGATTGGCAATCTATTTGTCCAAAACTACAACTATGTCATCAACATAAAAGGCACAAGCATATCTACTGAGCATGACTGGGGACTTCTACAATTCCTAAAAAACACATTAGCAATATGTGTGCTGAAGTAACAAACAAGATGATATATGATGTGATCCATAATGTTGATAATGATAAGTGGGTAGGCCCCAATGGGTTTGATGCCCATTTCTTCAAATCATTGTGGGTATTTGTCACATCCTCATTTTCCTTAGGTATGAAATTTCATTTGTTATACAATTTCACCTTTTATTAGTTCAGAATATCTGAGGTGTTATTTTTGCCTTTTGGGGGTATAATAAGTGATGGAAAGAATTTTGAGTAAATAACATGATGAAAGAAGCATCATGGCCAATTTTAGCAAGATTATGGTATTCCTATAATTTATTAGAAATTATGAAAGTTTAAGGTTAAATAAATTAATTATGAATTTCAATTGAGAAATTTCAGAATCTAAATCCATGATGATTATCTATACAAGATTATAAGTCTATGATCAAAATTTGACATAATTTAGATAATCCTAGCTACTTTTTTAATGTAGGGAAGAAGAGGTGAATGATCACATGTATTCTCAGCTCAGTGCCTAATCAATTGATTTATACATGTGGGTTATTCTTTTTCCACCTAAACCAGACCTAAATTGATTGTCACATGGATGCCTTGCATCTGGACCTATAAACTTTTTTTCTCCCAGCCATTGAATGGATATCAGAAGACTGAGCCCCATCTACCTCCCATTTTAGTGTGGATTCTAAGGAATAGAGACCAGGACTTGGTAGGCTGTCTATCCTCATTTTCTTGAGGATCCCAATCATGATCATGAATTGGGTTTGGGAGAGGGTTGTCATCCTTTTAAACCCCTCAATCCAACCCTAGTTCATACTCTAGAACGAACACCCAAATTGTCGCTTAGCTTCTCTGTTGGCTCACACTAGAAGAGTAGGAGTTGGGGCATTGCAGTGACAAGGGACAATCCCTGAAGTTTTGATGGACCACATGAAATCTCCCTCGATTTCCAATTTTATACTAGTCACCTCTGAGATAGCCTCCGAACTTGAGTTTCCCTTGTGATGACTCTGCCCTAAACCTGACACTTCCGATGATCATTGACAAATAGATTTAAGAGTAAGATTCCTTGAACCAATGCCTTCCTTTTTATAGTCTTGGTTTCTCACTATATGGACCCACATGTTTCCCCCTTGAGTCGCTTCCAGCCACTGCCGACTTCCATCCTTCGATGTCCTAGGAAGCTTTTGATGTTGTGAATATTGATCCCTGCCTCATCTGACCCTTGTGAAAACATTGCCATTTTTCTTTCAGAGTCCCTTCACTATTTTACTAAAGGATAAGTCCAAGCTTTGTGGCTGTTTTTTTGACCATGGAAGAACTAGGACATGGTTGTCAGGGCTCTATTTGTGCCCAATTTTCCTCGTGTACTGCTGATATTTGCATCATGGTCCTAGTCAATCTACCTTGAGGACACTACACCTTGCTCGAGTGGGTCATGATGGAATTTTGTACTCTAGGTTAGAGTGGGTGTGCCATGGTTGGTTGTGCCAATTGGTGGAATTGAGGGCAAGGAGGTCGAGGGGCTTGAAGTCATGTGTGTTTATTCATATATCACACACGACATTAATAAACTTAGGTCTTAGGTTGTTTTCTTTTCATCTAATGTATAATATTAGATGAAGTTTCTTTTAACAATAATGCCCACAATCATGCATATGATTGGGGTATAAGTGTTGCGAAAACATCTGCCTCTTTATTTTTATTTATTTAAATCCCAAATTTAGGCTATTTCAATTTATCTAAACCCTAATTGGTTGATAATGAGAATTTGTATCTTTTGATTGGTATGTCCTATGGGGTTGAGTAATATATGATTTTTGATCAATTTTTTAGATCTAGCCATCGAGCTAGGTCATGAGTCATGATTCTGACTCTGGTTTCTTAGATTTATAGACTTAGCCTAATTAGGGTTTATGAGAAAATAATTAGGGTTTTGGGTTATAATTACAAGAAGACTATATTTTTAAGGTCAGGAACCTTGGAGCGAGTGTTCCTACTGGACTAGGTAACTGGTTCATGCCTTGGGTTTTGATATACGACATCACTAAATTTTGTTCGCTTAATGTTTAAAGTTCATGTTACATATTTAATCATTTGAGCACCTTAATATTTGGAGAGGTATTTATATATACACATCTTCTTAAGATTTATTATATTAAGATTCATGTCAAGATCAAAACAGCTAAAAGAATATACATGTTCATGTTTAAGATTCAATTATGGCTGAAAACCCTAAGTAAGCTAGATTAAGAAAAAATGATTAGGCCCTAGTGATGAACATTTTTATGGAAGTTTGGTTCCTCATGAGCCCCCTTAACTTTATGGGTTCAAGATCAAGCATGTTCACTTTAGGTGTGTTTAGAAACCTATTCACTTTTAGTGTGTTCAATGATGTTTATGATTATTGGGTTCAAACCCAGCCCTGTTCACTTTTAGTATGTTCAGAAGCCTTCACACCTTGTGTGCATTGTGAAATAAGATCAAATAAGGTTCATTGAGTAGGTGCCTTAATAATAATGATTAATCAAGTTAAGAATGAATCCTTAAGCCATAATTAATGTTTATGCATATTCATATCCATTTTAAGCTTTATTCATATTATGTTCATATATTTATTTATAAGCAACCTCTTAGAATCATTTTTTCGAATGCATAGTAGGGGGCGCGATGCCCGCAGGTAAAGAGAGAACATAGAGGATAAAGCCATATGACATGTAAGGACTAGCTCAAGGATCTACTTACGAGTTTAAGACATGGTGAGGTGCCATTTATAAGATCCAAGGAGGATACCTAGTTTAATGATTATATCATGTGTTATGTTCTTTGTTGTAAGCTTTGTGGAAACAATGTGTATATGAAAATCAATGTAATCATATAATTTGTAAAGTTATTTCTATTATTGAAATGAATGCTATATGCTATTTGTGACATTCCCCGAGTGGGATCTTTTATGGTCCATGCTTTTGTGATATTGTTTATGGATTGCACTTGGGGGATGCTAAAATATTACTTGGAACAATGTCTGCATATCTTGAAAGGTAGATGACTGAAGGAAACTAATAAAACCTATAATTCTTTGACTCCTAAAGTCAAACAGAAATAATTTTTTTTGTATGAAGACTGATCTCACTTTGCAATTTCACCCACAAAATCATAGTAAAAGTTCTTGTCAGTCAGCTTAAAAAAGTTCTCTCTGAGATGTTTAGTATGAACCAATGTGCATTCATCAAGAGACACACACTTTGAGATGTCATTTTACTTACAAAGGAGATACTAAGTGACTCTAACAAACCAAACTCAAAGCCAAGATTTTGTTTCAAAGTGGATCTAAGTAAAGCATATGATTTGATCAACAAAGAACATATCCTCGAAATAATGAAGAGAATAAATTTTTCCCCATGCTAGATCACATGAATCAGGGAGTTTCTCTATTCATCTTCCTTCCAAATCCTGATAAATAGGGTTCCTACTCCAATCATCCAAGCAACAAGTGGTGTTCATTAAGGAGACCCTCTGACACCCTACTTGTTCGTGATAGGGATGCAAGGGCTTATGTCTATCATGAACAAGGCAGGGCATGCCAAAAATATCAATCCAGTGAGATTGGGAAATCTGAATATCTCTCATTTAATTTTCACAGAAGAAATACTCATATTTTCATATGTTAATGACAAAAATGCAAAGATCCTTTAAAAGATCTCAAAGTCTTAAACTCCATGTCAGGCCTGGAGCTTAATCTGAACAAATATCAGCTATTTTTAAGCAGCAATGCTCCCACCACTATTTTTGAGATCATGGATATAGAAAGAAATGAACTCATTGTGAGGTATGTTTCTCGAGAAAAGCAAAAGGGACGAAGTAGCTTGAGAGATGTGAGAGGAGTACCTCTCTTCACAGGTCAATTGACGAAGAAGCTATGCTTCCATCTCATTGACATAATCAAAACCAAATTAGATTATGAAAATATAGTCTCCTCTCAATGGTAGATCAACTCGAGCTCATAGTTTCCACTCTCACAACTTACTATCAGTATCAAACTAGTATGTTCCCACTCCTTAATGCTACAACAAAAGAAATTGAAAAACTATTCAGAAACTTCCTGTGGGAGATACAAAGGATATTTAAAAAATTCATTCCATCCATGGGATATTGTGTGCAGACCCAAGTTTGGAGGTGTTCTTGGCATTAGAAGAGTTGAGGATTGTGATAATACATGTTTGCTACATAACATTTGGGACAAAACAAATGGAAAGCACACACTGGATACATTGGGTTCACAATAGATACATCTAGGAAAGAACTACCTGGTCCTGTAAAGCTAAACTATACCATAGCTGGTATTGGAGATCTCTATTTAGGTGCACAAATATTTTTTTTTTCACAGGATGAGATATGTCATAGGGACATGGTCATCCATCTCACTTTGGAGTGACCCTTCAATCAATTGCATCTTCCTTGACGAGTGCATCGGTTCAAGTCTGAAATAATGGTCAGACCTTGACAAATCTAAGCACCTCAATTCCATTATAAAAAATAGGGTATGAGACATCCCAAGTGTGAGAGGTATCTGCCCTCTTCAAGAAATATGTTCAAAAGTTAGAATTGAAAGGGAATACAAAAGTTTCTACATTGCATATATGAAGGTCTTCATGCTCATGGGATCTTGAGATTTATGCAAGGCTAAAAATCCAACACGTGATTGGGAAAAATGGGTGTGGTGTACCAAGTCCCCCCGATTCCTCACTATAGGATTTAAAGTAATGAATGAGAAACTTCTGCTTGAAGATCATCTCTAAAAGAGAGGTTTTGTACTAGCCTCTAGATGCAACATGTCCAAAACAGAAGGTGAAACAAATAGTCACATCATCTGGGAATGTCGATTTGCTACACAACTTTGACACAAGGTAGCAATGCTTAGTACTATCCAACTGACCTACAAGGAAGACATATTGAGATATGGAGATAAAAGGAACAAAACCATTATTATTACTATGATGATCCATATTTGGTAAGCTAGAAACCAAGAAAAAATTGAAGAAAGCCAGACATTTATAAACATAGTGTGGGAAAGATTTTTGCTCAATAAAAAAACTCTATTGTATAAATAGATTGAAAGATCTAATGGGGGTGAATAGAGCTTTTGGTACTTTAAAATTCAATTAAAAACTCAAATCAAAGGGGGTGGAAACAGGGAAGACACTTCGATGTAGAGTGGTTCCAACCTTTGAATCAAAGGTTGTCAGTCCACTACCCAATTGTCTCCAATTGGGATTTTGAAATTGATTTAGTTTATTTACCTCTCAAGGATGTTATAATAAAATACAATCACCTTCCTTGAAGTAGCCTTCACCTAAAAGTAGCCTCAACCTCCTTGAAGCATCCTTCTTGAAGTAACCTTAAGCCCTCAGAGCAGCCTTTACCTCTTTGAAGTAGCTCCACTACCTTGAGATAGCCTTCACCTAGAAGCAACTCCAACCTCCTTTGAAGAAGCCTTCTTGAAGTAACCTCTAGCAACCTTGAAGCAGCCTTCTCTACCAAGAAGTATCTCCAATCAAACTCCCTCAGGTAGCCTCCACCACTTGGAGTATCAAGGAGCACAAATAGCATAACCTGTGAATGGAGATTGGAAAAAAGGAAGTACACCAATGGATTATTGCTCTTTGATCCTATATCAAGCATTAGAACTCTCAAACCACTTAGGATGGTCATTTCTTGGATGGTGGCTAAAAGGCTATAGTATAGGACACAAACTTAGAGCTTAAAGAACAAGATGACAAGTGTTTCTTAGCTTTGTTGCTCACTAGAATGAATGCTCAAGTGTTGCTTGTGTACTTTAGGTGTCCTAAGGCCTCTCCTATTTATAGTAATGGTTTGCAAGTGTTTAGGGATGTTTTAGGATGTCTCTATAGTATTCTTAGTACTTAACTAACCATTAGGTAGAAAGTAGTTAGCTAGCAATGGCTAAATTGTTTGAGCTTGAAAGAATAATCCAGAACACTGTCCGGTCAAAAATTTAGTCGACTGACCATGTCTCGGTTAAGAATTTCTTTGACCAAGCCTGGGTTGAATGCAAATGTGTACCAACATCTATTTCCAAATCCCAACTCCCAACTACTTAGTCTAACAGTCATATGCTTTGGACCAAGGTTGAGTTGGTCGACCATATGCTTGACCAAAATAGACTTTAGAACAAAAATATGTAAGTTTTTGACCAGTTCTCTAAGTGCTTGACCGAGGTGATTCTCGATCGACAATATCTTTGACCGAGGATGTCTCGATCAACTAGTTTCTCGACGGGGAGTGCTACTGTTTTAGGTTTTTCAACCACCTATCAAACATATGTTCTAATGGATGATAATGACTCTAATCTCTAGGGGAACCTAACTAAGGGTTATGAGTGGATAGAGAGGATCTAATACTTGATTTACATGATATATAAGTACTTGTACACATATTTACATTGAGTAAAATCATGAAAATATCAACATTTAAGCAAATTGTTCTTCAATTATTCACTTAGCATGATCTCCTCATTTCCTTGAACCCTTATATACTCAAGTAGCACGTTAGATCCACAAGAATGAAATCTTTGTCATCATCAAAACAAAGGGTATATTAATGTCTAATTTATCCAACAATCTCCCCCTTTTTGAAGATGACAAACATTTCTAAAATATAAGCAAAATAATTGAGATGAAATGAGTTTCATGCCTGTGAATATATACCTGAGATGAATAGATTCTCTTGTTCTCATAAAATGTGTGCTAATATACCTAAAGATATATGGAACATAAGATCCATCTCTTAAGGTGATGTAGCACCAATGAATGTCAAGCCAAGAGATCATGACACTCAGGAAAATATTTTATTTTATTTCTCCCCCTTTGTCATTTTAGAAAGATAGCCATATTGCCATTTTAAACATACTATCCCTGAATGGAATACTCCCCCTCAATAGAATACTCATGTTTTAAAAACAAAGTGTGAAGAAGATGTCCAATGGAAGCCACAATCCAAAACTGATATAAATTTCTCGATGATTTTGTTTTCATGAACAAGTGGACACAAGCAAGCTCAATTTCATTGATAATAAAGTCATTACATAGATATTACTACTCACGACATAAGTTAACAAGAGAAATATCACTTGAAGGAATTTAAGATTACATTATCTTCATGATATTTCCCATAAAATGGAGTATCCCCATAATATTTGACAAATGTCTTCCAGTCAAGTGCACCTATCTTTGTGAGAGCATATGCTTCCATATAGGTGCCCGGTTGAATCGGAAATGAGCAGCTATGTCTTGTATTTGCATTGGTGAATATTGGGTATGGGTATGATAATTTGATGGTGGTGGTGGATCTTGAGTGTATTGGATGTAAGGATTGAATGAATAATTCTCATGGGATATTGTGCATAAGGATAGGTGTCGGGAACATGAGGAGTTAAGGCTTGCATCCTTTAGTTTAGGTAGGTCACAGCATTGTGGTTGTAATCTATATGTCTCCCAATTTGATATGTGGATCCTTTGAGATAGGAAACACAACTGGCAAGGGTTTCTATAGAATATCTAGGAGGAGTATGAGGTGGAGGATTGGCTTCAGTTGATGTTTCTCCTTCAGTCCTAGCTCTTTTGTGCCCAAAGTCAATCCTCATTTTATCAATGGTGTTTTGTGTGATTCTTTGAGGACGTCAATCACATTTGTATCCTAAGTCTTCTAAGTTTTTTCCAAGGGAATATTGGATTATCTGACAGACACAATTAGCATGAAGTGGATTCCCAGAAAAATCAAACATGTGGGAAAGGATGATACAGATGAAGTTTATAGGAATACTTTCAAGTATGGCATAAATAAGGTAGATCCTAAATTGGGGAATTTTAGTTTTATTGGCTCTAGGATGAATTTTATGAGTAATAATGAGATTCGCTATCCTAGCCTCAAGGGTTAAGGAGGTGGCATATTAGGTTCCCCTATGTTCAAGTGATGAGGTGTTAGGAACAAAGATAGACTTTTTAATATCACTAAGACTAATGGTTTCTTCTTTGGTGGAGAACTTGGAGATGGGATTGCCATTGGTTAGGTCTAGAAAATCTCCATATTCCTAATCATCTATGTCTAGCATTTTGAGGACATCATTTTAGAAAATTGGAAAGATAGACCATCAACCTGTTGGCAAGGTATGCCCGTAGAGCCAATCATATGATGATTGACATGGCATAATTACCTAAAAGGATTTGATTAATAATAATAACATATATAAAGGCAAGCTTCCAATTCATTTGTTTCACTCAGTTATGAGATAATGAGGATACATAGTGAATGTCTAAATAATTAGATTACTCAATGACATATGTTGTCAAGTTACTATCCTTGTCGATGAGATCATACGAATGTTAAGAGTATATATACATATTCCCATTATGTCCCTGATCAGTTGTTATTGTGGAAGGTTGATAGACAAAAATAACACATAAGATTAGAGTCTGAGTTGGTTGATGACTAAATCTCATTAGTCATTGACGCAGATTTACCGTGCGCATAAACGCAAGTGAACGCGTCGAGTAGTACAGGCCTTTGTGAGGCCCGAGTTGAACTCAGGGATACGTGCAATCGTCGGGGACTCCTACTAACTACTCGCGATCAGCTAAGCCGATTAACAAGTTGAGAGTTGTTGTTAAAAATAAAAGAAAAATAAAAACAAAACAAAACAAGCAATCGATTAAATGTCGGTTTAATCAATTCAAAAGGGAATCTTTAGGGTTGCGGTTTCACCGCAGGTTTTCATTGTATTAAATTCTATATAGCTACTGAATTTCATCTCTCTATCCGGGTAGTGGCCTGAAATCAGAATTGCCCACTGTCGTGGTACAATTCACTACCTATGTTTAGGTCGGTTCCACCATCGTAGTAACCTATACCCTAAACTAGGTGCATTATAAACGAACTCTCGGTATCCACCATTAATATTACACCGCCTTGTTCAAGGAATTTGTAAATTAATATAAATTCCGTCTCTTTTCAGCCGTTAATTCTTCTTTCAAATTAATTAAGGGCATTAGGTTATTATTATGGTGATCAAGCATAACAATATATTGGAGAAAACGAAATTATACCACAAATTTAAGAGATAAGATATGAATTACTATTATAAAGTCGTCATACAATGAATCCCCGGGCTACTCCCGGTCCTAAAGATAAAGGGGATTAGCCCCGCATGTTCATCTCAGAGTACAATGTAGTAAAGAAAATGGGAAACATGAGAAAAACGAAATTGAGTGGTGAAACCCCTGAACAGAGAAGGTCCAATCGATCCTTGGTGTGGAATCCGTGTTCTGCCGCCTTTTGGTGGTGGAATTCATCTTCTTCAGCGTCCGAATCGTCTGGGGCATGCTCTCGTGCTCCGTTCTTCTCTCCTTACTCTCCGGGATGTGTGCAGCGGCTAAAGACGTGACTCCCCAGTCAAGGGCACCGTCATTAGGTATATCTCCCAAATTAGGTCTCTAATTAACCACAGCCGTCCAATTAAGATCATTCCAAAGCAAATGCATATCTTCCGGTGTCGATACCATCGACGCGAGTCGATGGTATCGACCCAGTGTGGTAGCGGTCGGCTACAAATCCTTTCTTTGTCGTGCTTGACATCATCTCGATACCATCGACGCGGGTCGATGGTAGCGACGCGGGTCGATGGTATCGACTTCCTTTAGGCGTCGGTTTTTGCAAGATTCCGACACTGTAGCCTCCGTGCGTCGATGATATCGACTTGGTGTCGATACTATCGACTGCTTTCTCGCCAGCAACCTGATGGTAGCTCGATACCATCGACATCCCTGTCGATAGTATCGACTCTTTGCTGATACTCGCGGCTGGAAACATGTGGTCCGGTCGATAGTATCGACTTCCGTCGATGGTATCGACGGAAGAAAATACTTGTTTTCCCTAAAATTCAAACACGAAACCACATAAATTCACACAAATAATAATATTTTGACAATTAATTCTCAAAACGATAAAATAGAGGGGATTTGACATAAAATAGTAGCAAAGACCAAAGTGGATGAATTATGCAACATTAACCATAAAAAATGACTAATAAAAGCATAAAACACATATCAAACAGGTCTATAAATGCGACTCAAAATCATCGCATCAAACTCCCCTAAGCTTGAACGTTGCTCGCCCTCAAGCAACTAATCCTTAGAATAGAATTGCTAATGTCAACTGAAGAACAACACACCACAACCAACATCCCATATGACTCCCACTGGACATTCACATACCGACCCTCTCTAACCACGGAATGGTAATTACCCTGAAGGCGACAATAATCATCCATAAAAGAAATTGACCTCAAAACTGATGAGCACTATCACATAAGGCAGTTAACATAATAAAACTCGCCGGTTCAGACTTGGTGCATCTTGTGATCTCCTATACTACGTTGCTCGCCCTAACTACCATCTACATGGAAGTAGTTCTCCTGATATACCTTAGTGAGGAGAAATTCACGGTGGCCTACCAATCTGAGCAACGGTGGATGAAGATGGGTGGTTCATGGAAGAAAGTGGAAGTATTATACAGTTTCAACATGCATAAAACAAAAATTTCCTAAATGATGCAAATGCTCATAAAAAATGCCCTAATGCCTAAAATTGGGTGGAATGATGCATGTACTAACCATCCATCTCAAAACGAGATGGACATCTAATTAAGCTACATCATGTACTCAATGATCTTGAAATACAGGTGAAATTATGTTCCTTTCTCCTTCTTATTTTTGTTGCTTCTAAATAACTCTTTTTTTCAATTTTTTTCAATTTCAGAATTTTTCTTTTTTTTTTCATTTTTCAACCCTTATATCCATAATTGATAATGAATATTTTATTGGGCTTATTTTTCTTCATACTCAGAAATTTGCACTATTTAGAAGGTATGGAACAATTTAATTCACCATTGGAGAAAATTTGAGATACATGATATACTTTATGCATGAAAATTATGAATGCAACTACATGGCATGCACATAAGGGTAATGTGCATGTATCACTATTCTAATTTTCTCTTTCTTTTTATGCAAAACATATGGAAATAGATTCAATGCATGACCTATCTATATGAAATGCTGTCAAAGAAGTTAAAACTATAAAGTACTTCCAATTCTTGTGGTGGATTGTGAAAAGCAAAGAGGTGGAAAGATCACAAGACTAGATGACTGAACCTTAGAAAGATATTATGTGTCCCTCCTTACTGACCTGTGTAGTAGTTAAGAGGTTTCTCTCTCTTACATCCAATTAGAGTCTCATTACCATTTGGTTAGTTTAGGCTCAAACAACCATTTCCGTCCACTTTCATGAATCATTAGGAATACAGTTGTGAAATTTTGTTTTAAGGTTGACAAAACCAATCATTTTCGTAGGATATGTGCCCAAGGTTAAACAAGACAAACTTTCCAAACACACAAAAAAGTTTAAATTTCCCTTGATTTTCCCATGCACAACTAATGAGATGACACAAACTTTATGACATCCACGATTACACTAGATAGAATGTGGATCCTACAGCAAACTAAAATTGCAAGAAACAAATGACAGGAAACAAAAGAAAGAAAACTAAAAACAGAGAAAATATAGATAGAACTATTCCAACTACCCCCCTAAGCTTGAATTCAACTATGGCCTCATAGTCAAAAACAAACTCAAAGGTTGGAACAGTGATACCAGTTTACTCATGCGGTGGAGGCGGGTACTGCGGAGCCGTAGGGTCCCAAGAAGGATACTCCCCCTGGAAGCTTGGATCAAACTGGGCCCTGGGTGGAGGTTGTGGATAACCTCCAAAGTAATCTTGGCTCCAATAGTGGTCATAGAAGGGCTCCTGCTGCATCTCCATCCGATACAACTGATCATGTATCTGTTGTTGGTTGTCAAGGAGGAGACGCTCGTTCTCGAACATCACCCTTTGGTTGTCCAGAATCCGGTTTGTAGTGTCTTGAATACCGGTATACATTGTCATGTGCTGCTGCTGCGATTGCTGGATGTCTTGCAACATAGTGTACATGCCCTGCATAGAATAGGCATCCTCGCTTGGCTGCGAGGGCAGTGGTGGTGGCGGTGTAGGCTGTGATGAAGAAGATGCACCCGGATGCATCCGAGGACGCTTCTGTGGTGCCACTCATGCCCGAAGAGGTGTAAATGCCTCCTTTTCCTCCTCAACCTCGTCGTCATTTCCGTCGTCGCCACCGTCGTTGCCGCCTTCTTCATCGGAGTCGGCGATGGCTATGATTGGCCATCGGAAGTGTTGCGCCCCTTCGATGTTGAAGACCGGATTAGGCAACGAGCACTCCTGATAGGCATGGTTGACGTGGCAATGCACATACACCAAACCATCTCAAAGAAGTAGGAGATTAGACCGGTGCAAATGTTGCAAGTTCACCTTGCTCCTAGTAGATACAGGAGTGAGGGTCTAGAAATTCAAGCCGAGGTATGAAGCCAGCTTGGTGATGAGCCCGCCGAAGTGAATCGGTGCTTTCCTCGTACTCCTCTTCACAGCCAATACTCTCTGTAGAAAGAAGGCACCCCAATTGCACTCTTGACGCTTCAGGAGCTTATACAAAAAGAAAAGATCCGGCTCCTGGAATTTGCTAAGGGATAGATCACCCCTAGCAAACAGCGTTGAACTGAGCATCCAGTGCAGTATCCAGACGAAAGGGTGCTCGAAGTCAGCTACCGCAGCATTATGGTAGCTAACAGACTTCCTCGGCGGCACCGTAACCAGCTCGGTGAAGATGACGTCGTATTCGGTGCGGTTGTCCGGGCGCCGGTAGTCGTTTGGCGAGTGGTTCCAGTTGAATATCTTGTTGAATTTCCAGAGTGTGAGGGTATAGTCGATGTTGAACAGCCAGAACAACACCCAGCCTTTGATCCACTCGCGGTCGGTGGCAATAACATCGTTGGGCACGATGCAGACGTCTAGCGACGCCATGAACTCTGCCACCAACTCCTTGTACGTGGGCCAGTCACCGAAGAACGAATGGCCATCTGCATGAAATTCTAGCTCGTCAGGTCTTCGGCTTGTGTGGCGCGCCTATCCTTTCAGAACGTAGGCCAAGTTGGCCTCGAACCCTAAGTCGCAGATCATGTCCCGTTCGACATAATGGGTTGGCTCTATCTTCCTCTTTAAGATCTCCTCGTAGATCTTCTTCACCTCCGCAGATGGATGAATCAGTCGTGGGCATGAAACCGACGCGGGAGGAGGTGGCACGAACTCCGTGATATCCTCCGGGTTCGCACGTGAAGATGACGCACCAGCTCCATGCACCATGGTTGCGAGAGAAAGGGAATAGGGAAGGAGCTCAGTGAAGATTGGAGAATCGAATCTCCGCTTGATGAAGAACTTGCTCGTTGTTGCTCGTCGACGGGCTTGCACAACTCTGGAACTCACTCGGCACAAGTTGAGGAAGATTGTATTGAAGGTGTGATGTCATATGACACAATCACTCCCCTTAAATAGATGTGGCCGACGCCACTGTTGACCCGTTGATACCATCGACGCGAGTCGATGGTATCGACTCAGGTAGCACGATCTGTACCTCCGCTAGTATTGACGGTCGTCGATGGCTGGATCTGCGGGACCCGGATTGCTGACGCGTCGATACTATCGACACGGGTCGATAGTATCGACCCGTCCCCCGGATCGACTTCTTTGCTTGCTGCAATGCCGTTGATCTTTCTCGCGGATCGTTGACGTGGCGCGTCGATACTATCGACGCGAGTCGATAGTATCGACTCTCTGATTAGGGCAAATCCTCGCGAGGCCTGGCTGCCACCATCTTTCACTTGAATGTGTCGATACCATCGACACGCCCGTCGATGGTATCGACTTTCCTGAGTCGATTTCTTCTGTAAATCTCCAGAGATCTCGATGGTATCGACTGGCATCTCGATACCATCGACCTTGTATTTGTGATATGCCTGTAGGTATGTCGATACCATCGACGAGGCCGTCGATGGTATCGACGCAGTGCGATTCTTGCAGTCGTCAACCTGTACCATGGTCGATACCATCGACACAAGGGTCGATGGTATCGACTCTGCCTCAACCCTGCACATGTAGCAAATGATCACAGTATCTTTTTTACACTAAAAACTAAGTAAAAACAAATTAAACTACGAATGTAAATGAACTAATCTAAGGTACCAATGGTTGGGTTGCCTCCCAACAAGTGCCCTTATTTAATGTCTTAGGCTAGACGACATGAAGCTCATCGACTTTTAGCTTTGGAGAGTGCGTCCATGGAATCTTGCGGCAATTTGAACTCAACTCTTTCTAGTTCAATCCCCAAAGTCAGTGTACCTCTCCCTAGGGCAGTAACAACATCCACCGTTGCTTGAAACGGTCTTCCTAATAACATTTCACAGCCTTGGAGTTGTGGCATATCCATAACAACGAAATCCACCGGGAATATGAACCTATCCACTTTGATGAGAACATCCTCGCACAATCCATATGGCCTCACTATGGACCCATCCGCCAATTCAATTGTCGCAGCCGATTTCTTTATCTCCTTTAACCCAAGCTTTTGAAATGTCGCCAGAGGCATAAGATTGATACTGGCGCCCGAATCACACTGTGCTTTAGGAAAGTGTCGATCACCTATCGAGCATGGAATGTAGAAGCTTCCTGGGTCTTTTCTCTTCTGTGGTAAACTCCCATGGATAATGGAGCTCACCACCTCATTTACCCGACAAATATCCGTGTCTTTAATCCGCCTCTTCTTATTGATGATTTCTTTGATAAATCTCCCGTAGGCGGGAATCTTCTCTATCATCTCCACTAATGGAATATTGACGTGGAGTTTTCTGAATATTTCCAAAAACTTCCTATAATGACGGTGCTCTTTCGTTGGCCTAGGATTTCCTAGAGAAGACACACCTGCTTCATCAAAACGCTTATGTGGTGGAACATATGGACTCTTAGGGGGGAGCTCCTCTAAACTTGCTTCAACGACACCCTCATAGACTTTCGTAGATTATTTTCAACCGGTGTCACAAGTAGTGGCTCCTCTTTTGCCGCGGATGTAGTTTTATCTAAATGCATGGCCTTCACCTATTCTTCTTGTACCGGTGCGGGCACGACCGAGATGGCTGCTCGGCGAGCCTTTCCGACTGGACAACATCCACCCGGTAGTCCATAATGACTGCGCGGATATGGTATTTCCGGAGTAGCCTCCTTATCAAACATCAGTCTACCCTTGCTCTGGGCCTCTACCACTGGAGTTTCTACATCATTAATCACAGACATATATTTAACTTGATGATGCGCTTGTCCCACATCTGCATTCCCGGCCTGTTTCTGCTGATTGGCGTGCTTGATGGCCGCCACTTCATTTGAAATCTGGGTCACGGTGGTTTCTAACGCCCGCATCTGTGCTCCATGGCTTTGCAGTGTTTGCCCAAACTTGGTTAAGATGTCACCCTGGGACTGCAGTTGTTTACTGAACATATTCATCATTTCTTGATTCTGCTGCACCATTTGACTAAGCAACTCAGTGCTTTTATCTTCAGCTCTAGGTTGTGGCTTCGCATCAGGATCTTGTAGAAAATTATTGGGATCCTTCCATGAGAACTTCTTGTCCCTCCTCCATGAATAGTCATTATTTCTGTAGCCCTACTGTTGCATGAATTTGACTTGGGCTTCTTCATCGGACGATGCATCCTCTTTGGCAAGCAATTTCTTTGCTAGAAGATGTAGCTTGTCATTCAGCTCTTTGATGACCCTAGACTCACCTGCAACTTTTACCTGCTCAACGACATTCCTGTCGCCCCATGATTGTTTCTTGTCCATATTCTTCAGAATCTCCCAACACCTTGTGTCCGTATTATTTAAGAAAAATTTGGAACCTGTTGAATCAAGATTACTTCTATCATGCTCGGAGAGAGCAAAATAAAAGATCTTGAACTGTGTCTCTTTGTCCAAACCATGGTGCGGGCACCTCCTTAACATAATCTGGAAACGTTCCCATGTCTCCGAGTAAGTCTCGCCAGCCTTCTGAGTAAAATTGTGGATCTTTCTTATCATATCATTGGTCTTCTCGGACAGAAAGAACCTCTCGAAGAAAACCTCCACCATGTGATCCCAAGACTCCACATATTCATCGTCTAAGTTATGTATCCATTCGCGCGCAATTCCCGCTAATGAACTCGGGAAGAGCTTCAAGTAAAGCACGTCCTGTGGAAATCTATCGATTTTTACCATATCACAGTTCTCCACAAACTAACTTATGTGCGCGACGGGGTCCTCGTTTTTGAGCCCGTGGAAGGCATTGGACTTCACCAAGTTGATCAGAGCTGGATCAATCTTGTAGGTCGGAATATTCAGCGCTTGCTTCTTTATAGGCCCCTTGGAAGTGGACGAGGAAGAAGCCTTGATCTTCTCCCATATTGTCTGTGGCTCGTCCTCCATCTCGTCTTGTTCGAGTTCAGAATCTGTATCCTCTAGATGATCTTGATTGTACCCGTCCTCGTCTTCAGGTCCCGTTAGTAGAACCTCAGGTGCGTGTCGCGTGTAGTCAGTACTACGCGTCTGCACCATGCACAGTACCTGAAATTAGAAAAATTAAATTTAATACAGTGCTTGACGATTGCAAATATTTAGAAAATAGATTATGAATTTTTGGAATGATAAAAAAAAAGAATAAAAAGGTGGCCTAGAGTGGCCGCTCGCAGCACTCGAAGTGCCAACAAATTGCCGTATCCCCGGCAACGGCGCCAAAAACTTGACGCAGATTTACCGTGTGCAGAAACGCAAGTGAACGCGTCGAGTAGTACAAGCCTTTGTGAGGCCCGAGTCGAACTCAGGGATATGTGCAATCGTCGGGGACTCCTACTAACTACTCGCGATCAGCTAAGCCGATTAACAAGTTGAGAGTTGTTGTTAAAAATAAAAGAAAAATAAAAACAAAACAAAACAAGCAATCAATTAAATGTCGGTTTAATCAATTCAAAAGGGAATCTTTAGGGTTGCAGTTTCACCACGGGTTTTCATTGTATTAAATTCTATATAGGTACTCAATTTCATCTCTCTATCTGAGTAGTGGCCTGAAATCAGAATTGCCCACTGTCGTGGTACAATTCACTACCTATGTCTAGGTCTATTCCACCGTCGTAGTAACCTATACCCTAAACTAGGTGCATTATAAACGACCTCTCGGTATCCACCATTAATCTTACACCGCCTTGTTTAAGGGATTTGTCAATTAATGTAAATTCCGTCTCTTTTCAGCCGTTAATTCTTCTTTCAAAGTAATTAAGGGCATTAGGTTATTATTATGGTGATCAAGCATAATAATATATTGGAGAAAATGAAATTATACCGCGGATTTAAGAGATAAGACATGAATTACTATTATAAAGTCATCATACAATGAATCCCCAAGATACTACCGGTCCTAAGATAAAGGGGATTAGCCCCGCATGTTCATCTCAGAGAACAATGTAGTAAAGAAAAGGAGAAACATGAGAAAAACGAAATTGAGTGGTGAAACCCCTGAACAGAGAAGGTCCAATCGATCCTTGGCGTGAAATCCATGTTCTGCCGCCTTTCGGTGGTGGAATTCATCTTCTTCAGCGTCCGGATCGGCCGGGGCGTGCTCTCGTGCTCCATTCTTCTCTCCTTGCTCTCCGGGATGTGTGCAGCGGCTAAAGACGTGACTCCCCTGTCAAGGGCGCCGTCATTAGGTATATCTCCCAAATTAGGTCGCTAATTAACCACGGCCGTCCGATTAAGATCATTCCAAAGCAAACACATATCTTCTGGTGTCGATACCATCGACGCGAGTCGATGGTATCGACCCAGTGTGGTAGCGGCCGGCTACAAATCCTTTCTTTGTCACGCTTGACATCATCTCGATACCATCGACGCGGGTCGATGGTATTGACTTCCTTTAGGTGTTGGTTTTTGCAAGATTCCGACACTGTAGCCTCCGTGCGTCGATGGTATCGACTTGGTGTCGATACTATCGACTGCTTTCTCGCCAGCAACCTGATGGTAGCATGATACCATCAACATCCTTGTCGATAGTATCGACTCTTTAGTGATACTCGTGGCTGGCAACCTGTGGTCCGGTTGATAGTATCGACTTCCGTCGATGGTATCGACGAAAGCAAATACTTGTTTTCCCTGAAATTCAAACACGAAACCACATAAATTCACACAAATAATAATATTTTGACAATTAATGCTCAAAACAATAAAATAGAAGGGATTTGACATAAAATAGTAGCAAAGACCAAAGTGGATGAATTATGCAACATTAACCATAAAAAATGACTAATAAAAGCATAAAACACATATCAAACAGGTCTATAAATGCGACTCAAAATCATCGCATCAGTCATGATATGGCAATAGCAAACCAAGCACATAGATACATGTTAGGGAATAGTGTATCAGACAGACCCACCTTGAGAGTGACACGTGGTTTTGTGGTCACAGTCATCTGTTGTAGTGAAGGTGGTGATTGTGATTCTTAGACCTGAAATCACTGCACTCATCACATGTCATTGGGTACGCTTTGACATCATCAAACACAATCCTGAAATATGGGTTGTCATAACGGTGATGATTGGGTGACTTTGACACATCAGGATAGACTGTGAGTGATAGATATGGGATTTTTCACTCCTACTTGAGTATGATATCCCGACCACTTGATAAGAGAGACTGAGAAATGCATGTGCATGCACATGTGAATCAATACATGACATTGAGGTCACATTACTCAGACAGTCTACTCTTGGTTCAAGAAAGATGGATTGAACATTGAGAGGATAACCAAACATGCCTCGAGTTCATCCTGGATATCAGAGTTAAAGGAATTATACAATAACTGCAACACCTTACATAGACTGCAGGTTGAAGTTGTTCTCCAACTTTCCATTCACTTGGGTAGCACTGATGTGTGACTAGGCACCACTCATTGCTTGTGATGTCATAAGCTAGTTATGGACATTCACTGCCAACGTGATATGGGACCTATAGGGTCACGCACATAGGAACTCATCTAGAAGAGGATTTTGATCTTGAACGACAATTGGATTGATTACTAAAGTGTTTAGGTAATCAACTCACACAATTAATCACTTGATTGGTTGACCAGGTCTGCCAAATGACCATCTCACTAGGTGAGACAGACGTTTGGGCAGCCAGATGGGTGTCTCAATTATTGAGATGGAAGTTTGGATGGTCATGCAGATCAAGGTTCGAATTGACTTTGTTCTGCCCTTGAACCGACCAGTTCAATATGATTGAACCGACCTTCTCATGTCAACTCACCAAATAGCCATATGGGTGAGTGAGACGGGCGTCTCGCTTGGGTAAGATGGCCCGATTGGGGCCGAACAAAGGTTCATGATGTTTCTCGAATAGTTTTTATTGCATTTCACAAAACGGATGTTTTGACTGTCGCATGTTGTGAAAGTTCAAGTTCTTTCAGTCCTTTCCACTCCCACACAATCCCGTATAGACTGGGAACCCTGACCCTAACCTCACCTATGAAAGGATGGGTACTGGGGGCTTCCCAAGACACAACATAGACAATATTAATCCATTCCTCTGACAACTGTTGTCCTCTCTGGGTTGATAACCAAGAGAGCCAAAGAAAGTCCTACCTGACAGGGAGGGATAGCCAACGGGAGAGAACAACTGAGAAGTTGTCATTCTGGGAGAGAAGGTTGGTTACTAGTGCACCAAAGGAAGGGACAACTCCTTCCTATCAGTTCTTGGTGAACGACAAGAGTTCTAGTTGGTCCGTGTGGACTACTCGAGAGGAAGGAGTCCTTTGGCTACTGCTCGGAGATCAAAGTCAACCTGCAATCTGTGGTGAGACCACCAAAGTCATTATAGAGGTTTTGTAGACAGTTGTTCATGGTGAAGACTAGGAGATGTACAACTACCATCTAAGAGCAACTTATCAATAGTTGCAAAGAAGCAAGTTTTATAACTGGACTTGCTCCAGGGCTAGGTATAACTCGCTAAAATGATCCTTCCTATTTCATAGTAGTTGACACAATCTTGCTATTATGGGAATATAGATAGATAATTTTTTTGTTTTAGCTGCTATACTTTGTTCCCGTATTTCCCAATAGTGGTATCAGAGTCACATCAATTTACTATATTTTAGGATAATCGATTTGATCAGATTCTTGATTTTATCATTTATTTATTGCATACGATGTGAATATTTAAACCGCTCTCATTTGGGTATCCAATCAAAGATCACATAATCCCAAACTAATATATATATATATGTATATATATGTATATATATACATATATATAGATAGATAGATAGATAGAGAGAGAGAGAGAGTCAGGCTAGAATACACTCGAGTGTATTCAGAGCAGAATACACTCAAGTAGTTTTTCATGACGCAATTTTTTTTTCAAAAATCTAATCCGTTGATCTTATTGAACATGTTGTGAATAACTCATATGCAAAATTTGAGCACATTTGGACATTTATAGGTCATGTTATAAAGAACGCAAAAATTATACATTTTAAATTAGTTTCACACGTCGATTTTGTTTCCCTTGGATGAGTGACTTACACTCATCCAAATGGGCTCAAAATTTGTATGTAGCATAGTTATAGTATGACGGTGAAGATCAATGGTTTACATTATACAAAAAACAGTCGTGATATGCAAACATACTTGAGTGTATTCGTGCAATCTGTACACTCAAGTGTATTATATATATATATATATATATATATATATATGTAATTTACATGCGTCACCCTAAAAGCGATGGTGGATGTGTAGTGTGGTTATGGCCATACCCTTTATCAGTGCGTGGTTGTATGGTTTGGTTCTTGTTTATCTTGGTATGTGTTGATGCAACCCTATTTTAGGGATTCATGTTGTGTTATTTTGCATTTGAATCACATCTATACCTGCTAGATTGCATGTTATTTCCCTCAATATGCAGATTTGTGTAAAATGCACTTATGGACATTATTTGCATGTTTTTCAGGCATTTGGACCACACTTGATGGAAGACAGATAGAATGAGTGATCCTAGGGTTTCTCTACCCTTGGAGAGACCCAAAGTGAAGCCTGATGCTCCCTCAACCTACCCCTAGTGGCCAAGGATCCATTAAAGCAAAGATGTCCAAGAAAATCCAAAGAATCAAGTCAAAGTGCTGATCCAGAACCCAAACAGCCATGGTACCACAGAATGGCTATGCCAGGTCACTTGAAAATCAACAAAGTCATCCTCAATAGAAGCTAGAATCACCACGACCGTGCCACACAAAACGACAGTGGAGAACTGTCCCAGAATGGTCATTCCACCTAGAACGGCCGTGCTACAATAGAGGCAGAACAACCGTGGAGCAGAGAATGGCCTGAGCATTTCGAGCCACCACGGCCGTGGTGACCATCATGTCCGTGCTACCCTTACCCCACCACGGTCGTGCCAGCTTCACTACAAAAGTGACCCTCAACCTATTATTTTCACATTTTAATTCACACGGTCATTCTACCCCACCACGACCATGCTCACCCCTACCCACCACGGCCGTGCTACTCACAAAACCTAGCTACTTTTTCCACTATTTTTCACATACTACCCCTACTTGACCTAGTACTTCCCCCACACCTATATATACCTATGTGGTAGCTCCAACATGAGGTTAGCTACCTCCTACCGCCTCTTAGCTCCCCATTTTTCCCCTAGCCATTCCACCTCCATTCCACTCCATTCTACCATTTCCACCACCAAAACACTAGTTTATCCTAGTTTCTACCCATAATCCCCTTCATTCCACACCCTTGAACTTTGGAGGAGAGAGAAGGATGTCTTGTAGTAGTTGGAGAGGAGAATTGCTCCATTTACACTGAGCTCCATGGCTTCTTCTACCACTTTTTCCTTTCTTTTTGTATTTTCCATTTCCATGAGCAGTTAGGCCCCCTTGGGTGGGCTGTTTGGAGTGTAAAATGTTACTTTGATACCATGTTGGGGGAAATGACATGTAAACTTTGTAATTCCATTTGCTAATAATTGTGTTCTATTTTCATCTTATTCTCCATGAATTACCTGTTGGTTTATGTGTGAAATCACCTAGAAATTTAGGGAAATTGCTTATATGTGTGAATTTTGGGATTTGCCCCTAGGTCCAATTCTTGGATCCCTAGGTTGTCTCCCATCTTCTTACATCCTAATTAGACATGTCAATCTGGGTTAAAATCTGCGGGCACCCATGGGTTGACCCGTTTAAGTTGGGTTTGGATCACAAAATTTACCACCAGTCGGAAAAAACCCAAACCCGTACCCACCCGTTCACTTAGCGGGTTTCATGGGCAATCCACGGGCACCCGCGGGTGACCCACTTAATTACACTAGTTTTTTACATCCATGCGGCTTAGTAGTAATGGGCAAATATTAAATTAGTCCTATACTCATATAACAATTGTATATTACAATTCAATTAACAAAGCACAATAATGGAGACTCCAAAATCAGACCGTGAAACAAAAGAAAACTAAGTGGGAACCTAAGTCTAGCAGTGATTGCTAGACTTATGTTTCAGTCTGACTAAAAATGACTTAAATTTCAGTCTTTGTTTTAATTTCCAAAATCTATTCTTCGTCTCATTTGGATGCCACAATTCATACTAGATGTTGTTGTATTTTTTGTTGTTGTTTACCGTAGGTGGTCATTATTTAAGACTAATGTATGAACGTCTAAAGTCTGTAGTACACTATTGTTCCAACATTTATGTGATTCATAAACTTAATTCATCCAGTCAGGTTCTTCTTTAATAGACATGTTGCAACCATGTTCATGGGTGCATTGGATTTTGATACTCTTCTTGTAACACATTTTTGGATATATAAGTCAGTATTACTTGACAATGTATACAACGTGATTGTTTTGTGCCATATATTATATAAACAAATACTAGAAATATATTTTAAAAAAAATTTAAGTGGGCACCCGCGGACAACCCGCAGCCCCCTGGGTCAGGTTTGGATTTGTCTTTAATCCACCCGCACCCGCGAGACCCAAACCCGCGACGACCCAACCCAAAACCAACCCACCCACCCGTTTGACATATCTAATCCTAATCAATCTCCCTAAGCCTAAGTGAGAGATCTAAGTAGCTAGATTAGGTAATTCTAGTGCAATTAGCATGGAGCCTTCTCAAGGCTAGAATGTGGGGGAATTGGGGTCCAAAACCCTAATTTTACCTCCCCATTACTACCCTCGGCCCCTAAATGCCCTAGGAATGTCTAATCTTGAAACCTAGACTTGATTAGACTCTAATTGAATTAAACCCAATCCCTAACCCAATTGAGCCTCACAAGGGTAGTAGGGAGTGTTAGGGACTAGTTCCCCTATAAACAACCTAGCATATCCATGGCTAGTTAGTAGCTTATGATAATTTATTAGTCCTTATCTAGTTGTTTGGTTTAGATAATCTAAATGGAATCGTAATGTTCATGTCACCCCCAACTTAATTGATAAGTGCATCCCCTAAATAGCTCACATCTCCCTTAATTGCTTTAAAACCCTAGTTTCCATCTTGCTTAGCTAGTGTTAGCTTAATTAGCTCTTTTCTTGCTTAGATGGCTTCTTGCCCTATTCTTGCTTTGTTATTGCCAGTTTAGGTCTCTAATTTCTCTTTTGCCTCTTATTTCTTGCCTTAGCATAGTTTGTTCTGTTCTTACCTTTCTTTGCCTTTTCCTACTTAGTAGAATTAATTGTTTAGGGATAACTTAGGTTTTAATCTTATTTGATTTCCTTTACTTGCTTTCTTGTTCAACTTAGTTTAACAACCAAATCAACTTTAAACCCTTAAACATGGTCTCCACAGTAGGAACCTAGCAAAAACTAACCTAGATCTAGTGCCCCCTTTTCTCCCTGTGGATCGACCCTATACTTCCCGCCTTACCTATACTACGACACAACCCCTTACGCTTGTGGGTTAGTGTTTTAACAGAAGTAGGTCATTTGAGTTTAGGTCAATATAAATATCAAAAGTTTTATCCACCTGTGTGCTTCTGTCCGCAGAGTTGCATCCATTCAAGTCTCAATTGAGTGGTGTGTAACACCATTGGCGGGGGCACACCAAGATTTCTGGCACCGTTGCTGGGGAGAAAGGTGCTCGGCCTAGCTAGTTAGTTTTGCTTTGACTTTTCCTACTTCCCTCATCATTGCTATTTATTCATTATTTTTTGCATTCTTTGTGTATATTGGTTTACTAACTTGCTTTCTTTTGTTTGGTTGTGCTTTGTGCATGTGACAAGCCATTCGGGGGAAGACAAGATGGAAGGCCAAAATGCACCCCACAAGCCGCTTCAAGACTACTTCATGCCTAGCAACTACAAATCACCAATTTCTAGTAGGGTTGATCAAATGCCAGGGGAGAAATTCTCTATCCCTCCAGGTCTTCTTGGGCTCCTGCCCATCTTCTACGACTCGGAGAGTGAGAACCCCTACAAGCACTTGGACTCCTTTCTTGAAGTATGCTCCACCTTTAGGATACCGATGACTAGTGATGATACAATCCAGTTGACCTTATTCTCATTCTCCCTCAAAGATATAGCCAAAGACTGGTATGATTCTAGAAGGGACATCATGAGTTGGGAAGCAATGAATAATTCCTTCCTAGGGCAATTCTACTCTATAGTAAGGTTAACACAAATGCGACGTGTCGTGACAAGTTTTAGTCAAATGGGCAATCAACAGTTTCATAATGCATGAGAGAGATTTAAGAAGCTTTTGAGAGAGTGCCCGCACAATGAGATCCCTTTGTGGCAGCTAGTTCAATCATTCTACTCTGGTTTATCTCTAAAGGACCAAGACATAGTGGATTCTTCTTGTGGAGGAGTTTTCATGGCTAGGCCACCTGAGGAGAAATGGCCATTATTTGAGCAGTTGGCTGAAGGATCAAGAATTCGAGCTTATAGCATGATGAATGACGGGGGATATGCCTTTGGTGTGACACATCCTACTCATAATGACTCAAGCTCGCAAGTGATGAAGATTCTTGGTGTCATGGTGAACTTCATGAAAAACTAGGTGACATATGTTCCTTGCCACCTAGTCAATTCAATTGAGTTCTATGGTAAGGAAAAGAAGACACCTCACTCCTATAGCTATCAAGAGCCACAAAGTCCAAAATATAGCTTAAGGTTTGAGGAAGAGGTTCTCTCTATATTGAAAATATTTGATGATGTTCAAAAAGATGTTTTAAGGCTAGAAGAGAAAGTAGAGCAGCTATGTTCCATAATTGCTCTCTAAGAAGAAAAGTTGTCTTCAAGACCCATCATGAGATACCATTTAGCAAGTGGACCAATGCCCTCTTTTCAAGTCTTCTATAGTCTTCCTCCCATGCAAGTGCATCCCATCTACCATTGCCAAGGTGATCCCAAGCCTCATACTCCACCTCCCCCTCCATCACCATCATTTTCCCAACAATTCACCTTCCAACCTCAATTCCCCCCTCCACCTTAGTTTCAACACCAAGTGTCACCTCCACCTCCTCCATAGCTACAACTAGCTCCCCCTCTCCACCATGAGTAAGGAAGTGTTGTGACAGTTCTAAGGAGTGGGAAATCTCGTGAGCAGCTCACAAGTCAAAGAAAGGTTGATAAAGCAAAGGAAAGGCAGCCAAGTGGTGATATTGTGATTGAAATTGCTGAACATGATTCAGTGATACATACTATTTATTCTGGTATACCATGTGCTCCACTTCATTTGTAGGTCCCACCATCCCTAGTACTCCACCTCACATTGATGCAAGCAAGGTGAAGGCAAGTGATCCACCATTCATTGAAGCACTAAATGAGCCACCAGAAATAAGGAGGAGGCAAAAGAACAATGTGGATATTCTTGAGGTGTTTCACCAAGTAAAGGTGAACATTCCACTCTTGGATGCTATCAAGAAAATCCCATCATATGCCAAGTTCCTCAAGAACCTATCCACTATGAAGAGAAGGTCAACGGGGAGGATTCCAAAGAAAGTGAAGTTGATTGAACAAGTGAGCTCCATCATACAACATTCACTTCCCGTGAAGAGAAAAGACCCAAGAGCCCCACTCATACCTATTTATATAGGGGGAAATTGCATAGACATGTCCTTACTTGATTTGGGATATAGTGTGAATTTGATGCCATACAATGTCTATGTTGAGATGGGCTTAGGCAAGTTGAAGAAGACACATTGCACTCTCCAGTTGGTAGATAGATCCATAAAAGTGCCGAGGGGTAGAGTGGATGATGTCTTGGTGATGATAGATAAAGAGAAAGGCGTAGTGTTCCTGATGGATTTCATTGTACTTGATATGGAGCTAAAGGATAGAAAGATTCCCATCATCTTGGGAATGCCATTCTTATATACAGCTGATGCTGAGATTCATGTACACAGTGACACCATGTCGGTTTCATCCATATTCATGAAGATCAAGATCGACATGTACAAAACCACAACCCGGCAGGTCCGAGATAGGGATATTGGACATGATCACTTCATAAGTCCGAATGATCATTTGAGAAAATGAGATAAAGATAGAACAATTGATGATGATTATTGTGATCAAAGGGATGAGGAAAATAGATTGAATGCAAATGAGGGATGCATGCTTTGCAAGAATGGACACATGAGAATGCCAAATGAATGAATGAATGAAGAATCACCAAGAACCCAAGTTGAAGGCAAGAAACTCAACACTTGTGGGAGGCAACCCACCTAGGTTTGGGGAATTTTTCACCCGATCTCTCATTTTTGATACTTTTGCTTTATTTTTACACAAACCTAAAAACACACCCACGTGCACACTTGTGCTTGATAGTTTTTGTTTTATTTTTGATGAAATGATAGGTGAAACAGGTGCAAGTTGAGAAATGAGGCACATTTAGTGAAAAATGGTTGATACAATATCAAAGTGATCATTCAAGATGATTGGGTTATGGAGGATGAAATGATTTGATGACTTCTGAAGATTTTTGAACTGACAGAGCCCAGAACGGCCATGCTGGTGTAGAACAACCATGTTGGAAGAGGTAGTTTTGAACAGGGAAAATGCAAGATTTAGCCTCCGACAACACGGTCGTGCTAATTAGAACAGCCATGCTGGCATCCAGCCAAAACAACCATGCTGATGAAGTTGGATTTCAACAGGAAAAACTCAAGTTTTGGAAGCGGGCAACATGACCATGCTAGCTAGAACAACCATGTTGGCCCTGATCCAACACTTAAGTCATCCAACTCCACCCAAGCCAACACAACGTAGAACACATTTGTGCGACACAGAATGGTTGTTCTGTGCAACCTAGCGATTAGGGTGACCCTCCTTCACCTCCAAATCAACTCCTCTTGCTCCCAAAAGCTCTAGATTTGAGTTCCCCTTGGTCCCCAATCATCTTCCCTAACCTCAAGCTTCAATTTCCACCCTCCATCACCACTGATTTCTCCATTTCTAAGCAAAATTCGCCCCTATATCCGGAGAGGTCGGTTTTTGCTGTTCTTATTTGATTTTCACAAAAAAACCTTGTAAATATGAAGAGCATGGGCAAAGCAATCACGAAGGAAGTAGAGAAGACAATGGACCTCATCACTAGAGGCAAAACTGCTCCAAGCGGGCCTCCCGTTCACAACAGTATGGAAGTGCATCGTCACCGTCAAATTCCATTTCCCGATCCTTCAAACGGTCAGCATCGATGAGCGGCTCCCGACACCAATCCTCCCCCAGTGGCCACACCACGGATCAAAGCTACCACAACCCTGAAGAGGAGGAGGAGGAAGAGGAAGAAGAACTAGAGAACACCGTGGACTCAGTGGATGTTGATGCACCGACTCATGAAAGGAGGACCAAGAAATCAAATGATGCATCCTCCTCGTGCTTACCACCATGATGAACTCCAACAAGGCATTCCACTTCCTCGAATCGACCTAGTGCGAGCTATGAGATGTGCCCTTGAACTTAGACACAAGTTCAGGGTCACACACTTATGCAGAAGAGGAGGAAGATGTTACTGAAAGCCAGGAGATGGAAGATGAATCAGTGGACGTTGTGTCTAGGGTAGAAGAGGATAGGTTGAAATGGGTGGGAAAGCAACTAGAGGAATCCACCTACAGAAGGGGAACGACAAGAAAAGCCATAATGGAACCTCTCCAACCTGAGTGCTTGACAAGGAGGGTGATCCCCACTAGGTATGCATGTATGACTACCATGCAAGCCCTAGGGATCAACTACACATTCAAGGGACAAATGCAACAATGTGAGCTATATAAAATCTTGACTGAGGTTGAAGAAACCTACTTGGAGCTGACTCATGAGTTCTTTGCAACCTTAGAGAAGGTACAATACTAGGGAGAAGATGCCATCAGGTTCAAGATGAACATCTCTACACATGTGCTTAAAGTTTCCCAAATCAATGATATCTTTGCCCCCAATTCAGAAATGGAAGAGAAATTCAATGAAGGAAGACTTGACAAGAGTGGTAGAGAAGATTACTCCCAAGACGTGGAATACAATTTCTGGTCAAGCTACTTTTTCATTAGGAAAATCAAAGACCAACAAGATTTACAACCCCTTCATGTGATACCTACAGAAGGTCTTAGCAAACACCTTGTTTGGCTGTTATGACAATCAAGGGTGTTGCTCACAAAATAATTTGTTTGTTATGGCCACAATTGCAAGTAGGGGATTTGTAAACATAGGTGCCATGGTAATTGACCGCTTGAAGACAATTCCCAAGAGTAAAAATCCATTCATTCTGGGAGGACTTATAACCACAATGGCAAAGGCAGTGGGGTGCAATCTAGATGGACTTACCAAGGTAGAGGGAAGCAAATATGTTGATCTAAACTATCTTGCTAGGTCCCAAATGATCTCCCTCAGAGATAGCAAATTCTTCTATGTTTTAAACCTTGAGTACCCTGGAATCACCTTGGAGATTCCATACCACGCCACCCCTACTCATGGATGTGGGTCCACCAGAGAACTTTTATGAGGTGATAGTACAGTATGAGGAGGAGCCCCCAAGAGAGGGGTTCAGTGCACCAAATGTGGACTTACAAGAAGAAAGAGGAGAGACAAATGTGCCAGAGAAGCATCACATTTTTGAGTAGCCACACCGCACACGACCGAGAGGTGAGGACTTTGATGCACAACCACCTCCAACAAATGCATATGACATGTCATCCATTCATGCACAGTTGGAAGTAATTCAGAGGACACATTAGTCCATGTGGTTAGATCAGTAGAAGATGCATCATCAGATTAACCACATGCATGTGCAGGCACAGAGGAACCCCCAAGGGGGGGAGGATTTCTGGGGATCACTTTTTGGTTACCAGGAGACATACTTGCCTCCACAGGTGGACTACTGGGGCCAATACTACCAGCACCCCCACCATAGGGAGGACGACCACCTCCACATCTATGACTTCTACCCTATCATTCCTAAGCTTTAGTTTCATGCTGAGGACAACATGATTCCAAAGTTTGGGGTGGTAGGGCAGTAAGCCCTAAGTTCTCATCTTATTTTATTGATTCCCTATCTCATCTAATTACTTTTTGTTTGTTTTTGCTATCTAGTTTATAGTTTACCTACTTTGCATACTTGCATGCCATGTAGTTTGCTTCCTTGTCATTTTTGTCTAATTTTCAAAATTTTTGCTATTTTTGCCATGAATTGCATATCATGTAGATTTTTGTAGTTTTTGCATGTTTTAGCTAGGATTTGCTTGTTTACTGTTTCAAGTTCAATAATATAGTCTTAGATATGATTGAAAGCGACTTTGTACCACTTTGACCAATTTTGCCCAATTTTGAGATTTCTTGTCTAAAAGTGTGTTTCAACCCAATCTCTACTTTTTGGATTAAAAATGATGACCTTTGACAAATGCAAGTGAATTATCATTGTTTATTGCTAAATGGTATCAATTCTTGACTTTTTACATGTGCATAACCTCTCTTGTATTTGTGAATGATTTGGTTGAATTGTGACTTGAGTAAGCTATGGGCGCTTAGTGTCTATGAAATCACTTGATTGAAGTATCAATTTCTGATTGTTCATTCATATGGTGTGACATTGTTGGATGAAGTGTTGGATGAATTTTCATGCAGGATACCTTATGTTGAGAATCAAGCTAGTGACCCCTCTTTGACCTAACTATTCACTCGCCATCTTCTTACCTCTCTGCCTCATGAAAGGATGCCAACGTTCACATATAAGTCGTGGCCTCCTCCAAAAGTTAGGGGTGGCCACATCTACATCTCACCCCTTCACTCTCATCACCATATGCCCTACCTACTCCAATGGCAAAGAAAATGCAAAAAAAATGCAAAAAGAAAATAAAATGTGCTCCTATATAAGAGCATCTAAGTAAAGAAAAGATGAGTGTTCTATGTAATATAACTCCAAAATCTTATCGCAACCCTTTCTTCCATTTTCATACCCATCGAGCTAGGAAACATCAAACCTAGCTCATTTTGCCCTTTTTCTTTTTTGGTCGGTCCAAAAAGCGTGTTACTGTATTACCAAAACTTTGGGCACAAAAGAGTTTACGCCCCCATTACAGACCTAGATGAAGACATCCAAAAAACCAGAGAAACAAACTAAACACAAGCTACACAGTAGCCATCTACCTAGATAAAAGAAGAAAACAAACCTGTAATACTAACTCAAGAGATAACAGAGAACCTGAAACGACTATCCAAACTACACATGCAAACACTGGCAATAGACTCATCCTCTGAAATTGTGGCAACATGGGCAGCCGAAACATCACTTCAGCAACCTGGGAATCTCAGGAGCAATATAACAGAATCCTCCACTGCTATCATCCAGGTCATCAAGTTTCTGGCAAGCAAAGGAAACCGCCAAGCGGACCTGGTTATTTCTTTATGCAAGAACCAGAGACCAAGCATTGGATGCTGTTGTTTGCACAGCAGCACCCCACAAGCACCCGAAGGGTAAACCTCCTGTCAAACCATCTTCTCAAAGAAGACTCCAAAAACAACTGAACAAACTGGAACAATGCTCCATTCAACCATCATATTAGTCCTTCACACATGGCAGTATGATCATCCTCTGAGGTTAGTGGTCAGAAGAAATACAAAGCTTGAATGAAGGCACCGAGCAGAACTGATTAGTGTCTTGGTGAATTGGATGAGCAGATAGAGACAGAAACATGGAAGCATCTCAGCAATCATCTGAAAGATATTGCCCAGGCAGGGGAAGCCCAAACCCACCACCATGTCTTGGCCACACCTGGACAGAGAGCCACCACCTTCGTGTCCAACAAGAAGACTCAAAATTGAAGCTGGAATCCAAGACCTAGAAAGGGTCGAGGATCTGAACCTCAGAACAGGGCGCCACCATCACAGCAGGAAACCCCTCACATGTGTCCATTGAGAACCATTGGTGAACACCTTCGACGACAATGCTGTCGGCAACACATGGGCCCAGTCCTACAACTTCTTCACTGACGCCAAGAGCTGCGACTTGCCGACCAGGTGTGGCCCACTCAGGGTTTGCCAGAGCGGCAAATGTGTATCCTGTCCCGCTCCGTAGGGCCTTGTCCCATGGACCGGTTCATGTGCGGCACCCACCAGGCTATCCTGCAGCGCCAACCAGAGCTACTACAAGGTGGTTGGGTTGGAGCAAGTTCTGAAGAAATTCACCGGCGTGCAGAAGGGGCTGACGGCAGAGGAGTGCAGGGTTAGTTTACCAACATCACCTGCACATCCCTCTCAGGTAGAAGATGGACAGAGTCCCGCAGGGAGTAGCAGGACTCCTCCCCATCTGAGGTTCAGCTTGGCCCCGACACTGACCCGCCCAAGTCCGAAGAAGAGGGCCATCCAACGACTAAGGAGGGAGGCGTCGACATCGGGAGAAAACAACCAGAGGCGAATCGCCCGATCTTGGCAGCCGCTCAGCGCTCAGCCGCCATCACCATCGCCAATCAAGTCGAGGTCGAATCGAGGCTTCCATTACACTAGCCTAACCAGCTAACGACTCAGGGGAAGGAGGAAACATGAGACTGAAAGAGGAGATCGAGGGATCCCCTTTTCTTTGCCTAGACAGAACCACAACATAGGAGACAGATATAGAGCGTGGCTCCTCTCCACCCATCACTCGTAGATGGGATAGAGTCGACAAGTCAAAACGCCGAAACGCAAAACTGGATCTGAGCTCCACAGCGAAGCATCACGTCTCCTCCTCTTCCCAGCCAAGAAACAATCCACTCTAACTAAAGGGAGAGCATCGAATAGGACGCCAACTCCATCGTCTCCTGAGAATCGCTACACCCTTCAGACCCTGGCCTTCTGTGGTTGGGCCAAGGGGAGGATGGCACCGAGAAGGCACCCCTCCCCCCAGCGTTTGGTGTGATTTGAAACATAAGGTTGAAAGCATGAAGGTGAAACAATACTCCTAGTCATCCTTGATTAATGCCATCATGAAACGGTCTATCCAGAACTACATGAAAGAAATATAAATAGCTTGTGTGTTTTATGCGCTATATTTGAAGTTCATATGCTTTGTGCTATTTTCATGATTGGTCTATGAAAGTTGGAGAGGAGAGAGGTGGAATGCATGTACTTAGTCACTTCTGATCCCATTAAGCAATAATCATCCTTTACATATCATTTGTCATTTCTTGATTGTGGAAAAATTACAGAGAGATTGAGTTGGAGCATACTTGAGGACAAGTATGTTTTAAGTTTGGGGTGGTGATGCAGTCCTATTTTAGGGCTTCATCTTGTGTTATTTTGCATTTCAATCACATCTATACATGTTAGATTGCATGGTATTTCCCTCAATATGCATATTTGTGTAAAATGCACTTATGGACATTATTTACATGTTTTTCAGGCATTTGGACCATGCTTGATGGAAGAGAGAGAGAGAGATAAGGAGTGATCTTAGGGTTTCTCTACCCTTGGAGAGACCCAAAGTGAATCCCAATGCTCCCTCAACCTACCCCTAGTGGCCAAAGATCCATTGAAGCAAAGATGTCCAACAAAATCCAAAAAATCAAGTCAAAGTGCTGATCCAGAACCCAAAACGATCATGGTACCACAGAACGGCTGTTATAGGTCACTTGCAAATCAATAGAGTCATCCTCAATTGAAGCTAGAATCACCACGACCATGCCACACAGAACGACTGTGGTGAACTGACCCAGAACAGCCGTTCCACCTAGAATGGTCATGCTACCACATAGGTAGAATGGTCGCGGAGTAGAGAACAACCTGAGCATTTAGAACCACCATGGATGTGGTGATCACCATGGCCTTGCTACCCTTTCCCCACCACGGCCGTGGTGACCACCACGGCCGTGCTACCCTTTCCCCACCACGGTCGTGGTGACAACCACGACCGTGCCGGCTTCAGTACAAAAGTGACCCTCAACGTGTGATTTTCACATTTTAATTCACACAACCATTCTACCCCACCATGACCATGCTCACCCCTACCCACCACGGCCATGGTGATCCACCACGTATGTGCTACTCACAAAACCTAGCTACTTTTGCCACTATTTTTCCCATACTACCCCTACTTGACCTAGTGCTTCCCCTGCACCTATATATACCTAGGTGGAGGCTTCAACATGAGGTTAGCTACCTCTTACCACCTCTTAGCTCCCCGTTTTCACCCCTAGACATTCCACTCCATTTCCACCTCCATTGCACTCCATTTCACCATTTCCACCACCAAAACACTAGTTTATCCTAGTTTTTACCCATAATCCCGTTCATTCCACACCCTTGCACCTTGGAGGAGAGAGGAGGACATCTTGTAGTAGCTAGAGAGGAGGATTGCTCCATCTATGCCGAGCTTCATGGCTTATTCTACATCTTTCTCCTTTCTTTTTGTATTTTCCATTTCCATGAGTAGCTAGGCCCCCTTGGGTGGGCTGTTTGGGGTGTAAAATGTTACTTTGATACCATGTTGGGGGAGAATGACATGTAAACTTTGTTATTCTATTTGTTAATGATTGTGTTCTATTTTCATATTTTTCTCCATGAATTTCTTATTGGTTTATGTGTGATCACCTAGGAATTTAGGGAAATTGTTTATATGTGTGAATTTTGGGATTTGCCCCTAGGTCCAATTCTTGGATCCCTAGGCTACCTCCTAGCTTCCTACATCCTAATCAATCTCCCTAAGCCTAAGTGAGAGATCTAAGTTGCTAGATTAGGCGATTCTAGTGCAATTAGCATGGAGCCTTCTCAAGGCTAGGATGTGGGGGAATTCGGGTCCAAAACCCTAATTTTACCTCCCCATTACTACCCTTAGCCCCTAAATGCCCTAGGAATATCTAATCTAGAAACCTAGACTTGATTCGACTCTAATTGAATTGAACCTAATCCCTAACCCAATTGAGCCTCACAAGGGTAGTAAGGAGTGTTAGGGACTAGTTCCCCTATACACAACCTAGCATATCCATGGCTAGTTAGTAGCTTAGGGTAATTCATTAGTCTCTAGCTAGTTGTTTGGTTTGAATAATATAAATGGAATCATAATGTTCATATGTCACCACCAACCTAATTGATAAGTGCATCCCCTAAACAGCCCACAGCTCCCTTAATTGCTTTAAAACCCTAGTTTCCATCTTGCTTAGCTAATGTTAGCTTAGTTATCTCTTTTCTTACTTAGATAGCTTCTTGCCCTGTTCTTACTATATTATTGCCAGTTTAGGTCTTTAATTGCTCTTTTGCCTCTTCTTGCTTGCCTTAGCATAGTTTGTTCTTTTCTTACCTTGCTTTGCCTTTTCCTACTTAGTAGAATTAATTGTCTAGGGTTAACTTAGGTTTTAATCTTGTTTGCTTGCCTTTACTTGCTTTCTTGATCAACTTAGTTTAACAATCAAATCACCTTTAAACCCTTAACCCTAGTCTCCACAGTAGGAACCTAGCAAAAACTAACCTAGCTATAGTGCCCCCTTTTCTCCCTGTGGATCGACCCTATACTTGCCGCCTTACCTATACTATGACATGACCCTGTGCGCTTGCGGGTTAGTGTTTTAGTAGAAGTAGGTCGTTTGAGTTTAGGTCAATATAAATATCAAAAGTTTAATTAACCCATTTGCTTCCATCCACAGAGTTGCATCCATTCAAGTCTCAATTGAGTGGTGTGTAATGCCATTGACGGGGGCACACCATGCGTACTGAGCCTCTGCCTCCTCTTCCTAATGTAAAGTTAATGTTTTTCTACCTTTTCTCCCCTCAAATGTAACTCGAGGTTTCTCTTATTCAATGTAACAAAGTAACAATAGGATAGTTTTTTTTCTCACAACAATGTTGAAGATGTTCATCAGGGGTTGAGACAACCAGTTTGTGAGACGATCTGACCGTTTGGATGATCAAGGAGGATAGAGCAATAGAACCATATGACCACATGGTGGACCAAACTGACCATTTGGAAAGAGTCCAGATATCAGGTGGATAGGAGGCAAGATGACCGTCCCTGGAGGCCCAACCGACCATTTGAAAGGAGTTCAAACATCAGTTGGATAGGAGGACCAACCGACTGGTCAAGAGGTGAGACTATCGATTCAAGGGTTGAACTGATCTAACCAGATTGGCAAGCACAGATCTACATCAACCACATGTTCATACATGTGATGTGATGATTGACCTAGATGTAGTAATTCCTTATGGATCCAAGGAATTACAAGTAGACATGGCAATAATAATCGCTTTTGTTTTATATTACATGTTTACATTGTGGGACATATCATGTATATGATACATACTATATATGTGGTGATTGGATACAATATTTGTATATATATATATATATAATCACTCAAATCAAACATATTAAGTCTTAGATGCTTTCTAATAGCAATACACATGAAAAGATTGTTTGACTAAGCATAGGTTATGCCAAAGCGTGATGCACCGTCTACCTCATGGAAGTGTGGTGGTAGTAATGCAGGTGCCGCCAAAGCGGGGTCAAAGTGGGGTGCATTATTATTGTATTGGCTATTAGGTCAGGCTTAATTGGTGATTCTCGGAGCGTCTGGGCCCAGAAGCATGAGATGATTATGGCAAAGAGTTGTGCATATCATCTATACAAGAAATGCATTTGATGTAATTGGCATGATTTCTGACCTTAATGGTTGATTATGGATGTTGGTGTAGGCCAATAATAATTGAATCATTTTGGATCTTGGCTCATTAGAAAATTATCTGTAGCAATTTTCTGAATTAATACTTGAGGGTTATAAATTTGAACAAAATAATGAGAATGAAAATTAATTAAATACCTAATTATTATCGCCCAAATTTTAATCAAATAAAATCAAAATGAGTTTTGATAAAATTGTAAATTCTATTGTAGAACCAAATGGCCACGAAAAACAATCACTTTTCTCTACGATCGGTCCTTGAGAAGGACAAACTTACTGGAGACAACTTCCACGACAGGTTCAGGATGTTGAGAATTGTTCTCACACAAGAGCGCAAGCTCTATGTCCTGGAAGCGTCAAAACTATAGGAACCAACTCAAAATGCACCAAAGGCTGACAAGGATGCTTACAAGAAGCATACTAAAGATGTCATTCATGTCAAGTGTCTGATGCTTTGTTCACCGAGTTGCAAAGGCAACATGAGAGCATGGGGGTGATTGAGATGGTCACACATCTTAAGAACATGTACCAAGATCAGGCAAGACAAGAGAGATATGTTGTATCCAAGGCATTGTTCAAGTCCATCATGATAGGAGATCCAATAGGTCCTCATGTACTCAAGCTCATTGGGTATGTAGAGAACTTAGCTAGACTGGGATTTCCCTTGGGCCAAGAGTTGGCCACCGACATGATTCTACAGTCCCTGCCAGAGTTATATAGTCAGTTTGTGATGAACTACAACATGAATGACTTTGACAAGCCGTTGAAAGAGTTGTTGGGCATTTTGAGGATAGCTGAGACACAAATGAAGAAAGACAAGCCCATGCCTGTGATGGTGATCAACAAGACTAAGGGGAAGTCAAAAGGCAAAGGCAAAGCTAAGAAGAGTTCTAAAGCTATCCAGAAGCCCAAGTCTTCATATCTCAAGGAAAAAGGTGGTGTAAACAAACAAAGAGGCGATTGCCACCATTGTCACCAACTTGGACATTGGAAGAGAAATTGCCTTCTCTAGTTAGAGGAATTAAAGAAGAAGAAGGATAGCAATGAGGCCTCCACTTTAGGTATAAACAATATAACATAAATTTGATTACTTCTTAAGTTTTGGTATATGATACCAGATAAGAGATATGACATACTGATGTGTAAGATCTGACAAGAAGTAAAAGCCATCATAGAAGGACAAACATGGACAAGGCAGAGCAAATGTTGTGGAAGCCATAGTCTACATTTAAATTTATTATAGCCCAATGGGCATGTAATAGAGTTACTAGAACTGCTATTTCATTATGCCATTAGAATAGAAACATTTTCTTTATGCATTTTGTATGGACAAGTATGATTATCAATAAAGATTTATTAGTGCTTCTATTTCAATGATATGATCTTGCATGGCATTGGCCCGAAAACATCATGCGATATTTATGTGAAATGATCCAAAGATGAATGTTTATAATGTTTATACCAAAGGATTATAATTGATAACTCAAGAATATTGTTAGCATTAGTCATCTTGTGCGAATAGGAGATATCCATGCCTAGAATACATATTTATGTTGATCTAGATTCCCTTGGTTATTGAACCTAAGGAATCATGCAAATCTTATTTACGCACAAATATGACTTGAGATCCTTCATTAGATGTAGTGGGAGGATAAGCTCTCATTAGACCTCATGCATATGATGCATAAATATAGTATGAATAAATACTAAGATTAAATACCTCAATTACTTTACTGGTAATATGATGATATGTACTCAATGAAGTTGAAACATAAATCTCTTGAAGTGTTCAATAAGATTATGAATGAATTATAGCTTTGATAAAAGTATTAAGAAACTTTGATGATGTCAAATGTTGAAATACTTTGCATTAATATCTTGAGAACCTTCAAAAAAGGATTGTAATAATGTATCGCAAGACAATCCATCTGAATATGATGATGTGTCAGAATGAAGGAATTGTACCATGATGAGTCATGAAATAATTATCAATTAATCTTCTTATATCCTCACAAATATATACCTATCACTAAATAATGTACCACATGAATGGTTTGTAAGACATCATATATGATATGATTTGGGAATGTTCTAATATGTCTAAGGGATTAAAACATACCTTGAGAAACTATTTTCTTGAGAAGGTTTATCCAAATCCATGACTCTTGAATATTACTATTAGTCCAAATCCAAAAAAAAATTGTTTTGTTAATAGTATAACTGAGTTCCTAAAGAATTAATGGGAGTAAGAGTAAAACTTGAAATGTTCAAGGCCAACAAAGAGGTACAATGAGAACAATGTGAATCACAAGTTGTTTTGGAATATCAAGTTCAACATGTAACACAAAAAGAAACATTTCTAGTTGAACACATCTAAGATTGGAGGATTGTGAATCCAACAATTCGGATGAGTTGGTCATACAGGATGAGTCAACTAGTCAACCAGAAGCCATTTCTGAGGGATATGGAATCCATGTAAGCTAACAAGGTAGGATCTTGATAGCCCCACCTAAAGGGATAACACCATAAGGGTACAATATGGTTTTATGATCAAGACCTACATGGATAACATAAAAGGAAAAATTGGTTGAATAAATCAAGTTCAAGTTGTTGGACATGATAGAAATTCCTTTACCAATTTATTGTATTTAGAGTGAACTATGATATTTGGCATATGAAGATGGAAACTAGATTCCTTAAGGGAATACATTAGAGGATGTGTCTGTGACACAACCTAAAATTTTTCATAACTTCAAGAATGCAAATAAAGTCTATAAACTACAAAGTTCAATCTGGGATTGAAACAAGCAACTCAGAAGAATGATCTTTTGATTTGACAAGATAGTCAAAGAGTTTGACTTGAATCAAGATGAAAGATGAAATCTGTGATTACAAAAGATTTAGTGGGAGCATATATATATGAATATTCCACATATGATGAGGAATAACATCTCAATATTGTGAATATTGAGATCTGGCATGAAAACACCTTCAATAATGAAGGATAAGGTGAGATATCTTATGAGATAAGGATCAAGACCTATGGGATAGTTCTTGAAGGCTTCACAATAGAAGTTTTAAGCACATGCAATAACAAAGTGTTGAATGAGTTCAACACAAGAAGGATTAAATGAGAGAGAATCTAGATATGTCTCTCATGAACCTTATATTCCTATTCTTGTGAAGAATGGAAATATCATGAATAAGATTTCTTGGACCAACCCAACAGTGAGTCTACATGAGTGCAATAAATGTGTTTATCCCATACAATCTTGTATGTTTGGACATGACTAGATGAGTCAAAATCCAATAAGGGTTATTGGAAAGTCATTAAAGACATCCATTAGTACTTATGAAGTACCTAAGGATAAGATTTCTATTCAATCATGATAGTAATAAAAGGAAGAGTTAGATGTAAAGAGTTACATCGATGCAAGCTTCCATAATGAAAAAACTGGTCGCAAATTAAAATATGTTTTGATTTTAGAAGAGAAAAATATTTTATTAGTTGGAAAGGTTCTGAACTAATAGCTATTAATTCTATTCTACAATAGAAGTCGAGTATACTTGTGTTATGAACACAGAGTGATACTATATGGATTTAAAGGTTCATATGATGAATTTATAAATGTTCGACCATTGATGACTCAATAGAGATGTTGTAACAACAATGGAGCTAATTGTTAGGCAAGGAATATCAAATACCATATTACGACATTTTCCTCTCAGAGCGAAGAGATAAGAAATATGCAATATACTGACTATAAGCAAAGTGTTGCTAACCCGCTTTTTAGCACTAGCGCAGCAGAAGCATGTTGGACATGTTTAGATCACTAAGGATAAGATCCATTGGTGATTGGCTCCAAGTGCAAGTGGGAGTCTATTGGTAAGGTATGCCCGTAGAGCCAACCCTATGATGATTGACGTGGCATAATTACCTACAATGATTTGATTAATAATAATAACATATATAAAGGCAAGCTTCCAATTCATCTATTTCTCTCAGTTATGCGATAATGAGGATACAAAGTGAATGTCTAGAAAATTATATTACTTAATGAAGTATGTTGTTGAGTTATTATCCTTGTGGATGAGATCATACAGATGTTAAGAGTACATATACATATTCCCATTATGTCCCTGATCAGTTGTTATTGTGGAAAGTTGATAGACAACAATAACACATAAAATTAGAGTGTGAGTTGGTTGATTACTAAATCTCATTAGTCATGATATGGAAATATTAAACCAAGCACACATATACATGTTAGGGAATAGTGTATTGGATAGATCCACCCTGAGAGTGGCACATGGTTCTGTGGTCACAATCATCTCTCATAGTGAATGTGGTGATTGTGATTCTTAGACCTAAAATCACTACACTCGTCACATGTCGTTGGGTATGCTTTGACATCATCAAACATAGTCCTAAAATATGGGTTGTTGTAACGGTGATGATTGAGTGACTTTAACATATGGGGATAGACTGTGAGTGATAGATATGGGATTTGTCCCTCCTACTGGAGTATGATATCCTAGCCACTTGATAAGTGTGACTAAGAAATGCATGCGCATGCTCGTGCAAATCAACATATGATATTGAGGTCACATTATCTCAGACAATCTGCTCTTGGTTCAAGAAACATGGATTGAACATTGAGAGGTTGAACAATCATGCCTTGAGTTCATCCTGGATATTAAAGACAAAGGAATTATGAAATCACCGCAACACCTTACACAAACTATAGGTTGAAGTTGTTCTCCAACTTTCCATTCACTTGGGTAGCACTGATGTGCGACCAGGAACCACTCTTTGTTTGTTATGTCATAAGCTAGTTATGGACATTCACTACCAATAGGATATGGGACCTATAGGGTCACACACATAGGAACTCATCTAGAAGAGGAGTTTGATCTTAAATGACAATTGGATTGATTACTAAAGTGTTTAGGTATTCAATTCACACAATTGATCACTTGATTGGTTGACTAGGTCTGCCAAAAGATCAATTCACTGGGTGAGACAGTCGTTTGGGTAGCTAGATAGGCGTCTCAATTGTTGAGACAGGCGTTTGGGTAGTTAGGTAGAACAAGGTTTGAATTGGCTTAGTTCTGACCTTGAATTGATCGGTTTAATATGATTGAACCGATCATATCATGTCAAGTCACCAGACGGCCGTCTGGGTGAGTGAGACGGACATCTCACTTGGGTGATACGGCCCGATTGGGGCCTAACAAAAGTTCGGGATGTTTTTCTAATTGTTTTGATTACATATAATTGGAAAGCAAGTAAAATTAATATGTATATTAATTGGAATCGAAATTGCCAAATTTGTGTGCGATTGGGAAACTGCCAAACAATTGTTTGGCGGTGTGAGACAACCGTCTTGCACACCAAACGACCATATGGGTGTGTGCAAGGGCCGTTTCAGATGTCGCAGGTTGTGAAAGTTCAAGTTCTATTGGTCCTTTCTACTCCCACACAATCTCGTACAAACTGGGAACACTGACCCTAACCTCACCTATAAAAGGAGGGGTATTGAAGGCTTCTAAAGACACAACACAAACAACTGAGAACCAGATCCTCTAACAACTATTGTCCTCTCTGGGTTTGGTAACCAAGAGAGCTTAGGCAAATCCTTCCCGATAGGGAGGGATAGAGAAGAGGAGAGAATAACTGAGAAGTTGTCATTGTAGGAGAGAAGATTGGTGACTAGTACACCAACAGGAGGGACAACTCCTTTCTGTCCATTCTTGGTCAACGACAAGAGTTATAGTTCATCCGTGTGGACTACTCTAGAGGCAGGAGTCCTTTGGCTGCTGCTCAGAGAGCAAAGTCAACTCGTTGTCTGTGGCAAGACCACCAGAATCACTACAGAGGTTGCACAGACAATTGTTCGTGGTGAAGACCAGGAGCTGCATAGCCACCGTCCAAGAGCAACTTATTAGTTATTGCATAGAAGCAGGTTTTGTCACTGGACTTGCTCCAAGACAAGGTATTACTCACTAAAACCATCCTTCCTATTTTATAGTAGTTGACGCGATCTTGCTGTTATGTGAATATAGATAGATACAATTTTTGTTTGCGTTGCTATACTCTATGCCCATATTTTTCAACACAACCATGGAAATGAAGGATTAGGGGTCATTGGAATCTCTAGTTAAGTGGGTGTAGAATTCATTAACAGCTTGGGTAGACTAAAAACGAAAGGAGGGGATAAGAAACTCCTTCAACTTTTTCACCTTGAAAAGTTGAGAGAGATCAAGAAGGGTGATGAAGTCGTTGAGTTCCACCGGCCGTCGAGGAAGAGGAGACTTGATTGTGAGCTTCAAGTAGTGTTCTCCAACAGTCACACTATTAAAGGGGATGTCGTTGATGATGTTTAATGTTGGATTAGGCATGCATTCCTTCCTTGAAGCTACTTGATTCTTTCCACCATGAACTGTAGAGGATGCCATCTTAAGCAAAGTATGATGAAAGAAAAGGTAGATATGATAGAGGGATGAATATTGCTGAAAGATAGCTCTAACGAATGCTAGAGAGGTGGAAGAGAAGAAAGCTCTTGATTTGTGAAGAGAATGGATGGATTGGGTGGTTATTTATAGCAAAACAGAACTACACTCGATCAACAAACTCATCGAATGAGCCCACAATAGCTCTCTTCTCTAACGACTCTTTAACGTCTAGTCGGTCAAAGTTGAATTTGAAATTTTTTCGCAATGGTCAATAACTCGGTCGAGAACTTTGTCGACTAAGGGACCTATGATTAAAAGAATTTTGGCCCAAGGAGTATCTAGAAGATTCTCAACTAAGACTTGCATAGTCGGTTGAGGTTCCCATTGAGAGAAACTCAGTCGAGAATTTTTTCGACCGAGGTCTTTCTCGGTCCAGTATTCTGTCAATCGAATATGAGACTATGAGTAGTATTTCATAATTGGAATGGATTGAGATTGACTAAGTACTTGTTCATAATACTAAATCATTGTAGATAAATATTTTAAAAAAATAATTTTATTATTGTATGCAATAAAATTACTTTAATTTTATGTCAATCCAAAAATTTGATCAAGAATCTTGAGAAAATATATCAAAGAAAACATATTTTAGAGGAGTAATAAGTAACTTCTTTCTAATTTATTGAAATTGATCCAAAGGAAGCAGTTTTGGTGAAAATATCATCCAATTATTCTTCTATATCAACATTATGAAGAGAGATATTATTCTTGGCAATATTATCTCTCAGAAAATGATGTCTAATCGCAATGTGCTTGGCACGACTGTATAAAAAGGGATTATGAACTAAGTTTATAACACTAGTATTATCATAGAAAATTGGCATAGAGGAAAATACAAAACCATAATCATTCAAAACTTGTTGCATATAAAGTACTTGAACACAACATGAACCTACAACCACATATTCAACATCAGTGGTAGAAAAAGCAACTATATAGTGTTTCTTACTAAACCAAGATACTAAGGATCTTCACAGTAAGAAACAACCACCACTTGTGCTCTTAGGATCAAGACGACATCCAACATAATCATCATTGTGTAGGCTTTTAAATCCACTGATTGACATTTAGGATACCACAAACCATAATTTATAGTGCTAGAAAGATATCTTAAAATTCTTTTGATGGCTTGAAAATGAGAATGCATAGAATTTGATTGAAATATAGTACAAAGTCCAACGGAAAATATAATATCCAGTCTAGATGCGGTCAAGTACAAAATGCTACCAATCATGGCCCTATATAAGGAATCATCAATGTGTTCACCATCTTCATCCTTGTCAATTTTAGTAGAAGTGGCCATAGGTGTAGTAGCATGTTTGGAATTTTCCATATTAAATCATTTTAAGAGTTCCTTAGTGTATTTCTCTTGGCTTAGAAAAATTCCAGTAGGCATTTGTTTTATTTGAAATCCAAAAAAATGTCAATTCACCATAAGACTCATTTCAAATTCCTTTTACATGATACACTGAACAGAGTACATAAAGAATCATTTGAAGAACCAAAGATAATTTCATCAACATATATTTGAACAACTAGAAAATCTAATTCATATGTTTTAAAAAATAAAGTGGAATCCGATTTTCCAATAGAGAAACCATTTTCATAGAGATAGTTCTTAAGTCTTTCATACAAATTTTGGGGTGCTTGTTTTAGACCTTAAAAGGGCTTCCTTAAGTTTGTAAACATGATCAAGTTTGTTAGGAATTTCAACGCCAGGTGGTTGGGAAACATAAACTTCTTCTTCTATGATTCCATTTAAGAAGGCACTTTTTACATCCATTTGGAAAACTTTGATGCCTTTATGGGCATCTAGAGCTAATAACATTATAATGGCTTCAAGTCTATCTATCAGTGCATAAGTTTCATCAAAGTCTATCCCTTCTTGTTTATTTTGTCTTTGAGCAACCAACCTATCTTTTTTTCTAACCACTTCCATGGCTTCATTAAGTTTATTTTGAAAAACCCACCTAGTTCCAATGATGATTTTGTCTTGAGGTCTAGGAACTAAGTCTCATACATTGTTCTTAGTGAATTGATATAACTCTTTTTGCATAGAAATTATCTAGTAATCATCTTTTAGAGCTTCATTTATCTTTTTAGGTTCAACAATTGATACAAAATCCATGTTTGCAACATCTCTAAATGATGATCGAGTTTTCACTTTATCAAAAAGATTTCCTATGATTAGGTCTTGAGGATGGTCTTTGATAATTCTAGGAATAGACCGTTGTGACTCATCATTATGTTGTTCAATATTTCATAATTTTTATCATCTTTTGTTGATACGGTTAGATTTTCAATTTGTAATATCATTCAAGTTTTTGTTTTCAATTTCATTTTCAGCACTTTGTGTTGTTATTTCATGAAATTTGATATAAATTGATTCCCCAACTTTCCTACAAAATAGTGTTGTAAATCCTAAATGCCTTACTAGAAGTTGAATAACCCAAGAAAAAACCTTTTTGTGATTTAGGGTCAAATTTGTCTCTATCATCCTTTGTGTTCAAGATATAACAAGGTGTACCAAAGGTATGAAAGTAGCGAACTCTAGGTTTCTTGTTAAAAATGAGTTCATAACATGTTTTCTTAAGATGAGAGTGAATTTAAATACGGTTTAATACATAACATGTATTTACTACTTCAGTCCAAAAGTTTTTAGGTGTGTTATGTTCAAGTAACATTGTTCTAGGTATTTCTTGTAAGGACCAGTTTTTCCTCTCTACTATCCCATTTTGTGGTAGGGTGTGTGGAGGTGAAAAATCATGTATATACCCTTGGGATGTACAAAATTCTTCAAAGATGTGATTTTCAAACTCCCCACCATGATCACTCCTAATGGTGCATATTTTGTTTTGTAGTTGATTTTTAATCTTAGAACAAAACTGAATGAATATTCTAATAGAATCATTTTTGTTGAAAGAAAATGAACCCAAGTATATCTACTATAATAATCAACAATGACAAAGCAATATCCTTAACCACCAATAGATTGAGTCCTCATGGGACCAAACGAATCCATGTGAATAAGTTCTAATGATCTAGAAGTAATAAACAATGATTTAGATTTGAAAGAAGTTTTAACTTGCTTGCATAGAGTACATGGTTCAAAATTTTTAGGTTTATCAAAAGAAAGTTTAGGTAAACGATGAACAAGATCATATTTAAGCAACTTTTTGATAACATGTGAGCTTGCATGATCTAGCTTTCTATGCCATAATTGTAAAGATTTATCATTTGTAGGAAGACATTTTCCAATAATAGCTTGCATAGAGTTAGGTCTAAGTATATAGAGATTTCCTATTCTTTTTCCTTCATAAACAACATCATTAGTATTTTTTGTGAGCAACTTGCAACAGAATTTGTTAAAAAGAACATCATAGCCACTAGCACATATAATCAAGTTATGATTCAATCCATCTACAAGTAGCACAATGTTTATTTGAAGATTCATACCAATATTACCTATTCCAATAATTTTACCTTCGACATTATCTCCAAAAGTGACAGTGCCAATCTTCTTTTCTTCAAGTGTATGGTAAGCCTCTGTGTTTTCGGTCATATGTTTGGAACAACCACTATCAACCACCTAATCCTACAAAATAGGTAGATTTTGGTACCCATGTGGTGGTCCTTTTGGTTAAGAGTATTAATTTAAATGTTTTAACATTTCAAGTTTTTAGAATAGATTAATATGAAGAGTTCATTATAGATTTAAGCCACCACAGTTAACTGTAAACAATGATTTATTTTCAATAAACTGGTCTAATAGAACTATATTCGGTTGAACTTTTTTTCGATCGGAATAGTTCTCAATCAAACTATTTGTCAGCCGGGAGGATTTTGCCAGTAAAAACAATTTTGACAGAACTACCTTTAGTCAAACTTTTCTTTGATCGAAAGAGATCTCAGTCGAGTTCTTTATCGACTAAGATGAGGTTCTGTGCATTTTTGGTAATGTTAACATTTCTAATGTAAAGAAATCATGCTATTATTTTTATATACCACAATTAAGAAATCAAAACATACAAGAATATACAAGTTAAAGCTTATTCTAGTTGAGATAAGACATTATAAATTTCAAAATGTAGTTTAGGTCAAATCTCAACTAAGTGTCCAACATTTTTAAGTTGGAGGTTTTGGAACCCAAACTAAATCCTTGTCTTTAGTTTTCTTGTAATTGCATGAAAATGAATAGTGTCCAAGATGTAAACAATATAATGACAACAAATAAAATCAATTTCATTTCTCTTCTTAGCATTATGAGAACATACATGATCATGGCTTTAGGCACATGCATGACTTTGGTATTAGGTACTTGTGTCTTTCTATCTCTAGGATTTTGATAGGGTCTATTTTTGGGTACATAACCTAGGCCTATCCTTCCAATTTGTACAGTATAATTTTCTAAGATTTTATCAAGAATATCATTGTTCTTCAAGCTATTAGCAACTTAACAATTTAATCCATTTTCCTTTTAATGTCTAACTTTTCTTGATTTAAGCTAGACAACAGGATATCTCTTTCTTTAACATTAACATCATAATCTGAATGAATACATAGAACAAGTTGAGTTTGAAAATTGTTTATCTTAGCAAGCAATTCAAGTTTTTCTTGAGAAAGAAAATTTTTGTTGGTTTCTAGGGAAAGCAACTTGATGTTGTAATAATTAATAGATGATTTTAAGATTTCTTTTTCAGAAGTAAGACTTTCATTTTCATAAGTAAGATCATACAATTTAGCATGGAAATCATCATTAGTTTTTGCAAGCTTCTTCAATTTCCTTTTACAATCAACGTATTTACATTGTAGTTCTTCAAGACTATTAACTAATTCTTCTTTAGATAAATCAAGAATACTTACCTCACTTGAATCTTCATTTTCTTCTTTATTATCCATGAGGCACTCCACTTCTTCTTCTGCACTTCCTCTACCATCACTTGATTCATCCCAAGCTGCTTTGTAGGATTTATCTCCCTTGTCTTTCTTCTTAAAAGAAGATTTATTTCCTTTCTTTGTTTTAGGACATTCATTCTTTACGTCCTTTCTTGCCGCATTCAAAGCACCTAAGGGAAGAAGAGGAAGAAGCACTAGATTTTTTTCTTCAATTTATACCTTCTATATTTCTTACCATTTATAATGAGGGCATCTTCTTCTTCATCTCATTCACTTGTTTCATCACTTTCTTGAGTGATGACTTTTGATTGAGCCTTGGTTGTAGATTTTAACAGAATGTCCTTTCTTTTTTTCCTTTTGAAGTTTAGCCTCCTGTAACAGACTGAATCTCAAGGTCTCTTTTACAATTTACCCATTTTCAAGCTTTTATTTGCTTTCATGTCCTTTTGGGACTTTTTCCTAAAGTTTCTTATCTTTTGTATCCATTGGGCCTCAATGTTGAATTTGAGCAATATTTGATGATGAGATTCATATTTACCCACATTCATGTCAATGAATGGATTTTTGCACAAATATAACAACTCATGTGATAATTGGGGTCTAATAATGCAAAGTGGCCATTTATGAGAGAATAATTAGTATAATGTAGTAATTTAAAGGTTTTATGGCTTTTTGGGACAAGAAATAATAAGTGATAAGGAATTGAGTTAATTAATGGAGATAATGACTCTCATTTCTTTCTCTCTCCTCCAAAATGGAAATAATGCATGAAAATATAATAATATGGTGAAATATTTCACTTGAAATTAATATGTGATGTCTAACTCAAATAATCACTCAAGGTTTCATTATATAGCTTTTTCATATTATTTCACCTCTTTTAATACATTAACATATGCATTAATGGACAACATATGATTATGAGCCTTATTGTGTATAAAATCAAAATCTAATTATATAGCATGGATCTAGACTTTAATTCTAGCCTATGGTCCAAATTTGGGGTCATTTGTATAATGGTTAACCACTCAAATCAATTTTATAAGAAATGAATATAGTGTAACTATAATACTTTAATCAATATCATTTAAATCATTTGTAACACCAAAGTCTTTTCGATTTACCTTGTGACACGACCCATACCACAGTGGACCTATCATCCAATAGCTAAGATTCACTTCCCACTCGATCCAATGGATGAGGCACTGTCTTCTACCTTTGTCTGTTTGTGGGTCACTGAACAGTGACGACCGTCGGGTTCCTTAGACCCGTTCTCCCTCTCTCCTTCACTATTTAACATGATTCCTTCAACATTGGCTTCACCTATTATCACCAATTCAAATGAGCCCTAGGTCATTGGCTACCTTGCACAGTAGGTGAAGCACCTCTCTCGGTTCCTGGTGCGATTCCGCTAGAGGTGTACACACCAGCCAACTACGGTGGCTAGATGCACTCCACGAGGTCAGAACGCACGAGATGGGATCTTGCTTTCGAAATTTATAAAACCTAAACTGACTATCTATGTCTACTAAAACACTACACCCGCAAGCACACGGTGTCGTGTCGTAGTATAGGAAGGTGGCAAGTAAAGGGTCGATCCACAGGGAAAAGAGGGGGCATTAGAGCTAGGTTAGTTTAGCTAGGTTCCTACTGCGGAGACTAGGGTTAAGGGTTTGAAGGTGATTTGATTGTTAAACTACTATGGACAAACAAGAAATTCAAAGGTAAGAATGAAATCTAAGTTAACCCTAGACTAGATTAAGGCTAAACAAGCAAGAAAGGATTAAGCTAGGTATGCAAAGGCAAATTACACTAAGGCAAGCAAGAGAGAAGTAAAAGAGATATTAAAGAGCTACACTAGCATGAACAAGACAAGAGCAAAGGAAGAATCTAACTAAGCAAGGAAAGAACTAATTAAGCTAAGCAAGCACAAAACTAGGGTTTCAAGCAGTAAAGAGATGTGTGGGCTATTTAGGGGTATGAACTTATCACTTAAGTTGGGGGGTGACATATGAACATTATGATTCCATTTAGATTATCCAAACCAAACAACAAGTTATAGTCTAATGAATTAACCTAAGCTACTAACTAGCCATGGATATGCTAGGCTGTGCATAGGGGAACTAGTCCCTAACACCCCCTACTACCCTTACGAGGCTCAATTGGGTTAGGGATTAGGTACAATTCAATTAGAGTCTAATCAAGTCTAGGTTTCTAGATTAGGCATTCCTAGGGAAATTTGGGGCCGAGGGTAGTAATGGGGAGGTGAGATTAGGGTTTGGACCCCAATTCCCCCACATTCTAGCCTTGAGAAGGCTCCATGCTAATTGCACTAGAATTACCTAATCTAGCTACTTAGATCTCTCACTTAGATTTAGGGAGATTGATTAGGATGTAGGAAGATGGGAGGAAACCTAGGGATCCAAGAATTGGACCTAGGGGCAAATCCCAAAATTCACACATATAAGCAATTTGCCTAAATTCCTAGGTGATTCCATACACAAACCAACAAGCAATCCATGGAGAATGAGATGCAAATAGAATATAATAATTAACAAATAGAATTACAATGTTTACATGTCATTTCCCCCCACCATGGTATCAAAGTAACATAATTTCCCCCAAACAACCCACCCACATGGGCCTAGCTACTCATAGAAATGGAAAATACAAAAAGAGGGAAGAAAGAGATAGAGGTGTCCATGGAGCTCGAAGTAGTGGCTGAAATCCCCCTCTCCAGCAGCTACAGGTCATCCTCCTCCCTCCTCCAGGGTGCAAGGGTGAAGAATGAAGGGGATTATGGGTAGGAACTAGTCTAAACTAGTGATTTAGTGGTGGAAATGGTGAAATGGAGTGGATTTGAGGTGGATATGGAGTGGAATGGAGTGGGTGGCGATTTGGGGAGCTAGGAGGTGGTGGAAGGTAGCTAGCTTCGTGCCCCAGCCGCCACCTAGGTATATATAGGTGTCTAGGGGGTCTAGGGTTAAGTTAGGGGTAAAATAGGGAAAGTAGTGGAAAAATGGGTGGAGTTTGTGAGTAGCACGGCCGTGGTGGGTCACCACGACCATGGTGGGTAGGGTAGACCGCGGATGTGGTGTATGGGCACGGTCGTGGAAATTAAAATAGGCCAAGTTACATGGTTTTGGTCTGAATGGCCACGGCCGTGGTGGTCACCACGGCCGTGGTGGTCACCACGGCCGTGGTGGATAGGGTGTTGCACGGCCATGGTGGGTTGGATGATGGCGGCCGTGGTGGTGTAAAACGGTCATGGTGATCTTCTGTAACACGGCCGTGCTAGGTAGCACGGCTGTGGTGGCTGCCCCTTGCACGGACATTCTTGGCAGCACGGCCATGGTGCTCTATGCTTGACTTGGAGTTGATTTGCAAGTGACCTAGCACGGCCATTTTGTGGAACCACGGCCGTGCTGGGTCCTGGATCAGCACTTTGACTCGGTTCTTTGGCTTTTCTTGGACATCTTTGCTTCAAATGATCTTTGGCCACTAGGGGTAGGTCGAGGGGGCCTCAGACTTCACTTTGGGTCTCTCCAAGGGTAGAGGAACCCTAGGATCACTCCTTCTCTCTCTCTTCCATCAAGTGTGGTCCAAATGACGGAAAAACATGCAAATAATGTCCATAAGTGCATTTATACAAGTAAGCATATTGGGAGGAATGACATGCAATCTAACAAGTATAGATGTGATTGAAGAGAAATATAACACAAGATGAAGCCCTAAAATAGGGCTGCATCACCACCCCAAACTTGAAACATACTTGTCCTCAAGCATGCTCTAACTCAAATCTCTCGACAAATTTTCCACAAACAAGAAATGACAAATGCAATGTAAAGGATGATTATTACTGAATGGTATCAAAGATGACTAAGTACATGCATTTCACCTCTCTCCTCTCTTGCTTTCACAATCCAATCATGAAAAAAGCACAAAGCATATGAACTTCAAATATAGCGCATGGAATACACAAGTTATCCATATTTCTTCCATAAATTTCTGGGTAAACCGTTTCATGATGGTGTTAATCAAGGAAGACTAGGAGTATTGTTTCACATTCATGCGTTCAATCTTATATTTCAAATCACACCAAAAGACCCACGTGGCTACAGAAAAGGGCAAAATGAGCTAAGTTTATGTTTCCTAGCTCAATGGGTATAACAGTGGAAGAAAGGGTTGCACTAAGATTTTGGATTGTTTTTACACACTCATCTTTTCTTTATTTGAATGCTCTTAAACAGGAGCATCCTTTTATGTGTTTTTGCTTTTCTTTTTCTTTTTTTCTTTTTTTTTCTTGCCCTTGGTGTAGATAGGGCATATGATGGATAGAGTGAAGCGGGGAGATAGAGATGTGGCCACCCCAAACTTTTGTAGGTGGCCACAGATAATATGTGCACTTTGGCAGCCTTACATGAGGCGGAGGGGTAAGAAGATGGTGAGAGAAAGGTCGAGTAAAAGAGGGGTCATTGGTATGATTTTCCACATAAGACATCCTGCATGGAATTTAATCCAATACTTCATCCTAGATATGACACCACATGAATGAACAAGATGAAATCGATATATCAATCAAGTGATTCCACAAACACTAAGCGTTCAAAGCTTGCTCAACTTCACAATTCAACCAAATCAATCACCATCATAAGAGAGGTGATGAACATGTACAAAGTCAAACATTGATAACACTTAGCAATAAAGCATGACATTTCACTTTCATTTGTCAAAGGTCGTCATTTTTACTCAAAACAATAGAGATTGGGTCAAAACACACTTTCTAGGCAAGAAATCTCAAATTTGGGCAAAATTGGCCAAAACGGTGCCAAGTTGCCTTCAATCACATCTAAACCCTATATTATTGAACTTAAAGCAGTAAACAAGCAAATACTAGCTATAACATGCAAGAATTACCAAAAATTTGCATGATATGCAATGCATGGCAAGAAGAGCTAATTTTTTTGAAAATTATGCAAAAATTGCAAGAAAGTAAACTACATGACATGCAAGTATGCAAAGCAGTAAAGATGACTAAGATAGATAGCAAAAACAAGAAAACAAAAGTGGATGTGGCAGGTGAAATGTAAAGTGAAACTAGGGCATACCTGCCCTACCATCCCAAACTTGTGAATTATGATGTCCTCAACATGATCCTAGAGTTTAGGATGATAGGGTAGACGATCATGGATCTCTCGAGGCTCTGGAAGTGTTCCTCCATGTGGTGGAGGATATGCATAGTAGCTACCACACTAATCTACCATCAGTGGCTGAAATTGGTCTGCAACACGGCCGTGTTGCGTAGCACGACTGTGGTGGCTTCAAGTTGCACGGACATGCTGCCTGGAACGGCCGTGGTGCAGTCATTTGGCAGCTTTTCTCAATTTTGCTTCTGAATCCAGGGACTTGGTGTATTTTTCTGGCAAATGACCACAGTCGTATTGATGTGCCACGACTATGGTGGTCCCTGTAGCTGCTACTCTCAAAATGAGGAACATCAAACACTAAAAAACTTGACCCAAAGTAATTTTTCTTTGAATCCTTCTCTCAATTGTACTCAAATTTCCTTCATTTCACCCTGTTACCACCTACACATATTAAAACTAGACAAAAATTATTAAACACAAGTGTGTGTGTGTTTTCTTGGAAAGTGTAAAAACAAAGCAATCGTATCAAAAAGTGAAGGTTGGGTTAAAATTTCCCAAACCTATGTGGGTTGCCTCCCACATGAGCTAAGTTCCATGCCTTCATCCAGGCTTCTTGTTCTTTCACCATCAACCATTGTCCAAAAACAAAATGTTTGCACCCCCATCATAGGCAATCCTCTCAAATGATTTCCTTGATTGATCTTCCTCCCAAGGGTCATGCAAGCTTCTTGAGTGCTTCTCAACAATTTCCTCTCCTTGGGGATCATCATCATAGATCTTAATCAGCCTTAAGACCTTCAGTAATCTCATGCCATAGTTTCTCTCTCTCTTGATAAATGGGTCTTCATAGGCATCAAAGAGGGGGGGGGGGTTCAATAATATGGGACACTTGCGAACAAGGACTTTCTAGCAAGGGCTCTTCACTAAGATCTTTGTCAACTTGATTCCCTCCCTTGATAAGCTTCTCAACAACCTTATCACACCCCATGATTGAAACCATATCCATTTGCTCATAGGAAGTAGGGGGAGCATGTGATAGTTGAGGTGGTGGCATTGTTGTTAATGGCCTTGGGAATTGAGGTGGAGGAGGGAATTGAGGTTGGAAGGTGAAATGGTGGGAAGGTTGTGGAGATGGAGGTGGTGGGGGTGTGTAAGGCTTAGGATAGCCTTGGAGGTAGGGCGGTGGAGAAAATGGATGGGTTCGTGCATCTTGGCCTTCCATCTTGTCTTCCTCGAATGGCTTGTCACACGCACAAAGTACAACCAAAAAAACCAGAACAAGTTAGTAAACCAATATACACAAAGAATGCAAAGAATGATGAATAAAGAATAGTAATGATGAGGGTAGTAGGAAAATTCAAAGAAAAACTAACTATCTAGGCCGAGCACCTCTAGTCCCCGACAACGACACCAGAAAGCTTGGTGTGATTCTGCTAAAGGTGTACACACCAGCCAACTAGGGTGGCTAGATGCACTCCACGAGGTCAGAACGCATGGGATGGGAATCTTGCTTTCAAAGATTATAAAACCTAAACTGACTACCTATGTCTACTAAAACACTACACCCGCAAGTGCATGGGGTCGTGTCGTAGTATAGGAAGGTGGCAAGTAAAGGGTCGATCCACAGGGAAAAGATGGGTCACTAGATCTAGGTTCCTACTGCGGAGACTAGGGTTAAGGGTTTGAAGGTGATTTGATTGTTAAACTACTATGGACAAACAAGCAATTTAAAGGCAAGAATGAAATCTAAGTTAACCCTAGACTAGATTAAGGCTAAACAAGCAAGAAAGGATTAAGCTAGGTATGAAAAGGCAAATTACACTAAGGCAAGCAAGAGAGAAGTAAAAGAGCAATTAAAGAGCTACACTAGCATGAACAAGACAAGAGCAAAGCAAGAATCTAACTAAGCAAGGAAAGAACTAATTAAGCTAAGCAAGCACAAAACTAGGGTTTCAAGCAGTAAAGAGATGTGTGGGCTGTTTAGGGGTATGAACTTATCACTTAAGTTGGGGGGTGACATATGAACAGTATGATTCCATTTAGATTATCCAAACCAAACAACAAGTTAGAGTCTAATGAATTAACCTAAGCTACTAACTGGCCATGGATATGATAGGTTGTGCATAGGGGAACTAGTCCCTAACACCCCCTACTACCCTTATGAGGCTCAATTGGGTTAGGGATTAGGTACAATTCAATTAGAGTCTAATCAAGTCTAGGTTTCTAGATTAGGCATTCCTAGGGCAATTAGGGGCCGAGGGTAGTAATGTGGAGGTGAGATTAGGGTTTGGACCCCAATTCCCCCACATTCTAGCCTTGAGAAGGCTCCATGCTAATTGCACTAAAATTACCTAATCTAGATACTTAGATCTCTCACTTAGGTTTAGGGAGATTGATTAGGATGTAGGAAGATGGGAGGCAACCTAGGGATCCAAGAATTGGACCTAGGGGCAAATCCCAAAATTCACACATATAAGCAATTTGCCTAAATTCCTAGGTGATTTCACACACAAACCAACAAGCAATCCATGAAGAATGAGATGCAAATAGAATATAATCATTAAAAAATGGAATTACAACGTTTACATGTCATTTCCCCCCCCCAACATGGTATCAAAGTAACATAATTTCCCCCAAACAACCCACCCACAGGGGCCTAGCTACTCATAGAAATGGAAAATACAAAAAGAGGGAAGAAAGAGATAGAGGTGGCCATGGAGCTCGAAGTAGTGGCTGAAATCCCCCTCTCCTGTAGCTGTAGGTTGTCCTCCTCCCTCCTCTAGGGTGCAAGGGTGAAGAATGAAGGGGATTATGGGTAGGAACTAGTCTAAACTAGTGATTTGGTGATGGAAATGGTGAAATGGAGTGGATTTGAGGTGGATATGGAGTGGAATGGAGTGGGTGGTGATTTGGGGAGCTAGGAGGTGGTGGAAGGTAGCTAGCTTCGTGCCCCAGCCACCACCTAGGTATATATAGGTGTCTAGGGGGTCTAGGGTTAAGTTAGGGGTAAAATGGGGAAAGTAGTGGAAAAATGGGTGGATTTTGTGAGTAGCACGGCCGTGGTGGGTCACCACGGCCATGGTGGGTCACCACGACCATGGTGGGTAGGGTAGACCACGGCCGTGGTGTATGGACATGGTTGTGGGAACTAAAATAGGCCAAGTTATAGGGTTTTGGTCTGAATGGCCACGACCGTGGTGGTCACCATTCCATGTTGCATACTCATTAGAAGGAAGTGCATAAGGTAAAGACACCATTCTCCAAAGCTCCATTATGATCTCTTGGAAGTAGAATTGCATCCTTCTTTTCCAATAAGTGTAGTTGCTTCTAATGAAAGGGTGGTGTTCGGGTCACATGAGTTCCTTTAAGGTTGAGGTTGCTAAGCAAGTTATCCCCCATTCTTTAAGACCTGTTAGGGCTCCTTGAAGACCTACTTTGATACCAATTGAAAGATCTAGAGGGGGGTGAATAGAGCTTTTGGTACTTTGAAATTCAATTAAAAACTCAAATCAAAGAAGGAGGAGGAAACATGGAAGACACTTTAATGTAGAGTGGTTCCAACCTTTGAATCAAAGGTTGTGAGTCCACTACCAATTGTCTCCAATTGGGATTTTGAAAGTGATGTATATTATTTACCTCACAAGGATGTTACAACAAAATACAATCACCTTCCTTGAATTATCCTTCACCTAGAAGTAGCATAAACCTCCTTTAAAGCGGCCTTCTTGAAGTAACATGAAGCCCTTAGAGCAGCTGTAACATACTGAAATCTAGGGTCTTTCCTGCAATTTACCCACTTTTGAGCTTTTCTTTGCCTTCTAGTCCATTTGGACCTTTTTCATAAATTTCCCATCCTTTTGAATCATTTTTGGACTCTATTTGCAATTTGAGCATTAATGATGGTGAAATTCCATTTTTGCCCCCATTTATGATAATAAGGGGGTGTTTGCACAAATAACCCACTTAAGGTAATAATTAAGGACTAATAATGCAAAATGGAATTTTATGAGAGAATATAAGTAGATAATGTTAATTTGGAGCTTTTTCGATAAATATATTAGTAATAATGTGTACTTGAGTTAATATGGAGAATAATAACCCACCTCCCTTTCTCTCTCATCTTATGGGGTAATAATACTTGATAGGGTAGTTATGAAAAACTCCACTAAACCACAAATTAGTTGACTAAAGGAAAATGTTGGAGATCAAGAATAAATATTAATGGTTAAGAAGTGATTTTTTTTTTGAAAGCAAACAAATTCATTCATTACTCAAGCCATACGACATCTACAAGTAGAGAAGTACAACCAGAAGAAATCTAGATCAGTCAAGAACATAGATCTAACACCACTACCACTCATATTGGAACGAGATTGAAACACTTCTTCATAGAACTCTCTTCTTTGTGGCTGACCAAAGCAGCTATTGTGAGAGATACCTTCAACTTGAGCATAAGGCAGCGGCATTAAGCATGAACCTGATCGAGACTCCGTCTGATTGTTGACTCTACCATCCATGGCACGGCTCAAGCAGCAAAGAACCTGAGGCAAAAACGAGACCAACCAGGGATCTCATCACTCTCACGAAAGGAGAGACACCTAAACCCCAAAGGGAGAGACAAATGTCGAAGGAACACGGCGAGAAGAAGGCAAGAAACTGCCTAGAACCATGACAAAAACGAAAGGCAGGGAGCCGACAAAGACTGAACTGAAAAATAGAGTGAAAGCAGCAAAGCGAGAAATGCCCACCCCCCAGCAGATCCATGCCAAAAGCTTTGTGGCGTCCACCTCCTTGCCTCCACCAAGAGATTAGCTTCGCCGGAGACGAAGCCACCGTCCAGGAAAGTGCCGCTCCACCACCCTGAAGCCCCGATCTAAAGGCACGGAGGACGAAGACGACGAAGAGGAGAACCAGCCAGCCACAGCCCCAGCGCCGCACGATCTATGAAGAGGATAGTCGCCCGAAGAACACCTAGGGGGAGAGGGTGGCTACGCGCCGGCAGCCGACCACCTCCCCAGAGCGGGAGAGTCCCACACACGAACCCTGGTTAAGAAGTGAATTAATATGCAAGTATAAATTAAAATGGTGAATAATGACCCATCTTCATACCTCACTCTTATTATGGGATAATTAAGCTTGAAAATGCATGTAATAAGTGAATGGAGGACTCTTGGACTCCATATCTCGGTTTTGGAAACCAAGGGTTGCATATAAAAGCTATATGTAATTATTTGCCCAAAAATCATATTAATATAGTCTTTAATAAGCAACATAATTATTCGGGGCCAAAGATTGGGTGAAACGTAAATATAATTATATATCATGAAACTAGACGTTATTAGCAACCTAGGATTAAAATTTGAAGTCATTTGGAGTTCATTTGACCTCCCAAATGCATTTATCAAGTTTCTATTAAAGTGTGACATACTATCTATCGAAATATCGGTTATGCACATCATTTAAGCCAAAGTTTGGCTTAAATTCCCGTCACGCGTGATTTGGCCGTGTGGGTCCATCGTGGACTCAAATCCAGTGGTTCGTGTTAGCTTGACCACAATCCAACGGCCAAAAACTTGTCTTCAACCTCCGACCGTTACATGTATAGTAGACCTCGACTCCTCCACTTCGATCTCCTTGGTTACTTGATCGTTTTGCGAGATTCCTTCTCCATTCGGTTCATCTCCTTCCCCCAACTCTTTTGAGCCATCACTCGTGTAGTGAGGTGCAATATAGCCAAAATGCCAAGAGGCGCCGGCCAAGGCCTCTCACATCCACCGTCGTCTCGCATCCACACCGAACCTCACGTATAAATTACTTGCTCTGCACCTCCGTCAGACCTTAGGCAATCTTTTTCTCGAGTTAATTTTCCCAAAGCTACCACTGTTAGCCACCGCAACCTCTAGCTGTCCCCGACCTTGCGGCACCTCTCCACGACGCTACGGGGAACCAGCGTCCAAATTTATTGTTCGGGTGAGTTCGTCCTTCGATTCCCTTCATTTCGAGTACCTGCACGACTCTTTTGGCCTTGAATCGCTAAAATGCTCAATTGGGCAAGAAGCACCTCACCGCCATGGCACGGCGTGGGCTGGGGAAGAAGCCCAATGGTTGAAGGACTATCTTTCCCCTGCTCGCCCTCCTTCCTTTGTGTTCTCTCCGAGGTCATTTTGGTCTTTTCGCCCTCTTATTTTTGTTTCTCGATTAGCTAATGGTTACATTCGATTGACCCTTGTATACCCACGAATTGAATGGATTTGATTTTACGACCATGGGCAGTTGTGTCATTTCACCTACTATTTACATCGATTTACATTTTCATTGAAATTACTGTCACGCTATGGTTTTCTTGCATTCTGATTGGCCGATTTTACTTAATTCATAGTAAATCGATCCATGGTCAGAAAAATGCAAATAAATAGTCGTTGGAAAGGATTTTTAATGTAGAATCTGATTTTATGGTTCTTGAGTCCCAATTGTGATTCCTTTTTCGAAGTTTTCTTTGGATACCTATTTGATTATATTAAATGGTCTAGAATGTATAATTAATTCATTTTAACTCCAAATTAGGAAATAAAAGATGTTTTCTTAATCAGGAGAGTATGATTAATCGATTGGACTAGGTTTTGAGCCTTAAATCGTGGTTTTGAAAATAAGTTCCAAAATTAGGGTTTTCCTATGCTTTATGCCTTGATATATACTAATACATGTGTAATGTTTATAACTAGGGAAAAATGGAAGTGAAACAATATGATTGGTGAATGTATTGGTAATGAATCTAGATTAGGTATGTGAAGCCTATTTCGTATGTGATACTTATTTGTGTATGTGGATCCTATTTTGGTATGTGATACTTATTTGTGTATGTGATTCCTATTATATGTGTGGAATGTATGAATGTGAAATCTATGTGCAAACAATCCCAATCCTTCAGTTGGGTCTTATCCAACCCTACAAACATTTTGTGCTAGCCATGATATCCTCCTAAATGCCTTTTTTTGGATCTTTACTTATTTTATGCCTCCATTTCCATTGTGGATCATCTAGTTGAATTATGTGAATATTGCTACCACTTATGTTGGCTCATTTACTTGGAAATATTGTATATTGTTGTTGCTTATGTTGGCTCCTTTATTTCATGGGTTTTATTCCCAATTGCTATGATGCAAATGTTACTTTTATATTTTTCACTACTGCCAAGTGAACTATTAAGCATGATGTATTTTAGGCCAAATGACAATGTAGTGTACATGTGTACAAACCACCCATAGGGCACTGAGGTTTTAGTCCTCCTGTCGGGCACTAGGGTTTTAGTCCCCCTGCCATTTTATATTAGGCACTGGGGTTTTAGTCCCCCTGCCACTTTATATAGACACTGGGGTTTTAGTCCTGGTTCCACTTGGTGAGGTCCGGTAGGTGCCTCACCCTACATTGAGATGCCTTTGTGTCTTAATATATTCATGCTATGTGTTTATTATTGTGGTGATTGATTATGGCAGTCTTCTCTCTGTTATTCTTATACTTGCCTCATTTCTTTTAAAATCTCTTAGTGTAGAGAATCTTTTATATTACAATGCTTTAGATTATTGAATTGTCCTATTTCTCTTGAATAACACATACATTTTTTATCTTTCTCTTACTGGATGACCCCAACCATCCAGGCTAGGATCAGAGTGCGCATGGAAGCTTGGTGAACCTGCCTAAGGTTAAGGAGATCTTATACATCTAGATAGCTTGGAGTAGTTGCATAAACTTTTGTTATGTTGTTTGTGGAGACAAGTTGTATTAGTTTAAGTCTTCCTCTACCTAGATCCTATGCTTGTATAAAGTTGTACTCCCATTTGGGAAATTTTTATAATGTACTCTTTATACATTTTGAATAAAGTCAAGTTTTATTTCTTTCACTGCCACACATTTGATGTAATTGTTTATCATATTTAATAGTAGAGACTTGATCTTTACAACATGGTATCAGAGCATCAAGGTAGTCGGATTCTTGACTAATTCAAAATTGTCTCCTAGATAGAACCCTTACCATATGTAGTTTCCTTTAGTAAGTTTTTCACCTTAGAGATGACCTATAATGGAAGTCTGATTTAGGATCATAATAATTTCATATTAGAAATAAAATTTGTCAACTTTTTGGTGAATTGTCTATTGAGTAGCTATTAGAGCAAGAAGTTGAAGTGATGGTGTCTAGAAAGGGTCAGAGCTTGGGGGCTAGAAATATTTTCCTCCGCCCCACTAGCTTGGTAACAAGGACTCCTGAGCTCATATCACCTGGCCTGGCCTGATCTGATACAGACAGCTCGAAATAGTCTATCTTTGGGCATGTTTCCTAATTGTTGAATACCTTAGGAAAACCATAAGTGATGATTTGATCTCTTACACAAAAATCATCCTTAAATACCTTATACTCCTATGTTTAGGGTTTAGTGTACCCTATGTTACACCCTGAAGTTTGGTTAGTAAGTCCTTTTAGTGTTGAGTTTTATGTACCCTTTTACCCTTAGCTTAGTTTGACTTAGTTGACCCTTTTAAAGGGTGGAGTGAGGGTTATGGTGTTGGTACCCTATTTGGTTTTGCAAATCTGATTTCGAGGACGAAATCCCTTTTTAGGGGGATGGAATCCCAATTAAAAGCAAAATCAAATACCTTTAGAGTTAGAAACCCTATCTATGTGGACATATGTACATAATAACTTATGTGAACAAGAATTTACCAAATACATTATACTTGTAATTCAACTTGTTTGTTTATACACACATGAATATGTAGTAAGTCATATAGAGATAGTTCATATGATTGAACCTTCACATATTATTGATGCACATAATAATGAGTTACTCATTACTAATTGTGAATATACATAATGTTGACTATGCCACCCTAATGGTAAAATGTGTATGGATAATGCACCATAAGGATGCTTTAACATGTAATGATCATGTTTACCTAAACCCTAATATGTAATCATCTAGCTTTGACAACATATACATATATATATCCTTAATGCCTTTCATGATACATTAGTGACATTAGGTGTCATCATCACATAATATACCTTGATACATATAAATGGATTATAGTCACAAAGTTATCAATATATGTAAGGTATATCACCTTGTTTTCTAATGAACACCTCATCATAACTTGATATATGAATTAATTCATTAATATTTAATGTGTTACATCCTATTCACTAAAATGCATAAAATGACTCAAACATGATAATGAATAATTGGATTCACATAAATATTCATAAATGCCTAATGTGAATTAAAATATGTATAATTTATAATATGAAGTGTAATGGATGAAAATGATTAATGATGTCATTAATATGAGTATGAAAGATGATATGACAATGTGCAATATGGACATTATTTGGAATTATTACAGGCTTAATAACTTGTTGGATAATATTAACTTTTTCTACAAAATAATTAGTGATAATTCTACATGATAGTTTTAAGAGGATAATGGAGAATGAATTCATGTTATTAAGGTTTTTGACCTAATACATTAATTAATGTTGAATGGCTTAGTAAACCCTAATTGTGCTTAAAACCCTTGATGAGGGAAATACATATGATATAATGTTGAGATGTAATTGTTTTGAATAAAATGTGGCACAAGTGATGGTATAATAAATATGATGCCTCTTCATGATGGAGATTATGCTAATAAGACAAAAATGTTGATTATGTTGTGTTTGATAAGAGGTTATAGGTTTTGTGGAAACCTTAGTGAGACTTGGCTTATGTGTAGATCTTTTAGTACCTATCTAGTTGTTTAAGGTTGGGATGTTGCACACTCTCCCTCTCTTCCCTCTTGTTGTGATTTTGGGGAAGAAATCCTCTTTAATGGGTGGAGTGCTGTAACATACTGAAATCTAGGGTCTTTCCTACAATTTACCCACTTTTGAGCTTTTCTTTGCCTTCTAGTCCATTTGGACCTTTTTCATAAATTTCCCATCCTTTTGAATCATTTTTGGACTCTATTTGCAATTTGAGCATTAATGATGGTGAAATTCCATTTTTGCCCCCATTTATGATAATGAAGGGGTGTTTGCACAAATAACCCACTTAAGGTAATAATTAAGGACTAATAATGCAAAATGGAATTTTATGAGAGAATTTAAGTAGATAATGTTAATTGGAGCTTTTTGGATAAATATATTAGTAATAATGTGTACTTGAGTTAATATGGAGAATAATAACCCACCTCCCTTTCTCTCTCATCTTATGGGGTAATAATACTTGATAGGGTAGTTATGAAAAACTCCACTAAACCAAGAATTAGTTGACTAATGGATAATGTTGGAGATCAAGAATAAATATTAATGGTTAAGAAGTGAATTAATATGCAAGTATAGATTAAAATGGTGAATAATGACCCATCTTCATACCTCACTCTTATTATGGGCTAATTAAGCTTGAAAATGCATGTAATAAGTGAATGGAGGACTCTTGGACTCCATATCTCGGTTTTGGAAACCAAGGGTTGCATATAAAAGCTATATGTAATTATTTGCCCAAAAATCATATTAATATATGCTTTAATAAGCAACATAATTATTGGGGGCCAAAGGTTGGGTGAAACCCAAATATAATTATATATCATGAAACTAGACATCATTATAAACTTAGGTTAAAATTTGAAGTCATTTGGAGTTCGTTTGACCTCCCAAATGCATTTATCAAGTTTCTATTAAAGTGTGACATAATATCTATCGAAATATCGGTTATGCACATCAATTAAGCCAAAGTTTGGCTTAAATGCCCGTCACGCGTGATTTGGCCACGCGGGTCCATCATGGACTCATATCCAGTGGTTCGTGTTAGCTCGAACACAATCCAACTGCCAAAAACTTATCTTCAACCTCCGACCGTTACATGTACAGCAGGCCTCGACTCCTCCACTTTGATCTCCTTGGTTACTTGATTGTTTTGCGAGATTCCTTCTCCATTCGGTTCGTCTCCTTCCCTGACTCTTTTGAGCAATCACTCGTGTAGTGATGTGTGGTGTAGCCAAAATGCCAAGAGGCACCGGCCAAGGCCTCTCACGTCCACCGTCGTCTCGCATCAACACCGAACCTCACCTATAAATAACTTTCCCTGCACCTCCGTCGGACCTTAGGCAATCTTTTTCTCGAGTTAATTTTCCCAAAGATACCATTGTTAGCCACCACAACCTCTGGCTATCCCCGACCTTGCGGCACCTCTCCACGGTGCTATGAGGAACCAACGTCCAAATTTATTGTTCGGGTGAGTTCGTCCTTCGATTGCCTTCATTTTGAGTACCTGCACGACTCTTTTGGCCTTGAATCGCAAAAATGCCCAATTGGGCAAGAAGCACCTCGCCGCCATGGCAGGGTGTGGGCTGGGGAAGAAGACCAATGGTTGAATGACTATCTTGCCCCTGCTCGCCCTCCTTCCTTTGTGTTCTCTCCGAGGTCATTTTGGTCTTTTTACCCCTCTTATTTTTGTTTCTCGATTAGCTAATGGTTACATTTGATTGACCCTTGTATCCCCACGAAATTAATGGATTTGATTTTATGACCATGGGCAGTTGTGTCATTTCACCTACTATTTACATCGATTTACATTTTCATTGAAATTACTGTCACGCTATGGTTTTCTTGCATTCTGATTGGCCGATTTTACTTAATTCATAGTAAATCGATCCATGGTCAGAAAAATGCAAATAAATAGTCGTTGGAAAGGATTTTTCATGTAGAATCTGATTTTATGGTTCTTGAGTCCCAATTCTGATTCCTTTTTTGAAGTTTTATTTGGATACATATTTGATTATATTAAATGGTCTAGAATGTAGAATTAATTCATTTTAACTCCAAATTAGGAAATAAAAGATGTTTTCTTAATCAGGAGAGTATGATTAATCGATTGGACTAGGTTTTGAGCCTTAAATCGTGGTTGAAAAAAAGTTCCAAAATTAGGGTTTTCCTATGCTTTATGCCTTAATATATACTAATACATGTGTAATGTTTATAACTAGGGAAAAATGGAAGTGAAACAATATGATTGGTGAAAGTATTGGTAATGAATCTAGATCAGGTATGTGAAGCCTATTTCGTATGTGATACTTATTTGTGTATGTGGATCCTATTTTGGTATGTGATACTTATTTGTGTATGTGATTCCTATTATATGTGTGGAATGTATGAATGTGAAATCTATGTGCAAACAATCCTAATCCTTCATTTGGGTCTTATTCTACCCTACAAACATTTTTTGCTAGCCTTGATATCCTCCTAAATGCCTTTATTTGGATCTTTACTTATTTTATGCCTCCATTGCCATTGTGGCTCATCTAGTTGAATTATGTGAATCTTGCTACCACTTATGTTGGCTCATTTACTTGGAAATATTGTATATTGTTGTTGCTTATGTTGGCTCCTTTATTTCATGGGTTTTATTCCCAATTGCTATGATGCAAATGTTACTTTTATATTTTTCACTACTGCCAAGTGAACTATTAAGCATGATGTATTTTAGGCCAAATGACAATGTAGTGTACATGTGTACAAACGACCCATAGGGCACTGAGGTTTTAGTCCTCCTGTCGGGCACTGGGGTTTTAGTCCCCTTACCATTTTATATTAGGCACTGGGATTTTAGTCCCCCTGCCACTTTATATAGGAACTGGGGTTTTAGTCCCCATGCCACTTGGTGAGGTCCGGTAGGTGCCTCACCCTATATTGAGATGCCTTTGTGTCTTAATATATTTATGCTATGTGTTTATTATTATGGTGATTGATTATGGCAGTCTTCTCTCTCTTATTCTTATACTTGCCTCATTTCTTTTAAAATATCTTAGTGTAGAGAATCTTTTATATTGCAATGCTTTAGATTATTTAATTGTCCTATTTATCTTGAATAACACATATATTTTTATCTTTCTCTTGCTGGATGACCCCAACCATCCAGGCTAGGATCAGAGTGCGCCTGGAAGCTCGGTGAACCTGCCTAAGGTTAAGGAGATCTTGCACATCTAGATAGCTTGGAGTAGTTGCATAAACTTTTTTCATGTTGTTTGTGGAGACAAGTTGTATTAGTTTAAGTCTTCCTCTACCTAGATCCTATGCTTGTATAAAGTTGTACTCCCATTTGGGAAATTTTTATAAAGTACTCTTTATACATTTTGAATAAAGTCAAGTTTTATTTCTTCCGCTGCCACACATTTGATGTAATTGTTTATCATGTTTAATAGTAGAGACTTGGTCTTTACATCAGCCTTCACCTCTTTCAAGTATCTCTGCCATGTTGAGATAGCCTTCACCTAGAAGTAGCTCCAACCTCCTTAGAATCACCCTTCTTTAAGTAACCTCAAGAAATCTTGAAGCAGCCTTCTCCTATAAGAAGTAGCACCATCAAACTCCCTCAGGTAGCCTCCACCACTTGGAGTAGCCAAGGAGAACAAATAGCATAACATGTGAATGGATATTGGAAGAAAGGAAGTACACTAATGGAGTATTGCACTTTGATCCTATATCAAGCATTAGACTCGCAAACCACTTACGATGGATGATTCTTTGATGGTGGCTAAGAGGCTATGGCTATAGGACACAAACTTAGATCTTAAAGAACAAGATGACAAGTGTTTCTTAGCTTTGTTGCTCACTAGAATGAATGCTCAAGTGTAGCTTGTGTGCTTTAGATGTTCTAGGCCTCTCCTATTTATAGGAATGGTTTGCAAGTGTTTAGGGGCAATACAATGTCTCTAGAGTATTCTTAGTGCTTAACTAGCCATTAGGTAGAAAGTAGTTGTCTAGCAATGGCTAAATTGTTTCAGCTTGAAAGAATACTCCAGAACCCGATGTGGTCCACAATTTAGTCGACCGACCATGTCTCAATCGAGAATTTCTTTGACTGAGCCTGGGTTGAATGCAAATGTGTACCAACGTCTATTTCCAACTCCCAACTACTTGGTCTAACGGTCATATGCTTTGGATCAAGGTTGAGTCGGTCGACCATATGCTTGACTGAAACATAATTTAGAGAACAAATATGTAAGTTTTCGACTAGTGCTCTAAGTGCTCGACCAAGGTGATTCTCGATCGACAATATCTTTGACAGAGGGTGTCTCGATCGACTAGTTTCTCGATCGGGAGTGTTACTTTTTCTAGTTTCCGAACCACCTATCAAATGTATGTTCTAATGGATGATAATGACTCTAATACCTAGGGGGAACCTAACCAAGTTTTATGAGTGGATAGACAATATCTAACGCTTTATTTACATGATATCTAAATACTTGTACATTATATACTTGTACAAGTATTTACATTGAGTACAATCATGAAAATATTAACATTTAAGGGCATTTTTCTTCAATTATCCACTTAGTATGATCTCCTCATTTCCTTGAACCTTGAAATACTCAAGTAGCATGTCAAATCCACAAGAATGAAATGTTTATCATTATTAAAAGAAAGGGTATAGTAGTGTCCAATTTAGCCAACATAGTTTTCCTTCTTTGAAAACAATTTTCCACTTGCAATTACCTATATCATTTTTTGAAGTTGAATGAGAAAAGTAGTAGGGGCTTACTGATAAAAAAAAGGTCTATTGTTAATGCATTCATTAATTATATAATATGATATGGCATTCCTTGTGCCAATACATTCATGGACAAAAAGGTAAAAGCATTTATGATTTTCATATTGCATTTACTCCTTTACTCATCACATTCACATAGAGTTTTTACAATTTAATATTTTGGTTTATGTTTATTAATCTATGCTCCCAGGCCTACTGTAAATGCATATTCAGTTCTAGGTTTGGTGGTTCTAATTAGATTTTGAGTCAATGGAATTCTTGTGGCCTATTTTAATCACTCCATTTTCTCAAGCCTATTGTTGATGAATTCATGGATTACATATAATTATATGGTAGTTCTTATGTGGATGTATTTATAGAGAAAATGTTGATGCATGTATAATTTCCATGTTTGTATTTACTCATTTATTCAACCCATTCACAAAGAGATGTTGTGACCCACTCATGTGATTTGTTTAATCACTTTATGCTCTTTGACCTACAGTAAGTGCATCATGGTTTATAGATTTGTTGGTTGCAATCATATTTAAAAAAAATGATCTTTTTCATTCAATAAATAGTCATTTACATGTTGGTTCAATTCTATGAGGACAACATTATGATTTAAAGTGGCATTGTAATTCTCTAGACATGGTATTTATACATTGTCTAACAAAATTGGATGAAAGACATAGACTATGCTACATATTGGATCTAATTGCAAATCCCAAGATTCATTAACATTATCTATATGAGTAGGATATATACACTTCAATTTTTTGTCAATTGAACTAACTTCTGATTGAACCACAGTTCTTTAGTTTGCATATATCTTTCAGATTACATCCAACTCACCAGTTTGCAAATCAAATTCATATTGCTTAAAAAAATCAATTTATATCATTTTGCATTGAAATGTAATTAATAAGTTTTAATAATAAATTATATATGTAAATGACTTCATTTTCTTCTATAAACTCTACATTCTATAGATATGTGCAATGGTCTTCATCTCTTTTAAATGAAATTTGATTTACTTTCATACTTGTGAGCCTAGAGTTATTTTATTCATATTTAGTGCATTAATATTTTACCAAGTGCTTATCATTAATGGAATCACTAAGGGTCAACTAACTGACCCATGTGTGAAAGAAGAAGACTGGAAACAATGGCATATTTCAAGCATTGAAGTGACTTCCATTCACTCCAAAGAAAAAATTCTAATAGACATATATTTTCTCTCTCTTTCGTATTGTATCATGATCATCGTAGATAGTTATTGTCATGCCTTTACATGTTGAAAGAGTTAAATTGTATACTTTAGATACAAGTTACTATCATAAATTGTTGTGATTGTTCTTTCTTTGTGTGCATTATATGTTCAATTTGTTCATATGGTGATTGTGTGAAGTAAATTTGGTTATTTGAAGTGGAAATTTCCAATTTTAGATGATTTGGCACGTTATGCAGAATAACGATATTTTGTGGTGTGATGGTTGTTTGAAGTGATTTATCTCTTTCTAGGTTCATTAGAGAATGTTTGTCATGATTTGTGGATAAGTTTTGGGAGTGTGCAATTTCTTGATTGAGTTGTTTGGTTGTTGTAGGTTCCAAGTAGATTGCATGAAGTGGTCTGGGTTCTTGAAGTGCTTTGAGGGTGTTGAAGTAGTTTGGCATGTTTTTCTAATTTTTCTGGGTTTATTTGGTGTTCATTATAGGTGCTTTTATTCAACAAAAGTGTAGGTCAATAGGAACCTTAGTAGTGAATCATTGAAGAAGAAAATCTCACATATTGTGATGGTCAAAATGCGGAAAAAATGCTCCAAATTATAAAATAATGGTTTATTAATATGGATGATGCAATAAGTTTACTGAGATTGGGATGCCAAAAGTCTATATAATCTTCACTGACACCTCAAATTTGCTTTAGTTGCAACTAAGCAAATTACATGATGAGTATTGCACATAACCATTTAGTTAATAGATGTCTTTGGCTTCATTTATTCGGAACCCACCTAGGCGTTGGCACATAACCATCATGATACGTCCAAAATGGCCACAAACCTTACCTATATATGTATTGGTGTATGTTTCCACTTCGTAAATATATTGTTGATGAATTATTTTACCTAGTCATGTGACTGATAGAAGGGGTTAAGAGGGCTCAAAGGAGAATAAGGAAGAGAGAAATAATGAGGATCCTCACATTTTTTGTCATTTAGATGGAAGATGGAAATAGTATCCAATAGAGAGATTATGTGGAAAAATACAACTTAAATTGGGAATATGGTATGCTAGGAATGTGGTTATTGGGAAAATATTAGGGGACATAGAATATTTAGGACATCAATAAAGAGAGTGCATAGGGAGGGATAGAAATAGTGTAGAAGACCATTCATTAGAAAATAACCAATGAACAAGGATGGGGAAAGAGAGTGGCTTAATCCTCAAAATACTTTCATAATTTCAAAAAACAATGCACATTATTACTTAGAATAGCATCCGTTTCATTCACAATACTTTCATGATTACAAAGTAAGGGTTGTTTTTTCGGACAATAAATCCTCAAAAGAAGTTCATAATTTTCTTCAAAATTCTATGTGTTGGCAATTAATAACATTTTTCTTGCTTGACACGTTTGATTTATCTAATAGTTACTTATTCCAATGAAAAGACATTTAGAATAAGCAAAATGTTTAATTTCAATTTCTAATCATATCAAGCTTATCTTGTAAGGAACCCAAAATTTTAGTAATACCACATGTCATATATCTATGATAATGGATTTTGTATTTAGAGGATTCTAATTAAATGAAGCTTATTTGGAATATCAATGTAGGCCTACCTCTAGTATGTCCTCTTATTCACTTAATTTCTTCACATAAAGTTCCTCTTCACATATTTGTACATCCTAAGATGATAGAAGACTTATTTCCCTGAGCCCTAAAATGCCTCTCTAATCCATGAAGTAGAAGCATCTTGATGTCTCTCAGTTTGATTGTTCACCTCAATTTTTTTATCAGTTGGGTTTCTTTTTCTACCGTTTACTACGTGCATCACTTTTCCCAAGATTGTATTTATATCATTGATGACTAATCCGTAGATTTTCATTTTGGATAAGACGACAGCAAAATATGAGCCAAGTATTTAAGTCTGATTGTGGAAGTATCATGTTTTTACATGAGCTTATAGAAGATATGATGACGTCAAAATATAATTACCATTGAAGATTGTGTAACTTTCTATGGCATCTGCACTGGGGAAGGGAAATGAATATCTTATAATTGACTCATCAACATAAGAATATCGATTTGTGAATATTTTAGTAGACATGTGTCATCTCCAAGGTAGACAATGCACATCTTCTCATTATGTTCCAGTATCATGGACACCTAGAGTCATATATGTACTTGTTGTTGTGTTTACATGGGTTTTGGTATGAAGGTAATTGTAAGATCCTAAAAATTTTACAAAAATATGCAAGAATATTGGATTGAGATTTATATTAAGTCAATCAAAGAACAACAACCTCAATAGGATGAGTTTAAATACATAAGACTATGATTAAGTTTTGAATCTAACCTAATATAGTGTGATGTTTTTACTCTATAATCAACATATTATTGGAATAATAATGATGGATGAGCCCTAATTATGACTTAGGAGTTTAATGGATTGTTGGAATCCATTATAAGGCATGTGTTAGACCCATGGCCCAAGTAATACCCAATTGGACTATTTGGAGTTGCAAATAGGTACATGAGTTAAATATTAGAGAAATAAATATTTTGTGCCTAATAATGGTAATAATAATATTATCAATTCGGTTGATAAATCAATGAAAAGATTATGAGTAAGTTTCTAGAATATTCTAAAGTGATTAATGACCTAGATAATTAGAGGATCATTATCTAACCTATACAGGGAGTCCAAGTATTCATATATCAATTATAGGTAACTTGACCTAATTCTTTGTCACACATAAGATAATGACTAAATATAGGTGAATCCAAGTTTTGTGATAATTATGTGATTATTTATGACCTAGGTGACTAATTTAAGGATATACTTGAAGAGCAAAAAAAAGTATTTTTCCTACTCCTTTCAATTCCAAACCTTGCCTAAACATAGATAATGGTAAATAAGAGGTTGTCCTAAAATTTGTACTCCATTGGATAATACTAGTGGCTTATAGAACTTTTAGAAGTTTTGTCACATTTTGAATAAAGTGGAGGATTATCATGATTGTACAACTTATTTGATAATTGTCACCCTAAAGTCCTAATAATCTAGGACCTTAGGCACATGATAGGGGCTTTGATCACCATATATCAGTCGTTGATTGAGATCGGATGACAGCCATGTCATCTTCAACCCCGGGCCAAAAGGCCAACGGTAAGTGGGCTCCTCTCTGATATGTACCTCACTTCCTACTCATTGGATTGTGCTACTACCTATCCTAAAAGATTCGGGGGTGATGATCAATCTCATCTAATCCCAAATTCGGCATTATCTCCTTCTGTGGATATAATTCCCAAATATCAGGTGATCTTATTCTTAGGTCTTGGAGCCCAACCCCTTTCACCTATGTAAGAAAGTTAGAACTTCTGGGGTGACTGGAAGATCCCTTCTATGCCTCCAATTCTACCCCACATGCCCTGCTTCTAACTATTCCACATCTGACCCACTTCCCTTCCGGCCACCTTCAGTCCCTTTCCGCTCCAACCATCAACCAAGACCGGAGAAGCCATGGTTGAGTTTGTATGGTCGTCAAGGTTTTTATTCTTCAATGTTGTAGTCCTGGAGAGGAGTCAACGATAGAGTTGATTATGATACATGGAACATAGAAATGATAGTTTGATTCATATCTCAATGTGATAGTGGTGACTTTGATCCTTAGACCTGAAGTTACATGTTTTCAATGTACTTTAACATTACTCAACTTGAGCTTGAGTAAGGGTTTCCATTCTACTGATTGGGTTCACTATGACACGTGTGGATTATAGTGAGTGGTGTAGATGGAATTTTTCCCTCCTATTCGAGTGATATCCCATCCACTTGATGAGTGAGACAATGAAATGCATATCCATGATCATATGAGTTTATATTTGATGTTGAGATCATGCGTATCTCAAATATTCTACTCTTCAACAAGGAATAAAGATTCAACATTAAGAGAATGATGATTCTTGTCTTAAATTCAATTTGTATATCAAAGGTAAAGGGATTATACAGTCATTATAACCTAGTCACATACTGGCTGAAGTTATTCTCCAACTTATCTGAATTACTTGGATGAGAATGATGTGTTTCTAGATACCACTTACTGATTTTAAAGTCATGACATAATTATAGACATCAATCCAACATAATGTGGAGCCTATAGAGTGAGACACATATAATGCACATGGAAGAGGAGTATAATTGTAGGGACAAGATAAATTTTTACTAAAAAAAATATATGATCAATTAGAACATTACTTGACCATATGGATGACAAGACTATTAGCTAGAAGGTCTAGCCAACTCACTGGATATTTCATAGTCAACTCATGTGATGATTTGATTGACTAACCAAGGATCAACCCAGAGAATCAATCAGAATGACCAATCAATCGACTAAATACCAATCAATAGTCAAATGATATTAATCAGTTGACTGACTAATGATTTGGTTCTAGAATTTTCTAACCCCTTTCGAATGATAAAATGAAATATTCAGTTAATGAAATGGGTGTATCCATGAATGGATGCATAAATGCATCTGATGACTTTTTTTTCTTGATTTTTAGTTAGAAACCCCATTTTACGCTTCCCTGTCTAAAGGGTTATGATGTCCTTAGTTTTGGTTGCATTCTTTTTGACATGTGAGAACCCTAGTCATCATTACCCTCAAGGGTGAGAGAGAAACACATATAGTGCAATGCTATCATGTTGCTAATAAAAGGATGCTCCATCTAGATCAAGGAGTGCATCTTGGTGTTCATGGCGGTCTATATAGAGATGTAGGCTCCTTGGCAATTGTGTTAGGAGGACGTCATCAAACACGGTCTTGCATAACTCACCATGTGAGGGAAGTTATCAAACATGCTCAATTGCAATGTATATCTTAAGCCCCTCCTTCCTCATACATCATTTTTGATGAGATTTTCTCATCGAGTTATGTATAATTTTTGTCATTCATTCTACTATAATAGGGTAGGTGATTTTTTCCCAAGAATGAAAATAGTGATTTGCATAAAGTTTCTTTGAGTGAAACATGGTTTATGCAGTGACGAATATATTTATACTTCATGAGCAATTGGTATATTTATGCATATAGTTATTTAAATAAAATGTTTACTCAATTTCAAAATATTAAAAACCAACTTTAAGTGACGTGCTAATGATATACATGGATTCTTTTAACTTAGAAACAAATTAACTTGGTTTATAACAAAATAATGAAGCATTGCAATTTTGTTTCGTAAAGAATTAAGGCAATCATAGTTGAACCCTAACCAATTCTTTCATGGTGAAAAACATTTTCATTAGTGACACAGAATTTTTATTTCCACAATAATCTATACATAATAAAAGCACTTCTGATCGGAAAATAGAATAAATAAACTAATACACTATAAATAAGCACATTCTAACTTTTATAAGAAGAAAAAATATAGTACTACTTTATTTGGATCCTCATTCTAGACCCAAGTATGTTGTTGTAAGTGGATGTAAGAAGTTACTCAACTCTTCTTTGAGTTCTTTTAATAGGTTTTGATCAATGAGCATGTACACCAACCAATCTCCATTTTCCAAAGGACTCATAAATGACATTATATATGTTATGGGGAAACATGTAGCATAACACGATAAAGTGTCGACTTCCCCCAACCAAAGTCCACATTTGACAAAGAGAACCTCAATCCAGATGACATTGTAAAGCTTCACTCTCTGTTGTGATGACCTTAACAGTCACTCTATCTAGAAGGTGATCTGCTAGGCAGTCTATTAGATCAAGGAAGTGCTTCTCTGTTATCCCACTTTTGATGATTCCATGAGCCAAGTTAGCAACTTGAGATAGATCTTTCCCTCTGAGATCCTCCACACTAAGAGTGGAGTAAGGTGCATGCACAATATTACCAAAGTAAGAGCTCATGGGTGGTGTCGAGCCAGTGGTGTCAATTCCAAACCAGGAGCGCCCATCAACACGTATAAGAGCACTACATTCTTTGGCTTTGGTACATCTTGCTATTTTTTTTCAAAGGTAAGAGGTGAAGGATTCTAGTTTCATTCTTCGCTCATCAATTTTAGCCAATTTATTATCATTGGAAACCTAATGGAGGTGACTTATATTAGAAGACTTGACATAGATGAACCTACTAGTTCGATTGATGGAAGGCATCTCCTGTTTGAATCTCATCATAGAGGAAAGTGATATGAATTTGTCATATATGGATGGTTCATGAATACGTGGTTTTTGGTGCTGAAGACGAGAGCGATTAAAGGATGGTATTGTGGAAACGGGCTTTGTGGAAGTGAGCTAACATGTTAGAAGAGTAGGCATAAGACATATGGTGGCCAAACATGCAAGACACTACAATGCCTCCACACTTGAGCTCGGTCGCCTACACACATCAACAAAAATTAGAATTTGTTGGAAATCCATAAGCTAAATGTTATCAAATAACATGCAAATATAGTACTTAAGGACACCTCTCCCGAAAAACCCACTATTTTTCATCAAGTCCTTTTTACTCCCGTAGTTGAACTTAGTCCAAATTACACACTATGATTTTTATAGAAAATAAATATATACATCATATCATGTATGGTAATCATGGAAAAGGAATTATTTTTCCATGATGGTGGAACTTATTGAGAAAAAACATATTGTTTGAATTGTTCTTAACATGGTATTATTTGCACTTACCTAACTATAAGGTTCTTTTTCCACATACACTCCTATTTTATTTTCATCTTAGAAAACTCGTCTATAGTATGATTTTTTAAATTGTAAAGTATCTATTCTTGTAAGTTATAATGACTAAAGCAACAATATTGATCAACATTCTTTTTAATTGCTTCCTCTCATATTTTTCCAGTACTCTACATATCTTATTTGTATGTTATTAGTTTTAAAGTTATAGTTGTGTTGTATCAACAATGCAAGGGGTTTGAAAATCAAATTCAATATTGATTTAATATTAAATTTACTTGAACTCAAGTTTTAATCTTAATATTAATCAAAAGTTGAAGTTTCCTGAACTCAACACTTCACAACATGTCATTAAAAAGAGTTGTTCTCCATGCACCTCTTAGGTTGTGTTGTAATTCCAAAAGATTGTTTTCGTACCAAAAATTCTAGAACCACCTTTTCCACTAGTGGCTATGATGAAGGTGATAGGCTATTGACTTATGTTTGTTTTGAATAGATTATAATATCTTCAATCAATTTTTTTCCTACATCGAATTGTAGGGCTTTGAGTATGAAGCTCATTTGCTTTTGACATTTGCTATGTGGAAAAATCTTGAAATTTAGAATGGAACCCAAGTCATTCTCCACCAAAAATCAAGAGGTATCTAATAAAATAACAAATTTTATTTATTATACTTAGTTGGAAAATGACTTGGTTTCTAATTTAAGTTCCAAAATGGTGTCTATGTATTCTTTGTTTCTTCACCTACGTCACATGAACTTCACCTTACACATGCGGTCATCCTTTTACCTAATTGATGTCTACAATAATTATAAATGGCCGAACATGGCCCCAAATGATCATTAGAATTGATCTGAAACATAAAATAAATTACTCACCCAACCCAACTCAAGCCTGACTCAAGTCATATAAAATCTAACATAAATCCACCCCTATTCAATTTTCTTACATACTGAACCTAAAAACTAACATGAATCATGTGGTTCTTAAAGAGAAACCACACATCTGAACAGAACCTAACTCAAATTGTGTAAATCCCAATGCGACATGGTCTAGATTCCATTTTCTCAATTGTTTTGCATACGTTTGATCAGAATAACATTTCTCTTGAAAATGGATCATCCGCCTAGCCCCACTTGACCAAATCCAAATCTCATACATCCAAACTTTACACAATCCCAACTCAATTTTGTCACTAATTTCACCTTAACCTGACTCAAACCCTGGAGGTCCTAAAAAGAAATTACGGCTTGAGATTTCTTTCCAAGTCAGAGTTTATTTGATGGGACGGTCGGATGATTTATTTTCAAGAACTACATGGTAAAGGTGGGGTTCATGTATAGGTGTCTAAAAAAAGGTCATGATCAAAACAAGTATAACTTAATACAATCCTACTCAAGTTCTACTCAGGATTGCGTTGGATAAGGCACGTGATTTTTTTAGTGACCTCTCATTCAGTGTCTGATGTAAAAACCTAGTGTGTCATTTATACTATCTATATTGAAGAGATGAGTTAAATAAAGAATATAAAATTAAAAGTAAAGGAGATACACACTAACACAAGTAACGTAAGAGTAAGTATATATATATATATATATATATATATATATATATATATATATATATATATACATGCTAAAATAATTGTGTACCCGAATACATGCAGTTTACATGTACCTCTCTTCATTTATGATGATTTTATAATCTTAATGAATAATTCAACCTTATGGATGTGATGTATACCTCTTGAATAAGATGTGTATACAAAATTAGCACAATTTGATATTTATATATCATCCAACGAAAGAAAATATATATTTTTTAATTAACGGTAAGTTACAAAACTTGCAGACACCTTTGAAAAATATATCACTATGTTCCATAATCTATATTGAATAAGATTAGTACACACTTCCTAATATATATATATATATATATATATATATATATATATATATATATATATATATATATATATATATATATATATATATATATATGGAAGTGATCTACAACAGACCATTTATAAATGCAGACCATGTGGACCTATGTTTTTCCGCCACCCGCCGTTACGCTCTTTTCAGTTCTGACTTCTTTCTTCGCACTTCCGTTTATTTGCAATCATTCATTTATCCAACGATACATATACAAGCATGACTTTTAGCTCACCGGTGAGAACGTCATCTGCGCACCTACCAAACCAATAAGCCAATCACACACGGAAAGCACATGACTCTTGAATTGGCTTAGTAGGTGCCATGATCTTATGCTTGCTGGCTACTATGTACTAAAGACAGATTCTGATAAATCATTGATGTTAATATGGAAGATGAATACTTTTACTTGGACGGGGCCATAATAGATTTATTCAGAGTGTTCAGGGGGATCGGCCTTACAAGATCCTTCTTTAAGTATTATTCTATGAACTCGAAGTTGTCCAATGTCCTGATAGCAAGGATCTCTGCGAACAGGAAAATTTCAGACAACACCATTAGATTCTTGAAGTATTTTGGATTATAGTAAGTAGAACATATGCTCTTCTGTATTGAATGAGAAGCATCATGCATGCAACTTTTAGGCCCGTCGATAGTTTCTTTCCAGTCAAATCACTATATGAACATGGAGATCATCGTTCATAGATTTCCATTTGATCCACCCTTTTCCAACTAATAGTGATAAGCACTTCAACTACTTCATGACAACACCATTCACCATAAAATATTTCTTCTTCTTGCTGAAAAAGTTCTACGCATTGTCCATCCTGACTTTGGGAATGAACTTATTCATTTTGAAGTCTCACGCTGACTC